>CM062265.1:27370178-29770178 GCA_031216635.1 Dissostichus eleginoides | reverse complement strand
CTAAAAGAGATCTTAAAGAAAAGTGAATAACATGGAGATTTGCACCAGATCTTCAAATGAATGGTTGCCTTTGTTTCTATTGGATATCTACATGGAAAAGTTTGCCATTGCTAATTATATGGGTAAATATTCAGGCAATGTTGTGCTCTCTTGCAAAGAGTTAAAACAGAGCTAAAAGAAGAGTGCATACTGTGTCATGGACTATACAGTATACAGTCGATATATACATATATTTACCAGGAAGCCTGAATATATAGTTGCATTAACATATTATTCCGTCTTTTTTCCTTCTTCTTTCACCTCTCTGTCGTCTTGTCCCGCTATTTCACTCTCTGTCTTAGGTGTACTTTAAGCGTGATGGCGAGCTGATAGAGGTGATCTCCTACACTCAGACCTCCAATGAGGGTGGCGGCGCAGCTGGGGTGAGAGGGGCCCGGCCGCTCATCAGCAGGGACCTCGATGACACTAAACTACAGCGCTCCCTCTCCCTGCTGGACCCCGAAGGGCGAGTGCCCCGTGTGCACACAGAGACCCCCCAGCGTGTCCACACTCAAGGCCAGCAGGCCAACGAGCCCAGCCCTGCGACAGAGGTCATCCCAGAGACAGTGGTTAGCCGGGAGTTCCCCCGCTGGGTGCACAGCACAGACCCGCTCTACTACTTCAGCCACACTAACATCCCCCAGAGTGACGGCTCTGTGGTGGTCCAGGCCCGACTCACCTGGACCCTCAACCCGCAGCTGGATAACGATGCCCTGTTCAGCTGCGAAGTCAAGCACCCGGCATTGTCCATGCCCATGCAGACAGAGGTCACTCTATGTGAGTAAGACTAAAACTAAGTCATTGTTTTTGCATTGCACTGTGTCTCAATTTGAATACTTCCCTTAGTACACTGATTGTCGTGCACTGTGAACACTAATGCAGTGCATTCATTTCGATTTCCATGTTGTTTTAAAAATCACACTGCCACTTTTCCCTAACCAGAAGTGACGATATCTGCTGTTAGCTAGCAAACTAGCTAGCAACAATCATTTGTGGTACCAAATCATTACAGACTGCTAAGTTAACCCTGTAAAATAATTGTGTCTTATTTGTGAAACCCGAATAGTGAGACATTACTTAAACAGTGAAGAAAAATACAAATTTGTATTTGTAATGTAGTGTGTATATCCAACCCAGTCTCACAGCATTTCGTGTTATAGTCACGAAATTAATTTAATCTATTGATTCGTGTTAACCAACACGATTTTCGCATTTTTTTCGTGTCACACAGAACGATTTTAAAAGCAATGTCTTGGAATACCAGAAGCTGTGTGGTTTTCTTACTCAATATCTTACCCTAAGCCTAACCCTATCCCTTTTATTTTAAATTGTATAATGTCTGAGTTTTTTTGCCGTCCGCGAGGAAAAGAAATGGGGCAAAGAGCCTCAGAATACTGAAATCTGTATTTCTTGTCATCTTTTTTTCCTTCTAATTTGTTATTATTTGGTGCAGGCATGAAACATATACCAATATAAATACATTGCTTCTAAAATCGTTCTGTGTCAGAATACTGAAATCTGTATTTTTTTTTATCTGTTTTTCCTTCTAATTTGTTATTATTTACATTGCTTTTAAAATCGTTCTGTGTGACAAGAAGAAAATGGCGAAATCGTGTTGGTGAACACGAATCAATAGATTAATTGTGTGACTATAACACGAAATGCCGTGAGACTGTGTTGGTATATCGGAGCAACTTCAATCGCTGTTGTTAGCTTAGAGTCTATAACGTAGCTAAGATGGCGATCGTTTAGTGAAATGTCCAGCATCCCACACTCCACTTTTGAGAGCTACACCATCCATATACTCATTGTGCATTTTGCAATACTTCGCATTAGGACACACTTATGCACTCAAAACAGCCAAAAAAGTACACAAATGGAGACATTTTCCTAGTTCCATTCCTCCACCACCTTTGTTTTCATCTGTTTTCTATTTCTCCTCCCACTTCACCTAGAGGTACACACACACACAACCTTTTCTCATTTGTTCTCCCTTTTAATCTCCTGCCGTGTCCTTGCATCCCCTTGCTACACTTGGAAAGCGACCGGGCCCCCTCATGTGTCCCCTGCAAATGTACTCAGAACAACACTGATTTTCATTTGATGCCACTTAATTGTGTTACAACTGAGCAGATTGCGAGTTTAGCGGCAAATGCAAAACTCTGACTGACTGACAGGGCAATTCATCGTGCTGTCTGTTGCTAGATTGAGTTAACTCAGTACCGTTATTGAAAAAGTCAGCCTCAATTACAGAAGTCAAAGGAGAATTTAGACATGTTATATCATCGGTGAGACGATTTCAGAGATGATGCCCTTCTCTGAACTTCAATGAGCAGCTGCCTTAAGCTCTTTTGTATGACATTTTACTGTTTTGCATCCTCCTTAAATTACATCACTTTATTTGAAAAAAGGAAACAGAGCAGTGGGATTATTTGCAAACTTTCCATCTGAAAAATATAAAACAGACGTAGGGATGCAGGTATTGAATTCTAAACACAGGGAGTCATACTTTAAGGGAAACGTTAGCATTAAGTTTAAAGAATGTGTAACCCAAGAGACACACACACTCTCATTTTTTTGTTATCTACAAACAAAGATGGCCTACAGCGTATCCAATTAACATTTCAAAGGCAATACGTTGGCATGGTCCTCCTGGAGACAAGCCACACCATCCTGACATGACAAACAGAGACATGATCTTCCATGAGATGCTAGCTATGGTTGAAGGCAGAGGGAGAATCTGAATGAGGAGACGGTACATATTTGCTTGCTGCACTGTTTCTCACTGTCAGTATGTTATCTCACATCACCACCTTTCATCTAATTAAAAGTATCCCTCTTTCTATGCTGGTGAGCAGCTGTGGTCACTCTGATTCGATGTAGGGAGACTGTCATTATAATCCAGAAGTGGAAAGACTTTAATGGGTTTTAGTAGGGATTTAAAGTCTCCCACAACAAGGCAAGGCACATTTTTGTTCATAGTACACGTCATACATGTTGAAGATAACACATACAATAAAACAATCATAAAGAGCATATGAAAATAAAAGATAAAAATTGGCATTAGATAAGCTAAAAGAACATATAGAGTGCATTACATGGCTATACTTGGTGCACCTATTATACATTCATAGTTTTGATTCCAGACCTGAGCAGCATAGAGGCTAAAATCTGCTTCACCATGTTTAGTTCTGTCAGTAGTTATTACCAACAACCAATTTCTCTCCAGTAATCTAAGAGGCCTAGCAAGTGTCTTGAGGATTTAAGTTACAGTATGTGGTCGGTTATTTGGTTTAAGTTAGACCTCTAGCAGCTGAATTTTGAACAAGCTGAAATAAAATCCTAAATCATGTTCTCATTCATAACACTCCGTTCGATGTCTCACTATGGGGATGCGCCTCAACACGTATGCATCAGAAGCATCAATCTCATTACGCCAATCCTGATTGGCTGGTGATCTTGACGACTACGTCAGGGAATCCATCCACCCTTTAAAGTGCCAGTGAAGTGTATTTTTTTGCGCCAAAATGAAATGGCAGTTTCATTTCTTACATATAATTGTACCTGTTCATGGCTAAAATAATTTTTTAGGAAGTGCGAGGGACGAGATAAACATCGCAAATTTTTCATCCCGTGAACGGCCGTCTGAGCCTACCGCTGCTGCAGACGATAGCGGCTGTGACGTCACAAGATGGGCCCAGTTGTGATTGTAAACATGGCGGAGACTTCGGAAAGTGATACTGGTGCGAGAGAAATGAGTGATTTTGACAGCTTTTCGGACAGGATAGATGAGGAAAGTGGCCATGGAAGTCAATTTAGTTGAGGACAATATTTTGTCATAGATCTAGAGTAGATCTACACACAGGATTGGCCATCACCTGATCATACATTCATCTGTTCATAGCATGATGCAACATTCATGTTCACATGCAGTGTTGTGCTAGTTACTGAAAACCAGTAACTAGTTACAATTACTAGTTACTTCACTACTTACACCAAAAAGTAATGCGTTACTGTGAAAAGTAACTTTTTAGTTACTTAAAAAAGGGCACCCATTAATGCCCTTATACTGTAGCCTTCATTTCAGTACTGTTATTGCATCGGAGAATAATACAACCTGTTGATCAACTTGACATGCATTTGCATCACTGAACTCTGCTAAGCAATGTGGTCTATACAAACACAAACACAAAGATATGTTTCAAAGTGCCAATCCAGCCGCTGTTGCTTAGGTGGAGGTGGAGTGGCGTCGGATGAGTCTGGGTCTGTGGTCTTAGCTACTAGCTTCGTCCCAGCATGTTGTTTCTGCAGATGTTTCAACAGATTTTAATTGCTGTTTTGGGCAGTCGATAGGATCTTTGACCCGCCAAGACACAACTTACATTTAACTAAAACGTTCTTTTCTTTGTGCTCGACAAAAGTGAAATAGTGAGAATATCTCCAGGCGGAGAAACTCGACTTGAGCTCTGCCGCCGCCATGATAGTCTTGTTAGTAAACACAAACACAGTGGCCTTTATTTTTCATAAACAATCTACGAATCTACGAAACAATGACACCAGCCACTCACCTTCATCTTTTGGGAACAGAAACATCGCCACTTCGGCAGAATTGACATTACCACAGCCAGCGGCAATGCATCGCTTCCCGTGTGTTTTTCCTCCCTTTTTCTTCACTGTCGCCTCCATTGTCAGGTTTCCTCGATTGGCAATCACTTCCAGTCGACTGCGAAACACTTTCCAATAAAATACTCGCTCAAAAACGTTGGTAAATTCCACTTTGAAACAGAGACAAAATGAACGGTGGTGAATGTAAACACTTCGGCTGAGCCCATCTTCTGACGTCACGCAGTAGATCGCAAGCCACGCCCACGAAGGCGGAGGTCGACTGCGGATTTCCCAGCGGAAAATTCCAACTCGTCAAATTCGTTGCTATTCCAACATCTTTGATATGGGTTCCAATGGACAATTTTGGTCATTACTATACGTATTAGCATAACAGATCATGCACCGGCGCACACTTCACTGGGTCTTTAAGTAGCTTGCGCTACGTCGCAGCGTCATTCAAACACCTCTTCTCGCTTCGGAGCACATCTCAAAAATATCAGTAGCCGGGCTAGCTTAACTGTCCACAGACTGAACCACAAGCTAACCTTCGGTCGCCGGACGCTTGCCGGCTACTTTTGCTTCGCACAGGATTTGATTTATTAACACACCAGTTAATACTAAAATCTGCCCCGCCGTTTTTTCTTCCTAAATAACGGTAAGGTTTTGGTTTTTTCAAACGGTAACATACCTGTTACTGGTTTGTCCCTCCTCGTCGACACCCCGGCGAGCGAGGATGGACCCTTCTCTCCCTCACACCAGAGGAGACGGAGGCTCGGAGGCTCGACTCTGCGGGTTCAAGATTTCGAGCAAGGACTCACACCAGGTCTGCTCGTCCTGCCTTGGGCTGAAACATGCCCAGGAGGCTATCGACGCCCCCGGTTCGTGCGGACACTGTGCCCGCTTCACCACCAAGAGCCTCCGCCAACGGCTAGCGCACCAAGCTAGCCTGTCGGGACAAGACCCCTTCATGCCTGTTGATTTGCCGGCCGGCAATCGAGGCATGGTGGCGACCGCCGCGGGAGTTGAGCCCCGCGCTGTGTCAAGCTGGGGCTCAACGGCGGCGGCAGCCGCGGGAATGGAGCCCCGCGCTGTGACAAGCTGGGGCTCCCAACTGGACCTCACCGTGGTTCCACCCGCGGAGGATGTCCTGGAGCTGGATTACGTGGAGGAAGATGAAGAGGATACCTCTGAGTTCCTCTTATCCGACTCAGACGAAGACGAAGATGACATCTTCGTCCCATCTGCTCAGGCTGCCAAGCCGGAGGCGGTGTCCGCTCCCCCAGGCGAAAGTGCGCCAACTTCGCCCCGCCTCAGCATGGACTTGCAGGCCGTGTGCCAACGCGCTGCGTCCAGGCTGGACATCCCCTGGCCTGAAGTAGCCAAGGAGACCTCCAGATCTCGCTATGAGGGAAGAACTTGCCCCAAGCCGCGAGGATGACGAGGCAACTTCTCCCGTCTTTCCAGAGCTGCTGGACGAGGTGTCTGTCTCGTGGAGAGACCGCCCTCTCAGCAACAAGGCCCCAATCCAGGGAGCCTCCTCTTTGGACTTTGAGGGCATGGAGAAGCTCGGCTTGCTCCGCATGCCGCCTATGGAGCCGCTTGTGGCAGCCCACCTCCAACCGCGGCTGTCTTCGGCACCTAGCAGGAACCCCACGCTGCCGACAAAAGCAGACCGTTCCAGTCAGCAATGACCGAACGGGCTTACAAAGCGGCAGCTTTGTCCGTCAGGGCGCTCAATGTCTCGTCATGCTGACCGCTTACCAGGCGGAGCTCTGTGAGGACATGACGAACAAACCTGAGCCTGCCGTGTGGGACGAATCACAGCGATCACGGACATTTGCCTCCGTGTGCAGCGCTGTGCAGTCCAAGCCACGGGCAAATCGCTGGGGATGATGGTGGTGCAGGAGAGAGCCAGGTGGCTTAACCTGACGAACCTTCCGGACCGGGAAAAGAGGACGTCTTGGACATGCCAATTGTCCCCGAGGGCATATTTGGCACCGCTCTGGCTTCAATGCAGCAGCGGTGTGAGGCCAAAAAGAAGGAGGATGAGGCTCTCCAGCTTTGTCTTCCCCGAAAGGCCAGCCGCCGCCTCCAACGGCCCCGCACAGACCTTCACTCAGGCTGCCTCGTCCTTCCCATTTCAAGATCCCGAAACGGCAAAAGCCACAGCCCGCCCCGGGTCTCCCGCCCAGACACGAGGCGAGGACGAGCCGGCCAAGAAAGTCCCCGGTTCCGGCAGCAGCCGCACAGGCACAGCCGGCCCAGACCTTCGGCCATCAGTTGAGGAAAAAGAAGAGAGCAGCCTGACAGCCTTCCCTCCTCTCCTCGGTGAAAGAGCTGGAAGTTCCCTGTTTTCCAGCCCCAGTGTTCCACACGTGTTCAAAGCTCATGTGTTTCCGGGTGCAACCACGCCCCCATCTTCCCGCCGCCTCGAGTGATGTCAGAACGTCATCCTCAGTTCGCGCCATGAGGGAGATAGACTTCACGTCAAAGACAGCAGTTCTGCTGCTCGTTCAAGTCACACAAACACATGTCCTTGTTTTCTAATAAAACATTTTCCACTGTCCTTTCCAGGCTTAAAGCCAAGGGCGCAGTCAAAAATAATGAAAAGAAAAACAATAAACAGTCAGGTGACTGCTCCACTTCTGAGAGTGGCTGTTGCCTCGCGCATCATCGCCGCGCGCATGCGCAGTGTCGACCGAGGTTGTCACCCTGGGATACCACCGTGTTCAGACACTAGAGGGCCCCATAACACAACCAATAAAGACACAGGAGCAAACAACAGAGAAGTGACACATCTCCACTCGCTCTGAGAAGCGAAAGGTGGAAGGTGCTCACAAGCTCTGCTTGGGTTTTCAAGACGATATCACAGGGCTACAGACTCCAATTCGCTGTCACCCCCCCTCACTTCTCGGGCATTGTGCATTCACAAGCCCGGGGAGTCGGCTCATATTCTAGAGCAGGAGATTCTCTCGCTACTAGAAAAGAAAGCCATATCCATTACCCTCCGAACAGAGTCAGAGCGGCTTCTATTCCAAATATTCCTCGTTCCCAAACGGGGAGGGAACGGAATTCGCCCTATCCTAGATTTAAGGGCTCTGAACAAGTATCTCAGAAAATACAAATTCCGAATGCTCACTCACACATCTCTGCTGCGTCTCGTACGTCAGGACGATTGGTTCACATCAATCGACCTGAAAGACGCGTATTTTCACATCCCAGTATATTATCCACACAGGAAATATCTGAGGTTCGCTTTTCAGGGTGTCTGTTACGAGTACAGAGTGCTTCCCTTCGGTCTGTCTCTCAGCCCACGGGTGTTTGTACGATGTACGGAGGCAGCAATAGCCCCGTTAAGGCAACAGGGCATTCGCCTGGCAACCTATTTAGACGACTGGCTCCTTCTTGCACAGTCGGAGCAGGAGGCTATTACGCAGACGAATACCCTCGTGAAACACCTGCTCGACCTGGGTTTCGTAATAAACACAGAAAAGAGCATGTTGTCCCCAGCCCAGACTGTACTCTTCCTGGGCTTACGTCTAAATTCGGTGCCCTTTACAGCCCGCCTGTCAGCAGAGAGAGTGAAAGCCTTCAGGGCTTGCCTCGCTCATTTCCAGCCACGCAAATATGTTCTCTTCAGATCATGTCTGCGGTTACTGGGGCTCATGGCGTCAGCCATCCTGGTGGTACGACTGGGCCGCTTACACATGAGGGAGTTTCAGCGCTGGGTAGCTGCCCTCAGACTGGACCCCGTGCGTCATGGCGCGCGGAGAGTGATGGTCACTGTGGAATGCGTAATGGCACTGCGCCACTGGCTGCACCCGACTTTTCTAGTACGGGGCGTACCTATGGGTGCTGTCCTATCGCGGAAAGTGGTCACCACAGACGCATGTCTGACGGGCTGGGGGGGTATATACGAAGGTCGACCTGTGAGGGGTCTCTGGAGCAGAGATCTCCAACGGTCACACATAAATTATCTGGAGCTTTTAGCGGTGTTTCTCACCCTGAAACGCTTTCTGCCTTTTCTCAAAGGACATCATGTCCTCGTGAGGACAGACAACACGACCACAATATCGTATATAAACCGTCAAGGGGGTTTGCGTTCTCTCCAGTTACACATGCTGGCACGCAAACTGATTTTATGGAGCTGCGGACGTCTCCTCTCTCTGAGAGCACGCACGTACCGGGAGTGATGAACCTCGGGGCAGATCTGCTGTCCAGAGGTGCACCACTATATGCAGACTGGACTCTACATCCAACAATTGTGAGTCAGCTGTGGGTGCGTTACGGCCGGGCCGCGGTAGATCTGTTCGCGTCAAAAGAAAATGCTCAATGTCAGCTGTTCTTTTCAATGCGCGATCTAAACGCACCGTTAGGCGTGGACGCGCTCGCACACGTTTGGCCTCCGGTCCTTCTGTACGCGTTCCCACCCCTGGCTCTAATACCCCAACTCTGGCCAGAGTGAGAACATCGCCACACACTGATCCTAATAGCTCCGCACTGGCCTGCAATGTACTGGCTGGCGGAGATATATCAGCTGCTGTGCGGGCAGCCGTGGCAGCTCCCGTTACGCAGGGACATACTATCTCAGGCGGGGGGGACGATTTTTCACCCACACCCAGAGCGCTGGCACTATGGGCCTGGCCCGTGAGTGGTATAATTTGAGTACAGTGGGGCTTCCTCAGAAGGTGATAAACACTATTCAGAGTGCAAGGGCTTCCTCCACCAGGTCTCTCTATGACTGTAAGTGGAGGGTGTTTGAGGAGTGGTGCCTTCAAAAGGGACACATCTCTTTTCAATGCCTGTCGGTGTGATTCTATCATTTCTACAGGACCTGATTGATAAACACAGAGCTTTCTCTACGATTAAAGTGTACCTGGCTGCTATTGCCGCATGCCATGTGGGCTTTGAGGGAAAGACGGCTAGCCAACATCCCTTGGTCTGCCGTTTTATGAAAGGGGCTCGCAGGCTCCTCCCTGTTTCCAGGTCACTGGTGCCCGTGGACTTGGCAGTGGTTTTAGATGGGCTCACTCGACCTCCATTTGAACCCCTGGAAGAAGCTGACATAAACACCTGTCACTAAAGACAGTGTTGTTACTGGCTCTGGCATCTGCCAAGCGAGTCAGTGACATTCACGCGCTCTCTGTACATCCTTCATGCACTCAGTTTGCCCCGGGGCAAACGAGAGTGTTGCTGAAGCCCAACCCTGCCTTTGTGCCCAAGGTGGTTGGCTCATGCACCCCCATTGACCTTGAGGCATTTCCTTCACCGCTATGTTCCTCTGAAGAACAGCGGCCGAATTTGCTGTGCCCAGTTCGTGCTTTGCGCACCTATATGGACAGGTCAAAAGAGTTTCGATGCAATGACCAACTCTTTGTATCCTGGGCTAACCCTCATAAGGGCAAGCCCGTTACCAGGCAACGGCTCTCCCACTGGATTGTGGAAGCGATAGCTCTGGCTTATACGAGTCAGGGTTTGCAGGCACCAACGGGCCTGCGTGCTCATTCTACTCGTGGACTGGCTACATCCTGGGCTTTGTTCAAGGGTGTTTCCATCCAGGACATTTGTGCAGCAGCGAGCTGGTCTTCACCGCTCACTTTTGTCCGCTTTTACAGACTAGATGTCTCTGCTCCAAGTGTGGCCCGTGCAGTGCTGGGCCCCGTGTTGGGACAGGGTTCTACCTGTTAAGTACTGTTTTGTTTTGGTGATTTTCGAGATAAGCATGTCTAGCAATACGGGAGTCTCAATATCCCATAGTGAGACATCGAACGGAGTGTTATGAATGAGAACTATAGGTTACTAACGTAACCCCAGTTCTCAGAGTAACATGAAGTGAGATGTCTCACCAGACGGCCCTTCTTGCTGAGGCGAAGCGAGAAGAGGTGCTTATTTTGAATGACGCTGCGACGTAGCGCAAGCTACTTAAAGGGTGGGTGGATTCCCTGACGTAGTCGTCAGATCACCAGCCAATCAGGATTGGCGTAATGAGATTGATGCTTCTGATGCATACGCGTTGAGGCGCATCCCCATAGTGAGACATCTCACTTCATGTTACTCTGAGAACTGGGGTTACGTTAGTAACCTATAGTTTTGACATGAGGCCTCTGAGTTTGGCAACATTTTAAGATGATCAAATTCGTACTCGTTATTGCTTTTACATTTTGTTGTAACTGACAGTAAACAAATACAACAATTAGTCATTCATTTTAAGTTAGCAACTTGATGTTTTAGAAATTCATTTTTTTTTTAAATATGACACCAAGGACTCTTTGTATCTAAATGTAGATGATGGAAGACAATACTGTTGCAGCAAGTTGAATTATCTAGTGCAGCTTTTTTTTTATGGTGCACTCACACAGTGATAAAAAATTGTTAATTTCAGTTTTTCCATTTTGGTGTGCCAGGAAAACTTCCTGCCAGAATCCATATACACATCTGGGTAAGTAGGGTACACCTACAGGGTCTCAATTAGTAAAGTAGGGACACTCCTTTATGTTGTTCCTGTTAGGTCAGTTTGAAGTTCAGACCATCAAAAGAGTTTAACTTTTAGGAAACGCTGTTTTAAAAGAGCTGGGCTCTCATGCTCAGCAAACAATATTCAAAGAAAATTAATAGTTCATTTATTTGGAACTATTTTCAGTTGTGAATTAATACACGTTTTTAGCATTATAGTGAGAATTAATGTCAACAAGATGGTGTATGTGACCCTGACATGCCAGATGGTCCCTTTTTTTAATAGAACCACCATAGAAGGCTTCCTTGGAAAGAGGCATGCACTTTCAAAAACAATGTCAATCAAACTCTTACCAAAGCCACTTGGGATAACAGAAAAACATATTCATTCTTCAAAAAAGTGCTTTTCTTTGCTCTTCTTTCAATCAATAAAATACATCCAGTTATAATGCTGTTGCAGCATATTTGCTTACCTCTTTAGGAACCACCTTTGTTTGAACAAACAGCCTTTTAGTGTCACTTGGCACACACCATGCCCATAGCTGCTGGTAGGTCCTCACATGCACAGGACATATTGTGTGCTATATGAAATCTCATCTAATTTCTTGTATGACTATGAATAAGAATCCAGCTGCCATGATTCAAAAATATCCTAACCCTAACACCAACTACAGTGGCTGAGTTCTTGGTAAAAAAAACAACCATATGACCCATTGCAACAATTGTGTTTTTAGGAGTACTTCTTTGGATGATCAATGAATGTATTGTTGTTTTTTTTATTTCATACAATGTGTTGATAATAAGAAAATATATATATTTCAAGAATTATCCTTTAAACCACATAAGCAGAGGAGGGAATCCAATCTAAAACAGCAGTTTAGCCCATATTTAAACACCGATTGTCTAAATTGTTATTGTTGTGTTTTTCAAATGGGAACATCTCACATCCAAAGTTATCTTTCTGACATGTAGTACCTGTCACCAACATATCCCAAGTGGATTTGAAAAAAGCACTTCAGTTGCAGGATGCAGACAGCCATATCAGTTGAAGGTATAATGGCAGTAAATTAGCTTTTCTGACAAAGTATTGCAGTAACAGCTCTTTGCCTCTCTCACATGTTGATGATAAAACAGATGACACACCCTGTGGTGAATGGGCCCTGTGAAGCTCTTGCTAAATGTCAAAGGTGCTAATATTTTGACAAGCCTTTATCTTTTCCGTGTTTGAAAGCATTAATTTGTCATTACCTTTGTTCTTTTAACGAGATGGAAGGCGCATCAGCAGACACACGTATCCACCACCTAAAGAAAAGAGAACAAAAAAAATGTGTGTGTGTGTTGATTCTAATTAGAGCACACTTGAAATTCAAAGCACTCACAGACATGCTTTGGGCTTGATCTAACTTGGAATGGAATAAAATATCAAAATATAGCAGGGGTGTACTGTAGGTCGAGGTTATGCACAACGGAAATAAGGTTTAGCGCATATGATAGACAAAATGGCTGACATGTTTGAGAGTATTTAAACATTGTGTGACTCTAATAGGACTGTTTATCAGCCCGTCACATTTTTTCCATCACTTACATTCCCTGTTTATTTCTATTATGCAGCCATAAATGGATAATTGCACTCACTATCTGTCTTTCTGTATATGCACACACTCTCTTGTTTCTCTCAGGTGTGTTTGGTCAGGAAATGAAAGGGAGTTATTTGCAGGGCCCATAAGTAATACATCTTTCAGAGATTTAATAATGCCACATGAGACGGAGCGACAGTACTGTATGACAATCGACCAATGTTGTATTGCACTTCATGAATAATCATGACTCGCTCCGTGGTTAGCATACAAATGGACCTGAAGCTGCACCAGGCCTTCCAAAAAAGAAAAATACAGCGCTATGAGATCATATGCCCGGTGTATTCTGCATGCCTGGATTGTATTCATGAACACAGAGCATCTAAATAATTGAAATAAGTTCGCTGCTTTGGATTTAGATTGGCTAAGGTGTTTATTATTCAGCATCATTAGACAAGTGGTGGAATTCCATTTCGTACAGTGTTCAGCAGTGAGGATGGATCCAGGCTTCCTCACATTGCTTTGCCAGACCGTGATAATCAAAGAGCAGATGCTCAGCTTCAGGAAGGCGTCTGTGATCTGTGTGCATGTGTGTGTATTGTGGTGGATTAAATGTGTGTGCATGTATGTGTATGGTTATATATATGTAAATGTCTATGTGCGTATGGGTCTGTTTGCCCGTGCGAATATATACTTGTTATGTGTACCTAGTGTTTTGTTTGTGCCTGATGTCACCTGCAGCCCACATTAATCAATCTGTTTTATCAACCTCCTTTTGGGTCACAAAGTCTATGTAAAAGGCACTACAGAGTGCTAGAATCACCACGATAGAGTGCTCCAGCAGTCAGTGAGGGGTTTTACATTTGGTGGCATGCCTCTCCTGCTTTTCTTTTCAATGAAACCAGGTAATGTGACAGGTCTCCTTCCAGTGTGTTGTGCAGCTCGGCAAACCTGTTGATGCCTTGGCTAGGTATAAAAGTACACCTGATGCACGACGAACAGTTGTTTTTCTGAAGGGAATTTGTATTCTTTGACCCGTCCTTCCAAACATTTCCTTGTGGCAAACCGAAGAGGTTGTCGACAGTCTCAAGGGACCATGGCTCATCTCCCCCTGTGAGGCCCCTCACCCTCTGAGAGACTCTGTGTTATGTCCATCACACTGCATGCTGCCCTAATCAAAGGTGGTGACGTAGGAGGCCAACTGTCACTGTTGGAGCAAATCCCAGAAATCAGCCATCATCTTCCCCGGCCATATGCCTTGCTAGCTCTATATGACACCAGAATTTAAAAATACCTTTTCTGTTGGTGTGTGGGTGGTAAAAAGATAGTGCTTCACACTGCCATGCCAAAACTAGACAGTTAAATGCTATCCATCTACAAAATGAGATGTAACACTTCGCCATTTCAAACTGCTCACAGCATGCCTTTCGTATGTAAATATGTGGACGGTTTCCATTTATTTTGAAGATTTTCTGGACAAATAGACTGGATAATGTAAAATAAGAAGTAATCTAGTGGTGCTACAATCTGAATATCCGCTCTTTCAATTTCCATTTCATGCAATTAAAATGCTTTCGCTCCATTTTACGAAAGTAGTCCCAGACATTATACACACCACATGGGCAACACCACATGCTCAGTCCTATTTACAGCTATGACAGTGCAACTCCTCTTCCATTAGTCTGATGCAGGCTTGTAGTCAATGGTCGCCTAAGAAAAGGCTGTGCTTCATTAGCCACAGTGGACACGTTGTTGCCAGATTAATAGCTAAATACTGAGGTCATTTGTCAGTTTATTTATTTATCCTTTAGTTTAACTCCAGTGTGATTTATATTAAAAGTTCAAATCAAATTAATTGAAGCACTCCTGGGGAGGACTTGTAGACTCATAATGGATAGGATGCCCTTAGCTTGAGTCTCATTGCATGTGCTGCTCAGTTCGTTTGTCCAACATATGGAAGTGCCAGCGTGTGGAGCTATCTTCTATGGGACCGTTAATCATCTCAAGTCCTGCAGAACCTGCTTATATGGGCCTAATGCAGTAAACTGTGCTGTAAAACCGTAATGAAATGACTTACCTTTTTATAATATTATGCAAATCACTCATTTTATCTCGACGCTACACACACTTGACAATCACCGGCCCCTCACAACCTCAGAATATTACAATCTGCCCGCTCCCTCACTCACTTGCGCCCCATTGTTTTAGATGGTCCAAATGAAAGCCATCTGGGACCGCCATCCAGACCAAGACAAGGGAATTAGCTCTGTGAGTGTCCCTTATCTCACTGCCTCTGCACTCCACCCGGCGCACTCCCATTCTCCTCTAGTAATGAGTATCCACCCAATTTAGTTATTTTTCTCTCCAAGGGGGAATAAATCTAGCACAGTCCTTTGGATGAACGAACCTGCAGGTCCCTCGCCTCTCGCCCTGTGACCTTAATTGACAGGAAATTGTATTTGTCTCTCTCCCTCTGTGGCAAAACAGGTGTCCAGTAGGATTTGCTCTCTCGGCTCAGTACAATGACCTCCCTTTGTCTTTTTTATTTCTCTTTTCAGCTGCTCCAAAGGGCCCTAAAATCTTCATGACCCCCACCAGAGCAAAGGTGGGGGACACGGTGCGCATCACGGTGCAAGGATTCCAGGTAGGATCGCCTGGGGTAAGTGCATGGGGGTTTGAAAAATCAATGGCTTGTCAATATGTGCATGTTAGCATGTTTGTGTTTTCTCCTATGTTGGGCATACACATTTTTTTCCCTCTGTCTTTTTTTCAAAATTTGAATTCACCTTATCGCATTGAGGACAGGTATACAGGCTGTTAAATAAAGAAACGTTTATTTTTCAGGCTGTGTTATATGTCTTCTAAAAGTTTTTGCAAAAATAAATAAGAATCAGAAATCCTTAATTCGTTCCTCAGTGGGGAAACCTGTATTGTCACCACTGGTGTAAAGTAAATAAGTACATTTACTCAAGTACAGTACTTAAGTAAAATGTTGAGATACTTGTACATTACTTGAGTATTTAAATGTGTTGCTACTTAATACTTCTCCCCCATTTCAATTCAGAGGTAAATCGTGTACTTTTAGTTACTTTACAGTTTTGGATTAATGATGTGAAAAACAAACAACTCTTAAATCAGACTTTAGTTACACCTGGAGTAAATTCACAAGCTACCCTGCAGTATACAAAGTCATTAAGACTAGCTGCACCTTTACCAACTTTGGTAACATTTTAATACATCAATAATTATAATCAAAACATTTAATATATATTATTTTGAAATTGGCCAATCTGCCGTGACTACTTTTACTTTTGGTACTTTGAGTATTTTTTGTAGCTAATACTTTTCTACTTATACTTGGGTAACATTTTGAATGCAGGTCTTTTACTTGTAACAGAGTATTCCTAAACTCTTGTACTTCTACTTTTACTTAAGTACAAGATCTGAGTACTTTTTCCAACTCTGATTTTTACAGCAAATGGATAGTTCAGATAAATCGGTAAAAACAATAGGCTGACATTAATTAAAGAAAAACACCCATTAAAAAAAGGTAATTGGTACACATTCATGGTAAAAAAAAACAAGTAGCAGCTTTTTAACAGTAAACCACATACAATAGTTAAGGTAGCAGCAGTAATAAGGCAACAATGAACTGTACAAAAGTGAAGTTTTTAAATGATTTATGAATGACTGAACCCCCTAACTGATAGCTAACTGATGCCCCTGTCTATCAGTCTTAACCAACAGGCAGCCATGCTATAGAAATTGGTGTAATCTCATGGATTTCCACTTCCTGCACTATAATCCCAAAGAAAGAGCTACAGGTTATTGTTTTGTGTCCCTGTCATCCCCGTCATGTCCCCGTCATGTCCCCAGTGGGAATGGCCTTTGGACGGGGCTGATCTCTTTGACAGGATTGACACATCGAAACCATCCAGCTGGAGTCAGTCAAGTGAAAATGAAAGGGCTGATCCTGAGAAAGGACCTGTTAATGGCCCAAAGTACAAATTGCTTTTGCTACATCTCGGCTCCTGGAATTTCTAGGAATCATAAGTCAGATGTGTTGTTTGATTTTATTTCACTTTTTGAGACATTTCCATGTTAAATGAATGTTCTGTATTGTTTTTGGTCTAGTGCACCAAGCTATTGACTGGCGAGATCTTTACATGGGTTTATGTCTGCCAAACGACCTCAGGATTTGTTTAACTTTTTTTCTTGGAACAGTGTTAACATTGGTTATTATACACAGGCTTTACTGTGGCAAGCAGCCAGACGGGCCCTTTGGCTGCATAGGCGCAGCACTGATCAGAAAGCAAATTTCCCTTATCCACTGAAACTAAGCAACAGGGTTTCACAAGTAGATAACATTGTGTGTCAAGACTGGTAATTCTGCCTACTAAGTTTCTGAAAAAATCACCTCGGGTTTGATGATTGAGGAATACATTAGTGAAGCTTATCCTACAGTGGGGATTTTAGTTGTATTCTCTTAGTTTTCAAATTATTTTATGTATTGGATTTAATAGGACATTGATGGTTTCAGGAGTCTAGCTCAGTGTCCTCTTGTATCTGGACTCTATGCTCTTGGGGTCATGTGACAGAAAAGTCTCACCTAAACCCTTTAAGTATGTTTTTGATATCGCAATGTGACCTTTTCCCAAGGGCCTGACTCAATCTACTCGCTCATTTAACCTGATCTAAACAAAGACCTTGGAGAACGGTTTTATTAACATTTATTTTTAAAAGGTTAGACAATTGTAATCCACGATAGCAGGTCCCTTTACCTGTCATGGGCACTTATACACCAAACATGATAAGAGCACTGTGTCTGAACTCTGTGATTCGTTTGGGAATTTGAGAATGATATCATTTGAATTTAAGTGCACGCATTCTTGCTTTAGGGTATGATTCCAAAATGTGAGCTTTTGTTGTGCCGTTTGGCAAGTTCTCTATTTTCTGTGCAGTAAGGCCGGAGTGCTCGAAACCCTGTTCTGCACTAAAATTCTGAATGTATTCCAGGGACTTTTATTCCATCATTGTATCAAATGAATGGAAAACAAGATATATTGTGCGTGTCTGTATACTGCTTGAGTTATTGTGTGTGTGTGTGTGGTGTGTGTGTGTGTGTGTGTGTGTGTGTGTGTGTGTGTGTGTGTCTTAACCTTGTACATTTGATCTAATTGTATGCAAGAGTTGCAAGTGTGTGTTAAAAGTTAATGCTCAGCACTGCCCCTGTAGGCAAGTGCCGGTATTTTGAATGAATGTCTCTAACTAACTATCATTGTTTTTTTTCAAACTCCTCTATAGTGTGAATGGCATTAATTGACAGAGTTTTATGGATTTTTTTCTAAATATCTTTTGTATAAAGGTTAAGATGACCAAGTCCAGTCTTGGGATTGTTACAAATATTATTTTTAAATAAAATAATAAAATAAAATGTTAAAGGCAGATATGTTCTTATATTATATTAAAGAACATCGAAATAATTAGAAATATTATTCTAAAATTGGTCAGTTTAGAACTATAGTCCCTTGGTGTGTGTTTGTGTCACGTGCGAATGCATGTCAGTCATGGAGGGATTATGGTGTAAAAAGGTTTAAAAAAAGCAGCAGAGCCTTAAACCTCAGAGGTGGAATGGTACAAGAGATTCCCCCTCTTACTGTGTCCTCCTATTATCTATGAACATGTCAACCCACTGATAAGAGTGAAATACTGCTTTATGGGGGGCTATATTTTATAATTGGAACTAGGCGGGTTGTTCTAGAGGGCTAAAAAATGTGTGGAGAAAAACTGTTGTAAAGTGAAGTGTTGATTATTAATGCATGTTGTTAACTTGCCATTGCATTAGGGGAAAAATTGGTGCTTGTATTATTCATGTTTCCTTTGCTCTTAATCTCTTGGCTGAGGCTCACAGACTTTCTCTGCACATCCCATCCTTTCCCTCTATCTTTTTTGTTTCTCTCTTTCCTTTAATTCTCTTCATACCATGTGGGGGCTTGGTGTTGATAGAATGAAGTGTTCCCCGAGCCTCTCTATACCTGGACACGAGTGGGGGGCCGCCTGCTTGATGGCAGCGCCGAGCGAGATGGGAAGGAACTGATTCTGGAGAGAGTGCCAGCCGAGCTCAACGGCTCCATGTATCGCTGCACGGCCCAGAATCCTCTGGGCTCCACGGATACGCACACTCGCCTCATAGTCTTTGGTACGTACGTAAGCTCATTTCAGCAACACGCCTTGGCCCCGATCTGGAGTGGCTACTACACTAGCAGTTAAACAGAAATCACATTTAAGTTTGATTAATTATTTAGAACAAGATGAATATGAAACATTTTTTTTCCTCTGACTGTACAACTTGGTTCCATGACAATTTCTGAAGGAGTTATACAATAACATCGTTTAATGTCACAGAAAAGGACATTTCTACAAAATTAATTTCATGTATCTAGAGTATCTTTGAAAAATACTTAGGAGAATTATGTGACCGCTTTTAGGTATGAATCATTAATGTAGCTAAGTGTGTGATTAATAAGAGATTGTATTCTTAATTTGCTCAACAACACATTCTTTTTAAGGCAACACTTAGTGAGGGAAACTATTCTCTAGCAAGGGATTTGGTCACTATTCCATCATGTTATATCTTGTACTGCTTTCACTTAAACACCAGCAGCCAACACTGCATCAAAGGCCCATGATGAAATCAAAGGACCTTTGTTGTTGACAGTGTTGGAGAAACACTTTGTTTAATGGCCAAATCGAGGCAACGTGATCATCGGAAACCTGATAGTAGTTCATTTGCTGGTGCTGGTGTGGGAGCTGGATTGCTTCCAGGCTCTATTATCTCTGTTTATTACATGGCTTAGTTGAATACTCTATTCTGATTGGTCAATTCAGAACACGTGACACGTTGTTAATCCAGAACTATAGGTTACTAACGTAACCCCAGTTCTCAGAGTAACATGAAGTGAGATGTCTCACTATGGGATGCGCCTCAACGCGTATGCACCAGAAGCATCAATCTCATTACGCCATTCCTGATTGGCTGCTGATCTTGACGACTACGTCAGGGAATCCACCCACCCTTTAAGTAGCTTGCGCTAAGTCGCAGCGTATATTCAAAATAAGCACCTCTTCTCGCTTCGCCTCAGCAAGAAGGGCCGTCTGGTGAGACATCTCACTTCATGTTACTCTGAGAACTGGGGTTACGTTAGTAACCTATAGTTCTCATTCATAACACTCCGTTCGATGTCTCACTATGGGATATTGAGACTCCCGTATTGCTAGACATGCTTATCTCGAAAATCACCAACACAAAACAGTACTTAACAGGTAGAACCCTGTCCCAACACGGGGCCCAGCACTGCGCGGGCCACACTTGGAGCAGAGACATCTAGCCTGTAAAAGCGGACAAAAGTGAGCGGCGAGGACCAGCTCGCTGCTGCGCAAATGTCCTGAATGGAAACACCCTTGAACAAATCCCAGGATGTAGCCAATCCACGAGTAGAATGAGCGTGCAGGCCCGTTGGTGCCTGCAAACCCTGACTCGTATAAGCCAGAGCTATCGCCTCCACAATCAAGTGGGAGAGCCGTTGCCTGGTAACGGGCTTGCCCTTATGAGGGTTAGCCCAAGATACAAAGAGTTGGTCATTGCATCGAAACACTTTTGACCTGTCCATATAAGTGCGTAAAGCACGAACTGGGCACAGCAAATTCGGCCGCTGTTCTTCAGAGGAACATAGCGGTGAAGGAAATGCCTCAAGGTCAATGGGGGTGCATGAGCCAACCACCTTGGGCACAAAGGCCGGGTTGGGCTTCAGCAATACTCTCGTTTGCCCCGGGGCAAACTGAGTGCATGAAGGATGCACAGAGAGCGCGTGAATGTCACCGACTCGTTTGGCAGATGCCAGAGCCAGTAACAACACTGTCTTCAGTGACAGGTGTTTCATGTCAGCGTCTTCCAGGGGTTCAAATGGAGGTCGAGCGAGCCCATCTAAAACCACTGTCAAGTCCCACAGGCTTACCAGTGACCTGGAAACGGGGAGGAGCCTGCGGGCCCCTTTCATAAAACGGCAGACCAAGGGATGTTGGCTAGCCGTCTTTCCCTCAAAGCCCACATGGCATGCGGCAATAGCAGCCAGGTACACTTTGATCGTGGAGAAAGCTCTGTGTTTATCAATCAGATCCTGTAGAAATGATAGAATCACACCGACAGGGCATTGAAAAGAGATGTGTCCCTTTGGAAGGCACCACTCCTCAAACACCCTCCACTTACAGTCATAGAGAGACCTGGTGGAGGAAGCCCTTGCACTCTGAATAGTGTTCATCACCTTCTGAGGGAGCCCCACTGTACTCAAATTATACCACTCACGGGCCAGGCCCATAGTGCCAGGCGCTCTGGGTGTGGGTGAAAAACCATCCCCCCCGCCTGAGATAGTATGTCCCTGCGTAGCGGGAGCTGCCACGGCTGCCCGCACAGCAGCTGATATATCTCCGCCAGCCAGTACATTGCAGGCCAGTGTGGAGCTATCAGGATCAGTGTGTGGCGATGTTCTCTCACTCTGGCCAGAGTTGGAGGTATTAGAGCCAGGGGTGGGAACGCGTACAGGAGGACCGGGGGCCAAACGTGTGCGAGCGCGTCCACACCTAACGGTGCGTTTAGATCGCGCATTGAAAAGAACAGCTGACATTGAGCATTTTCGTTTGATGCGAACAGATCTACCGCGGCCCGGCCGTAACACACCCACAGCTGACTCACAATCGTTGGATGTAGAGTCCAGTCTGCATATAGTGGTGCACCTCTGGACAGCAGATCCGCCCCGAGGTTCATCACTCCCGGTACGTGCGTCGCTCTCAGAGAGAGGAGACGCCCGCAGCTCCATGAGATCAGTTTGCGTGCCAGCATGTGTAACTGGAGAGAACGCAAACCCCCTTGGCGGTTTATATACGATATTGTGGTCTTGTTGTCTGTCCTCACGAGGACATGATGTCCCCTGAGAAAAGGCAGAAAGCGTCTTAGGGTGAGAAACACCGCTAAGAGCTCCAGATAATTTATGTGTGACCGTTGGAGGTCTCTGCTCCAGAGACCCCTTACAGGTCGACCCTCGTATATGCCCCCCCAGCCCGTCAGACATGCGTCCGTGGTGACCACTTTCCGCGATAGGACAGCACCCATAGGCACGCCTCGTACTAGGAAAGTCGGGTGCAGCCAGTGGCGCAGTGCCGTTACGCATTCCACAGTGACCATCACTCTCCGCGCGCCATGACGCACGGGGTCTAGTCTGAGGGCAGCTACCCAGCGCTGAAATTCCCTCATGTGTAAGCGGCCCAGTCGTACCACCAGGATGGCTGACGCCATGAGCCCCAGTAACCGCAGACATGATCTGAAGAGAACATATTTGCGTGGCTGGAAATGAGCAAGGCAAGCCCTGAAGGCTTTCACTCTCTCCGCTGACAGGCGGGCTGTAAAGGGCACCGAACTCAGACGTAAGCCCAGGAAGAGCACAGACTGGGCTGGGGACAACATGCTCTTTTCTGCGTTTATTACAAAACCCAGGTCAAGCAGGTGTTTCACGAGGGTATTCGTCTGCGTAATAGCCTCCTGCTCCGACTGTGCAAGAAGGAGCCAGTCGTCTAAATAGGTTGCCAGGCGAATACCCTGTTGTCTTAACGGGGCTATTGCTGCCTCCGTACATCGCACAAACACCCTCGGGCTGAGAGACAGACTGAAGGGAAGCACTCTGTACTCGTAACAGACACCCTGAAAAGCGAACCTCAGATATTTCCTGTGTGGATATACTGGGATGTGAAAATACGCGTCTTTCAGGTCGATTGATGTGAACCAATCGTCCTGACGCACGAGACGCAGCAGGGATGTGTGAGTGAGCATCCGGAATTTGTATTTTCTGAGATACTTGTTCAGAGCCCTTAAATCCAGGATAGGGCGAATTCCATTCCCTCCCCGTTTGGGAAAGAGGAAGTATTTGGAATAGAAGCCGCTCTGACTCTGTCGGAGGGTACAATGGATATGGCTTTCTTTTCTAGTAGCGAGAGAATCTCCTGCTCTAGAATGTGAGCCGACGCTCCCCGGGCTTGTGATTGCACAATGCCCGAGAAGTGAGGGGGGGTGACAGCGAATTGGAGTCTGTAGCCCCGTGATATCGTCTTGAAAACCCAAGCAGAGCATGTGAGCATCTTCCACCTTTCGCTCCTCAAAGCGAGTGGAGACGTAATCATTTCTCTGTTGCTTGCACTCTGTGTCTTTATTGGTTGTGTTATGGGGCCCTCTAGTGTCTGAACACGGTGGCATCCCAGGCTGACAACCTCGGTCGACACTGCGCATGCGCGCGGTGATGGTGCGTTCACAGACCCGGTCACCGTCCGCTTTCCGAGAGAGGCGACAGCCACTCTCAGAAGCGGAGCAGTCACCTGACTGTTTATTGTTATCATTGTTTTTCTTTTTATTATTTTTGACTGCGCCCTTGGCTTTAAGCCTGGAAGCGACAGTGGAAAATATTTTATTTTAACCCAAGGTGTGTGTTTGTGTGACTCGAACAATTGGCAGGAACTGCTGCCTTTGTTGTGAAGTCTGTCTCCCTCATGGCGCGAACTGGAGGATGACGTTCTGTCATCACTCGAGGCGGCGGGAAGACGGGGGCGTGGTTGCACCCCGGAAACACATGGGCTTTGGACACGTGCGGAACACGGTCCAGGGCTGAAAAACAGGGAACCTCCAGCCCTTTCCCCGAGGAGAGGAGGGAAGGCTGTCAGGCTGCCCTCTTCTTCTTCCTGCCTGATGGCTGAAGGTCTGGGCCGGCTGCGCCTGTGCGGCTGCTGCCGGGACCGGGGACTTTCTTGGCCAGCTCGTCCGGCCTCGTGTCTGGTTGGGAGACCGGGGCGGGCTGTGGCTTCTGCCGTCTCGGGACCTTGAAAGGGAAGGTGCGAGGCAGCCTGGGTGAAGGTCTGTCGCGGGGCCGTTGGAGGTGGCGGCTGGGCCTTCGAGGGAGGCAAAGCTGGAGAGCCTCATCCTCCTTCTTCTTGGCCTCACACCGCTGCTGCATGGAGGCAAGAGCGGTGCCGAATATGCCCTCGGGGACGATTGGCATGTCCAATACGTCCTCCTTTTCCCGGTCCGGGAGGTTCGTCAGGTTAAGCCACCTGGCTCTCTCCTGCACCACCATCATCCCCAGCGATTTGCCCGTGGCCTGGACTGCACAGCGCTGCACGCGGAGGCAAATGTCCGTGATCGCTGTGATCTCATCCCACACGGCCGGTTCAGGTTAGCTGTCATGTCCACACAGAGCTCCGCCTGGTAAGCGGTTAGCATCGAGGAGACATTGAGCGCCCTGACGGACAAAGCTGCCGCTTTGTAAGCCCGTTCGGTCATTGCTGACTGGAACCGGTCCGCTTTCGTCGGCAGTGTGGGGTTCCTGCTAGGAGCCGCAGACAGCCGCGGTTGGAGGTGGGCTGCCACAAGCGGCTCCATAGGAGGCATGCGGAGCAAGCCGAGTTTCTCCATGCCCTCAAAGTCCAGAGAGGAGGCTCCCTGGATTGGGGCCTTGCTGCTGAAAGGGCGGTCTCTCCAGGAGACAGACACCTCGTCCAGCAGCTCTGGAAACACCGGGAGAAGTTGCCTCGTCAGCCTCGCGGCTTGGGGCAAGTTCTTTCCCTCATAGCGAGACCTGGAGGTCTCCTTGGCTACTTCAGGCCAAGGGATGTCCAGTCTGGACGCAGCGCGTTGACACACGGCCTGCAAGTCCATGCTGAGGCGGGGCAGAGATGGCTCGCTTTCGCCTGGGGGAGCGGACATGGCCTGGCTTGGCAGCCTGAGCAGACGAGACGAAGATGTCATCTTCGTCCTCGTCCGATTCGGATAGAAGGAACTCAGAGGTATCCTCTTCATCCTCCTCCACATAGTCCAGCTCCAGGACATCCTCCGCGGGTGAGACCACGGTGAGGTCCAGTTGGGAGCCCCAGCTTGTCACAGCGCGGGGCCCCCTTCCCGCGGCTGCCGCCGCCGTTGAGCCCCAGCTTGACACAGCGCGGGGCTCAACACCCGTGGCGGTCGCCACCATGCCTCGTCGCCGGTCGGCAAATCGACAGGCATGAAGGGGTCTTGTCCCGACAGGCTAGCTTGGCGCGCTAGCCGTCGGCGGAGGCTCTTGGTGGTAAAACGGGCACAGTGCCCGCACGCACCGGGGGCGTCGATAGCCTCCTGGGCATGTTGCAGCCCGAGGCAGGACGAGCAGACCTGGTGTGAGTCAGTGCTGGAAATTTTCAGCCCGCAGCCTCAGAGCCGAGCCTCCGAAACTCCGTCTCCTCTGGTGTGAGGGAGAGAAGGATCCATCCTCGTTAGCCGGGGTGTCGGCATGGAGGGGACAAACTAGCAACAGGTATGTTACTGTTTGCGGGAAAAATCAAAACCTTACCGTTATTTGTGGGAAAAAAACGGCAGGGCAGATTTCGATATTAACTGGTGTGTTAATATGAGAAAACTCCCGTGCGAAGCAAAAGTAGCCGGCAAGCGTCCGGCGACCGAAGGTTAGCTTTCGTGGTTCAGTCTGTGGACCGTTAAGCTAGCCTGGCTACTGATATTCTTATTAGAGATGTGCTCCGAAGCGAGAAGAGGTGTTTGAATGACGCTGCGACGTAGCGCAAGCTACTTAAAGGGTGGGTGGATTCCCTGACGTAGTCGTCAAGATCACCAGCCAATCAGGATTGGCGTAATGAGATTGATGCTTCTTGTGCATACGCGTTGAGGCGCATCCCATAGTGAGACATCGAACGGAGTGTTATGAATGAGAACAGACAGACCGCTGTCAAGGACTTATTGACCGTTGTTAAGGACGCTTACAAAGAAGTTCGGTCGATTTAACTGTATACAGTTTGGCCGAAAAGCAAACTGCATGCAGTTTGCTTTTCAAACTGGGACAAGAAAAACAGTGGAGAAGTAACGGGGCAGAAACCCTCCTTTTTACGCAACGGTCCAGACATAGACATCAAACGGCGACACATATTCAGTTGCCAGTTACTTTGGCATTAGGGCAGGGATATCTAGATACTTTCCAAGCTTTGACATAATGAATTGTGCTACTTTTAAAGCAAGCAGCGATGTTTTCAAATCTGTAATCAGAAAGCTCCTCAAAAACGCTATTGAAGCAGTTCCTGCCATTGCCACGTTAGTTCAAACAGTAACAACGGACTATTTTTCTTAGCGGATGCATGTCATTTTAAATAAATAATAGCGTACTATTTTTTAAATCAATAAAAACATTTTCTAAATCTATAAAAGCATTTCAATTAATATTGGGAGTCATATCGTTACTTTGTTGAGAATGTGGCCATGTAATAAGCGGGATAATGTGCAGCGACTTGGTCATTATGGGGAAAAGAACACCCGACAGGCTGATCAGGAGCCCGACGCGAAGCGGAGGGATCTAGATCTGCATGAAGGGTGTTCTTTTCCCCATAATGACCGCGTCGCTGCACATTATCCCTTACGTGTTTTGCTCCTCTGGACCTGTTTACTCTAGACACTCTCAGAAGAACTGCCTGGATCTACCTTTCTGAGTCTCTCGATAAAGATTTTTCAAAAAAGGTTTACTATAAATAGTGTTTCCTGTTGAGATGTAAATGCAATTTGAATTATTAGTCTCATGGTTGAATAAGCCCGAATGTCACTGTCCGTAAATGTCCCAATAGACGGGGGACAAGTGGGCGTTAACCAATTGGCAAGATACTTAACCCCAAATGCTCCCATAGGCATGTCTACAGTATCGAAGTGTATGTTAGTGGCTTTGGATAAACGCGTCAGCTAAATGACATGTAAGTAAATATTAATCAAACAACTTAAATCTGATTAGAATGACTTCACATTAGAGTAAAGACTACAGCACACAGTGTTAAAGGGGCCCTATAATGCTTTTGGGGGTTTTTCCCGTAGTGTTTTATATAGTTTTGTGTGCATGTTAATGGTCTGCAAAGGCTGAAATCCCAAAGTTTCTCACCCACACACTCCCCCCCCTGCCTGAAACGCCTCCATTTGACTCCTTTGTTTACATCCGTGACATAGTGACATCAATATGTAATGATCGGTTTCTATTGGCTAGTGCTCCAACACATTGTACATGATATGCTTAGGGGCAGGACATTTCCTACACATGTCTAAGCGATTGTCTCATCACAACAGTGCCGGCCAGCTAACCAATCAGAGCAGACTGGGCTCTGGTGTCAGACAGAGGGTGAAAAGAGGTGCTGCAGCACTGGCAGTATGAAAAACATAAAGAGCTTTTTGAATATTAAAGCATGGAGACATGTCACAGTAGAGCCACAACATACAAATGTGAAACTCAAAAATTAGCATCAAATGTCCTCTTTAAATATGCAGACAGTATTTGCATCAATGAGGCATCAGATGTCTTTATGCATCTAATAAATTATGCTATTAAAGTATATTAAGGGGATTACACAAGTGAAAAATAGGAGCAGGCCTCCCTAGCACTCACAAAGATCAATAAGGACCATTGATGCAGCTTGTAGGAGAACAGAGAACACTTCTTCCTTGATATCATTTCTTTCCCCCCATTGTCCCTTAGCGGTACTAATTCCTTTCTGCATACCAGAAGCAAAATATCATGCATGCATTGTAGCTCTATCCATAATGGCTCTGCCATGTTGGAATATAGCCATTACAATACATTTACGTAACTGAGACCTTTGAAAGCCCATAATACATTGCTAGAGATAGAGACATCAATGTTACACATTCCATGCTGAACAGGGCTTTTGACACATGTACTCTACAGAAGTCAAGTCACGTACAAGAAACTTGAGAAATATATTTTTTATACAGAAATGTGTTGCACGCACACATGCACTTCAGCCCTGAAGTGCCCCATTAACAACACCATTTTTTCAAGTTCATCGAGTCTGAACCAAAGAATATTATATCCATACATTTTTTAATCCTCTGCCCAAAACACTCCTACGAACAGGGTTTAAAGTAAATCACAAATGTACAAATTACTAGGCGGGCCTAATAAGAACCTCCTTATAGGGGGGAAAGTGCCACTTTAGGGAGGCGTTACCTTGGGAGGAGTTTTGCTAGGAAAAGCACTAATGTCTATTTTACACCCCGGTGCACCCTCAGGTGTCATCGGCTACGTGCCTTGTATGGCCCATCTGTCTGCTTGCTCCTTGTAGATTGCTTCCCCTCACGCTTAGGGGAAGTAAATGGTGATTAAGTGACCTTGGCACCGTCCCCCGTGGCCTTGAGATGAGACACTTCTCTCTCTGCCGGGGGCTGAGAGATAGAGGTATTTGGGAGCCCTGCTCGCTTGGCAAAGTGTTCAATATAAATCATCAGGAATAATAGAATATAATAACGGCTTGGTAGAGACTCTCCACTGACGACGTGTAACGCTCACGTCTTGATGATGCACGTCTTTAGCCACCCTCAGTGATAATACCCTCTGAGATTACTGTGCGAGTCAGCACTGACAAGCCGGGCAGTGACAAACACACAGGCAGAAAACTGAACACACATGCAGAAACACATAAATATATATGCTTATGCAAATGTGCAGCGACAAGCAAACACGAGCGTGCAAATGTAGAGTGCCCACACTAATTTCCCTGTGCCTCCCAGAGGAGCTGCTAGGTTAATGTTGTTGCAGTGAGACCAGCAGAGTTTGGGCTATATATTTAGCTTCCACCTGCTCATATATGAAGTAAAAAAACATCTAAAAAAGAACTAAATTAAGCTTGTTGCTAGCGCTCTGCAAACCCTCCTACTGCTTCCTTTGCAATTACTTTATCCCTCTGAGAACTTTACACAATTGCATGGTCAGAGTGTGTTGTGCAGGCTAGATATTGGCACTGCTTATTAAAGGTGGAGTCAAATTCTCCAAACCTCTCTCCCAGACTGTCTGGTCACAGCTGTAGTTTCCTGATCTCTCTGCTGCTAAAAGTGTCCTGGTTGTTCTGGTGTAGCGCTCTGTGTTCCCAGTTCCATTAACAGGCCCAGTGTTTGTCACTGGGGATGTGCTGTTTAACATGCGCTTCAGGAACATTAGAGTTCTGCTTCGTAAAAACCTGTTAGAGATGACTCTATTTTCTCTTTCTCCCTGTTTCTGATCTTTGTCTTCATTTCCTTTTTTTCCAACAGAAAATCCAAGCATGATGAAAAACACACAGAATCAGAACAGTAAGTATTACATCCACAAACATTACTAGTTTGTTTTTTTTGCTGTGTTTTTTATTTCAGATTCAGCTTCACTACAAGGATATTTAGTACACTTTGTATACTTCTTTATTTTTATTTTTTTCTACACATATATACTATCTACACCACATGTGTCAAACTCAAGGCCCGGGGCCAAATCAGGCCCTTGGTGGATTTAATTTCGGCCCGCAGGATAATTTTTAATTACTATTAGATCTGGCCCGCCATGAGAAATGAATGCAACTGATTATTTAATGTTTAATGTTGTTTTTATAGGCAATAATTTAAGCTTTGTTAGTTCCAGGTTTAACATGTGCAATAAGTTCATTTCAATACGTTTTGCAATAAACATTGGACCAGTCCGGCCCTCGACTAGCACCCAATTTAAAATGTTGGCCCACTGTGTATTTGAGTTTGACACCCCTGATCTACACAGTCCATACACATATAGATAACAAGAAGAAGAAAAAGGAGATAAATCAATCGAATGGAGATTTATTTAAAAAATAAATAAATAAATTGAGATTGAATTTAAAACTAATAAATGAATAAACCAATAAATTAACAAATAAATACATACAAAATCAAATAAATAAATAAATGGAGTTCTCTTTAAAAATAGATAAACCAAAAAATATACAAATAAATACATTAAAAATGTAATAAATAATTAAATGGAGATTTATTTAGAAGTAAATAAACCAAAAATAAACAAATAAATACATTAAAAATCTAGTTAATTAATTAAATACATTTTTTTGATAAATAACGTAATAAGGTGGAAGAGCACCAATGTGTAAATGTGTGAAGGTGCGAGCCATTTCCATCAAATACATTGCAGTTGGAAAGTTGGGTGCACTGGAATCTTGGAATTACTATCTTTTAAGGGTGTTTTATCATTATAATGCATCATATGTGTATTGCTGTTTTGCTTGATTTACATATTACTAGAACTGCTGTTTGTAATAAGAGAAGACCATGAGACACATCAGTTTGTTCACCCAGAGAATGTGTGCACAAAAGGTATGACTGTTTAGAGAACCAAATATTTTGAGAGACTGTGGTTTCAACATTCAAAGTATTGACAGGGTGATGTTTGCCGCTCTGTTGTGAATGCATTTTCCCACGTATACTGCGTGAGAGTGATTCATTCAGGCTTAATCTTCTGCGATGTTCAGCAGCAGCAAGCAACAAGCCTCTCCCAATGACTAACCGAGCCTGTCACTTTTGGTTGAGTGTGAGATTATTGGCGTTTCATATGTGCAGCAGTGGCTCATTTGCAGCTTCTGAGATTATAATATGTAAAGATGAGGGATTGTCAGGAGGGGCCGCAGGGCTGTGACAGCAACCTTTCCATCTCTCCCTTTTTTCTGCCTCTTCCTCTCTCCTTCCTCTTCAATCTCTCCGCCTGTCTCTCCTCTCCTCCACTCTGACTTTTCATACTCATTTTCTGTCTCGCCAACCGCCAACCACTCTTCCCATTTCATCTATTTCTGGTTACTCTTTTTTCAAAACCCTTATTTCCCTTTACCCTCAGTTGTCTTTTCCTGTCTCTATTCCTTCAATCAAATGTACATTTCCTGCTTTTCTCCTTTAGCTAAATCTCTGATTTGGATGCAGACACTCAGGCCTCATGGCCAGTGTAGATCCAGCTTTAGTGTAGAAGAATGTGGTGTAGAAGAATGTGGCTAAAAACACATTATAACACAAATAAGAGGGGGCTTCAAGAAATAGCAATCATAATATAGATAGGGGTAAGAAAAACCGAACCATAATAGTAGACCCTTACAGCTCATTTTGATTAGTTTATATAAGCAAGACTCCTATCTTTAACCTTTTTTGTTTTGTTATTTTATCTCCCATTGTAAAGCGTCCTTGGGTTTCTTGAAAGGCACTATAAAAATAGAAATTATTATTATTATGACCTTTAATTCCTTTAAGCTTGAGAAATGGCTATAAAATAAAGTAAAAAGGGAGTCAGTCTGCAAAAGTATGCATTTATTACATTAAATAGCATTTAGCTGACGCTTTTATCCAAAGCAACTTAGAATAAGTGCATTAAACCATAAAGATTCAAACTAAGGACAGCAAGAACAGTGCTGACATTTACTTCAAACAAGCAATATCATTGTAAGTGCAATTGCATAAGTAAAACTCCTTAGTGTGTTTTTTATTAGTTAATAGTGAAAGAATCATCAATGTTTCTATGGAAAAAGCATAAATAACGTGTACTAGGTGTTTAGTAGATTGTACAATTCTGATTAATGAAGCAAGAATGAACACACAGATGTTGAAACCCTTGAATTTATATTGAATTGTATAATTTCATAGTAATCCCTTGTGCATGTGTATGACGGCCATGTTTGTCCCCGCATACAGTGTGTACAGCTTCCGAAGCAGATGGCAAGCTGTCTTTAAGCTGAACCGCCCCAGTCAGACATGATTTGAACTGTCTTTTCGTCTGACATTGGCTTCACTCTTTTTCACGCTTTTCCAGTATCATACTTCATTATCATGTGTCTCCTGTCCTCTCATGCACTTAATGTGTCCGTCTCTCTCCCTCCTGCTCTTTGTTTTCCTCCTCTGTCTTACCTCACCTTTCCAGTCTGTGCTAGTTGTATCGTAGGGATGCAAATCTGAATATGCAAATGTTATGGTAAGCCCAGGAGCAGGTGTGTCGCAGCAAGGACAGAATCAGGTCAGCCTGGACGCGCAGACATGCCTTGCATGCAATTCAAATCGGTGTACAACATGGCCCCAAGAGGTCACCACACACGTGGCTCATAGCTTAATGGCTGCATACTAAACTCTTCGCCCTGGCATGAGTGGGAAGGACCACCCCTGTCAGTTAGTCAGGGCCGCAGCAGACGAGAAAACTGTGCTTCCCATGAGGGGTTATATTCATTCATCTTTGTCAGAATTCCACTCGCCCAGACAACTTGTCAAGCATGGCAATGAACTGAATTCAAGAGATGAGAGAAATTGAGGACAAAAATGTTTTGGCCGCCGCCTGGGCTGTTAAAAGTAGCAAGAGTTTGGGGGTGTCTTGTTTTTGCAGGCAATGCATCATCTTGGCCAAGACATGGAAGTGCAATCAGAAAGAGAAATTCATTACAACTACAAAGACTCAACTGATGGCCTTCATAATCACTGACTGAAATAACAATAGCATGAATGCCAGGCGCCATAGACAAGTAATCTGAATTTTATTCTGCTTGGCTCTGCTCAAGTATAGCTAAAGATGGCATCTAACTTTACATAAAAGAGCCCTATTATGCTATTTGCCGTCTTCCCTTTCCTGTAGTGTGTAATATAGGTTTGTGTGCATGTACAGTAAATGCTTGTCAAAGGCTAAAAGTTCCCTCCAGAAGGTGTTCCTCTCCCACACGTCCCCTCTGCCTGAAATGCCTCAAATCCATTGGCTAGCGCTTCAACACATTGTACCTGATAGGCTAAAGGGCGGGACATCTCTAACCGGTTGACCAATCAAAACAGAGCCGGCCAGCTAACCAATCAGAGCAGACTGGGCTCTGGTTTCAGACAGAGGGTGAAAAGAGGTGCTGCAGCACAGGCAGTAAGAGAAAAATAAAGACATTTTTGAACATTAAAGCATGTAAACATGTCGCAGTAGAGGCACAAAATACAAATATGAATCTGAAAGAATTACCATAAAATGCCCTGTTTAAATATGCAGACAGTAGGCCCCCTTGAAAGTCACGTAGTCATATGCAAAAAGAAAGCGCAATGTTTCCGTTGGCATATTTATGTCCACCACAACTGAGGTAGAGGCATCCTTTATTAAAAAGAGCACATTGCCACTGAAATCAGTCCCAGTTCACATTCAGGTTGGCAGAAATACACTAAGGTCTGAGCCAAAAACGGAAGGCAAACAGATGGCTGGGAGCCTTGCATCTATGATTGTAGACTGAGGGGAACCTCAGATGATGATCTTATGGTTGGATAGGCCCATTACAGAATGATATGAAGTACTTATTGAGAAGATGTGGTTGTTATTGTCTTGTGTTATATGACTTGAGTGGAATATGCTGTGTAGGAAATGACAGATTCTGTGGAGATTTACGTTTAGTGTGAAGAAGCCTTGATAGTTTAATCCTGACAAACAAATGATCCCATCGCAATGCAATCAACATTTCTCAGCAGACAATGTTTTCTCATCCAGACTCAACAAACTGCATCACCTGACAGGTCTAACCGCAACCAGATAAGAACTTGACTCTAATGAGTCTAACCACACCCCGATGTGGTCAGGCTCACTTGAGAGTGTGATGTCTGCGTAGTCTCGATGTTGGCACATTCTGAACAAACTGTTGCTGGTGTTAGCACATCACCACCCACACTCAGTCACAACTTTTCTCCCACAGCGCCTCCAGTTTCACTTTCATCTACAATCTAGTATCCCTGCTGTGGACAAGTCCAAAGCATAAAAAGATTCTCATAGCTCAATTGTTTTCTTGAAATATTGTGAAAGAAAAAGGTTTCTTTGTGGGGAGTTTTTTTCTGATCTAAATCGAGGGTAGAAGGACATAGGGGTTGATATCTGGTTATAAAAATACAATTTATTTGACTGCAGACGCCAATGGTGTTTTGAGAGGTCTTATTGGTATCATTATCCACTTTCATTATTCGTCAAGTGAATGTTTTCTAATATGTTTTCTAATAGCTGCGCATGTGTTGTGGTGAAAATGTTTCTTTATTTGAATGTGTTTTGGCACATTTGTGTTTTAAAAGTTGCATTGTTTTTAAAGCAACAGTGTGTTTCTCCCTTTGGTAGAAATAGCTTAATTTACATAAAACATTTTTGGTAACTAAAACTGCTTATTTATTAACAAGCAAATGCATTGTGGTCTATTTACAATGGTATGCATTATTTGAAGTAAATATACAGTGTGGTTTTTCATGGTTTATTGCACTTATTGTAGGATTACTGCACACTATATCCAGCTCATTATATTTAACAGGGTTCAGATCTTAAAAGTAATTGGGATCAATGTATTTAAACACTTTTTTTGAAATATGAGTCTGCTGATTGATGAATGGAAGCCTGAGGAAGTGTGTGTTTGTCTTATTGACTGTTTATTTGGTGTTTGTAGATGGAGCCTCCCGCCTGGACGTGCTCGGACTAACGTGGATGGCACTTGTCCTCACAGTGACAGTGGAACTGACGTGAAACCTCTCATCCAAGACACTCTCACACACACACAGACCCACACACACACACACACACACACACACACATAAACATATACTTGCCCTTCTTAGACAACATCCTCACAAACACACACACACGCACAGACACATATTTTCCACAAACCCTGCAAGCCTTCTCCAGTCATCAACAGGCCCTCCATGCATCAATCGATCAGGAAACTGTGCCATGACATGATGGCACTCTTCTGTTTTTTGTAATAAAATAATAACCAAGATATTATTATCAAAAGAACAAACGTGATGAACATGACAATAACCCCCTCCTATATAGCCCTTCCCAGTTACACCTTTTTTTGTTTCTTGTCCCACGTCTGCCTGTTGATCAATAAAATCAGATGATTTGAAACGGAGAAAAGAAAAAAGCATTTGGCTTTTATTTTGACGAGTGTAAATGTCATTGTGTTGACTGAAATGTGAAAAGTGGAACTGGCTTAGGATGTACCCCCATATCAACCACTCCCATCTGTTCCATGTCCTGGGATGCACCTGATTAGCAACAAGATGATAAACCGCGGGGGGAACAAACACAGATGCTCCAAGAGAACATTCTTTTTTTATTGATATACAAGTGTTGCTTTTTTCTGATGGCTCGGAATGTACAAGAGGATTTAAATGCATTACGAAAAAAAAAAAATCTCCTTTTTGAGTGTATTTTGTGTACATCAGTGTAAATATTGAAAATAATTAAAGAGGTTATATGGGTTATGGTGAGGGATGGTTGCTGATATAGTTGGAGTTTACACTTCTCCATCTTTGTTTGTACGTCATTCAACACTGTTCTCAGAATAATTCTTGGCTGAAAGGACAGACACATTAACAGCCTTTCTGTTTCTCATTCGGGCTTTTTTATATATGGCAGGTCTCCAAGGACAGAGTAAAAAAAAAAAAAAATCTGACATATGTCTGCTGTTTTGGGGTTGTGGTGCATGTGACGTTTGAAGATTCTTTCTCCTTTTGTTGTGTTGCAATTGACAGCACTGCAACTCATTGTCACTGGCCTGTAATCCAGTTATTCACTTGTGACATACTATCTTAAGTGACCTACATTGTGTACAATACGTAACTCTTACCCAGACATCTGCAGTACTAGTAGGATCATTTTAGCCGCCATTCCAGGGAGGTGCTCACTTTAGGCAGAGTGTGTAAACAGGGTTGTTGCATTTGTTTCATTTCACCTGTATTAAAATGGAGAGATGATAAAACGTACAAGACTTGACTTTACTTATAACACTGTGTTCGACATGTTCAGTACTAGATGTGCTCCTTCTTTGATTGATGCTTGGGACGGTAACATCTTATATTTCTCACTTCGCAATATCTAGATTGTTGCAGGCATTGTTTACAATCTAATTTGAGGATTATACAAGGTATACTCAGTATACAAGTGTCTGCCTCGAGACGGAGATGTACGTGTATGCCTGCTCGATTATAAGCAAGCTCAAAAATGATTTTGTTTCCGATATTTCCGATTGTTCTGACCCCAACACGACTTTTAAACGAGATTCTGACGTTTTTGTTAACCCTTTCCAGTTTGTGTCCGCTCAAACAGAGTGGAGGGAGATTTAATGCAGAATAATCCTTCATTTTTTGGACTTCACAAGAATTGCAATTTAAGCTATTCTAAGGACACAACATGTATTAAGGGATTAAGGTTTAAACCAGGTAGGAGGTAAGAGGAGAGATTTATAAAGCTTAGTCGAATAAAGCATAGACATATCCGTTTGGGATATCGGCTCACCTTGCCAGAGTACAATCCATATTCCTGAATCTGCAGATGAGAGCTGCATAGCACAAACATTATTAACAGACAGTCAAATGCATTTTGAATTAATTTTTTTTCCAGTGAGGGGAAGCAAAAGGCACGGATGCTTGTCCACCCACTGTAGAGCATTATTACACAGCTATCATTTACATTTTGATTCAAATGGCACTCCTGTGCTATTTTTTGTACCTTTTTTCAATCACTTTGCATTCAAGAGAGAAGAAAAGCTCCATTTTCTATTTCTGAATGCATTAGAGAATGTCCAAATTGTCTTTTTGTTATGATGATTCCAATAGGAAAGTACACCATAACTTTGTGTGTATCTTTGTGTATTACAACTATCCAAAGGTTATATTCTAGTATATTTCATACAATTATTTCAGAGTAACAAGTAATGAATATAACCATTTTAAATGTATGGACTTACCTATGCTCTTAACCAGAAAGTAATACTTTTAGCAATTGTTGTTATTATAGAGACAACTACGGTGGCCGACAGGTGCAAACGCATTCCAACGGCCCAAAACATTTCCATTTGGAGAAACAGGCTACAGTTTGAAAAACAATGCAAATACCTTCCATAACCCATGCAAATGAAAAAACATCTTCACCAACTTGACAACACAAGCAGCATTTAGAAGATATTCACCAACTTCTTCTGTTTCTTCTGTTATTACTACAAATCTGCTTTTAGCTAGCTAGCCTAGTCATTTCAAATATACTGACAAAACACTTACAATGGAACAGGCTAACTGTGCCAACAGTGATAGTTGGCCAACTTTACAATCACCGAACGCCAACAAAAGCTCCGGTCCATGTGCAGTACTTTCTAGTGTCCCCGTTTCCGTTGTGTTTCGAGCTTCTTGCAGCGTTCTGTTATTTGCAGCATTTCGTTTATGAAACCCTTTTTACTAAACCCTGTGCCTTTTCCTGTGCTTTGGCAAATTTGTTTGCATCTATAATTGCATAATTTCTGAAGCTATAGCACATTTCTCCTAAAGGAAGTGTTTTTGGCCATTGTAGCACATTTGCACCTCATCGCCACTGTAGACATCAGTGGGAAAACAAGAGCAAGCTTTTTGTATGAACCTTTTATTAACAGATGTAGACATTGTTCTGTTTACCAAATAAAGTAGATGGTGTTGAGGTTTATTAGTGAGACAGTCTGATGAGTTTGAGCCCTCATTAAATCTTCTTTTGTTCCTTAACAAATTGATCACTCAAGAAATGTGATAGGCACAAGATATAAAGCTTTATTTTGTACTACATCCCATCTATGCCTGACACGCTTCACTATTCTCAAGGGGTTACAAAAAAAGAATACCCCTTGGAAACATTTATGTTATGCCTTCTGTTCTTGTTCAGCCGCATGTTGCACTCCTATCATTGATGACACAAGCAAGAAGAGGTTAAGGTGTCACACAACAATGCACATGACTGACTCAATGTTTTCTTTTTAGCTGTGTTCTGAATAGTGCACCTGAGCTTGGATCAATGGCGAGGATAAGAAGCAGCCTCTTTGGCCCATCCGTCAATTATTCAGTAGTCAACCATGCCTGCTGAATCCAGTTTCCTTCATATCGTCTGCAGGCTTGGGTATCAGATGACCAAAAAGCACTCATGTCAGCTAGGACACCTGACACGCCCTCTGTATGCCTCTCCACGTGACACACCTTTAAAATAAACACTGCTCTGTTGTTGACCAAAGACTTGCTCAAGTGTGTTATCAGCCACACAAATGACAGCCTGCCAGCGGTGACAGAGAGACATCGCTGCCATGTGACAGAGATGTATGTTTGCATAGTATATGGGAGTGAATGACACTTTCGGGTTTCTCTGTAGACACTCGTTCCATCTCGGTCAGATGGTTATCTTTATTATTTACAGTTCCACATGTTTATAATTCCAAGTGACTGCCATTTCGTTGCTTGACAGCAATCTTCAGCTTACCTTTAAAGAAAGTAATTGTATCATCTGCACAGCAAAAGGACCATTGATCTGTGGCATGGCTGTGCAAACAGATGCATCCTGGTTATTAAGTATTTGATGAATGTCATCCATTATAAAACCCCACCCCTTATGCAAACCATGTTTTCCTCATGCAGCTTTTGCTGTTTGTGTGAACAAATTAGGAAGCATGATTGATCTATCACAATGTTTTTTAGGGTAATTTTCAGAAATGGACAAAATAAAGTATGACCTGAACCACTCCTCACTCATTTAAAATGAGCAAAATGCAACAAACATCAGTTATGATCAGAGTATATTCAGAAAGTTATTTGATGACATTCTGATGAATATAGGAAAGCTTGGGTGAGTCAGCAAATTGCATAACCAAATATTGATCTATGTGGTATTTACATATTCTGTGTATGGTTATTGAATCTGCATCTGCCTTGCCCCAGGTGTTGTATGACCAGTGCCCCGCCTCTAGAGAGCCAGTGATGCAAATAGTTTCTCTAGAGGTATCATTTTACACTTGATCCTTTGGCCAAAGAGGCACAGTCATTAGATCACAGCAGCTCCTTAACAATGAAAGCCAGACAGCATGCAACTGAGATGCATTGACAACAACATTCAATAGGATCAGTGGACCAATCGTGGCCACCATCGCTTTTCCAGCTATGCCCATTGCAGAGCTTTTGGCAGTGCAGTTCGACATGCAGCTGCTGTTGAAACTGAGTCTCTCTGTGGCTGCCGTGCTGCTGGTTTCATGGGCCTACAGGTTCTACAGCGCCAGGGACGCTCAGAAAACTCAGCTCTCTGTCAAAGACACAAAAGGACCAGAAAAGGCAACCTGCCAAAACTGCAAGACATTGCTACGTAGTCATAGCTCATCAGAACATGTGACGGATGATGGGGGCACGCGACCCAGACCCTCGCAACCTGATGACCTGACGTCTGACAACACCACGGAAACAGAAGCAGAAGCTCCTGCATGCCAAGCTGAAAACAGTGAGGATGCTTTTAGTATGTCATATAGTGTCAGCATGAAAGAAGCGATACTCCCTCATCAGAAGCAGGCAGAGGTTGCCACCAGTAATATTTCATTTGGATCTGCTTTGAACCTTCCTCATCCGACTGAGAGTGGGATGGCCAGTGCAACGGGGCGCCGCTCCCCTTGCTTTTTGCAGAAGCTGGAGGGCATTGTGGGTGTGGGCAGGGAGTTAAGGCAGGACTTGGAGCACCAGGGGGCCTACTCGAGCTTCCTCTCCAAGGCAGAGATCAAAGTGGAGGATGCTAACGTGGTGCTGGAGGGAACAGGAGACCAGATAGTGCGGGGAAAGATATATGATTACTATGTGGAGTCTTCCTCGCACTCCATTACAGGCTTAAACACTGTGCCGGGTCAGTATGAGAGGAACTCTGAGTCACAGCCAGTGGAGCTGGGAAGTCGGGGCAGCAGCCTCCCAGAGTCTCCTTCCTCTCTGAGCCCCATCATCATGCGTGATCTAGTTTTTCGACAAAGCAATGTTGAGGATCCGTCACTGGAATGCCTGAAACTGAGGCACCCCGCAAGGCCTGTACTCCTACGCAAGGAGAGCTATCTGTCAGCAGCAGAGCAGTCGGAGCTTTACATCCCCGTTCTAAATACAAGCGCTTCAACTCCAGTAACTCACTCTCTGGCCCCAACCAGCACTGAGTCCATCACTGCTCACCCCACGATCTGTCACTCTACAGACGGCAAAGGCATAACTGTAAAAGAGGGTGCAGATCCAGAGACTGAAGCAGCATTTTTAGACCTTACAGCAAAAGATTTCGATGGCAAAGATTTGGAAAGCCTGAATAGTATACTCAATCTGGGAAACTGTTTGGAGACACTGTGTCTTGCCAAGAAACATGGCCAGACTTCTGTGCAGAAAGCAGCCCTGGGAGTCATGTCAGACAACTACCTCCAGGTGATTAGGGACCCCAACCTTTATGGGCGGCTAATGGCTGGTGAGCGGGAGCAAATCCGAAAGCAGAGGATGAGAGGGAGGAGGTTTGTCATTGTGGCAGATATGGACCCTCAAGACTGGGCGAGGAACACAGCAGGGCAACCGGCAGAGACGGAGCAGAGGAGGACATCCAGTGCAGTGTACTGTTATGATGACTACAAAGACGCCTGGCATACACTCTGCCTGATCCCACAGGAGGTCATCTCTAAAGCCTGCGCCATGTGCACAATGGATAACTACTTATTTGTGGCGGTAGGCTGCAAAGGCACAGACAGAGAAATGACACCCTCAAAGCAAGTGTTTTGCTACAATCCTTTGACATCAATTTGGAAGGAGATCAGTCCCATGAATGAAGCCAGGCCCCGCTGCAAACTGGCAGCACTGGAGGGCTTCATCTACGCCATCGGAGGGGAGTGCCTATCCTCAGTGGAGCGCTACGACCCGCGATTGGACAGGTGGACGTTCGTGGCTCCACTGCCTAATGATACATTCGCTGTGGCGCATCACGTCGCTGTGTGCAGTGGAGAGCTTTTTGTTTCTGGGGGAACTCTGAGATGCATACTGCTGCGCTACAGCCCCAAAACCAACGCCTGGAGGCCAAGTCTGCTAGCAGGAACTAAAGACAGAACTGCAGATATGATAGCCGTGGGGAGGTTTCTGTATCGTTTTGATGTTAACCCCCTGCTGGGTCTCGGAGTGTACCGCTACCATACCGTGGCTCGACTGTGGTACGAGTGCAGCACCAAAAGGATTCATCACTGCCCCGCCTTCCAGTGTGTCGCAATGGATGGCACGATCTATTGTGTAAGCCGCCAGTTCACCATGAGGTTCGATGCTGATGAGATCTCTCCAGGTTTCATATATGAGAACTTGAGTGTCCTCTCTGCAGCGAAGGGCATACTTTTCCCCTTTGTCCTTTCACTCCCTGATAAGAAGCCTCGGCAGACCAGTGTGTGAGGAGGACTCAGTTTTCTATTAGTGAAAAGATTAGGTGATGATGGAATATCCTTACAAGAGCATACTTCTCCAGTTTCTTGTTCTGATTTCTTATTGAGTGCTCTGCTCAGGTTAAAACTTAACTCTGTGCTGTCTTAGGTTTTTTCTTAAGATCACCTTTCTAAAACCATTACACTACTTTATGTCCTTGGATCGCACAAAGGAATATTTGTTTCTAATGTCTCAGTCCCTGGCAGCAGATCTAAAATATTAGACTCTTAATGTTAGTCCAACTACTGTTTGCTTAGATTTACACCCGATGTGCTGCCATGTAAATTGTTTGCTTATTTGATTTGCCACTCCTTCCTGCCATTAAGTTGGTTTTATATCACTCCAGATGCTTAACCTCTTTAGATAGTTCATAAATAAGACTCAGAATAAATGAGCTCATTCAACTCTAACACATTACAAAGATTGGGCAATAAAGTGATAATTAATCATTCGACTCCACTGTGTAGGGCACAAATATAACTTACACAGTGGCCTGGATACAACGCAATTATGTAAACTTGCTCTTTAAAATGACATGGTGTAAATGGATGTGTGATACAATACAAATAGGTGGGCTTCGATAAGCATTTTTTTCACTACTTATGTGACTCTTTCAATACTAAGACTTGCTTTTATTTGTATAATTGTATTATTTTGTCGTCATTTGTTGGACAGAATGAAGTGTATTTGTATTTGTGTTCATTGTACCAAATAAATCCCTTTGCTTTGTTTTATAAACATGAAAAGAATGATATGAATTGTATTCATTGCTCATTAACCTACAATTAATGAGTATGGGTAGTAATCCAAATGTCTATTTCAGTATTTGTGTGACCTAAAACCAATGAAAGAATAACATAGGAACAATCTAAGCACTTTTGCTATTAAGCAATTACAATAACAATGGATATAAGCATACGAATAATATGAAAAATAATAAATCCCTCATTGTTTGCTCATTTGCTGTAATGCTGAGGACTTCAAAGACACACTGACATATTCCAAAGAGTGACATGCTGCTATAGCACCATCATGTGGCTTACGAGGCACACACAACAGTGCATAGGGATGAACATGTTCAGGCTATAGACTTCCGACATCTCAGAGGAGCCATGTGACGTGCAGTCATTAGCAGCACAGTGGAGTGACTAACTAGCTAAACAATGGGTGAAGTGCTTCAGGTGCACTGGAGGCAGCGGGCAGGCGGGGAGAGGGAAACAGACGCAGATGGTTGACCATCAAACATAAGCATCTTTGATTCTCCCTAATTAAACACTTTGATCCCCTGTAACAAAACACCTCACTGAATGGGAGTTAGACACGTCCCTTCAGATGTTGCCTGGGATGATTCGGGCCTCCGGTTTGCCTCGATTTACAGGTCAGTACTTGCATCACAATTCTTGTAGTTATTTGTTTCCATCATTGTTTCTATGGTCATAATAGCCCATTATTCAGATATAATTGGTAGAACGTGGGATAATTTAGTTATTATTCTCTGGTAGAACTAAATTATAGCACTTTCCTTTCTCCTTCTTAACCCTTCTGTCATTTTTGGTCAAATCCAACCAATTTACTTCTTTCATCAATCAGAAATATATATATTTTTCATTTGAGGCTTCAAGGCCATATGATATCCTAGGCATTTGTATACATATACAATTGCTGATCAACACTTACATAGAATTTTAAGTGATTGAGTCAACTTTGTAACTTTGAGTGGTCAAAAATGACTTCTATAGGAAATTAATGGGTAACACTAGATTATATTCATCCATTAGATAGTACACACCCACAAATCGACCAAAAGTTAATTTTGGAATACATTTTCACTGTCTATTCCTTCTATATTCACTGCAGTTATTCATTTAAACCAGTAGTCTGATACGTGTTTAATACAATTTGGTGATTATTAATGGTTTTGTGTTAATGTAAGAGCAGTTAACAGACCATTCAAATTGATCTGGAAAACCAAAGTAAGAGGGGAGAAACAAACACAACAGGAGGGTTAAACAAAATCACACATTCATATATATAAACATTCATAGACTACTCACCACACAACACACAGTAACCCACAGTAGTCTTTACAGGGTCAAAATGAGAATCATGTTTAATTATTTAATTATTCTTGATTTCCCGAATGCTTTGCTCTGTTCAGTGTTGTCATAAAGATGACTAACACATTAGAGGAAACACAGCACTTTGAACAGGACTTCTAAATTAACATGCAGCGTGTGAAGCAATTCTAGAGTCCCAGCGTTTTCTCTAAGCCTGTCGTGATTGTTGAAGTTGACTCAAACAATGATCTGGGATTAGTAGTAATGAGTGCCGCCTTAGATCCAGGTCCTTGTTGTTGTGATTGGCTGCGTGGAGGTGGCTGGAGAGCATGCGTGAAGCCCTGGCAAAGCGGCTCTGGTAGAAGGCACTAAGTGGGTGCCTCTGGTATGCTGACCCGTACACAGTCAGCGACGGGAGGTGTGACTGCTGCTTTTCCAAATGGTGCTTTGTGGACCGCGGCGGGCCAGCGTTGGTTGGAAGGGCTGTGAGCGAACACAGTAGAGAAGTTAACTGCCATGTTACTGCGGCCATTAATTACACTGGTGACTGACCTGGAACCATAAAAAAGGCATCTGGGGGCACTAAGTTTAATTGTTCATGCACTGCTGATGAGATTTGTCCGAACAAAATTTAATATAGCGAAGTATGTTTTCAATACACTCACTGTAAATATAATCTGTACCTTTCGGCAGTTGTGGTACTTTAAATTGTGCTCTATTTTACCAGAAATTGTCCGGTTAACCCTCTCCAGCTGCCATGTCAAGCTGTCTGGATGCCATGGTCGCAGATTGGGCAAAGCATTGGTGTGCTGGTAGCTCTCTCCATAGTGTGTGACCAAGTAATGAGAGGATGGTGGGCTATGGTGGTCAAATAGCAGCTTGGATGGAAGCCCCTGTAAGAAAATACAGAGCAGTCTCGACACACATATACATTAGCTTTCACTGGATTAAGATTAAAAAGGGCATGACCTGTTCTTTTACAATGATCTTCAAAAGGCTCAGCATGTGACAGCAGCAAATTGCTCTAAGTAGCCTTTAAGTGCCCGATAGGACTGATGATTTTACACATTTTTCACGGCTGCTGAGTCTGACCAGAAACCTGCTTTCATAAAGAGTTTTATCACTGGCCTTTATCTAGGCCGTCAATATTATGCAGAAGTGGCCACAATCTAGAGAAGAAAGCCCTGACTCGCAGGGTTTTGACAGGCATTCAATTGGTGTTAATGCCGTGAATGAGCGGTTAAAGGCTGACCTCAGCTCTATGCAGGGCAGTCCTCCTCACAGAGACGTCTGGCCTGAAGTCCCAGTGGGGGCGGTGGTCTGAACGATATGTGCTGCTGGCTGTCTGTGGCTCTCGAGTGAACTGCGTCAGACAGAATAAACAGACATCACAAAAGAGGAATGAGGAGATGGGGGGGGATATAGGCCTATACAGGGACTTGAGCAATGAGCCCAGCGCAACGATCAGCAAAGCTCACACCTCGCTATCGATCCGCTCTGTTGTACAGTGTTTCTTAAGTCATTTCTCCTCTCAGATCCTGAACCAGCAGCCCGTGGCCGAACCTCACCAGGAGGCTGTGCTGAGGTAGCTGAACTGACGCTGCCTAATCACTCTGCTATAGATTTGACTACCAACTGAGGTGCTACAAAACTCTTGGCAAGCTGCCACTGCTATTGCATTATGTTTGCGGATTCACAGCAAAAAAGAGGCATAGATAGTTTTTATACTCACATTCAATTGAAGTTGATTAAATCAGATCATCTTATTCAGACATCAAACGGAAATAACACAAGCAAAAAAATACTTACCTGAAGTCTGTCTTCTGCCCAGTTGCCTAACAGCACTTTGTTTGCATACTTCTGCTCTACCCTCCAGCCGGGTTGGGACCATTTGTCCTGTGATGTCCCAGTTTGCTTCATGTTTTACCTGGAGCCAAATGCACCCAACCAGGGAAATCCGCAGGCTTAGCTGTTAGAACATGGTTAACTATAGTCAAACAGATAGCATGTAGGAGCATTCACCTGGCCCCATGATGGCCTAGGAAATAGAAGAGCTCTGTTGCTATGGATACAGCAAACACTGAAAGAGGAGGCAAGCAGAGTATCCTGGAAGCAAATAGGAGATGTCTTACATCTGTGTTGAAAGAAGATGCATTTCTTAAGACTAGGGCATGACATCTAACTTTGTAACACTCTATATTGTTAAAATGGTGCCAGAAGTTGTTTTCACACTGTTTGTCTTCAGGCTACTTTATTTATTTTGGGTATAAAACAAGTTTTGTTATCGATTTGTGTGGAGTTTTTAGTCTTCTTTGAACACTATACTTTTAATGAAGAAGAAAAACGTTGTCACTCGAGGCAAGATTTGTTTATTCCAAAAAATATAACAAAATAGAAAGTAGAATAAAGTACATGCTTTTCACAGTTTTTTTATGTAATCCACAACACTATCCAGCACCTGCACTGCGGAGGGAAAGCCGAGCCAGCCCTGGTTGAAGAAGTTAATCATGCCATGGAAACCCCCTGCCACATGGCGCCAGGTCACATCCTTCTCCAAGTCCAGCAGTCGTTTCCTATACAGATACCCCTCATCCCTCAGAACATCATACTCACAGGTGAGGATAAAGGTGGGAGGTGTTTTCTGAATGTCAGCATCTTCTGCCAATAAAGGAGAAACCTCGTGTTCCAGACCATCTTTCATTGCGTGATACACCTGCCCATCATACTCAGGGGTTGGGTGCTTATCGTAACCCCGCGCAAGGAACTCAGCAGGAAGATTAGAAGGGGAGAGCCACTCCTCATATCGTGGCTTGAGCTCATTTGGGACATGGATGCCTTCCAAAACGTCCTGGCACAGCGACATGTCCCCATTGAGGTACTGCAGGAAGTAGAACGCCATACGGCCACGAAACAATATGGGCACAGCATGATTTTGCTGGTATGAGGGCAGGTTGAAATCTGCCATCTGTAGGGCTGGGTAGATGAGGACCTGAGCGCAGGGGAACAGCAGATGTCCGATCTCTCTCCTCGCCAGCCTTTGGCACAGTGCGGCTGCCAGGTTAGCCCCAGTGCTGTCCCCTCCCACTGCCACTCTGCGAGGGTCCACGCTAAACTCTGCCTCGGCCACAGACAGGAAGTGACATGTCGCTGCCTCACAGTCGTCCAGCGGGGCAGGGTACCTGTGCTCAGGGGCTAATCGGTACCTGAGAGGGGTGAGAGGGAAGGTGGAGTGACAATATGGTTAGCTCTGGCTCTTTGGAAGATTTTTTGGAGTATTTATTTGAATTGAAAAGTTTAAGTACCCAACAGAAACCACCGTCGTGTTGGTTTCCTTGGCGATGTGCCGACAGACTTCATCGACAGAATCTGTGGAGAATTAGGATCACTGTTAGCAGAATATATATATGCACTAAAGACAGAATGGCAACCTTTGTTATCGCTGTCAATACTGTGTATTCGGTGAGCATACTGTGATGGTAATGATGGAAAGTACACATTTCAAGTAAAAAGTGTAGTTATTATATTAACTATGTATTTACACAGTTTACAACTTTCTGTTTTACTCAACTTTCTGATTTTTAATTTCCGTTTTTTTCCAGACACCACATAATTAAAATAAGGGATCAAACTGTCTAGCATATAAAGTATCCAACACCTGGACAGATAAAAACACAGTACATTAAAGATAAGCAAAAACAGTTTTTTGGTAGAGACTGCAACCTTTTTTCCACAATAATATCAACATTAATTATCTTAAGGGTCAGTTCTTGAGCCAAATGTAAATTAAACAGTGGAAATTAATATACAAGAGGGGAACTTTATCTGCAAATATATTCAAATGTCCTTTAATTTATGATTTAAGTCTTAACAACACATGCATACATAAATACAACTATCTTCTGATGCTATGAAAGATCATTTAAGTTCAGAAATACTGCAAAAAACTTGATTATTTATGTGGATATAGCTTTCAGGTCATACCAGATAAAACTATACAAATGACAGTTTTAATGCACATAAAAGAGTATCATTCTACAGTATGACTCAAAATAATTATTTTAACGTTGTTTACCTATATTTCCCAATACCCATCCACCTCCAGGGAAATACACAAGACCTCTTCTCAAGCCGTCACACACTGTTGTGGGTTCATAGACTCGCACCAGGACATCAGAAAACTTCATATCCTTCACTCGCAGACCCGCAGGAACTGGATTTAAGCGGGTCAGGAAACAGGCCACAAACCATCGGAGAAAGCTGATCTGATGACAAACACCCAGGCGATGTAGGATACGACCCTTTAGGGGAAAGGTACCACAGACTTATGTTTCAAATACAAAAAATTATCAGTGTTCTTGATAAGTAAAGTCAAAGTGAAAGTTATTCTGTCTGAGAGACCGTATTTACCATGACAACATCAAAGAAAGGGAACACATGACCTTGCCTTTTATGCACCTTTGTTAGACTTGATATCTTATCTAAAATGTTTCTGATGTGAGCTTTATCAGTTGCTGGAGGACACAGAAAGGACAGCCATCTTTGACAACAGCCTAAAAGAGTAGTTTTTTTTCTATTGGACGAACATTTTCCAGTCATTTTCCTTCATACTAAGGATTAAGTGCATTTAATATTTAAAAACATAACATACAAAACATTAATGGAGCATACAAATAATAAGTATTAACAATTTCCTAGATGCCATAGATACTCACCACAATTGCTATGCCAACAAACAAGCCATGAACCATGTGCAGTTTCCCACTATTTGCAACCCCACGAGGAATGTCTGAATTCATCAGCTCAGAGTACACAAGTCCAATTACCAGAAGGAGGAAGGCTGCAACAAGAGCAGCGAAGCCAATTATTAAAATTGCTGTGCCGATGTCCATGGTGTTGCTTGTCTGCTCTGCTGAAGGTAAGTCATTAGGAGTAAATGTTTTATCTACCTGCTTTCAGCCTTTTCTCCACCCCTCCCACATCCGCGTGCAAGGCATTTTGACCTTGGTTTCACTTAATGATGTTTGGCTTCCTGTTGCCCAGGAAAAAATAATGATATTCTTCACCCTCTTGTTTGGATGTGTAGTCACCAGTTTCCCACTGTTGTTTCATATGGTATATTGCACTGCATTTGTAAACAATTTTTTTGTAATTACTCATACATTTATTTGGTACCTATTACAATCCCTAGTAATATTTTCCAAATTAGCTCAAGGTTGTTTGGTTCTTTGGGCTTTTTTCATGCCCCTGGTATCGAGGAAATCTTACAGCTGCACTAGGCTCAGAGTGGCATTTTCATTGTCTGGTATCTAAATAAAGAAATGTTTATAGATGCTCCCGGTGAAGGCAAACTGAGAACACCCTTATCTGAACTTTCACGGCTGATCTGTAGATGGCAGTGATAGCATGAGAATAAATAAACAGCCCTTCTGGAATATATATACTATTTACATTATTGCAATGCAGCCTAAACCCATTTTCCACCCACTGTAATGTAATACATCTTTTGACTTTTTGTTTTGTTTTCCCAAATCCACTAACTTGATTTCAGTTTTCTTTTTAGCTGAGAAAGAATACTTTGGTATAAGCTTCCAGTGCAGCTTCACTTGGGGTTCAGGTTTTGGAAAATTCTGAAATTTTCCAAAATGAAGACAGCATCTGGAGTCGTGTTGTCTTGGAGTTTTTCGAAGCCTGGGAGAGCCTCTCTGCCTTCCCTAAGTAGCTGAGCCCAGCACAAAGCAACCATTGTGAAGCTTCTTTTTAAACCCATCCCCAGTTGCTGAAAAAAGCCCTGCATTCAGTGATACCCAGTAAAAAAAATCCCAGTGCCAAGGCCAAAAATCACAGACTGGAATCTGGTCTGAGGCTCATGAATTGATTCGATTTGTTTTGGAGGTATTCAGGCAGCTTTCTGTTTGTCACCAAGCCAAGCTTCCGAGACTTGGGCTGACCTATTTCCCAAATTGCAATGTCACAGATAAAAATATAGTCCACTCTAAAAATCAATATGTTACCTCAACAAATTGGGTTCAAAGAAATGATGTAACTTTGCACACGTAGGATCCCAGCCCAAATGCAGGGACACATCAAATGTTATGAACCATTGAAGGGGCCCTATTGTGCTTTTTGGGGTTTCCCTTTCCTGTAATGTGTTGTACAGGTTTTTGTTAATATTAATGGTCTCCAAAGGTTATAATCCCAAACTTCACTCCAGAGGGAGTTTCTCTACCACAACCCCCCACCCTCCTGCCTGAAACGCATCCACTGGACTCCTTGGTTTACTTCCGTAACATAATGTCACTCTGTTACTCTCGCCCTTCTATTGGCTGGCGCTCCAACACATAGTATGCGACATATCATATAATCATATCATATAATTAAACCTGAATGAGCATAATAGGGCCCCTTTGAATTTAAATAAACATGTTATAGGGCCCCTTTAAATGAAAATAAACATGTAAAATAAGCATGCCATGCTTTGGTTAGGTTTTGCTGTTTGTTATTATGTGAGCTCATGGTACATTGAATCTTTAAACTTTACTTTTACATGTGTTACAAGGCATCACAATATTGAAGCTTGACAGAAAAGATGGAGCAGATGTGTTGGTCATTATGAGATTTGGCGTAAAAAAAAGAGTGCCCTTTGTTAAGGTAAGCACATTAAACATTTATCAGTTAATGTATATATTTTTTAAAGGAATCCATCCGCTTTGGGTACTTATTTAAGGGGGGGTTAGTGTTATGGTTGCAATTGTCAGGTTTCTCAGCTGTGTGTTTGCTTAATGCTTAACTGATTAATTGTTTGTTTATTTATTTATTTCACTTAATTAATGGGAGGGCTGGATTAGTTGCCATCTGTCATTTTAATGAAGCCCTTGACCAAATAACCCCAGCTGGTGCTCTTACATAAGAATAGTGTGGTTGTATTGACTTATAGCTATCAGTGAAACAGTGATTGAAACCTCATTGTTTTTCTGCAAGTTAATAAACCTTCCCAAACAAGATTGGGCACCCACCTGGGACGCTGTGGTGCGACCACTGGGGGGCCCCGGACCACAGATTGAGAAGCACCTCTGTACACACATTAAGGGGGTGGGGGAAGAGGCAAGTCCGCAACCACTCAGGGGCAGACTGGCTCTGGAGCAAAAAAATATTCATCCCCACTTAACATGTCAATCAGGATTAATGCCCATACACACCTCCCCTTTATGTTCATCCAGGTCCTTTCACTAGTAGAAGTATAGCGAAGCCAGGGCAGAGGCGGTAATATATAAAGCAGAGAGGACAGGACAGCAACACAACTCCAAAGCCCAGCGGTTTCAGTAGCGCACTCCACGGAGCGCAGCCAGGACTCTCACGTTGGAGCGTCTCTAGCAGCGGTTGACAGGCGTAATGACGGATCACTCACTCATTTCCAGAGCGTGATGCATGTCGACTGTCATGTCAGAGCTCCTTGAAGTCACACAGTTTTTACTCGCCAGTGGATTATTCATGCAACAGTTTCTGATGCTGCAGATGAGAGTGTTTGCATGCTGACAAACTTGCTCATAAATCGCACAGTTGGGAGGACACCAGAAGTGCACGTAAACTTGTAGCGTAAACATTATAGGCTGCTCATCGGCTGCCACTGAGCACTTTTCGAGATGGATTTGAAGAACGCGTGTCGTATGTGCCTTTTCCCTTTTCAAATGCTCTATTACATAGTCAGGGCAAGTTTGTTTTCGCTGTTGCCAAACAGAAGGAAGGACCTGAGCAAGGAGGTGGTATTGATCACCGGTGGGGGACGAGGCATCGGGCGTCACCTGGCTAATGAGTTTGCCAAGCAGGGGGCCAGAAAGGTAATTTCATCTAGACAACTTGTTGCACCTACATTTCTTCTTCTTCTACTCTTTACAATGTAATTTCTCCGTTATTAAAGTTATGCTGCATGTAGTTTGTATTGGTAATGCTTCCAGCAGCAGTAGTAGAAGTAGGCCTACTCAGGTTTTGTACTTAAAAGTAAAAGTACCAGTGTAGGAATACTCTGTTACAAGTAAAAAGTCCTGCATTGAATATGATACTCAAGTAAAAGTACAAAAGTATTAGCATCAACATATACTTAAAGTACCAAAAGTACTCATTTTGAGGATTGGCCCATTTCAGAATCATATAATATTATATGTTTTGATTATAATTATTGATCATTGAAGTGTTATCAAAGCTGGTAAAGGTGCAGCTAGTTTTAATGACTTTGTATGCTGCAGGCAGGGTAGCTTGTGAATGTTACTCCAGGTGTAACTAAAGTCATTTTTCTGTTTATATTTATATTTCCCATTATTAATGCAAATCTGCATCTCAATTTTGGTTCAAGTATTGCACAACAGCTTGGGTCAACCAGAGGGCAGGACCGGGAAGCCTTTATGGCTGATTGAAGTGATTAAGTTCAGTACTGCGCTGAAATTCATTGTGCTAAAGGTCTGTGTGATAATGGCATGGCATGACAGTGTTTTATCCAAGGATTTAGGTTGTGTTAAGGAAATTGACAGTGTGTGTGTGCGCAAAGTCTCACTGAAACTGCTTCAAAGCCACATAAAAACACCCCCGCTATTACCCTATTATAGTTGTCTTGCTATTTTTTAGGAGTCTTTGCACTGTTGTAAACTTTGGGAACATATCACAACACAAGACAAAAGGCCCCACAATGCTTCCTAATGAAGAAGAAGAAGAAGATTCAACTTATTGTCATTATGTAGTACAGGTACTTTGTAACGAAACGGTTTCTCTGCATTTGACCCATCCTAGTGTTAGGAGCAGTGGGCTGCCATTATGTACGGCGCCAGATTAGGTTTCGCATAGCATGAGGACATGAAATGCCTTTTATGGAGTGTATGCAATACTAATTGAGCAAAAAGAAACCAACAAAAAAGTGGTTTGGGAGAATCAGATCACATTGTCTTGGATAAGTCTAATACAAGTTATAATATAGTAACTGAAATGCAATCATCAGGGCTGCCCTTGACTAAAGAAAGTCTTTGTTGTTCTAAATTTCTTAAGATTTGGTTGACTATTCAAGCAGATGATTTCATCAACATATCTATAAAACTGAGTTTCTCCAGTAAGGATCATGCAAAACCCATTAAATCTTGTGAACCAGAGATAAGCTCATAAATCTCTTTGAAATACTAATTCATGAAAAAAAGCCTTAAATGTCCAATTGACAAATAGATGGTAGTTGACTAAGACCAACATGAGCAATACGTTGACTCATCAACTTAGAGGGAGCAGACCTAATCAGATGACAGAGTAAAAGGTCAAAATGGGTCATAAATAACATTATTTATCTATTTATTATGAGACAAGGTATTATTCATCATAATTTTTCCAAGCTTGATGTGACATGCTCTTAACCGTGAATCAAATCGTTTTCTGTTTTACAGATTTTAAAGTTGAGGGGAGTCTATATTTGATCAAATCTCTGGGTTAGACTGATCTGTTGGCTGCCATTTGTGCATACCCGTACAACTCTAATAGGTATTCTTCAATAAGGGAAGTCATCCAGTCCTGCCAATTCAGAGAATCACCCAACTGGTGGAAATTGTGCACCCTCCCGCTTCACCCCACTCCCCCCATCCCTCACCCCACTAACAAGGAGCCGTCACTTGGGCCTGAAATGCTCCAGTGGCTACACAGACAGTCCATGCAGGTCATGCTAGACTCTGTTCCCATCATCGTTCCCAGCTACGGTTTGTCTACCAATCCTGTGGGTGAACATTACACAGCTGAGTGCCTGATGTACCCGCTGGTGTCCCAATGACGTGTTAATACTGAGTAGCTCTATTTTTGATCAACTCAGATGGGAATCATCCTTACACATGGAGAAAAGCAGGGGTAATTTCCCCGGTAGAAAGCACTGAGCATCTCAGCTGAGAGCTGCGGGTTGTAATTATCTGTACATGTGTGACACAACGCCACATCTCGGATGCAATTTAAGCAGCTTGAAAACATTGCTAAAAGCTCAATGAAACACTAACTGCCCCCCCCTCTGTCTTTCAATGCTATGTCCTTGGGGAACTAGCAAGGAGAAACCAGTGGGTTTTAAAAGCTTTACTTTGCAGCTGCACAACAAAGGACGTCACCATCCTTTTCAGCACCCCATTGTTGGGTATTATCTAGGTGTGAAGGCTTTGAAAACAACACCTGTGGTAATGTGTATGACAATCACTCCCTGCCTAAGGAGATGCTAAGAGGAAATAGGACGGTAATTATGAAAGGGCTAACCTCTACGAACTTGCACTAACCCCAGTTTGAGCCCCTTTGTGATTGGCAGCCGGAATTTCCTTTTCCCTCTGCTTGGGCTTTTGGTGTTTTCACGGTGTGAGGAAGACTAACTACAGCGTTGAGGAAAAAATCAGGCGAGATTGAAAGCCGGGGACTCAAGGGGGGAGCCAGGTCTTCTTGTGTGCTGTTAGGGGGGGGACCGTTGCAGAACAAAGCTCTGAAACAATAAACCAGAGAGCAAAAGTATTTTCAAACACGGCATCCAAGTTCAGAGCACTGCGAGAGGGCTTGCAGAACAATGCCAGTAAATAGTTGACAGCTTATTTCTTCAAAGCTCAAAGTATTTCTCAGACAACAACTTTAGAAGAAAGCGTTTGCAGAGTTCATTGACTTTTATGTGGTTGTAAGCATTACATAAAGAGACATTACATCGCTGCTAGGAAGATGAACCAAACCACCGCACTGACAACAGGTTTGGGGGGGGGGTGCGTGTGTGTGTGTGTGTGTGTGCGTGTGTGTGTGTGTGTGTGTGTGTGTGTGTGTGTGTGTGTGTGTGTGTGTTGTGCTGTGCTGGGGGCGGGAAGCCCAACGCTCCCAGCTGGGTATTGCCCTGCAACTGACCTTGCTGTCTCCGCAGTAATTAGACAGCGGCAGGCGACTGCCTCCTGAACTCCTGATGCCCCCTCTGTGTGCCGCCTCTCTGCTGGCCCATACAATGGGTGTGAAAAGGAGGGTTCCTACCCACCCATACATTCAGACCTGAGAGATAGAGTATCACTGTAATTCAGCTGGAGCTACTGGGGACACAGAGGTACACCACAACCAGTATTGAATGGCATCTCCACTCTGTCTCCTGTTTCAGGCCTTGCCACATTAATTAGAGAGCCTTTACTTACAGCATGTGTTGACGTTATGTAATGTAAGGCAGGCATAGTTATGGCTGGTTTATCGGTGATAGCCAAAGGGGGCTCGTGCAAGGTCAATAAAATAATTGTTTTCTCACGGTTTCTATCCAGATTGCAATTTGGCCAATGCTTGTTTGTTCTGAGGGTCCTGTGTGTTGTGACGGGTGATGAACCTAATTAATTAAATCACATTTTAGCAGGAGAGCACAGTTTGAGTGCTGACTTTTAATGAGAGCTGTCAGCTTTGTTTGTAGGGCTCAAATCCTATTAAAAGCTTTCAGTTATTTATCAAGACCTGTCTGCCTTGACTGATTGCTCAAATGGTCTTGCAAATGAAGCAAACAAAAAAACCCAATCAAGAGTAACTCAAACAAGGGCCGCTCACAGGGGGAGCCCGCCTTAATGCTTCATATCTGATAAAGAAATTAGGAACATACTAGACTGTAAATGTGTTTTATTTTCTAGAGCTTAACAGTGTCAGTATTAATGTTTGTTTATGCCATTATTACCATCCGTCATTGACACACGAACAAGGCAAAGGATAAATAGCAATACAGTTATTTTGTGGTATTAAAGGGTTGTGTCTGTTCAAATTAACATTGGTCATTGTGAATATGTTATTTTAGGCTCTATACAAATGTTGACTTAATTTGAAAAGTTTAGCATTTACTAAGAGTCTCTTGTTACTGCAGGATGACACGTTTAATACTTGCAGAAGATGACGTGCGATCCTCTATAGCTATTGAATCCATGAGAAAGGCAACACACACGCTGTCGTTTTGTCTCTCACATACACAGGATCACTTTCCAGAAGACTTTTTGCTCAAATATTAAACTCGGTCGCGGGCGACCGGCCAAATCCCACACTGGCGTCCTCAGCACTCACACACGCACTGTTTTCAGACTCCCTGACCAGAAATGACGGGGCTCATCTGCCCAACAGCCCGTGTAATCTCTTTGAGAATTTGTGTTTGAGAGATGAGGAGGGCTCACCCCCTGATTTCATTACCTTTCCCTGACCCCAAAGACTGACAGATCTAATTGCCCAATCACTAGTCCCCCACCTCCATGCAACCCCATGTTCCCTGCTCAAATGACCGGGCCTTCATTTAGTCTCCGGGTGGATGAAGAGACAATTCATTCACACAGCAACCCCCAAGCCTTTAATCTTGCTCTAAAACTATTTGTTGGAGTGTAAACAACCTCTCTGTTCTCTGAATGAAAAGAGCATTTCTGCTCAAAGATCTCCACAGTTACACGAAGGCTCATTGCCAGAAAAATTGCGCAAAGCATACGTCATGTTTGTTGATGACTGACAGTAATAACATCCCTTTTTTGTTCCACATTTAAACAACGGGTCACTTGGTTTTCCTTAAATCTCAGCACATTTCCAATGCCTCACATTTCGCTAATCTCTCTGTTTCTAACCTTTAAACATGTTCTTGTTTGCTAGTTGATCTTGTGGGGCCGAACAGAAAAGTGCCTTAAAGAAGCGGCAGAAGAGATCTCTCTGTCAGGAACAGAGTGCCATTACTTCCTGTGTGATGTGGCCAATCGGGAAGAAGTTTACAAGCAAGCCAAGGTGGTTAGAGAAAAGGTACGCCAGCTTTTTATACACAAAGAAATTGCTACTAAAAGAAATGTTGTTTGCACATGGTTAAACACATGATAAAATGCTTCTTTGTGATGCCTTAATCAATGCATCATCTGTATAATGTATATTGGCTCCCAGCTCTGTCTCCCATCTGGCGTATAGATTACATTGCATCTGAAATATCTGTATAAGAGGGGGGAATATTGCTGACAGCTCTGGTGCAGCACAACTGTATCATCTCATGAAAGCAGACAGAAAACGCATACAATCTATGATTACAGTGTTCTTTTTTTTATGGATGTGCTTTTTAAATCTCAGGTGGGGGATGTTACGATATTAGTGAACAATGCAGCTGTGGTGCACGGCAAAAGTCTGATAGACAGCGATGACGACGCCCTTCTGAAATCCCAACACATCAACACCCTGGGACAGTTCTGGGTAAGACTTGCAGAGACTTAAGCAGACGCAGTTTGCACGCAGTAGTAGGGGAATTCCTCGTAGCAGATTACCCTTATTATTTTCATAATTTGATTATAGCATGGCATTTCATACAGTAGGCCTCCCCAGACTTGTCAATCATGACTGCTATTATGGCAGGTTAAGTGGGGTATTTCCAAATTGCTTTTCCAGCCCCTGAAACCTCAGAAGGATTTTGAAACTCATGGCATTTCTATTTTGAATAGAGATCAAAAGCCTCTGTCATATGCCAACAGAAATGCAATTATCAACTAAATGGAAATGTAATCTGTGACTGAGGGCCTGTTTCTCTTGTCTGCTCTTCTTTTTGCTCTGCTGAATATATTTCACCTTCTTTTTCCACGCTTCCTTCCACCTTGTCTTAATTCTCCCTTTCTTCTTTTCTTATCCCAGACTACAAAAGCCTTCCTGCCTCGGATGCTGGAGCTGCAGCACGGTCACGTAGTGTGCATAAACTCCATCCTGTCCCAGTCTCCCATCCCTGGGGCCATAGACTACAACACCTCCAAGGCCTCGTCGCTGGCCTTCATGGAGAGTCTGACGCTGGGCATGCTGGACTGCCCCGGCGTCGGCTGCACCACCGTGCTTCCCTTCCACTGCAACACCGAGATGTTCCAGGGCATGAGAGTCAGGTATTGAAAGAGGCTATGCCATTTTCACTTGAACAGTACTAACATTGTGGTTCTTGGGAAAGCATTGCCGGACCTTAGGTCAGTCAGTCAACCATTTGTGTCCAATCCGAAATATCTGAACAACGGTTGAAGGGCTGGATTTTTTACATCGGTATTCCCTACAGGAAATACGCTTCTGACAGTAGGGATCCAATTACTTTTCCATCAGGGAAATAACTTGACCATTAAATATATTACTGTGAAATTTGCTATTTAAAGATATTCAAGGTGCCTCTGACTTTTCATCTAGGTCAACCAGTGGGTTAAAATTGCAGTGAAATCTGCTTAATGGAGTGGAAAATTCATCTATCTACTTAAAATCAATCTGTCTTCCCCCTAGGGCCTGTCTTGAAGTCTCAATAAAGGACACTGAACTTTTATACTTTTAAGCTAATTTTCAGGTTCATATTTGTATTTTCTGACCCTACTGTGACATGTCTCCATGCTTTAATGTTCAAAAAGGTCTTTATTTTCCTCATACTGCCTGTGCTGCAGCACCTCTTTTCACCCTCTGTCTCAAACCAGAGCCCAGTCTGCTCTGATTGGTTAGCTGGTCAGCTTTGTTGTGATTGGTCAATCGCTTAGAGGTTTGTTGGAAATGTCCCACCCCTTATCCTATCTCGTTTAATGTGTTGGAGCGCTAGCATAGAAGTGCCAGTGTTACATAGGGATGTAAGTATGTTAAGGAAGTAAACAAAGGAGTGGGAGAGAAACTCCCTCTGGAGGGAACTTTGGGGTTTTAAGTCTTTGCAGACCATTTACATGCACAAAAACCTGTATACAGTAACACACTACAGAAAAGGGAAAACCCCAAAAAGCATAAAAGGGCCTCTTTCTGATAGTGCTGAGCTGTGTAAGTAGTTTTCCATCTATAACATAGAAGGTTCTGGAACAGGTTTTTGATTACACCCAACCTTTTCCCATATTTGCAAATAATTCACATTGCAATAGCTCTTGAAAACATCAAAAATATGTATGGTTTGGCAGCTTAAACTATGTATTTATCTAAACTCTGTTGCTGTTTGCCATTCAAATTATGTCTAGCTAGCTAAAGCAGCATGTTATGCTCTGTTTCAACTTTAAAATAAATGTTTTTTTATCAGAAATATCTACACTTTTTCTCAAAACTGCTTTATTGTTTTTCTCAGGTTTCCCCAGCTCTTTCCTCCTCTCAAACCGGAGATGGTTGCCCAGAGGACTGTGGATGCAGTGAGAGCTGACCAGGCCTTCCTCTATTTGCCCTGGACTATGCATGCCCTTGTCTTTTTAAAAAGGTAAACAAAGTACCATTTAACATCTTTCTTCTGTGTTATTTTATGTTGTTCCATGCTTAACACTCCATCCCTGATCTTTCTGCACTTTTCAGCTTCATGCCACAAGTGGCACTTGAAGAAATCCACAAGTTTTCTGGGAGTTACACCTGCATGAACACCTTCAAAGGGAGGACATGAACATTGATAGCACTCAATGTGCGAGAGACCTCAACAGCTCTGGGGTGTAATGAAGGGAATATGGACCTTAAGACATCTGGAAGTGGAAGATGCCCTGTGATAGTGTGAAGACTTAGGGGACATGCAAGGTGGTTGCTTCTGCAGGTAGAATCACGATAAACTGCAGGATATAACCATGCCTCATTTGTATGTGTGTGTGCCTATGTGTATAGTATGAAGGACTGAATGCCTCACTTTGAACATAAGCCATGCATAGGTCTGTACCAGTAGTTTCTCTGGAAGTTTTTGACACATGTTTTAGACCCGTTTTACACTCCTTTTTTATTCACCTTTTAATGTGTCTTTGAATCAAAAAAAGATAATAAAATTGAGTTTTAGGGATGCACTGTGTTTCATTGTGCATGATGAAAATAGAAAAAACTGAACACTTGGGAGGTACAGACTGTTTTGTGTCTGGGTTTTGACTCCCATGGCAGTGTGATAACACCTTTGATTTATAACAAGCATGAGATCAGTGACTGTGACAGACGATGTTGTCAAAACATAAAACATAGGCTCGGAGGGGGCATGTGTGTTCTTGCCTGTCTCTGTTGACCGAAAATGTTAAAGGGGGGATGATTAATGCTGCATAAAAATAATAAACTCAAAACAAGTTGGTCAGGACCTCGTCCTCACTTGTCCAGTGTGTTCCAGAACACATTCAATGAATGTGGACATGCAGAGAGACTGTTTAGCCCTGAAAGAACAGCAGTCATATTAAGCCCTTAATTATGAAAGCTCAAAGTAAACCTCTAAATAAAGATGACTGTATCACAAGTGGTTTATGTTAGCTTGGCTAACACTCAAACAACCCTGTCTGCAACTGCTACACTTTTGTTGTAGTAGATAATAATGTGTTTGTTACAAGCGCTAGCCCGGAGGCTAATACCCCAGAAAAATAGGGCCAATATGGAGCCTATTTTGTTTTATTGCATATGAAGTTGATGTTCCAAGCATTTAGCAAAAAGCAGAGTGAGGGTTGTGTAAATTCATAATGTTTGAGGATATTATTTAAGAATGAAAAAAAGCATGATTTAACTGCCTGGTTGAGGGCCACACTTAAAGCAGAATTTCGAAATGCATAGTTTGCCATTTTGGGTATGGTCTTATTTGCATTCATCAGTATTGATGTTTTCTACGTCTCAGCAAGATGCGTATTGTTGCAATTGTCAACCTATGCTTTTAGTTGAAAACGCCGTATCAGCCTATTGCACACCTAACTTTGTCCATTGAAGGGATACCTGTGTTTAAATATCTCTTCCCATTCCACTTTAATTCTTAAATGGACCCTATTATGCTTTTCTAAGGCTATTGCATTGACCAGTGTTTAATTGGTGTATTTCTAAGCTCAAAAAGGTCAGTACCCTTCATACCGGAGGCTGTACTTAATTTTAATCCCCTTTTATTGTGGTGTGTTTGTGGTTGTTTGTCAATGACTGTTAGATAAGATGTAAATGTGTTCAACCCTGAATAGACCTGAGAGTGGAACCTCAGTTACACAACAAACCAAGTAATTTAGTAAGAGTCAATTAGCAACAGGAACACCAGTGTGGGTACCATCTAGTTTTCTCCAAATGTATTTTACCAGACAAAACAATAAACACTTTTCCTGGCTGTTATGACTTATTTTGAGTGTAGTCAGCTGTACCCTGCATGAAGGTCATTCTGACAAATAAAGATTAGACCAACAGAGAGATCAAAACCTGAATGAAAGCTAAATGAAAAGTTCAGCTTACACCGCTCCACACAAACAAAAGGCCATTAGGGATTATGAGCTGCAGTAAAATAACTAATAAGGTTAAGGGGGGGTTGTGCTCTTTTCCACCCTCACAGATGGTAGCTGGTGAATTGTAACTCATTAATGTTTAATGAAATGAGGCTAAAATCTGACCACAGTGAGGTTTTAACGCTGTAAAAGCGGCAATATAAAAGCTGCGGTAAAACAGAAAATACCACACTTAGTTGCATTTGTCTTAATCTCATGGGAAGGCTTCTAAAATATACAAATACAAATAAACCACAAATGCACACCAGGGCTTGAAACTGAAAAAATATCAATTTAGCACAAAGAATTTCCACTGCATGTAATTATACTGCTGTGTATATTATTCCATCCATTTGCGCTCACACATTAAAAGGACAGTATGATTAATGTGTGACTTCTCACAAGAAAAAACAGAGCACCTCCTTTTTATCTACAGACCTCATCATTTTATTTCTTCTGTTTGCTTACTGAGATTATGTGATTGTTCCCTCTGAGACTGTAACTAGTATATTTAGATCGGAGCAAAGAGCAATGTTCACTGAAAATGCAACGGAGCGCAAATGTGTGATTATCTGTAGGCCGTGCTTTTTCCTCCCTTGCAGTAAAGTTAATCATGAAGCCAAAACACTTTAGCTAAGAAGAGAATATATGCAGCATGACAATACATGCAGATATTGCAGTTTACGAAACATGCCATTAAAGGGACAGAAGTAAAATGAAAAAGTAAACTTGAAAGACGAAAGTGAATTCCATGTGGTCCTAGGGCTCTGTAAAACAAACACGCACAGAGTACAAACACAAAGAACGTTCCCCCTGCTGCCCTGAGAGTAACACTTCAACCGCAAAAGAAGGGATTTGGAGATCGCAGATCCAGACACACAGAAAGACACCCCATAACTGAGCACAAGTCAAAGCAGAAACTCACAACAGAAAGTAAACCCATGAGAGTGGCTGTAAAAGCTGGGATAGCGCCTGCCCTTTGGCTGCTAGACAAGCCTCATAAACATTCATTTGAATCTCTGCGAACCATAAATGCCCCCCTGTGCACTCACGATAGGGCCGCACATTGTGATCAGTAGGTGACCCGCACTGGGTGGGGAGGGGGGGGGACACGAATCTGCCGAGAGTGAACCCGAGCCTCCTTCAAGGGCCTGTTTCTCATTCTCTGAGTGAGCTGTTGCGAAAGCAGAGGGGGAAGAAACATGTTGGGATGGAACTAGGTCGAGGAGGCATGTAGTTCACGTATGCTGGAAGAGGAGGGCTGAAATGGCTGGAAATCTCATGGGGAAGGTTCAGAGCAAGGTTAGCCAAATACTGAATAAATCAAAGGGGGCTTGGAAAGCCCTTTCCTTGCTGCAGGCCCTCAACTCCAGGGTGACTGACCAGGCGCAGGTGGAAGCAGAGGACTAAAGGTTCAGTCATATGGGGAGAAATCATAGAGCTGTCTCAGCTGTGACTACATTCCCAGGTGTCTTTGCTGGACAGTTCAGTTTTATTTAGGATTGTACCATGGTTTTAAAACCTAATAAAAAGTATTCAAGTTACTTCAGTGTAGAAACATGGTCATCACTTTGATACCAACGGGAAATTGTTATGCAAGTTTGTCTTAGAGAGGCCCATTTTGCTTTTTGAAAGTTAACTCCAGAAAGACTTTCCCTCCCACAGCCTCCCCCCCTGCCTCAACCGCCTCGATTTGACTCCTTTGTTATCCTCTGTAACATTATGACATCACTACACTTGTGCTTATAGGCTAACACTTCAACACATTTGACATAATAGGCTAAGGCTCGAGAAATGTCTAACACATCTCTAAGCAGTCGACGATCACAACAAAGCCAGCCAGCTAACCAATCAGAGCAGACTGGGCTCTGGTTTCAGAAGAAGTGATGCATCACAGGCACAGAAGAGGCACAAAATGCAATTTTGAACCTGGAAGTATACATAATATGTCCTCTTTAAATGTTTAATAGTCATAATTAACCTATTCTGCACCCTGGCTATTAAACCCTCTTCAATAGCCTATTTTAAAGAAGAGCAACAAATCTGACTGTATTTTTCCTATATGCTGTCCAAGCATTTGTAATCCCAACACAGCCCGCTTGGAAAGTCAGCCTCCAATGATCCATTAAATACATTATAGGAGCCCGGATCTGGAGTCCGTTGGGCTCTTTGTGCAGTGATGCTGAACGCATGTAAAACGTCAGCCAGTGCAGGATTCTGTCGTTATTCACCTCACATACACTCACAGATCCTCTGACTCCCAGTTTCCTGGCAGATGGTGCACTGTGACTTTGAAGCTTGATGCTGCATATGATAAATGTGTTTCCAAAAACACTTCATGGCCATTTTCACTTCACAATCAATTGATATTTTAAACTATACTATCCTTTAACAAATACCATCATTTCTGCCAGCTGTGTCGAGAAAAACATAACTGATTTTTCCACATTTGCACTTAAGCCCCTAATAGACACCCCCCTTACTTTGCAGTAAAACACTAGAGACAAGTGGACTCAGACACTGGCTTAGTGAGCAGTGGACTATTACCTGCAATAAATCTCATAAGTCTTGTGCTTTGTGAACCAGAAAACGCTGTCGGAAGGGGATAGCCGAAAGAGCCTGAAGCCAGGGGACTACAAGAAGGTAGTAGAGTGGAGTTCAGCGGGGTGTTATTTGTTACAACTCCTTATCCGCTTTCTCTGAACAACGCAGTTAGCCCTCTCGCCAGTGTGTTGCCAGGTTCATCCATCACAGGGTGCGTAGTATGATAAAAAGGCTCAGCCCTAACCCACAGCAAGGGGCCAGCCGTGACGCCTCAGTTGACCTGTCAGACAGTAAGAGTTATTATACACTGTGGTGTTAAAGGTCAAAGGGAGCAGCAGGCTCAGAGGGTGTCAGCCCTCAAACACACAAACACACAGGGTAGATAAATGTAAGAAATTAGCCGCAACCCGCTAATGAATTATTGAGTACATTTTGAAAGTCATTAGATTCAGAAACATGGTATGTGTCAAATACAGGCTTAATATGTCTCTGTTCATTCTGTCACATTCATATAAGATGTAGAATGCATCAAACAAAACAAAGAAACATGGCACAAAGAAATATCTTGAAGCATTTCAGCTATACCAAGACATTTTGAATCACTTCAATTCACTTGGATGTTTAAAGTATTCAGCCCTTACAGGTTTATCCACCATATATATGCATCAGGTGGATTTGGCTGTTATTCTCTTCATAAATTCTATTCATCACTGGCTGCCAGGCATATCCTTTCTCCAGAGCGTGCAGAGAAGCGCAATATCTATATGGGAATCTTTGTTGGGAAAGGGGTTTTGGAGCTACACAGAAAACGTTGTCTCTGTTATCGCCTGGTGTTCATTAAGGTTTCTTTCTGGAACATCATATCATGTCAACAGATATGATTAGGAACAACATCAGATCAGAGCCACGGCGGGCAAGGCACCACTGGATAAGTAGGTTTCTTGCAGTAATATGTTTAAACCGATATTAATGTACTTTTGATATTGCAGTTTTCAATTTTGAATAAAAAACTGCCAAATGTATTCAGTTTGTTTTGTGCCTGGGTCATACAAAAAGCAAGAGATTAGCACCTTCAGTTCTGATATTCCCAAGCTCCCTTATGACAAAAAAATCCCTCTGGGTCATTCACCTACATTGTGAAGCCAAGAGAGTTCTGTTTCACATGTGGTTTCCAATGTTCTGCTTTTGAACACTGACAGTTAACAGGGAGAAAGTGGGAGGTAAGCGCTGAGGGACAAACAAAGCAAAGTAAAGCCTGCTTTTCACTGCGAGCAGAAGGCAAACACTCAAAGGGGAAGGGTGTGGGAGGGTGAAACACAGTTCACATTGCGCGGATGGGCCCAGGATATTTATAAAGCCCACTAGGCATCACGTCAGGAGAGCTCTGTTGAAAAATGTTGTTCCCAGATGGACCTCCTCATCCAGATTTATTTATTACAGAGCAGCTTCCTCAAAGATTACGCAACAGTGTCGCAGCACGAGTTAACTCTGTGGCTTGGTGTCTGTTGCCAGCAGCCTGCCTTGCTCAAGGTGAATCAGATGTGGGTCAAATGAAGGGCAACGTCCTCTCAGCACCCGTATCAACAAAGTACAGAGCACATTTCAAAAGGTTATACAGCCTTTTTAACTTGTTTTCACTGGGAGACATGAGATCTGCAGGTCATACTCTTACTAAACCACAAACACCGATAAGACTGATGGGAATACAAATAGAAGAAATAACAAGCATTTTTTCTTGGCTTATGTAAAATAACTGACAGTTAAGACGCTCTTGTGTTTTCTTGGCACAGAAGCTCTGGATTTATCACACGGCTATATTACACAAAAAAAGGCCTCCCAAGCCCTCAGCCCGCATGCAAGTCACATGACCATAGTTGGCGGCCTCTGTGAACTACACCTGAACTTAGCTAAATGGAAACAGACCAAACACAAAGTGTGCGTCAGGATGAAAGCATCCCTCTGGAGAGCTGTTACAGAGGGTTTTGTAGAGAGGATGTGGGTTATCAAGCAGTGAGGGAGAGCTTAAAAGCACTTTTTTAAACGATTGAGGAAGTGCAATCCTTATATCTATCTGAGCAAAATGACACTCAGAAACGAAGCACGATTTTCTACTCATCTTCAGTTTTTTTAAAGTGGAACATGAACTTTTGCCACGGTTCCAAGACATATCCTTTTCCATGCGCACAGCTTTGATATCTGCATTTCTAGCTCAAATGAAAACAGAGGTGAGAGGAGGACAAATAGATGGCATCTGCAGGGGACAAAAATCGAATCAATTCTCTCTAGGTATAATTTGTTTCTAAAAGCGCAAAAAAATAATTTACCTAACAGATGTAATACAAAACTTGCTTTTGAGGTCGTTGAGAAGCACAGTGTGATTACTGTAGTTAGTATTTCCCCACCATTGCAGTCATGAAGTTCTCAGATTTAGGATGGAGTGGACAAGAGCTAAATGCTAACGTTTGCTTAGCCTGTTTCTCTGATAACTTGAGGAATTCAACAGGTTCTCTAGAAGGTGCTGGATTAACCATAGTGATCTCCCCTTTTCCGACACATTGCCTTTAAATGCCACCGACATGGACCAATGCGGTGCTTCCCTGAGCGTCAAATACCGCCGCCGATGGGAATACATTGCAATCAGTTGAAAGCTCTTTGCGTCCGTTTATGAAGCTGAAGGAGACTCGGCGCGTCACAACTGCACGCCATAGGACCCTGACCAAGCGTCGCTCCTGGACGTTCAGGGAGTGAGACTGTGTTGAATTGGGAGGGATGAAACCCTCTTTAATTGTCACACATGCAGAGCACACAGCACACACAGTGAAATTTGTTCTCTGCTTTTAACCCATCCTAATACCAGGAGTCTAGTACTAGGAGCAGTGCGTGCTATCACCAATTCAGGTTACCAAATAAAACAAACTCTTAGGCCTACATTGATTAAATGTAAAATCATATTTTAAGTTTTTTTTAGACATCTTTAGACAAAATACTTCTTTCACAAAAGCATCTACTCACGCTTCAGGTAAAAGAGGTGAGGGAGAGCATAGTGTGGGAGGCAAAAACACATCAGCTAACCTCCCACACATGACACAACACTGAACCTAAAGATAGGTGCGTGTGTTTACATTGCACTTGTATGATGTCCAAGTGCTTCGAATACTCCAGTGGGACAAAGAAAGAGAGAGAAATGGGAGAGGGAGAGGAATAGTTTGTGTTTGTACCCTTCACACAGAAGCCAAGAAGAGTAATTGCCTGCTCAACACCTCAGAGGTGAAAGGTTGGCTGGGAATGCGGGGGGTGGTAGCACAGACTGCTGTAATTAGCCTGCAAAAGGACAAATGAGTCTCCCAACAGATCACTGTAAGCATGTCAGATTTGAGACCACTGAAGACCTTACAAGATATTATCGCGGTGTCATGGAGGTCCTTATTAGGCGATAAGCTTCTCTCGAAATGAGGATGGAAATACTTTGGGGAAAAAGAAGTGCTACACATGGCTTCAACTACCAAATCTCATGTTTAGTGCGTTTTTTTTTTTTGCACAAGAAGTTAATAACTGACGCAGACAAGCAGCTATTTATTCAGGCAGCTTTGAGAGGCAAAGCAGTTTAAAAATGTTTAATGCTCTTTTAACTCATTCCATAACCAATCTAGGTGGGGGCATCTGGGGGTAATTTGGCTAAAAGAAGAAATCATCCATAGACTTCGTGCAACACAGCTGCCCTCATGAGACATGACTGGGTTTGGTACATTGTAAGGATTTTATTAAAATGATAAAAACTACAAGCAACCTGTTTTCAATTGTCACAAAGCCCCAGATAAAAGAGCTGCAATTCACCAACATTTCCGGATTAGACAGTTCTACCGTAGATGGCAAAGGAACATGCTGAACTGCACATCTCCCGTTCGATTAGACTGGGTTTCACATAACAGAACAATCAGAACTACCCGCCCCCTTTCCTGCCACTGCTCTGCTGCCGGGCTTGGATGAGCCAGACTGGACTGAGATTGAACTGAGCCGAGGAATTCCAACATCTGGCTTGTATCTACAGCTTACGGTCATTTGGATGCAGTTGATGGTTTCCAGTAGATCCACAAAGACTGAATTGTTCAGGGTTTGGGCCTTGTCTGCCTTGGACTCGGAGGGCGTGGTGCTCTGGCGCCTGACTGCCACAGCTGGGCCTGTCTGTCAAATCCTCATGTGACACACAAGACTGAGTTATCCCCAGCGAGAGAATTGGGAGAGAGATTGGGGTGGTCACCACATGACTGGAGGGCCTTCGATGAAATGTGAGAACGTACTGTATTCAAGGCCTAAATCACCACATTAGTTTTGTAAAAAAAGAGGCTTTGACGGGAAATTCCACTTTTCACAGCTTTTTAATGCATTAGCTGAGGCATATGCGATCATTATGAACTCTTTCAGGGACTCAGAGATGACAAACACTTGCTTCAGTCAGCTAAACCACACTCTGGAGCCTCTCCTCCCCCACCAAGGTCCCACACTACACTGCAAGTTTGACAATTGGGTTCAACACCAGGTCAAGCTCTGGGTTTGACAATGGGCCAACCAGTCTTCAATGGGAGTAAAGCAGACAGCTTTCCCACAAAGAGCTCAGTCACACAGAGGGGATTCTGGCTTAGTGGCCTCTCCTATTTAAACCACACTGACTGGAATTAAAGAAAATCGTGCTCACTGTGTTGCAACGTTACTGTAGCTGGTGTTGTTGCTGGCTATGGACACCATCAGTTACCAACTCTGTGGTTCACTAAATCTGCAAGCCTTTCCACTTTTTCTTCTGCGTATTTATTTTGCATACGTCTCCCCAAGATAAACTTAGCTTGCACTGATAGGAAAACAATATGTCACCGTGCATGTAGAGTGCATGTGACTGTTTGCTCATCTGCTGGAATTCCCACTCAGCCCACGCTAAAAGGATTGATTATAATTTAAACATCCTGTAGGTTTCGCAAGTGCATATGTGTTTGTTGTTGTTGCTTTTGATCTTTGTGCATGCGTGTGCAATGATACACGTGAGTTTTGCTGTGTTGCTGTGTATATGCTGGTGTACGGCTGGCGAGCGCTGACTGAGGGACATGGATCTTGCACACTGAGTGTGTGAACTCTGGCTGAACCCCTGGGTGTACTGTTTCAGGCACGCTCTGACAACCTCGCCCCAATGACCCGGCTCGCGACTGCACAGTTCACGGGGAGGTCCTCTACTCACGCACAGCCACCCCCTCCTCCCACTTCCACCTCTCTCCCTCCCCTTCCTCCCCTCATCCCCTCTCTGTTCCCCCTGCACCCTCCTTCACCTCTCTTCTCTACCCTCCCTCTCCTTTCAACTTCTCTCAATCTCTCCCTTCATGCTGTGTTTTTTCACAACCCCTCCTGCTTTCCCTTCTCTCTCTATTTCTATCACACTGTTGTCAACAAGACAGAAACTGTCTGCTGGCATCTTGGAGAGACAGGTCCTGCTGTCCTGCCAATGGAGACAAAGTGTCTTTAAATACCAGACACTCTAACATCCTTATCAGGACTGTGGAATGAGCTCCTTTTGTGGATAACAAAATGTTCCTTTACACAGAAGTGGCAGTTTTTAGAACAACAAGGTTAACTCAGATGTTATCTTGGGAATTTGAGGAAATAAAACAAAACTTGTGCCTTACTTGAGTGTTTCCATTTACCACTGCTTTACACGGTACTTATACTTTCATATTTCAGTGGGAACTGTTGAACTTAATCCACTCCCTATACTACATCACATAAGTACCAGTTGAAGTATTTTCCTACTTTTAGTTTAAGATGCTGCATACAAAACACATGATCAGTTAAAGATGCATTATTACACTGCGGATTAAACTACCCAAATGTCCTAACCTGTTAAGCCCCGAGCCTGTTTTCCAGGTCTCAGGCTCGAAAATGACATTCCCAGAACAAATGACCACAAACTACACTTCTAAAAGGGGAAAATTAATAATCTTTTTTCTCAAAGCAATGATAAACCTGTGAGTTGGATGTAGAAGAGTCAGAATCAATATAGATTTTTTTTTATTTTAAAGTAAATTCAGATTGAACATAGTAAAAAAATGTAAATTATTGTGTCCGTCCAAAAAAAACACATTACTTATAGTGAAAACCACCCTTGAATGATGGGATAGTAGACTAAAAGCTTTAGGAATCCAAACTATAACGTATAATAAGTACCCTGTATCAAGATTGATGCAAAACAAGTGAAATTTGACCAAAAAAATGTGACCACAAAAACCCCACTTCTGGGGTCATTTGGGTGGATTTGACCTATCTCTGGCTGTGATGATTGACATCTCTTTTAAACCGCTAGAGCCAATGGAATCGAGGGGAAGTTCCACATACACACACACGTTACCAAATAAGGAGTGAGAGTGATGCGTAGCCAAAACCGGAATCTGCGATACACTCGTGGCTACCATTAGCAGCTAAAATTAATTCTCCAATTTTTGCATAAAAATTGAATTATGGATTATCAATATTTTTTTCAAAGTGACAGACACATTGGATTAACCTATGGATTAACCTTCAGCCGAGTTTTTTTTTCTAATACCATTGAACACAACTTTTGATCAGAATAACAGCTAAAGGTGAGCATATCTCCGTGTTTTGCCACCTAAAGCTACGTCGTGTGTTGTACAGTATGTATTTGCTTCCCCTGTTGCGAGTTCTGATTGCTCAGTGATGATACTTATATTTCTATAATCTGTGGAATCTCAGGATGTTAGCTAAGCTTGTTTGTGCAGATCCAATAAGTATATCGATCGATTTATACCTAGAGTTTTGTGCTAAGTGCGTTAGCATGTTTCACAAAACACAACAGCATTTCAGAAAACACCAATGCATTTCAGAAAACACAACAGCATTTCAGAAAACACAACAGCATTTCACAAAACGCCGCAGCATTTCACAAAACGCCACAGCATTTCAGAAAACACCACAGCATTTCACATTGGACGGAAAGGGTATTCCTTTAGGGAGAACACTTCTTGTTTGTGATTGGACAGAGCCAGCCAGAGAAGCACTGCTGTGATTGGTTGTTTTTGCTGCCAGTCAAGAAATGACGCTTCGGGATTGGTCAGCACCCGACAGCGCAATATGTCCCAACACATCAGCCGTTAGCTGTTAGCACACACTCAGAGCTCACAGCTCCTCATATCTGTTCAGAAACTGGACAAAAGTTAAACATGTAGAAAACACAGACTGTCTTTGTCATGGCGAATACAGTCGCTGCTTTTTTTATGTCTGTATGGCGTTGTTGTGAGTGTGGACGGAGCAGCTACAGGTTAGTTTAGCCTGATCGATCCGATTCCATTCAGAAAACACGCATTTTAAAAGCTTTTCGCCTGCCGTCTTGTCTGCAGACTTGTCAAAGCATTAATTCATGGTTTTTACTAACCGGTATCAGTATGTAGTTACTTCGGCATCACTTTGAAACGTGTATTACAATTAAATCACGGTCAAATATGTTCATTTTGTTGTAGTTGGTATCTCCCATAGGATTTACATGGATACGCCCCGCCCCTCTCCAGCGCGTCTTGTTTGAATGACAGGAGCAACACAGCTGACAGCCGCGGTGAAACTCGAGCGATTAGAGCGATGCGAATATTGGGTAGTCTACCGTAGTATTTACATGGAGATAAGTCCCTTAAAAACCATGAATTAATAAAGCATTAATTCATGTTTTTTCGCATCGCTCTAATCGCTCGAGTTTCACCGCGGCTGTCAGCTGTGTCATTCAAACAAGACGCGCTGGAGAGGGGGCGGGGCGTATCTCCATGTAAATCCTATCGGAATCGGATCGATCAGGCTAAACTAACCTGTAGCTGCTCCGTCCACACTCACAACAACGTCATACAGACGTAAATAAAGCGGCGACTGTATTCGCCATGACATAGACAGTCTGTGTTTTGTACTTGTTTAACTTTTGTCCAGTTTCTGAACAGATATGAGGAGCTGTGAGCTCTGAGTGTGTGCTAACAGCTAACGGCTGATGTGTTGGGACATGTTGCGCTGTCGGGTGGTGACCAATCACGAAGCGTCATTTCTTGACTGGCAGCAAAAACAACCAATCACAGCAGTGCTTCTCTGGCTGGCTCTGTCCAATCACAAACAAGAAGTGTTCTCCCTAAAGGAATACCCTTTCCGTCCAATGTGAAATGCTGTGGTGTTTTCTGAAATGCTGCGGTGTTTTCTGAAAAGCTGTTGTGTTTTGTGAAATGCTGCGGCGTTTTGTGAAATGCTGCGGCGTTTTCTGAAATGCTGTGGCGTTTTGTGAAATGCTGCGGCGTTTTCTGAAATGCTGTTGTGTTTTGTGAAATGCTGCGGCGTTTTGTGAAATGCTGCGGCGTTTTCTGAAATGCTGTGGCGTTTTGTGAAATGCTGTGGTGTTTTCTGAAATGCTGTGGTGTTTTGTGAAATGCTGTTGTGTTTTCTGAAATGCTGTGTTTTCTGAAATGCTGTGGTGTTTTCTGAAATGCTGCAGTGTTTTGTGAAATGCTGTGGTGTTTTGCACTTCAGGGCCACCGTATAAAAGTCTTATTTCTTCTTGAGGTCTGCAGTGAAGCGTGTACACATGTGCTGAATATGAAAACACTCTTAGTGTGTGCCCACTGTGCGACTGTCAAGGATAAACAACCTGTGGCCGCCGAGCCAGTCATGTGGATGTCAGTTTTACACACATTCTGAGGCCGCCGTGCCTATGTTTTTGTTTTCACTGCTAGTTTAGGCTTATGCTTATGTTTAATTAGTGCATTAAAAAATCAATAAAACCAATAATGAAGTTTCAGCTCATACCCCACGCTTAATTAGTCTCCTTCTGGCACACCTACATTTCTCCAGGCCCACCCACACAATAATTCCTGGCTACGCCACTGCCTGAGACACAGTGTCGTGAAAAAAAAAAAGCCCCTAAGACCCGCCGACGGGGTCTTTGGGGCTTAACATAGATTCATCTTAACCAACTATATTATTAAAGTACTACTTAAAAGTTGATATGTCAATAATAATGATCAATAATATGACATTAACATGGATCATTCTGCACACTTAACAATTATATTTCTTTGAATATAAAGTTCATTATTTCGCAAAATACTTCTCTACTTTTACCTAGGTCAAAATCCAAATGTATTATTATTATTGATAACAAGTCTCAAATAGGAATAACATATATTGTTTGCAGTAGCTCTACAGATCAACTGTAAATAAAGAGTTTTTACTTTTTTTCCATTTCTCACACCCTGTCTCTTATTAAATCACACATTGTTTTTTCTTTCTTTGAGAATAACTGTGTCTCTGAGGTATTATATATAAAATCCTGTCTCTTTATTCTGTGGAACACATTGCATACTGCAGTTGCAGCGAATATTTTTCCAGGAGTGTGCCAGATGGCCAGACTTAATGTAATGCAAGATTCATAATATTGCGGAGGTGGTATACTAAGTTCCCTATAACTATTCCTATTACAATGAAAAATGCAAGAATGACAGTCCATCATTCAGGTAAGGATTTATTAATGCCTTACTATCAGGTCAGGAGGTTTTCACTAAGTATTATGAACATAAATCTTGAAAAAAGACTCCACGTTTTTAACATTAGTTATTGGGAGTGAATTGCAGTGGTTTGTATTAGTGTTCAAGCAACAATCAAGCGACAGACATCCTTATGTTGACTAGATCTTTTCTGGATGATATTACAGTGTTTTTTCCTTAACCAATGAATCATGGGCAATTTCAACATAGCCTTCACAATTTTGGTCATGTAGCCAGAAATATGGGTTCACTGTGTTTTTAGTACTGTGCACATTCTAGCCTATGATTTACTATTCCAGGCTTGTAGTCTAAAATGGCAATTATGCAGTGAGAGAGGCAAAAAGTGAAGAAGTAATATGTCATTAAAAAAACATTTCAAAATTAAGTGGCTGTGCCCTGAGCGAAAACCGCTCACTTCTAACTGTTTCTGTCAGATCTGACTTGTTCGTTCCTCGTGGCCACCCGGCGAGATTGACAATAAACAAACACTTCATAAATCTAAAAAGTATTCCGTCTCTATCAATGTGTGTCTTGTGCCGTGTCATAGGTCTTCAAACCTCTCATTGCTGATCACCCCACCAGTCATCTCATTAACTCCCTTCCAACCTCTCCCTAACCCCTGGTACAGGCTTTACTCTTGACATTATGGGAGGGACCACTTATCCACTCAAAGACCCCATGCTGTGCTGCCTGTGCAAACTGCCTGATTAGTTGGCCACCCCTGACTTGCTGTTTGGTCTGTGAGTGTCCAATGATAGATTGTCTCTCATTTGTCTTTTTCAGAATCCTTTATAAGCCTCCGCTCCATGTGTATGGTTAGCACATGCAGCTGGTACCAGAAGTTTACTTATTACCAGTCATTTTCTGAAGTCAAAAAGAGCTAAATGGGGTTTGTACGGTACATTCATGGAACCATAAAAAGAAACTGCTTTCAATTTCTCTCACATTCCTTCATTCTTACTTTCACTGACTAGAGTGTTTTCTCTGTGTGACCGCACATTCTCATTTTCACATTTCAGAGCTTCGTCCAGTGAGAATAGTAACACGAGCCTTCACAAAGACACACATGGATGAGAGCTTTGAAAACAAACTTTCATCTAACTGTCAGGAAAATATTTATTGGCGAAGGTGGCTCTCCTCACTCTTCCACCCCCGGCGTGACCTCCGTTTACCCAGGCCATGCCCTCGTTCCATACACACCCCACCGAACTCCTGCTGGAAACAGGTTTGTGTTACAGGGCCCCTGGGGGGCTCGCAGCAGGGGCTGGGGGCCGTCAAGAGCAGGCCCCTTCAGCCATGGACAGCTCCTCCGCTCTCGCAGAGTCAGCGAGGGAAAGACCTGAACTTGGAATGACCCCACCAAGCAAAGTCCCCGATGGGTTCATCCGCAGGCCAAAGCTCCGGTTCCCCTCACCCCTAAATGTTCCTGCTCTTCTCTTCTCCTTTTTTTTTTTTGGACCTGTTTTTCCAACTTAGACCAATACATTTTCCAGAGAAGTATCACTCCCCCCCCGAACACCCCCCTCCTCCCCCCAACCCTTCCTGCTTCCCTTCCTCCTTTACTCCCCCCCCCCCCGACACCGTCAACACCCCCGTCTCTTACAGAGTCACCTAGTTAACTCTTCTTACTCCTCTCTCGTGGAGAAGAAATGCCTTTCAAGTTTATGACCCCTTCACATGCTTCCTCCTCTTTACACCTGACATCCTAATGTGTCGGTAGTGTGGAGAGTTTATTATGCCCTTATCATATACAGAGGTGTTTGTGTTCCTGTGAGCTAAAGTAAAGAAAGTAAATATATCTATTACTGCAAGCAAACAGGTACATATTGTAAACATATATATATATGTATACATATACTCTTTTATTGTACTCTTTCGTATGATATGTTACTTGTATGCTACATTTATTCCACATTATTTAACAGATGGATTGGAAATTCAAAACCTAGCATCACACATTTTTTCCCACAATGCACTAAAATGTATTTCACTTAAACTGATACATAATGCTGCTAAGTTTATCAGTCAGTAATAATGATTTATTAATTGAATACATTGTGAAACTAATGATAACCTTTGGTATTCAACAACACTTTATCTATAAGAACTATGTTAATGTGAAGAGCTTGCAAACAGTTGCCTATTATAAATCAAGTCAACACAAAGCAACACTGAGTTGTGTTTCTGGCCACCTGATGAATATACATCCGATTTGTATGCTCTTCTTTTACAAAAACCACGGTATTTCAGCAGCTAACAACTTAAAGCATCTACATGCTGCTGCAAATAAGATAAGATAAGATAAGATGGACCTTTATTAATCCCTGTGGGGAAATTCAGGATATAGGAATGATGACCGGAACGTCTGTGGGCAAGAAAACCAAAACAATAAGCTAAAATATGCTCAGTAAAAACAAGTGACAATGAAGAGTAGAGTGAACAGTTGTGGGGTTTTTCACTTCAAGTTTTCCCTTTAACATAACACATATGCATTTAATCAATTGATAATATGAATATTTAGATTAATAAAGATTCAAGTAATATTTAAAGCTGAAGGCTCTTCACTATGATCCTCAGAGCGTCCCTGTGCTGTGGAAGATGTCCTGCCTGATTCATGTGCCTAAGACGCTGTATCCCTGTGACTTTTATTCTTATGATTATATAAATATATTTATTTGATTTTATTCTGATATGGTGCAACTGTCAAGAAATACAATTTCCCACTGGGATCAATAACGTTTTTGATTCTGATTCTAATTGAATACATGACTTGCACATGTAATGAAGCATTTTCACCTTGCAAGCACTTTCACTGCTGTAAAATAATCTCAACGCTTCACTATAATGTCATGGGCGGCATACCATGAAGCATGACTCAGAATGAAAATGACCCAAATGAATCTTATTACTTCAGCTGAGACATTACGGGAACACACTTTTTAACTCTGTCAATAACTTTATCTCTTCAGCTGGAAATCATTTTAGCATATTGAATTGAATTCTGTTGTTTTTCTTATGTCTAGACTCTAGACACTTTATAATGTTAAGTTTTAAATGTAGCCTAGTTGTATTGTATTTATTGTCAAGTAGCTCACAAAGAGGAGAGCCATCTGTCCCACAGACACAGTGGATGATTTTATACATATTTTAAATGATATAAAGATGAACAGAACCAGCTGGCTTCAAACAAATCATCAAAGTAGTGATAACAGCAGTTACACTGATTACCTCATTACAGTTACCTCATCACTGTCTGAATTTTTTTTCTGGAATTATACAACAGCAATTCCCTTCCAATGTCTTGAGAAAGGGACTCTTTAATGAGTGAAGTTAGCACGACTCAGGAGGACGGATCTGTGATATGTTACTTCTCTGGTTTGACCATTCCTTTTAACTCCAAGAAACACTGCAAGTCAATGAGTCACCCAGTTTGAGTCACCAAGATGAATTCCTTTTGCTTCTGACTCTGAACTCTCCACTGCTGCAAGTACTCAAAGTCGTGGACTTTTCCCACTCTGCCTGAGCCTCTGTGAGCCCTGAGCAGAGCGGCTGGCACAGAACCAGACATCCGCACTGGTACTATAAAGGCTGCAAGACAGACAGCGCTCCAGAGGCATTGGCAAGCTTTCCCCCATGAATTGTGCATAATAAAGTCCATAAAACTCAATATCCTCACCTTAGTTGTCCGCCATTTATGACACCATTGAAGGGACCCAATGGATGTATAGGCATTAAAAAAGTCCCCTGGAAAATTGGATTTCTATTAAATGCTATGGTAAGGAATTTTAACAGGGAAAGCTCATTTGTTGGCAGAGTCGTTTTCATTTTACACCTAATGTTGGAAATCGTGGGCACGAACCTGAAAGTGTCTTGGATTTAGAATTTTACGAGGTTTATTTGAATGCAAATCAGCCCATGTTTTACAGTGAGGATCGCAGAGAAGCCAACAAAAGCATGTGAATGGGAACCATGTTGGACACTGGAGTGTGATTGCACACTGCTTTGAATAAATAATGCCTTTGCACCCCCATGTGGTGTAATCCTATGGTTACACATTTGTTGGAAACTTTGTTGATAGACTATAATATTATTATTTTATGTTTTCTTTCTGATGATTTCTTTCTGGTGATTTTAAATTAATGTTTTAAAGTTTTGTATATCTTTGTGAATACCCACAATTACTTTACCTGACTCTGAGCGACTGGAGAGGCTTGGGGTAGTGATAGAAAAGGTTCTAATACCACACTGTAAAAATACTCAATTTCAAGTAAAAGTACTGCATGGAGAATGGCACTTAAGTAAAAGTATGTAAGTATTTAAGTAAAATGCACTTACAAGTAGGTTGCTCGTGTAGATTTCAGATTTGTTTGCAGTAGTTTAATTTTAAATAAAGCTCAGACATTTTTTTGACTAAATAAATCTTAATTCCAATACATTTTCTGTTAACACACTCATGGTTTTAGTAATTTAAAAATAATGATGGATGGTTTAATCTATACCAACTAATAATAGTTTAACAGTTGTTTCCTATATTGTGTGAAAATCTGAATTTATAAAGTAAGTAAATTAGTCTATAAAAAGAAATGTAGTTGAGTCAAAAGTACAAAATTGTAGTAGAGTAGAAGTATAAAGTAGTATTGAATGAAAATACTCTGATTTGAAGTAGAAGTACCTAAAATATGTACTTAATTGCAGTACTTTAGTAGTTGTACTTAGTAACTTTCCACTAGTGATGTGACGTTCGCGAATGATCCGATTCTTTTGAACGGCTCTTTGGTACGAACGAAGGGAACCGAGTCCTACTTGGTGAGAGCCGTTCTTTTTATCGTTGGTTCACTGCCTGCCATAAATCCTCTCGCCTTTAAAGGAATTTGCTTTCCTGAATGCAAATTTGCCATAGATGATGGCATAACGCTGCTTGAGTGGTAGTTCGGCTGGCTGAGAGATTATACATTTTCTGTGAGTAAAAGTAGAATTCTGGCAATACAGTCAATCATTATCATGGTTATTATTTCGCAGATAAACCTATTAACCCCGCCCCCTTAAAAAACGGCTCTTTTTGACGGCTCTCGGAAAGGAACGGAGCCATAAGATCCGCCTCCCGAGAGGCGGATCTTATGGCTTAAGCAGTGGCGGCTCTAGACCAATTTGACTGGGGGGGCCAGGCTGGGGCCAGTTATTTTCTGATGGGGGCACATTAATAAATGCAGAACGAAAAAGACAAAGACAGTATGAAGTAATTGCGCATAAGAAAACAATGCAATACAGTTATTGGTATTTGTTTCAGTACACATTTATTTCAGATAGATCTTATAGTTACAGTTTTTAGTTTCAGTAACAGAACCATTCCAATGACAGTATTTGTTTCAGCAACTTTGTTAAAATGTAACATTCAATAACACAAAATAAAACACATTACTGTTAGCTTCAGCTTGTAGCTTCAGCTTAAGTTATAGTACAATTTTTGCACTAACACCATATCATATTTATATAAAAATAAAGGCAATGAACAGTTACATCTCTACTTTACATAAGGGTGTCTGCATCCCAGGCTGTAGTTTCCTTCCCAAAATGTCACATTACAGCAACAAAATCCTGCGGTTTTTGTGATTTTTGGCAAACCGATCAACAAGTCAAGATTCAAAGCCTTTGACCTCCGTGACTCAATACTAAGCACATCCAGATTACTCAGTCTCTCATCAGTTATGGTGGATCTGAGAAAAGTTTTGACCAGCTTCAATGTAGAAAAACTACGCTCACAGGAAGCAGAACTGACTGGGATTGCGACTGCTATTTTGCAGAGTCTGAAGAGCTCAAAAAACACTTCTTTATAAGGCTCAATGAACTGAACAAGCTCAACTGTACTATCAGGTCTCTGCATCCCAGTCTTTATTTTCCTATCTAAAATTCTGCTGAACTGATGTAGTTCATGCCCCAAGTCCTCAATATTTGCATCATACAACTGAGCAAATGAAAACAGAGTTGTCTCCTTCAAAAATGCTTTGCTTTTGGGGTTAAGAGCTTGGATGCTATTCATCATGTCACAGTTTGTGTTTGAAAACCGTCTATTAAGCTCATTGAGCATCTGATCAATGACAGGGTAGAAAAAGGCTGTACGAAACCCGTGTTTATCTTGTTCTGTCTCTCTCTGTCCAACAGTAGTCAGTACGAAGCTTTCAGCAAGTTTAGAGCTCAGTCTTTTTTGTCGTTTTGCTGCTGGCTGTATTGCAGTATCACATTGCTCAGAAATGTTCAACACTTCATCCCACAAGTTATCAAAAAATGACTCCTGCCTGAAGTCATTCAATGTCTGAACTAAAGATCCAACTAAGTCAACAGCCTTTGAAAGGTCAAGGGATGAAGACTGCAACATGTCAGAGAGAAATTTAGTTCCTGCACTTCCTGCTGTGTCTGACTCTCTGTGTTACTGTCTGCCTCATCATTTATTTTTTTTGGGGCGAAAAAGGACATAATGTCCTGTTTTCGCTTCATTTTGAAGAACTATAGAGCAAACACAAAGGGGGAGGACAACACTTCAGTATATATATGTATATAAAAATATATAAATATAATGTATAACCGCTAGTTACATTTCACAACTATATAGCTAGGGTGCCCAGGTGTCCCGCTTAAAATAGAACGAAATGGCGGGATAAACTTTTGGTGGTGTAAAATGGAGCGTGGGACAAAGAAAATGCAGCTACAACAAAGCCTGGGAAGGTACTTATTATTGGGTGAAACCGGTGGAGGGAGATTCCCAGAGCGTGTTCTGGCTCGGTTCGCTGATGGCCGGCACCACCCTTTATTATTTATTTATTTTAAACGGCATCATTTAAGGTGCGCTGACAGGCGACAGATGATGAAAGCAAACTGTTTGCTGTCGCTGATTACGTCGCCCACTAAGTTAACTAACGTTAGTCAACAGCAACACTTACTGACCTAAAGTCTTACCTTGTAACAATTACACGGATACAATAGTTTAACTCACCTTCAATTATCGTGGTACTGGTAGGTTTCAATCTCGATGCAACAGCCTCTGATCCGAGATGAAAAGTATTTGTTTTTCGCGCGCTTCAGCCGGACAGTGAAAGTGAGTGCACCGCTCTAATGGGTCCGACTAGAATGACGAATAACGTTAGTTCCGCCTATTCCGTCATTGAATAAATCGTGTAATAAATCATAAACTTTTCATTTTTTTCACTTTTCATTTTCAGGGGGGCCACAGGGGGGTCAGAGGTCAGTGTTAGGGGGGCACTGCCCCCCCCCCCCCTAGAACCGCCCCTGCTCTACTGTAGGCTAATACTTTAGGTGTGGATCTATACGCCTACTGTCTGATCTATACGCCTACTGTCTGAATCTGCTTTATGGTTTTCACTTTCTTTGGTTCATTTGTTCTTTTATTATTAATTCAATAGGTGAACCTATATGTTCATAACATAGTTTTGTGAGCGTAACTGTGTGTCTTACACCAAAACAGAGCATTTTCTGTCAGCTCAGATTTCATTTCCGCTTTTTAAACTGTAATATGTGCTCATGTGTTTCATTGTTGGTGTAAGGCTACTGCCTGAATATGCTTAATGAAAGGTAGGTTTTTACTATAAATAAAATCTCTGAGCATAGGACACATTTTTGATAAACATATCTTGGTTTCTTCTTTTCTAAGGTCACATTGTTCTGTAAGTCACCCTCCCAACCATGAAAGCGATCTTCAGTTTGAAGACTTATCATACGTCATACTTTGTGTCAGTCTCTTTGTGAAGAGAGGTGACTCTTATTCCAGGACGGAAAGCAGAGCAGTGAGAGATACAGGCCTGTGATTGAGCTGTCACCGAGATGTTCAATATAGCAACGCTCCATTAACAATCTGGGAGACAGTATTTATGGACGCCCAGCATATTTGAGTTTTTATATCGAAATGAATTTTCCTCTATAATTGATCGCACCAGTGAACAGGAAAATGTATCCTCCTAGGTTGTCTTGAAAACCTTTTACTGCAAGCTCTCCAAGATACTTTTATAATCTTTTTTCCAATTATTTTTATAGAAGGATTCAGTTTTATCTCACTGCGTCTTTACATTACGACCAGTTCAGTTCTTAATAGTTACTATTTACAGAACTGCACACTTATGGTTATAATTTAGCAGTTTTTACATTGAGTTATTACTTTAAAACATATGTTTGAGTTGATTAGCTTTTGTTCTTAACAATATCATTGACAAAAGGTAACCTTAAAGGTGGGGTAGGTAATTTTGGAGAAACCAGCTCGAGTGCGCTAGAATTTGAAAATACACAGCCGGAACAAATCTGCCACTGCCTTACAGAGCCCCTCCTCCAACACACACGAACGCGCACATGACCAATGAGGGTACGAGATAAGTTTGTGCACAGATGGAAGGCTGACAGGCAGGTAGGCCATCCAGTTACTTTAGCCGAGCCGGCTAAAATGATTGGTCGTGCTTTTTACAGTACTACGGCTTCCACAGATGACATTTTATTATTATTTTTTTTATGGATTTTTTGTCAAAGCACTCAAGATATTCATTGCTATCGAGATGTCAAGAGCATTCCATGGAATATAACAAAAAGTGTATCTCGAGCCGGTTTCTCAAACTTACCTACCCCACCTTTAACATGCAAAAATAAATGGGATTCTGTGTAAAAAAATTATGTAATTTTGATTGTACATTTTCTCTTGGATCCATAGTCTGACAATAATAATAATAATTATATCAATAATAATAATACATTTTATTTATATAGCACCTTTCAAAACAGAGTAACACAGTGCTTTCGCATAAAACAAACCTTATATTAAAATACACAAAGAACCCCCAGGAAAGTCCAAAAACATCAAACAAAGCAAAACACATTATAATAAAACAATAAAATAAATAATCATGCACATGTTTTAGTAATGCTAATTCATGGAACATTACCTTTCAAATTGCAGTTTACCGAAAATAAATGTTAACAAATAACTCCACCAGATTTACATAAATGAATAGAATGTAAAAGAGACTAAGTGCATGCGGTCTCTTTAACTTTGAGAGTGACCTTCACAAACCTGCGTACCCAAGGTTATGACGGCATATGGAAGGGGAGAGGCAGATCTAAAGGGAGATGATGGAGAGGGATAATACTTTAATCTTAGCTGGATCTCAGCGAAGTGAAAGGGCACATTGAAGAAAGAAAAGGATTACGCTCTCCTCTGACAGCTGAGTCTGTGACTTTGTTGATGCTCTGATGGGAAAAACAGACAAGAGAGAAAAATACTGCTCAGACCAGGGTAGATATGCAAGTGTGAATGTGGGATGTTTTACAGTATAGCATAAGGCATCATTCATCAGCATTTGTTATCATTTTCCATTTTGTATCCTTTTCCAAACAAGAGAAAGACAAAACATGTGCAAATCCAAATCACAAATAATATGAATGCTAACACACAAAATATCATTACATAAAAGACATCCAGAACCATTAGGATGTAATTTGAGTTACTGATATTTGTCCATCCATTTACTCGCAGCAAGTCTGAAGTAATCCTGTTATTTTTAGCAATTAAAAACAAAAAATGTTTTGTGCTCCAAAGACAGACGGATGAAAAATAATGATATTACATTAAATACAGCTTTATTTCTAGGCATTGTTTCTGTAAAAAAAAAAGGAAAAACGTAACTAATCAAAAGGCCCTGCATATGAGTTGCCAGTCTCAAGAGAGTATTAAAGTATATGTATTAATGTGTTCAACCTTTATGAGCTTTAAGTCATTACTGACCTCTGCTGGTGACCTGTGGGAATAGCAACAACTGCGATATCTCCTCTTACACAATTCTTTAATCTCCGGAAACACACTCCTCTTTACATATCTGCTTAAACTAGAGACCTCCTACTTACATAAACACATACAATAACATGTTCTTAGCTAAGGGGACTGTAACAATTATACTGCTTTGTAATTAAACTTACATTCATTTTAATTGAAAGTAGCTCTTTATTACATTACATCTGGATAACCTTACCCACTAAAAGCCATATGCAGTGAATAAAAATGAAGTATTGAACAGGAATGTGAAAAACAAGTTATTCTAGGCTACTGCTCTTCAGGTTTTGAGATGTGAGCTTATCTCTAATGTCCTCGACCACAAACATTATCCCTTCACTAATCTGTGATTCATTACTCACTGTCATTCAGCGTTTGGAGAATAATTATTCGACTTTAACAGTTTTCCTCTGTATGAGATCTCTGAAGGACTTAGGGCTGGTTTATGAATAATTGTTATCTTGATTATTATCAAGTTCTCACGGTAAAAATTCTAAGACATCGACATATTTCAGAGAACTATCTTAGAATGTGCTGATTTTAAGTCACCTTTCATTATGTTTTGTTAATTGTATTTAGTTTTATTGTGTATGATTCACTAATTACATTTCCTTTGTGAAAGACATGTTCTTATCAAGCTCCACATTTGTGGATTCAGCTTCCAGTTTGTGTTCGGGCGGCAGACACCCTATCCGTTTTTAAGAGTGCGCTTAAGACCTTCCTTTTTTATAAAGCTTATAGTTAGGGCTGATTAGATTCAGCCCCTAGTTTTGCTGCTATAGGCTTAGACTGTCGGGGGACACCTTACTCTTCCTTCTCTCTGTCTGTACCTGTGTAATCTCATGTTCCGAATAACCCAGCTTCCCCAAATTTCTTTTTGGTGTCTATCTACGCCGGGATCCTGAGTCGTGGCTGATCCTTTTGCTGTGGTCCTGAGTCCTGGATCGCGAGCCCCCTGGATCTTGAGTCGTGGATGTGCCTGTTGCTGTGGTCCTGGATCATAATTCCTGGATGGATATCCTCGTGGATTCATCTTCTTATTACAGACACACGCATTTCCAAACATTTGGACTACCTATGTTGTAAATGTATTATCTTTTCAATTTACACACGGCATCTATTGCACGTCTGTCCGTCCTGGGAGAGGGATCCCTCCTCTGTTGCTCTCCCTGAGGTTTCTCCCATTTTCCCCTTTAAACTGGGGGGTTTCTCTGGAAGTTTTTCCTTGTACGATGTGAGGGCCTAAGGACAGAGGGTGTCGTATTGTCATACTGATATTCTGTACAAACTGTGAAGTCCACTGAGACAAATGTAACATTTGTGATATTGGGCTATATAAATAAACATTGATTGATTGATTGATTGACATGTGCGATATAAATAAACTAACCTTAACCTTGGGATAGGAGGAAACTGTGGCCTCCCAGCATGTTTGAGTTTTTAAATCTAAATGATTTCGTTCCCACTTTTGTCACTAGTATATTTAAGCTTTATAATTGCAGCCCTAGGCCTTGATGGGAGATCTGCAAATATTCTAAAATGCAGATATGCCTGCAGACCTTACTGTTGGACACATACTCCCTGAAATCTCCAGGACAAGGATGGTTTCCCATTTTATTTTTCACATGTTGATAACCTCATTCCAGTCTTAAAGCTAAGTTCTTCTTGCTTTAATGTGCAGTTTATCATAATATGAAGAAGAAGAAATTGGGGGCAACATGGCACGCCGGATGCAATGACACATAACTATCACCAGATGGCGATCCTGGACTGACTCTCTCCACTAATCATGGTGGGAGAATGTTATTTAACAACAACTACGCTTTTTTTAAACTAATAAGCCTCACCATTGGGTAATATCAGATTGTCCATGTCATTATGAGTTGTTCAAATGCAAAGCACATTCATGATTTTTCACATGGCTGTATTGTTGAGACATTTCAGATTATGTAACATTATTGAAAAGTTAATTTCTAAATAAAAGAAATTTCAAGTTTGTATCCAGGTCAGTCAGTGATATAGGTTATTTTGCACTTATTTAATTACAAACCTTTAAAAATAATGAACGTTTAAATTATATACTTTTATATTAGCTGTAATTTGGCCCATCAATAGTGTTTTACATGCTGCTGCAACAAAAGAAATGCCCAATTTGGGATTAATAAAGTATATCGTATCTTATCTTTACCTCCTGATTAGTCATGTTTACATTCTAAATCAGAACTTTTTTAAATGTAAAAGTCTGTATTGTTTTCAATATCTGTATTGTTTATAACCAGTTACCTTGTTTATTCATTTCAGTTGGTTTAATTTTTAGTTTTTCTGACATCATTAGTAATTTACTAAATAAACTATTTGAAATTTGACTAACTTTATGCTTAAAAACACAAAAAAGGACAATATAACCGCTCTCCTGTAAAATATATCAGCTGTTTATATTGTTTTCTTTGCTAAAAACAATATAATATCAAATGTTCCTTTGACACGTAATTGCTTGTTTGATTCTATTTTATTTTTTTATATAAGTGACAATTCGATTAATTACGTATTTAGTACAATAGTTTGATAATTCCATGTTATGTAAACCTGGGCAAAACTCTTTAATTATTAATGTAAAACATTAACCATGAAAGATTAATTTCCCAATGACTCATTCATCACACAATCACAAAGGAGATGAATAAACAGTCATTACAATTCAACCCCTCGGTCAGGCAGATGCAATGATGGTAGATAAACGTGTAGTGATGCTGCTACATTTGAAAATTACCTTGTTATTATTTCCCAGTTCTGAACATGCTTTGGCAACCTGTCAAAAACAATCTTTGTTTTTTTCATTATAGGATTTCTATGGATCTAATAACCAGTTTGTGGTTGCAGGGATGAATGAGAGTGACCTTTCATGGTTGTTATCTGTTGTTGAACATGTAATAAACAGCCCCCTTGTAACCTTTCAGAAAGACTATTTTCCATTTGCTAAATTACTCCACTGTCGGCATAGAGGATGTCCGACTATCAACACTTCCTTGTGCCTTGTTACAGATGACTCACCTTTAAACACCGTTATTTGATCTGTTTTGCAGTGGGCTGTTATTGATGTGTTTGCTGTGGAGAAAACGTGGTTAAAAAGAACAAATCCAGTATGAATACTACTGTAACAGTTCATACAATTGTACTCATTTAGAAATGTGATAACACACTCATGAAACTGCCTCTGCTGTGCTGGATGTGAATGTAGTTTTATAGTTTGTCAGATCATAATCGTGATGTGTTTTGACAACCACTTAAGTTGAGTCAGTCAGTGCTGGCCTCAGCACAGGCTTTACACTTAACAACTTTTGACAAAGAGTCCTTAATTTCTCCACAGAAGTCCTTGCTCTCAAAAAGATCTCGCCCAAGCTCTCACCATTTATGGTAACCCTACTTCCCTGGGATCCATTGTTTGATTGATGGTTTGTTTTTGTTCGTCAAGGTCAACCATATGCATTTCTATTGTCTAGTGAATCTGAGTAACGCAGTAATTACTTAGCATCGCACTGGAAGGATTCTTTGTCACAGCACATGCATATCGGTTTCTCTGCAGGATGAAATCATTACTGTCCTCTCAGGTAACTATTGTATTTGAACATTGCTTCATTACTAAAGTCCAAGCAGCATTTTTGATCTTGAAAAGTGAAACAATATTAAAGTGCATTGTTATATAAAATATTTTGAGTATGCCATAAGATAGCAAAAATAAGTCTGATGTATAGAAGACTATGAGAAAATGAGCCCACTTTTCAATTGATTTATTACTACAGTAATAATGTTTTTGGTGAGTTATTGATCTCAATCACTATTTTCAAGGCTTCTTTAATGTAGAATGATGTTCAGTTAGTTAATAATCATGGGGAATGCTTTAGGAAGGTGCTACCTCAAGATTGACAGGTCGTTACCATGGCATTCTCTGATTTGGGACGTTGTCCTTGTTTTTGTCTTACAAATGTAACACTATACCAATTGTTTTCATTTCATTAAAGTACATTAAAAACTTTTTCGCATCTAAAAAAATCCCTATTCAGTGTTCGGTTGTACCCGCTCGTGTCTGGTTCCAAAAAAACAAGATAACAACAGCCATAAAACCAAGATGGCAACGGCCAAACTCAAGGCTTCAGAACAGAAATCCCCAATTGTTGTTGTCTGTGACTATGTCCACTTCTTCCATAATGTACAGTCTATATTGAAGTCCCTTTTTAATGTTTCAACTTTTTTTGATAGGATCTTAATATAATGTTTTCCTGGAGCTGCTGCTATTTGGTAACATTGTCACTCCTTGTATTTCCAAACTGTGTGTGAATGAAACTCGTGACTGTTATTGTATTCTAATAAAAAGCCCATTTGCTCATTGGAATATGACATTTAAATGTATTCTCTAATTAGAGATGAGTTGGGATTAAAGGCAGGCAAGGCCGAGGGCCGGGGCGATGCGGCGCTCTTATGCATGCACACCACACAACACGCAAATATATGATGGAATAAGCAAGTACCAGACCCTCATCATATTAGTGGATAATGACATGCAAGATGCTAAAAAAGACTTGGGGGTAGCATGACGGTGCTAAGAGAGTTGGAAATAACATGTACATATGAAGGAGCTGTTTAAGTGCAATTCATTTTCATTCCATTAAGTCAACAATATGTGTATTGACATTATAATCTCTTCGATGTAACAATTACAGAAACAATGAGAATCATCCTGTGGCTATAAAATCTCTTACAGGGAAGTGTTTGAATATTTTATGATTGCAACAGCAGAAATAGTGCACAACATCAATTCCAATCTCATTACCAGTCATAAACAGAAGCCTTTGTTGGTAGTGACAAGCTGTCTGCTCCTGGAGGACATCACGTCCTCTCCTCTTTAGAATAACTGGCAGTGATCGCTGAACAAGCATCCACTGTCTAATGTTAACCGCTCACAATTAGCCGAACAATGGCCCCGAGCTGAAGTCATTCCTCAAGTAAAAGTGTTGAAGGGAAAAGTTTATGACCCTGGAGGTTAACATTTGACATCTTTTGTTTTTTTTGGGCATGAGTCAGCATGAGTCATAAATGTTTTGCAAGCTTTGGCTGTGTGTGCAGCCTTATTCCCAGGGCTCCAGTATTTGTTTAACAATCTGCATCTGCAGGACTTTAATCTTACTGTAGCTGCAGTGCAAGATTACAAAAACATGTAATCACATCTAAATTCAATTCCTTTTTTAACTTTCTGCAATTTTATCTGCAGTTTGCTTGTCGCTGTATGTCAATGACATTTTATTATACATGTCTACCACTAGACCACTACTCTTAGTAGTGTTCATTTAAAGAGGCCCTATTATGCTCATTTTCAGGTTCATATTTGTATTTAGTGTCTCTACTGTGACGTGTTTAAATGCTTTAATGTTCAAAAAGGTCTTTATTTTTCAAATACTGCCTCTGCTGCAATGCCTCTTTTCACCCTCTGTCTGAAACCAGAGCCCAGTCTGCTTTGATTGGTTAGCTGGCCTTCTCTGTTGTGATTGGACAACTGCTTAGAGATGTAGTGATCACATACAATGTGTTGGAGGCTAGCCTTAAAAGCGCACGTTTTACACAGTGATCAATCAATCAATCAAAACTTTATTACAGACTCAGGGTCCAGATCAAGACATTACATAGATAAAAGACAAGACATTACATATAATAAATTACATATAATAAATTACATACACAGCATAAAAACAAATTAATAGTTGAAGAATAATTTAAATCAGTGTCCTACAAAGACAACTATACCAATGTCTCCACAGCTGCGATTGGTAGCGTGTAGTAATAAACCTTATGTTTGATAAGGCCAAGAGGATTCCATTGTCAGAGTCATTAAGCCGGCAAATACATTTAGACATGAGATTTCTTAAAACAGCTTAGAGTATTGACTCCTGCAGCCACAAACATTTCACTTGCACAAGACCAGGGGTACTCAAACTTTTTTGTTAAAGGTCCACTTGTGAATTTTATACAAGGTCAATGGTCCGGATCAATGCCAGTAAAGTCCCCCCCCCCCCACCCCATCCCCGGAGCGGAGCAACGAAACTGCAATTAAGAAGCAGTTTCGGCGCGCTATGCATGGGGCCCCCTTGAGGGGGTTTCCCGACATGTCGTTGCAGTAAATTAAAGGGTGTTTCATGTTGTCGTTGCTGTGGACCTTCTTAATCTGTTTTAATGTTTGTTTGTTTTTAAAAAAAAAAAAATAATAATTTAGAAATATTTACGTTTATTCTGGTTTGTTTTGTGTTTGTATCTTTTATTTTAAATTTATTTATTTATTTTATGTTTTCTGAGCTGAGCTGTGTGATTTTATATGTTATGTATCTCTCTGTACAGCACTTTGGTCTGGAGGTTTTAAAGTGCTCTATAAATAAAGTTGGATTGGATTGGATTGGATTAATCTACTTTATTTGGGGGCCCCCTTCTGGTCCAAGCACTTGCCTGTCGGTAAACGGCGCCCCTGTATACACACACACATTCAATACATACATACAGTATGATGGCTTGAACTAGTGGGAGAAATGGCACTGTTTGTCTGTAGCCTATGCCTTGAACCTCGGCAAAAATGGCATTAGAAGCATTAGAAAGTCAAGGTAAACTTGCGGTTAACTTGCGGTCTGCAATGCGTGTCACGCTTGCGCACACAAGTAAATATATATGCACGTTCATTCTCACAACGCGCCAGACAAAAGAAAATATACATTAAAGGGGACCTATCATGCAAAATGCACTTTGTGATGTCTTTTATACATAAATATGTTCCCCGGTGCGTCGGGGAACTATGTTTTGTAATATGTGACTCCCATACAGTCCTTCAGCTTTCTCCCTGCCTGGATAATCCAAACAGATGTGGACTCCCCTCAATGCCCTCCATCAGTCCCCTCTCACATCAACTAATCCGAGCCATGCCTGTGATAGCAGAGTACCATCTGCTCTGCTCCTGCCCTCTTTGAGACGGGCAGACCTCCACATCTGGACCCCTGCCTGCCCATCCTCCCATTCCTCCTTTTTTATCCCTCTCTCTATCACTGATACGGAGGATTTAACAACCCATCAAGCTTGATAGTCCCTATATATCTGTGTCACATTCAGGGATGTGGTGGAGGATGAATTAATCAAGTGTTTTCATATGAGAAACACTTCAGTAAATCCTAACGATCTTGAGTTTCAATATCATTTTTTAAATGGAAGGTCATACAGAAGTTCAATAATAATAATATTTTTAAAAAGAGATTTATCATTAAGATTAATATTTTGTATTTACACATATATATATAATATATATATATAGAAAGTTTATATATATACAAATAAATATGTAATACATATATATATATATATTTATATAACAGTAAAGATTAATAGAATGTGTATTTATGTTTAGACGTAAAAAACAAAAATGTAGTTTGGTTTCATTCGACTAAATTAAGTTATGCGTTTAAAAAAAACAACCATGATGGGAACAGTAAAAGTTATACTTAAATGATGGTATTTAAAATTGTTTCATTTTTTCTGTCTTTATATGACAATTATGACTTGTAATTATTTTTATTTGAAAGGGCTTTAATCACACTTTTTATACTAAGCAGTTCATCACCTTGGAACAGTCATTTATAAAATAGCTTTAACTCAAGGTAATTTTACACGTGAACTTCTGATTCTGGTTAATGACAAGAAAATAAATACTATAGAAAAGTCACACTTAAACTTTATCTACGCGTGAACTGTGGACATTTTGACTAAAGCATATCATCAACCAAATCTGGGTTACAAGTTTTAATCCGACTTAGTCCAACTCATTACCACGTTTAACCTATCCCTTTGGAAATTATTTACACAAAATTAAACCTTATTGTTGAGGCAAAAAAACTTAAACATTTTAAATTATTTTTACTATAGTTAAAATCAAAGGAAAAAATCTTGAGGAATTCTCACAGACTGGTCCATGTCAAATTTGTATCCGAATTCTACGGAGGAGGATTAGGGCGACATGTGAAAAATAATGTGGCCCTAACTGTCTTCCGTAGGATTCTATTTTGCAACCATTTCATTTTTTTTAATGGCAGCACTTTAGGACACCAGATGCTATAAATAAATAACACATGAGTAAGTGAAAGTAGTTGTCATTTTTCTTGCGAAGAGCGTGTTCTGAAAACATTCATATTGTTTTTTCTGGTAATTTGATAGAATAAGCCCTGGCATCTAACATTTGACCCGAGGACAACAGGAAGGTTAGGATATTTAACAAAAATTAGTTCCAAATTATTTGTTCAATGTTTGTAAAGAAATTGCATGGTCAGGACCCTCTTGAGCATTGTCCACCTATCAAAGATGGTACCTTTATTTACTGCTCTACACGTGCAGCTAGGACATTGATTGTTACACTTGATTTATTTGTTTGATGTATAAACTGCCAGTTGAGTGTAGAGTGTTTCCAGGCTGTTGAGAATTTACCGTCAGATGCTGTTCAGCCAGTTATTGATGAAGCCATTAATCTGCATCATCACCTCCACTTTATCACCATGGCTTAGACACACAGTAGAGAAACATTTGGACATCCTAATGGCAGTCCTTGAGTTTATCGCCTCCCTGTGCCGGTATTAATTGTTCCCGACATGTGGACGTAGTGAAGGAGAACAAACAAGGTTGACCTTTTCAAGGTGACCGCATCTAAATGTTTTTTCTCCACCCTTCAGCTGCATGAGCTCCAAGTCCTGTGGGAAACTTTGAAGGATAAGGGCGGGCTTTATGTTATTATCCATCAGCAACAATTCATCACAATGATTTAAAACGGTGAACGGCCCTTTGGTCGCAGTATGGAAAGTGCTATAGTCTCTATGTTTGCACTGTCACAGTTAAAGCTCTGCCTTGACATTTATGTTGTTGTGAAAGGGAAGTGTAAACAGTGAGGACGCTCCACTGAGTGAAGCGCAGAGTAGAACAAATGTGACCTGTCTCCAAGCTTCTTTTGTTCCATTTACTTTCCAGCACTTTGCTGCTGACTAAACCCAATCCATCTTCACACTTTAAGTAGGCCAATGGAAGCCTATATTTATATATAGAAAATCCCTAAAATAAATTGTTCTCTCTTTGATTTATTTATAGTTTCCTACTAACCTTTCTGAATTATTTCGAGCTGTCCTTGGTAAACACACTTTGATGATCAATGCATGTTTCATCTATTGTTGACACATACATTGAAATAGCAGAAGAAAACTTTGTAATTTACATTTCTATAAAAGTGTGTGGGCCAAGGCGAAAAACATTTTACATTTGGAAAAGGCCTTATTGTGCTTTTTGGGGTTTTACATTTTCTGTAGTGTGTTATAAAAGTTTAATTGCATGTAAATGGTCTGCAAAGGCTAAAATCCCAAAGTTCCCCCCGAGGGAATTTCTGACTGAAACGCCTCTATTGGACTCCTTTTTACTTCCATGACATAGTGACATCACTATGTAACACTTGCACTTCAATTGGTTAGCGCTCCAACACATTGCACGTGATGGGGGCTAAGGGGCGGGACATCTCTTAGCGGCTGTCCAATCATAATAGAGCTGACCAGCTAACCAATCAGAGCAGAGTGGACTCTGGTTTCAGACAGACGGTGAAAAGATGAGAAAAATAAACCACTTTGTGATACTATCACAGTGGGGGCAAAACATACAATTATGAAAGCTGAACGTGAGCATATAGGCCCTTTAAGGTTGGTGGAATTGTTAGAGTTTCAAGAATCATCCAGGTTGGATCTCAAAAGTGACAGAGAGACAATGTTATATTATTTTTGTTTTGTGTTTAGAACTATAAGAGTTCAGTACTCTTTTGTAGGATGACACATTAAAGCAAAGCGGATACATCCTCTGCTGCAGTATGATTTCATGTTTTATGTTGATAATATGTGTTAATAAAATATATAATACACTAACCTAGTCTTAATAGCAGTACTGTAAAACAAATCTTATACCAATTACCTTAGTGGTTTTCCATACAGTATGATCATTGTAATAAAAACATGAGAAAATATTTAGTTTCACTGTTCTGATGCCACAATTGAACTGCAGGTCATAACTGTATCTGTCATCCCTGTCTTAGCAGCTTCATAAACACATAGTATTTTCTCAGAATTGAATAAATGTGGGATATATATTGACCTCAAAAAGCCTGGAGTGAGTCAGTCTGCTTGGATCTGTCACTCTGTGCTACCAGCTTGCTCTCCTCTCATTCATTTTTAATGTGTTTACTGTGCTGGATTAATTTATCCAGTTCAACACACTTCAATCACAATCCCTCAGTGATATGACTCCCAACTGGGTGAGAACAGTTATTTTGTATTTGTTTAAGCATTTATGTACAGAGCTATTATAAGATGTTGTTAGACTATCTCCTCTTGCTGACTATCACACTGAATATTTTTTAAATAATATAGGCTCTAATATAAGCACCAATCCTGGTAGCACAAGGGTATATAAAATAACATAAGCAATGAAAAATTGAGTCGATTAAATGTGATGTATACTGTATGCAATTTATTGGCTGAAGTATAAACAGTGGCATCTGATTGTATTTTACAATGCTTGGTTGACATCTTTATTGATCTTGCCATTTATCTTTGTTTCCCCAGAGCAATCCAACTTAAATCAGTATAAATAACAAATCAGTTCAGGATAAAGGTCCTGTGGCTCTTTAACATACATTAACTCAAGTGTGACCTGAACAAAAGTGCATCAAGAACCGTGTTGTTGATGGATAAGGAGTTTTTTTTTTTAAAGCACTTATTCCACAATGCTTTTTTTTCCATATAAGGAATACACTTTGAGGACAACACAGTCCGCCACTCTGCCAGCCTGTGTTTTGATGCAGTGGATGAGCAGTTTGCCAGTAGCATGCATTGATGCTCATGGCTGACAACAGCTGCTGCGTCCCCGATCCACCTCTCACCCTCTCTACCTTGAATGATATTTCAAATCTGGTGCCAAAAAATGTGACCAGGCGATGACTAATGCTTCACACCTCTGTGGGGTTTGCTGGCATTGTTTCAGGAAAACTGAGAAGGATTAAGTTGACATTTCTCAGTATTTAGAAAAATACTAATCTCTATTTATGTATGGGCTACTTTTTGTTATTTTCTTTATGATTTATCGATTTATTTTCCCTTTGTCATTGTGTCTATCTATATTTATCTATCTATCTTTCTATTTTATTTATTTTTCCATTATTATTTTTTTCTTTTAGAATTACATTTTCATGATTTTTTGTTATGGTTTGGTTTTGTTCGAATTTATGATAAATGCTTTAATGATAAAGCATGTTTCTTTGTATTTTTTTTTACTGAAACTTAATTTAAATAAATTAGTGTGTTCTGAGCAAAGTATAGACATAGACAAGCCAATCCAACAAATTAAAAGTAAGGGATATATTCAGACAAAAAAATCACAAATGGCTAAATTGTATTGTTGCTTTTGGCAACAATACAATTTACCTTTTTAAATCTACTACTGTACACACTTGTATTTTTTAGAGCACGATATTAAAAGTGCTATCATGAAAGGCAGTACTGTCTAATGTTGAGCTGCAGCAGGATGATTTCTAATTTAAGGTTAATCCTCTAATGATGTCATCAGGGATTAAAGTCAGAACATCTCTGCTTCATTTTTGACCATCCTTTTTTTCTTGGCTATTGTAATTACCCCAGTTTTTACAACACATACTTAATAGGTAATTACACATAAATAATTAATAAGAGTTAATATAGAAGAACAGAAAAAAAACATTCAAGAAAGAAGAAAAACTATAACACATGTTGTATAATAGGTGTCAAAAAGCTAGGAAGAAAGATGAGAAGGGGGATAAAAGTGCTGAGTACAGACAGCCCGGTCCTGTCTATAGCCCAGACCATCTCCATTGGTCCCTGTCAAGACAACATGAACCAAATCCCCTCTTCTCTGAACTCAGTGGCCATTCTGCTTGTCAGTTACCGGACAAGAGCGATGCATCAGGTGTGGCTCCTTTTGAACTCTGCAACTCTATCCCTCTGCTGCTGCCTGATTGTCCCAAAACCCTTATCCCACTGTAAGCCACCAGGCCATTATTCATTCAAAGCTTCCTCTCTGAGGGTTGGCTTACTTTCCTCTCAGTCCTGCTCGCTTCCTGTCTTTGTAGGTCACGAACGCACAGGCTGTTGGTGACTTATTAAATAAGTTAAAACTTATTTTCCAAGTGAAATTCACCTGTTTTATTCATCAAGTTAGTTGTTGCGTGATGATCATTTTTCGGCACTGTCATATGAAACAAATATTTAAAAGCTGTAGTATTTAAAGGGGCCCTATTATGCTCATTTTCAGGTTTCATATTTATTTGTTGTGCTTCTATTGTGAGATGATTCCATGTTTTCATGTTCAAAAAGCTCTTTATTTTTCTCATACTGCCTGTGCTGCAGCACCTCTTTTCACCCTCTGTCTGAAACCAGAGCCCAGTCTGCTCTGATTGGTTATCTGGCCGGCTCTGTTGTGATTGGTCAACCGCTTAGAGATGTCCGGCCCTTTAACTTATCACATACATGTGTTGGAGCTAGCCAATAGAAGCGGGAGTGATACGTAGTGATGTAACTATGTTACAGAAGTAAACAAAGGACTACAATGGAGGCAGGGGGGAGTGTATGGGAGAGAAACTCCCTCTGGAGAAAACTTTGTAATGTAACCTTTGAAGACCATTTACATGCACAAAAACCTATATAGCACACTACCAAATAGCATAAAAGGGCCCCTTTCATCTCTTTCTTTGAGGCAATTTGTATGAACATGAACATTTATTTGATCTTATTGTTAAATGATTGTTGAGTGTGCTATAGTTTGTCAAACAGTGTTATTTTGAGTACAATGTGTTTACCACAGCTAGAGGCAGCTGGATTAAATTGTACGTGTCACAAAATATTCACACTACTGAGTCACAGAAGCACAACAGCAGCTGATGTTCCTCTCGTGTTAAATGGCAATACAGAAATTACATACAGCGATGTGGCTGCTAGGATAGCTATCCTTATCTGCCCTATCACAATGCTTTTCACAGAGATATCAATTTGGTGGGATGGATGAGGAAATCCCAGATTGGTTCACAGCCACGGTATTGCGGACATTGTTAATTTTTTTAAATGCCAGGTTCAGTTAGCTGATGCATGCAGAGAGGCGCGGAGCCACACAGAGGGCCATGCTTCCCAGCATCCCTCCCTCTCCCTCTTCCCGCCTCGGCGTCCAAGAGCTCGGGCCTCCGGCTGTGTAGCCATGGCAACCAAAAGGAGGTAAATGGTTGCAGGAGAATCCTCATCACGACCACCACCCTCTCAGGCCTCTTTTCAGTGGTGCACTCACACTGCGAGATGTGCGAGATGTTCCTGCATTCCCTCTGATGTATCAAATTCCTGTTTGGAATCTCAAATATTTCCATAAATATGCTCATTGTTCTGTGGTGTGTCCCGTGACTGTGCTTTCTTTCTTGCCATTGCATACCCTGAGGATGAGGTTAAGATTCATCTTGTGATTGTTTGACATCACATTTTTGCCTTAATCATTCACACATCATCACATAAGACTGCCTTATAGATTCTCTTCATGGTGTAAAAAAAATGTTATTTAAAGGCAATTTTCTGTAAAACAAAGGGGTAACTCTTTAGTGTAGCGCCTTTTATGAGTGAAAAATACTTGACAATACAAAATGTGGCAGCCAGCAAAAATAAATATATTTTTTTAGGGACAGGATTGCATGTCAATTTATTTAGTTTTTACAGATTTCAGATTTTCGAAATGTTCTGAAAATAAGAAATCGTCCATTAACAGACTTCATACTATTTATGCAAGAGGATGGCATTTTATTTTTTTCTCTTTTGCACCCCTTTCCAAAAATAGTACAACCATTTGCATACCTGCAATGTGATAACAGTGTTGTGTGAGAAACACACTGAGCCATGCTTGCAGATGAGCCCCTCTCAATTGCTGCCGTGACATTAGAAAATCACAGTTATTATTGAGCCACTATAAACACTCAGCGGTAGATATAGCTGAGCTAAATCACATTTCCACTGTTTTCACATTCTCAGCTTCAAGGGCAGCCCTTGATTAAAGGAAATTATCGATCTTCAATATTTTCTATCTCTGTCTACACACTGATACACAAATTCAGACGAGAGGACAGAAAAAAAGATTTTATTGTTGTTTTTTTCTGTTTTTTTTTCTCCAAACATCAATATACAGCTACACATAAGGTCTGTTTGACATTTGGAAATGCATTCAGCTGCAGCAACAACATCACACTCTTCGCTGTCACTTCATTTAGATTTGAACCATTCTGACATTTATCGGACAAAACATGGATTTTGGTATTCTGAGCAATGTCAAGACAAATTGTACGCAAGCAGCTACTCTCTCTGTCTCTGCTTACCAGGTGCACAATGCCAGAACATGACTTTAGGGACTGACAGAGTAAATAAATACTTCATTCTCAAAGGTTTAATAGAAAAATAGACATGAATCTGAATGCTATAATGTTGGTAACTCAATAGTGCATGCTCTAATGGGCTGATATTTCTTACTTAATAAAAGTAGAAAGACGAAAGAAATTGTCATGCTAACGTATGCTTCAAGCTAACAGCTAAGCTAACATCATAATTTGTTAATAAACAGTAACTACACAGTAGCTGGAAATGATAATGATATGTATAAAAACTCTCCTCTGATTCTTTGACTAAAGTCTGCACCTTCAGATATCAGAAGTCGTTTTTGAAACCCACTCAAACTATTGATCCATGAGACCCTGCTTCCACTCGTGCCAACAACATCAGAATAGTTTTATACTTTTTGTCAGGAGATGATCCTAAATGTCCCCTCGATAGCTTCTTCCTCTCTACATGTATGTGACATTTGCTGTCTATGTCTATGAAAAATATTAAGTATTGTTCACTAACATTGACAAACCATCATAAGAAATAAGAATGGCAGACACACTCACACTTTAAAATAATTGGCCAACCCAGTCTCACGGCATTTCGTGTTATAGTCACGAAATTAATCTATTGACTCGTGTTCACCAACACGATTTCCCTATTTTTTTCGTGTCACACAGAACGACTTTAAAATCAACGTAAATAATAACAAATTAGAAGGAAAAAAAGATTTTAAAAAATACTGATTTCAGTATTCTGACAGAACGATTTTAGAAGCAATGTATTTCTATTGCTAGTATGTTTCGTGCCTGCACCAAATAATAACAAATTAGAAGGAAAAAAAGATTTTAAAAATACAGATTTCAGTATTCTGAGGCTCTGAGCCCCATTTCTTTTCCTCACGGACGGCAAAAAAAGTCCGACATTATACAATTTAAAATAAAAACAATAATCGTGGCTTGATATTGAGTAAGAAAATGTTTTTATGAACCACACAGGTCTTCCAAGACCCGACCGGACAAAAAGACGTGGTGCAGGCACGAAACATACTACCAATAGAAATACATCGCTTTTAAAATCATTCTGTGTGACACGAAAAAAATGGGTAAATCGTGTTGGTGAACACGAATCAATAGATTAATTTCGTGACTATAACACGAAATGCCGTGAGACTGGGTTGAATTGGCATCCTATTTAGGACTGTATTTCATCTGATGGCCATTCAATAGGCTTGCACTCCTATACTTACAGGTTGTAAAGCTTCCCATTCTCACACTTCACAGTTTTACAGGGATACCAATGGCAGATTAACCATTTGGATTTGTAGAGATTTGCGTGTAGAAGTACACAGAAGCAGGCTTCCCATTTCTAGCTAAGAACTATGGATTTCGAAAGCTAAGTGATGATCAAGTGTAACTTGTTAGCCCTAATACAATTAGGCTAGGTGATTTTTTTGTTCCTATCTGAAAACCAGAACCACTTGCAAAGATCTAAAATGTGGACTTAGTTGCTACTTGCATGATGTCATGCTACAATACTGAGGCTAAAGCTGCATGTCCCATTGTTAGCATGCTAACCAGTTGTTGATGTGTACAAGACATGTGTACAATTGAGCAGTATTGCTTATGCATTACTTAGGTAGAGATTGCCCCTTAGCAGGCCTACTTTATCAAACATTTAAATGTAAGTATAATGTTTTTTGTTCTTACACAAGCACTGAGTTGATTCTAACTAGACAGGAAAAGCTTCAACAAACAATGCAATGGTTCGATTTATGCTATTCCTTTATTGATAGCTTGTTTCAATAGTAGCCTCTGCTTCACTTTTACAATAAAAGGGATTTGAGGAGAATTGTTAAGTTTTACAAATGTCATAATATCTAATGCAGTTACTCTGGAGCAACCACAGCATTTCGTGTTATACTGTACTCACGAAATTAATCTATTGACTCGTGTTCACCAACACGATTTCCCCATTTTTTTCGTGTCACACAACGATTTTAAAAGCAATGTAAATAATAACAAATTAGAAGAAAAAAAAGATTTTAAAAAATACAGATTTCAGTATTCTGACACAGAACGATTTTAGAAGCAATGTAGCCTATTGGTAGTATGTTTCGTGCCTGCACCAAATAATAACAAATTAGAAGGAAAAAAAGATTTCAGTATTCTGAGGCTCTGAGCCCCATTTCTTTTCCTCACGGAAAACAAAAAAAGTCCGACATTATACAATTTAAAATAAAAACAATAATCGTGGCTTGATATTGAATAAGAAAAGTTTTTTATGAACCACACAGTTTCCGGTCTTCCAAGACCCGACCGGACAAGAAGACGTGGTGCAGGCACGAAACATACTACCAATAGAAATACATTGCTTTTAAAATCATTCTGTGTGACACGAAAAAAATGGGAATATCGTGTTGGTGAACACGAATCAATAGATTACATTTGCTTCGTGACTATTACACGAAATGCCGTGAGACTGGGTTGTCTGGAGATGCTGGAGTGTCAAATCCCCCCCAAACAAACAAACGGCAGGACTGAGTCACTATCATTACTCTTAAGTGTTCTACATTAGCATCATTGGCTCCACCATTGAAGTATCAGTTCTGAACAATTATTTCAACAATGTAACCTCTAACACCATCAAATAATGAAGTAGCTTAAGCTTAAAATGTGCCATCAACTGGCTATGGTATTTGCCTTTAATGTTTGTCATCGAATACAAATGAATTTGTTTACAATTTTAATCAGCCATTAGAATTTTGGCTAAACATGACATCCATACAATACACATTTTAGACTTGAGATGAAGTATTTTCAACTCAATGTGGGACAATACACATTAATGAAGACAATACAGGATGGTCACGATACGTGATGTGACACCTCCTTTAAACGGGTGTAGAATAACATTATTTCCTGTGAAACCATTGTGCTTATATTACTGATAAATACCAAGAATAAATAAGGCCATATTTCCATTTTGTCATTTCTGCTTAATGTGCTTCACAATGCTGCACATGGCTTTTTCTTAAGTGAGACATTTGGAATTTATTTGTATCCTTTGTTAAGCACACAGAAATGACAACCCTTTTTGCTCACAGCTCTTTTTCATGTCCTTGTTCGCATTAAGGAGCTTGGCATTCTTTCTACTTCTTGTCTCAATTTCGCTGAATTATTCATGCCTTACAAGAATGTGAGAAGCAATGCAACATACCTTAGCTTTAGGGAAAAAATACTCTAACTTTTAGCATTCCTAATGGAAGAGGATTTGAACATACAGAACGTAAAAACAAACAGAAGCCCATAATATTCATGGTGCTGCTTTATTTAATTGAAATTTTACTTTACTTTCATTATTGTGAATCCATATGCTGATAAAGTAAGAGACTTTTCCAAGATATCAAATCATTAGCTGTACTGCAAGATCTTTCGACAAGAACAGATGCTAACTGATAGTACATGATTTTATTAGTTCTGAATATCTTAAAACAAAATTACAAAAAAAGGTGTCTATTTATTCCTGAAGAGACAAAACCTCTCACCCGCCACCATTTAAAAGTAAATAACCATTTTGTTCTGAAGTTATTGTTATAATAAGAGTTAAAGACTGCTAGCCTATGTTTGAAGCAAAGTAAGACAGATGGCTAATTGCTAATCTTTGGAGACCATTACTGTTTGAGTATAATATGTGTATACAAAGTGTGATTTGGCTATAGTGCTGCCTTCTGTTAAAGAGCTATCCCTACCTGACTAAATAGCACACCATCCGCAACAAAGTATTTTTAATGCAATCTCTCCTTTACCTAAACCTAGTCTTTGGCAGATGGAGACAAAACCAGTCTACATAGTGTAATTAGGGGCTTGCCAATATTAGGTTCACCAAATAAAGTGCGTTAATTGACACAATAGTTCTACGTAGATTCTATTTTAAAATATCTCCCATCATTTTCAAGATTATACTGTTATCTTTCTACACAGTTATCAATCTAGGAACATACAGTTAATTATCTTGATGTATAGCTTATGTTGTTTTCTTTTGTACATCAGTTTGTGGATATATAAGGAATACACTGCAGAAAGATTGCGTAGACCAACTGGAAACACTTCCTGCATACAGCACATCGGCTACCTACAATACCATCTCGCCATTTTCCAAATCCTTTACCGTTTGAATGACACCTTTTTTTGCCACCATCTTATTTTACATGCAGAAGAAACAACAGTATCTGCCCAACAAAGTGGCTTGTGAACCACTTTTGAATGTGAGTTAGGCTGTCCAAGACAGACATTGTAAATGGCAGGATATGCCGGCATATCTTATTATAGGCAGGTAATTACTGAGGTCCTTGTTCGGTATGACATCCTTTGTTTTATGGGATCAGGTATTCTGCCCAATGAAAATCATCTGAGAAGTTACCCAAAGCTTGGTGTCACTTTAAATGTAATATGAATACATGTTTAGAAGTTATCGTATTCTCATATACTAACGGGACAGCACTGCAGCAACACGTATTTTTTCTTAAATCTTTACTCTTTTATTATAATGGTGTTAACCTCACTATATTTATGTACTTTCTACAACATTGAGCCAAGAGCCAATAGCCATAAAATATGACCAGAGGCTCTCACAGCCAAAAATACAATCTCTATTATATCATTTTGCAAGTGCAGCAGGGCACTCACTCTTTTTTTATTGGGACTTTGGCTCATTCCTTGGGAATGTCTTTTGTTACCATATTTCATGTGCAAAGAAACCAACCGCATCAGGGCAAGATCCTACCGGTAAACAGTCCTTGGTGTATACCAGACAGGAGGCAGCATAAAACTTGTCACATGTAGCACGCACTGTCTGAGGTGCCCCCTTTTTGTTTAAAGTACCATTGCCATGCAGGCCCTTAAAGTCAAACCCTTCTCACTCCTCACTCTCCTCCTCATCCCCCTTGGTGCCTTTACTCCAGCGCTGGAAGCAATGAACAGTTGAAGCCAGGAAGAAGCTTGTCATGATGGCCACCACAGACACAGAGATGCCAGAGAAAATGATGATGAGCAGGTCTGTGAGAGTCAGTGTGGCCTGGCACTCACGGAAGCTGTCCTTGGAGAGCTGGGTCAGGGAAACACGTCTGCCGTCCATGGGGAGGGAGCACTCCATACCTTCCACCCCTGCATTTGAAACAGCAAATTGGATTAGACAGATTTACTGGACATGCCGAGTGGCAGTGAATGATGTCATATTTATGGACTTTTAGATGAATATATTCATATGGCAGCCACTCAGAGATGACATCATATAAAACAACAGGCACAAAGTGTGGCTACATGTGCTGTGTGTACACCACAAATGCTTTTATTTCCCCACAGATGTAATGTAAAGTGATGCATATTTGCCCATTAGAGACATATTTCAAACCTGATCAGATATAGAGTGCGTATTTGATTCAGAAAGTGTGCTGTTGTGAAAGATGACGATTCAAGAGAGCAATGCTGCTTTATTTTCCTAAGAGTGGGAGCTGATTTAATAACTGGAAGGTCAATCAGAAGTCTATACTTATGAGATGAAGTTACACCGTACACCCATCCACTGCAGGTTCTGTGGAAATAAGTCAGTCAGAAACACAGAGATACTGTTTATCTACTCTACTGTTAACCGTGTATCTGCTATAGCAAAAAAACGTGGAACTGTTTATTTGTTATTGTCGAAGACTTTGTTTATCTCTGCATCTGACATGACAAAACAGCCAAATAGGTCGATTGTTCAGCAGCTTATTACGACCGATAGTCACGTTTTAAAGTGTAGCACCTCTAGTGGTCGTGTAAGAAACAACATGCTCCCGTTGATTGCAAACGCTCCGGAGGGTCGTTTATTCACAAATAACCCTCTCTGGAAAATCCTAAATTGTGGAATAGTTTGGCCATTAAAATGCTTTTTGATTAGATTTCTAGCGAGAAGTGTATATTGTACTTTTAGAATCCACGTCCAGTGGATGCGTAGGATCTATAGTTTGATAGATATTACGAAGATGATTTGAGGTCTCGTCAGGAGAAAGTTAATATATTACGTCTTTTCCCACAGCGTCCATGTAAAGTTGGTGTCAACCCTCACGGGGTGAAAACAATATTTCCGGTCTCGAAGTTTTCATAATAAAACCGGATGTATTCCCCTCATTGTCAAATGATTACACAGTGATATCTGCATTACTCATCAACTAAAAAACATCAGTTTATCCTTGTTAATTACACAACATTGATTGGTTTAAATTATGTACAATGCTTTTGTGTTTTTAACCTTCGATTCGGAGAAACAAATAGTTTTTGGGGAGTTTAGGATGGCCGAAGACCAGGGCCTGACCAATTTGCTGCCCTAGGCAAGATTTTAGCTGGCATCCCCCCCCTATTTTAAATCAACACAAATACAAAATTAAAACCTATAGCCCAGGGCTTCTCAAACTCCGGACCAAGGTCCGGATCCGGACCGAACTGCAAATCAATCCGGACCGAGCCATGTGTCCCATTATAAAAAAGAAAAAAGAAAAAAAAGAATTATAAAAAAAAGAAAAAAAAGAATTTCTGATTCTGACGTAATTTAAAGTGGACCTATTATGCTATATTGGAAACATATATTGTAGGGCCATACCTATACAAAACATGTCTGTGAAGTTTTTTGCTTAAAATACCAAACAGATCACCCATTGTAGCCATGCCTCATACTGCTCATACCCCTCTTTTGCAGCCCTGTTAGAGAAACGCGGATTTTGGGTCCTTAGCTTGAACAAAAAAAAAAAGAGGAGGCGGAGCTAATGCCTGATCAGAATTCTACCGGAGATAAAGTTAAATTCTGCTGTGATAAAACGCCATCCTGTTCTAAACCACATCAAAGATTATTTCTGAAACAGTATGGAGCTCAAATGCTTTTTCTCTTGCGGGTTTATCATAAGGTGAGTTCCTTTTTTTATTTCCTGCTTTTTAAACACATGTGCTCTCCAGTACAGGTTAGCTCTGAGTGTTAGCGAGGCTTGCTAATGTAAACAAAGACGAGATTATGTCCAAAACACGTCAGGCATTGTTTCTGATAGCAACTTTCTGTGGGTCCGCTGCCGATTTGACGTCAGATCGGCAGCAAATCTGGATCCGCTCGTTGTACCCCCGTTTTTAAAAGATTTGGGTACGGAGGAAAAGAGAGAGGGTTTTATTTTCTGACGCTGAGTGAGTTCCCCGACGCACCGGGGATACATATTTATGTATAAAAGACATCACAAAGTGCATTTTGCATGATAGGTCCCCTTTAATGTATATTTTCTTGTGTCTGACGCGTTGTGAGAATGAATGTGCATATATATTTACTTGTGTGCGCAGGCGTGACACGCATTGCAGACCGCAAGTTAACCTTGACTTTCTAATGCTTCTAATGCCATTTTTGCCGAGGTTCAAGGCATTGGCTACAGACAAACAGTGCCATTTCTCCCACTAGTTCAAGCCATCATACTGTATGTATGTATTGAACGTGTGTGTATACAGGGGCGCCGTTTACCGACAGGCAAGTGCTTGGACCAGAAGGGGGCCCCCAAATTAGGTAGATTAATCCAATCCAATCCAATCCAACTTTATTTATATAGCACTTTAAAACCTCCAGACCAAAGTGCTGTACAGAGAGATACATAACATATAAAATCACACAGCTCAGCTCACAAAACATAAAATTAATTAATTAATTTAAAATAAAAGATACAAACACAAAACAAACCAGAATAAACGTAACAATTTCAAAATTAAATTTAAAAAACAAACAAACATTAAAACAGATTAAGAAGGTCCACAGGACTTTACTGGCATTGATCCGGACCATTGACCTTGTATAAAATTCACAAGTGGACCTTTAACAAAAAAGTTTGAGTACCCCTGCTATAGATCCTACACATCCACTGGACGTGGATTCTAAAAGTATAATATACACTTCTCGCTAGAAATCTAATCAAAAAGCATTTTAATGGCCAAACTATCCTACAATTTAGGATTTTCCAGAGAGGGTTATTTGTAAATATACGACCCACCGGAGCGTTTGCAGTCAACGGGAGCACTAGAGGTCGAAAACTTTAAAACGTGATTGTAGGTCGTAATAAGCGCTTGAACAATCGACCTATTTGGTCGTATGAGTTGGAGGACTTGTTGAGAAAAAACCATTTGCATCGCTTTTACACAGTTTGGAAAATGAAATAATTCCTTTGATTTTAGCTGCTATCTGCACACGGCAAATCTCATGATGCCATTACTCTTTAATACACTTTGAATATTGTATTATATTAGCATTTATAAAGCTGATATTGATCAATTGTATGTTGTTTTTTACTTATTACTGTCATCCAAATGAGATGCTTTATGCTTATGTGCTTAATGAGAACAAACATTTTTAGAAATACATTCTAAATTATATATACTTTTATTGGTCTTCACTTGTCTTTTTTTCACTGACTGTTGTGGTAGAGGAAACACAAAAAAAGTTGTGCAAGTCTATATTTGATAAAGTCTTTGGACATCAAATCAAAAAAAAAATTAAATGACACACACACATATCATCGCTAAAAGGAATAACATAAAAGAAAATAGATAGGAATTAAGTTACAGTTGTAGCAACTCCTTGTTGGTAAGCTAACATGTTAATGTCAATAAACAATTAATCTGCTACCTTTCTGAAGAAACATTTGAGATCTTTTTCAACCAAAAACGATAACTGGTCACGCCAGCTTTCAATTAAATGGATTTGCTGCACATAACTGCACTATAATGAGAGTAAACTGAATATGTTGGATGTTTGGACCAGATAAAAAGAGGAATTTGAAGATTCCATCATATACTGAAATCATAATGGTCGTTTTCCACACAATTTTAATGATATATACTCATATGTTGTGAGTATTAAGCTACCCTCATCAGGGTACACATTTTTCTTAGATTCAGTCTTATCTGCCCTTATTTCTAATAGTTAAATGTAGTTAAGTGTAGTTATACAAGCTGAATTGAAATTGTGCACAAATGTGTTATTTCTTTTGTGACATATTTGTAGTGATTAATTAACTTGAAGATACCAGACTAGCTCATAGCTGCAGTCCTATGCTAAGTGAGATACAAGTGTCAAAAATAGAAATATTGACTTTATGTTTAATACATTGTTAGGCTTTTGTAGGCTAATCTATGTTTGTTAACAGCCTTTTGTTTGACATAAAGCTGCCCACGGCCAACACAAATAGGATTCACTTTGGTTTCACTTTAGTTCCTGCCTCACTAATCTGAGGTCACATGCACTACATCTGGACCTCCTCGCTCAGTGAGAGATGGGCACATCTTGTCACAGACAAGCCTGTAATGCTGGGAAACTTTAATTATAGTGTTTTTTTCCAAAAGATTCCACTTTTGGCCAAGTACCACAGCTGTTCACTAATCCTCCCTTTTGTCAGGCAGTGTAATAAGCCTGTGTGCCCTATTGTGTAATGTTGCTTCTTAACTGCAGCAGTTAAGCTCTAGTGGAAAGCCATTATCTCTCCCTGCAAATTCTGGGTATTTTGTTGTGGGGTAAACACAATGGAAATGTGTGTTCAAAAAGGTGACAAATATATGCAAATATATTTGAATGTACATTTCAGACAACTGAAGTGTAGGATTTGTTTTTTTATGGTGTGCTTATATATCAAGAATGTTATGAAAATGATAAAAATATATATTAAAAAGGAAAAAAATGGATGTCCCAGTCTACCCTTGTCACTAACTATTTGTTGATTGCAATATATGTGATTCTCTATGATATTAATAATCATAATTATTAACAGGCAAGACCTGACATGACTGTCTCCAAGGCAAAGAAAAAAGTATCAGATTTAATGGGTTACTTTTTAAATGTAATTAGTGCGTTATGAATATAAATAAAATCAATTTGTCTTTAGACAAGACGGCGCTCCAATTACTTTTTACTTTGTCTTTAGGATCATTTTTCATTTAAACTGAACTCCAACAAGTACATGCCTCTGGAACTCTCTCCCACCTGACATCCGCAACACTGCCTCTCTCCCCATTTTCAAATCACGTCTCAAAACACATCTCTTCACACTCGCATATCCACCCTGATCATTATCCATCACACATCCTCTGTTTTTATTTATTTGATTATTTGATTGATTTATATACTGCATTGTCTTGTTTATGTCTCTTATGCTGGTGTTATGTATTGTGTATCTTGTTTTTTATCTGTTTGTACGGCGACCTTGAGAGCCTTGAAAGGCGCCTATATAAAATAAATGCATTATTATTATTATTATTACATTCTGTCTCTTTCTGAATAATATTTGTTCCTTTCCTTGCTGCTTATGTTTCATAATTTAACAGTCACTGCGGATACTGTACATGACAACCATCACAATAAATCAACAATCTATGATAACGAAGTAAAATACACTATAGTTTATAAAGTCCAACCTGATTTTTAGTGATGCTGAAAGAGATGATGGAAAACAATAACAAAATAAAAAACCTATTCCCTAAAAGCCCTGCTGAGTCAAACTTGGAAAATGCACTGATGCTTTTAAAGTGAGAGCCATATGGTTAGTTATGCAACACAATTCTTAGAATATTAGATTTAAAACAAACACATGAGATTAACCTTCTCTAAATGTACTGTACAGTTGTTTGTAAGCCTCTTTAAAACATTGTATGTTTTCCAGACTGAGCAGTTCGCTCACATGCAGTAACATTGAATGTATGTTGATCTCCGATTCACAAAACATATGGTAGACATGCCTTGCTGTTTAATCATGCCATGAATCATTGTGCTCTTCTTTGGCTCCACCGGGATTGTTGGTATTGGCAGCTGATCAGTTTGAAGCCTCAGTCTTGATGCTGGGTTTACTGTGACTCACTTGATGTGATCATGATCCAATCTATTTATTTTCTGTGGGAGCTTTCTCAGCATGCTGTTATTTTTTTCCTGTTTTTATTAAGCTTAACTCATGGCAAAATTGTATTGATGACTCGAAAGTTAAAACACATAATTTGAATTTAAAGGAGATGTGTTCAATGCAAGGACCATCAATCACTCTTTGTAGTTAGCCAGTCTAATTGGAACTTATTGTTTTGGTAGTTTAACTTATGGGCTCAATAGGGGGGGAGAGACAATCCTTTATAATTAAATCATCCAATGCATCCTCCACATGCTTTTGTGCAATGTAATAATGGTTCATATTAAAGTCTTGCAAAAAAGTTTCAGAGGTACCACACCAAGCACAAGTAAGAAAACTGCAGGATGTAAATCAAATAAGATCAAAACAACTGTATCTCCATTGCAAATATTTGGTTAGTTGTCTATTGGTTGCATTTAAAAAAGAATTATACTAAATGTAATGTGCTTTCTGCCCCACAGGTCTGGCTTTTCCATGTGTGCGTATTTGTATATATATCTTGTGTCTACTAATTGAATGTTAAAAGGAAACGTGAGAATCGGTATCTTTTATTAAGGGATTAGGGTCATTAAGTTTTATCAAGCTCTTTAAGAGTTCAGTTACAAACCTAATTAATACTGTAAAGAGTTAATCAGACGTGCATGGAAACCAATTCCACACCATCACTGATTTCCATATATCTTTTTCCATCGTCACTGAACACTTTGGAAACATTAAGCCATGGTATTCAGACATATTTTAAACACGTTCGTTGAGATTTGAAATATACAAGCATTATTAAAATGATTTATACTGTATGAACACTTATATTTTATTCTTATAATATCTGACAACACATTGAAATGCAGATTTAATTCAGAAATAAGATCAGTTGATGATGGAAATTATTGCATCCAATAATAGGAACATGGTTTTACTTTTGTATTTTAACAAAGCATGCTGCAAATTGTGCTGACTGTTCAGGAAAGACCCAGAATGGATGTACTGCCAAGTGTGTGCATTTACATGTGCAGTATCAGTAAAAGTATCCTCCCACACTTCATCTCTACCCACATATAAGCTCACACGTTTCTTTCTCCATACAGTACATTGCCAATGTGTAGGGAGTTACAGATTAAAGTTAAACATCTTTGCAGTGCTATTAGATACTGTATTTATGTGCATGCAAAAGCATTGTAAGTGTGTAACTTAGCTCTTTGAATTAATGTAAGAGGTTGACAAAATTGTCATTAAAACACATTGAATCAATGAGTCTTTAATTTCAGATTCAGATTACTTTTAGTCCATGACATTTGGATAACATGGTAAAGTGTCTTTGGTGCATAACACAACATACAGTTGACACACAACACATGACTATTATTCATCTTAAAGGGGCCTTTAATGCAAATGTTAAGGTTCATATTTATATGTTGTGCCTCTACTGAGACATGTTTACCTGCTTTAATGTTCAAAAAGGTCTTTATTTTCTCATACTGCCTTTGCAGTAAGCCCTCTTTTCACCCCCTTAGAGATGTCCCGCCTCTTACTAAATCATGTGTACATATGTGTTGGAGCGCCAGCCAATAGATGCGCAACTGTTACATAGTGATGTCACTATGTCATGGAAGTAAACAAAATAGTCGAAACAAGGCTTGTCAGGCAGGGGGAAACAAAACTCCCTTTGGCGGGAACTTTGGGTTTTTAGCCATTGCAAACAATTGTCATGCTCCAAAACCTATAAAAGACCGTACAGGAAAGGGAAAATGCATAGGCGCCCTTTAATTTAAGTGACTCAGTGGCATTCATAATAAAAGTGCTAAGTTGATTGTTCTTCAACTGTCTAGTCCATTAACATGTCACAACAGACCATGATCCTCAGTAGTATTAACAAAAATAAATCAATTAACATTAAAATGAGTAATTTTGATTGGTGAACATGTGGAAGGGAACACCCTCTAGTTGAATTAGTAGTATCGGTCTTTAATATATAAAACCTACCCTAATGATTCAGTCTCATTCGTAGTCATGAGTTGGAAAAGAAGGCTCATCGTAGGACTATACCCTTGAAATCGAAACGGTGCGTTCACTGTCCTCCATATAAATGATGCCTGAACAATAAAACTATGTGAAAGTGACCGAGACATGGAGCGCAGCACTCGCTGATTTATCGTCCTTTCACGGTGAGATGAGATCGGTCAAGGTGCCCCACTGCCCCTGTCTCAGAAACGGCACTTTACTGATACATCAGTAAATGTTTAAGATGCACCCAGGAATCATATTTGATGAGCCCAAACATCACTGTAGTCCCGTGCCGGAGCACGCTGACACACTAAATGTAATCTGTTTTTAATGATTGTGCATCATTTTTAATTTAAAAAAGGATGGATTTAATAAGAGCCTACAGCTTTTTCAGTCAGAATTAACTAGTTTTTTTAGACTTCAAACGATTAAAATTGTTTGTGTATCAGTCAAAAACGACTATCAAAGAAGTAAACTTATGTAACACAAATCATTCCGGTGCACTATCAGGTATGTTGGCAACACGGCTTTGTTACATTCCTGGTGCGGACAGTTGATGGATTACATTTAGGATTACAGCCAGACGAGGGGATAGTCTATCCGCTGTCTCAGCCGTGATTGATCTACCTAGCTGTGACACACTGATATTGGAGGCTTGTGTCTCCTCCCTCCATCAACACCACACTGTCTGTCCAGATTGATCTCTGCACCAAAGGTGAACATCAGAACAATCTTCAGACTCCAGCAGGAGTAACATTTCCTGCCTACATCTTCTCCTTTAATCCAGTTGTGCTAATGACTCACAAACCTGCCCCCCTCTCTATTTTATTAAATGAGAAGATTGTGCTGCTCAGGTCCAATTCTCAGTAGATGTAAAAAGAACCAGGCAGACATAATTACAGAGAATTCTGCAGCTTCTTCTGAAGGAAATCTGAAGGGAAAATGATGATGAGAGATTCATGCTAGACGAGGGGCAGATTAGGAGTGGGAGAGGAGCAGAATGTGTGTTATCAATGCACAAAATGACAAGCGTTCATGTGACAGTGGGGCGAGGGTGAATCATTCAGGAGGGAATTCCTTCTGCGTGGAGACTCACTGACATCACTGTACCATGGGCATATTCAAGATGTATCATCACAAAAGCACATATTCACACATAAAAGGATTTTGAATGAAGCGGATGTATGAATACAATGAGTAGATTCCTTTTCGTCTGAATAATAAACACTTGATCTGCCATCGCTATTCATTACGATGAAACAGGTAATATGCACGTCTTGGTGATTTATGCTTCGCGCTCCAGCACATGCAGAAAGTATCCATCATCTTCAGTTATGCACATTTGCTGGTGAAATAAACCGTGGCTTTTCACCTTTTATTTTTGACTGGCACATTCTGCTTCTGTACTTGCGGCTGACGCTATCACACTGTGTAATTCTGTCCACCTATTCACACTCTCTTTCCAGCGCTCTCACATCCCAACTTTAAATAAACATCAAATTAGGCCAAGATAAAAGAAGCTGTCAGCCTGTGTAAATGGAGTGGATATTTTCTCATCACATACTCAAGTAAAGATAGCAGATAGTGTTGTGTGCGGCGGGATCATTTGGTCATATTTTGAGTTGCTCCTGCCGTGTGGTAACAGGTCTCTGGGGAGCAACTTGATAGGCCGTGAAGGAAAATTCAGACTTCGACCCTGTCACATGAACTGCTACTTTTGTGGTAAAACTGTTCAGGTCATCACAAGTGTTGATAGCAATGCTTTGAGGGCTTCAGCCTCAACTCTCATGGGAGTTGTCCTGCCTTGCTCCAATTACCCTGGCCAATGTGCCGTAGAACTGTGTCACTCTAAATTATACATGGCCTTTGTTCATCCTTAACCCAAGAGCACTGGAGACAGCAGTGGATCTAGTTTACACTCATCCATCTGTTAAAACATTTATGAACATGATTGTGGCTTAAAACGTACAAATGGTACCCAAAACTGAGCAGAAGGAAGGACGGTAATGTGTGTTTCTGCTGCGCATAGGAGACTGCCCTGCGGAGAGAGATCTGTTTTATTCCATCCAAAAGCAAGTCCTGAGTCTTAGAGCATCTTCCACCCACTCGTCGTGCTGACCTGCAGTAATCAAACTTATGCAAACAGAAGAGCGTGCTACTTTGTGAACTTCAAATCACAGGGGAAATCAGGAAGTGAAAAATGGAAAGGGAATTGGGTTTTTCAGCACGGGCTCTGCAGCTGCTACATTATGCAGGCCATCGCAGGAGGGAACCACAGGATGAAGACTTTGAAAATAGCAGTACAGTTTTGTCATATTTGATTGACAATCTTTTAATTACTTGAAGATTGAATTAAATTATTCTGGTGATGCTGTATTTTGCCGTATTCTATGTGAACTTGGAATGCATGGTTTGTTTGCCGTAGCTTTAACCTTTATGTGTTTCGAATGATAGTGGAGCTCTTGGCTTTTAGAGAGGCTGCACTCATATATAGTTTAAACAGTCATTTAGTGGCCCGGTTTGTTGTATGATGAATCAGACATAAGGATGCAACACCCACACGGATGGAAAAATAACCCTGATTTACAATACAAAAGTAATTCCTGCGTCTGTAATTAATCTACTTGATGAGGAATGAGATATTCAGTTAAAACACCCACACTCATGATGGTGGTGAGGGGCGATGTGTACTGAAAATATTATCAAGTTACCCTCATTAACTAATGAGAGTCCATCTGTTATTTTGTAACCACTTCCAACACAGTTTGCAGGGAATAGGTCATGTTTTCCCGTTATCGAGAGCTCAGTCATTATGGTAATTAGGTCTGGCAGTATGACGTGGGGACAAAGGCAACGGGTGCCTGTGAAGCACTTACTATACGGTAAACTGCCCTGCTACTTTGTATTTGTTTAACAGAAGTCTGTTCGACAAAACAGATTTTTGTGCAGTGCTCAAAATAGTGATGGATCATACAGGAAGTATAAGTCAAAGCTGCCAATTCATGGGTTGAAAAAGATGTGCACTATATTCTTTTCAATATGCTAGTTGAGAGGCACTTTTCATTGTCTTAAAGTAAGAAAATTAAAACAAATCGAAGGAAGACATAAACTAGTTTTAGTGGATATTTACAGATCAGTGAAACATCTTTTTGTCCTGTCTGACCTGACACAGAAGTGATTTGCATTGCTTTGAAAGCGAAAATATTTTTCCTCTTGCTAAAAAGTTATTTGTAATCCAATTCTCCAGCATCATAAGCATTACAAAATATATTCCGGCAAAATATATTGGTTGAAGAAGATGATAAATTATAGAAAATATTACATTTAGACAACTTTATATTCCTGTACAAATAAGAATCCATGTGTGTGTGTGTGTGTGTGTGTGTGTGTGTGTGTGTGTGTGTGTGTGTGTGTGTGTGTGTGTGTGTGTGTGTGTGTGTGTGTGTGTGCGCACGCTGGGTAAATTGGTGAACTCGTCTCAGGGGTCATAAAGCAAACACTCTCTGATGGGGATGTAAGAGCTGCATATGAGGTGAGATACACATTACTAACTCAATTTGAGAGTGTCTATACATCGGGGCCAGTTGGCAGCGATGCCCGCAGCTTGGCCAGGCATTTGGTTTCCTCTGTGTTGTTGATGTCTGCCTGGCCAGCACTTCTAATGCAATTCATTATGCTTTGCGGTTGACAACACTTAGAACCTGTGATTAATGCATGTGCAGCCTGTGACTGGGGGGAATTGGGTATTCCTGCCAGTTTATCAACTTTTTCTTCCTCACGGACCTAAACTTGTCTTTTTGTGGGGCAAAAGCAGAATCCCTTAGAGGAAAGAGAAAGAAGTATCAATAGCAGGGTACACCATGGCCCAAATGCATGTAAGGGTTTTTGGCTTTTGTGTGTTGTCAGCAGTTTGCAGCAGCAGGGGTGCAGAGTAAAAGTTATGGCGAGCCAGAACATTTTCGTTTTAATTTGGAAATTGAAAAACTGCCAAACTTGTAATGAAATCCTTTGTATAATTCCAATACGATGCATTATGTGTGTATGCCGTATCCATATGCTGAGGCTTGGATGTCTTACCAGATAAGTTAAGTTTTAAAAAAGTCACAAATTTGAGTCACATCATTTTGTTCACTGATTTTATGCCCTTAAAAAAAAGTACTTTGTTTATTCAGGTCGACATCTCACACACAAACTTTTGAATAATACATTTAAACGTTCACAATCCTTATTTGTACACTATATACATAGCACTGCACTGTGTTTAAAACTCAATTATATTGAATAAAAATACTCCTTGAACGTCCTAGGGATATGTCATAACACTGCAAGACATATTCATATTAAATTCTCAGATTAGATCAGAATTGTGCAATGCATTAAATCTGCACTGATAACAATATGATAACAGCACGAGCTAGTAGTTATATGTGGCTGAACTGTCAGATGTGTTTATTTCTGCCTCCCCTGTTCCCACGTGCTGGCTTGTATTTATGAGATAACTGCTGTCAGTGTCCTTTGTAAGGGCATTCCTAGTAATACACAAATGGCTGACCTTCAGTAAAAACACTTACGGTTCTCTCTGAAAAAAAAAAGAATAAATATTTATCTAAGAATAAATTGCTTCTGACAGGTGTTATAAATATTCTATACAATCTATTTCAACATCAGTCATATTAACACAAGCAAAGCAAGCTTGTGATGGTTGGTGTTTTATTCAGGACATATTTTGCAACTCCATCCTTGGATTTTGCAACCAATCAGCTCCATCTAAGCAGATCTAGACCCAGAGAAAAATTATTCTACAGAGACATGTGATCCTCTTTGTCTTGAGTTGTTCAAAAGACATGCATGCACACATTCAGATTCCTGTGCACACTCAAGCACACCAAAACTTCAGCTCTGTTATCTAACTGAGCCTGCAGGCAGGAGCACAGTGGTAGACAGAGTCTACAGTATGGGCCTAAAAACATCACATGGGCAGAGCAGAGAAGCTGGATAAATGGGTTGCATTTCCAGAGCTGGGCAAAAAACTATTTATAATATTGCAGAATTACAGTGTCCACCAAAGAAAAGTATTATGTAAATATGTATTATATAAAAATAAGTGGTCAATTGATCGATTTGACTACCGCGCAGGATAAAGGGCATTGTATGGTGAAATGTGTAACCAGAGAAACTGCAATCTAAAATTCTTAATATGAATTATTTCATTTATTTTCCCTTACTGGAAAATGCTTAACTCTGAACAAAGCAAACTTGTAGCTTTTACTTTCAACAAGTGCTATCATATTACATACCCAGTCGCACACAATATATGCTATGGGAGTGAGGAAAGAAAGAGACAAAATTAGAACAAGGGAGAGGGAGGGGGGTTCCCTCTCCTACAGGGAAAACATAAATAGACTAGAGCAGTGTTATGGAAATGGATTGTAATAATACTGTTGATGTAATGCTGTGTGTTATGCTGATATATGCTTTATTTGGGTGAAGCACATGGAAAGCAAATGGATATTAGATGTAGCTACTCACCGTTTGGAAGCTTGTGGCTGTTCTCCATCAGCCACGTGAACAGGTTGGCAAAGTTGCAGTTGCACAGCCAGGGGTTGCCCTCGAGCCTCACCGCCCGCAGGGATGGCAACTGACTCAGCGCCCCTACCTGGAGCGTAGAAAGTGCATTACGCTCCAGTTCCAGTTCCCTCAAAGAGGTGAGCCCAGTGAAAGCATCTTCGCTCACCATGCTCAGGTATGGGTTGTTGCCCAGCCTCAGTTTAATCAAGCTCCGAGACTCCCCAAAAGTCCCCGTTGGGATTTCAGTCAGGTTGTTGCTGCCCAGGTCCAGGAAGACCAGCCTGGAGGAGGTGCTGAGGGTCCCCGGTTCGATGCTGGAGAGGGAGTTGTTCCGGAGGTCCAAGTAGACCAAGTCACTGTACAGCACCAGGAAGTCCGAGGGGATGCGAGGAATCCAGTTGTCCGCCAGCAACAGCCTTCGCACATCCAAGGGGATTTCATTGGGGAGACGGGTCAGCCCACGGCCACGGCAGTCCACAGTGTGAGGGTCCGGGCACAGGCAGGCTACTGGGCAGTTCTCCCCCCGGGTCCATAAGGCAGAGGACAGTAAGATGAGGATAAGTTGGAGCCAGCAGACACATGGCAACATGGTCAAGAGGGTGAAATTAGTTATGGGGGAAAGAGGCTCGGGGTAAGGGCGAGTAGGACAAGGAGGGTGGGGTTAGAGAACAAGAGGGTGAGGGTCAGAGGGCAGGAGATCAGGACGAGGGAGGGGAAGGGGAAAGTAAAAGGGGGTGGATGGGGATCAATCCTCGCGTAGGAACATCCTGCCGGTGTTGAGATGGAATTCTTCAAGTGCTCAGGAATCGAGAGGAGGCAAAGAAGCGGCAAAAACTGTTCTCCAGGAGATCCTGTAGCAACCTGCCGGGATAGAATTGCAGACTGCCTGCTTTGAAGGAGCAAAGCGAAGGAGATAGTAAGCAGAGAGGAGCGGGAGGAGCGGGAGAGAACCAAAGACGGAGCTTAACAGAGAGGGGGGGGTAGCTTAAGAGAGGTAAATAGACACGAGCGAGCTGGGAGTGATGAAAAGCCGGGGGCACAGACAAGGGAGAGGGGGGCTGAGGAGGGGGATCTTTCCACCACGCTACCCCACAGTTGATCTGGCAGCAGTGACAGACAAAGAAAATAAGGTCTCTGAAACAAAAGGATATATGAAGCTGTGATTCAAGCATGACAAGCGCAGAGTAACATCATGGCATCCCTCCATTAGTCCCAGGTCTCTGTGCAGTAAAGCCTGACGTTCTGAAACGAGACAGAGAGAAGCTCACAGAACATCGCTCAAGTGTGTGGTAAGGTTGTCCCTCCTTATTATTCCCTCTCTAGCTGCCAAATGCCCGGCAACATGCTGTGAGAACACAGCTCAATGTTACTCCATCCGGCACTGTGTCAGGGCTGTGTTTCTCTGTAGAGAGAATGCAGACGTCCAGGCAGGAGCCGCATGGATGTAGAGCAGCTGAGCAGCTCACAGCCATGCCAATCCAACGACTGCCTCCGAATCTACCACGGTTTATCTCATGCCCTCTCCACTCTCCTTGTTTCCAGGGAGGCGTGCCTGAGCCACGCTGTCAACATGTGATGTCACTTCCTCGGAAATATGGAAGCATTTTTTATTTATTTTTAAAGCACATCAGCTTTTTTTTCATATTTTTTCAAAACAGTATAATAAAGAAAAAATGTCAGGTTCAGGTTCATTTTCTTTGCCTTACACACATTTATATTAAATATATTTACCGTGTTTGTGATCTTTTGACAATAGCAAGCTGTTGTTTTGACTTTAAGCCTTCTTGTTTTGAAAATTATACGGAATCTCCAGATTTCCTGTCCTTATGATGACCATGAGGAAAACTGTTACCTGTAAAAATGCAGCACTGGCTTGTTTTTATTTTGCATTTCCAGCACATTGAGTTCTGTTGTATAATAACTTAATAATAACTCATCAGTCCACTTGAAAATACTCATCATATCAATTGATTTCCTTTTACACGTTTTCTCTTTTTACATTTTTTATGACCCAAACATTATGGATAGTAAAACCAAGGCGCCATGAGCAGAAAGGAGAGAGGACTATTAATTTAGAATGGGTATTGAATTTCCAAGATGGGATTTGCCTCAACAAGTAAATGTAATTATACCAAGGTTGTTGCAGGGGGACAGCGTCTGTGAATTAGACCTGTGAAGACAAGGGTAGCGTGACATTTCTAAAAAAGAAGTATTGTCATGGACGGTAATTGCGAAGATAACATATACACAATGCAAATGCAATAAATTAACAGTTTTGCACACACATTTTCCTATGTGCACACACAGCTGCACCTCATGAAACCAGGCATAACATCTAACTCACTTCATCCCAGGTAATCTAATAATACCTCCTTCCTCGAGGCGTCCACTCAAGTCAGATGAGTCTGCAGCTTCACCGCTGATGTCTGTTTTGTGTCGCAGAGAAGAGAGCCGCTCTTTCATCACAGTCAGCATATATTAGCTGAAAAGAACACTAAAAGCTGAAATGGCTTTCATTGTTTCCTGCAAACACATTTCAACTTTACATCTTACAATGAAAATTCAATTTAGTGGTGCATCTGTTCTGCATGCAGTGTAATGCTTAAATATTTGCTGTCTCAGGGACAGTTTAATATTTAAAAAAAAAAAGTATTTGATGCAGTCTCAATTTTAGTCTTATGTGCTACTGGGTAGGAGAGCACCTTAATGTTTAACATAAAGTATAATTAAAGTTCCTCTCCTGGCATTGACCCATAAAAACAAACTTCTATTCATCAAAATGACATAAAACTGCCTTCAAGTACTTGGATGTATAGCTATAGCCCTTTTACTCATTCAGTACGTTTAACAACCCATATCTTACTGAAACTTAAACTATCTGGAAGATTTTTTGTACCACTTAGTTTTGCTGTATATAAAGTTACACTCATGATAAAGCCACAGAAGCAAGTTGATTAGTTTCTTAGGATTGTGGCATTTGACACCTTGTTTTCTTTGTAGTCTCCATAGTTAAAAACACCATATGGGCATGTTAACAAGGTTTAAAACCATTTAGTTGGAGAGATTCTTGATTGCTGATCAACCTTTTTTTAATTGTTGGCAAGTCAGTGTATTTACAATAAAACTTTAATAAGACATCATGAGATACAATTTAATAATGTGTTGCTGTTTCTTTGGTAGCACTTTGCTTAGCATGTATACTGTAGGCAGAATATTAACATTTAATAAATGGTATAAATAATTGTAAGCAGAATTGTCTATTATACTTGTTGGTGGGCATAAGTTGAAGCTGATGTACAGTACAGAGAAAAAATACAATTAAGCAAAAGACAGATGTTTTACTTTAAAAATATCTTAATTGCACAATTTAAGGATATTGTTAGGCATTACATCAGTTTTCTCTTCAGAAATTAAAATGGAAGAATATACATTTCTATAATTGTGCAGAGCAAGAAACGTTTGAGATGGTTAAGTGTCAGAATCCTGATCACCATGTCTGTGTTGTTTTGTATTAATAACCACCTGGCTGCACATTATCCCTTACTTATTACACGGCTTAGTTGAATACTCGATTCTGATTTGCAATTCAAAACATGTGACACGTTAATACCAAGCGGCAAACTCTTGGGCAGAGCCGGGAGGCCAATAAGGAAGTGCCTCAAACTGCAGTTCATCTAGTGGCCAGTAGGAGCAGTCTGCAGAAGGGAGCAATTTCCATAGACCCCCATGTTAAAATGACCAACTTTACAGCAGAAATAAACATGTTTACATCGTGGTTCAAGAAACCATATTCTTTGTATAGTTAGATTCCCTCTTCATGACAACTGTGTGGGGGTTATATTAGGTCTTAACGTTTTTGCATAAATTAGGGCGTGGTCACCTTGAGTGACAGGTCTCTGCAGTGAGTGCCGCTTCTAGCTTTCTGTCTCTCTGCTAGTCAACTTGAACTCGTTGATGTGTTTGCTGTGTTGGTGCCTGGTGGAGTATTCTTCATTTAAATATCGGACTTATCTTATGGCTCTGCGGTTAAAACAGACCGTCCCTGAATGCAGTTTCTTCGGTAAGTGAAATTCAAGCACTTTATTTCTTACTGGTCTTTTTATTCAGCTAAGCTACATCTGTGCTAACGATGCTATCCGTAGCATACAAGTTAAAACATATAAGAGAAGTGTAAAACATTAAGAAGGATTATACTGTAGAACAAAAGGCTTCTCGGTGAGGTTGGTAAAATAAGGTCATCCTCGTACCAAGGGCGCCGGAAGCAGGGGGGCCAGGGGGCCATTGGCCCCCCCACTTTACAGCCCTGCCCCACATTTTCGCGGCAGCGGATGCCGCGGAACACTGTACACATCCCGTTTCAATAATTCCCCTCTACTCTAAAGTCGCATCTAAAAAGAACGCGATCTGATCTAGCTGTGTATATTTTGTTATTTTTGATTGTTATATTCAATCTCATTAGCTACAGGCATTTTTGAAGCTTGTAAAGGGAAGATGACAGCTCTCACTCGCCACTCTGCTCTTCCACAGCGCCGCTTCCCCTCCCTCCGCTGAAATTATGAATGTAAGGCGTATAGTAATCATAGATAACACGGCAGGGTCCGTTACAGTTTGTTTTAATCTGATTTCAAATAAACAAAGTCTTGGCTTTCAGAATATTAAACTTGTTTCGGCAGATTCAGAGGATAAATACAGCTTTGAAGCTTGTAACGGCATAATTACAAGCGGAGAACGGAGTAACTTGACGTCACAGTAGGCATAACAACAGCCGGTGTTTCTCGTGAGTGTTTTCCCCGGAAACAAACACAATACACACAAACACAAAAATACACAAACACACACACGTATACACACACACACTCGCAAGTTCCCCCAGACCAGCAATCCAAACGAAAATATTTTCCCTCCGTTACTACTTTGATCATTTGCTCCGCTAATAATCAATCAGACGATCCAGAGAAGAGGAAACTATAAAGGCCTTTTTCTCAAAATGATGACTCGGTGACAGTCATTATAATGTTATGCTTAATATTTGGAGTACAAAAACAATCCTGATATCATTAGAAAGCTAGGAATCTCCTCTTTCCAACATTGTATACAACTCAAAATGTGTCTTCGGGTCAATGCGACTGATTTCGATGGAGCAGGTCACTTTGCATTAGGTAAAATAAAGCAGGCAGACATAACAGGAAGAATATGTACATTTTAATCCAATCAAATAGGACATTGTCACACCATTCAAATGTATCCATGTACATTACAATCAATAAAAAAGCTTAGATTTGTTTATTTGTTACGTTGTTTACGTTATTTGTTACGTTGTTCTGTGTGTGTCAGCCGTTAACCTAGATAGATAAACTTGCAAACATGTCAGAAGAACCGGCCAACCAAGGAACCAAACTAAACTGAAATTCAACAACTTGAATGTCACATCCCTGACATCCACAACTCCGGAGCCTGGCCCTTCAACCATAGAACCAGCGCAGCCAGATGAACCCCAAAGCAGCAGCTCTGCGGCCGCAGAGACTGTCAAAACCGCCGCCGCCGGCATCGTTGAACCGAAACAGGCTGGTTCCGACTGCATGGAGGTTTGTTATCGGGACATTGAGACGGGCAAATAAAAGCTTATTTGGGCAAAGATGAAGGTACTTCAATGCAGAATGGTACAAAAACAGAGAGTGGTTAATTCTTTGCAAAACCACTAAACGAGCCTTCTGTGAAATATGCAGATTTGCTGCTGTTAAACGGCTTGTAACTTTCTCCAAATGTGGAGATGACAGCTTTGTAAATACCGGAGTTAATAACTGAAAGCTTTTCACAGAGTGTGTTCAAAAAAAGTGCGCTTACTTCAGTCAAACACCAGTCAACATTCAGCTTGTCAAACAAGAGCGTATTGAGCAGGAAAAAAGAAGAGATGGAATGATGGAGCAACTGCGCTGTCATATGTGTGGGCTGGACCTGTATAGTCTAATTTACAGGAAAGGAGTGAGCAGAAGGTAGAGTGGTCCATTCTTGTTCTGTTTTCTGTGACTATCTTCCTCATGCTGAACACCCTCTCAGACTTTCAGTTGCGCGCGCTACTAAAGAGACGTGTTACCATGGAAACCAAACAATGGTGTAGCTGTATTGAAGTCCGAGTGGAAACAGTAACATTTGGAGCGTTATGTTAGAATGAAACAGGTCGTGACTCACAAATCATATTTAGTCAGAAATCGGGAGAAATGCGGGATAAATATGACCCCGGGAGGAAATCGGGAGTCTCCCGCGAAAATCGGGAGGGTTGGTAAGTATGTCACATACACACACACTTTTTGGCCCCCCCACTTCTGAAATGAATCCGGCGCCGCTGCCTCGTACATTAGTTAGTTTGCTAGTTAGGTAACTGTATGCATTAGGGATGCTCCGATCGATCGGCCGCCGATCGCTTTCGGCCGATACTCACTCTCTGCCGATCGATCGGTGCTCTCTAAAAATGCCGATCACGAGAGCCGATCACATGACGTAAAATGATGACGTAAAATACATGACACTTTTCTCTGTGCGCGGCAAAACAAGCTCGCCAAAATGGCTTCACCGTCTGGCAGTATTTTAAGGTGTCCGAAAATGACAATAAAATAGCGGTATGCAACGTGTGTGAAGCAGAAATCCTGCAGCTCCACTCGCTGTGACGGACCGGTGAGCGGAGCGAAACACACACTAAGAGTTAGACCTAACTCACTTAGCTATTTTATCTACCTCTGGAAGAAGCTAAACTAGTTATAAATATATTGTAACGGACTGGTTATAATGTTGATGTTTGATGTGTTTGTTGTTCAGAGTTTGTTTGCATTTTACAGAGTGTCAGTGAACGTGCCACTGTTTTGATGGACGGTTCTTGTGACCTGCAGCTGTGTGTTTGGGTGGGAGAGTGTTGTCTGGTTGGTTGGGGCTGGAGGAGGGAGGTTCCTGGAGGGAGAGACGCGAAATGCTAGGGAAGAACTAGCGGGGTATGTGACGGAGAGTGTGAGTACGACAGGGTTAGTGGATTGATTTGGCGTGGTTACGGCCAACAGTAACCTGTAATCTGTATAATAAACTCCCGGATAAAGGACAAACCAAGCCTCCCTGTGTTCCTGTAGCGAGACGCTACAATATGTATTCTTCACTGTCGGGTCACTCATTACTGGATCAGTGAGCTGCATGAGACGATACTGACGGGCTGTCAGGAGAGAGCGAGAGGGGGAGAGACGAAAAGAGAGCGCTTCCGCTCATTTCTCCCGTGTTATTATCCAAAGTGAATGTAAACTTGAATAATGTACTATATTTGAATGTAATAATTATGTTGGTTGTTGTTTGTGGAAGCGCCAGTGAATGAGCCCCATTAACTGAGTTTTAAACATCACTTTAAATGGAAGATCCCCATAGGCCCCGCCCACTCGATCGGATCGGCGATCGTATCGGCCGATACTGATTCCGGCGATCGGCCCCAAAATTGGCGATCGGAGCATCCCTAGTATGCATTGATATTGTTGATTTAAATTCGCTATGCTCGACGATGCAGACAGCTAACGTCACAGTAGTGTTGAAGAGCAGCGTACTGTATAGGAGATTAACCTCACTATAAGATCTGTGTATCTGAAAAATATGAATCTCACATTTCCAGATGGTTCTATAAATAACGTTAATGTAGATATTGCAATATGGTTTGTTGAGCTGGAGTTGATTATTGAAACTTACTGGTTAACGTTCATCATATTAAACGAACGAACCCAAACCTTGTTGTTTTTATTAATATTATTACCAATACTTACTAAGCATTTTATTATCATTACACTGGAGAAACCGACTTATTGTGGCAGCAGAACGTGAACATGTAACTTAATGCCTGCATTTAAGGACGAAAAATAGCGTAGTCAATGCTTTAGGGACAAGGAAATTATTTGTTTAAATATTAGATATGACGTTATGTGTGCTTCTGTGACAATTAAGCTTATTCATTGCATTACATTTGTTAAAGATGTTTGTCTTTTACCCTTACATGTGTGTTACAAATGAATGTGAATATGGCATAGGACATATTTAATTTGACTGTCTCGTGAAAAACTATTCCAAAGTAACAGTCAAATAAAAAGGACCCCAACTATACAATAATACACAATCCAACTGATAAGATACAGTAAGGGCTGTGATATCCAGCCCTTTTTTTTGAGGATAATCAAAAAGATTATCACATGACGCATGTAAAAAAGTCTGTGACCAACACATTGTAACTTTACTATCTGTTTGTTTAAAGTTTCCAGGTGATGCAGACAGACCAGAGGATGTTGACCACGAGAGACACACCAAGATTCCTAACATCAGTGAACTTCAGCATGGACTCAAAAGTACACAGACCCCTTTCATACTGTACAAAGAATCGAGAAACGTTCTGGTTTAAATAGATAAAGTAACAACTATGATACACTGATATACATTTCATTAAACATGACTAAATACTGACATCAGGGAAGTTGACTGTTCCTTCCTTGCAAAAAGTTACATTTAGATTTGACCAAGCAACAAGCAACAGGATTTTGTTGTCAGCTTTCACATGTAAATATATTCAAGGCAATTATTATTTTACTTTGTGAAAATTACTACCATTTGTCTCTACATAGTCTGTAAAAACGTGGTAAAAGTGGTTCTTGCAGTGAGACAACCGAACAGCATGATACTACATTTACACTAAGTTCTGATAACAGCTGAATATTCTTTTAATAATAACCTATATTTTAATGTTGATTAACTGCAGACTGTTCATTCATAATCTGATTATCTTTGTAGTACAAAGTGATGAATTTAAAAAACACATTCAAATAATTGTGTATTTATTTCTACAGCCCTCTAACGCACCTCTTTCATAAATAACACACTTACTCTGCAATAATGTCATATGTTTTATGTTTCTTGTCATTTCTGTTAAGAAAGGACATACCTGAATGACCGTTTTCTCCGAGGGGCAAGAAGAAAATGAAAAGCTGATATGAGATTAAAGAAACTATTATTTTATTGTGAACAGAAAGATCTGCACACTGAATAGTTTGTATTCGAAAAGGACCATCATTTGTTTGTGACAGCTGTGCCCAGTATGGGCTCACAGATGCAGTTAGGTGGTTTCTTTATCAGGCCTGGTCCTCCTCCCAGAGAAAGATCGCTCCACCTCAGTCCTCTCCAGCCAAACCCACAGACAAAACTCAATACCTTAGATTATTATTGAAAGTTTTGCTGAATAGTTTCATGTTCACTTACCTTAAGCAATGTAAAATGTGCAGACCGGGAGCAACAGGCGTAGGTTAGCCGGCTAGCATCACAGAGCAGCACTGCTGAGCCAACCCAGTCTCACGGCATTTCGTGTTATAGTCACGACATTTAATCTATTGAATCGTGTTCAGCTACACGATTTTCCCCTTTTTTTCGTGTCACACAGAACGATTTTAAAAGCAATGTATTTCTATTGGTAGTATGTTTCGTGCCTGCACCACGTCTTTTTGTCCAGTCGGGTCTTGGAAGACCGGAAGCTGTGGGGTTCATAAAAACATGTTCTTACTCAATATCAAGCCACGATTATTGTATTTATTTTAAATCGTATAATGTCGGACTTATTTCTTTTTGGGGCTCAGAGCCTCAAATCTGTATTTTTCTAATCTTTTTTTCCTTCTAATTTGTTATTCTTTTCTAAATAACACACTGTTATTTACTCAACAATAACACACAATTATCCTTGTTTTTATTTATTTGTTTAATTCCATAATCTCGGGCTTTTTTGGCGTCCGTCAGGAACTGAATTTCAAAATAAAAATAAACGGAAACAGACGTAGGCCTATATGGGACATTTCGAGCATCATTCTACTGATTACCCAAGATCCTCAGCTATGGTTTAAGCTCGGTGAATGGATGTTTTAGCCGCAATGCACGTTGGGATATGGTGTTAATGCGATATGAAATCTGAAAAACATTTCGGAGTTTAGGATGGCCGAAGACACTACACTACCCATAATCCCCAGCTATCGTTTGGGACTACAGTCCCCGTGATTAATCTTCAAGCTCTGGGATTGGATGTTGGAGTGGCATTGCGCCAAGGTTACGCCGAGCATCAAACAGCTCTTTGAAATCGAAACGAAACCACGGCAGACTATCCAAAACTGGACTCGAACGCCCCCCCCAGAACTACACATACTGGCTATTGTGTTTCGCAACATGTTCTATGGCACGTCTCTACTGGGAATTGTAGTTTTAAAAGACGTTTTTGTTTTTCCCAAAATTAGAAGTTGACAGTATTAAACTGTGTACACCCCTGGAGGTTTAGGGGATAGGAAACACATTGGTGTGTACAAATTCAAAACATATAATTAATAAATGGGTGAAAATTGCTAGTGTACATAATGGGCAGCATTAATATATACCCACATGATAGCTCATTGTTACTTTGTAATTCTACTCCACTACAATTCAGAGGTTAACCTGGTATTTTTACTCCACTACATTTATTTTGGTTACTTTGCAGATTCTGATTAATGATGTGAAATATAAACAACCCTTAAATCAGGCTTTAGTTACACCTGAGTAAAATTCAGGGAAGGTGATTGTCAAATGCCAACAATCAGGCGAGATATTTGATAGTTGGTGCTTGAGAAGACTAAACATTTATCTGCAGATCCCTATAAAGTATATTAATTACTCGTTATTCTCTACTAATAGTTCATTAAAGACTGTATATAATGGCTATTTTGCACATCCCTTTCAAGATTTTCTAAGGTTTATTGACATATCATATACACAACTAATTCAATAACGTGCTTTAACCACTAGGCGGTGCACACAAGGTACACACAGCCATAATAACTTTTTATTATTAGTGTAGGACACTTGTGTATGTATAACATCTGAAGATGTGTAGTTTTATTCATGTTTTCACATAATTTTACAGGATATTGCTATATTATTTCACATATTGTATAGTTCTAATAATATCTGATTTGTAAAAATCACAGACAGAAAGGTATATCCGCCATTTAATGGTAAGCTATTGAAATTCTGAATCCATAGGTGTGTCTCCCATCACCCAAAACCCCTGACTATTCTCTCAATTCAGTATTTACATTCTTATATTCAAAGAAAATCAGTAATATCTTTAAAAACTACAAGTCCTTTTATATCAGCTGTGCACCGTTATGGTGTAAATATAACCAATCTACCAATTGGATCAAATATAAAAGTCAGCCGAATTAGTATTGATACTGCAAGGAGACGTATTGTGTGAAGAGAAATTGAAGATGTTGTTTAATTGCTGATATATTTATGATCCACGTCACGTATTCAGTTTCCGCGGCATTTCTTCCAGTTTGTCCAGAAGTCTTCTAATCAGGGCTCTATAAATAAAGAACTACGGCAGATGTGTAATATTTAATGCAGCCGAACCGTGTATTACAATGCCGTTATGTGATGACTTCCAAAGAGAAAAGCAAGAACACTCGGAATAAAGTATTATTTTCTTTTTTTTTAAAATGTTTTTCGGATTTCATATCGCATAAACACCATATCCCAACGTGTATTGCGGCTAAACAATCCAATCACCGAGCTTCTAGCTGAGGATCTTGGGTAATCAGTTCAGTGGGTTAGTGGTGTGTATCGCAATGATGCTCGAAATGTCCCTTATAGGCCTACGTCTGTTTCCGGTGACTTTATTTTGAAATTCAGTTCCCGAGGAACGGCTAAAAAGCCCGAGATGATAGAATTAAACGAATAAATAAAAACAAGGATAATTGTGTGTTATTGTTGATGCAGCTCGTCAAAAGTCTGAGTTGACCAAATCTGATTTTAACCACCTTTTTGACTTCCTAAAGAACCGTGGAATGTCTGTTTTTATTTCGGGGCCGATTCCCACTGTAGGCTGCGGAACCGCTCGCTTCAGCAGACTGCTTAGTCTTCACACCTGGCTGCAGTCCACCTGCACAGCTCAGAACGTCGGGTTTATTGACAATTTTAACCTTTTCTGGAATCGCCGGTCTCTTTTTAACAACGACGGCGTACATCCAAACAGAGCAGGTTCTCAGATGTTGTCCGCTAATATTCAACACACAGTACTGTCTTATCCTCGTGCCTGACTATTAACATCAAACCCATCTTCTTCTGGGGTATCGGGACAGTCTGCTGACCTGGGGATTGGCGCCCCCTGCCATCGTCCGCTGTCCCCTACAGCCACGCCAGCGCTAGTCACAACAACTGTCACTGACCCTGAACCATACCCTGAACGCATTATCTCTACTTTTCCGCCACAGACACTCCCAATCCTGCTCGCCAGCTCTACCCAGTGGCCAACGAGGCAAATACAAAGAAGAGGAATTCTACACAAAAACCTCATAAAAGTTAACACCAAAAGTACATTAATGCAACAAAACAAGAACATCAGATCTTTGTCATCTAAGGCTGCATTAGCTAATGCTTAATAACAGACAATCAGATTGACTCATGTTGCCTCACTGAAACCTGGTTGCGACATGAAGAATATGTGACACTAAATGAAGCCACTCCACCCAGTCATATAAATACTCATGGTGCTAGAGTCACTGGTCGAGGAGGTGGAGTCGCAGCCATCTACGACTCAAGTCTTCTCATAAATACAAAAACAAAACTATAACTCTTTCGAAAGCCTCATTCTTAGTCTTTTGCACCCAACTTGGAAAACAATTCAGCCAATATTAATTGTCACAGTGTATCGGGCCCCAGGTCCTTATTCTGAATTTTCAGAATTGTTATCAAGTTTAGTCCTTAAAACCGATAAAGTCATTATTGTGGGTGACTTTAATATTCATGTTGACGTTGAGAATAATAGCCTCAATATTGTTTTTACCTCATTATTAGATTCAATTGGTTTTATACAGAATGTACATCAACCAACCCACTGTTTCAACCACACCCTCGACCTTGTTCTAACATATGGTATTCAAATTGAGCATCTATCAGTCAGTGCTCATAATCCTGTTTTATCTGATCACTACTTATTCACTTTTGGTGTTCTGTTATTAGACTATAAGCCACTGCATAAGAATGCCTACAAAATAAATCAGATTCTGCTGTAGCAACATTTATGGAACAAATTCCATCAGTGCTTAGCTCATTAACATCTCACAATCCAAGGGAGGACTCCTTTACTAACCTTACGCCCCCCCAAATAGATCATATGATTGATAGTGTTACAGGGGCGCTAAAAATAACACTGGACTCTATTGCCCCTTTTAAAATTAAGAAAATTAAACTAAGAAGACTAGCTCCATGGCATAACAATGAAACACGCATAATAAAGCAGAGGACAAGGCAACTTGAAAGGAAATGGCACTCCACCAAGCATGAAGAATTTCGGTTACTCTGGCTTGATAACCTTAAAAAATATAAGAAGGCACTACGCACTGCCAGAGCAGCTTATTATTCCTCCTTAATAGAAGAAAACAAAAACAATGCCAGGTTTCTTTTTAGTACAGTAACCAGGCTGACCGAGAGTCACAGCTCCATTGGTTCTTCTATTCCTACATCCATCAGTAGTAATGACTTTATGAACTTCTTTAATGATAAAATTATAACTCTCAGGGACAAAATAAACCACCACCTACCCTTAGCCAGCACTGAATCACCCTTAACACCGGACATATACTTAGAGTGCTTCTCTCCTATAGACCAAAACCAACTAAATTAAATTATTTCATCCTCTAAAGCAGGGGTAGCCAACACGGTGCCCGCGGGCACTTAGTTGCCCGCAGGGGCAACGTGAGTCGCCCGCGGGGCATGTTCTAAAAATTGCTCGCCAAGCAAATCCAAAATGTAAAAAATACACAAAACAAAAAAGGAAATGTAATTAAAAGAATCTACCCTATGCATAAACGAAACCCCAATCATAGCGAACTCTATCTTCTTACTACAACTCTATATCTATCTAACACCCCTCCTCCCCCCACCCCACAATGAATATCGACCAATCACGTTCTTGCTTGATTTGCGGGACCAGCGTTGCAGTCTGGAAGAAAAGCAATGTGGAGCGGCACCTCACGGCTTCATAAGGAGTGTGACCGTGATTTTCCTTCTGGCAGAATCTACACAACACATCAGCCCCATTGAACAGCCTAGTCGTGCCAGCCTATACTGCACATGAGGGGCAGAGTTTTACTCTGTTCGTGTTGCAACTTGCATATATATTTATTGCACTTGACGCACACACACGCATGGCGTAATTTCCACTGGGGACAGGGGGGACATGTCCCCCCTGTCCCCAGTTAGAAAAGAGCGGGGGACATGTCCCCAGTTAGAAAAGAGCGGGGGACATGTCCCCCGCTCTTTTCTAAATCCCGTTTGTGTCCCCCCACTTTACAAATATGTTTATTATTTTTTAACGCAAGCCGTCATCGCCACGGAGGAGCACACAGCCTCTGTGAGCGAGCGAGAGAGAGAGAGAGCGAGAGAGAGAGAGAGAGAGAGAGAGACAGAGAGAATACCTTTATCTATTTAATATAGATAAAGTAAGAAGTCATTCCAATGTGTACTATAGGACAGTAAAAAAAACAAAAAACAGTTTAAAAGGGGAGTGATTAGTAACATAAGCATAAATGAAAAGATAGAATGCTAACTAGGTAACATAAGATAAGAATAAACAAGTTTAAATGATTTGTTATTGGTTGTGATCATATTCTAAAGATGTTTGGATTATTGAAAAGTATACAGCTCCCTTTCATGAGTGTTGAGAGCTGTATCCATAAATTCAAGTTGTGCTCAAAGTGCACCAGATTGATGCATTTCACTTCAACATTTAAAAAATCATCTTCCCAGGGGTGCATGCCCCTGGACCCCCCTAGAGTATGTGAGGTCCCCACTGGAGGAGGTGTGGACCCCTCTAGAGGAGGTGAGGTCCCCCCTGGAGGAGGTGTGGACCCCCCTAGAGGAGGTGAGGTTCCCCCCTGGAGGAGGTGTGGACCCCTCTAGAGGAGGTGAGGTCCACCCCCAAATAAAGCAGGTTAAAATAATTAAATTGAATACATTTTATTTTAGTAAACACTGAAAACGGGTCCCACAGACCCAAACAGCACACAAAGGTTAAAGGTAAGCATATAATAATGTTAAAATGTGCTAAATATATACAGTGCAAAAAACAGAAATAGAGGAGTAAAAGTAGCCCCCGACTTGTTTTATTTTTTTAAAGTAGCCCTCACCCTAAAAAAGGTTGGTGACCCCTGCTCTAAAGCATCTACCTGTATCTTAGACCCTGTTCCATCTAAGCAGTTCAAGGAAATGCACCCCTAATTAATACACCTGTATTAAATATGATGAATATATCTTTACTGTCAGGCTATGTTCCACAGTCATTTAAAGTAGCTGTAATTAAACCTATTATAAAAAAAACAAACCTTGATCCTGAGGTTATGGCCAACTACAGGCCAATATCAAACATTCCCTTCCTCTCAAAAATCCTTGAGAAAGCAGTGGCCTCACAATTGTGTGCATTTTTAAATACAAATTGTTTATTTGAGAAATTCCAGTCAGGTTTTAGAAAACATCATAGCACAGAGACAGCACTGTTAAAGTAAAAAATGACCTGCTTTGTGCATCTGATAATGGACTTGCCTCTATCCTGGTTCTGTTAGATCTGAGTGCTGCCTTTGACACTATTGACCATAACATACTACTCCAAGGATTAGAGTTTTTGATAGGTATAAGGGGAACTGCACTAAGCTGGTTCAGGTCATATCTATCAAAACGGTCTCAGTTTGTATCTGTCAACGACGAATCCTCATTACAAACTACAGTCAGTCATGGAGTACCGCAAGGGTCTGTACTTGGACCCATCCTGTTCATCATATATATGCTACCATTGGGCAATATCATAAGGAATAACTCCATCCATTTTCATTGTTATGCAGATGATACACAATTGTATCTATCAATTAAACCAGATGTACAATTTCCATTAGTTAAACTGCAAGAATGCCTCACAGACATAAAGACATGGATGACCTGCAACTTCTTATTATTAAACTCTGACAAAACAGAAGTCATTATACTTGGACCCCAGCACCTTTGGAACAAACTGTCCAACAACATAATTTCTTCGGATGGTATTACCTTGACCTCCAGCACCACTGTAAAAAATCTTGGTGTTATTTTTGACGAGGATTTGTCTTTTAAATCCCATATAAAGCAAATTTCAAGGACTGCCTACTTCCATCTACGGAATATTGCAAAAATCAGGCACATCCTAAATCACAACAATGCAGAAACACTAATCCATGCTTTTATCACCTCCAGGCTGGATTATTGCAATTCCCTTTTATCAGGCTGTCCAAACCATGATTTAACCAAATCATTAAAGACCCTTCAATTCATACAAAATGCTGCAGCACGGGTTTTAACAGGAACGAAAACGATGGACCACATCACTCCTGTTTTAGCAGCATTGCACTGGCTACCAGTTAAGTCCAGGATTGATTTTAAAATACTTTTACTCACATACAAAGCGCTCAATGGTCAGGGATCTTTTAATCTCCTATTGCCCCTCTAGGGCATTAAGATCCCAGAGTGCAGGTCTGTTGGTGGTTCCCAGAGTCCACAAAAAAAGATCAGGTGCTAGAGCTTTCGGCTACCAAGCCCCGTTCCTCTGGAATCAACTTTCAGTGACGATTAGGGAGGCAGACAGTGTCCACACATTTAAGAGTAGGTTAAAGACTTTCCTCTTTAGTACAGCGTACAGTTAAGACTGGTTTTAAACCCCCTTTTATACATCCTCATGGACCCTTTGTTTTATGGAATTTTAATTATTGTACTCTAACTGTATTTGTGTCATTGTGTTATGTTCCTTTTTAAATTGGTATTTTCACATTGATCTTGTAAGATACGTTTGTTGTTTTTACATTGTTTTACATTGCCAATTGTGTTTGTTGACTTGTGAAGCCCTCTGAGACAAATATGATTTGTGATTTTGGGCTATATAAATAAACTTGAATTGAATTGAATTGAAAAATTAAATAACAGTGTGTTATTTAGAAAAGAATAACAAATTAGATTTTAAAAATACAGATTTCAGTATTCTGAGGCTCTGAGTCCCATTTATTTTCCTCACAGACGGCAAAACAAGTCAGACATTATACGATTTAAAATAAAAACCATAATCGTGGCTTGATATTGAGTAAGAACATGTTTTTATGAACCCCACAGCTTCCGGTCTTCCAAGACCCGACCGGACAAAAGACGTGTTGCAGGCACGAAACACACTACCAATAGAAATACATTGCTTTTAAAATCGTTCTGTGTGACACGAAAAAAAGGGGAAAATCGTGTAGCTGAACACGATTCAATAGATTAAATGTCGTGACTATAACACGAAATGCCGTGAGACTGGGTTGGCTGAGCATGTTAGCTTAGCTTGGTAGCCTCAGCTAGCTCTGGAACTTCCAGCTTGGTGGCAGGAGGTCTGGTTATGGAGCGGCTCGGAAACACATCTACAGCAGTAACATGCAACATACACATTAATGCAGCAGCAATATTAATAGAGAAACATCCAACATAATAGTAAAACACTGAAAGGGAACATTTTATTGCACCAGGAGCTATCTTGGGACTTTTACTGCGACAACGTTGACTTGCCTGTGAATAAAAAATAAACCATACAGTAGTGTTGGTGATCTACAGTGTTGTCATTCTTCTTTGAACAGCAAGACCGCTAACACCCTATTTCAACAATCACACTCCCTGTAATTGACATAATTAATAGATAGTTTAGCTTCTCACCATCATTTGCTGTGGCCCACTGATTTTAACGATCGTAACTGAAAGGCTGCCTGCCAAACGTAAACATTCAGCCACGTGACTTGCAAACTCTCGCGAGAGTTTTACACAAGACGGATCCTTTCTAGCCATAACCAGGAGGTCCCGCCTCGGCTCCGCCTCGGCTCTGCCTCTTTGCCCTTATTTGGAGCAGGCGGAAGTTAGACTATGACGTCACTGTCGAGCCGTTAGTGGCCGACGCCGCCTACTTTAGGCTTCTCGGCAACTCTGCAGAATCCTATGGGTGACGTCACGGACACTACGTCCATTTATATATACAGTCCATGGTTAATACAGTAGTACAGACCGCTGTCTAGGACTATAATGACCGTTGCTAAGGAGGATCAAGAAAGGAACACGGTATGGGCTCTGCAGTGTTTAAGGACTTGTTTGTGGATCAGAAAATGTAGACAGACTTGGACAGTGCTGCCGTAAAGTTGTTGTTGTCGCAATTTCAGCCGTGTAACAGAGTTTCTTTTTTCTTGGAAGAAATACGAACATTTTTAAGTCTATAAAATCATTTCAATTAATATTGGGAGTGGAGTCGTTAGTTTAGTATGTGGCCGTGTTCATGCTGGTCAAGATCCCTGCGCTTCAGCCTGTCAGGTATTCTTTTCCCCATAATGACCGCCTCGCTGCACATTATCCCTTGCATAATAACATTTATTACATATTCACTTTAAGGGGTTTATAGGGAAGTGTTATGATTTATTGTGGGATGATAGTGAAACATGGATCGATATTAGTATTTGCAAAAAGAAAAAAAAACATTTATGAGAAAAGGCCTTAATGTCTGGATTTCTGCTGTTACTTCTCACAATCGACCACTCATTATTTTTCCATTAGTCTATCTGATTAATGTATGTTGTCTATACTAATCTCTCTCGTCGTTCATTATCTGCCCACTAGCCGTCACTCCTGAGTTTCCTCCTCACTCACCTGATTCAGTCATGAACCCAAAAAAACTGCTTCTTATCTTGTTTAAGATCAGCTTAAACACATTTTACACTACTCCCTATCTGCATCCATTTTAACTAACATTATGTCTCCCTATGTGTTTGCCTGATCTGGGTTCTTTGTTGTTGCTCACTGCGGCCTCATATTCAACACTGTTCACACCTGTTCTGCCCCCTGAGTCTCATGGAACCACATCTGTGATCCGGTGTGAACTACTGCAACTGGGGCATGCTAAGGTGTAAAGAAAATATGTTTCTGAAAATATGGCTGAGTGGCTCATGCTTGATCTAATTTCATTCAGTTTGTTTTGTTATATTTTGACCTCACAGCAGAGGAACAGAACAGAGAAAGGCTTTTCCTGGAAAACGGGGAACATATTCAACACCATTGCACATTTCCTTTGCCCCGTTTCTGTCGGCTGATTAATTGCTAAGCAGCTCAGATGAATTGGACTTAGAGATACTTAAAATGGAGATGCCTCACATTGAAATGCAACTAGAGCAGTGCCACTGGCGGATATAATGGCCACTCTGTTGCTGAGGGAAGTCATGCAGATGTCCAATCCACAAATGTGATCCTGAAAGTCTCTTGACAGCAAATCTGTCGGAATAAAAAGCCCTGAATGTGTCTGTATGGGGATAGTGATTGCGGGTTAGTTTATCATAAAGGAATGTGGTATCAGAGCTGCATTCATAATAATTTAAATGTTAAAATACCCTGTGTAAAAAACAGGATATGCCCTTTATAAATCATACACCCATCATCATAACAACGATTAATTATTTCAGTACAATATTTTATCAGTTCTGAGGACATAGAGTCATGCATGGTTACAGGTCTCCATTATGCCCTTGACTTTTACTTGGGACACAGCTGACAATAAAGCAATATATGCTGTATAAACTTTACTAATCTTATTTACTGTGTCTCAAATGGTAAGACGTTTTATGGCCCACCATGTTGCGGTGTGGCCATCATGATTATGCATAGGCCTTATCATGGCTATGGAAAACTTTTTTTAAAGGGGCCCTTTATGGGTTTGGGGGTTTTCCCTTTCCTGTCATGTGTAGGTTTGTGTGCATGTAAATGGTCTGCAAAAGCTAAAATCCCTCACAGAAGAGGGCGTTTCACTCCCACAAACTCTCCCCCTGCCTGAAACGCCTCCATTTGACTCATTTGTTTATTTCCATAGCATAATGACATCACTATGTAGCCGTCACGCTTCTATTGGTTAGCGCTCCAACACATTGTATGTGATAGGCTAAGGGGCAGGACATCTCTAAGCGGTTGACCAATCAAAACAGAGCCAGCTAATCAATCAGAGCAGACTGGGCTCTGGTTTCAGACAGAGGGTGAAAAGAGGTGCAGCAGCACAGGCAGTAGGAGAAAAATAAAGAGCTTTTTGAACATTAAAGCATATAAAAATGTCACAGTAGAAGCACCAAATACAAATATGAACCTAAAATTTGAACATGGCACAATTGAATCCTAATGATGTCAATATGAAGTGGTTTCTGTTTGCCTTTTGCCCTTTTTTAATAGATACAACCTATTGACTGGAAGAGGGTGAGAGAGAGGTCGACATTCAGCAAATGGCCAAAGGTCAGACCCAGGGAGCTGCGGGGAGGACTCAGCCTTGGTACGTCCGCATATTTAATGTTAAAATTGGCTTATACAACTAAAGAGTAGTTTTGGTTGAATAAGTTCACTTTTACGGAACTTGGATAATGCTAGGTGTTGTGGTTGTACAACATTCTGTAAATAACGTGATACTCTTTCCAAGAGTTAGGAATATATATTTTTAAAGCTGTGTAGTGTCTGGGCCCTTATTCTCAAGCTTACATAGCTTTTCTGGGTGTCCCATTTGACATATTTCACAGTTACTAGGAAAAAAAGACATTGAATTAAGGTGAAATGTTCTCTTAGATTCAGAGGTCCACTGAAGAACAGGCTGGATTGTGTATATTGTGTTGAGGCAAAAGTAATTTAAGATCTCATAATCTAAACTCGATCTACTGTATCTCAGCTACAGAGCCTTGTGGCAAAGAAAAGGAAAGAAAGCAACGTCTCTATTACGACTGGAACCTTTTATCAAGGTCTGACAAATAACCAGTTGCTCCGAGATGGAAAGAGTGGAAATTCCTCGTTTTCTTACAGTTTGTTCTCTACCGACCTTGAACGCCTGGGGGAACCATTTTATATTGAGTGTCCACTATACAAACATAGTATTGCTTTCTCAACAGCTGCTTGCATAAATTGATTTTCTAGTCTTTGCAGTCATGGCACGTTACTGAAGTGTTAAAACTAGTGTAACTGTAACTGTAACATGAGGGGGGTTTATACTCGGGGGTTGAGTGACCTTAGCCGCTTTCACATCAAGTACTTTGCCGTACTTAGTGCCGGCACTTAGTGCCCCGGCACTACCAGCATGGAACTAAGTACAGATCGCGTTCACACCCGAATAAATTCCCTGAGGGAAGATTACGCAAATGAGCCGCTGACGTCACTTCTTCTTCTTCTGCTTTGGGTTTACTGGCAGGCCGCAAACAACTTCACGGCGTATACTGCCACCCGAAGTCCCCGGCCGGAAGTCCCCGGAGTTGGGGACTGGCTTCAGTAGAAGCTGCTGGGACTCCCAGCAGCTTCTACTGAAGCCTTCCGAGTAAATCGCCAGAACACCGACACCTCCTCATCACTCCACCGCTCCCATGTTTTTTTTTGTGTTGCCATAAGTTATTCTCTCTTCGTTGGTGCGCGGGGCTAATGCTAATGCTAATAATGCTAATACAAATACAATGGCGGCTTCACAAAACTTTTCAGAGTTTTACGGGGCGTGGTTTGCAATTCGCCCAGCCAATAGAAATTGGTACTTTTTTCTCCCCAGTTTAGTACCACCTCTCTAGCAGGCACTAAACATGGGGGTAAAAGTTCCCGGCACTAAGTAGCCTACTCTTTTTGGTGTGAACGCAAAATAAGGGGTACTTACGGAACTAAACGGGAAAAGTACTCCGGTGTGAACGCGCCTCTTGTCAGTAAAGCAACATCATCAATCCTGGTTTACCCTGCTGATGTGCCCTTAGGTTTTCTTCTAGGTTAAATAACAATTATGGGAACAAGACTTCACTGCATGATTTATTGCTTAACTTGCAATTCATGGGTTAAGTTATCAGAAAAAAAAATGTATTAAATATATTTGTTTGCCTGGATGTGACTTTGGTATAACTTTAGTTTGAACAGCATTTCCATGACAAAACGTTTATTTTACAATACAGCAATATAATGCAGATTCACAACTGGGATTCCAATCACAATAATGGTTATATGTTCAGCCTAAAAATACAACTGTAGGTACATGAATGCCCTCATTTGGCATCACAGTAAAACGTAAGATGTTCTCAAGGAATGTTGAAAATCACAGCTCAATCCCTTCCCTATCACAGACAAAATTAACAAAGTGCAGCTGCATACGAAGGCAAATGAATCCCAGATATGAATGAAATGAGTTAGAGGATAGTCCTCTATGAGTGCAAACAGGAGAAAGAGCACTCTGGTTAAGTTTAGGTTAATCCAGTGTTTCTCAAAGTGGGGGGCGCAGAGGCATGACAGGGGGGGGGGCGCAAGAGACCAGGAGGAAAAATTGTTATGTCAAAAAAAAAAAAAAATGCATAATTTGAAAAATTATTGATTCGAAAATAATATGCTACAGTACAGTACAAGTACGTCTGGGTCTCTGTGTTTCATTCAAGCTCGGCTCTGTGTTTGTGTGGAACGAGCCATTTTGTGTGCGTGCGCGAGCGAGAGAGAGAGAGAGAGAGAGAGAGCGCACCGGTACAGGAGATCGTTGTTGTTAGCTTCTGGTGCTAGCGAGCTACGCTAACGGGTATAAGGAGCTTTTTCAACAACAAGGTGGAGGAGAGTCTTAACTTTAATCTAAATTATCTCAGTGGATCTCAAACGGTTTGGTCACGATTTATGTAAACAATTATTTCCGAGGCACACCTTCATATGATCATTATAGGTATAAAAAAAAAAAGAGAATAAATGAAAAACAGGTATGAAATACTGTATGACAGTAAAACAAGAATACAGTTTAAAAGGGGAGTGATTTGTAAAATATCCATAAAGAAAAAGTAAATCGGTTTACAGTTCTGTTTCATATGGATGTTGAGATCTGTATTCATAGATCTCTTCATTTTGCTCTCAAAATGCACCAGATTGATGCATTTAACTTCAATATTTAAAAAAAATCCTCCCGGGGGAGCATGCCCCCGGACCCCCCTAGAGGATGTTAGGTCCACACACCACCTATAAAAATAGCACTTAACCCCTGCCTACACCTATATGCCGTGAGGTGATTATCGAGCCTTCATTGTAACAGTCGCGGGTACACTGTGTATTTGCGTGGGGATTGTTGCAGTAGAAAATTCCACTGTAGCGACCGGTACATTAATGGGAAACCCTACACGTTTGAGCACCCTCTATGAAACGTCAAGCTACCCCACAGCACCCCCAAAAGAAAATCTCTGGCGCCGCCACTCAGCCTGCAACCCCGTTTTGAAGAAATGTGCAGTGCAAAACAGGCTCATTGCAGCCACTAATGCTAAGACACACTTTTTTGCCAAATATCAGCATTTTCTTTCTTTTCATTTTTTTGCACAGATTGCAAAGTGGCAAAGTATTATAACTTATTGTTCTAGCAAAGGGATTGCACAATTGTATTATGTATTTTTTTTTTGAGCACACAGACTTATGGAGCATTGTTTTATTATCACCGTTCTAGCAAAGTGATTTTTTTTTTTTTTAAAGAATGCTCACGTTCATATTGATATATTTTAATAAATGTTAACTTGGCCCATTACGTGACTATTTGTGTTGGGGAGGCCCGCCTTTTTTTTTCTCCAAAAGGGGGGCCTGACAGAAAAAGTTTGAGAACCACTTGGTTAATCTAAGGGTTAGTCTTCACAGGACTTTTGCTAATTGAAAATCGGTGTTAAATTTGATAACATGTGTATTGATAAACTATGTTTTTTTTATATTGAATTTATCACTGAATCAGTCCTCAATATTACCCTGATTTCCCTGCCCATTACACATCTCAGTAGTATAGTTCTTACAGTGGTCTGTATATTGAGGTTAAGAGGCCCTTGATGAGTCCACTTCCATTCAGTGGTTAATCATTTCATTTCTGCTCCATAATGTCAGCTACAGCAAGAATGGAAGAAGTGTTAGCAGAGAATGAAATGCTAACAAAATGAAAAGAGAAGAAGAAAACAACCCTGCAGGTTATTTTTTGTGTGTCACAACCATTATAAGTCAATAGTGGTGCTCCCAGCGCGCTGAGTAAATGTGGGTCCTCAGTAGGAGGGCCTCCCCCCATGGATCAGCCAGTGTGAGAGTGCTCTCCTGATGGAATTAAAGAACAGCCCATCCATAAATGATGAATGTCAAAGACAGCATGAGGTTTGGCCTGTTACGAAGACTAGCATCCTATGTAGATCCATGGCCACAGCAGGGCCGGAAAAAAGGGCTGGCATGGTGGAAACTCAGAGAGAGGAAACAAGAGGATGCTTAAAAGAACCCCGCTGCAAATGTCAGTTCGTCCTTTTCAACACTTCTCGGAATTTGGCGGTGGACATTCAAGATGCAGAGGCAGCTGTCATTTCATAAGCCTTCCGCTGACATTTGGGATTCTGGGCCGCTTGCCCCACACCGACACAGGAAGCCAAGGGCACAGTGGAAAGGATGGCTCGGGACGGTGGCTGTGGGCACATCATCACAGTAGCACCAGACAGTATTACTGTAACTTAACACAGTGTTTTCTGCTTTACTGTAGGACGTGATCTCGCAACCTTCTCATGACCTAACCTCAGAAGATTACTGGAAAGGGCAGAACACCTGAGATCCATTTGACAAAGTAACACCTAATATTTAATGTCCTCAGATGAAGTGCCACCATGTCACCCACATAACTGTCTTTTAGCTCTGTTTACAACAGCAATATTGGTATCACCACTGCATGACTAACTGGCCTTCTCAAGGCTGTGGGAAGGATTCCTTTTTCTGCCAATGTTACCAGCTGGAGCTGAGTGAGAGTGAGTCAGAGTTATTATTGTTGTAGAAGCTCTCTGAGTGTAAGCCCACAATGGTCCACACTCACTGGGTAGTGTTACTTCCTGCTCGGTCCAACAATAAAAACATTCTGTCCAGTTAGATTACACAGTCTGCATGCAAAACACTGCTGACATGAAGTCTTTAATATCAGCTTTTCAAAGTTACATGAGCCTCTAGATACATGGAGAGGATGCAGGGTACCTAAGGTCATCATGGTTCATTTTTATCCAGAGAATATTCCAAAATGCAACATTTACAGGCTAAGACATATCAAGATAGTCCTTAATTTAGAAGACGCATATTTAGCTGTAACATCATTTTTGGAGGTGAATGTGTAAAAAAAGTGTACCTTTTTAGTTTTGCTTACCTGCTTACTTCTATGCACATGTACGTACTGCATGTGCTTGATTATTTATATGTGTATATGAAGTGTATATGTAAGTGTATATGAATGAACATGGGTATATACTGTATGTGTGGGTTTGTGTGTGTATGAATGTATATTTATATTTATTGCATATTGATGAAATATGTATTGTATGAATTAAAAGGGTAGCAACTAAATCTTGGACCCCTCTGTATTTCGTTGCTTTGTAATGAGCTTTAATTAGCAGTAAACTTAAGTATACTGCTTTTTACATTTTTTATTTCTATAATTTTTAAAGTTGTTTTTGTTTAGCTTTTTGATACTTGGCATTATTTCTGAACACTTTCTGCAAAAAACACGTGTTGGTATTCCGAGCGAAATGCATCTGTTAATGAAGTCGATAAATATATATTTTTTAAAATAAAATACAAATATGTACCTATGATTTGTTTACTGTAGTGAAATATAAATATATTGGAATGAATTTGACACAAAACAAATACAAATAAAACGTTATAACTCTTTATAACTCGTTTTCTTTCTGTAAAGCTACTACTTCCTTGTCAAATGGGTTTGGTTTTTCTAGGCTGGATAAAAAAGCATGGTGGTTCATAAAACTAATTGGGCATTAAGTAGGTGGATGTGTTTTCCACTCTAGTTGCAGAGATATTTCATGAGAATAAGCACAGACACGCTCACCATCTGCTTCATCTTGTCTCTTACACCCTGAAGGTGAAACACCATCGGGTGTTTGCTGTAAATGACCTTCAGATCAACTTGGACATTATTGCTTTTCGATGTCTCTACAATATTTTAAACTTAACAGTGACATGATCTCATTCCGCTTGAAGAAAGCCATTAGTCTCCTGTTAACACTGTGCCACCGAATATGAGTGAGATCCATCAGAGCTGAATGTCAAGTGATCAGCAGAAGCACACTGTTCTACTGTCCCGCAGAAATAAACTATTTTCAGTGAAGCTCTGCCTCTGGTGTTTGTCAAATCCATGTTTGAGCACAAAGTTAGAGTAAATATAGGACTAAACCAAATCCGTTGAGCACTCATTCAAAAACAGCTGCAGCTGAGTGGCCAAAGTACAAAAAAAAAACAGTGTTCCCTTCACTTAACATCAAGTCTGATGTCATTCTGTGTTTGTCTAAAAGACTAAAGCACAGAAAGTCAACATCTGCAGATTTTAAGACACTGACAGCTGTAACGTTCTTGGCTTTTAAAGTCATCAAAAGATTTGATGAATAAAACAGTGCATTTATTATTACAGCAAAGGAATATTTCTGGAATATTTTACACTATAGCCGCTAGATTTAATCTATATTTCATGGTATGCTAGAATCCAGAAAAACGTGTTTAGCATTTACAGTAACTTACCAAAATTGAGGAACAAGCTTTACTTTTTAATTTCACAGAAATTCAGAGTCTTATCTGAACAGCAAAAGCCTCATGAGCCCCTTTTGAAACACATTTGTGCCCCTGTACATTATAACACCATCTACTTTAGGAGGGTTTTTTTTAACTTGAGAGCTATTTAAAATGGGATTTGGCAGTGCAAAATACAAGCCTAAATAATAAAATAGCTTTTTTATTTTTACTGATCAGGCTACCTTTATATTCCCCATGTCACTTTGCTGCAGAGGGAGGGTCCATCTGTTTTGACCCGTGCCTGTGTGAGTCAGCTGATGGTGAGGTTGTGAATTGGCAGTGTGAGATTTGAGCTGTCATTGTTCACTGTTTCGTCAGCCCCTGTCAGCTGACGGTGGTTTCTGTGCATCAGGGGGAACAGAACCATGACTGAAGCCTCGCAAACTGAATCAAAGCACTGTGTGCACTGGTTTGATAGACAGATGTAAACACCAATGAGAAATAGCGCTGGGTGTGCTGTTTTTACAAGCGTGAATATAGACAGCCATGCAGAAGAAAAAAAGGTGGAGATTTGGGATGCTATAACAGTTTTAAAACTTCACATCTAATACATTACACCATATCAATTTCTATACAAATGCATACAATATGCAATGGCGGCAAAAACTTCACTTTTAATCATTCAACTCTTCATAAATCTTTGGTTTAAAATGTAATTTTGTGAAAAATGACAGGGCGTTATTATAAATGGCTAGCCGGTTTCATTTCAGAATCTGTGGAAAGTTAATTAAACCCAACACTGGTGGTTCACACGATCCCTTATTACTCTTCATCAATTCATCAAAAGGTCTTGATCCCTCATTCTTAGCCAGATGCCTATTTCAGAGCGAGGCCAGCGGTGCAAAATGCAAGACAGTGTGAAGAGAAACCATATAAACCAAGCAGCTACATCCCTCTGCCTCAAGGATGAGCTCTGATTTACCACGGCCTCCTAAGTGTGTCATCTCTCAGCGTGAGAAAAAAAACAGGTGAGAAAAAGGAAAGAGACGGAGAAAAAAAATCAGATCAATAAATGTGATGATAAAAAAGCAATGAGGAAGGGGGAAGGGATACTAAATGTGACAATTTTCCCTCGCTTTTTTCCACTCACGTTGTTTTCCACTTGACGAGGAGTGTGCCCTGTCAACCCGGGACTCTCCCCTGACTTGTCAACCGCCAACACACACACCTCCCCAGCCAACTGCCAGGACAAATGAGATGGTCGTTTGATCTCGGGGAGGGGTTGTATTACTCTCATGCAACGAGAAGCTCCACTGCGCTCTCTCAGCCGAGCTATAGAGGGAAGTGTTTATGTGGTGATCAGGGTTTAGCTCTGCCCTCAGATGCCTGAATTTGTGTAGCTCGCTCGCCACCAGATGTAGCCGCCATCTGATGACAGCAGCTCAGTGGGAAAATGTTCTGCCATGTCATTGTTAGCAGTGGCAGCCGAGCAAGCTCATCCCTCGGGCTATGCTTTATATAATGGAATTGCAATCACAATTTATTCGGCATTTCAGGGGGCGATACAAGCTTGTATTTAGAGATTATCATGGATTTATACAAATAGTCCTGACCTACAGTTTAAGTAGTACAAATATGCCAGGTTCATTTGAAAGATTATGTTGTATAACTAATGAAAACTAAGCTATCCTGTGTTTGAGCACAAGCATGCTCACACACAGAGACAACTTGAGCAAGCTGATGTTTCGAAGATAGTCTGTAATCTTCCATGCTCAATAACTTAAACACATTAACATTTGGATAACACACAAGGATACACATGAGGCCTGATTTGAGATCAGATGAGATTGCTAAGGTAAAAGGAATGACGGACATTTCACATGCGTAAACAAATACTTTCGCCAAATTGCATGGAAATCCAACTTATACAAATACATTTTAAAATCCTACTCCTACTCTCCCTTCTACCTCACAGACTTGCTCCACCACCACACCCCTCCCCTCTGCCCACACTCATCAGATGCCAACCTACAGTATCTATCCCAACACGAACCAAACACCAAACCTGGGGAGACGGAGTCTTCTCCATCGCTATCCCCCCCCCCCCCCCCCGGATCTCACTCCCACAACACATCAGAGACTGCATTGACCTCCCAACATTCATTTCACTGATAAAAACTCACATTTAAGACGTGTGATTGATGTCATAGTGTTAATATTGTTGTGTGAGATTAATACAGTTTGTCAAACATATCGAGTATTCTCATATACTTTCAAAGTATATACTGAATCATGAAACCCCATTTCAGGAAATAAGAGGAAATGTCAGTCTGCGAAATATGAATGTCTTTCTTTTTATGCATGTTTTATAATAAATTACCATGTTGTACCATGAAAAGTGATGACTACAGTTAAACCTCAGCCACAGAGATATTAGCAAAGGGACTCCACATTAATCTTTATGACGCTGGAAATTACATTTTGGTCAAATGTGTTTGGTAACCATCCGCCCACACACAAGCCTTCCCCAGACTCATCTAATCTTATTTATCGCCCGTGCAATCCATTTTACTGTGGGACAGAAATAAAAGGGACCAGGCTGCAGTGTTACTCCATCATCAGTCATTCATTGTCTCTGTACACTGTCCCAGAGAGACACACACTAGCAAAGAACACAATATATTTAGCAGAGGAACAGAACACAAGGACAGCCTCTTACACCCAGCAGCCCTCAGGCTCCGTTGAGCAGTGCTCCTGGAAAGGGCAATATGACTGGCTTCCCAAGTGAAGTCTCTGCCTTTGCCCTCGGTCAGGATACTCTGAGCATGTCCGAGACAATTAAAGAAATTAAAGTGCTGCTCTTGACAGCAGACATTAGTACAGGAGTTACAGATGCATCAGAGAGGCCAAGATTTAGAGAACATCTGTTCCTCAAGCAACTCTCCGTCCAGAAAAAACAAGAGTACTGCACCGCTGTTATAGTAAGATTAAAGGCTTCTCAAATGTTGAAGTTGCTGGTTGTACATAATAAATATTTTAATCCAATAATAATAAAAGCGGCCAAACTAAATCAAGCTAGCCACATTTTCTTGTAACAGCGCTAAACCCCTAATTTAGGAGGTAAGAAACCTGATTCTGCATCCAGTGATGTACTACCAATAGTCCACATTTGTTTCTTTTATAAAGACAACCTGTTCCTCAGAGAAGTAAAACACTCAAACATAGGATTTTGGGTTGCTATGACAGCCTTTTTCCTTGGCATTTCAAAGGCATTTGGATTCATTGTTACTTGAGCTATTTTTTTTTTTTTACATAAAATCCAACTGTCATATAGTGTTTGAATGTGTGTGAATTTAATGTAACTGGAAGTGCTGCCTTGCGTGTGTTGAGTGAGCTAAATCTATGCAGGATTGACATGGATTTCATAAATGGTCAACTGGTTAAATTATTTGAAAGCACGGCATATCCATATTATGAATAATGCAGTAACCTTTTACACCGAAGCAAAGAAGATGGTTTAGGACAAGGTTCATTTTTCTTATTCCGACTGAGGAACTGCTGGAAAAGTGGGTCTGAAATCCTCTGCGGATTGGCCACAAAGTGATGCAAGAGGGCCCATTGTGAAGATGTCACACATTTGGTGTGTTCAGTGACGCAGGAAGTGCCCCGGTTGCGCATGCAAAAATAGATCTGCTTTGACTGACGTGTCGAAATAAAACCAGGGATTTCCAATGAGAGCCGTGATTCCCATGTTTAAGTGAGAGATCATTCTGTGCATGTGTGTGAACTTGGAACAGGGATTATGATCTACAACAGTATGTACAGTTCTTTAGAGACACACTGTCCAGCTGTATCACATGTAGCTCTCAGGGTTTATGAGGACACGTTAACATGAGTTGTAGTCTACTGATGCAAGGACGTGGAAGTCCCATGAAGCCTAATGACCTTGTCAGCTGCCACAGAGACAAGTTGATTGACAGGTCTTTCTCTCCAACAGCTGCCTCTCAGAACCCGGCAGTTATCAAAATAATGGCTCTGGGATTGGAACAGGACATTTCCCTGCATACTTAATTATCACATAGGGAGTTTTGAGCATGTTTGGACCAGTCAGCACTGATATCGCAGGCAAAATAAAACATGTTTTTGTGTTATGACAAGTCCAAGACAAATCACAGCTGATGAGTCAAAGGTCATCCTCCTAGCTATAAGCCAGTTATGTTCTAATAACAGCCACACATCATCAGCTATGTTTTGATTTCTGTCTTAGGCAGTAAATATGAAGACTTTTTCTTTGAACTTGGAGCAGGCCAAGTGTTTCAGTTTCTGTCGAAGGTCTGTAAAAGGATAAAAGCCTATTTTCTCAAGCAATTGCAAAAAAGCAATCCTAATGTTTTGCATCACTCAGGCATTTCCAAACATCCTGGCACAGGACCGTTTTGTCATGTCCAAAGCTGCACACCATACATCATCACTAATGTGTCCATGGCACACGCTCAGGGGTTAGGAGGTCCAGCTGAGCGATGGCTTGAAATGATGATATAATAAGCTGAGAGCCACTGGCAGCGTGATGGCAGTCAGAGGGCATGCAGGGTGGCACTGCAGGGTGCAGGGCCAAAAATAAAATATCTTCCTTCCTGCATTGGCCAACATTCTCCACCTTACTTCACTGTCATGTGTAACTGGCGACAGACACTCAGCGTGATCTCACCAAATAAATTAAGTCGTGTCAAAGAGGGAGGTTGAAATCCAAGGTTAACAATGTTTACAGCTTCCGGAAATATGGTTCTGTTTCATGTCTGTCCAAAGGGAGATGAAATTAGAAAGGGTAGCCCTCTCTGTGGGACTCAGACAGAATGCATAATTTCATTGAAAGGCACATTAACTTTGAGACAGCTAATGAAAGGGATGAAAACACAGAGACAGAGACCATTTCAATTGGTGAGAGTTGAAGCGGGCGGAGATAGTTGCCAAGGAGATAAGTCCTGTGAGCAAGAGGTGTGACTCCTGCGTCACTGACTGTTTTTTTCCATTTGGTATTCCTCCCTCCTCTCCTAATAGTTTCTCAGTCCTTCAACGTTCCTGCAACGTCAGACATCATGCTTCTGCAACACCAGCAGTACCCCCACCATCTCCCACCGTCACTAGAGACGTAGGTGGGGGGGGGGTGCTCGCCTGTTTTCCTTTTTCCAAGATCATCCTCAAAGTCAGGGCTTCACATGTGATGAGTGGAGGAAAATATTTCTGACTGTCGCTGAAGACATTTCCCTCCTGTTCACAGCTAGTCTGCAAGTGTCAGGATGTTCTGTCACACACACACACACACACACACGCACGCACACACACACACACTTTCAGTTTTGTATGGCATGCCACCATTTCCCTAAATCAGCCGTGGAAGCCATATTTCGTGGTGATTGATGGATTTGGGGTGACATTTAGAGAAACGACTTCAATTAGTAGATGGGTCTTGCACTGACACACAATGGCATGCATGAGTTCATATTTCTCTGTCCTCCCCCGCTGTCCTGTGCTGCAGAGTTACGCAAGAAAGGACACACACTCATTTGACCCTTGTTTAGTGACGGTTTCCAGGACAATGAACTTCGTTTTAAATGTATGTTTATTTATGGACAAATTATGGCAAAAAGCAACCTAAAATTAAATGTGCGATTCATATCTAAGCAGGTCGACTTCAGAATAATATTCTTTCCACGTAACCTTGTAAGTTGTTTTTTGAGTTCTTCTTAGTACAAATGTTGGTCAATTTATATTCATCATTTCAAATTATTTTGTCTACAGTGTTAACTGTTGGCAGCTTAAGTTGTGAAGATGCACTTTTCGGATCTGTTTGATCGTTTTACGGTAGTTGTCAATAAGGACTTTAATCAAACGGAGCATAGAACTGACCATTACACATTATTTTGTGGGTTTTTTTTCTATGTGTTTGCTGTGGTGAGCTAATGTTAAAAGCAGGCACCGATATTTCAGTCCTGTTTCTGTGTGCTACACAATAAACAATTTATTTCTATGATAGCAATGTTAAGGGGGCTTTAGTTCTGGAACAGAAGGTTGACAATGCAATTCAGCAACCCATTCACTACTGAGAAGATCTACCCACTCTGAGGCCATTTTAAAACACGAAACAACCTGATACGCCCTATTGTGTGCAGATAAATTCCTTTCTGAGAACTTTGGAAATGTAGCCTTTGCAGTCCATTTACCTGCACAAAAACCTATATAAGACATTACAGGAAAGGGAAAAACCCCAAATGTATAATGGGGCCCTTTGATACCTAACTTTTAGCAACTGATTATTAAATACAGAAAGATTTTTAGCTGCTTAGTTTAGGGAAGATGGATCACTGATATCGGATTGGAAACCAAATATGTATATATCCTAAAAGCTACTATATAATTTTATTTAAAAAAACGTTTTTTACCTTGTGTGAATTTGTACTGTCCTGTTTTTCACGCTCACTCTGCTGTTGCTTTAACTCCTGAATTTCCCCACGGGGATAAATACATCTTCCATATTATCTTATCTTATATTATCTTACTCGCAGGAACCCTGAGAAAAATGTAAACTCTAAAATCCTTACATGTTAAATATAATAAATCCAAACTGCAGATGAGGCGGAACTTCAAACACATGTAAATGTGCAACGCTGCCTTTTCAATTTTAAAATACCCCCCAAAATATGCTGATTGCCAATGCCATCAACGTGAGGAAAACTGTCAGTACGTCACAACAACAAGACGGGCAATAGAGCACACAGGATAGGAAGTACGCAGCAGAGAGCCTCATTAGGAGATATATCTGAACTAAGACGCTGAACACACAAAGGACAAGAACTGCCCGACCCCTGCTGCTCCCACCTCTAAAACCCTCTATGATTTGGAGTCCAATGACGGAAAAACTGAGTTCAGACAGACAAATGTCCTCATCAAGTCTTCTCCAATCTAATGGAAGTCTCCGAGGGAGCCACAGAGAGGAGCTTCGTAATCAGTCATGACTCTCTCCCTTATCATTCAAAACACCTTCCTGCCTGGAAAATGTCACAGCCCCACCAGACTCTGCAGTGCATGTGTGTGAATGATTGAGGGGGGGGGGGGGGACATTGAGACATCTGAGTGTGAGATGGATTGAAGCGCTGATGTGGAGGCAGCAGGATGGCGAGGTTAGAGAGAACAGCTACTGTGAAACTTCTCCCTGTGCCTGTATTAGTCAAAGCAATTCAATCTATCATCCTCCTTGCCCCCCAGCCTCTGTTGTCATTCTGCCCGGAAAAGTGTGATGGATGGACTCCCATTGCTGTTTATTCCAACTCCATGAAAGTAACAGTCCTGGGATAGGAACGCCTTTAAACAAATGGTTTGTTTTATCTTACTTAGAGTACCAGACTGGTGGGTCTTGCACGGCAGCACATTTCAGAAAAACACATTTGGAAAGCCAATATTCCTTGTTTAGATTTTTTAAGTCGATACTAAAGTAAAAACGAAAAAAAAAGGGGGAACTGCAGAGTTGGGAAAACATTTATTGGGGTTTGTCACTTGTGATTGCTTTCAAAAACAGCTTTGTGCTAAACATTTGTATATAAAAGTTGCTTATAGACAGTGGTGGAAATAGTATTCAGATCATGTACTTGAGTAAAAATACCCCACTGTAAAAATACTGCATCAAGAATGGTATTAAAGTAAAAGTATTTAAGTAGGCTACAATTAGGAACATGTATTGTGTGTCATAAAGTAAAATCTGTCAAAAAGATTTAGTGGAGTAAAAAGTACAAAATTGGGTTCCAAATGTAGTAAAGAAGAAGAATTAGTATACAATGAAATTACAAGTACCTTAAATGTGTACAAAGTACAGTACCTGAGTAAATTAACTTAGTTAATTTCCAACATTGCTTATATCAATGAATATCCAAACCCAACCCCTGTATTCCACCGGGTCCGTCTGCGCCGCGTTACGGCTGCGCCGCGCCGTGCACAGCGATCGCGGCACTCTAGTCTATCGTGTGTTTCCACCAGACGCGCACGTTGCGGCTCAGAAGCGTCCCAGAAGCGTCCCAGAAGCGTCTCGGCGCTGGGCTCCGCTAAAAATACGCGGCTGGTCTACTTTTGATGCGAGACGCGAGGCGTTGCATAGCGCCGGGCAGGAAGTGGAACGGTCAGAGCATCCAGTCAATCCCCAAAATAAACAAATTTTGCAGACAGTGGGTGTTTCTCAATGTCGAGGAGCCTTGCTTGGTAGCACATGTACCTCCGAGTCAGTTGCTTCAGAAGCGAGGCAAGAATCCTTCCTAGCCTCGGAAAACGAAGAATGGTGGAACAGGCTAACAGGTGTGCAGGTGTGCGTCATATGCGAGGCCCCGCCTTAAATGGAGCGCGATTTCCGCCAAAGGTTTGGAAATTGGTCCGTGCGCAAAGCATTGTGGGGATTTTAAGAGCGCGGAGTCTACACATGTGCAGCCATGAAATTTCCCGCAACGAAGTACGCCGGCCTCGGTAGAATTCCAAGTATCCTGGACATTGGAACAGTCCTTCGGCGGGACACGATGACGTAGTATCCTTGAAATAGTGGCTCCTCGACATTGATAAACACCCCCAATCCCTCCCTAGTCTTTCAAGTAGGAGAATAAATGCCAGCGTTCGCCTCCGGTTTACAGGCACTGTGTAAATTATATAGAATAATTATGATGATGAATGCATTTTTTTACCACTAAAAATACAGCAACATATCTTTGATTCATGTCGTTTATAACTGGACTATAACAATTATTATTAACTTTGTCTGTACAAAGTAGCCTGTCCAGGAAATATGCCCAAATCAACAAAAACTGCGAGCCGGCACGCAAGACTCTCCGCTTCTGAAACGCGCCCCGGTGGGTTTTGACGCTGTAGGAGGTCGGAACAAAACCGCGGCGCAACCGTAACGCGGCGCAGATGGACCCGGTGGAATCCCGACAGAGTAAAGCATTTTCTAAAAAAAATTGTGTGCAAAAAAGCACACAATTTTATATTATTTTTGTTTTGGATCACTCTCAAAGTGTCATTTTTGGTCATAGTCAGCAGCATCAGAAAAGCTAGAAAATAACTAACCGTCCCCAGCACTAAACAGCAAACTGACACAGCAAGAGACTAGCTAGTGAATATGGAGTAGCATTTTGCAAAAAGAGAACCATGTACACAAAACTCAAGCTAAAAGGAGAGTAACTTTAGGACTTACATTCATCCGGTAGACTCAAACACGAATCCAATCGAATGCTAACGTTGCTCTGCACTTGCTGGCTGTGTAGGTAGCCAACTCTTTGCTAAAGTTCCTCCTATTGACTTGTATTTCTTCTTGTGATGTTCACAGCTTGTTTCCACTGCTCCAAAAAAAAAAGGCAAATGAAGGTTTACATAAAAAATAATAGCTAAAGTTCCATGTTGTATCAGGTTAAAGCACAAGAAACAGGATCACTCAGAGACTAACAAGACGTAAGGAGAGTGATAATGACGGACAAGTGCAACAAATCAGGGCAGGGCTTTCAATCAGAACTGGCGGGAAAATAGACAAAGACTTGAAGTTAAGTTATCTAAGGAAGAGGAGAGGTGAGATCCAAAATAAAAAAGGGAAACACTTATCACAACTTAGAAAGGCAGGTCATGTTATTACATGTTGAAAGATATGAAGTTATAAATAAGCGGTTTGAAGGTTTTAGAATAAGCTATAGATGAAGTTGCACACTGCAACCAACTAAATACCATTCCGGTCGTCCCTATCTTTTCAAGTCTGGCCTTTAGCTAACATAACAATGCAAAAGGCTTTCTCAAGAGCAGTGGTGTAATGTATTGAAGTACATTAACTCAAGTACTGTACTTAAGTAAGATTGTGTGGTACTACATTTATTTCCGTTTTAGGCTTCTTTATGCTTCTACTCCACTACATTTTGGAGGCCACTATTGTACTGTTTACTCTTCTACATTAATTTAACACAATTAATTACTAGTTACTCAACATATTCAGATTACAATTTAACACAAAATAGGTTAAAATATCGAGCAGCAGTATATAAAGTAATTAAATTAGCTCCACCTTTACCAGGGTTGATGAACACATTAATGCATGAATAAGATTAATCCAGATATTTAATATATATAATTCTAAAATGGGACATTGTGCAAATAACTACTTTTTTTTTGTATATTTTGATGCCAATACATTTGTATTTTTAAATAAGTAAGATTTTGAATCCAGGACTTTTATTTTGAATCCAGGACTTTTACTTGTAGTATTTTTACACTGTATTTCTATTTTTACAGTTTGAATTCAATTGTCAAGAGTTCCCTGAACATCACCTCTGTCAACATCTTAAAACATCTATTTATTTTTTATAAAATGAAACGGCACCCTACAAACTTTTTGAAATGCCATACAATTATGAAGTTGTACTATTTGTAGCCCTGACATTGTACGACAAACTTATCTCTAACTCATTTCTACTTTTATTATGTTATTAAATACTATGAATGCACCAGTATAAATGAGAAGAAAGTTCTCCTTTTACAAGTTAGATGACACTAGCTCAAAGAAAAAAAAAACTTGGCCTTTCAGTCAGTCAGTTAGTAATATCCTGAACATCATCCCATGATGTCACTCATCCGCAGTCAATCCTGAGCAGACGATGTGACTGCCATGTTAATAATGTCCTCCAATCAATCATTTGAGGAAGTGTGTGTTATGTGACATGACAGGAGATTAAAGGTGAGCTATGACCTTTTCCTGGATTACAGACAGACCCAATAATCTGCTGAGACAGGAGGACACACCTTGCTGCATCTTAAAATATGTCTTCAGTGCCTCCACCTGACCAGAGAGAGCAGGACGAGAAAGTTCCTCACGGTTGCTGACATTTATCAGCCCGCTTTGACTGATGTCCCATCTGCCTCCTGTTTTTTATTTGCCTTGAAGCCCAATTTCACTTTCATTTTGTTTGTTGACAAATTTGATCAGCTCAGACAACACAATAATGATAAGCTGTGAAGTTGTCTCTTTAAACCATTCAGGTAGAAATGCCGGAGCACTCTACGCTCACCCTCATAAAAAGGGGGAAAATTGCAACTTGTCTAGACAGATGGAGACCTTGGAGGAGAATTTGTCCTCTGGAGTTTAACACTGGGTGACCAGTTGTCAAACAATGCCCCCCTGTGGTTAAATATGGTTAGTGTGCAGCAGAATGTCCTTTGTTTATAAGGGCCCTACTCATTTTCAGGTTTCATAATTGTATTTTGTGCCTCTACTGTGACATGTCTCCATGCTTTAACGTTCAAAAAGCTCTTTATTTTTCTCTTTCTGCCTGAGCTGTAGCACCACTTTTCACCCTCTGTCGGAAACCAGAGCCCAGTCTGCTCTGATTGGTTAGCTGACCGGCTCTGTTGTGATTAGTCAACCAAAGAGATGTCCCGCCCCTTAGCCTATCACATACAATGTGTTGGAGCGCTAGACAATGTAAGTGCAAGTGTTACATAGTGATGTCACTTAAGGGAATCAACAAAGGACTATAATTGAGGCGGTTCAGGCAGGAGGGGAGTGGCGGGAACTTTGGGATTTTAGACTTTGCAGACCATTTACATATAAAACCTATAACACACACAACAGGAAATAGAAAACCCCAAAAAGCATAATAGGGCTGCAAAATAAACCTTTAACATACATTTTTTAATTCCTTTTAAATCATGATATTTATATAGTTCTGCATGATCTTGTTTGTTCTGCACTGTTATTCATTTTAACAGAAGCTATAAAAAAAAATGCTCAAAGTAAAATATTTAAACCCAAAACTGATGGGTTTATGGCTACAGCATTCTAGCAAATGGAAATGTCCTTGATGCTTTTGGCAAAAATGTCTACATATTCCCCGATGTTAGGGAATAATTTGCTTAGGTATTCAACCTTCGACACAGTTCATCATTTTCTCTTCTCACTGTCTCCTTTCTCATGGCATAGGTCTACGGCCTTGGGTATTGCTGCTATCTCTCTTAAGGAGGAGCAGCTTGGGCGCATTGTTGTTGCCAGTCTATGACAGAGCACAAGCCGCCATGAGGTAGTTTACTGTTCAGGGACGTAGGTTCCCTGGCGCACATTCTTTTCTATGGACGAGAGCTCTAGCAGGGTCCATAATTGTTTAGTCTCACTGATGAAGAATGTTGATTATTACACTGCGAACTAGTTAAAACCTCGAGCTACAGAAAGAGTTCTTCAGAATTGGTTTGGCAACCGCTGTGTCAACTCGTGACACACCACCTGTCTTGTCAATTCTCCGGCCGTAACTCCAAATAAAACACCAGTTTGCCATCAAAGCTCCAGCTCTCCTTGTGCCTCTCTGAGTCCTGTTTCCAATTGCTTCAGAAGATTCCCCCACACCCGATATGTCATTCGGACATTGTTGGTATCTTTCAGCTTGTTTATATTTCAGCTAGAATTTTAAACACATTTATGGCTTGACAGCATTCAAAAATAACTAACTGTTGATATGATACTAAAATAATCAGTTGTAAGATTTCTGCTATATCACTTCTTAACCATGAAACTAGGACAGAGACATATGTTTACTGGGTTGACAGCTATCCCAAAGCTGGTGTTTTAACATAATGGTGGCCTGGAGCTTATTGTGCTTTTAACAGACACGTGAAAGGTTCTAGTGCTTAGCGTTGGCAGAGGTTTCTCAAGGTCTGTTGCCACAATGTTAGCCACAAGAATGAGCTGGTCCTTTTCATGGTTTCAGTGGAACGCTCAAAGCTTTTTTAAAAAGGCCTAAAGGAAAAAGACATCTATATTTTCCATGGATCTGGTGAGTGTCCAGTGAGTAAAACAAAGCCAAGAGGATTCCCAACTCTTGTCAATATTCCTAGGAAAGCAGCAGAGAAACCAAGGTAAGAAAAAAAACCTGGAGGCACTAAAATCTTCCGCTATGGTTTCCTCTAAAAAGAAATGGCTGCATTTGATGGCGGGATTCCCAAGAAACACATAGATGGAGGATGGCTTCCCAGACAAAGATACATTTGGATCTAGTAAATGTGAATCAAGAAAATAATTACCCCTTTGTTATTCTACCTTTAAAGCAACTGTTAAAAAAAAAGTGCTCTAAAATGCACTGGAGCATTGACTCTTGACTGAAAAACGGTATCGTCTGTAAACATGGCTGCTGTTTCTCTCTGAACTTATTTTTGACCTCTTTAACGTTATTGTGGCTCACTTCTTGTATGTTGTCAGCTGGGGTCTTAATGAAAACAAGAGAGAGAAATAGGAACCTCTATTAGTTGGGTTGATTTTGACATTGGAGCGCCTTTGGAGAAGACACCGCACTTTGTTTGAAAAACTTAATTTTATTTATGAGATTTTGTAGACACCCCTAAATGTGTTAACTCATTTTCTGTATCTTTTCATTTTCCTGCCTATTTTTGTTTCAGTAGCATTATTCACTCATTCATGTTGACCGACCTTCATTTTATGTATAGTTTGTTTCATTATACTGTGAGTTTCTACTCTCTCTTAACAAAGATCTAGTTGCATCTCTTAAGAAAAAGAAGAACAACTGGTCCAGAAATTAAACTGATGAGGCCTGGGAGGCTGCAGCCCTTCTTTCCCACGGCTGATTTCTCTTGAATTTCAGCCACATTCAGACATGTCATCATTGAAATCTGCTGTTGCTGTGATTGACTCCCAGTGACATATGGTGATGACCAACTGCATAAACACAGTGGAACAAACTAGCTTGCAATTCTACTTTTTGACCCTTGCAATATGTATAACTTTTTTAAATAATTTGAATAATTGTCATTCAACAGGGAGCTGAATTAGGGAGTCTAAAAATTATCAATCTGGCAATGTTACCTCAACGTTTCCCAGAGGATATTCAGGATATGAACTGACTGCCTGCAAAACCTTGGATCTATTTTGTATGAGGCAGTGATCTCTTACCTGTGAGCTGAATATGTTATTTCATTAGTTATAGTGTGTGTGCGTCATGAAAGAAAAGCAAATAGTAAATCAGTTCCATGTTACACTGCTAAACGCAGCAGACCGACTGACGCACTTTGTCTCAGTCAGTAATTGTGGCCTAAATCAGTCATACTCATTCTATGTATGGCATTTCAACTGCTCTCCCCTGAAGGTTATTATGGTGTATACAATGTACTACTGTATATGTTCCAAGATGTAGATGGAGGTGGCCTTTGTTTACGGGAGAGGTGGCCGACCTTGGGAAAGATATAGGTCAAAAGGAATCTTGACATTTAAGTGCAACCTGTGCTACCGCTCAATCCATGTCCCTATAGGTCCTCATACTGTACAATAGCTGCCCACTGCTCCTGGTACTATGATGGGTTAAAAGCAGAGGTCCAATTTCACTGTGTGTGCTGAGCTGTGTGCATGTAGATGTGTGTGACAAATAAAGAGGGTTTCATCCTCTGCACTGTAACTTTTTATTCATGTACTTTTTATTCATGTACTTTTTATTCATGTATTTTTTCTTTTAATGTTTCTTTTATTATCTTTTCTTTTTAATGACTGTTTTGAAATGCCTTTGTCTGAATGTCTTTCATTTTTGTAAAGCATATTGAATTGCCTTGTGTTGAAAGGTGCTATATAAATAAACTTGCCTTGCCTTGCCTTGCCTTGCCTTGCCTTGCCTTGCCTTGCCTTGCCTTGCCTTGCCTTGCTTGCCTTGCCTTGCCTGCCCTTGCCTTGCTTGCCTTGCCTTGCTTGCCTTGCCTTGCCTTGCCTTGCCTTGCCTTGCCTTGCCTTGCCTTGCCTTGCCTTGCCTTGCCTTGCCTTGCCTTGCCTTGCCTTGCCTTGCCTTGCCTTGCCTTGCCTTGCCTTGCCTTGCCTTGCCTTGCCTTGCCTTGCCTTGCCTTGCCTTGCCTTGCCTTGCCTTGCCTTGCCCCTAAAATATGTCCACATAATATTTCCTCCGTTTTCTCCATGTTGTTATTTCGATAGAGTTATTTTATACATAGGAGTTATAACTTTCCTTATTAAAGAGTCTAGGTATAGTGCTTGAGGACAAATACAGTTGGACTTGAGTACTACATTTTTTTTAAAGGGGATATGGTACAGTACTATTACACTAATCTATAGACTATCTGATATTTCAATATGTTATTTTTCGCAAATTTTACTTATGTTACATGTTTGGATGGTAAGGGTCTTTGTGAATTGTGACTGGATAAAATAGACTTGACATGAAAGAGAGAAAAAGAGCAGCCATAATGTAATGTTGTATCTTTGCCAGTAGAGGGAGACCAATATCTATTATTAAAGCTTCATAGACTCACTCAGATTGTAAAACCACACAAACTGGATTTTGACAAAGATTTTGAATATCAAACTATCTAAAAAAAATGACTATTTGTTTGGTTTTATATGAAACCAATCACCACAAGCAGTCCTTTGATTTAATGTGACGTGTGATTGGCCCACTACTGCAACAGCTAATCCCCATACAGTAGGCGGTTTGATATACATATCAGAATCAGTGTTATCACCAAGTAAGTTTACACATACGAAGAATTAGCTTTGGTATATGTGGTGCATACAGAGACACAGAAAAAAGAATACGTAGCAAAAAAAAAGGAATGACATGGAAAATGTATTTGTGTATACAGAGAAAAATTGGATGGAGAGGAATAGTATTGACAATTAATAGAAAATGAATGCTGTCATTGACATACCAAATACTGGTATATTTCATTTAATTTCATCTGTCATTTCATTTTTATTTGTCCCGCTCATGGTACGCAAAACCCAATGTACAATAATTGCCAACAAAACATGATAGCAACGTTTCTGATAGTGAAACGCTGAGTGTTGCCTCCATGTTTGCCCTCCTGCTGCTGGAGGCAGAGATGGCGCTCAGCCTAAAACCCCAGCGAGGGTTGCACTGCGAGAGGGGAAAGATATACCCTTCGGTTCTGCCCGACACGATGTGGCATCTGTGGGTTGTGTAACTCAAGTGGAAGGGAATTAAAAAGAAAAAAAAAGGTTCAGGGACTCTAAAAGCAGTCACAGAGAGTTCACATGTCTCTTTGCATCGCAGCCACAATTTTCAATCTGCACTTTGATGTTTGTGCTCTACGGCCAGATTAATTTGAAGGCAACACAGTAGTTATTGTCGAGAAAATCCACACATGTATCACAAATGTCACTTGTTTTACACCCTATTTATGACAAAAGGTGTCTTTAAGGCATGAATATTCATATCAATCAGCAATTAAAATCAGCTTCTTTGCAATTAACTCTGCATTTGAACACACCTGCAGTGCAACCTCTATGACCCATTTTCCTTTAATATTTGAGGAGAAAGCTTGGCAACTACTCATCATAAACACTGATAAAAAGCTGTTCTCTGTCCTTGAATAACGGCTTCTGTCTGAAGGCTCTTCAGGTTCCCTGCCAGGCCCGAACAGTGTGGATCAACATGGTTATTTTTATTTACAACCAAGGTCTCTGCAAGGCCCGCTGTGACCCCTCAGTCGTATTTACTTTACCTGCTGGGCCGTATTGAGCAGGGTCTTAGTCCACTTAGAGTTGGATGCAGTTCTTTGTATCCCGAGCCCAGATGTCTAGATATCTTGGACGCGTTCATTCATCAATCCAGGAGAAAGGGTCTGTGCTGCATTAGCCACTGTCTCGTAACTCTCCTCAAATCTGGCTCCTGGGGGTCAAACTTTTGAGCTTCTTGCCAATTAAGGGCGGTTGTAGGGTAAGCAGATCCGTTCCTCCCGAGCCCAGAGGACTCACTATGTCTTATTTCATTCTCATTCCACTTTCCATCATGTTTGGGGAGCGGGACATGATGGGATGGCTTGTGACAGTTCTGACCCATTTGGAGGTCTTTCCACGCAGCGTGAGCCGGTGAGCTCCTCGCTCAGCGGCCTGAGCGCTCTCTGGGCCACATAAAGATTCTCATCTCACACCCGCCATTTTGGAAAATCTGCAGTGACCTCCTGCGTGCCAGAAATAAAAACATGTATTTTGACGTCTTAATTTTAAATGTTGTTGTGTGAGCTTGATTTTATTTTGACTTTTATTTTGTAAAATGTCTGAGCACCTGCAAAAGCGCTTGATTAATAAAAATGTATTTGTATTATTAAATATATTATTAAAATTAAAATTAATGTATTAATATGTGTATTATTATTATTATTATTATTATTATTATATTATTATTATTATACTAACTTATTTCGTATGTCTGTAACATTTATTTGTTGGTATGTTTTGTTGTTACCAATTTCTTATAATGGTTGCAATATAGTTAATACTTTTAATTAATGTTATTAGGCATTTATTAGCGCTTTATAAATCACTAATAAGGCTTTTGTATCTAAACCTTTTTTATAAATGAACATATAATGTTGGTTGTTGTATTTCCTCCGACAGATTAAATTATTTTGCATCTTTTAAGCTGCTTTTTTCAAATTCCTGCCTAACTGACTATTGGACCACCTAACCACTGGAGAAGGGCTGCAGGCCATCTGGACTAAAATCCATTTATTAACATCTTATTAACATTTCCAAGTGCTGACTGGACGGTTTATTAGAAAGTGAGAGACCCATAACTCTCAGTTGTTACTGAATTACTGATTGTGGGTTTGTTTGGGTCCAGATGCTCCGCAGCTGCTTTAAAGGAATGGTTAAACGGATGGTAAATAAATAGTTGGTTTACCACAATTACTGCCATTTCACTTCAAACGCTGTTTTAATGGTGTTGTTAAAGCATTTCCAAAAAGTCACTCCATCACACCGTTTGGTGCTTTTTATTTTTAATTTGCTTTAAACTATGATCTTCATGGGTGATGGAGCAGATATGTTTAAGAATCTTTATTATATAAATATCAAAGGAAATCTACAAAATATAGATGCACTCTAAAAATACAAAACATTCAAATGAAAAAACACTTTTCAGTTTTAGGTGCAGACTTAAAAGAAATTGCATGACGATGACGTTTTTAAAAGGTAACAACAGCTGCACTTTTATTTAACCATAAATAAAACCGCCTGCTGTTTATCCTGAATGTGTGTGTGTGTTGGTGTGTGTGGTTGTGTAACATTCCAATACATGTGTGCATGACAGAACATACACTCATACATACATATGAGTCATGTTTTTGCCAGATGAGCATCAGCATAAGATTCGATAACTCTTAAAATCTGGTTTAACCTTAATTGAATCACAGGAAATAAATAAAAGTGGCACACGGTTTTACCCCTGCCAGGAGCCACAATAATTTGCCAATAAGGACATCATCTTCATACCAGAGAGGTTAATCACAGCTCGTTTCCCATTTATTCTGTATTTCTTCAGGCTCAAAAGAGGGAAGAAGTGGTGGAAGAAGTACTCACGTCTTATACTGAAGTAAAATATATAATACCGCAGTGTTGAAATACTCATTTACAAGTAAAAGTCCTGCATTGAAAATGTTACTTCAGTAAAAGTACAAAAGCATTAGCAACAAAATGTACAAAAAGTACAAAAAGTTAAAGTACTAATCCTGCACAATGTACAGAGGTGTTATCTGTACTTCAAGTATCAAACATAAAGAGCATTTTAGTATTGTAGAACATACTTGAAATACTGTGTAAGTGAGGAGCACAGTACTGCATTATACCAGATCAGCTTATTGTGTCTTTTTTTTAATCTACAACTTATATAAATGAAGTAGAGTAAAAAGTATAGTATTTTCCTCTGAATGGAGTAAAATAATAAAGTAGCACCAGATCTAAAAGTATTTTGTATCCAAAGTGACCATATTTTGTATGATCTCTATTATATCACAGGGTTACAGTTATTGATCTATTGCTGTGTTCACCATTCTAATCTGCTGGCAAAGGTGGAGATACCTTTTATAACTTTGTTATACTGCCATGTATTGTAATTCAAAATAATACATCATAATGTACAGTATAAGTTGATTTTTTATATAATATTAACCTGGAAAAGTAACTAGTAACTAATCTTGACAAATTAATGTAGACGAGTAAAACGCACAATGTTTGCATTCAAAATGTAATGGAGTGGAAGTATAAAGTAGCATAACATTGAATAATTCTGATGTACATTATGTGAGTAAATGTACTCAGTTACTTTCCACCACAGAATGAGATACACACAGGGCCGTAGCTATGAATCATGGGCCGTATGCAGAGCACACAACCCTCATACTCGACCAATACTCCCATCAGAAAGAGTCTTTGTCTACCTGCCTGCAGCTCAAACACACCTCTCATCAGACCAGCAACAGTTAGTGCTGGGCCCTTCCTGCAAATATTGCCACTGTTTGACATTTAATCAGTCACATAGCACTCTGTAATCTCCCCCACACTCTCTCTTCCTCCCCCAGTTGTACATTATGACCCTGAGAGCTCAGATGACAGGCCTCTCCCTGCTGGTTCCCATGCTCGGCCGTGCAAGGGCCCCGAGTCGTCAAGGTGTAAGAGGGTGGGGGGACTTACGGGTGGTCGGGACTGGAAGTAGAAAGGGTTTGGCGTGCCAGCAGGGGTCCTCCCCCCCTCTCCCACCTCCACTGAACTACTGAACCCCCTCCTCTCCTGCCTCATGGGGTAAACCTTTTAACACACGCGCCATTCTCCGCCGGGTCAGGTCGGGGTCTCCAGCCTTTCACGCGTCGGCCGCTAATGAGGTTTCAAAATCCCAGAGCAAGGTGAAGGGAGTCTGACCTCCACTCAAGAAACTGAACTGTGGAGAGACGGCGGCACTGTTGCTCAAATCACTTCTGACATAAAACCACAGAACAATGTGCAGTAGACTGGCTCTGGGGATACACCGAGAGGAGGGATGCCGCTCAGAGGCTTCAGTTTGATCTGAAAAATATCTGCAGTGCTTTGGTAATTCCAATATGATGTGCAATACGCTAAGACGATTTGTGGATTTTGAGACATTTATTTATACTATTCAATAACTTATCCACACAAGTGTTAACTCATTTTAAGCTAAATTGCTAGTAGGCCTAGCATTAATGCAAATCCTTCAAATATCTGCACTGTGCTTTGGTAATTCCAAAATGATGTGCAATGTACGCTAAAAGGCTTTTGTTGATTTTTAGACATTTATTTATAATATTCAATAACTTATCCACACAAGGGGTAACTCAAATGTTTAGCTAAATTGCTTGTAGCATTCATTCAAATCCTTGGTTGTTTTGCTGCAAAATGTAGAGAGTATGTTTTAATTTTAGTTCATTTACAGGAAGTTGGCTAGTTTCTAAAGTCATTTTCGGAAAATGTATTGCGAGCTGAGAACAAATGTCCACATAAAGACAAAAACAACATAACATAGACTGCAGACAGCCCGCTCACCCTGTCCAACCCACACCCCCGGCCTGCAGCTGTTATGCTGAAAACAATGAAAAAGAGCTGGATAGTTAATTAATTCAGTTTAAAGAGCAATTAATGCAGATTGAAGGTTTGCAAAAATAAAAAAACATGAACAGGTTGATTTAACGTGAGAAAATAAATTGTCCTGAAGCCACCTATTCTTCCTCTCAAACTCTGTAAAATACATTTTTATTTTAAGCCTTTAAGGGTTGATCAGGGTCATTTGCATTATTTTAGAAAATAAGAAAAATGCATTACCTAACAAAACGATTGTGTTATTTTAGCTATCTTGTCCTTTTTAAGTACTTATATTACTTATATAACATATATTGACGGCTTTTAGTTCATGTAAGTTACGCAAAGCCCCTTTCTCTCCATACAAGTGAATGAGATGTGTTGTACACTTTAAAAAAACACTTAAGAAATATAAATGTTTTTATTTTCAGTTTACTTAAAATATATGTCTTTGTCAAGTTAACATATTTTATACAAGTTAATTAACTTACATTAACTCAATATTTGTGCCTTTAACTAACTGAATGCAATTATTGGGAACCTGTTGACAAAATAAATGTATTTAAAGTCAACATTTCTATTTTGTGGTATGATTAATATTACTGTATTAAACCATATAGTATTGACAAACACGTTTTAATATGTAATTACTGCATTTGGCCTGACATCATTTTCATTGAGTTTAACTGAACGACTAAAATTGAAAAATAATCCAATCATTATTAGTAAGATTACAATATCCGGTAATTAAATTAAATAAAAGGAATAAACTTAAATCACTAGCTATTTGTTTAGTTAGATGTAGCTCCATTTTGCTAATTTGTATGATACTATAACACACTATGAGGGTAACATAAAGTCCAAATTGGCACTGTAAAAACAAAAAAAACATGAATGAATACATTTTGGCTTTAAAAGTAACACATTTTTAAAACAAATAACTCGTCACTATTTTATAACAGATCTTAATTTTTTATTGAGGAGAGTCAAGTTGGGCTTTCCATTTTTAGAAAATAAACCAATGACAATATTACAAATAATGAAATTGTTACATCATTCACAGGGTTACAGTCAATATACATTTATACAGAAATACAGGATCTCCCACACGAGTCACAGTGGTCTGAACCGGCACTGGTCTACAATGTGCGCTTGAGAGGACCGGGGAACACATTGAGACCCCCTGCCTGTACACGCCAACAACAGCCAGAGTGGTAGTGGGATGGGGGTGTTCAGGGTGGGGGGGGGGGGGACAGAGGGGGAACACAGGGTCATGAAAGGGGAACATGGGTGGTATAGTGGTACGAAAGTTTGTCCAACAAGGGAAGATACAGCAGCCGGCGTTCGTCCTGAACACTGGAGCTTTGCATCTGGAGAAGTCAGTCCAACACGCTAGCAGTAGAGGGCGCTCTCGTGCTTCGTGCTGCGTCCATTGAACGGGAGCCATTTTCTGTCCTCCTCCTCAACAGGAGGCAGACCCGGCGCTCTGACCATGCTGTAGTTTGGGCGCCGTTCAAACGCAGCCCAGCGGGTATAACCTGGCACAGCTCGTGTTTATGCACACTATCATGTAACAGGAACACGGAGACTTAACGCTTTTTCCTCCGTCCTTCAAAAATTGGCACACGGTGAGGGCAGGACTGAGTGTTTTTTTTCTTTTACTTTGCTGCACAGATGTAAAAGGAGAGTTTTGCTGAAAGTTGCAGTAGGCAAACATTGTGTGAAACCATTATGAGCGTCACAACCACTGACTCTGCTTCAATTACCAGAGGAAAACTGTTTAAAGTTTTTAAAAGCATGTGTACGTGTCGGGTTCTAGTGCTTTGAAACCAACAGTAAAACTTAATCTGAGGAGATAATACTTAGAGTGATTTAAAAAGGGCCAAAATACCTTTCAAATGTTGAATTGGCTTACAGTGGATTTAAATGTGCTACTTGCAGTAATACACAATGTAATATTCAATTTAATTTCAGGAGGTGATGAAAAACCCTATCGAATCAAATGTTGAAATATGCCCTCCATGAAACCTGTACCAGATGAATTAGTAACCCAGTTCTATACATTTTGTAATAGTCTCGGACAGCCTTTTTTCACAGCTTGTGCTTTGGTGTAAAGAAAGCAGCCAGTCTGCGGCGGGAAAAACAGTCAGAACCACTTTAAACACTCGACATAAGTGGGTCAATTTCTTGTTCCCTCTTTCATTGCTCAGCTCCAAACTGCAACAATGCGTCTCTTTTGTGCCATCGAAATCAGAAGATACATAAATAATGCGGTGCTCTCAAACACTCGACATTCAATCAAAAGGCTCTCCTAAAACTCCTTCAGATAAAAATGGAAAACAACAAACTAACCCTTCAGAAGGAAAAGTATCCCCAAGAAAATACTGACAGTGTGCACTTCAGCACTATTTTATGTCTAGTCATAAACACGCCTGCCCATCCAGTTTAAGGTAGTTCCTTGAAACAGAGTTCAAGGATAATTGCTTGATTAATAACTCAAAGTCTTGGCAGCGTCCACGGACAAGCATCTGAACAAGCATTAATGGGGTTGGAGCAGAAACTCACCAGCCTTGTGTATACTCTAGTCTAGATTAATTCCTTGGACAACATTAAACGTTTTTCCTGACGGTTGAATATTTGCCATACCATGAGAGGACGTGCAGCCTCAGCCTCACAATCTGATGAGCTGTTAAGTACTGGGAAATGGAAAAGCAAGACGGTCAAAAAGCTCGGTTAAATAAAAATCCAACGGCATGCTGGCATCAGTGGCATTTAGGTCACAGCGGCACTTCTCACTCGCCTCTCAGCTATGACTAACAGCTTATGATTGTCCTCCTACCATTTTCATATGTTATACAAGCTTCCAGGGAAATATCTGTTATGATGTGGCGCACTGCAGATGAAAAAAAGAACATGGAGGGGCTTTCACAGGACTGTATGAGGTTAGTTGAAGGCAACACTATCAAGTTGAACCTATGAAAATGTAATATTGTTGCTTTCAACTAACCTAATACAGTTGTGTGAAATTTGTTGACATATCATCAACAATTCAGTTTTGATGACAGGATAGCAGTGACTGAGGTTTCTTTATCAGAGCTTTGGTGCTAAAGCCGCCACAACAACTCAAGTGTGAGGAAAAAAACTGAAACGTTGACTTTAATTAAATGTATTATGTCAACATATTTCACACAACTGTATAAGCTAGCTGAAACGTTATAGTTTTCTCAGTGTGGAAGCATTGTCAAGCCTTTCTTTATCATGCAGCATCAGGACAGGACAAGACACAACTGCCCCACTGATGAGTGTCTCCGCTGTTCGCCTGTTGATGCTTATAAAGTCGCAGAGACGAAACCAGACAACTGCTGGTTGGAGATCAGTGGGAGCGGCAGACAGGTGGCCCCGGCAGGCCTGCATGTGATCAAGGGGGGAGAGGCGGGAGAATCGGTGCCTGGACAGAGCGGCTGTGATCGTAGTGCAGCCTCCCCGCTGTGGCCGGACACATCTGACCGATGGCTCACAGCTGGAGGTCCGTGTCTGGCTGTCAGGTCCCCGTTGGATCTCTGATATCATTTACTGGCTGTGTACATAAACCCTGTCTGATTCACCTCCCCGGGGAATCCTCGCATTGCTACGGACTCTCATCGCTCGCATAACCCTGGTCACCCGGACAACGCAGACGATGATTGACAGCTCACAGGAGGCACAACAATAAATGCATATACTGTCTTTAAAATCAAATCAATACCATTCACAGGGCTGTTTATCTACATGGATTTGTGCACCGACATGTTTCAAAATGAAAAAGTCTAAAAGCATCGATGGAAGATCCAGAGTGTTTGTTGGAGTCAAACAATAGACTCAGTGCAGAAAAAAAAGTAATAATAATAACAATTCAATAATATCCATACAGAAATTGCAAAAATATAACACGTTGCATTTCATTCAACAAACGCCTGATTTTTAAATCTATCCATGACTATGTGTGAGTGTAAAATAACCGTGTGTGGTATCAAAACTTTAATACTTTAAAAATGTTTTTCAAAAAAGGAAAACTGGAAGAAGAAGAAACACTGAAAATAATGTAGCCACGTTATACTCTGTAAAGTGTGTCAAACCCAAGCTCTTACCAAACAGAGTTTTTAGTAATTGCACCAAATCAAAGCACTGTGAAATTAACCACTCAGCATGCTATCAAACACGAGTCCTACGCTTGGGGAGCCTCTGCTTCGTTGTGCACATGGTGTGTGTGTGTGTGTGCGTTGTGTGCACAGATGCACAGACGGCACTGGGGATGAAGGAGGATGCTATAACAGCACAGACTGTATTGTATGTGGCCTCTGATGTAAACAGTAGAACCTGTTTTATTTTGTGTGATTCTGCGTAGGACGTGCTGTTTTGTTTTCTCTCCACAAGCTATTTATTTTCACAAAATAAGGAAAGAAAAGGATGGTGACAACAACTTAAATCCTCCTCTCGATCAGTTCTTCTGCTGATTACTGTTTCTGAGTCTCCGTGTTATGGCAGGTCAAGTGCATCTGATATGTACAATACAGGATCATCGTACAGGGTGCAAAAAAAGGGAAGAGTTCTATTTGGCAGGCTGTGAATAGTTCACCGTGAAAGAAAGAAAAACACTTTTGTCTATAGTGAGAGGAAGCATGGTGAGACGGAGTTCTTCATCACAAAATTTCACACAATATAGAAAATACTTGCAATGAGAAACCTTTTTTTCTTTTTCACTGTGTGAATTGTCAGTCTGAATGAATGTGTTATTGACATCAGTCTTTGCCAAATGTTGTCCATTTGATGGTTTTTAAAAATGCATGTTCTCTCCTGGGGAAACAGTTGGGAGTGCACGTTGGGCTCTTCAGTCTCCTCTTCCTTTCTGAAGGCCACAGAAAACTCTGATGTCCTCATGATGTCCCAAAATTAAAAAGATGCAAAAAAGACAATATCCACACCTTGCAGAGGATGGCCTCGTCTCCTCAACTCTTCCTTGTTTTCTTTTTTTCTCGCCCTTTTAAAGGGTAGCTTTCCTACTCAGTCCGTCTAGTGTACAAGCTTATATCATCTATAAATTTAGATAAACTCCTTGCCTTTTCTCAGTTTTTTTCTTTTTTTTCCTTTAAAAAATTCTTTACAAAATCATCAGAACAAACAAAACCAAAAGAAAAAAAACATCAAATGAAAATTGGTGGAAGATTGATTGAATTTTTTTTTGTTGCTGGTCACGTCTAACCTCCCATGTTTCTGGCTCCAGAGATGGGGTTGGCTCCCCTCTGGTGCCTCATCACTGGGACTTTTGTTTCAACAGCTGATCCCAGGATGGAGGGAGAGTCAGGGTGAGGGGATAAGAGGAGGAGAGAGGGAAGTGGAGAGGGGAACCGGGCGGGGGGGGGGGCGATGAATGGTAGCCTGGTGGGAAGTCCAGACACACTGTAACGCGAAAAAACCATCCACTCCATCCTGCACACCCAGAGCCCTGCATCCCAACCGCCTTTTGTTCTCCCCCCTCTGCTCCGCTCGGGAGGGTCAAACCTCCACCGACTGGATCTGGTTCATCTGTGCCCGCATCATCTGGACGCTGTTGAGGATCTTCTTTTGATGGCCCGCTAACGTCACCCCGACTCCCAGGATGTCCCTGCAAGGAGACAGATGTCAGGATTATGTGACCACAGACTATTAACAGTCAGGCAGATCTGCTTAGCATATAGCTTCGAATCGACAACATCATCTAACAATACGACATACGGATGGATGACATAAAGGCCAGCGGGGAACAGCTGGTGAAAAAACATATATGAAAACTAAGATGACAGTAAAGTAAGAGGCATGAAACAGCTGCATGTTCATCCATCTTCGAGGGCGGAGAGCTTATATAATTGTAGAAAAAGGTTTGGATTCCAGTTTAGTGTAAATTTCTGTATGCGGTACACCCAGGTGATCTCATACCACCAAAACAAATGCTGAGAATCACAAGACCACAACATATCATTGACTTAATGCAGACATAATGTTCACCCTAGAGGTTATGATATTTAAAGAGGACAATTTATGCTCATTTTCAGAATCAAATTGTGTTTTGTGCCTCTACTGTGCTTTAATGTTTAAAAAGTTCTTTATTTTTCTCATACTGCCTGTGCTGCAGCACCTCTTTTCACCCTCTGTCTGAAACTAGAGCCCAGTCTGCTCTGATTGGTTAGCTGGCCGGCTCTGCTGTGATTGGTCAACTGCTCAGAGATGTCCCGCCCCTTAGCCAATCATGTAAAAATGTGTTTGAGAGCTAGTTGATAAAAGAGTGTTACATAGTGATGTCCTTATTTAATGGCAGTTAACAAAGAAGTCCAATTGAAGCATTTCAAGCAGGGGGGGGGGGAGTGTGTGGGAGAGAAACCCCCACTGGAGGGAACTTTGGGATTTTAGCCTTTGCAGACCATTTACATGCACAAAAACCTATATAACACACTACAGGGGAGGGAAATCCCCAAAAAGCATAATAGGGCCCTTATAAAACTACCGAAGTAAGAAGAAAATATTGCATTATATCAAGGAAAGGGCATAAGCTTGAGACAAAAATAATGTGCCAATAGTTTCTCATCCATTAAACAATGAAATTCCTCTTACTCTGAATATCCACAGAAATCAAATTCATTGGATTAGACATTACAATCTGTTTAGTTCAAAGAGTTGAAGCTTAACGTGTGTGGTTAATCTCTGCCTCATGATACTGTTATTACAGACAGGAAATTATTTTTATCAGGCTCTCTGCAGGTGGCCTTCTCACATAATAAGGTCTTGTTTGCAGGGCTTGGGGAGTACAAAATACATGTAACAGGATTACGTAATCAATAAACCAATAAAAAGGTAAATGTATTCCCTTAAAATTACAATACACTTTTTTTACTAGGGATTACACGCAGGATTATAATGTTAGTAAAAAAGTACTGTACTGTTCTGTTGTCTAATACTTTAAGTGTGAATCCATACACTTACTGCCTGAATTTGCTTTAATGTTTTAACTTTCTATGGATATTCTTTTTTAAATTCAGTTAGTGAACCTATACTGTATGTTCATCAAATAGTGCGTAAGCTTACCTGTATGTATTAAACAAAACATTTTGCAATTTCTGTTAGCTCAGATTTTAGACAGACTTCTGTTGTCCTATATAAAACATCTTATTATATTTTCTTTATCTTGGATTGCATTTAATTTTGAGGTAACAGAAAGTAATCAGGTTACATTACTTCTACATTTTGATACTCAGATTAGGTTACTGATTGCTTCTTTTTTACAGGTAACTGGTCATTGTAACGGAATACATTGTTATAGTAACCCTCCCAACCCTGCTTGTGTGTTTTACTCCAAATATTTTTCGCTAACTAACCCCACATTATCATGGTTCCTCTTAATTGTGAAACTAAGGTCAAAGAGAGGCCTGCTAAACACATGGCAGAGAATAAAGGGCACTGTTATGCCTTCAAGCTATTGTACCCACTGTTCAGCCTTGCAACTGCAGAATTACGATCTGCTAATTACATACAGAGTACCTAGCGTGTTTTATAACGGGCCAGAGGAAGAGTCTGGTGGTAATTAAACTATTGGGGGTATACGAGATTCAGTAAACTGGCCTCTTTCCTTCTGCTTATCAGAACCAGAACTGCAGGAATTGTCAGCACTTACTCCATGGTCATCTGGGACACCACATCAAACGTAGAAAAGTCAGCGCCGGCGAAATTGTCTTTGTACTGGCCCATCTTAATGGCATCCAGCCACTCGTCCACGGTGCTGAAGCTGGAGAAGTCGGGGATGCTGCGGTCCAAGAGGGGGAGATGAACACTGAGGGGGGACACATGCAGGAGCCGTTAAGATTAATAGTAATACAAAATGGCAGGTCCAAAGTCATAGACACCCGAGACCACCTGCCTGTGATTCAAACGTGAATTATTAGATTAGATGTTCAAAAGACTAGACAGTGGCCTTATCCATGAACCAATATTTTCCAAACTGATTCCTCATAAAGCCTATTTTCCAAATGAAGTGATAGGCTTCGAGGAGCCAATATATCCCCTCAGTGTCTGCGGAAAAATCTGGCCCTCGGTGCTGCACGCCACCACAAATGAAAGTACAGACAGGGATAATGGAAATCAGAAAACCCTCAAAGGAAACTAACACCCAGAGCAGAAACGCTACAAAATGTTTTGTTTTGAAAATTGCACGACTGCTTCAATTCAGGTTTCGCCTGAAGCGTTCGTTGTGGAGGATTTGATCTATCAAACCGAAAGCTTTAATTTACATAACCGCTCGGCGCCAGGAGAAACAAGAGCCACTGTGTTTCGGAAAATAAGTCAACTGTGCCACGGATGGCACTTCAGCAGGAGCATGATTTCCTGTTTGGAAAGCCTTTACATTAAAAGAAGATCAGATGCATTATATTCCTCAAGATGTTATCCACATTAATGGGAAATAATGCTAAAACCAGAGACCCCGTCTAGTGGGATTCCCGCAGAGACGAGATAAAACACACATGCAGATCCCGCACGGAGAGTGAAGACAGAGCCGGGGAAAAGGAGAAGAGCATACGTTGAACACTCATCCCCACCATGTGTTTTGACTATGAGTAATACTGAGAGATAATGCAAACACGAGTAAAACAAATGTGGTCTTCTCACCCTGAAGATAACGGGGTCATGGCCTTCAGCGTGTTGGGATTGCGGATCATCTTGTCCAGGTTGTTGACGATCTGACTGAACTTGGGCCGGTTGTTGCGGTCCTTCTGCCAGCAGTCCAACATGAGCTGGTGCAGCGCGCTGGGGCAGTCCATGGGGGGGGGCAGCCGGTAGTCCTGCTCTATGGCGTTGATGACCTGCAGGGGGAGACAGAGATCTCTAAGGGTTGCTATGAGGCTCTACAGAGGAGATCGATGGAGAGGAAACTGTACTGTTTCTGTCCAGTAGTGGAAGAAGTACTCGTGTTCTTTTCTACAGTATGAGTTCTAATACAGTTCTGCATTACAAGTAAATGTCCTGCATTCATATTGGTATCAAAAGTACTTAATGATGAAAACAATGCCCTTTGAATGAATGTGTAATTAATAATAAATTACTTGATGGTTTATAGGTATGAATCAATGGGTAAATAAAATGTTGTTGTTGTAGCTGGTTAAGGTGGAGACAGTTTTAACTGCATTATAAACAGTTACTGTTATTTGCTCCAAAATGGTAAGAAGATAAATTGAGGTGTCATGGTATTTAGAAAAAAAGGTTCTGAAATTATCAGACTTTTCTCTGAGCTTTACTTTTTCTGTGGAATATAAAATATTACTAGAGATTTAATTAGAACTGTACTTAACATAGGGCCTTAAGTTGATACTTTTTAAGCAGTAAAAAGAGTATCTGTGGTAAGTATAGTATAGTGAGCTATTAAGTAGCATACAATACAAAAGTACAGTAAATAAGTTCCTCAAACTACGTATGTGTTTACAGTACCCCGAATTTAAAGATGAAACTCCCTCTGGAGGAAACTTTGGGATTTTACCCTTTGCAGACCATTTAAATGCACAAAAACCTGTATAACACACTACAGGAAAGGGATAACTCCAAAAAGCATAATAGGGCCTCTTTATGTAAAGTTAACAACAGGCTAATCAGGAGTAAATACATGCACTGATGCCCTTTCTTCTGTGAACATATAATAATGTAATCTGTGCCTTTCACCATGTGGTGAAAACAACTGCTGTAGTCATTACTTTGTCTCACTGCCTAACAGTCAAAATTGTTAGCTATTACTTTAACACATATAAAGATATATATTTGTGCACAAATCACCGCATTAGTTCTCAATGTGAAGACTTGTTAAACACCAGTCGGGTCATTAGGAACATAAACCTTATTCCAACTACTACACATGTCTGCCAGCTGTGACCTCATCTGTGGCCTTTACAAAGTATTTAGTGCTCACTCTCTCTGCAAAGCCTACATTAAGGACTTGTCTGGCGGGGGCCGGTGATGTTGGCGGTCCAGGGGCGTGCAGAGGTGCTGCTCTGTTAACAGAGTGAAATAACCCAGAGGACACTTGCGCCGAGGACGCACGATCCCCTACTCATTACCAGATCCATTAAAGGAGCTCCATTCAGCCTCAGATTAATCTCATTCATGAGACCTCCAAACGGGGACCCCGATGGAGCAGAAACACTATCTGGAGCTGCTAATAAGATAACCGTCGAGGTCCTCAGTCCCTCTTAGCACATTTGTGTTCTCACTTTCAATTTGAAACTATTTTCATTATCTCTCGCGCCATAATTTGCTTCCCCCTCCACTACCCAGAGGGAGATAGGAAAATGGAGGCTCCAGTCAAGAGCAGAAATTGTCCATTGAGCGCTGCCTTGCATTTCAAATGATCTGATTATGTCTCTGTGGTGAGTGTGGGGGGATTTTCATATAAAACCCATGAGTGAAAGCTGCTGTTTTAGCTGTGGGAAAGACGATACAATGACAAAATGTATCCCTGAGGAGTCTGGGGCTGTAATGAAAGTCAGGAAGAAGATGATACATGTGTGTAGTGACTAGTGAGGCTTTGTTTTAAAAAACTGTTTAAGGGGGGATTTGACTCAAGAATCAACAGCAATTTAAGAAAAATACATACATCTTGATTGGTCATGTCCCAGTAAGGCCTCTCTCCGTAGGACATGACTTCCCACATGACGATCCCGTAGCTCCACACATCACTAGCGTTGGTGAACTTCCTGTACTGGATAGCTTCGGGTGCCGTCCATCGGATAGGAATCTTCCCTCCCTGCGAACATAAAGAGCACAACCTCAGCGAGGGGAAGCGAGAGAGAAAAGCGAGACCGAAACCCGACCGTCACAGTGTCCTGGCTCCGGAGAGAGTCACCGGTTCACTTGAACAATGCTGACTGTAACCCTAACTGGGAGGTTGGTATAACAAAACCCCTGGGAGTAAAGCATGGTACATAAAATACTGGAAGAACAGGTGAGGGCATGTTGTTAGGAATAGCACTATCATGTACCTGATGAATGATATTCTCATTAGGAATGTTCATATTACTTCACTTCTTACCAGAGCACTAGTGTAGGTGGGGTCGGAATTATCGTCCTCCAGGAAGCGTGAGAGACCGAAGTCTGACACCTTGCACACCAGGTTGCTGTTGACCAGGATGTTCCGGGCAGCGAGGTCGCGGTGCACGTAGTTCATGTCGGCCAGGTACTTCATGCCTGAGGCGATGCCACGCAGCATACCAACGAGCTGGATCACAGTGAACTGCCCATCGTTTTGCTGAAAAAAGAAGACCATTTCTGTTACAATACCTTTAAAAACAATACTATATATTCTGGGTCGCCTGAGAACATGTACAAACAATTACATTTTGTTATTTAATTTAAAGACACAAAAACATAGAGGACTTGTTGGTGTGCTGCATTAGTGTTGGTGCCAGAGGACTGAGTGCAACACAGACAGGCTTTGTCCATTATCTGTATATATGGTATATCTGAGTTGTCTCATTTTTGTGCAAACAAAAGATTACGCCATTACAAATTGATGGTGGAAAGAGCTCCCATTTGATATTAGGACAGCAGAAAGTCTACAAATCTTTCGTCACAGACTGAAAACCCATCTGTTTTGTCTGCACTTACTGTAAGTTGCCTAAGTCAAATGAAATGTTGAATAATGCAATCATCTCAAGAGGACATATGCACATTTTCAGGTTTGTATTTGGTGCCTCTACTGTGACATGTCTCCATGCTTTAATGTTCAAAAAGCTCTTTATTTGTCTCATACTGCCTGTGCTGCAGCACCTCTTTTCACCCTCTGTCTGAAACCAGAGCCCAGTCTGCTCTGATTGGTTAGCTGACCAGCTCTGTTGTGATTGGTCGACCGCTTAGAGATGACCCGCCTCTTAGAAAATCACATACAATGTGCTGGAGCGCATAGTGATGTCACTTTGATATGGAAGTAAACAAAATAGTTTAATCTAAGTGTTTCAGGCAGGGGGAAAGTGGGTGAGAGAGAAACTCTATTTATGATTTACATGCACACAAACCATACAACACACTAGAGGAAAAGGAAAACCCCAAAAATCTATGTAAAACAAATTGACATATTTGTGTTTGTTTCACTGAATTTTACTTTAAGAACTAATTTATGCACCCTCTATTAAAAAATAATGTGCAAAATTGATTCCCAATTCACTAATTTTAGAGAAATTATAATCATTTTATTGTGACATGTCTCCTTGTAACCCAACCCAGATGTGGCTAATGTAGAAAAGTTACTTATGGTATTAGTTACTGCGAAGAGGCCCTGCAGGACACTGAGGGCCAGGTCTGGGCTGGCCTCTGCAGGGCTAAGCCAGGGTCTGGCTGGCTGTCTACAGCTGTTCCCCTCCTCGGTTTGGTGAGGGGCTTTACCCCATGCATGGGGAGCGTCTGGAGCTCTGGTGCAGCTGTGCCTCCAACTGTGCACACCTGCACTCGCCCCACCACGACGCCCGGAAAACAGGGGATTCCAGAGAATGGAGCCTGGGAGTCGGAGGAGGGCGTGAACTGACGGAAAGGCCAACAGAGGGAGTTGGAAGGGCAGGGAGAGCAGTGCCCCGGGCGCCGCCATGTTAACTGCTGCATGACCGCTCCACTAGCCTATTTCTCATTCAAACAGTGCTGCTCATTAGCCTGGCGGATGCCTCTCCTCACGTCAAGCTGCTCTTCCTCGTGCACCATAGCAATTAAGCAAAATGCATTATTCATGGAGCTTTTTTCACAAATACACATTGCAACTAAATCTGTTTGCTGTGTTTGCATAAACTGTAATTGGCAGGATTCCTCCAGAGTCTGTGAGGTCAAGTTAAGTGGAAGAATTGTAACTGTGTGAATTTCTATTAAATTAATGTTTTTTATCAAACATAGGAGTTTGTTCTTTTATAGCTTATAGTCGGTTCCAGGCACCGGTCCATCCCTGATTGATCTATTATCTTTGTCTCTCTACCCTGCAGGTGTTTTTCTGCAGGAGGTGACAATCCTTCAGCAGGCAGCTCAGCACAGACTTCAGTGACCATTTTACACCAGTCATCTCAAAGGAGACAAGAAACCGTGTTCAGAGGCTTTGACACTGTCAGCAATTGTTGTCATGAACTGTCACTGTCAGGAGACACAGAAGTTCCCTGTTGTTTTCAATACAATGCGCTGTCAAATATATTTAGAAAACATCTACATGTACACAAACACCCTTCACCACGAGATCAAATTCCAAAAAGAGCTGATGCTTTGTGCCTCCGAGGTCGGGAGGCAGAATGCAAATAAAGCCTCAGTCTCACCAGCGTGCTGACAGGAGCTCGCAGTCTTCTTCTTGAGGAAGTGTTTGATGTTGGCTTGCAGCAGAGAGCTTAAACTCACTTCCAGGGAGGGTATTAAACACTAGAACATTCCCCAACAAGACATCGTTTTCAGGCAATTTCATAATGCTGTTTAGTTCTTTAATTTACATGAAATAAATGGTTCTTAATAATTGCCTGCCTAATTCACAATATACTACACATATGTAGAACAACTATTGATGGCATATTGCTTTTGTACTGCAGTTACAGGGGCCCTATTATGCTTTTATGGGGTTTTCCCTTTCCTGTAGTGTGTTATACAGGTTTTTCTGAATGTAAATGGTGTGCAAAGGCTAAAATCACAAAGTTCCCTCCAGAGGGAGTTTCTCTCCCACACACTCCCCCCCCCACTGCCTGGAACATTTCGATTTGACTCCTTTGTTTACTTCCGCAACATAATGACATCACTACGTAATACTCGCACTTCTATTGGCTAGCGCTTCAATACATTTTACATGATTGGCTATACATGTCTAATTGGTTGACCAATCACAACAGAGCCAGCCAGCTAACCAATCAGAGCAGACTGGGCTCTGGTTTCAGACAGAGGGTGAAAAGCGGTATGAGAAAAATCAAGATCTTTTTGAACATTAAAGCATGGAGACATGTCACAGTAGAGGCACAAAATAGAAATATGAACATGAACATTTGCATAATAGGGCTCCTTAAAGAATATGGTGTACCACACGTTTTACTTCAGGAAAGGCAATGGCTCGTATTAATTATAATCTGGCATTGTGGCAAAACGCTGGCATACTCTCAGTGTTACATTAAATTGACAGTTCCCATTAAACCATTCAAAGTATAAAACAAAATTCTATAAATCTGAGGGAGGTCCTATTCTGCTTTTGTCAAAATTGAGAAGGGAGCTTTTTGAAAGCTTAAAAAAAAACATTTTAGAAAAAAAAGAAACGTTTTTATTTCACTGAGTTCCAAAGACAGATGGTGAAAGTCCGTGTGGCATCTCATCTCATTGCCATCTTCATTTTTTTTTAAATCTGACATCTCATTTTAACTCTTGCAAAGCATTTAAATTATTTATGCAGGTAGTAAATGAGGGAGCATGGCCGGTTCTGTGTAATATCTTTCTCTGGTTAGATTATGAAAATTAAAAATCCCTTGAGCCTGTGAGCTCTGCATAATTCTTGTCAGGAAGTCAAGGAAACACAAGTGTGTAGTATTTTTTACGCATCCAGATACAGTGCTGAATAGTAAGTAGAGGACTAAGAGTGCATTGAATTCCATAAAAAACTAGTAAACATCAAACAGAATCAAAGGCCATGCCCTCTCAAGACCCTGTTATGATGTGGATAATGGTATTGATTGTCAGAGAAAATATGGAATTTAAAACATCAATACTAGCCATAAGCAGATAATCTGTAAGAGTAAATAGTGTAGATTATTGGAACCGACAAAACCTCTGAGGAATTTATGATTGACCATATTTTGTGAATGCTAGCAGGTATTTGAAGTGGTGTTTCTGAGCATGAGTGTATAAACCGTGTCAAATTCTAAACAAATATGTGTGTACATACAAGAGTGTGTGTGTCAGTGTTTGTGCATCATGAAGATTAATCCTTGTTTATCAGATATCTGTCAAACGAAAGCACTACTCAGGCTGATTTTTTTTTATATCAAAATCACAATTGAAAGAGTACATTTCATTCAAGTATAACATTATAACATTATAAACAATGTCTTTGCAAATATGTAGCTTGAATTGAAAATTATTCATTTCACTGACTATAATGGCAATTAAATGTGAGCAGTTTGTTGATTAATGTCAATGCTGTGAGGAACAACAAAACATCACAACACGCACTTTGCATGCTGTCTTGTACATTTCTGACAGGAAGCTTGGCAGTTGTCAAAGTTAACAGACACTGACAAGCAGGGTTTTAAAAAAACTCAAGCACTTCAATTTTAGAAGCATATAAAAAAAAAAAGCTCTGAATCGAGACCTCTCGGATCCAAAGCAGCGAAGCAGCTCATCTTGTCAGTCAGTGATGCTAATGCTAATGTTAGCTTATGCAGCTACAGTGCCGAGCTGTCAATAGTAGCAGCATTAGGAACAGTTTAATATAAAAACATTGTCAGCTTTATACATTATTACCAAATATGCAAATGTTATCAGTAAATCTGAATAGATCCAATATTATTGATGTCAAATATAGATATAATAAATACAAGTGTGATATTTTAATAAATGTGACTGGAATTGCTCTGTTTCCTGTCTGACCTGGCAGGAAAAGCAACTTCACTAACTTACATTATCAGACATTTGCTATAAGACGAATCAATTTAAGTTTATTCCTGGCATAATCACATTTTGATTTATATTGTATAGACCACAGGCCTGTAATTACTAACGTTTTTTAAATACACATTTTATATCTTAGGTGAGACAGACACTGTAAAAACATGAATGTAGTTCGCTGACATCACCCATTGATTTCTGAAGAACCGTTGTAAAGCTGAATGTGGGTTGCTCCACCCATCACAATCTTAGCAATGCAAACTTCTCCCAACTCTTGGCTAATTCAAAACTGGTGAAATGGCAGCCTTGCCTTAAATCATTTCAATGGTTGAGGGTTGTCATAAAGGGAAAATTAGCCATAAATCCCATGCTGTAAACAATTGATGTCTGCTGTGAAGTTGGCCAATTTAAGAATTAGCTTATATAGGCTTTTGGAAACATCCTTAAGAGGCCATTTAAGAATTAGCAATTGTACGTGTTAGCTTCATACTTCAGCACCAGATGCTGTTGCTTGGTGACACACATGAAGACAACACAAACAATCAAAAATAGTAGTTGCTTACTCTGAGGAAGGAGTCCAGAGAGCCGTTCTCCATGAACTCAGTGATGATCATGACAGGACTGCTCTTGGTGACCACGCCCTCCAGGTGGATGATGTTTGGATGGTCGAACTGGCCCATGATGCTGGCCTCGCTCAGGAAGTCTCGCCTCTGCTTTTCAGTGTAGCCAGTCTTCAGAGTTTTTATGGCCACAAACATCTCTCTTTTACCCGGGAGCTTCAAGTTACCACTGCAAACCTCTCCAAACTCTCCTGTGAAGAAGAAATAGCATGAGAAAAAAAGCAATGGTTCTATTAAACTCAAGGCGATCTTATTTAGAAATCAAGTTATTTTATCCCTTAAATGGTTTCTGTTTCCTATGGGATATATGTATTTGATAGGTGTTGCTCATCTGTAAAATGTATGTAATAACTGTATGTGTATTTTACGGTGTACTATGGGTATTAATGGTGTTACATGGGTGTAATATGGGTCTAATAACAGTGTTATATAGGTGTAATAATAGTGTAACATGGATTTAACATGGGTGTATAAATGTGTAATATGGGTGTGTTGACAGTGTAGTAGGGGTGTAATATGGTCATATTGCTGCTACATGAGTTTAATGTTGGTCTAATCAGTGTAACATAGGTATATAAGCAGGGGTGCACATAACTTTTTTGCCCTGGTTCTCAAAGGAGCACCTGGAGATGTTGCTTGGTGCGCATCCTTAAAATGAAATAAACCGGAACTTTTGAGGGGTACTTGACTTTATGAACGGGCGGGGGGGGGGAGGTGCGCTAGTGAGCACGCAGAAGGGTTACTGTGCGGAGCGCATAAAGCAGACCCTTCACGCGATAGCGAGGGGTAGAGCGAGGGATCGCAGATGCCGTCGTGCTCGTGGACGGATTAAAACAATTAAACCCGCCCAAGTAGCCAAGTAAAGTCTATGTGTGGGAAACCCTGCTATCTTACCAGTTCTTATGCAACTCGCAAATATCTCTCTCTCTCTCTCTCTCTCTCTCTCTCTCTCTTCTCTCTCTCTCTCTCTCTCTCTCTCTCTCTTCTCTCTCTCTCTCTTCTCTCTCTCTCTCTCTCTCTTCTCTCCTCTCTCTCTCTCTCTCTCTCTCTCTCTCTCTCTCTCTCTCTCTCTCGGTGCGCAAATGCGCCTTTTCTCAAATTATCCGGTGCTCTTTTTTGGCGGGGGGTGCACCTGCGCACCAGTTATGTGCAGCCCTGTATATAAGGGTGTAATAATGGTTTATCATGGGTGTAATAACTAAGTAATGTGGGTGTAAATGAGTGTAATAAGGGTGTAAGTTAGAAAACAGCAATCAATACATTTTCCAACATATTGAATATTGAAAGTGTGATATTCCATTCACGTTTCAGTCAGATCTTTCCATTACCTGCTCCGATGACCTGTTCAATCTTCACACAGGATATATCAATCTCCTTGGCAAACTCCCTCACAGCCTCGTTGGGGTCCTCATATGTAAACGGATCAATATATATCTTCATTCCTGGAGTCACTTGGAAAAAGAAAGAGCCTCTATAATATTTGGTTTCTGGTCATCCTTAGACTACTTTTACAGTCATATGTATCCAGGCACATTAACAATTCCTCTTGCATTCACTCATTACATTTCCTGGAAGGCATTAGGGTGTAGTTACAAATGGCGGTTAAGACTAGTGTCTCGTGGCTACTTTGTATAGCGATTCAGTCAGCAAGGACAAGTTACTGCCTGTCTTCTTTGCTCTGATAAGGCATCATCATCTCCTGTGAGTCATAGTGCCATTAACACTCAGGCGAGAAACCGGGGTCCTATATCAGCACCTCTCAGCTCCACTCCAAGAAATAAATTGGCCCTCTTAAGCCCTGATGCCAGGTAAATTGGCTTAAGGTGGCCTTTAAGTGTGCAGGGACTTAAGTGTCCTGAGTTTTAAATCAGATTATTCGGCTCTCACCTCCACATCAGGCCTGAGGCTATTTGAATGGATGCTGAATTCATGCATTGGCTGGTGGAGAGCTAGAAGAACATGCACACCGCCTAAAACCCTGGCACACTAAGCTGAAAAAAAGTGCTGCAGAGATGAACAGATGGTGAGGATCTGACCAGGAAAAAACCCCCATCACTAAAACCTCACCATCTCTTCCCAAGCTGAAGCAGTGTTCAACAGACCACCCTCCTTTAATGGCAAAGACCACAAAAAACAGGGGCATGAACTGTTGACTGGTGAGAGGACAGAAGGCTCACATTGGCTTCTGTTAATAGCTGTGAAATACCATGTCATACTGGCCCACATTTCTCTGAAGCACAGACTGGACTTCTTGGCACAGAGTGATCGGATTATATTGTGTTACCTTTAGAGCGGAATTAGCATAAACAGGAAGAAGCAGGGAGATAATTACACAATCTAATAAAAAAATTAAAATGGGGTCATAAACTTGAGGAATTAAAGAGATCTGCGTTTTTCCAATCATGCAGAAGAACGATGGATTAGCTTTAATATCTTAGAAAGAGTCAAGAGGAAATTACTTCTCTTTCAGATTTATTTCTGTAATACTGTCATTTAAGCTCTCTGCTACTGTACCATATGGACCCAGGAAATCATTGAGATATCCCATTCATTCACACAGTCTTTAGAATTTTCCCAACAATGGAAAATGACGCATGTGGCATTAGCATGCTAATGGCGTTAACATGAGTGAAGACTGACCTATTTCCAGCACAATGGATTTGGTTAACTATGAAATGTGATGATCCACAGAACACACACTTGAAACTTGTTTTTTGATGTGGTTAAATCCGGGCTCCAAGCGAGCGGAGTCAAACAACAGTCAGGATTACTCGCAAGGAGGGGGGGCAAATGAAGCTGTGCCGTGGTTGGGCCGTAGCCAAGGACACCAGCATGCAAGGTGGTAGCCATGGAGACAGGTGTGTGAGGCAGCGGAGGGGCTGAATGACAGCCATGGTGATGACTGTGTGAGTTGGTAGTCATGGAGACAGGTGTGTGCGGTGCTGATGGGGGTTTACTCACTGTGGCCGCTGGTGTAGTGCTGCAGTTTGTCCGTGTATTCTGAATCACCTCGTTCAAAGCCACGCCTCCTGGGGGAAAGACAAAGAACTCTAGCTCCGGTTCAAAAAGAGAGAGCAGGGAGGGGCAGGAACACAGATCAAACACCCCCAGGTGTACCTGCACTAAAGATACACTGACAGAGATCACAGGCAGAGCCAGGGAGGCATTTGTTTGTTTGCTACAGTGGAAACAGCTGCCAGCTACACTAAACAAATATTTAATCGATTTCCTCCACCTCTTCTGGGCAGATTCGTTCCAATTATTGGTCCATATCATAGATTTATACAAAATATCAGCAGTGGTTTTTTATATAGCCTTCAAAAGGTGACCGAAATGTTAGAAAAACCCCATAAACATGCATTAATGCTCATGCATATCAATATCTTGTTATTTATAATTATGTGAACCCTGCACATCCCTCTGTATACTTTCCTCTTCAAGGTTACCTTTTTCTTTATCATCTGCACAGCTCTCCACTTCACATACACTCCATTACTGCATTCTTTGATTCAATTCTGAGTCTGAGTAATTTGTGTCTATGTATGCACCATACACACACGCACATTCCTTGTATGTGTACAACTACTTGGCAATAAACCTGATTCTGATAATCGTTGTAAGAAGAAAACACTGAAAGCACCATTGACCAACAACACAGTGTTAGCAAGCCATCAATCACAAGGTGGGCTCCACAATAAAATGTTTACATCATTTTGTCAACACACTTTTCATATTGAGTGTTTTTCCAATCCATTCAGCTTTTAGTGCCACATCAGTCCCTAGCCTTGTTCATCCCATTATAATGGGAACTATTATTCAACACTAGCTTCAACACATTGCAGTATGTTCTTTAACTTCATTACCAATTTGTCAGCTAAGTTTTAACTGGCGAGCAGTTTGACAAAGACATATTAAAATATCTCTGTTAAGTCCCGTGATGGGCCATCACAGTACATTAGAACTGTCCAACAGTTTGCAAAACTCTCAATCACACACTCTTCCATTTTGTCCAGGCGATGTTCCCACAATAACCAAAAATGCAATGCACAATGTGAAAAACTGAATTTCCGCTAGGGGACTAATAAAGAATGTCATATATGTTATCCTTTGCCATTAGTCTGTCATTATCCAAGAAAGAAGTATATTGCGGTATATCTACTAGCAAGATATAGTCAGAAATTCATCTTGTTCAATTTTGTCTGTGAATCAAAACAGTGAGCAGGAGCTAAGCTGCAGTTTTAAAATGAGTGGCCCCAGTGGGAACTGAAATCCTAACCTTGGCAGAGTAACAACCATTTGATTCTCGCTGAGCTGGATCACCTACAGAAATGTAATGTCAGCGATGTTGACCTATATGTGTTATTTCTGCTGCTGAAAGACTGGAATCTATTAAGAATTAATATCTTGGAAACCAGATGGTTTTATCTGTACAACTCACATTGAGAGTGAGTACATACAAGGAATTTGACTCGTTCTTTCTTTGCTCTGAATGAACTTACACACAATTCTTAGAGCAATTTTCAGAAGACGTATATAAATGGACCTACAGACCTTATTCCATAGAAGCAGGTTAATACTGTCTGCTAACAAGCTAACAGACTTCATGCAACCTTGAATAGAAGCTAAACCACAAAAAAGGAACAAATATTCCACTTCGCCAGCTTGTGTAGCTGTTGTGTTGGTTCACAGCATGCTTGTTTAAAGAGACTGAGACTCGACTGACTCACCGGTTGCAGACGATGATGATGACGACCACAGCGATGAGGAAGACCAAGCCCGCAGCTGCCGAGCCGATGATGAGAGGTAGCTTCTCCTGAATACTGGTGTTGTATTCCTCTGTAAAAAAGAAGAAACACATACATAAACAGAGTGCCAAGCACACACACACAGTCAGAAGCTGTAACATATGGGTGAGCATCTGAGCCGTTGCATATGGAGCGGGCGATGGGTGACAGACGGACATATGGCCGGGTGAACCAACGATTATCCTGGCATCTTGACTGACTGCATGGAAGATTTTTTCCAAAGCTGAATGTGCTCAGATGCCGCAGATATGGACAAATCATCTGGCAGAAAGCGTGTGAAGTAAGGAGAGAGAGCATGTTTGGGTGCGACCCAGACGGATCAGGGAGCCAAGAGCAGGATCCAGGCATTGAACGAGCACACAGAGCAGAGCCAGGCCCTGGCTCTCTGGAGCACTGGAAATGACACACAACTTCCCAGTTTTTAGCCAGATACAATTATTAGTAAGATCCTCACATTTTTCTTTCTGCTTCTGGATAGCATGAATATTGTCTATTATACCATAGAAAACCAAAAAGTATTATCGTCTACTACATCAATACTGTCTGAACATTAAATAAATGGAGAAATAAAGCTCTATTATGTGTCAACAGTGTTACTTAATCTTCAGTATTTGTCAACATTCTCCTATAAAAACACATTTTCTATGACAAAAACAATGTTTTACATTTGTTACCACAGCAGCCTCTACTAATGTGCCAAGAGGAAGATGTTTGGTATTTGACAAAACATTATTGCATTTTAATGTGTACCTACAGTATTTATGAAAAGCGTATATATACACCTTATAAATGCTTAATATTAGGAATTAAGAGTAAAGTGTTACCCATAACTTTAACCAGAGAGGGAGAATTCTGCAAACCATTGCAGTTTTATCAAAGGCCTTTAACATTTGAATTGTTTAAAACTCTGAAATACAGCATTCATTCATTTGAGGTACCACTGGTAAAGTATTACAAAATAAATAACGAACAGATAAGTGTTCACTTGGAATATCTGTAACATAAAAATCCAATTGATACAGAAATCAGGGTTTGAAAATAATGTTTATAGTGCAAACACTTAATGCTTAATCTTTTTCCCTCCTGTTAAATATTTTCAGAGCTGTATTAAAACAAAAGGATATTGTGACCTTAAACAAGAGTTATAAGTGTCTTCTTGGAGCAGGAAACAACTTTTAGATGGGACACAAAATCCATTTAAAGAATAACTTTAAACTAATATACTTCCCTTTAAAAAAAGGTAAAAGCTAAATTCATTTATTCTTCAGTTTACTCAATATTTCCAATTATGAGTCAGTTTAGATATATCTGTAGCGCTGGGATCTGTGTGTGTGGCAGCATCAGATGTTGGTATGAAGGCTCGGGGTAATGATGGCCCTGGGCGCTGCAGGCTGAAGGAAATGAGATGTTCAGAGGGAAAAACCCAGGCCTGACTCTAACATTAGCCCGCACGACTGATGTTTACTCAATATTCTCCCAGTCGTTTCTCTTCAGAGATAAGACAACTCCGACCTCATCCTTGACTCAAAGGCTTAGGGTGAAAAATGGCAAAAGCTATCTTTGCTATAAAAATATGGCTTTCGTGTACCACATCGAGGAAAGGAATCATGAATGCTGGAATATGAATAACAAAATAATGACAGTATAACATGTGGGATGTTTTCTATTACTGAGAAGGACATAATACATTCCATGCCATACTGATCTGGTTTTGGGGTATTTGAACTGTTTACTCCACAACATGACTCCCTTCGTCCCCGCAGCTGTCTGCATCCATATCATGGTGGCTCGATGGGCAGCGCATGAGAGGCGACGACAGCTCTGCGTGCTTTTAGGAACATTAGTTGAATTCTCACCCTCAGTCATGGTCTGGAAGTACAGTTTGCCACTGTAGCGTCCAAAGCCGGCCACGGTGCGCGCCCGGACCTGGAACACGTAGATGCTTCCTGGCTTCAGGCCGCGGATCACCACTGTGTTGGTCTGGCTCCTGATGGCGGTAGCATTAACCTCTGATTGGTCCTAGGAGAAGAAAAAGCAACATGGTAAATATTTACAGCTGGTTATTGTGAAAAGTCACAAGAATAAAGGATATGATAGGGTATGATGTTTATATAAAGTCTAAGGGTTGGATCTGGGATACATGATACAACAGTATCACTAAGCTCAGCACTTTTTTTGGGGACATTGCACAGCCAATTGTTTTTTAAACAAATAGAGCCATTAAACCATTACAAGGTGACACAAAACAACACAATTGGAATTGAATTATATGGAATAATTCAAATGTTTTGCTTGTCATGTGTGTTTCTGGTTCTTGGGTGTATTGAACTGTCAGATTCTTTATTTGAAATGTTGAAGGGATCCTATCACCTCTGTTTTGACTTTGATTTGTAATATATTTATTTGTATATATTTTTGGTATACAAGCTAGTATTGTCGTATCAACATACTGTCCTGAGATGTGTATCTCTTGCCTAGACTAAATAAAATAAAATAAAAAAATACATAAATAAGCCATGTATAGGCAAATACAATTGTAAATGGTTTATTACTAAGCAAAAGAAAAAATCCTACACTGAGACTGTAACTAAAATACTGAGAGCAGGGATGGTAGAGAAAAATCAGGGCTACTCCCATAAATTACCACATTGACCACAATAGAGCAAATTCCCGTGATTTGATAGCAGAAAAAGAATGTTAGATAAAGCAGCAGGACTGAAAGAGGAGCACATCCAGCAGCTGCAGAGAAGAAGGTAAATATGGTGGCAGTTTCAGGTCAGACGGGCCTTTCTGAGTCATGCCTTCTGATGATCAGAGCTGAATCTCACTGCAGTCCCCCTCTCCTCGATGCTGACAGGTCTGAGAGCGGAAGAGTGAGACTCCTTTAGCTGCTGCCTTCAACCCGCTGCTCTCTGCACACTTCTGAGCCACAGCAGGGGCTGGGACAATTGTTTTGACAGCTCTCTCCAGCAGTGTCAGAAGAGGGGAATTATATTCAAATGTGGAACGGCTCAGCGTGTGGAAGAAAGCTAGACAAACGCTGCGTATACATGCGTGATTGTCTATGTCTGTGAAAGGGCTGCATGTATTTAAGTGATCATTTTGCATTGAATCAAAACAGCACATTTGTGACTGTGAGTGTTCTTTTGAGAAAGTATGGAGCTTGCCCCTCGAATACTATTTTTACAGCAGTCAGCGCATCATTGTTTCAACCGCAAGTCTCTGCACATCAATCCCCAGCGGCCCTACTGCGGGGCTGAGAGCCGTTTCCTTTTCCAGTGACTGACCGTGATTATAATTGGAAGAGAATGAGCAGAAGTTCTAAGCAACGTTCAGAAGCTCTGACTGTACGCCTCCTAGGACGTGCTGACGATCCTGAGGGGGTATTCTGAATTGAAATGCGCAAATAAATAAACAGTTGTGGAAAAAGTACAGTATATGAGTTTACCAAAACATTATTGTCAAAATACTTAATTACAAGTAAAAGTCCTGCATTCAAAATCTTTCTTTAGTAAAACTACAATATTATTATCAGAAAAATGTACTTAAAGTTAAAAAAGTTAAAGTAATTATTGTGCAGAAAAATGTCCTTTATGTGTGTGTATAATTATTTTCATATATGTGACCATTTTAAATAATATTGTTGCATCAAGTAGCTTTTACTGTTTGATTTTTTGTAAAATATTTGAATAATTTGAATCTTTTGTGAATTATAGAGTAAGTCAACTAGTTTATTTTTTAGAAATGCATTTGGTTAAAAGGAGCTAAAGATGTTAAATAAATGTAGAAAAGTTAAATAACATTAATTTACTTGTAAATGTAGTGGAGTAAAAGTATAAAGTAGCATAAAAGTAAAGTCCAATACCTCAAAATTGTACTTAAGTACTTGAGTAAATGTACTTAGTTACTTCCCACCTCTGTAAATAAAAGAATGTTTACCATTAGGGTGGAATTGATTTGACAAAAGGAAGTGATCAGTGAAGGCTTGGAGGAAGGATGTGATACCTTTTCATAACACAGGAGCTCGTAGTCCAGGATGACTCCATTGGGCTGGTCAGGCTGGGACCAGGAGAGGGTGATGCTGTCCACAGTGCGGCTGACCTGGTGCATGATGGATACTGTGGATGGAGCTGCGAGGAGACAAAGACAGTGTGTTAAGGATGAGTCAAATAAGTAAGTACATGCTTGACAGTCACGCATGCTGAGTTTTACAGCATCTTTAATCTCGCAGCCAAACACCGGGTACTGCAAAGGTGTAATACGTAATGCCATAAAATCCATGTAATATACTGCAGCCCGCCTTTTAGAGAGTTCACGACGAGACATGCACTGCAGGTTGGCAAGTTACAACACCGGCTAAACCACATAAGCAGCCTCCTGGGACTTCCCAGTGTCAACCGTGATTTTCATGTGATTAATTTACACTTGTCAAACGGCTGATAACAGGCTATGTTCTTCAAGTAAATCATTTTTAAATCATTGGACCACCGTGCATTACATGCAGGAAACCCATTTGTATGGCACATAAATGAATACAAACAAATAGCGTGAGTCACAGGTGATACAACTGCTAGAGAACAGCTTAAATAGGTTTTCCAAGGCCTACAGCAGTGATCCACCCATGTAGTCCAAGTGTACCTTCAGTCGTTATTCCCAATTGAATCTATGATTTACAGAGTTCATTAACGTAGCAGAGGTTTTTCATACTATAAATCAAATGTGTTTTTAATAATTGCCAAAACTTTGCTAATCAATAAATCAGCATTTAGAAACCTAGAAACGGCCTTATTTGGGTTGGTCTTTGCAAGAACTACTTCATCATCACCTTACATTTATTTCCGCGCATGAATTCGGGACACGTTGAAAGATTGAGATAGATGACTTTACAAATCAAGCTTTAGTTCGCTGCAGGTTGATTTTTAAAGAATACTGAGATAACAAAGAACAAATAGGCTATTTCAAAAAAACATAAAACCACATATAAATGGAAAACTGTTGGCTATAATGTGACGTTTATATTATTGCTTGGTTTTACCAATGGTTTAGTTTTACCAATGGTTATAAATACGGTTTTACCTATGCCTAGATACCAAGATACGAAGCCAATGCATTACCTCAGAGTGTACTGAGCAGTGGTCACGGTGGACAGTTGAACTATGGTGTGCGGTACGTTTATTGTAAATACTATTTCAATCTTAAAGAAAAAATTACTCACAAAAAACAACCCAAAACAAAACATTATTTTCACATTATTTAATTTTATTCAACACTTTCATTACTTTTTTTGCATTAAAACCATTACAAATTGCCCTGTTGCTAATTGTAGTCATATACCTTCTTTCAGTAAGCACACGACTCAATGACGTGTTACATCATGGGTGGCCTACTACAGTCTTGAATAACCCAGTGACTTAAAGCGTTATACATTCTTTCAAGTACAACCATAAGGTCAAGGGAGCGTGATAACCTCACATCCTCCAACAACCATTAAGATTAGTTCAGGGTGCCGTGGGTCAGTGTAAAGCTAAGAGAGGCTGAAGATAAAAAGCTTTGTCTGGGGGAGCCTGGCAAGGCCTGCAGGCCTCTGAGTCTGAGCCTCTGTGTGTGTGTGAAAGGGAAGGGTTGGCTGGGGAGTCAGAAAGGGAGGGGGTGCCGGGCGAGATTTATGGACACCAAGCCCCACGCTCATCCCCTACAGGCCCGTGCTGCACACACACATCCAGCCCTCAGCCTGCAGCACAGTGGCTCCCCTGAGTCCCGGCCATAAAGAGAGACGTCTTTCCACCGGCACACGTTCTCTGAGGAAACTCCGCTGACTGGGAAATTACAACCTCCACGCCTCCATAATGAGAGATTCTGCAGCTGCGTGTGTGGTTTCTAGATAATATTTATTGTGTTGTTTTTAATGTAAAGAAACGCTTGAAACTGAGTATCCTGGCAAACAGCATGTGTTTAAAGGACCACAGTGAGTAGAGCCAATGATAAAAAGTTTTATAATCTTTAAAAAATACCTGAAAAATCATTTGACCACTGTATGATGCCTGGTATTCAAATTCAAATACACAGTATAAGTACAGTATATGTTATTTTTTTAATAAAGTTTGCCATTTTTATTGAATTTAAGCAACTGTTTGGATATTCATCTCGTGTTTTATTTAACATTATTTAGGCACATTAAACTAAACTAAACCAAATCTTCATCAGCTAATCAGCTCTTCCTCACGTGCCCTCTGACCCACACAGAGTCATCCATCTGAGGCATCAAATTATGATGTCTCATATAAACTCTGATGGTCAAGGAACCGAGCATGTCCTAATGTGCCGCTGCCAGCAGATGATAAATAGATGTTCTGTATTTCATCTCAGCAAAGCACTTTACACCACGATGGCCTGTGACTCTGCAGCTCACATATATCATCCTGCTTTCCTGGAGCCGGAGGTACGATAATGTATACAGTATCCAGTCAGGACACAAGTCTCAAGAATGTCTTCCTTCTCTCTGTACTCTCCAGTTTGTTTGCAGTCACAAGACGACAGCCTAATAAGGCAAACAGTTACTCTAAGAGGAACTCACGAGTATCCCATTACGGATGTACATATATTCAAGACTGCCACATGGCCTTTTCCTGCATAGCATTTCCATTAAACACACGGCGCAGCCATGCCCAGTAACCTGATACAGAGGCAGAGAAACAAAGGCAGCTCATGTATTCATGTACAGAGGATGGACACATGCCAACATGAAAAGCTGTTGGAGGAGAACACTGCGGTTTTCTTCTGCGTAAGAACAACTTCCAGACAGCGGGGTGGCAGTCGCCATGTCTGAGAAACCGATAAGAGCTTGGTGTAACAGAAAACAAACTGGGGTAAAATAAAATGATTTTTAATGCAAAGTAAATACCCTAAAAAATACATGAAGAATGAAAACACTCAGATGTAGGGAAAATGGCAATCCAGCTGTGTTGTGTATTTCAAGGTAATTCAGAACATGAATTGTAAGCTACGCTGACATTCCACCAATTGACGGAGGAATGTAGCGGTACGCCAAGTCTGCGTTTCATTGCAGTACGGCCTACAGCAACGATCCACATATGAAAACCATTTTCTTACATCTAATTTATGTACTTCAAATCTACAAGTCTCCATTGTACTCCACATTTTTAAGTGTACCTACAATCTTTTCCCCCCGACTTAATCTATAATTCACAGGGTCGAGTAAACAGTTGGTTTCCATTGTGTCAACATGACTCACTGATGTATGCCTCTAAATGCATGTTTCAGTTGTTTCAAGCCATTTGCTTTGTTGTTACAATCATTATGTTCAAATCATGTGGATTGCAAGCCATTACATACAATTAGAAATGCAACAAAAAAAAAAGATTTAAGAAAGTTATTTATGTTCCGGAGACCAACCTTTCAATAACTATGTCAAGTCAGATAAATTCTTCAAAGTGGGTGAGCCGCACTGTCATTGGATACTTTATTTGTAGGTTTTTACCCTCAATGAATTTATTCATGTCCTTAAAGCTAATGAAGCGCTTATAATGACAAAGACAGGGATTGTAAGTTGATATAATTAAATTAGATGGCTGAATTGGAAAAGTAAATGGCCTTGATGAATATGTCTCGAACAGTTTGCCATAGACCACAGAGGAGTGGGAGAGTGGGCAGAGGGGTCGCAGACATCATTTATCATGTCAAAGCCAAAGCTCCACATGCATCACTGGATGATTATCTATGTGACATACAGGGTGTTTGATTTTCCCTCTTAACCATCCGTTTAATTATGAAAAGATTGTGTTGAAATAATAAATAAATCTCCAGTCTATCCAAATATGCTAACAGCTCAAAGAGACAATAAAGAGGTTAATACGCTGGGGCCAGTAGAGGGGCCTGTATGTCCATTTGAAACTTCCAAGGTTGTACATCACATTGCTTAATTGTGAGAGGATGGGAGGCCCCAGCTGTCGTCAAATAATTAGGTTTCAGACCCCACATCATTATCTAGCCCGGGATCTGATATGAAAGACTGCTTTGGAGTCTTTTCTAGCATGACACTCTGGCCTTGGCCCAACAACACAGAACACAAAAGGCTCTGTTTTGCTCAAACATCTCTAATAGATGTTTTAGTGCTGTGTTTGAACACCTAGCTACTTCCCTAATCAATTAAAGATGGAGTTTACAGGGATATTTCCACTCATTTGAATCCAAGCCCATTTAATGGGGCATGCTTCTGCTAACACGCAAGCAGAAGTGAGGCTTTCATCCGTCTCATTAATTTACGCCTCTTATCTTTTATTATGCTACACTCCTTTGGTGGGCTTTTCCACTCTCCACTCTTTTTGACCATGTCCTTGTTTGGCTGCAGTTGTACTGTTAAGCCTCATTAATAAGTACTGTAAGGAACATGATGGGCACATTCATTAAGCAAGGCTGCTGAAGTGAGACCAATGCGGATGGATGGCAGCAGAGCGAGGTCAGTCATGGGTGCCCATGTCCGAAACACCCTTATTGGACAGACTTCCAGGAATGGAGAGGTCTTTAGGTTCTCTAGGAACTAAAGACAGGCACAGTCACTCTTAAATCTGCTGAAAGAGCATGTATTTAGTACTATTTTGTTTGTACCAATATTTTGTGATAATATACTGCATATGGTTTTTTGGGGGGGTATATCTATATTACATGTAAATATTTAAATTTATATAGTCTTATAATAGTTTTATTTTTTGGCCCTTTTCTTACAATCTATCTTCCTCGTATATGTTAACCTACTAGGCAATAATCCTGTTTCTGATTCTAATTCTGATGTATGGGAAAATTACCACAATCAAAATAGTAGCTTTTATTTCCTGCAGCTGAGTTCTTTTTATTGACAACACGACACAACACCACCTCATGATGTGACACTTTTTAGTTTCAGATGCAGCATAAGAAAAAAAGGAAACACTTTTGCTGCCACATGACTCATATGCTTCTGAGAAAGAACAAGTCTTTTATATATCTTTCTTACATTCAAATGTGTTTACAACCATGTGGTTCTTCTGATATGATTAGACGTTCTGGTACAGAGAGCAACGCTATGATTTGGGGAAGATGGGGGGGAGGTAGCGAGAACAGGTCAGGGCTCGTAAATCCCTTTTCCTTTACGTTGTAAAAAGTCGGTTTCCCCAGAGCGCAGACTCTCCCAAAGGGCCCGAACCAGCTGGTCCTCCCAAACAGGCTGCCACTGCTTTACTCTCTCCGACTGCCGTCCATTTATGAGCGGCACATCGAGCCATCTTAAAGGGAGAGGCCCGTATTTGCATGTACTTTTAGCATGCTGGCAGCCTGCCCTGTTTCCCCAGCTGCAAAGGATTGTGGGTTTTACATCTATAAAGATTTTCCAGTGCAGTAAAGCTACAAAAGTGAGATTTCAGCTCATCAAGCATTAAACCATCTGCACTGGGAAAGATTGGGGACTATAATACACTCATACACACCATAAGCTAATTCAAAAATAGGCACTTCAGGGGCTTGAAGAGTTTTCTGATGCTTGCAGAGGTTAGGGTTTAAATCTAAGCCGAGCCGGCAAATCTGCAGACGGAGGAGATATAACCCAGATACGTTTATGTATGTGACTCCGCCGAAGAGGAAATCGGAGAAAATTATTTTGCAGCAACTCAGTAAAGCTTCAAACAATCCCCAAAAAGTATGGCTCCTTAGGGGATATGATTATGTTCAATACAATCCTGGAGGCACTTTAAGCTTTAATTATCTTTGAATAATTAAATATTAGGCTTTTATTTACCACAATTCTTAATGATACAGAGTTTTCCATACAAATCAAATGTTTTATTATGTGATTAAATGGATGTACATCCAAACATTCTGGGCCCTATTATGCTAATTTTCTGGTTTTAAAATGTTATATTGTGCCTCTACTGTGACAGGTTTTCATGCTTTAATGTTCAAAGAGTTCTTTATTTGTCTCATACTGCCTGTGCTGCAGCACCTCTTTTCACCCTTTGGTTAGCTGGCCGGCTCTGTTGTGATTGGTCAACTGCTTAGAGAAGTCCGGCCCCTTATCCTATCATGACAATCAATGTATTGGAGCGCTAGCTAATGGAACTGTGTTACATAGTGATGTCACTATGTTACGGAGTGAAACAAAGGACTTAATTCGAGGTGTTTAAGTCAGTGGGGGTGGGTTGGGGGGGAGTTTAAATATGAAAAACACCATCATGAAATAATCCCAGGAGACTTTATAGTTTAATCCCTAATAGGGTCTATTTTATATAAAAAAAAGTAGTTGTGATTGTCTTACATGGTGCCAGATGATGGTTCTTTTAATAACACAAAAGCACATTGGGTTCCTAGAGAACCTTATCATGGCCATTTATGTTGCTCAGGACACTCTAGATACGTTGCAATGATCCAACTTCTAGATTGCTGTGGTCCTTCAGTCCCTCGGGGCAGATTGGGCTGAACCGACAATATTTGAGCTGTCCACCACAGGGATGTGGACTGAGGATTTTGACTCAAACAGCTCCAGGGAAAACAAGACTTTAATCAGAAAGCTGCTTTTCTGCATTTTAACAATTCCAAAACAGGCATCCGCGAGGAGGAAAACTCCACAAACCACAAAATCCATGTCAATAGTTTGTAATGTCGCAAAGACCAGTGTGGGCTATTGTTTTCCTTTTTGTACAGTTGCACATAAAGATATTTTGTTTTATTGAGTTAATAGCTTTGTTGGAAGAGCAAAAAAGTAGCATTAAGCAGAACAAAAGAGCTAGCGGCGACAAAAAGTGGAAAGACATAATTCAGTTCATGTTAAAATGATATTAGCCATTGGAAGTAACTGAAATGGTCAGGCCTGAATTGATGCTCATTCTGAACAAACACAATAACTAGAAGGCCTTCGCCTACTTCATCCTGTTGTTACCAAACAGTTCATCTTTTTTACATATTCCAACATAAACAATACGTGGAATTTGCATGTAGCACATCTGCTCGGGTTCTTTAATGCACTGAGATGACTTGTGGCTTAACGTAGAAGTCGTGCTTATCTACGCACACTGTGAGGTCGCTGTACTGAGTGGCACACAATAGCAAGGATTATAAAAGATCATCTCCGCTTATAAAGTTCCTGACCCCAATTTACACATTAAAACCTTTGAGGGGATGATGCTGGATGCAGATTGCATGATCGGCGTGATCTATGCGAGTGATTCGAGGCTACATTAAAAAATGAGAGGCATTAGTGACATCTGAGTATGGGAGCAGGAGGAAACAGCTTGTTGTGTTCAAACCAGAATTTCCATACAATGACACCCTTGTTGTTTTTTAACCGCCTTAAAAGGAGAAATATATCTATGTGTCACCGCAGAAACTTCAGAGTGTGTTTAGCAAAGAGAAAGAGAGGAGCAAGGGTAAACCAGAGGGGAGTATCATTGTGTTTATCACGGATCCACTTTCTTAATTGGTGAAGTTGACTCCATAAAGTTAATAAAAAAACCAATAAATTAAAAAACAAAGTGCTGATTCGGCCATGACCCCTTTTTGCTTCATCATCTTTATTTATTATCTTCTTTTTTAATTATCCCCATCATCAGGCTCTTGTATATAAATAAATGACTGCATTAAAGCATGGTCAATTATTCAGGTACTGCAGTTGACAGCTAATGCACTCAACAATAATTAATTGTATATTCACATTGCGTTCCCTTTTACAGCCCACTGGGCCAGAGATCGTGGCCTTTTAACCTAGATCTGTATGCAGGAGATGTGCATACTTTATTCCCCTCTTCACTGCACCGGCTTAAACGTGCAGCTTGCATCCTGAAGGAAAAGTACATATAATATGTAAAGTATAATGTAACCAGAAAATGCCACATCGCTGCTGAATGATGTATGAACAAGATCAATTAGTAAACTACATTTGACATTCCTTGTGCTAGTGCTAGTTGTGCTAGAGTCAGAATTAAATTCATATTGCATGCAAAGGCTATCAAAAGTAATCTGATGGCTGTAGTCAGTGGTAGAAAGTACCTAAGTACATTTACTCAAGTATTGTACGTAAGTAACTTTCTGACATAATTGTACTTTACTTGAGTAGTTTCATTTGATGCTACTTTATACTTGTACTCGGCTTTGTAAAGGAGTGCTTCTCCCCAGTGTGGCTGTAAACAGGTTGCTCTGTATGAACAGCATTAGTGTGGTGTATGTGTGACTCGCTGGCTGACTTCCCGTCTCCCTGCTCTGTCAGTCCTGGCTCCATGTGCCCGCTGAGGCCTCCTGTCTGTCCTCCTGTCTGTCCTCCTGTCTGTCCTCCTGTCTGTCTGCTGGCTGACCTCCTGTCTGTCTGCCTAGCTGACCTGCAGCGGCACCCTCCATATGTGCCCTCCCTAACACCTTCTGTCACTGTCACACAGCACGTCATGTAAACTGGTGATCCTGTCTGACTCTCAGTCTGTGAACCTCTTCATCTTTCAGCCCACAGCTTTACTTCACTCTCATGGTAATCTGAATTCTGCTAATGCTGTATGTAATTCTCATTATTATATACAGTATATATTTATGTAAATAATTTATCAGTTTAATCATTATTTTGTAATTGTTGCTAACTTTCAAAAGTCTATTTTCTCACCATAGCTAATAATTATATTATGCAATTATCATCTTTAAATGCCAATTACTTTTTGTAACGAGGAAGAACTTATTTATCTATTAATTTAGTTAGCCAGTTATTTAGTTAACTATTTGCTAAGTGTTACTTTTAACAGTGTTTCTTCTCAGTATAGCTAATAATTAAATGTAGCAATACATCTTTAAATGCCAGGATGTAACAATGTATGTTTTGTTTTTTTGCGTGAATCATCTCTATCAATAATTCAGTGCCATAGAAAGTCACACATCACATTCTTTGCCATGAATGTGCCATTGCATCACATGAAATCTGTGCTTTTTCTGACCTAAAGTCAACAGTGTAGTAGCCCTGTTGGCTGGCTGGTTCAGGGACACGTTCTGGCAGTCCCACCTGGCTCTGCACCATGGCTTTTCACACCACGGCCCAGTGGAGCAGCAAAGACCCTGGTAGCCTGGTTACATTGGACCTGGGCAATTTGGACAATAATTAAGTCATTAATCTTCCCTCGACCATATGAAAAGGCTGCATCCCATTACTGTGCCCCCCCTCTGAGTAATGTGGTTCACCATACAATCAGCCAGTTCACCTGATAAGAAACCAATTCAGCCCCTCTGCTTCTCCATAGCGTTAGCCGCAGACGCCGCCGCTCACCTTGAGTTAATGAAATGCCTAAACAAATATGTCCTCTGGAATCTAATAAACCCAACCACTATAGAGTGCAATATGCCTACGCACAGGGTATATGGAGATCTAAATGATCTGTTGTGCATTGCTCAATTCTCTCACAGTGTGCTGATGGTTTGCATTCAGGTAGTGGATAATCTCTCTTCTGTGCACTGGAACTGATGATACAGCAGCTCCAGAGAAAGCAAATAACTGGCAGTCACATTATAACCAAGCTATTATGTGTTTGTGTCTTCATAATTTAAAGAAACAGTCTCCTAAGTATACAGTAAGTGCACACTAGCCTTTTTAAAATCCATAAAATAAGTAAAATAGATTAAGTATCCCGCCCTCCTACACAAATCACTACAATTTCCACATACGTCTTCCTTAATAGGGACCAAACAATCAATAATTCAGAGCAAATTAGAGCAGGAATTAGTGGTGGAACGCAATCCTGAACTGGAACACTGTCTAACAAGTGTGTGAATAAGTGTATTTGTAGAAAAATTCTACAGTGGGTCCTTGTGTGTCCTTGAAGTCGCACAAAGAAGACACCATTGTTGGATGTAATACTTTGAAGTTGTTAAGGACAAACTGTCATACTGCCATTTAGCTGTCGGAAACATTTTGACCTAAACTGCAGGGTGGGAATAAAGTCTCAGCAACCGTGTTCACTTTATACAATAGGAATGAACGAAGATCACTGAAGGTAAGGGGTTGAATGAGCATGTTGGAGAGGAAATGGACAGAGTAGGAATTGGTCTGAAAGGGTAAAGTGGTTTCAGAGGGTAAGTGTGTGCTCTCAGGTGATGAAGGTACTTCAGTGTCTTCTTCAAGCACGGAGAGAGGCTATTTTAATAAACACTTAACCATGTCCCCTTACTGTTACCTAATACATGATAGTCTCACTATGATGTGAGTAGTTTGCTTATCCACATTCTTCTTTCTCTTTTGATGTATATTTTAGCACCAGTATTACAAACAGAACGGAAAAAAAAAAATGCATCAGCATGTTTAGGGAGACTTTTCATTTTTAAACTAGCCAATAGAAGCTCAAGTGTTAATTGTGATGTCACTTTGTCGCGGAAGTAAAACAATTACTACAATCGAAGAGTTTTTAGACAGGGGGGTGTGTAAGAAAATCTTTCTGGGGTGAACTTTGGGGTTTGAGCCTTTGCAGACCATTTATATTCACAAAAACCTATATAACACACTACAGGAAAGGGAAACCCCAAAAAGGCATTATATGGAGCAGATTCTAAATATAAACTTTTAATGCGTCATGGCAATAATACAATACATGTTCCCCCTGTGGTGTTTCCATACACCTAGTGTTTGTAACTTGTCTCACCCATCAGAACCACACACACTGACAGAATGGTTTTTCCTATTCTCTTCTCCCTCCCTCCACTCATTAAATGTCATGCATACAGTAACATTTTATAGACAGCTCAAAGCAACAGTGGATGGCTTACTTATGACTGGTTATTATAAGAAAAAAGGCTTGGAGGGCATTTCAAGGCTTCTGCACATTCAACTCAATGCAAGTTTTGGGGAATTAGTCATATGCTTATAAAATGGTCTCAAGCGCCATTCAGAGCAGGCATCTCCCTTTGTGTGGCATTACAGTGTGTAATCAAGCGCCGCACTTTCCAGGGCAATCACGTCCTTTATCACAGAGGAACTGTCGCCAACCACCTACAGAGTGGGAGGATAAGCCCTGTGGGTAATAGAGTGTGGTGGGTGCCTGATTGGGTATGGTGAGTGAGAAGTTTTGCACAACTCTCCCCCCCTGCCCCCACAATTCAAACTGACACGTCATAGCTGAGGACAGCTATCCACACTCAACGTGGGACACACTTTCTCGCCACTTACTTTCAATTTACTTATTTATTTGTTAGAAAACTTCAGCCTTGTGCCCAATAAGCTAAAGACTGATTAAAGCACATGTTTCATACACTTTCTTTTGGTTTTCCAACATCTAACACTTTTATTTTAGATTAAACGGAGGGCACAGAATTGCTTGAGGTAATTAGGGGTGACATGATGTTTATGTAACCTCCAAGCCTCACAAACCAGATGCAATTATGGGCTCCTGGTTCCTGTGACCCCGGCCCTGTAGCGGAGCATGGGCGAAACTGCAATCCCGCGTCCCAGGGGTGAGCCTGGTTTTGGAGGGTGATGGGGGGAATGTGGTAGGGTGGAGTGGGGGCAAGCAAGAGTTGAGTTCTTTTCACAGCTCCCCCTGACGGGAGCTCTTGCTACCTAATCCAAAGTGACGGGCACTTCAGTGGAGAGGGCGCGGAGCCCCCCAATTTCCGCCAGGACCCCACTGCAGGGGAAGCAGAGAAGCCAAGGGTTGGGGTTGCAGACTTATTGTGGCCCAGTGAGAAAGAGCGGGGCAGGGGCCTCATTACAACGCTTAACTGCACTCACAGGCCCTCATTAACCCACCATACCAGTGACAAATCAAAACAGACAATAAAAAGAGGTCGCCGTTTGAATGAAGGCCTCCATTTGAGTTGAGCTGCAGCGTTGGAACTTTATGGAGCTTTTACACAAATACATTTCCGCAAACATTGAAGATTGCAACAATGGGTTTCATCTCATGTTAAATGTGATTATCCAACTTGTACATACACTTTATGTTTGACTGCTTCCATGTAGGCCTATGGACATCTGGGAATTCCAGAGGAAGGTAATGAGGGAGCGAGAGTGTAGTTAAACAAAACCCAATATGTCCGCCGTAATAAAAGCACAGTAACGCAGTGCTTTAGGTAGTCGTGGAAGACTCCCTTTAGTGCAAGGGAATGGATGATGAGAGATGACAGGCACTTACGTATGTTGCTAATGGGATGCAAAGCCAGTGCAAAGATAAAGCCCAGCCTGTATCCCCCCGCCCCCCCGTGCTTGGGGGAGAAGAGCTTGGCACGCCGAATGATGCGTTTCATAGAGACAATTAAAGAGCAAATCAATGCTGCTGCCTCTGTGAAATAATTAGAGATGCGGGCGACTTCAACCGCAACCACATAGTGGAAAGCATGCAATAGTTGCAGGAGAGATATTAAAAGGGGATTTTGAGGTATATTCCTGGAAGATCCTGCAGATTAAACCGTCCAAAAGAAACCTGTTTTTCATTAGGCCTCGGGATTCTTTTAAGACGTTTTTTTCTTCTTTACAAGGTGCCTCCTACATAGTGTGTATCTACCTTTATACTACATTTACTATGCTATGATTTTTTACTTTTCTAACTCAACGCTAGAATTCAAGTAGGTGGATGAAAGAAAGAGCTGTAATCACTGAACGGTAGATGAAGTGGAGAGACAGCACCTAGCCTGCTCTCAGCTCCGCAGTCTGAAAAACATGGAGATGAGGTCACGCTGTTAAGACCAGCAGGCCATCACATTCTGTATGTCACATCATCAAAGGCACTCTCGTTCCCATTTTAGAGCCCTTCATCTGCATGCATCACCATACGGGAGAGGAAAGAAACTGACTCGCTGGAGGCCCATGCACTGTGCATTATGTGCTTGTAGAGGAACGAGTGCGATGAAGAGGTATTGTAGAGGGCATGAGCGACAAAGGAGCAATACAGAAATAGACGGGGTAAAAACTAATGGTGAGAAGAGCACATGGGGACTTAAAGTGTAGAAAAAGACAGATGGGCCCACTTACCAGCCTGGTTAGTGGTGATGTTGACTGAGGAGTACTGAGGGGAGTACGGGCTCTGGTCTGACACACCGTTGACAGCCTGCACCTCGAATGTGTACTGCGTGTGGGCCAGCAGCTCACTGATGTAGACCCGGGGCTCTGTCAGGCCCAGCTGACGGGGCTGGAACTGGACGTTGTCCCCGCAGCGGGTGCAGCCTCCACGGCCTCCACCACAGCTCTTGCAGATGATGTTGAAGACGACGTCCTCGCGGCCCCCCGAGTCCCGGGGAGGTATCCACTCCAGCATCACGGAGGTTTCATTCACGCTGGAGATGACGGTCTGTGGAGCTGAGGGGACGGCTGGAAAAACAAGAGTGAGTTTGTAAGCACTTAAGCATAAAAAACAATACATAGATAGCTTGGTAAGTGATCTCTTGGTCAACTGAAATGTCACTACAGGGAACACTGCAAATATTTATCATTAGTGGATAAAGAATTTGACCTTTGACCTAGGTTGAAGTAGAAATAGTTAGTTGTAAAAATACTGTGCTGCAAAAACAACTGCATTCAAAATCTTACTTAAGTAAAAATATAAATGTATTGGCATTTAAACATACTTAGTTATGTTACTTTGTTAAGCCCATTTCAGAACCATGTATATTTAATTACTTTATTAATATTATTGATGCATTATTGTGTGTATTGCATCTGGTAAAAAGGGACAGAGGTATACAACTTAGTAAAAACTAAAGAAAAGTACAAGTACCCCAACATAAAATGTAAGTGCAGTACTTGAGTAAAAGGACTTAATTTATTTCCAAAAATATCGACTTTTTCCAAAAATATCGACTTTTTCCCCAAAATATCGACTTTAAGATATCCAAAACTACCGAAAAGTGTTTATTGTTTAGCTTTCTAGTATCATTCTGTTTTCCTTGGTAAGTTTTGCTGCTGGGGGAAAATGTCTCATCTAGAAAGTATTTTGAATTCTTCTAATTATAAGAGAGATATTGTGTTGTTTACTTGATGGCGTTGAAGGCATAATTACCGACTACTTAAATAACACAGGAGGAGCGGAAAAATCCACAAGCTCTGTAACACACTATAGCTTCCTATAGACGTCTGAGCTGACTGCGTTCCAATCTGGCAGCGCCTCTTCCCTCGGGATGCACATTTACACTCTCTCATTTTCCATGCTGGTGTCCACTTTGTCAAGTGTTTTCTTAACATCTATTCCTGACAACTTTCTCCTGGAGCATCGTATAGAGTTACTGCCGCGGAGAGGAACCTACTGTTTCTCCTATTGAGACATTCTTAGCAGCTAGGCATTACCGGGGGGAAACTTTCCACATGGGGCTGCATGTTGAGTGACAGGGCAAACAAACAAACAATGAGAAGTGTTTATCTTTTACAACCATGTGCACCTAATTATGGAAGTCGTACCCTGCAGGACTAATGAGATAAAGAGTTCTACTCCGCCCACAGCATCCTAAATTCTGAATCGATCACTTCTTATTTAACCCCTTTTAATTGGCAGCAATTAACAGATCTCCGGCTTTGGAAGGAAGCCTGTTGGAAGTGCCCTTCTTGGTGTCTCTTGAAACATGGAAACATAACTCCTCCTTGGCTTCTCCTTCCTGGGGAGGAGGACTAATATCCCCCCCATTAGCTGTTGGGGCCGCTCTGATGGGGCCATTCCTTGCTTTAATCAGGCCGGACCCTGCTGCGCTTAATACGGGTGACGTGACGCCGCTGCTTTCTCATTCACAACAGCTGCTCGACTCCCAGAGCCAGGCTTATGCAAATCTCCTTTGTTGGAGACCATCAAATCTTTTCCCTCCTCTCTTCCTTTCAACAGGCAGAGAGGGAGAGTGAGGAAAAAACACTACCACAACATTGAAAGGAACCACGCTCTATGCACAGAATCTTTCTCACATACACACAACCCCTCTCAAATTGCCTCTCCTTCTTCGTTCCTTTCCCTCACATTTTTACCCCTCCCTCCTTCACTTTTTTCTTTGGTCTATCCTTCCGTCTCTCCTTCTCTTTCTCAACCTCTGTGTCAGCTTCAAATTCAAATTCAAATTCAAACAGCTTCATTGGCATGACAAGAGAGCGTCTCGCCCAGGCTCATTCTCCGTGCCTGCCCCCTTCACAAAGCTCCGCGCCCGGCCCAGTAACCCCAGGTCTGGCTTGGAGTACGGCCTGTGTGATGTTGAGGAGGGGGCAGCCGAGCCTTGTGTGTCGGGTCAGATCTGTGGACAGCAACACTATGGGCATGTCAGCGTCCTGTTCGCGTGAGGGACAGCTCTGACAGGGTTTCTCTGTTTGCAGTTACACAGACGACCACTGTCCTTTGATCCCGGGGCTCATCTGCTTGCGGGTGTGAGATGTGTATGTGTCAAAGGGTTCATATTTAAAATCAAAGGCTTTGTGGGTTACGCATTCATGCCTGTGGGCTTTGTGTGTTTGTGTGGAGTGCAAGTTTAAGTTCACACATAACAACCTCAACGCTATACGTACTTGTGCAGGGCATCTGGAGAGGGTCTGAGTCGGTGCGGTAGTAACCGTTGCGGCAAACGCAGTTCATGGCGCCTTCGCTGGTGGTTCGGCTGTTGATAGGGCACTGCAGGCAGGGTTCGTCTTTCTGAGTCGGCTTGAAGAAGCCCGACGGACAGGCTGAAAGAGAGAAAGATAGGTATGAGGATTTTAAGTGTATAGAATGTTAAATCATTACTTCATATGAAAAAGATTCATATATTACACAAGTTGGACAAGTGGGGCTTTGATGAAATGTAAGGTGTTAGGCCTTGACATTTTTTTGTATCATTCATGTAATGATTTTGACCAGAGAATCAGGAATTAGATCAAACCTTTTCAGAATCCAAGAAATTGCTTTTTATTTTGAAGAAAATACAAAACGAGAAAAGATATTCAATCTATATAAATACAAAATACATGTTCTGTTATGCGTCATGTTATGTTTAACTCGACCAATAAACTATTAATTTGATCAATTTGGCACTAAAAGTGTGTCAACCGTATAATGGGCAGAAGGGTAAATGTTATTAGCCTGTGTATATGTACCATCATTACATCTGACACCTCTTCATTAGTGCATGTCTATAGGTCCTGTTTGTGCATGTATGTGTATGGGTGTGTGTATTTCAGGCCTATGTGTGTCATTTGTCAAATAACATCAGAGTGAAAAACTACATTTCAGATTAATAAAGGTAATCTCAATCTTAATCTTACATTCTCATGATATTTCTTCTATATTTTAAGAACTTTACCTCAACCTAGTATGACTTTACAGTACAAGACAAGCACTCATGTGACCACATTTCAAAACAACACAGTAAACACAGACCACGGGTCCCAACATATATCATTGGAACCCAACATATATATGTACCACAACACAGTGATGCCTTGCATGTGAGGGCAACTCTCTGCAGATATGCTAACATGGCGATACGTTGTAAATTTGCTTTGAATTATTCACCATGCTCCAGTTGCCTGAGAAATCTTGGAAGTGCCCTGCATTCTGTTAAGAGCCCTTTTAGAGCGACTGAGGAAACATGGGAGGAGAGTTACATTCATGATAGAGACGATGATGACCTCACACACCATTTGTGTATCCGCCCGTGTGTGTGTGTGTGTGTGTGTGTGTGTGTGTATGTGTGTGTGTGTGTGTGTGTGTGTGTGTGTGTGTGTGTGTGTGTGTGTGTGTGTGTGTGTGTGTGTGTCAAAGGCTGTATGAGAGGTAAATCTGTTTGTGCGTTGCCATCCGTTATGGCTGTGATAAACAAACTAACTTTTAAGAACTCCCCTTATCTGCCTGAACCTTCAAAGCTAAAAACAACCTGTTTTTCAGCGTTTGCACCTGCATCATGTCAAATGATTTTTCTTTTGTATTATTTTATAGGGCTTTTTGCCTTTTTTTCAGAAAGTAGAGAGACAGTAAAGGGGAGATAGGGGGGAGGACATTCAGCAATGGGCCCCGGGTCAGATTTGTACTAAGAACTGAGCTTAAGTACACGGGGCGAACGCTCTAGCAGGTGATCTAGTGCCTCAGAAGAGAGCTTCTTTTTTTATGTTGGGCCAAAGCAGCTGTGGTTTTGCTCGAGGTAATCCAGTTCCCACCTGCCATACTGTTGAAGGAGAAAATACAGAATGTGTTGAGAAAGAGGTGTTGGAAGTACAGTAACATGAACAATTCACACACGGGACACACTGCATATCTGAAGTGAAAAACCCCTCAGGTCGCACAGTGCTTTTGTTTTTCTTCACTGTAAAACCGTAAGAATGTATTGATTCTGAGGAAAAACGCTTTTCAGTTTTTTCTCCTAATGCATCTCTATCATCGTTAAGTTAAGTTCCTTTTTATTTCAATTTCAATTCACTATGAAATCAGATTTTGAAGATTGGTCTCACTCGATATGGAAACAGTGTTCTGTATTTTTCAAAAAAAAGTAATATTACATGACTGGTTTCTACATTGTAAAGCAATAAAAATACAGACACTGTTTCATTCTGAAGCCATACAGGCAATTACAACTCAACTGTAACATCTGGCAGACGGAAACATCTGCAGCTGCAACTCCCATTTAAACAAGGCCAAATCATAAGGTGGAATTAATCCAGGTCCTATCCCAATGTTTAAATTAGACAGACACATCAATGGACTAACAGATGCTTAAAGCAGGGGCTCTTTTTTCCACCTGAAAGTATATTACCCAGTGCCATCACCTCCTAAATCTGGTCATTACATTTAATTTAAAACAGAAAGCAATGGACAGATACAGTATGTCTCTGTAGTTTTTAAAAGTCTATTAGTCTAACTGTCTCTTTAAATCAATTCAACTTGCACAGTATGTACATATGACGTTCACTCGCACATGTATACTGTACTGTATATATAATTATCTTCACTCATTTCTGTATGTAGTTAAATTCAGCTGATCTGTGTTTTAAGTTATCTTATTGTTATTTTGTAATCATACTGTTACTTACATGTTTATTTGTATTCTTATTATCATATGGGGACTGTCCTGTGTTTCACTTGTATTCTGTTGCTGCTTAAACACCCACATTTCCCTATGGGAATGTTCAGGTTCTTTTTTGTAAATTGTGCTTCTGTGTCATGTTTAGATTTGCACTGATTGCTTAGCTGGTCGGCTCTGTTGTATTCACCCCTAAGTCTATGACGTACAATGTGTTGGAGCGCTAGCCAATAGAAGCGCAAGTGTAACATAGTGATGTCACAAAGAATCCAATCGAAGCATTTCAGGCAGAAAAGCCAATATAACACATTACACGGAAGGGGAAAACACAAAAAAGCTAAATAGGGTCCCTTTAAATACTGTATACACCAACATTGTTTAATATAATAAACCATATTGCTTCAGAGTAGAATGGTAAAAAAAAAAAATCCACTAATACAGTTTGCTTGAAAGAGAAGCTGTTTTTAGTCAATGAAATTGTGTCAAGCATCTTTCACTTGTGACGGGGAACCATTTAAATCATACTTTTATATTTATGTAAAAACATTCAGGTGTGCCTTTAAGTTGCAAAGGAGTTTGTTGTCTTTGTAACATTATCACAGATGCCAGTGGCAGGAAGATTTATTCAAAAATAAACCTAAACTAATCTTAAAGATCTCCTCAGTTAGTATTAGCTTTGACATGTTTTTCTTCTTCCATGATTGATGGGGGGGAAAGGCTTCGGGTACAGAGCGAAAAATGAGGCCTGGACATTCACATTGCCAGTCAACGGGCTCTGTGAATGAGGCCCAGGCAACAGCTATGTGGGGAATTGGGATCGAACCTCTGCGGCACACACACACACACACACACACACACACACACACACACACACACACACACACACACACACACACACACACACACACACACACACACACACACACACACACACACACACACACACACACACACACACACACACACACACACACACCACACACACACACACACACACACACACACACACACACACACACACACACACACACACACACACACCCACAGGGTTATGGGAGCACGGCGCTCTGAGGAGCAGCACCAAAGGAAAGGGCATAAAGAGGTAGTGAAGGAGAGAGGAGAAGTGAACAAAGAGAGGAGAAGTGGGCAGAAGCTGTTTTGTGTTTTTCAGCCAGGGAATTCAGTGTTTCTGTGCCCACAGTGACTGTGTGTGCTGCAACAGTATGCAGACTGTGCATAACAATCACTTTAAAATGTGCATAGGGACAAGAGTGAATGACTCAAATTGATTAGCGCCTATAAAGCCCCATGATGCCTTGCTTCCACAGTGTTTGTTTTTTAAATATGCTGTTGTGACTGTTGGATGGCACACTGGTGGGCGATGCAAATTGTTCCCGTCATGCAACAAACATCTATGCTATTGTCAAATGTAAATCAGTTTATGTCATGAATAATAAAAAAACTTTTATTATTATAAATGTTGGACATATTTTTGCTTTATTTGGACAATTTAAGAGAAAATCAACTATACATTTTGAAATCATCCATACTGATAATCTTAGTTTACAAATCCTAAATAGTATGGAGGGTCAAATTCCAATTATAATTTGTGGTTTATCTAATGTTCTTTCTTTTTAAATTGTATGCTTTGTCATGTATGTCTTGTTTAGTACTTTATATGTTTCTTCCTTCAAAATATAACACCTAAATGTCTTTTGAAATACAGCATTGACAATTAAGTATTGGAAAGTAAAAGCATTTTTTGCCATCTGTGGCGTTACCATTTGTTATAAGGCTTTCTCATATGCTTCCTAGTAAAACAATGAACAAAGTATATGCAAAAACCATCCTGTACTAGTTCAAGAGGACAGTATTATATGTCTTGGCATGCCTCCCTGCTCTGCCATGGTCATTATATAGGGGAAATATTTGGGGAATTTCCACTTTATACCCGGATGATAGATTTTAAGGGTTGCAAAGTTGTCTGGTGTCGGATGTAGAGAAGCAGAGACGTGGAGAGCTGTGATTAAAAAACAGATCAGAGCTTTAATTCCCCACCTCCCCGCCTGCCCAGCTTGCTGCTGTTGAGCTGTTTGATCACCATCCTGGCAGACTTTCTCAACATGCGAGGAGCTGAAGGCTGCTTTTTTGGATGATTCCTCTAACTTTAGATATCTGCCTGGCAAGGAGAGTTAATTACCGCAAGAATATTCATTGACAACAGCTCCTCTGTTGTTCATGCTTCCTATACTTGAACACAAACACATAGCGCTGTTGATATCATTAATCAATCATCAAGGAAACATGCCACGTTTTGCTACGAATCACTAGGGGCTCTAGGGATTTTGGAACTGGGACAAACAATGAAATGTGGCAATAAGTCAAGAACAAAGGCCACACAGAAAAGCTTTTGGAGAATTTAAACACTTCAGAATCAATTTAGTGGCAGTCGTGTCAAAAGGTCCAGATCACCTCAAATTGTTTCCAGAGACACTGCAGGCACACTCAGTATTAAATCTTCTTCTTGAAAAGCAAATAAAAGCTCATGTCAGTGGGGTGAGATAGTTTTGTTGCCAATGTTGTTTGATGGTTTATAAACCAAGTATTACATTACTTTAATCTAACACTTAAACCTTCATCTGAATAGTACCTCCCCCTCACACATTCCAAGCCCCCAGCTGCTTGTGTCTGTCTACGTTTATGACTTTTAATAATATATAGGGACATAAAGGGCTCTAATTAGAGGTTTTAGCTACACACACTGAATAAAAATAGTCCTGCAAGAGTGGTGAGAGACGAGTCGCTGCGCAAGGGTGCTAGTCAATTTTTACAGCAGGTAATTTTCTGGTTGTTTCAAAGGTTTCCTGAATATTACAGCCTGAGAGATTTATTGCACGTTGAAGCAAGAGCTGCAGCCAAAACCAGCTGAATCCTACAAGGCGTGTTTGTGACTGTTTGTGTGTGAGAAGAGAAGAGGAACACACAAAGAGAGACACACAAGCAGACAAAAAGGGAGTGTTGTTTTTTCAGTGGTGATGCCGACGATGTGACCACTGAAAACACTCGTTGTGATTTTGGCTCCTCTGACCAAATTCAGCAGTCACATGCACACACATAGCACATAGTGAGAGGCCAAACAAGGGCATTTGACATTTCCATCATGGCTGCCTGGCCAGTGTTGCATGCTGTTAATCATACCTAGACAATCTGACTGATACAAGGTATTCCAGTAACAGTGAGTCAAAAATGATAGTGTGCAACATATATTATGACAGAATGTGTTGGTATAATGTGTGTGCCTTAAAGGGCCCTATTACGCTTTTTGGGGTTGCAAAGGCTAAAATCCCAAAGTTTCTCTCCCACACAGTCAAAGGATAATGTAAATACATAAGGTCATATGCAGTTTCGCATTAAACGTTAAATAATTCATGATCAATAAGATCTAATCAAATCCATTATTTAATGTCTCAGGCAAAGAGCCTGTGTACAAATGTCAAACAAGTTAAACAATTAACCACATTGATTTTAACTGATTAAATGAAAGCATATATTGTTATTAGGTATTAGCTTGGGGTATAAAGCAGTCACATTTTTAAAAGAGAAACAAGTGCTGCTGGATTATATTAACTCTATATTTGTTCACATTTTAACTGACTGGCCATTAAAAAAGAGGAAATCAGGTTTAAGAAAACTATATTTTTTTGAATGTGTAACCCAACACATACCCAGCCTCTTTCACCCACCATCTCTCATCTGCACCACCCGACAGAGAGACTCTTTGTCCAGCAGTCTGGGGGCATCTCTGAAAAAACAGCCCCCCCCCCCCCCCCCCCCCCAACAGCCCCCCCCCCCTTCCCCGGTTTCCCCTGTTCCCCCTTTTCAGGTTCAAACCCGCCCTCCCCCAAAAGTGTTTTATTTAATGAACACACCATTAAAGAAGAGACAAGGGAGACAAAGACAGGCAAGGTGTATTTGTGTGTGTATGTGTGTGTGTCTGTGTGTGCTGTTCAGGGTGTGAAAGAGAAAAGGCTGGAGGGGTAAAAAAAAAAATCAGAGGTGCTAGGTTTTGTAAGCACAGCAGGAAAAAGTGCTGAAAGCAGTGAAAACGGCCAGCGTCAGAGGGATTGTGTGTTTGTGTGTGTGTGTGTGTGTGTGTGGTGTGTGTGTGTGTGTGTGTGTGTGTGTGTGTGTGTGTGTGTGTGTGTGTGTGTGTTCATGCTGGGTATTTCCCTGTATCCCATTGTGACCAAAGAGGCCGCTACAGTGTACACGTTTGGGCCTCTATTTGCTCTGGTGCTGCCTGTAAAAACTATTTATACGAACCACTGCAGGGATAGATCAGAGGCTATCGTAAAGAGAGTGCTTCTTTTACAAGGTGGACCACTGTTCCTCAGAGGAGAAGAAATTAGATTAAGACGACCTGTTAGGCTCTTGCAGTTGTTTTCTCATTACCTCTACTTTCCTGCAACCACAACTACAGACCGTCGGCCTTTGAACGGGTCACATCTAAGTAGAGCGTAACCTTGTGAAACGACAGTCATGGCCACAGATTAACCAGAGGAGAACAGCCACGAGTTGTGTGTCTGTTCCATGGGAGCGAGGACAAGTCAGCCTGTACAGCCCCCCCCCGTCTCGGACTTCCATGGGGAACACAAGCTACCACTGTTTGCAACACAGGGTCTCCGCAATTCAATTAGGACCGCAGTCCTCCTCGCAGTCTAATTCAATCAGGCTTGTGTGAAAGCTATTAGACAACTGGCATTTGCTTCACCCCGCACACACTGGCACACAAATGAGATATTAATTTCTCCCTCAGGTTTCCATGTCTGGTGCAATTAACAGGTCTGGGACTCTGCGTGGCTCCTCACACTGTAAGGCAGGACAGTGCCAGGGAGTGAGGGTGACCACTGGCGACCTACAAGGTGTAAATCAGGCTGCTCGCAAACTCAAGGAGAGCGCAGGGTCATTTAAATGGGTTCTTTTCCAGGAAATGTTCAACATTTGAGGGAAGCACCGCAGCATTACCAAATCATTGTAATAAGTAACTAGGAAAGGACTTCATGGGCTTGTACGGAGGGGAGAAACATTGCAACCGGTTATTTTAATGATTAGGTTCTATTTTTTACTCCATTAACTTTAGTGGCAAATCTCAAGCTGGGAAAAACGCACAAAATCAACGCCCAGCTTTTTCATAAAAGTGTGATCTGTTTTAGTGCCTCGAAACACTTTAAGTACATGTTTACTAATCTAGGGATTTGAAATACAAGCATTAATACCTTACTGTGTGAATGTGTGTTTGTGTACAGTACAGCTCCTGTGTGTCCTGGGGTATGGGAGGACAGGAGGATGATTGGGAAGTCACTTTTTTTCTCAGTGTCCCTCAGCATTTTTGCTCTAAGCTGCATCTCCTCTGCAGTTGTCACAGAGCTCACACCCCCAATCCCCCCCCCAGCAGGCCCAGATTAGGAGCCAAAGTGAGCAGCAGATTAGCTGGAAATGTGGGACACCTGGGAAATGAGCTCTGAGGGCGCTGGGTCCTCAGGAGGGCTCGGGCTCAAAGGACACAAACAGGAAATGTACCTCCTAAACAGGACATTGCACCAAAAAGATCATAAACACACACACATACCTAGAGCTCATTTAATTGCATCTTCTTCGGACACATATACCAACACATAAATAAGTAGGGACCATAAAGAAGAAAGCCGCTAATAAACTCCATCTGGCCAATAGCCAGAGGACAGTTTCAGCTCATACAGCAGGGGCTTAACCTCATATATGTGGCATGTATACAAGGCTCTCCATCACAAGGTTTGGTATTTACAAGGACAAAAAGAAATGTGGAGCACTGTTCAGAATGTAAGTAGCGGCTAAAAATACTCCACAGGAAATATTATTCATGCAACAACTGGTGTAAATTAATTTCCCACTAACTGACCTTATTTCTAATTATCTCCTTAACACTAGCCACAAATAACACCAGGGAGCAACATGGCATATAGTGTGTGAAATTGTACCCTATTTTTGTGAAATATTACGCATATACACATGTATTTATGCAATACGGAAGAGGATTAGGGCCACATCTGCATGTTTCTGTGAGATCTGACCAAAAGTGAATGTTTTGGAGTTTGGGAGGGAAAAAAAGTCACATCATGTCTGCTTGTTTTCCAACCAACAGTCCAATACCCAAAGATATAACGTAAACAATGATTCCAAACAGAGAAAACCTTCAAATCTACTTTTTTGAGAAGCAGGAAGTTGTTTATCTTTAACTTATTTAATTAGGTACTTAATCTATTGCTGATTGCCTAATCAATTATTTGCTTCAGTCATGTAATAGTACTTTGGTTTTATTGAAGTGTGTATCCACTCAGTCCACCACCTTCCTTACTGAACACTGCCTGCACATAGTGCCTCATTCCCATGTGGCAATTGTTAGTTTCGTGAATCAAACAACGCTGGCAGAGCAATGCTCTCATGATGATCATCAGGTCATAAATACCAAAGGAGAAAAAAAAGTCGGTGAAAACTATCTTAACCACAGTATTTCCATACCGTCTGATAACTACCATCTGTCAATAGAGGAGGAAGCAGAGATGAAAGGAGAGTATCACTGGAGCCATGCATGCAGCACTGTAATAACGTCTGGAATTTTCACTGCGCTCCCTTTTTTTTCTCTTTTCCCGCTTTTTTTTTCAGCACACGGGTATAAAAAAGAGGCAAGAATGGTGAAATTACAGGCATCTGAGCCAACACATACACGCACAGGGTAGGAATATGAACAAGGCTGGTGGGCGGTTGTGGGGACTAAAGCGGAAAGGGTCATTTCATGCCGGCAGATCACTTGACAGCTTGCTCTCCGGAGGATGAAGGGGGTCCAATCAGGTTGCCGGTGGACCCCTTCGGTACACTGGGCTGCAGATGGCTGGGGTGTGGCAGGAGGCGGGTCTCTTTGTCGGCATTAATCTCCATTTAAGATGGCTTGTCAACCTTCAGGACCCACATCACAATGGGCCTAGCTACATCGTATTCCATTAATTGTAATGACAGATCATTACCGGACCTTGAAAATGTCACTTAATGCAAATAATGGTACATAGCTTGTTCCTGGCATGGTTGCTCCTTAATCTGGCCACCAAATGAGCCTCTGTGCTCAGAAGGGGTAATTCAGTCAAATTCTGTGGCTGCTTGCATAAGAGTGGGAATTAGCAGATGTATATGCATGGTGTTCAGTGGATACAAAATAGCCTGAATCAAATTAATTCAGCACAATCATTTTCTGTAACGATTTAGAATGAATTGCCCCGCGGCCCCTAATTTAGGATAGCTTGATTAAACCAAATCACATTCAGGTTGTGTTTTAAAATGTGAAATGTTTTTACACAATAATAGCCTTTTCTTAAAATAAACCTTCCAGCACCAGTGATGATTGGCGTTATTTAACAGTGCATGCAAGCTGAAGGGAGAGACTTTCACTGTGACACCGAGTGTCATTTATTATGCCTGTAGGGCTACAGTGTTCTTCATGGTAGGAAGGGGGTGGGGGACACCTGTCTGCTCATCTACATCCGCGCCTGAATGGATGAGCACTGTTTAAAATACAGGTAGGAAATGAGGGGAGCGATCAGATGTCAGAGTGTTAAGCTGTCATTTGAGGCAAACAAAAGAATGGGGACATCCTCCATCCACCCTCATGATGGGAACACGTCACCTGCTGCACCACAGGACACATTCCTTGTAAACACCCACCTATGTCAAGATTGTACAAGGGATACAATGATGAGTTCCTTCCTTGAAAAACATCCAATTTCCCCCATGTGGGCAGTCGCTCACATTCATTCGACATTACTCATCCTCTATAGAACAGCTCTCTGAGCCTGTGATTCATACATTTATTTTAAGGCGATTGCATAGAGGACTGTGTTTACAGTGTGTCCTCTCCCAGACACGTGGATCGATGTGTCAGAACACTTTATGAGTTTTGACTGGGGCTGTCAGTGCGGGGCCCTCCAAACCCCCAAATGCGCCCTTTTCTCAAGGACAGCTAGTTGCTAGGGCAACAGGAGCCATTTCCATGTAAGGCAGCTTCCTCCCCGCTCCGTTCCGCAGCCTGCACCCGAACCACAGCGCCCCAATCACAGCCTCAGAGTGCTGATGACAGTGGGACTCGGTGGAGGGAAGCCGCATGATGCGAGGTGGAGGGTGTGAGAGGTGGGAAAAGGTAGAGGATGGATAGAAGAAGAACGAATGCAGGGTAAATAACCTCAGTTACCTGCTGAACACATACACTGGATAGGTCTGGAACTCACATAATTGTCTTGGCAGAGATAAGAAGCAATATAGGATGAATTACGCTGCCGTGAAATAAACAACCTGTTAAAGTTGCCTGACTGTTGCTCATGCTGGTTTCAATCTTCCCTATCTGGTTCAGCAGCCAGCCCTTTTCTGCCCGACATTTCAGCCCCATACTGGCCGACACAGGTGAGAGGCAAGCAGGGAGCAGAGCGGGAGTAATAGTAGTGGTGTTTGCAAACGGGGAATGGGGGGGGCGTGTGGGCCGTCCTTTGTGCCTGGAGGCAGATGTAGGAAAGAGCTGACAGAGGCAATCACTAGTCTGCATTTGTGTGTGTCCTTCCGTGTGTCTGTATTTGTATAGGACAGCACAGAGAGCAAGAGAGAGTAAGAGAGACAGAGGGGAGAGAGGGGGGAGAATGAGGGGGGGGCTTTACTAGAGTCCAAACAAAGGCAGAAAGCGGCAGCTCCAAGCTCAGTGACAGAGGCTCCCCAAGGTGCAGCTTAGCTGATGGACAGGTGGCATAAAGGGGCTGCGTGTTGTCCAGTCAGTAGGGACAAGAGGGGTGTCACAGGAAAAGACGGGAGGAAGGAAGGGAAAAGTGTGGGGGGGGGCATTGCAAGGAGCAGCTGGTGCTGAATCCTGTCACTGTCCCTGTGTAACCCTCCAATGCACATATACAAACACACAGAGCACACACACAGATAAACAGTACCCTGAGCTGGACTGTGAGTATCGTGTTCACAGGATGGATTGTATAACTCCATCCGTCTCTCCCTGGAGTGTGTTTATTAAAGATTATATCAATTATTCTGACCACGAGCATTTAATGAGGCAGCAGGGAGTCTGAGTGAATTATATTATCCATTTGATCTGCAAGAAAGAAAAACAGCAGCTGTAATGCGCCAATTTCACACGCATGCATGAATCGGAGAAACACTTATCATAAGAATCACAGTACTTGAGTATAAAAAAAAAATAGATCAGTATTTTAAAGAACATTTTTATTGTATCATGTTCTTTCAATAGCTAGAGGATTTATTTTTTATAAAAACAAATGCCAGTTTTGGCGTCATCATTTGTAAAGGGCTCGGAGTGAAACTAGGTGAAAGTGTGCCACTCAGGCTGTGGTGAATTCTCGGATCATCTGACAGGAATCAGGCTTGCTTGTCAGATGGATAATAAGCTCATTCAAGCCGTGACATGCCACGGTAGACTCTAAAACAGGATTTCCCCTGATATCATGACTCAAAGATGCAACCTGAAGGGATTAAATCACACGATTTTTAACATGCACACACAAAACTGCTCCCCTGCACCATTACACCTGCGCCTGAAAGGGCTGGTATTGGTGGGAAGAGTTTCATTTGAAGCCTTTAATGGCTGCTATTTAGAGGTGGAATACATTAAATAGCCCAATCATGGCTGCAGAGCGAGGTGGTGGCCCCGGCAAATTTATACTGGGTGAATAGATCGACTAATTAGCCTTTAAATATGTCATTGATTCATCTAAAACAAGGGATCCCTCAGCTATTCATGTGGCTGTGCTGCGTTGTCTCCTCCTCTATGACTACATCCTTAACCCTGATAAAGGAGGGGCTTGGTTGGCTGCTCTCCCTTCCATTTGTCCTAATCAATGGAGGCTGTTCAGCACAGACCCGGGGGGTCAGGAAAATTAAGTACCCAGCTCACACAGAGAGGGATCGGGCCAATGCTGGGGCACGGGGAGGGAAGATAGGCTAAGCCCTGTTACCTTGGCAACTACGCTGCTGCTAAAGTTTTGCGATGTATATTCCTTGAGTCCAACACTCCTCCCCTTGTTACAGGATGGTTTGCGGGAAAATGGCTGCTCTATAGGAATATTGCTATGTGTGCAGTGCGGTAATTTCTCCCCATTGTAAACACATTCCAAGTATTGATCTCGACATACAAAGCACTGACATGAGTAATGCATTATTCTCTGCTACTAGAGACAATTACCTGCTATGATAAAGCTTCAATGGCTTTATATAATCAAAAATAGGTGTCTTTTTAGTCTCTTTCACTAAATAACAATACTAGAGATTCATGAGGTTGGTAATACTTTCATAAGGATGTGTCAAAAAGCCATACTTCCAGAAGATGAAGAATAGATCAACAGAAGTGGCAAATGAATGGTAACCATAGATGTTTCCTCATCTCATCACATGGTGTCTGCCTATGGCAAAGTATGAATGAGCTACAGGTACAAAACTGATGCAATGTCTTTTGGGAAATGTCCAATCTGTTGGATGTCTGTTAGAAATGTAGTTCCTTGTTTGCATTGTTTTCTAACCATTTCTCTGATTTACACTTTTTACTTGGGACTCATTCCTCAGGCTCTACCAGATGTTGGCAATCTGGACCTCACTGACTGGGATTTAAGAAAAAGAGGAAGCACCAGTTTAATTTTGTTTATTTTTATTTCCTGCCAGACTTACAAAACGATTTATAATGCCCTTAATGTGATGTTGTAAAGTTATTCTAGTTAAAGCCTGAATGAGTAACGCCATGTGGTAAACTGACTTGTCAGTTTCAATTGTTTGTTTTTTCACACTCCTCTGTGGTTTTAACCACAGTAAATTTAAACCTGTTGTCTTATTGACTGCCTTTTTCGTAAACAGCTCTTCAATTAATTTGCTGGCTCACATCCTGCTAGATTTTAAATAAACACTTAATAGGTGATGGAGAGTCTCTGGTGAGACCTCCGTGTCAATCATTCTCACTTAGAGTCATACATTTCACACACATATATACTCATATAACCTTAATCTAACCCACCTAGCCTGAAGGCATTGCTTTGCCCTTGGCACGCCTGGGTACATTCCAATGCTGCATAACTGACATATCTATACAGGCCGCCACATATTATCTTTGACGTTAATGCTTAGGCGCTGAAAAGGTCATTGTAAAATGATAATGGTTGAATATATGCCTCAATCTTCTGTGGATAGCTACTGTATTTATTCATAAGCTTACATTCACGTGAGTCATTAGAACTATATTTGTTTTTGCCCTCTGTAGACCAGCAAGTTACAATGGAGGAGGAACTATTTACATATACATTCAACTTTGCTGTAAACACACACAGATTTTTTACATTGCATGTCATTTGTTAGACGCTTTTATCCAAAGCGACTTACATACATTCAGTACTGTGGACAATCCCCACAGGAGCAATTTGGGGTGAAGTGTCTTAACCAGGGACACCACGACATGCTGACTGCAGCGGGACTCAAACTTGCTATCCCCTGATTCGAAGTCCAGCGCACTACCCACTGAGCCACAGCCACCCCTATCAGATCAGGGTTAGTTCTGTGGCCAGGATAGTTGCCAAATGTTTGTGAAGGTATTACAGAATTGAGGCAGTTTGGAATGAGTGAGGGCTTGCAAAAGGGAGACTGGCAGATTAGTCTTGGGTTCCTGAAGGCAGCAGGATTATCCCAGGGAGGCTAGTGGGGGTCACGTCAGTTGCACTCAGACTAAAATCCCCATCCGTAGCAGACATAGATGAAATGGCATGTGCAAAAAAATTGTTACACGTGTTTTAACCTGGCTGTAACACCAGATACAGGTGTGGTTTTCCAGAAACCAAAAACCCAAAGGACCTAAGTGATTTGAGTAACATGAGCGACTTACTGGTTTGGGTTCCCTAAACACTGCTTCAAAGAGATTAGAACAAATGGGGAATGTGCAAAAAGTATTTCAGCAGGACTGGTGCAGACAATGAGAAAATAAGAAGGGCACAAGCACAGTTGGCCTTGCTCTGCTGCATGGAAGTTTGATGAGGAAATTGGAAGGGCATCCATCCAAGACCTTCGATTTGTGGAGTTCGGCCAGCTCTCTTAATCAGAGACATTAGCGATTGATTAAAGAATAATGAAAGTCTTACTTGCAGTCCTCTGTGGTGATTGTTTTTTTATGGTATCTTTCTTTAAATTACATCAACAGACTTTGAATCTGTTCAATCTGGCATGATTAGAATCTGCCCCACCCTTCCTTTAATTTTCACCGTCAATACAGCAAATGGATTTGCTAAATTAACATCAACATAAATGTGTCGTTCCTGTGTGAATAGATCAAGTGTTTGATCAGAGGCAATAGGGATATTGAATATGTTTTTTTATGTTCTACATTATGGCTGCTTTCCTAGGTAGAAGACCTATCAAGAATTTGTCCCTTAGGGAATCGCCAGGGGCCACCGAAGAGGTCAAATAACTTCTTATCAGCACCCCAACAGGTTCTGGCCTGACAAGCTCAATTAGCCAGCGTTTGGTGCAGTGTATGAGGGGACCACGCTCTCAGCACGAGGCCCATATCAACAGAACCAGGGAGATGACAGACAAGCCGAGTCCACAAAGGCCTGATTGTGGCAGTGCCTGGAAGGTGGGTGAATGGGTAAAGAGAGCGGAAGGACTTAAGTTCTCAGGGGTTTTGTGATATGGCTGATAAGAATCTCCCAGCTGAATGACAATGCCACTGTAGAAAGTCTTCTGGATGAAGTACTCCCATTGAGGTCAAAAAACTTAAATGAGCATAATAGAAGAGATAAATGAGTTTCAAATGAAAGATTGTTCTATTGAAATTGAGGATATACCGTATCTAATACATCGTTTCCTTTTGCATACTCTAGCATTAACTGACAAAGCCAGACAGCTTGCGGCATGCTTTTGACAGTGCAGCTGTGTTTCTTTTGGAAAAGTGCAAATAGATAAATGGTGAGTTGTTTAGGCATGTAACTCGACTGTTTTCAGAAAACAGTGGCCATATTTCTGGATCACAGCTTCCTTGGATGGCACAACAGTGATCGTGTTGATGCCCATGCCTATTGCAACACTATACCGACAGATAACGAAGCGCATTAAAGCTATGATTTCAATCACAGCTAGTCATTCCATATTGGGAAGCCTGCCTGCTGGCATGGCGTGCACACAGATGGAATTCAAGCCATCTTTTGCCAAGCTTGTGTTGGCCCTTTTCCCCATTGCGACACTTTAATAGCAGTGAGGTACAATACTGCGAATGATGCGTACCTAATCACGCTGTGTGCAGGCCGAGTTCATTCTCATTATCTCAACACTTTGCGACATGTTGAGATAAAAACAACTCCTTGTGGCATAGAAGCGTACACAAACATTAGCTTCAATATTTTAAATATCTAAGGAATTCTTGCACTGAAAATGTGTTTACTCGTGTAGCCAATAAGCCATCATGAATAAGCTTAGTTTCCCTAGTTAACACACAACAAAACAGTTTTGATGAACACTTTTTTGAGGGAACAGTTTTTGTACTTGTTTTGTTCATGTATTGAACCATCTTAAATAGGGTTCTATTTCCAGCGTGCAAGAGGCCATGTATGGAGGCTGTGGGTGTAGATCAGTCAAACAAACAGAAAAAAGCGACTCCAGTCTCAAGGCCTTTCACCCAGGAGACTGTATTGGCGCGTTTCCACTACAGCGCGGAGCCCGGTTTAAGAGGGCTGTGACGTCAGCGGCCCGACTTTGGTTGCGTTTCCACTTGGCCTAGTACCGGCCGGCGGGTCCTAATTCACAGTTTTTCTGGCCTCATAAAATCGTGGTTCTAGGGCCAGGAACAACCAGGCTGAGTTGTGACGTCAACACTCTCGACTGCTGATTGGTCAGAGAGAATCGTCACAATCGGCGCGCGAGATAATCCCTAGCGTCGCATATATATATAGCGAAGCTTGCAGCATTTTTATAAACAGCATTTTTGTCAACAGAGGAGCTAAAATGGCAAAGAAAAGCACGCCATGGTTGGTCGAGGAAGTGACGACGTTCCTACATTACATTGCAGATGATAAGATCCAGCGGGAGCTCGACGGGACAACTCGCAATATTAAAGTATTTCAGGAGGTCTCTACACAGATGTCCACAAGCGGCTACTCGAGGACTGTCGTGCAGTGTAGGGAAAAACTCAAAAAGATGAAGAGTGAATATCGCTTGGTCAAAGATAATAACAACACGAGTGGTGCCAGTAGGAAAAACTGGAAGTGGTTTGAGCTAATGGACACCATTTACGGCCATAGACCGGCTAGCGTTGGGAGGGATGGAGGCCTGGACTCTGCAACGGCGTTACTGGAGTCTCTGCATGGTACGTTTTTTCTAACGCTCTGTTATTTGCTTGAAAGCGTTGTGTCCCTATCTGTTCTAAAGCTCACTTCTAACAAATAAGTCATCACGGCAGTTTTAAGCAGCGTGACTCCGCCCACCAAAAAGCCGATCGCTCCGCCTACACTGCGTTACTATAGTTACTGCCCCAGTTCCTAAACTGTAATTGAAACGCGCCATCAAGTGAGCTGGTCCTAACAAGGCCTAACGAGGCCGAGCGAGGCCGAGCGAGGCCGGGCTCCGCGCTGTAGTGGAAACGCGCCATATGTGTCCAACAAAAAGCTAATTATGCCCTTTTTTAAGCAAAATCATGATCTTTTTTTGTTTTTCTGCCTTAACATAGCCAAAAAGTTGTTGTGTTTACGTCGTGTTCAAAATTGCCACTGTAATCCAGCAGAAAATACTCTTCCGTTGAAAATGGGAACAGCAGTTTAGTTTTGTATGGGAATGTTCATTTGTAGGACACAGGGTTTAGGCAACACACCCAAGATTTGCTCTGTGTAGCTCTGCTCAGATCATGTGGCTGTGTCTTCCTCCTCCAGCAGCCTCGAGACAAAGAGTGCACAAAGGGAAAAAAATGACTTCACTTCAAGCAATCTGTTGAAATAGGTCATTATGGTGGAGGCATGCTGTGAATGCACCGCCTCCCCAAATCAATACATGAATCGCTATATTTAGTAAGAAGGTCGCAAGGAGGAGTTATCAAAGCTGTACAAGGAATGAGAGACATGAACGAATCAGTTCTGCACTTGAGTCGCGCCTGCTTATTTTAGATGCAGATGGTTCCAAAATGTCTTCTCTAGTGAGGGTTTCTCTCTGTGGAGAGTTGAGATATCCCTCATGGTGGCTGAAAATGTCACATTCTGCTCAGTGTCAATGTCATCATGTTACCCTTCAAGGTGCTACATGGAGAAAAAGTAATTGGACATGACTGTTTTTGGGGGCATTTCTGTTCTAAATTGATTCAATTGTATGATTAAAAGTTTTGACACAGTTGAGAATAACTTTTTGGTTCTCATGTTTAGATAAACTGTCACATGACCATAAAGTAAACACATTTTAGTTACAGGCATTTCAGGCAGGGGGGGCTTGCCCAAGAAACTTATATGAACACACTACAGGAAAGCATAATAGGGCATCTTTAAGAGAGATATAGTTCAGTCTACACTGTACTATGATCCCGTCCTTTGGGATTATTTCCCTCCCCTCTGTTTTGTTTTAACTTTATCTATCTCCATGTGAGCTGACAAGGTCTGCCTTTTTGTTTCAACCCAAATCCTTAACATCGTCATGACATTGCACAGTGAAAAAAAGCTAAGACAAGAAGAGAGCAGAATGAAAACAACCTCATTAATATCTGTGACTAATGTATTCCAGGCGGTTCTCTAAGCCTGTTACTCGACAGAGGAGAGATGCCCGCACTGGGAGGTGAGGTAGCGGTGGCCCTGGTGCGTCGAGACGGTGCCACACTGAGTCAGTTGGGCGGGGCGGAACGAAAACAGCCCGCACATGAGAATGCACAGATCTCTCCCCCACCTGATCCGCCAACTCTGTGGAGACCACACAGCCTCGAGATGACCACAATAAACCAGAACACAGGTCCCAGCACGAAGCGAGCATTTCACGGGCATCAATGCACTGCAAGGCCAATCCAGGCTTTGTAGTAAACATTGGCGGGGGGTTAATGTCCAGTCCAGAGGAGTTGGGTATGTGATTTTTTTGTTTAGTCTGTTGGCTGTGTCTCACTGTTTCACTTCCTGACTCTACAATACATTTACAGTGTTTTGAAGAAGATAGAACAATACATTTTGACCCAAAGTACTTTATATTTATCTTTTTTTGTCAATATTTGGAGGTGATGGATATTCAATAACCAACGTAGTGAATTTCACCTTGTAATTAACTATAGTTTGAAAAACTGCACTACGATATAGGACCATAACTTCTGTATGCGTTTACTTTACCAGGAATGCAGATTGTGTTCTATTTTTAGGTAAAGAAAGTGTATCAGCTCAAGTCTTCTCATGGAAATAATTCTATTGTTGCAAGTGCTTTAGCTTACAGTTCATAGTCAAATGTTATTGTGTCTAAAATTACACAGAATTGTAATAATATTCTGCCTATTAAAAAGTAATTACTGCGTAATTACCGTCTAATTTTCCAACATGATGGGGACATAAAACCATTATGATATCCCAGCACTGTACTTAAACTCACGCTGTGAGGTGCACAGGAAGCGATTGTTATTTTTCCGCACAAGGAAAAACAGAGCCGCCTTCTCATTAGCTTGTTGTTTACAGTCTCACCTCCTACATCTCTATATAAATCCAGTATAAACAGCAGAATCCCCAAAAGGCTTTACAGTATAAACTGTGGGAAAGTATTGCTAATCACAACTCGAGGAAAAAGAGGTGGAAGGGAAGAACAGGGGGGAGATGAGTAACGTGGGGAGATTATTCTCACCCTTAAACCACTGGTACATTTAACAATGTAGTGGTAGGAATAATCTAATTGACTAGATAGGGATTAGCCTAGCTGAATGTGCTACGCCTTTCATCTGCCAAGGCTAGGGTAAAAAAAAACGTATCCTTTGGATGAACCCGGTTCTTCACAAGAGTTATAAGAATGAGAGAAAGCGTGTCCAACCGTACCTTTCAGCTTGGGAATTCCTCAGGAGACTTGAACAGCTCATTATATTGAGTAATTTATTTGCTTAGTCGCTGCCCAAAGGGAAGTAAAAAGTTTTAACATCCAGAAAATTCTGTAAGTAGTCCATTTTACAAACCTGAGCTGTCCCCTGCAGCAAAACCATCCCCCCCTCAACCAGCTTTCAACAATTAAACCAGGCCACTGGAGCCAAGATTGTTTTCCTGCCCAGCATCAAGTAGGCTCATCCTGCAAAATTACCTTTTTAATTGGGTACTGTGATAAACAAGCAAAAGTATGGAGTGAGATTATTAAATACTGCTAACAATCAACAGAGTGTGACGGAATACAAAACCAATCTTTGAAAAATTGAACAGCACGTGTTCAAATTGAGCTCTCAGTAAAGTGTTTTTGTTCACCAAATACCCTTTTATGCCTTTTTCTGTCTTTTTTTTTACAGTTTATCGCCTACTAGGAGTATCTGTTTGTCGCTTGCTTGAATGCTTTCGTCCACACTAAACTATCTTAAAAATAAATGCATGAAATTTGGTACAGAAGGTTACTGGGTACAGAAGATTAATCGTATTGACTTTGCGGATCAACTGATTTTTTCTTTAGCGCCACCAGTGCTCACTTCTCATGAGAAATATATCGACATCTACATCTACTAAATGAATGATTTCCCTCTAGCAACACCAGTGGGTTGGCCAATGGTGTTGTACTTTGACAAAAGTTAGCATGATAAAAAGCTTACCTAAGATGTGAATAGGCTAAAGAAAGTTGTCAGAATAAGCAGCTGAGCAAAAAGCCGCTCAGAGGTGCTAGCATGACTGTAGACTCGTGTTAAGTGGATCATTATTAGGCCTTCTTTTGACCTGATAATAATCTGACTGATATCTGAACTTAATATAGATACCTATCTGGAATGATGTCAGTTTGCAGGTGTAACTCTTTCATTAATATCCCCTGGGCCTTGATACTTAATATAGCGAAGGACAAAGCAATATCTCTATTGACCAAAAACATATTAACCAGTATTCTCAGAAGTCAGGAAGTCACAGGTTACACCTGGCAAAGAAAACAAAGCACAGTCCTGCAGCGGTGGCTCTCGACAGGGGAGAGCTTCACTTCACATTGACGGAGCTTTAAAAGGCATGTGTTCAATTTCCAACTCAAACACCACTCGGAAACCTCCCGGGGAGCATGATGACGGAAACCTTTGCTATACCCGTCCAACTTTAGAGTTGACATTAGCCGGGGGATTTCTAAACAATTCGGAATTAAATCCCAAAGTAAAATAAATCTCAATATAAACTGCTTGATTTGGTTGTTGATTTTGTTCAAACAGTGCAGAGGCCCCGGTGAGTAGATAAAGCTTGTGTGGACACGATCACCTCATAGGGATTCACTGAGGTTAACAGAGATGTTGCCCCTTGAGTCGAAGGATACTTTCCGTTTGTTGGTTTTTCTTATTTGGTCTCATGCACTGGAATTAGCTGTTCATTTAACCCAGCCTTTCTGTTTTCCATTGAGAACGGCAGGGTGGAATTTCGGAATCTAAATCAGTTTGATTGCCAAGCAATTAAATGCACAGGAATTTATCTTAATGACACTGCGAGAGAGAGATATCGACATCTCAGAGATTTACAGTGCATGCTGAGTCATGGCACAAAACAAAGTAGACCTTGCATTGTCCGGAAAGTAATCTAAGATGTACAGGAAAAGACTGTTTGAATTAACATATTTTATGCGCATCACCTCCATATTTATAGGGGCCCTATTATGCTCTTAGGGGTTCTCCCTTTATGTGTTATAAAAGCCTGAAACGCCTCTATTGAAATCCTTTGTTTACTTCCGTAACATAGTGACATCACTATGTAACAAACGCGCTTCTATTGGCTAAAGTTCCAGCACATTTAGACATTAAAACATGTAAATGTCACAGTAGAGGCAAACAATTATAGGGGCATTTTAAAGTTGTTAAATGTTAGAGATGGAAAGAGGGGCTTTCTCACGGGACAGTCAAAAATATCTACAAAGAAAATATTATTTTCAAGTACTGAGGCAAGCAGCCTTTTATTAATTTGACAACCACACTTTTTTAGAATAATTTAATTTGTTTTGAAAGGAGCTGTATCAGGAAATCTTCTAAGTAATCCCTCAGTTGAAGTCAAAACGTTGAAATGAAAGAAATACTGCAGTAAGGAAGTTCACAGCAGTAACACTCTGTGAAGTCTTCCTTTAAGGCTGCTCAGAAGAGATGATCTCTCATGGTTATTAGCGCAGTATCTTGACGGGCATTGAGGCGTTTCACACTGATAAGAGAAGAAGACGAAAAGGGAGCAAAAAAAATAACAAGCTCTTCCAGTGTCTTTGTTAATATTTCTCTCCCCCTGTTGCCTTTCTATTCTGATCCATCTCTACCCTCCCATATCTCCGCCTCACAATGCCGCTGTTAAATTTTTGATAACCTGTATTTTAACAGGCGAGAGATCTCTGTTGGCGGGTGATGTTGCTTATTTTAGACTCCATTGTACTTCTGGATTCTTCTATGCACAGGAAGAAAAATTCCAGGTTTTGCTGGTAGTAGTACTAAGTCAAAGTGAGGGGCTGTTGCACACTGAAGTCATAGAGTTACATAAGGTGCTGTCGTCAAAGTTCTTCTCAAAGGAACCAACTGTCAAATAATTCAACCCAACTGAGCAGCAACACAATGAATAGCTGGCAAATTATATAACAGATGTTTTTGTAGTTTCAAAGTCTGGGCACATATTTAGGTTGAGCACATGCAGCAACAGTATGCACCTTTATGTGCGGAGGGTATTATGCTGCAATACTATGATTTTGTATGGGATTAAATAACCATCCAGTGTGATGGAGAATATAGACTTACCGTAAAGGGGCCCTATTTTACCTTTCTGGAGTTTTTCCTTTCCTGTAGTGTTATATTGTTTTTTGTGCATGTAAGTGGTCCGCAAAGGCAAACATCCTGACGTTCCCAAAAGAGGGAGTTTCTCTCCCATACAATCCCGACCTTCCTGAACACCTCGTTTGGACTCCTTTGATTACTTCCGTAACATAGTGACATCACTATGTCACGGAAGACACTTCTACTTGTTGGCGCTCCAACACATTGTACTTAATAGGCTAAGGGGTGGGACGTCTCTAAGAGGTTGACCAATCACAACAAAGCCAGCCAGCAAACCAATCAGAGCAGACTGGGCTCTGGTTTCAGACAGAGGGTGAAAAGAGGGCTGCAGCACAGGCAGTTTGAGAAAAATAAAGACATGTCACGGTAGAAGCAGAAAATATAAATATGAACCTGAAAATGTGCATAATATGTCGCCTTTAACCCTTTCAGCATTTTAGTGAATGACCAAGGGGTTAACTATGTGTGCTCATCTCCTGAATACTACAACTGCAGACTGCATGTGGCATATCCCACCAATGCCAGGAATGAATATGATTTCTCTCTTCGCTGTCACATTTAGAATAGCTCTAATGTAGGTCAACGGCATACAACACCACAATTTTCTCCCAATGTTGACCGAGTTCTAATATATCATTGGAAAACAAGGTCACTGATACTCCCCAAGGAGTCCTGTCTTAAACAGTGAGCCCGATTGTTTCTCATCTTTTATCCAGACAGATGCTTGATCAATCAGTCTCCCTTAGCCGAAAGGGCTCTGACGGGACATCTGAGAGAGCACACATGAGGGGTTGTTTTGACAAAGCCCCGGCCTTGTCCCAGATGAAAAAGGGAGGCACATATGGAAGGATCTCTACAGTACACACTGCACGGCTCTCATTTCCTTAAAGTCCCTACAGCCTCACTAAGGTAAATGTATCAAACTAAAGCAAAAGGTCTCAGGGTTGTCACCCAGTTTCTCCCACATGGAGAAACACCAGTCTGTGGTCATCAGGCTCTGGTATCACGGGGCTCAGGGTAAGACAGGAATAGGTGTTACAAGCAAGAACCAGACCTGCAGGAAGCCTCCACAGATGACCAAAAACATATTTAAAAAAGGTCTTGGTATTGTTAGAGGTCGTAGAGCCTACATTTGAGATTCAAAATATAGTGTGGGATAAGGAGGAGTGTGACAGAGGGGGCATTTGGAGCAGAGACCAGCATGTGCTGAAACATATGGAAAACCTTTACGGGCTTAACAGGCCGTGATCTTTGAGTTCAGGGAGATTCGCAGGGATCGTAGGTCACGTTATCACGTCCGCATGTGATGAATGTGCTGTGAAAACGAGGATGATAAAGAGTTCCTCTGTGTGGGTATATAATGTTCCAATGTGTGCACATGATAGCATGGTACATGTATGCATATGTATTCAGGCATGTAATGTCATTTGTGCAATAACTATGCTGTAATGTATATAAGAAGGGCTGTATGGAAGATTTCACTCATTAGGTTTCTCCCTTCCTCTCATTAATGGCTCCCACGCTCTTTCTCCTGCTATATGGATGTGTGCAGGAACAGAAAAGACTGAAAGACAGAGGGAAAAAAAGCACCTGGCCATACTGAAATCCTATCACAGTGGGGAAGAGGGGATAAAGGCTCTGAATGTTCCCTGGGGGCCTCTGCGGACAGGATGACATGTCTTAAAGCTCGTCTGCTTGCCTCCTGCTGTTACGACATCCTACACCGTGTCTATCTCTATCAAACACAAATCAACCTTTATTGGGTTTAAATGAAAGGCACACTAATGGAAATTAAGTGATATCGCCTATGGTGCAGAAATTAAGTCATGTTGTCTATGACAGAATTTAACAGACAAATGTTGCAGCATCTGCTCAGACACCAATTTGTATGCCTTATACTTAACTAAACGATCTTCTCCTAACAGCACCCGAAGCCGCCATCAATCTAAGAGAATAAGTGTGGCTTTTACTTACAAACACATAATATTATGTGAGTGCCTATTGTGTAGGCAGACTGTTGACATTTTGGTCTCCCGCTCTCTTATCCTTATTTTCTCCCACTCACTCTCTCTCGCCGTTACCGCAGCCAAATGCAAACCTGCCTTCATCTCTGTTTGCACAATGTACAATGCAGCAAGAGCCTTGAGGGGGTGTGTTTGTTTTGTTTTTCGCTTTGTGTCTTGTTCCAGAGCGGAAGACTGACATCCAGTCATCAGCGTGGCTGTGCCCCACGTGCACTGTTAGTCAATTAGAGCTGCCATTAAAGGCAGAGGCACCCAGGGAAATAAAGACTGCGGCAGCGTGGATTTGTCTGTGCTACGCTGATTTCCACCCTCAAATCCTCTCCAGACGAAGAGGCTGCAATAATTGGGATTCTGACAGTGGGTTGGGGGGACTCATTTCCTGCCTTCGCCTCCTCCCCTTCTCTTTTCCATGCAATCATGCCTATCCAATCATGGCACCTACCTTTGCACTCGATCCCCCTAACTCTCTTTATCTACAGCCGCATTAGGTTGAAGAATTACTGAAGCCTTAATCTAATTGTTCTGGGTGCAACTGCAGGAGCCTCGATTCCGAGCAGCCATACTACCCAGACCTCACCAAGAGATTAAAGCAGACCTATTCTGCTCATTGGTGTTCCTTTTCCTGTAGTTCCTGTATAGGTTTTTGTGCATGTAAACGGTCTGCAAACGCTAAAATCCAAAAGTTTCTGTCCCACACACTCCCCACTGCCTGAAAAGGCTCCATTGGACTCCTTTGTTTACTTTCGTAACATCGTGAAATCACTTGCACCACTATTGGCTAGTGCTCCAACACATTGTACGTGATAGGATAAGGGGCGGGACATCTCTATGCGGTTGATCAATCACAACAGAGCCGTCCAGCTAAACAATCAGAGCAGTACATGACTGTCGTGCATGTACAGTAGAATTTGCTACAGTAAGTCCATTGGGGAGGCATGTTTGCAAGTGCATCTCTGTTACACATTTCTCCAACAAGCATTTAACATCAGGAACTGTAATCTGATTATCTACAGTAAAACACTGTATACAAAATGCAGTGCAATGTACTTCTTTTTATTCTTAAAATATATATATATATATATTCTGAGGAAACTAGATTGGTTTCACAGCAAGATTATTTAACTGCACATAAGTGGAGAGCGTGCAGAACATGTAACAGTTGCACTTTAGTATCCACCGTCCTGCTGTGTGATGTTATGTGTCGACTATTCTTCCAACTAATCTGGACCACAGGGCCACACGAAATGCGGCGCTGTGTTTTACGATGCTTTCCCTTCCTCACCAAACACAGTAATTAAGAAAAACACAACAAAAAGATGACTCCAGCTGTTAGTGTTGCTGTGACTGATTGTCTCCATCTGAATCTTCACTGTACTATAACGGGAGCCACGCTCCCACAGCGGAGACCCTTGAACTCACACTAGTATGGGGTTAGATGATCAGATTACAGTGATAAAGCACACATGGGCATTGTTAAGCGAGTGCAATTCCACCCATGAGCATGGCTCTCATTGTGCACCAGTGAAGAGAATGCTTTTCATTCTGGAAGTAAACAGCAAGGGCAAACAGGACCTCATGTGTCCATGTGTCCTCGGGGCTCTAAAGGGAAGTAGGATCTCCCTTTTCTGAAAGACCCTGGTGTGGTTCAGGACCTCTAACATGAAGAAACTTAATCTGACTTGTAAGACAATATCAGAGAAAAAGGCTTCAGCAATTTGATGTGCGCATCCCCTATACCATCAATATTTTGACAGATTTCATGACAGCATAATTATTTGCCGGGATCCCTGCCAAGGGATTTAATTGTTACAAGCGTAATTACACGTTTAGTTGCGGGGATGTTGGAACAAAGCATTGGTCGTGTCCTTAACATTACAGTACCGTCTCTTTCATCTCGGATGCTTTATGCTATGTCTCTGAAGCTCCATAATCCCGCTATGAAACAGGATATCTTGCAAACCCCTCCGAGGGCACCTCTCACAAATCAATTCATTACCCCATAATATCAGCAGGCGAAGGCGCATCTTTCATAGATCAATTCATTATCCGACTTCTGGCAGTTGAAAGGCGGCGACTGACCACAGTTTTCAATCACCGATATCAGCTTTCAGTGTTTAGGAAGATGACAAGAGTGGTGGTGGTCTTCCATCAAAAAGAGGCTTCAGAAGAATGGGGTAACTAAGCATCGAATAGTATCCTTTTTATCTGTTATGGTTTGATTTTTAGTAGAATACACACTGCTGGGTTGTTTGCAACGAGGCTCATAACTATTGTATGGAGCCATAAAATCCTTCTCCATGCTTAGCATTTTGCAGCATTCTTCAGCTGCACTCTCAGATAATGCATTCTTTTCATAAAGCTTTAATATCCAGTCACGTGATCAGGGAAGTGACGGAGAGCAGAACGGTGGGAATGTGTCTGTGTACAGGAGGAGTGTGTGCTTCTGTCAGGGTCACTGCAGTTTGTCTATGAGCCCTGCAGTGCTCAGATCTATAACTGTCTCTACTGCAGTGGGTGTGATGAAGAAGAGAGCATGCAGGCAGCCTCTCTTCTCGTGGACCTTGGCTAACAAAGCCGGTGTGCAGCAGCAGGTCAAATAGAAAATAAACAGGCGGGTGGTGAGAAGGTTAAAACCCTATTCAGTCAAAAAGTCCTACTGTGTGAGGATATAAATGAATCAACATGCTTTGCGCTGACAGAATTTAATTGTATAATCCCGTTTAGCACAAAACGACATGACCGAGGACACCCCCGAGATGTTTCCAATCCACCTCGCAGTGAACTACATGTAGGTCAAAAAACAAGCGGCTTTGTGTAATGACGTGGGGATGTGGATTCAGAGCGGCTCGCTACAGCAGAGTAGCGGTATTCATGTTCCATTTTATTGGCAAGTATTCCTTAAGGAGGGAGGCTGGTGCCTGTCCTCATTAGTAGTCATTGAACGGGCCCTGGCAGTGTTCGGGAGGCAGCACCCATCACGTTTCCCCCTCCCAGCACACAGACACCGTGGGTCGTGTTGTAATTACAGGCGCACATAAGAGAGGCAGCAACACCGCGATCTGAAACGCAGGTGGTGGTTTGTTGTGTTGGCTGAAGCAGCACGGCTCCAGTCTGAGGGCTACACAGTTTCAAGTGATCAAGATCCCTAAGCACGTTGACCAAATACCACCTGCCAGACAGGAGATAGGGCATGGCACAACTAAACGTTGGCTACATCGATGTTTTTGAAAAGCCAGAATCGATTTGCCTGTGAGGTATTCAAATTGATAGGAAAATGAAGGCAATTTTGAAAAATATCCTCTTTGTCCTCAGGGAGGGAAGGAGGCATTCTAGCAACAAAAGATGAGCGCAGAAATTGCTGTTTTCTTTGAATTTATGTTAACATGAGTTCTGTTGTGTTTGAATAGAGGCATTTCTCTGTAGGCTGAAGCATTTATATAGTACTCTTGGTAAAGTGTGCAAGAAAGAACAAAAACACGCAGGTCTTGAGGTTTAAAAAATTGAGTGCATAAATATGTTTCCCTGACAGGCTGTTGTCATGATTTGCGACCAATGATGAGCAACTCCAATCCCTTTATGTCAGCTGAGAAAGATTGACTGAACATGTTTTGCAGCCACAGCTGCAGCAGCTGTATATTTTCAGATCAAGCCCCAGGCATAACTTTTGCCATTTTCATCTGCGCATTTCTGTTATAAATAAATCCTTTTTATAGAAATATGATGGCTTCAATAAGGGTAATTTATGCAGAGAATGCATACCTTCCATCATGTTTTTTTAATCCATGACCATGTATCAGTCGCTTATATCAATTGAATGGGCATGAATATATCCCTGGAGTAGTTTACAGTGAGGAATAAACATCCTTTTGATATGTTATTACTTATTATGAAAGAAGAAGGCTTAGCAGATTTAAGAAAAGCATTATAAGAGCAGAACATACCTCGACAGACTGTCCCATTCTCCACAGCCTCGTTCCCAGCCTTGCACATGCAGCGTCCAATGGGAACCATCCATTCTCCATCTCCATTGCAGTACAGCTTGATGGGCACGTCCACCTCCTCTGCGTTGGGGATGCAAACACCTCGTGCAGCCACCAGGGAGGTGCTCTCTGCTCCCGACAGCGTCTCCTGGAACAACGCCCCGTTGGTGATGATACGTGGGCACTTCCGATAGAAGACGCGAACAGCGATGAGCGACATGCAGCCGCCGTAGTCCTGGAAGGCGAGGTAGAAGCCGTTTCGTGACACAGGGCCGAAGCTCCGGACCTCAGTGTTGATCTTCATCACTCTGCCCCCTAGATCCACCTGGGAGAAGCTCTCGTCTGCTGCGATGGTGTCCACTTTGATCCAGGGGTTCTCCATCCAGGCCGGGGAGTTCCTGCTGGCTGTGTCCGAGTCAGATTCGTAGTAATAGAGGTTAAATGTCTCTTTACAGGAGCCAGGCACGTTGGGAATGCTACTGCAGTCCCTCACCGAGAACTTCATCTCCACGTGGATCCGCTGAGCACCACGACGGCGGATGTACTTTGTCCGTACCCAGTTGTTCTGATTGTTGTCAAAAACATTGCAGACCTGGTACGTCCGGATGGTGTTCATGTTTTCATCATAACCGCTCACCTCCTCCCACTGTTGAGACAAAAACACAGTCAGTTAGCATGTTTACATTTGACTGCTCTGAAAAGAAGACTTAAATACAACATTTTATGAAAAACAAAACTGGTAATCAGGCACATAGTTAACTCGATTCATCCAATTAGGCACAATTCAGCTGTAAAGCAGTAAACGGTCTGCACGCTTCCAATTAATATAAACATCATAAAGCCCCGCTGATACCTATTTGGAAGCAATAACATGAATGTTTTCATGCGTACTTTATAATACTTTGATTACTGGGATTAATCAACTCAAGCAATGTTTTGATTACGTTGATTAGATGGTGCAAAGAAAGAACATATCTCCAATGAACCAGATGCATTAGACTAATCTAAAAAGAAGAAATGCAAAACAGCCTTCAGTGTCCTCACATTTCTTGGCTTAAAGAGGACACATTATGCTAATGTTCATGTCTACATTTGTATTTTCTGCCAGTACTTTGACATATAAAAGTGGTGAGTGTTTAGGAGAGAAACTCCCTCTGGAGGAAAACTTGGGATTTTAGCCTTTGCAGACCATTTACATGCACGGAAACCTATATAACACACTACAGGAAAGGGAAAAGCCCCAAAAATATAGGCCCCCTTTAATATTACTCAAAGGTTCCTCACTCTGACCTTAACTCCAGAGTGTTGAGTCAAGTAAATAAAGTTGTTCGATATTTCAATACCAGTAAAGAGATGGTATATCTGTGTGAGAAATAATACTTTGATGTTTGGGGATTTTTCGATGAACAGCAGCTGTGTGATTATTGATTTAGTTCCAATGTTAGGGCTGTCTGAATGATCTGCGTGTTGTACCAAGGCTAACTTTGACTGGTGAATCAAACAAAGTAAGGTCGGCATTATCAGATTTTCATTTGACACCCTATTTGGCTTATAGACTAAATCAGATTGCCTTTTTTAACCTTTTAAAATTTGAAGCTGCAAATAAATGTTACATGTATTTTTGCTTGAGTACTGAATTAAGGGGTGTTAAAAAAATGTGCTTTGTACAGGCAGAGCGCTTTGATGTTGACCCTCCCTTTTCCTCTCCTCCCATGGAGGAAACTGTTCACATCTTGTAATGCTTTGAAAGAAACCGGAGACGTGACATTAAGACACTTGAACAGAGCAGAAAAGTTTCTGGTTTATGTGATATGCGTGTCCTACTTTAATACTGCGTCTTAATGGGACACATTCAGAGCACATACGGTAATGGGTTATTGACATTGCGGTGAAAGCTCTTTTCCCTACAGTGAAGCACTGAGGAAACATGACATGACTTTTCCAATATCAAAGTCACACTAAACTGACATAATCATATTACACAGGTAATCATATAAAGAAAAATGGAGGGGCAAATTTCAGTATGCTATTCAGCTTCAAAGTCCACGTATTACACACCAATTGGAGTCCTTGCTCTGTCTGTACGGACTCCAGATGCAGCCTCTGTGGTTTCCCTGGCCCTTGGCCATGGATCAAACCAGCTTTAAACACCACGCGCTTTAACCACCGAGCAGGTCGTGACCTTGACCCCGGCTTCTCAGCTAAGAAGAAATGCTGCTCTCTCACCCCCCCAGAGCCACTGTGAATCAGCTGCACCCTCTACTGCTTCCACAGCTCGACCTCCCCGCTTCACTCTTCACTTCACAGCTGATATAATTTCTCAAATTAGTGCCCACTTAGTGAGGATTTTTACAGATTTTGACGAGTTGGGAGAAGAAAGTCACCCCTCTTGTTGCGAAACCGGCGTTCTATCAAACACTTTCGGACTAATTGGAACGACTTTGGTTCTTAATTCCCATGTCCTAATAAACACTGAGTCAATGTGATGCCTGGCTCGACCCAAACTCAAATCCAAACCATCAAAAGAGCCAACCAAAACAGAGGACTGAAGTGCGGCCAAAAATAATAGAACAATTATAATGAGAGTAAACAGAATGCAGCTTAACCAACAAAAAGAAACATAATAAGTATTTTTTATTTGTGTCTTAGTGACCCTATAGTCCTTATTAGCTAAAAGAAAAACTATTGTCCTTAAAGTTGTGAATATACATATACACACAAAAAATCACATCACATTAAAATGTTTTTTTTTTGTAACAGCTAGTATGACTTGGCACATTTAATTTGTAAGTGATCTTACCAAAACACTTTCAAGAGTGTTTTTTTAATTAGAAATATGTCTAGAAGCTTTAAATAAATACAGCTACCCGCATGCTAGCTGCAGGTTCTTGCTGGTGTGGTTTAAGGATAAATCTGTCATTTGGCCCATACTGGCAGACATCATCATCCCAGGTCATGAGCAGCCATTGACCTTCCCACTTGTTGAGGAGCAGTGGCGGGAGCTGTGGGCCAATTAAACAAAAGCGGGCAGTCCGCTTCTACTGAGCAGAGAGCGTTGGACAATCGCAGTTTGATAAAAACTGAATGAGGAGACAGGTGGGGGCTGCTGCTAATGAGGGACGCAGACAGGGGAAACTGCAGGGAAAAGTGTTGGCGGTGACGTGGGGGGGAAGGGGTTGATCCGGGCTAAAAAAGACCCCAAACAAAATGTGTTTTGATGGAGGGCCCCTTTTTGTCCTGTCATGGCCTCTTTGCCCCGCTTTCATCACAGCCAGTGGAGGGAAGCAAATGGGGCATAATAAGAGCCTAACGATCAAGCACCGAGTGTGAAATTAGAAGAAACGTCTTCATTTTCACAGCTCTTTACTGAGAGTGCTGTAAAAAGGGTGGTCATGTGTTTTAAGTAAAGAAGGTGGAGGTAACCCTGGTGCTGGATGTCGAGTTGGATTAGTTAGAGGGGATGAGCCGCCCTTGGATCATAATGGAAACAAAAACTCCTGAGATCCTGTTACATTTGGCACAAAGTTGTTTTTCTTGTTCTCCGAGTGTGCAAATCCACAGCCATAGGGTTTGGTTTATTGAATAGTGCCTTGCTTTCAGAGGAAAATAAATACATGCTTTAGGCTTGAATGATCAAAGGCATTCTCTTAATAACCAAAGGCATACCAAATATTATTAAGAGTCAATGCATTAGTGAAGTTTACGGTATTTTTCAAATGTATGTGACATAAGACTCTCAGACTTCAAAGTAAATAACAAGTACATTTGTTTTCATGTACACTGGATGTGCTTCCTTCCTCTGAGAAACACTTACTCATCCAATACAAAAAATCAATGGTGTGAAACAGAATGCGTGACTGGCTCCAAACAAAAAGACACTGTGTTATCTTTTAATTGCTCTCATTTGGGTCCAATATTGGTGGGTCGAATAGGGTCTGCAAGCAGTGTGTGCTTTAACCTGCTGGGTGTTACCTCCGAGTTATTCAAAGCAGACTCAAACAAACACACCTGCATGTGATATTTGAATGATCTCTCATCTGATCCTTATTAAATATGTTGCATAAATAAAACATGACATGATATTTAAAAGTGTTTTTATATTTACTTGACCTTGGCGATTATCCAAAATTGCCGAACAGAATGGAGTACTTGGAATCTATCTGATGAGTGCACACCTGCTGTTTTGATAAAGCGTGTTAGATCTAGATCAAGCAGCAATGTGCAGCTGCCCCTTGTTCTGTTCTCAAAACAAATTCCTGCACCTTTATCGTCTTGCCAATTTAACTGATTTCAACTGTTTCAACAATAGTCCATCTATTCTTTCTTTAATTAAACTTCTTTTTGACCTCCAGCTTTGGATCCATGAACTGATGTGCCTGTCATTTGTTTTTCAATCAGAAGAGACTTTTGATTAATGAAACATTTATGTGCACAAGATGGTAGAAATGTAAATAGTCTTAGGTGAATAGACCCCATTGTGATATCATATATCCTAAGGGGGAGATGCAGCCGTAAGTAGAATAGGAAACCCGCCCGGGGACTAGACACGGGTGCTGATGTTGATAGGAGGAATGGATGCGAAAGATCTGGATTTGATAAGGAGTGGACTTCTGATCAGCTCAAACCTAGGCACTATATGATGACGCGACGTGAATCGGGAGGGGGGGGGTCTCAGCATTAACACCTACGGGCCACGACTGTGGAACAGCCTCCCAGAAGACCTGTTGGCAGCAGAGAGCGTTCATACTTTTAAGAGCTAACTCAAGGGCCACCTTTTAATTGAGCTTTTAACTGAATTGTATTTTATTATAAGTGTATTCTTATTTGTATTTTTATATTTATATACACACATAAATGTGTTGGTATTAAGTGTTATTTTTAATCACAAATCTATTTGTTCCTCTGGTTATTACCTCGGATGGGGGAGATAGTATTGTGTTTATTTGTAAATTGTCTATGTGTCTATAATACATTTGGATTTGACACAGTGGGGAAACACATTTAAAGTTGAACTGGAGCGCAATGATTGGCTGTTGGAGATAGTGGCAAAATGTAGTTGGTTAAAAGTGGACAGCCATAATCAGTTAATTAGATGTAGTGAATCAATGTTGAGGTAGTCTTCCTGACTGATTTGACGCTTTAGTTTCATTATGTTAGACTTGCACAGAAGGCCTGTCCAAAGTGAATATAGGTTGTTATGGTAAGGCTATAGCAGGGCTAGTAGAGACTGCTACGTGTCAGCTGCTCCTCTTCCTCTGGAGTTATACGAGGTGCTACAGTTCAGTGACGCTCACTGAAAATAAGGTTCAAAATCAATATCTCCTCTATCACTCAAGGAGACATAGAAAAGTTCAGCTGACCTACTATCCATACTGTACGTCTGCTTTCCGCTTTTTTCTGTAAAGCCAAGCGGAACACACTGTCAAGCTGCCTGAGATATAGCTTAGCTTCCCTCCACACCTGAGACCATTTAACAGAGACAGCTTTTTGCCTCATTCACCAGACAGTGAAATAAGTGCTGTCCTCCTCCAACTAATTACAAAACTCCTGTGTAAGCACACATTAAGCAGGAGCTACTGTGCACTTTCCCATTTTACATTGACATGTTCTCCTTGTATTCCAAATTAGTTTACAGTCTGCAAGCAGAGATGGGGTTTAGAGCTCAAGAACACTCAAGTCACGTTTGTTTATAGACCGTAATTACAGTTGTGGCCTTGAGGGGTTTTACACCAGCCACATTGACACAAAAGGTAAAATAAACAGCTTCCAACTGTCGATTCTAAATAAAGAAACCCACAAAATTCAAACAAAATCCTCACCTAAAATAGTTTTAGAAACCTTGAGATGGGCCTCATTTCAAAGGATGACTTCTCTCAAGGACAATCAGGTAAAGAGTGAGCTAACAGATATGTTTTTGCATTTAAAAAGACTTCCAGTATATTGTTCATATATTGTCTGGATTACTTTTCATAATTGAAATTTCGCAAACAAATGCCAACAACGAAAAGCGAACTAGCGAGCATCAAGTTGGTTGGCTGCAAAAAGTTGACCATAAATACACTCCTAGTAGACACGTGTCTACAACCACCAGTCAACATTTTGATAAATAGATTTGTTTGGCATGTTCAATTGGAAGAGTTGTTGATGTTTAATACACTCAAATGATGCTGTTTTCGGAAAACTAAAGGAAGAGTCACTCCAGAAGCAAAGGAACTGCCTGCATTCACTGGCGTAAACTGTCATTTAAGAGGTTATAATACAGCATATACCACATTTGTTGTTAATCGAAATTATGTGATTGTATGATAGACACTGAGAAATACACATTAAACACAACTTGCCTAACGTTGCCAGTCTAATAGCTGCATTCACATGATTTGATCACTGCTAAGTTGGGCTCATAGTCTTGCAGTAAAACAGCCAATCAAGTTTCGTTTCGGCTAGTCCCCTGCTAGCTTGTGCCGTTTTATTAAGTTCTCATCCGATTGGCTGTGCGTCAAAAGTTCAGCAGTAAGTTAGTTAAAGTTGAAATCATTTGAAATCAGTGACAAATTTCCAGCTGTGCACATCGCCGAGTGTAGCGCTTCCACCTCGTCGGGGGGGGGGGGGACCACAGAAACACATTGGCAACGACAGCGCAGAGCTGTTTGACTGCATGTCATGTGAATGTAGCTTTAAAGCTATAGCCGGGTCAAGACAACTACATACAGTAAGAAATAACTTTTTTAAGCAATACATATATATTTTAAATATATTTTTGTATTGTTATATGAGAAAATATGTGAACTAAGATTGTGAATATCCTAACATGGCTAAAGTGTTGTCTTTTCCCGTTTTTTTAAGTTTTTTACAGTAAAGGAATTACATTTTCTAAATGTACTGGACTATTCTAGAAGTTCTATTATTTGTCTATAGTCTCTTAGTCATTGTTGGTTTTACTGATGAATATTTATCAACAAATCTCAATGTGTACATGTTTGGTGAAATCATTAATGGTCAATCCTATACAATAATGATGTATTTTGTCAAATATATCGTGCTATTTGACTTTTTTTTCCATATCCCCCCAACCTTGTCAGAAGAGAGTGACACATCAGTCAAGCAGCGGTGTGAACGCACTTTCAGAACATTCCAAGATGTCATTGTTTTGACATAACAAGAGCTGTGTATTTATCACATCTTGTCATTACAGTGTTTGAATTAACCTGAACCAGATTCACTAGCCAGAGCCGAATTACATATCAGCGCTCTATCACTGACAAAAGTAAATAAATTATTCACACAAAAGGCAGGGAGAGAGAGCCAGTGGAAAACTCCTGAGGCGCAGTCGCCCCATTTGCAGTTGTGGGAAATCTGTCAGAGCAAGAGTGCCTTCCCCAGAGGGACACAGGACAAATGACACCCACTCTCTGCATTCAATTACTACGAGAGGCCATGGGAGCCAAATCCTGCTGTAGACTGGGCTTCATAGAGAGGAGAGACACACACACACACACACACACACACACACACACACACACACAGACTTAAGTAGAACTGTCTGCTGCAGTCAGCTCCAATTACCACTGTCCACTACTAATGCACAACATGTGAAACTACAGGAACAATTCCATATTTTACCCTCAATCCACAAGGTTACATTATGTTTGCATGTTTCTTTGCATAATTCAGAAAATGTAATTTCACAGACTTTAATTGTGAATCATAGTCACACATTAGCGGTCGCTTAAAACCAGCGAAACAGTAAATTGTGTTTAACAAATTACTTGAATAGAAGAAGAATAGCTGTGTGAAGAAAGTATGCCATGTCGGTCTGCCACACATGCCCACAATAATAAGTAAACAACCTCAATCCTATTCCAGAGGAATGTAAATACAATATGCAGCAACTTCAATAAAGCACAAGGACCTCATTTGTTTCTAAACATTGTGCAACATTCCTTCCTGTGTTGTGTCCCCAAATGAGTTCGATATTTCATGGTATAACACATTGTCACACATCCATAATGATAACCTGACCCACACACACAACACTTTATTATATTCTCCGCAATCGCAGTTTTCCCTCCACGGTAGCTCTGTGTGCTCCCTGCGGCTATAAGTCTATTTCTAAATGGCTGCTGTTGTCATTACTTCAGCTGCGGACTGAGAGGGTCAGGGGGTCTGACCTGATGTTCACGCGTCGCTCAGATCCACTTGAGAAGAAACATTGACCACTTAACCCTGCTATGCTAGCCGGCTATACGTTATCTCCATGTCACATAAAAGACTGTCAAAGGGTTGAAAACTCAGGATCCAGTGTTCCCCCTAGGTGTACTGCTTTGAGGGGTGCTGCCGATGATGGCGAGCGGGGGGGGGGGGGGGGGGTAATATTTGTAAACTTTGTTTAAACTTTGATTATCCTGACGATTCCTGAGCTAATTTACTGAATAAATCAACTCACATCTCCTGTCTTATTTTTCACCCAAGTCATTACACTAATTTGCTGCTGCTGTTGGCGTTTCATTGTTGTTTTCTGTCACCAGTTCAAAACCGCGGTACCTGCTCATCATCAGTGAGCTATTTTTAGAATGTGCACGCTACGTTCGTGTTCACGTTCGTGTTCGCGCGCGTCCACCTAGGCAGGCTGTGTGTCCTGCTCCTCCGTGACGATGACGGCTTGAGGTTAAAAAATAATAATAAACGAATTTGAAAGTGGGGGGACACAAACGGGATTTTGAAAAGTGGGGGGGGGGATATGTGGAAATTACGCCCAGGACTTACATGACCAACAGCAGAGCTTGGGGCTATAATGCAGATTTGTTTGACTTTTTTACACTTTGTTGTTCTCCTCCTTTCCTCCGCTCTTTCTGTGAGTGTCGGAGCGGAGCCCCGCCCTTCAGAAACAGAGCGGAGGACAGAATGTGGATGTGCAAAGCAATGCAGTAGACACTGAAACATGCACATAAATTGGATAAATAACATAAGCGTTTAGTTTATTTAATAAAAGAGCACATGTTCAATGCGAAAAGTGACCTTAGATAGATTACTTCAGTTGCGATTTGGCGCTATATATATATACAAAAAAATAAAAAATAAATTAAAAAAAACACCTTGAATTTCAGGGGGGGGGCACGGGGCTCAAGACAATGGTAGGGGAAACATGATCTTTACGTGGACTGATGTTAAAGGTGCTGCACAAGTTTTGTTGCAAATGTGGGTAACGTTTAGGGCTAGACGACTGGGAACATTATTTTGATTGCGTTTATATTGACTGATATTGCACATTTTACACGATTTACACCCTGTATTTTAATTTATTTTACATTCTTACCTGAATCTAAATCTGAATACATTGTTATTTATGTTTGTTGATATGTAAAGACCAGACAAATGTGTTTGTGATATGGGGCTATATAAATCAAATTTGATTTGCTTTGTGATTGTAGAGGAAATTATTATTTGTATTATAAATATTCATTAAGAAAATACATTACAATTATTATTTTAAGAGGATCTGTACCAAACAAGGATTTTTTGTATTAAGTGAAGTTTTGCAGGCTGGGACTTTCATTCAGATATGTTACCACATTTGACCTTTGCCAAATATTGCCCCTACAGCAATTGAGATATTGCATTAGTCATTATTTCAATATCATAAAATGTCCATTAATTGTGCAGCCCTGTCCTTTTTGCGTATGTGTACACTAAAGCCCTCACAAAGGTCACATGTGTACATGATTGTCAAACTATACTGACTGCCCTGGTTTCCTTGTGGGTGGGGGGTGAGGTATTTGCTTTATTGCCAGAATCTTAAACATTTTCAGCTTTCAAACCTCCTAAACTGCCCGGTATTTAGATTGTTTGATGAATAGTAATAGTATTTTTTGTTAGTGTTTTCAGTTTTTAGGAATAAAGAAGATGTCTTGCGTGTGTGGCTCAGGAACGACACTGGCTGTCATTTAACATAATTAGAAGGAAGAGCTGCCTTGCTGTACACAGAGGGTTATAAAACATGATTTACAGAAGCTATGCTGTATGACACAAATCCCTTCGAAAAACCTACGGTAGAGAGTTGATTTTACAGCTGTGCTTGAAGAGATTTCTTAGAATAATAATGTGATAGGCGATATCAAATATGCTGTTAAATAAAAGAGTGCAATAACACCAACTGCCATAGCATTTCTGACTTAATATCACACTGTTGCTTGATTGCATTTCCATTGTGTCTCAAAGTATCGCATGTCAAGTTAGGATATATTTCATAAAGCTGTACAGAGTAGTGAAAGCCAACTGTTGGTGCTGCGGCGCTCTGCTGGATGTTACTGATCCACTGGCTAAGCCCGTGAAGCCATGCATATATGTGTGTAAGACAATAGCTTCTGTAAAGCACCTCTCGCTGTTATACTGAGAGGGAGAGCGTGCTGTGTTTCCACACCTGTCGCCCCGCGCCATAAGGGACAAGCTATCTCCCATCGCTCTCACTCGTCACTTTCCGATGGACTGTGCTTTTGACGAGCTCAGCCACATCATCATAAAAGTTCCGTGCCCACGCCGATAAGACCAAACCTATACCTGACTTAATCCAGAGGCTTAGGGACTTGTTTGCATTTCATTGCACTCTGAGAGAGGGATATATTATGACTTCATATGGAGGTTTTTTGGAAAGGACCGTGGAATTATCTGAAGTCAAAGCAGAAAATAGGAAAGCCCTCGTAGATAAGCCTTTCGTCAAAGATATTTAGAAGGGAAGCTACCACAAAATCATATGGTGCACCGCAAGGAACAAAGACGGTTCCTCTTTAGTTTAAAGTTTTATCTTGATTCCACCTCATTTTGGGAGATTTTCACTTAAGTGGCATTTTTGCATGTATTACATTTTTCATCTGAAGTTTCCACTTAAATGTGATGATGAATCGTTTTTTGCTGAAGTCTTTCAGTGAAACTACATGTGAACAAATTTGGAAGAGAAGCTACCGCAGAGTCAGGCAGTACACCACGGGGAACAAAGATGAAGTTCTTGATTAGTTCTTGATTCTACCTAATTTTCACTTTAGTTTGCAAGTTGCATTTTTGTGTGTATTACATTGTTTGTCTGAAGTTTCCATTTAGTATTAAATATGATTATGAAATGGTTGAAGCGAATGTTTTGCTGAATCCAACGTTTAGCAAAGATGAAAGGAAGATGTGATGTAAACTGTCTTTGGAGTTGGTTTTTGTGCATAAGCTCTCTTTTTCTCCCTCATTCTGTGTACATTGGATCCAGAGCTGGCAAGAGAAAAGGAAAGCAGGCGTCTCTTTGCTTTGCTATTAATTGAAAGAATGAGCATTGAGGAGGAGACAATCCCTCCCAACCATCCCCTCAGGTTGGGGGGGATGAAGTTATTCAAAATCATTGCTGAACAACTTTGAAGTGGAGCGGTTGGAGGCCAGGTCTATAGGCTGCATTTTTTTGTTTTTTTAGTGCAAAAAGACACAGCATGATAAAGTATAATTCAAACCGTCTCTAATACAAACCACAGAAGCATAAATAATTGAATAGAATCTGCAGTGTTTTTTTTTAAATTCACCAGTAAATAAGTTTACAACATTTTTTCCCTCTCGGTTGGACTCCCTCTCAGAAGTCTAAATCTTGTGGTGAGGAAAGAAGTGAAGGAGACTGAGACTCTGGTTTTGGCTGACGTTAAGTGGGCTTGGCTTGCATGTGGCCATGCTCTGGCAAACTGAGTGGAAACACTGTGCATCAAACACTAACAGGCTCCATATAACACATAGCTTCTAGCCTGGCATGCGAACACACGGATTTAAGCTTCAAGTTTATGATTGTTCATTCTAACTGTGTTTGTAGTGAAGCGGAAAGTTCAGATCAGGCTAGATTGAATGAAAACTGGATGCATTCATAAAAGAATAACCCAGAAAATGTGGCTAGTGAATATTCAAATGAAGGGGGTAAAAACGTCTTTGTGGAATATCCAAAAACAAAAAGGTAGCATCTTGAAAATCCTCATCAAATAACATCCCCTAAAATGCCCTAAAATCCCCTCGTGTGATGTTCATGTCTAACTTTGCCGTTGTTGGATTTTCCCCCTAGAGAAACGAGGAAATGATTTAGCATACTCCAGGGACTGGGCAGGCAGGCTACTAATTGATCTTTAACCTTAAAGTGAGAAAGCAAAACACTGGCTAAATAACTGAAATAAAGTTAGCATGGGGCACTTAGCAAATGTACACATTAGCTGCACTCTTAAATCCAACAAAAGAGAGGATCACCACACACCTCATCTTTGTCACAGTAACAATGACTTGCAATTATATTATTAATGATATTTTCTTTATCAGAAACTGATCTTTCTCAAAGCAGAGTGTGTCACTTACGCTGTTGTCACTGGTGCCTGACACGGGGTACACCGTCCAGCCGAGCTCCGCTGTGGCTGTAGTGGAGTCCATAAGCGTCTCTGTGGAAAGAAGTAAGCAGAGACGGCGGTCAGATAATCTCCTGGCATCATAAATATAAAATGCTGCTGCTGTTCAATTGAAACCTCTTTAGTAAAACAAATATCTTGATCTTGAAAATGTGAGAACATAGTGTTATGTCCGTTTAAAATTCCCAGAGCCTTAGGTGATTTTGTGGAAAATAAAAAAAATAAACTTAATAGAAGCGAGAGGGGCTGTATTTTTCTGAATACTAGAAACAGTTTGTCAACAACATTCCATTTTTTCTTTTCATATTCCCTATTTTAAAAACAGTTAATTAAAATCTATGCATTTTGTGCAAGGCGTCTTTCGGGGCTCATATCGATATGAAAGAAAATAAATACAATGTTTACGAACAATAGCACCAGCAAAAACGTCAAACTGAATTAATTTGACTTAAAGGTGGGGTAGGTAATTCACCTCAGAAACACTTTTTGTTATATTCAATGGAATGCTCTTAACATGGTGGTGCCATGGCGCCGTAAAAAGCACGACCAATTATTTTAGCCGGAGGCCTACCAGCCTGTCAGCCTTCCATCTCGTGCACAAACTTATCTCGTGCCCTCATTGGTCATGTGCGCGTTCGTGTGTGTTGGAGGAGGGGCTCTGTAAGGAAGTCTGAAGGAAGAGGCAGATTTGTTTCGGCTGCGTACTTTCAAATTCTAGCGCACTCGAGCTGGTTTCTCCATTCTTACCTACCCTACCTTTAAGAGCAGTATTTAAAAAAAAAAATGTATAACAATATTACAAAAATGTCAATAATCAATACATCTTTTAAGATAAGTTAAGCAAACATTATGGTTCAAGCTTTTCCAGTGACCTAAGAATGAACAATTGCAAATGTTTTACATTTTAACATCGTTTTTAAATAAACATTTTACTGGAGAGAATTATTTGAAAATGATCACTTTTTTCTGAGATGTATTAGCCTAAACACTTAATAATAAAAACAGGTAATCAATGCTAAAAAAAAACGTCATTAACCGCAGACACTTCATCTGTTTAGGTGCAAAGACGTTGCTAGTATTTTTATAAGGGGTCAGTCACATCCTGGTTAGCACAACCATCTTCCATATGACTTGTAGGGAAAACAAACAGGCTGGAAGAGAAAATGTCCAGAGGAGGGGCCACCCTATATGCCACGGATTAGCCAGTGGAAAGGAACACCTCTGGTAATTGGGGTCAAAGAGAATATGCCCCCTGTCCGTCATGAGGTCCTCTGCGGCACACATTCCAGCAGTCAGACCCAAACGTCTGTCACACGCTTACTGAACCATTCATCCTGTCACCTTCTTCCAACCCTCTGTACCACCCTCATGCCCTCTTTTTTAATTCTTGACTTCATCTTTCTGTGCGTAACAGAGGGCAGGTCTAATGCATTTCTCCTGCTGATTAGGCCTGTGTCAGTCTTTTTGCTCCGGTGTTGAGCTGCAGCAGATGGAGAGAGCATTCATCAGGTTCGAGGCGTCAGCTGCAACTTCAAAATGCCACAGAGGGATTTTGAAACCCCCTCGACAAACACGGCTACTAAGCTTGGCTTAAGTCACACCCGGAGGCTGTAAGACAGGTTTGCTGAACAATGGCAAGCTGCTGTGGGCTCTTCATTAATATCGTGGTATGAACTGCTTAAATTGGTGCTAATAGAGTAGGACAGAGCTCCCTGAAACCAGATAACAAGAAATGTATTACAAGGCGAGGAATGATGGGAATCAAAGATGGAGGATTCTAAAGTTAGATCTCGCAGGATTTAGTTTCATGCAGCTTTGTACTAGCTTGCAGGATATTTTTGAGACTTCCAGTTGTTTCATAACCCTGGATTTCCTCTGATTTATATTCCAGTGAAAGCCACAGCATTTAATTAACAGGCTCCACACGCATCGGTTCATTTCAGAGCCGTGTGCTGACTCTCCCGTCTCACCAGCACTCAGAGAATAATACTAGATTCCACATCTCTTTCAGTTATCACAAGGCGGCCCCAAATCGTATAATTAGGCAGATGAGACTGCAATTGAGCAGCTATTGATAACCTTGTGTGTGACTCACTGCCGAGCAGCCTACATGGGTGTTAGGCAGGGAAATGGTAATTATCCCCCCATAATGATAACGATAATTAGTGGAGGAGTAAAGTGAGAATAATGAACCTCCTCTGTGGCGGTATAAGGAGTGTTGTGGGGGACACAGGGAGTGAATTTCCCCTGGAACGTTAACACAGACTAGGTCACGCCCAGCTATCTCTTTCTTTTTTTGTATAGCTGCACATGTGCTGTTACTTGTTGACATTGTTAGGCTGAAAACAAACAGTTTCCATTATGAGATGCCTCCAAACATCCAAAAAACATTTTTAATTGAAGACAGCATGAAGTACCCAGCTAGGAAAAGCAACATTCAGAAAGCTTTTTAGAAAAACCATGTTAAGATATGAAATGGGTTCAACCCAAAGCTCTCAAGGAATATTTCTCATTAACAAGTCAAAGTTGAGGAAGTTTTTACTAGCAGTTTACACAATGTATGTTATTTTGAGTTAACAATAATATGTATTCCTAGAATGTTGGTTTATCTTTAAAAAAGATGTCCAAATGATCTTATGGTGAATATGTTTGTAATCTGTACTCGTTTTTCTTTCTTTTCATTTTTGGTATATTTTTGATGTTTTCTTTTCTTTATGTACATAGTGGGGTTTGTTAAACAGGAAGTTTGTGGTTATTTGTTTGTGATCTTTTAGGGCTTTGACAAGTGTCGACGCGATGTGATAAGATAACTCACAGAAGGGTTCCTTTCTTTATAAGCTATGGAAAAACTATGAATTTTAAGTTAAAGGAATGATAAATGATCATTTTCAGATTCTTATTTGTATTTTGTGCGTCTACTGTGACATGCGATTGTTATATAGTGATGTCACTATGTTACTGAAGTAAACAAAGGGGTCCAATGGAGGCTTATGAGGTATGGTTTGAACTTTGTGATTTTAGCCTTTGCAGGCAATTTAGGGAGAGAGGAAAGCTTATAAAGCCGCCTGTAGAAATTGTCTGTTTTAATATCAAATAAAAAAAACTCTCCCCTTTGTTAACTCCCTTCACAGTTTTCCCTGATTTATCTGCTCTTCTTACCCCTTTCTTCCCCCTTCCTTCTTCCCCTTCCGCTCTCTCTCCAGTGGCCCACATGCTGGACGGGTACCTCACCCTGAAAGACTGATCACTTTTCTTCCTCCCGCTGTCTACACTTCAGTCCAGGCAGCCACAGCGATTCATTACCTCCCGTGGAGCAGAGCAGCACATAGCTCACACTGTCAGCCCCGCCTGGCTCGCAGTCTGAACCCCCAGCCGTGTCCAAGCATGGCCGCTCAGCAAGACACTCCGGCTATTAATCAGCAGGAGGACAGGGCGCGGAGGTTCTCGCCTGCATCCCACCGCAGGAAGCACTTATTTGGGGTTTTGTGGGCATAGCATTTGAATTGTGTCACTCGTCGGACTGGCTGTGATGTGATCTGAGAGGGACGTTTACAGGCTCTGTCACAGAGGCAACTTCTACTGGGATGTACCATGTATACATTACACAGTATATTATAAGTTGATATATTGTACCAGATGTAATTAATTAGACTTTTGTTTCTGCCCTGTGAGGTTTAAACCAGATGGTATTTTAAACCATTACACCACAGTAACATTTCTCCCTGTGTTGCCCATGAAATGTTTTCTTTTCTCTGTCCAGCTTTTACAACTGAGCACCTGAAGGTGGACTTTAAATTGAGTTAGCAGTTGGCCTCTTAATTGTTTGGGGATTTGGAAGACTAACAAAAAGTATTTTAAAAAAAAAGGTTTTAAAGATTCTTGATGACTTTTTATAAAAGCATATACTGTCGCTTTGTATAGGGACTTATTATCGGTGTTTATTCAACAATATTAAAGATGTATATATTGCCAACAAAACTGGTGAAAATCCTACCCTTTTACTTACTTTGAGGTGCACAATTATTTAACCAACTTTTCGGTTTAGTTTCAAGATGTTTTATGAGTTCTGTTCAACAAAAGACATCTTGCTATTATTGCAGCTATTACATTTTGTGGTTTATCATACTAAACACAAAAAATGTGTAGTTTTTTATAACTTATTTTCCATAATTTAGATTATTGTGCTCGTAGTTTTCTCATGCTTAAAATAAAGTGTAATGTGTGCAACCCTGTTTGCAGTGTAATGGATATGCAGAGCATGATGTTTAGGAGGATACATCCACTGCGCTAAGATCTGACGGCACATTGTAGCCTCTTAATTCCCTACTTACAGCAGTTGTCTTTGCATTATTTGTGTGGCAATGGAGAGCGATGCATAAAAGTGTTTAAACAGTTTGAGCTCATGGGAAAATGGCCTCCATGTTGGTGGTCAGCAATCATTCCAAATCTACGCCAACAAAGACATGTTTTTAAACATAAAAAATGTATGTGCAAGCCTTAATATATTTTCTAAAAATTACAGAGTGTTTCACCATTTCACAGTGAATAATTAACGCTTCAGTGTCTTTCTTTTTTTAAACTTGATACCCTCGACTGTGGAGGGCTATGAATATGCAATGAGACCTAGGCGTCTAAGAAAAGCCTACGAGGCAGAGTGCTTCCTCCAACACTTCCTGAGACTAAGGAGAGAGTTTAGTGCTGATCTGAGAGAGCGCTCTCCAGTGAGAGGCTGTCTGAAGTGACAGGCGGGAGGGAGAGGACGGGGGGGGGCCCTACTCCTACAACAACACTCTTTTCTCTAAGAGGGGTCAGTGCTGCATCTCGGCTTTCTAAAGAAAGCAACAGCATTTTCAATGAGGGATACAGAGAAGAGCTGTTCACAGGAATAGACATTTCAGCTCGAACAACGGCAGCGAGTAAGAAAATAAACATGTTACACAGGCAGATACAAAGGCTTCAAATTGAAAGTTATTTACAAGCCGTTGTGTTTCTGAATTAATAAGTGAAAGCAACACGGGATACACAGAGAGTGTCTCTTAACATGCTGTGTATTGATGTGTTGTTCCCTGTGTTTAAAATGTATTCACACTGACTTTCGTTCTATTTTTTTTGCTGCAACTATTTATCTCGGTGTGTGCAGTTTACACTGGTGCTTTTGTCAAGGCTATAAAAATCTGGGTTTGTCAGATGAATTGGCAATAACTTAGAAAGATTTATGATTAAGATTTATGCTATTAAATAATAAGATTCATGCAGAATGAGTGATATATGGATATTTCTACTGCCAGGACTAATTTATCACCAAACTTCTCCATTTACCGCAGGCAGTAAACGCAACAAGTGCCGATCTCCAGACTTGTGATCACAAGTGCATACATGCTGCTATCTGCTTGTGTGAGTGTAATCCTATTGGTAAATTGCTGACTTGGGATATTTTCCCAGGCTCTTTTTTTCTCAGCGTGACGAATCTGATTCAGCAATCACTTTGCAACTTATTGCATCACTATCGAGGAAAAACCCTGCAGGCAAATGACTTTGACATGGCAGTTCAGACCAGAATCAAAGATAATTTACCAATTGTATAAGAAACTAGCCTATATTCAGTGTCTTCAGAGTTTAATAGGGGTGTTTGAAGAAGCAATTGACCTCCAAAGCAGCGTGAAGCAGCTTCGAGCCACGACTTCTGTTTGTATCTTTTTCGCCAGCGGAACTGTAGCCTTGCCTCTCGATGTAACAAATCCCTTAACATTTAATTTAACATCGACATAAACCACATATGGTGCTTTCAATGGCAGTGATAATGTCAGCTAACAGGGCTAAAAAGCAGCTAAACATCCTCCACATAAAAGTCCTGCTGGGTAGAGTTCAGTTTAATCACCGCTGAAGGGCGAATGTGCATTTACTTGCATTTCACCAAACACCTGAAACCATATTATTTGACGGGCAAATGTGGGAAGAATGTGGTCTGCAGGGCAGTTGCAGAGTAACATGAGCAAGCTGTTCATTGTGCTAAAAACAGAACCCTATATAGTGGACCCGGCACGGAAATCTGCCCAGATTAGGGGCATGGCAATGATATAGCCCTGAGGGAGCCGGTGCAAGTGCAGAGACATGATTCATAGCTCTAATGATGGACAAGGCTACTGTATGGCCTGTTGCAAAGAATAACAGTCTGTTTAATTTAGAGGGAAGAAGTGGATGGAGCCCCTGGCCCAGAGAAACTCAGCTCAACTTATCTGTCAGCACAAGCCGGGCCCATTAAGGTACCGCTGAGCTCCCAGCACTGTCAAATAACAGCATATCCCTGTGTGTTAAATGAATTCCTAATCCCACTTTTACAATGAAACAGGGGCTTTGTGGGCCATGTGGCAGTGGCCGAAACCCAAGAGGCATGCCTTTATTTTTATTTTTTTCAAGAGTGTAAGGCAGGCTGGCATACAGCTCTGGATATCCAGTGCTCTACACGATGTGTCATTGGTGAGACATCACTCTGTTGGGGAGATTTATGTGGCGTGGAGTTTATTGTTGGGTCCTGAAAAGGCAGGTTGGGATGATGCTGATGTAGGTGTTTTGGGAAGCGATGAGGTAGGGCCAATAGTTCAGCCCCGCCTCATGAGGGCTGCTGAGTGCTGTGCTGCGAGGCAAGGAACGTTGGGGGAGAAAGCTGGGTAGTTGATTTTGGCAGAGGATGGTGCAGTGTGAAATACGGTACCACACACACACACACACACACAGAGAGAAAGTAAAGCACTCTCAGGGCAGTAACTGTTGACAGAGTGATACAGCATGGCGTTCCCAGGGGCCTGCAGAGCAGGATGTACGACAGTAATCCCTACACAACGAGCTGTGTTATCAGTCAGTGCGACTTAACTTGTCACCAATGCCAAGAGGGCAACAGCCAAACAAATGTAAAAAGCAAAAAGTACTCCCAGATATATTACCAAGAAACTGACAGTTTGTCCAATTGGACTGTTACTGCCCTAAAGTCTGTGTTCCAGGGCTTCCTGTTCTTTTTTGATGATGAAATACAGAGTAATATGTGTTGTACAAAACAAGCAATACAAAAATATTGTATTGGTTGCAGAATCTTCCACAATATATATTTTCTGAATCGTATTATTGCAGAAGGAAAAATGCATTTACAATTCTGTACCTCCTGCTTAAGGTTAGCAAGTAAAATGAGATGAACAAATTATAACTATCTTTATTTAAGGCAAATAACATGTGCATTTGCCCAAATATAAGCAAACTAGTTCATGACTTTAGAAAAATCTAAGGTTGCATTACAGTTTATTCAAGACTATAAGAGTGATATATTCACAACAGGTGAATCCGCAATAAAGTGAGACTAACACCGGCTTGTAAAAAGGGTTGAGGATTGGGAGCTCCCCGAATCTGGATATAGAGGAATCTACTAAAAGAATAACGAACAACTCTGTAAAATATGAGCATACAGTTTAGCAGGAACAATTCATTTCCAACAAACCACTATAAAGTGAGAGGCTGCAAATCACTTTTCAGTAACTGTCACTGTCTTATCTCACCTATGATTACAACAGTTCATTGTCATGCCAATCATCCAAAAGTATAGCTTTTCTTTCCATACACGGAGAGTGTTTTTGCCATTAGCCGCACCTGTAGGTGTATCATTAGTGTAGCCCCACTATTAAAATGTAGTTAGTTCTGAGTGACACCATATTTCATGGCAGTGAGACATCAATGCAAGCAATAAATTGCGAGTGGGAACAGTCACCTGGCCAATCATAAGCTGCGTGAAAGAAACCTGGCTTATAACACAGGCCGGAGGATTTATATGTACACTTTCCATATTTCCCAAATCCCCGACAACCCACCGGGACCTGTTTAACACATCAGTACATTTTAAATTCTGCAGTGGAAAATTCTGTAAAAGTGGGTCCCCATTTTTATACGCAGCAGCTGAAGAGAACATGCGTATGATTCAAAAAAGAGGCCGCACAAGTGACATTCATCCACCCATCCAATCATTTAAAGTGCTGCGTGAGCAATGTGATGTTGATCTATGTGTGCGCCTGAAATACCTGCAGCAAAGTCAGACAGGGATGTAGAAATCTCTTTTCATCAAAGTGACAGCTTTTCAGATACCATTGCTAATGACTTGATGGAAGTAATCATCAAAGGCCTCCCACACCTTGCCTACAAGCGATTAGTTACAAGTGGATGATTACAAAATGTACACAGCTCATGCAAGAACATGAAGGATCCCTTTATTTCACGGCTGTGTGGTCCCGGCTTTACACGAGGAATTTTCTTCTCTGTCACTCTCTCTTTGCCGTGTGTTTCTTATTTTTTGTGATGACGAGGCTGTGCAGGTAATAGCAGAGCGACAGGCCCTGTAGGAGCAGTACCTCCATGATACGCTTGTATAAGCCCCAAAAGACAAGATGTTCCCCCCAGCTTGAAATATACTCAACTGGAACCGTGGGAGCAAAGGGACCCACTTTCCCTCAGTATTTGTCCTACTTGAGAGGATGTCTGTGGTCGTCGAGGGAACAACTATCTCTATGCCAACAGTTTTGATTGGCAGCTGAGGCAAATTGTGGGTAAGTTGAGGCAGTGGGGGACACCAACTGAAACATGTAAAAGGGATATGATGCAAGAAAAAGCACTTTGGAGATGAATAAAGTGGAGACTGATAGTTCCCATGTCGACTTTGGTTAGAAGCTGAACGTATAAATGTGAGCGTGTGTGATTTTGTTTTAAAGAGGACATATTATGTTCATTTTCAGGTTCGTATTTGTATTTTGTGCCTCTGCTGTGACATGTCTACATGCTTTAAAGTTAAAAAAGGGCTTCATTTTTCTCATACTGCCTGTGCTGCAGCACCTCTTTTCACCCTCTGTCTGAATCCAGAGCCCAGTCTGCTCTGATTGGTTAGCTGGCCGGCTGTGTTGTGATTGGTCCTCTGCTTAGAGGAGGAAATGTCCAATGCCTTGGGATTTCAGCCTTTGCAGACCATTGACATGCACACAAACCTATATAACAACACTACAGGTAAGGGAAAACCATAAAAACCAGAAGTGTGCCTCTGTATAGCCATACATGTTTTTTTTACGATATCCTTGTTAAAGGATTCCCCTTCTACTTGATATCTTGTCGAACTAAATCCTCCTACATAATGCGTGCCAAGTAAAGTCATTAAAGTCTGACAAACAAATCTAGTTTATGACCTATTCTACATCCCTTTAAAGATCCTTTTATCCCCTGCAGGATCCTTTAAAACCTGCAGTAAATTCCTGGCAGCGGCCCTGGGTTCTTGTCATTTGAAGTTTAGTGATAAGGTTGAACTGTTGACCTGCGAGCGCTGCAGAGTCCTAGACAGAGATTTAAAAACATCAAGGAACAAAATGTCCCTTACAGTCAGTATACCTGTTCTCTTATGGCAACAAGACCTATACTTGTACATGTAAAGGACTAGGCTGTGTGCAGTTTAGACAGTGAGACATTGACAGTAGTGTACTTTGAGTGTAAGAGCACAAAAAACAATGTAAGCATATTTGTTAATGTGGTTTTTGTCTCGATCACAATACCCAAAATATACAGGGATTTTTTTCTTATAACTGTTGTGAATGTAGAAAGTTTAAGTTGCGATATAAAGGGTAAGACCCAGCCTTCACAGAGACATCCATGAGGGTAACTTTATCCCGACAAATCATTAAAAACAACATTCTGAACAACATACTCAAGATAAGTCTAATAGAGAAATATTAAGATAAAAAAAGAAACAAAATGGAAATGTGCAAACTGCTCTTACCACTTGAAGTAAACATTGTCTTTCCATTACTAATTCAATGCATCAGGTAACCAGAGCTGACTTACTACAAACAAAACATTAAAATATATAAACACGATGGAATATGACCAGTGTTGCAAAAACAATGACAAAATAAAGACACCTTAGTTCTGAATGAACCTCAGAAGGAGGTTTAAGTCTCTGTACCTCAGACAGTGAATCAGTCTTATCTGTTCAGCTCTTTGAAGCTCAACGTAGATCCCTCTATCTGAAGCAGATGTATACCTTTAGCTGTTTAACCCTCCTATTGTCTTCGTTTTCCCCCCTTACTTTGGTGTTCGCGGCCAAATTTGATCGGTCCTGTTTTAACTGCTATTACGTTTAACACAAAAACCATTAATCATCACCAAATTTCATTTAACACCCTTTCAAACTGTAAATATTGTATCAGACTACTGGTATACATGAAAAACTGCTGTAAATATACAAAGAATAGACACTGAACATGTATTGCATGTGCCAGGTGTGATCCATGTGGGGGGATGGGCACATAAGAGCGGGAAATGTGTCAAATTGTTCTGTGTGTGTGTGTGTGTGTGTGTGTGTGTGTGTGTGTGTGTGTGTGTGTGTGTGTGTGTGTGTGTGTGGTGTGTGTGTGTGTGTGTGTGTGTGTGTGTGTGTTTGTGAGTGTGTTTGATCTGATCCGGATGGTTACTAATTCCTTTTCTTTATGGCGGTCATTTTTGACTAAATCATCCAAAATGCAATGAAAGTGTTGATCAGCAATTTCATATGTTCAAATGTCTACTGTGAAGGATATCCTAAAGCCTTAATGCAATCGAATGTAAAACAAAAAAGTTATGATTGATGAAAGTAGTGAATCGGTCAGATTTGACCCGAAGACAACAGGAGGGTTAAGCCCCTTCAAAAGTGGGATTCCAGTTTCTTTTTGAGTCACATCAAGACTTTTCAAAGATTAAGCAACACCCCTCTGCTGCTTATGACAACTGAACACTGCAGCATGTGCTTAGTTTTGCATCTCATCAAATATCAAACAAATCTGAAAAACACCTCACTGTCACCCTTTTTTTTTGCTCGGGGAGAGAATAAAAAGATCCTTAGACTTCCTCGTGTTTAATGATAAATGGGCCTCATCTGGAGCTGTAAATGTTTCAGGAAATCTAAATAAATGAGTAGCTTTTCCTACACTCATAATTGTCTGTATTTCAAGCTTAGTTGTGATTACAAGGAATCATTGATGCAAACACCATACTCGTGAACAAATTATAGTTCTGATACAATCAGCTTTTGGAGAGCTGTAATATAATTTACGATAAATTCACAGAAGCAGTCGGAAACACCGAAACTCAAGGCCCGGGGGCCAAATCCGGCCCGTGACTTTATTTTCTGTGGCCCCACAAGAGCTAGCAAAGAATATTATATGTTTATTATACGGTTACATGATGATTTACAGAAGCACGTTGCCCATAAACTACATGTCCCACAATGCATCTCAAATTAGACTTTTTTCTCAGAATTTGCCTCTTTTTTTTTCAAAATGTCACTTCCTTTTTTTTTTTCACTTCTGTTTTTCAAGGTGTCACTTCTTTTTTTTTAAATGTCTCTTCTTTTTTTTGATTTTGACTTTTTTTCCAGAATTTGGCTTTTCTTTTCAAATCATTTTTGTGACATTCTCACTGAAGAGACTTGCAATTTTTTTCCCCAGACTTCTGCTTTCAGACGTAGTTAATTATGAAGTTATTACCCTATCTGATAATTTTCCAATGCAGAGGCAATAATGTAATATAATACATTATTTTATATATATTTATATATGTATTTTTTTTATATAGTCTTAAAGTTACAACCGGCCCTTTGAGTGCAGCCATAATGCTGATGTGGCCCGCGATTAAATTGAGTTTGACACCCCTGGTTTAAGCGCTTCTGCAATATACTCTAGCAGCAAGTGCGTGTTTTATATTGACATCCAACTCTACATCTCCACAAAAACCATCACTGCCACAACTCACTCCACACTCACCAACTGTCTCTCAGAAATTAAATCCTGGATGCAAACAAACTACCTTCAACTGAACAGCGACAAATCAGATATTATCATAATCGGACCCACATCCCGCACCAACACCACCCAGAACTTCAACCTCACCCTTGACAACGCCACTCTAACCCCCTCTCCTCACATTCGCAACCTTGGAGTAATTTTTGACAGCCAGCTCAAATTCGATAAACACAATAACAATATCACCAGGACCGCCTTCTTCCATCTAAAAAGCATTGCCCGCCTCCGCCCCTCACTCTCCTTTCCGGCTGCTGAAACCCTCATCCACGCATTCATCACTTCAAGACTGGCCTACTGTAACAGCATCCTGTATGGCTCATCATCCAACATTCTAAATAAACTGCAATATATCCAGAACTGCGCTGCCCGCCTCCTCACCCACACCCGCTCCAGAGACCACATCACCCCCGTCCTTCAAAACCTGCACTGGCTCCCTGTCCGTCAACAAATACACTTCAAAATCCTTCTGCTAACACACAAAGTTCTCAATAACCAGCCCCCCCCCCCCCTACCTCACCGACCTGATCCACCACCACACCCCTTCCCGCAGCCTTCGTTCATCAGAAGCCAACCTCCTTTCTATCCCCACACGAACCAAGCTCCGAACCTGGGGGGACAGAGCCTTCTCCATCGCTGCCCCCTCCCTCTGGAACTCACTCCCACAACACATCAGAGACTGCACCGACCCCCCCACCTTCAAAACACTGACCAAAACACACGTCTTCAGACTTACTTTTAATTTGTGAATTATGTTGTGTTGCTGTTTTAATTTTTTTTTAATTCTATTATAATATGTGTTGCTGTTTTAACAATCTTTTATTCTATTTTATCTCGTGTTATCACCACTGTAAAGCGTCTTTGAGCACCTGAAAAAGCGCTTGGAAATTACATTTATTATTATTATTATTATTATACTGCAATATTTCCCCACTACTGCTGGAATGCATTCTGGTAGATTAACCTGGCAATATATATTTGATTGGCAATGCCTCAACAAAAATACACCTTAGAGTCAACAAATAAATCGAACGCAGACTGAGTAAAGAAACTGACATCCCCTGAATGATTCAAATCAGCCATTCAACCATTCAATCTGCCTATAAGCCGCTAATGAATACTTGTTCTGTTCTGTTTCCAGGTACAGCACTTCCTGTATATGTGTCATGCAGAGGAATTTGAAGAGCGTTATTGATGTGTGCGTGCATCACGGGGTCAAACTAGGCGAGTTGATCTCTTGCCAGTCGATGCCGCGTGTCTGCCAAGAAAGTCATCAGATCGGTTGTTTCTCTGTCTGGACTGATATCTCAACCCCCTTACCCACACACCAGCACGTCCACCTTAGTTAATCAGTGGCGTGATGTACTTAGCCAACATGTTTTCTCCCTTCTCTGCCGCTTGATGTTCAGGGTGTTGAATAATACCCAAGACAAAAGGCCTGAAATTAAGCATGCACATTAAAAAGCTGAAAAATAAGCGGAAGCTGCTGCTGTGCGGTTGAGCAACTTCTAATAAAATGGTGCCGTTACGGATGATCCGGTGTTATCACGTGATAAAGGGGAGGCTGGATGTAGGGGGGTAATAATGTGTATTAATGGGTATCTTTATGTGTGTTTTACAATGCATGCAGTCTTGTAGAAACAGTAAAAGAGGAGTGATGATTTATTCTCACTTAGCAGCAGAGCATAGACATCACCTAATTTATCTTTTTGTTCTGTCTCTCCTGCTTCATCCTTCCTTCCCTCCTCCACACTAACCTCCTTCATCTTATCTCCACTGCTCTCACTGTTTCCTCCCTGACGTTGCTTTATCACGCTGACAAGACGCCCCGTTTTCAGCTCTCGTCCCCTGTAGTCCCTGACCCGAGGAGGGGGCGAGTGTACCTCCTACCAGCCGTGACTGTTTAACAATCACCACCACTGTCCGGTTCCACCATGCCTCTCCTGATGGGGACCACACATTTCACAGAGGAACCAGGAGGAGGGAGTTTTAAGGCACTTTGGTGGATTCCAGGCCTGTGAGCTCTTCCTCTCTGGATTCGGAAGAGTTATGGAGGGGAGGATCATGACCCCCTGTAGGTCTATAAAGCAGTGAATGGGAGGCGGTGGAAGGCAGTACCTCCGCCACATGCCTGCTGCACTGCTGGGACCATTACTGCATCCAATCACACGGACACGCAGCAACAACAGGCCCTGGAATAACCCAAATATCACTTACAGTACAGGCACCCCTAAAGCCCCGGCAATCATCATCCTCTTAATCACCGAGTGCACGGCACAATGGAAATTGTGTTGGCCGACCATTAAGGCACCTTAAGGACCCTATGTTAGTCAAACTAACATAAACTGGGAGATATTGGATACTGGTGGAGCACAAACAGAGAGCTAATGGTTTCATGGTGGTCAGCTGCGAATGAGTGGAAGACAAAACGAGAGTGGGGAGAAAAAGAAAAAATGGAAGAGCAAGAGAACACTGCCTTACAAAGTCTGTTTATGTAAGACAAAACACACCAGAGTCATTTCCATGAGCTGTGTCCTTACAGCCATAACAGAGTGTACCCTTAAATTAAATCAGGGCCAGCATGAGTATATTAAATTGTTTTAAGAAAGAAATGTAAAGCCGTCAGGGACAAAGGGAGGTCATCTGGCGTTTTATAAAAGTGACATTAGCTTGAATTACTGAGTTCGTTAAGAGCACAATGATATAAATCATTCTGAATACAATAATTAAGTCGTCCTTGATTAACTTAATCATAACACTTCTACAAGGAAACTCCTCAATATTTTATAGACAGTATTAGACACAGTACACGTTGTCACGCACACTCAAACCCCATATATTACACATGGTGGAAATAAACACTTGGAATGGCAACTTGACAAGGGTTCAATGTGTTGCTCAAGTGTAATTTAGTAAAGAGTGAAAACATATTGCATTGTGTTTAAAATGTAAGATCAACATGGTCAAAGAAAAAGTAAAAAATGTTCTTTCTGGCTCACCCTGTTTGGCCTTGGGATTTTATACAACACATGTAAGAATGTGCCATTCCAGTTCTGACTAAACTAAATATTATTGAGTTATAAAATAAGCATTTCCAGCATGATGCCATCGTTCGCAGGCACAACAAGTTGCCTTATGTGGCATTAAGTCAGGAACAGGAAGGTGTGGATCAGTCTTAAGCCGTAAACTCAGATAAATGTTTGCATTACAACCTGCAAGGTAAACAAACAGAGTCTGGCTCGAGTTAAGTCCAGAGATGCTTTGGGGTTCTTGGTGGAATGCAAAGTCCGTCTTTGCTCAAAAGCAACCAGTGCTCCGCCTGTTTGTTTTGTAGCCATTACAGCCACTTAGCCTGACAGAGCACTTTGTTTCCCTTATCTGCTGAACAGCTAAAACGCATAAGTGTTTTTCAGCGTCTGTTCAACCTTGGGTTTAAGTCCTATCAGGGTGTTTACTTGTGACACAGATCAAAGACAGATTGCTTTTGAGCGAGCTGTTGTACGAAAAGGCTCGGCAAACTTCTGTCTGCGGGGGACTTTATGGTTTCATTCCAACGGGGGGAAAACAAAAGACATATTTCAGCACCTCTGACAGGTGAGCACAGGAGGAAGACATCCAAACAGAGCAAGTGGAGAGTAATAGCGGCAGATAGTGCTGTCCGGATGAGGGGGGGGAGAGGAATATTTGTCTGTCTGATTGATTTCCCTGCCGTTATTTAAAGTCAGGACTCAGTAAGCAAAAGACTTGTCAACGTACCAGGGCAAGCGCTTGTTGCTATGAGAACTGGTCAGGAGGGTGCTGAGGTGTGATGGACAGCATGTCATTAACAGTAAGAGATGACTCCATTGCCCCAATTCAAGATAGCGTAGCCTTGTAGGAGCGGGGGAGGGGGGGGGGGGGGGGGAGTCGTAAAGGAAGCTGCTTATCAGAGAGAGATAAACCTGTTGAGCTATGTGGTTGCACACAGTGTTGTCTAACCATCCAGGTATAAGGCTCTGCAACACTACAGGAACGTTTGTTTTGCTTTCCAAAACAATGCCATATGGGTTTCATTGCAGGCCACAGCAACAGGAAAATATGAGGTTGCTTCACCGGCTTTGGTTTTGGCTGGCGGTGTTAAAAACTTAGATCCAATCTCATCCTGCAAACAAAGAACACTGGCTCTATTTGTTTCTTGTGCATGTGAAGTGTGTGTTCTGCTATTAGTCATAAGCAAAGCATGTATCTAGAAGCACCATTTTGTCGTCTGTCCAACCAATACCATTCCAAAAAATCTCATTCTTACACATAGGGCTTTATATGAAAGGGAATTCCTCAAAGCCTATCGTTTTCCTTAACAGTTAAGTGCAGATGCAGGCACTCAAACATTTTCTTGTTTCAGTTTTAGGTTCAAAATATCATGCAAATATGTTCCAAATTCTAAGAAAGTACAGATCTTTAAAATTTAGGGAAATGCCTACATGCTTAGAAATGTATGTTCTGTATGTACTGCATGTGTCACATGCTACAAACTAGCTGTTCAACCAAGCACATTGTGTATGAATAAGTTCAATATACCATTATTGGGGAACAGAAATATTGGGGTCAAACTCAACCTCAAACAATCATGTTGGATGTTTTCTGTTCTAGGGAGACAATACGTTTGTGGTTCTTGTATTGAGTCTTAATTGCCATTTGTGTGAAAGATCAGGGGACAGGAAGTGTGTTTGCATCCGTTTCTTTTCAGTTTTGGAACTTTTTATAAAGGGATCCTACAAAGCCTCCGGATAGAAAGGCATCAACAGGTGGCAGGAGGAACACTGAACACAGGCACAAAAGTGAAACATTCTTGTCCTGAAAACCCCAGAAAAAGAACAAGTGGCGACGTGGGAACGGACAGGAACGAAATGATAGATAAACAGATAGACGGATGGACGGAGTGAAGGGCCGAGGCAGCTGAGGCACAGAGGGATTGATTCACAGGCTGGGTGCGCGGTTGGCATGCTAATCAAGCCTGGATGTGGTTGCAGGCGGGGTGAGAAGCGGGTGTACGCGGTGGCTTCACAGGCACTCATTTGCCAGCATTCAGCTCCCATCAATATCAGGACCGATTAATGAGCGGCTAGAGGGGAGAGCAGGGAGAGGGCAGGGAGGACTTGGGGTGGGGGGGGCAACGGCCAGGTGTCGGAGGAGGCACAGAATGGGAATAAAGAGGGCACGGGCAGTGATCCGCAAGGAATTCCAGCCGAGCGGCAACAAGAGTGGTGGGGTGGGTGGTTGGGGGGGCTGCTAGTCATGCACTGCAAGAAGTGGCCATTAAAAAAGCTGTTTTCTTTTAAATCACTCGTCTTAACAGCCCAACATAAAATGAAGCTGTGACAGGAAATAAACTCATGAAACGACAAAGAGTTGTCCTAATTGTGTTTGTATGAAAATAAAATAAAGGTTTTTATATCCATCGGTTAGTGAGAACTCGATAAATTTGGATGAAAGTGACAAAAGTCTTGAACTATGACATCATGGTGCGTTTTTTATTGGTATGGAAAGGTCAGATTTGTGGGAACCATGAGCCTGTACAATTGCCTGGCCGAGCCTAAACATGTCAATCAATAAAGTATTCTCACGTGTTAGGGACCAAAATTGTAAAAAAAAAAGTTTTAAATAGAAAATAAAAAAGTTTGTTTTGAAGTTTCTCTGTTCTTTGAAAAATAAGGACTCTGTCAAGACTACGTGACTTGTTGAGTTTACATTTTTTTGTCTGCGGTAGATAAAGTGACATGAGGAGGATAAAAGAAGGGGAAGTACGGCATGATGTGTGTGTGACTGTGTGCGGCCCTTTAATGTGTTGGGAAGGAGGTTTAAAGGCTAAAATCATGTTTCGACCTTGAATAGTGCTCCTCCCCCGGAGGAAAAGGTCCCAGTATGGATGACAAAGGGTCGTGCTCTTTTAGGCATCTGCGAGCCCCGGGGTTGTGTTTTATTGTCGGTCGTGCCTGTTGTGCGTGTGGGTGGCCGTGCATGGAGTTATGGGTGGAGTGTGGATACATATAGTTGTAGGCATGAGTGAGTGTGTATGCATGTGTTTGTCTGTCTGTATGCGTGTTGGCACAACACAAAGGCATTAGGGGTTTAGCATGTGTGTGCGAGAGAGAACGGTGGGCCCCGGGGAGCAGGGATTTCAGGGGGGACCAGGGGGGACAGCCCCAGAGTGCAATGACTCGCCAGGTCATGTGACTGCTGGTTCTCACAGGGGCACTGGGCAGTCAGAAACAAGAGGGCAGCGTGTTAGGGCCGCATGCCTGTTTCATTGTTTGTGCGTGGGGTGCCTCACTGCTGAATGCGGACGAATCAATCCTGAAACATCAGCATCAACACAAACTGGACTGGCCGAGGCGGGACAGAGGCAGCAGTGTGACAGCCCGTCTCTGGGAACTGACTCAATAGCGGAGAGTAGTTCCTCTTCATTTATCTGTCTGTATGCATCCTCTGTCTCTGGCTCTTCATGTGTCTGTTTCTCATGGCAGGGAGAGAAAGGAAAGTATGTCTCCCTCTTTCTCTCTTTGTCTGGCCCGAGAGTTCTCTATTTGCTCAGCGAGGTTGTAAATCCAACAACGAGTAAAGGTACAAGTAAAAATGCCAAATGACCAGGCAGTAGGAGAGCTAAATGCTCATTTGATACCCTTGGATTTCAACTCTGGTCTGAGGCGAGAGAGCAGTATATCAAGACAGTGTTACAGTATTTCCCAGGGCGGTATAAAAAATGTGCGATATATGTTGTGAAAACTAAATGCTAACCAAGCAGGCAGACTGGGAAAACAAGTTGATTTAAAAGCCACCAGCTAGGATCGCAGTTGGGAAAGGAAAACACTCACATATACTTAAGACTCACAGCTTGCTAGTCCACTTGAATCAGTGGATTAGAGTGTTGCTCTGAAGGGCAATGAGGTGATAGATGTTGAGGATTAATGTCACTCATTTACTTTCAGAGCTACACAGCCATCAGGGATTCAAAACAAGAGATATACTGATAGCAAGACCATGTCTCTGACCAAATTGCCTTACTGAATGAAGCATGTATTCTGTGGCTTTGACAACATTTCAGGAGCCGCGGAATAATTTGAAACCATCGCAACACGCTCGACAAGCCAAACCAATGACAGCTTTCATATTTCCAAGCTAAAGATATCACAGATCATTCGAGATAGTAAGTCCCCAAACACTGGCTCCTTGATTCTCCACGGAGTTGTCGGGTTGTGTTGGTGGTTATAGCAAGGTCAGCTACAACCATCAGCTAAATTAAACTAAATAAATAGGGGGATTCTGGCACTCCGTTGGACATAAATTCCACCGCAGCTGTGAGAAAACCACAAGACACAAAGGTCGCCTTGATTTCCAGACAGCTCAATGATTCCCAAGGGTGGGGACTGGGCCTGGCGAGGACAGTTGGGAGGAGGAGGGAGGAAAGGAGGGAGGGAGGGAGTGACTGTGCGACTCTGACAAGTCCTCTGTGGCGCCCGGTGCCTCTCTCTCCCCGGTGACCTGAGAGTGTTAGGCCCTTCGCCGAATAACCAGCAGCCGCATCCGCCGCATTCAGAAGAGGGCTAAAAGGTTAATTGAACCTCTGTGCTTCGCTTTCCTCTGTGTAATTTACTGTGATTAATGCATGGAGGTTACTGTCAGACTCATTTACTAATTGTCCAAAGCGCTACGTAATTAACCACATCTGCAAAAAAAATGTGTCTGGAACTGTACTGTAGAACACTGAGGGCTGTGTCCGGGCCGATGTGTGCCAATTCGTCAGAATACAACAATTTAAAAACATCAGCTCTCTTGTTACACTGTCAAAGGGCTCCAACTGCTGATGAGCTCTGCAGTTGCTTATTTTATTCCTTCACACTTCTTTATTTTGAATTTTTGAGCACAAAGGCTCTCCTCTACCGACAAAACATCGGAGGACTTTGGAGAATTAACACCTCATCACTCAAAGACCTCTACGCAAAAGTTTCCACCCGACTTGTACAACTTAACGTCAAGAGGAAAGCTTAAATCAGAGTGATCACAGTGTATAATGTTTTCCTGACTAACAATGTGATATGCAGGGTAAACTTTAAAAGTTGTATTCATTTTTCCCCCTGTCAGCCTCAGCCTGTCTGGCTCTGTTCGCCGTGTCAATTATTTCTGGAGATCCTTTTTGCCAGACTGTCAGTCAGCTCTTGTATGCAAAGCACGCCGCTCTCTAAAGCACTGCGTGTGTTATCTTTGTTTTGCAACAGTTATTGAAAAAGCCGGGGAAAGTTTCATGGAACATTATTTTTGGATTGCCTTCCCTGAGATAGCTGCAAATAAACACCCGAAATTACAAATTTAGTGTCACAGTCAATGAGTCTCAGCTCTTGAGGGAGCTTAAAATTTAATGGAGCCTTCTTTTTTTTGATGATATGGATGGCCAAATTCCCCAGACGACATGCTGCCACAGCTTATCTCTGGTGGAGTGTGTGTGCGCATTAATTTCCCTGTGTATTCTCTGTGCCGGGGTGTGTGACTGCATACGTTGAGCACATTCTGCCAGCCAGTGCGGTGACCTTGTGTCCCTCTATGTGTATGTGTGTGTGTGTGTGTGTGTGTGTGTGTGTGTGTGTGTGTGTGTGTGTGTGTATGTATGTATGTATGTATGTATGTATGTGTGTTGTGTGTGTGTGTGTGTGTGTGTGTGTGTGTCCGGCCTATTCTCTTCCTCCTTCTTGATAATGGGTGTATATACATTTTAATCTTGGATTACTCGGAGGAGGGCTTCCTGTCAGCCTGGTGCATGCAGACACCCATTACAATACCCCGAAGCTGGGTAAGAAAATCGTTACTGTATGCTTTTTTTCCTATTTGAGTGTAGCTAACTCGAGGCGTCCACAAGTACAAAACCATCAAGACCGAACCGAGACCAATCTGAGGTGATTTATTCCATCCTTTATGTGCGAAAAAATGGAATCGAAGTTGTTCCTTTGTAATGTGAAGAAAAATGCTGGCACTGTCCAAATGTGTACACAAACTGTCAATTTTTACATTCACATCAATTAAAAAGCCCCTTAAGCTTTAATAAAATGTCCAATGTCATGTTTAAACAACAGTCCCTGTATTTTCTAAGGGCATCTTTCCAAACTAATTACAGCAAAGTCAAACTCGCTCGCCATTAATTGTTATTTATGAGGGTGAATTAATTTCCAGGAAGTTCCGGGCTTCTTTGAAATGGAAGCTGACCTTGGCGAACACAGTAATGCATTCACACCTTTGGCAGGTTTTATGCAAACTAAACTGAATATTTGATCCGGTTTTTCTCCACCAAGGTTACACTGGTGGAGGTTTTTTTCAGTGACTCTTTGACTCGGTATGCTTTGTAGTGGATGGTGTACCATGATTCCCATGCACAGAGAAAGAGATTTGAGATGTTCAGTAACTTGTAAAGGTCTAAAAATGTGGCTGGTTCTTGGTTATCGCTGCCATCCAGTCTTATGAATGCAAATCCAACTGTGGTCATCTCCTGAGGGAGTGCAGAGGGGGATGAGGGATTGTGGTTGGTAATTAATTTACTGCTAGATTACACTGGATAATGCCCGTATCATTGCAAAATTAGGTTGACAGTGGTCTTGGTGTAAGATATTGCAGGGCATGTGTCAATACACACAAGAATTGTGCATTTGTGGAGGTTATTATGGCCCTTGAGACATCCCTAAGTGGGAAATGGTGTTTGATTATACCCAAGCAGATGTACACACGGGCAAACAGCCTGCATAACTCACCGAGACAAAACAGCTTGAGTCTGGAGACTGTGCAATCTGCCATTTAGCTCCAGTGTGTTAGTCCTGGGTTAACATTGAGAAATGAAAATGGAGAGACAGGATTACTCTAACATAAAAATAAAGCTTAGTAAAATGTAGATTTTTAAGTTTTAACAAAATACCAAAATATTATATTTTTAGTTGAAATCATTCACTTCTTTTTACATGGAATTTGGCAGAAATATGTCCACACAGTATATGGAGAATAAGCTTCAAAAAATGGAAGCCATTTTGGATATGACAATAGCCACCTTTACGCCCAAAAATACATTTTATTTATAGTTTTCCTTCAATATTGTTGAATAACCTTTTAATGTATGTGAATATTGTGCACTGTTGAACTAAATACGCCTTTAAAAACGTTTTTTGTTTACATTTCAGGCTTTAAATTGACCAGTGCATGTTTTACAATAAGAAAACAAAAAAAGGTGTATCTTTCCTAAATGTTGTTTTATTTCATTACAACCTCTGAAAAGTTTCCAGTTTAAAAGATTAACCAGACTTTCTAGTATTATGGCAACTGTCATTTTCTTTTTTTGTAGGTTCACTGAAGCAGAAACATTAATGATTCATCCATCATGAAAATGTGCACATTGCTTGGCCTGCAACATCGCAGCCTGTCCTCGCTGCTTGTACATGGACAAAAACTTTTCAAAAGCAGAGTCTTCGGAAAAAGCCTTGAAAAGCATCGCTGCATTCTGTCATTTCTCCCACTCTTTTTCTGTCTTTTGATTTGCACTAGCATAAAGGCAGTCAAAATGCTAAAATGCTTGACCATTCAACAGGCGCTCTCCCCTCTGCATAAACTTCTCGGTTGTCCCTTTGTCCGATTAATACCTTCATGTCTTTCAGACTATCCCCCCCCCCCCAGTCCCAACCCCACCTCGCCATCCCAGACAAGCCTCAGTCCTCATTATACACAGCTTCCACTCTAGTTCCCAAGATTAGGCAAATGAGCTCCCAGTTTATAGACAGAAACTCGGAATCCATTCCCTTTTCAAAATCCTGACATTCATCAAAACTATAAAGTACTTCATAAATACGATTTTACTTCCTTATCATCTCATATTGTGTCTGATCTGATTTGATCCACGTTACAAGTGGCTGCTTAAGAAAATCGTTAATTTGTTCCTTAATTAACCACAATAGATTGGGAGCATAAGCATTCCTATCACTAACAATAGGACATTCTTGAGAAGAGGCAAATCCCTTTACAGAGCACAAAATGAAGGCTCTTGAACAAAACAAATCACATGCAACGCAAACATCATTTAGCATCAATTGAATCACTTCCTGTCTTTTCAAAAGCAGTTTGCAGTAATGTGTTATTGCTCACTTATTCTTCCATATACTACAGCACCAGCTGTAGGAGAGATGCAAAGGTTTGCAAGAAGATTGCAGAAAGACAGGAACGTTGAATACTTTATTCACATGATTGTAATCCATGCATCTATGCAACAAAAACACAAAAGGTCATAATAAAGTGGAGACACCGATCTCATTTTGAGTCAATTTTGCGAGGACTGAATTCTCTTTTCCAATCACAATGTGTACGTCTAACTGCATAGAGGAAGGATTTGTTTCTATTGGAAGATATAATAACAAAGACAAGTTTTGAAAGACAGCAACAGACAAAAGCGAAATACTATATGACGCAATTGGCCATGTTGCAAATTGCAAGTTCATCCATGCTGGTGAAGGTTGTACACATTCCATTTCCAATTTACTTCCCGAGCACAATAAACACATTTGCTGGAGAAGTCTAATCTTCCCTTATCATATAATGAAATCTCATATTTGGGAGTCCCATATCCCAGCCTGGACCATATCCAAACTATGTGCATTTCTCTATCAAACAACTGTGCAGCGCAGTAACAGGAGGACACCGAATGGTATTGAGTCTCAGGCTGATGTGAGGCTGATTACAGCGTCACGCCTCCAGCAGCTCTCTGGGTCACTCAACAGTCTTAACCTCCTAACACCTTTCATTCCCAGCAGTCATGGCAAAAAGGACGAGTCAGCTGAGAAAGGGTTAAAGTTCAGGACACAAACCAATGTATGTCACTAGGAAGGGTGATCTTTGGGAAAAAATCTATTTAAATTCAATCCAGTAAGCTACTACCCTTTTATTTATTCATTTATTTATTTTTGTGACAAAAGGTTTCCATTTCTCTCACAGCTGTACTGTTCACATTACTGCAGAGAACTGCAATTCATTCTTTTCAAACGAGAAGTTGGATTATCTTTTCTGATCAAAAATCTTCTCATTGTATTTTATATTATATATTATCTTTTAATAATAAAGAAGTACATACTCCCAACGTGAATATGTATTATGTCAGCATGTAGTACCCAGCAATAAAAGCCTGAGCACAAGTTCTTAAAAGCACTATATTTCAATGTCAAACTGTTTTTAATAAAAAGATTTAAAAAATCTGAATGCATCCAAATGCTGAGAGAGAGACTCCCTCTGGAGGGAGCTCTGGGATTTAAGCTTTATTTAAAAAATGATACATATACTACAATATACTTTAATCCTAAAGATTTGACATTTGGGATTTTCAAGACAAAATCTCTTTTAGCAAACGTGGATTATGATTGTTTCCTTCAATCAATCCCACACAAAATATTGACCATCTGATCGTAGTAGGCGCCTATGAGTATATAGATTTATAGAACATACATTGTTCCCTTCATTGACTGAAAATGTTGACGTCAGCAGCAGCTAAACAAGGGCAAATGTGTCATAGCTGTTACCACGTACATGAATGCGTCCACACATCGATGCCTCACACATGTTGGACGTCCATGCCAAATTGCTTAAAGTAAAAACTGTTGCCATTAAAGGGTGGCCAATGGAAATGGAAAATGACAGAGTGAGCTAGGAGATGATAACTGCAGCTAAAGCCTTGTCCTGGAGTTGATGTATCAACTCTGTGTCTTCTTTGTATTAACCTTGATGTACATTCCTTCCCCTTCTCTAACAGATGAGAAAGACCAGAGAGAAAATGGCTGTTAACCCACACAGAACTCACTCCTTGACACTTGCTCCCAATTTATTCTGCTTGTGTGAGTTAATCTGGAAAAAAGGGGAGGAAAACGCACTCTCTAATGGCTCCATGAACATCACTTTGCTAGAATTCCAATGGCGTGCATCAGGGAGACATGGACCAGAGGCTGCGGAAAGTAAGCATCGGATGTGTGTAAGCTGTCCAGTAAATCCCAAGCACTGGCTGCATTTATTTGGTTTATATTTGTCTGGTTTCATCCTTGTAGAGTAAAGACATGACATATAGTTGGCAGATAAAACGTAGCTTAAATCCGCTTCACGACTGCTTAATGCAGGAAGATGTTGCAGCCCTTTCAAACTTGGAGGGAAGTGTGAATCTTAAGCAGGCAGCCAAGATGATAACAATTCATCCTACATATTGGTCCCATCCAAGCTGGAAGACAGCCAAAACAGCACTTTCAGGAGAGAAAAGACACCTTTGCCTTTTAAAGGAGCCATAAATCCCATTGATTGGAGTTAAATGCTTTCATTCTGTGGATACTGGCTATTACACCGAGCAGCGTGTAAAAGGGGGGAAGAGATCATTGGGAAACAGCAAGGTACTCAACTAATGTTCATTTTAGATGAAGTCAATATTAGACTAAATGTGTAGAGCAGTACAGCAGATCAGAGGCGTTTGAAACCTCTGGAAACATGACCATGCATAGTTTCAAGTAGTTTACGAACGAAGCCCAATACATGTCATCCTCTTTGTCTTCTGTGCTTATACCTGTATGGTTAATCCAATTTACTCCCTGCCTGTGTGACAAAATAAGATAACTTGGCTACATCTTTTCAGAAACAGAAAGCAAATATTATAAATTCTATGATCAGCATGTGGCAACATCAGCACCAGCCTTTTCACTGCAAATCTGCTACCTTCTCTGTGTTTGCTGAACAAAGAAAGAACAAAGAACGAGAGGTATCATGTTGCCACCAAGATTCTTTCAGTGGAGGAAAACAGTGTCTCTTGGCTGGTCGACTGGAGCTATTTTTAGCGAGTACTCTTTAGAGCATGACTCACATCAGCTTTGATGTGAATGATGGCTTTTTGGGAAACATTGACAACAAAATACTAATGAAGGCTTAGAGTGCAATGGTGTTACTGACTGAAAATGGCATTGGTACTCATTAAACTAGCAGTGACATGTGGTACGTTCACCAGGTGAGTGAAATAATAAGTAACTTTCCTCTAGAATTACATTATTGATTAGTATCCACTACATTTTAATAAGACACATAATAACCAGGCCTAACCTGTTTATGTCCTGTATTTAAATGATCTGATAGCCGCAGCCTTTTCTCACATAACTGACCTGTGTATCAAGCATGCTATTAAGCCAAATCATCAGCATAATGCTCTGAATAATTATGAATGTGCCATAGGGCTGTACCTGAATATCCGAATATTCGTTCGTTGGAGTACTATTCGGGTTTCAATTTCGTTGTTCGGATATTCGTTTTGTGTTTTCTTTTCGTTTTTTCCCATTTTTTAAAAGAAAATTGAATTTATTGAAATCTCCAATATCAACGTAAGAGCTTGACCTCTTCGGGGGGTACTAACACTTAACCATACAGTAAACGTTATCGTTTACTTTCTCCGTCTTTATATGTAGATATTACTTTTTCCGTTAATCTCCGTCACGTTGTTTCCATAGCAACAACAACTTCCTGTCAACAGCGCTAACTCTCCTTCAAAATAAAAGCATGTCCATACAAAATAGGAAGCCAAGCCAAATTACACTTAAGACATATACAACTGCAACGAAAGTAACAAACACAATGCAATATCCTTTTCAATTTCAAAGAACACAAATTGGGTTATTTACATTAACAAAATACTATAAAACAACAATACTGTAGAATAACAAAATGAATGCCGTGAATAAACCGAAATACACGTGTTGAAGCGGTTCGCTGCTGATTACTACGCCCCCACCCCCCGCGCGGACCGAATATTCGCTGCTGATTACTACCGAATATCCGGAGCCCGAAAAATGGTATTCGGGATAGTCCTAATGTGCCAATCGAACTATACATTGATTTAATCAATCAGACTCGAGTGGGGTCAGGGAAACACTTTCCGTATGTCTATTTGTACTGTCTGTGTTTATTTAACAATATTTAACAAAGTCTGTGTTTATTTAACAATTTCGTTATCTCCACAGATATGTTCTTATTTTTTGCATATATAGATTTATTTCCTAAAGAGTGAGATATTAGCATTTAGGAACATAATATACAATTAGTAAAAAGACAGAAGTAGCAATCCCTGACCTTGAGAGTTTGGCTAGTAATACAATAAGCAATGTTTAGCCTGTGTTTTATTAAGAAGCTGAATAGCTGTTTCCCTGGCTTGTTGATAGCTGTCAGGGACAACAACAGTCTCTCGAGTGCAGCCACTCCAGATGGTTCCTCCAGTCCCTGAACAGTATGGAAATCAGCACAGCGACAACACATAGCTCTCTCTAGGAAAAACTGTTTGGCCCATTGATGGATAACGTGGCTAACCCTTAACCCAGATCAAATCTCTGCTGTAATCTGTCGATTATTTGTTCAGAGAATCATAAACGTGTCAGTCTAAGTGTGCATATCCGTTCTAAAAAGAGCATGATGTGAGGCAATGATTAAGCAGAGCTGCAAATCCCCCGCAAATCTGCTCCCAGTTGACATGGAAGCATCTCTTAACAGGAAAACAAGTAAGGAATTCCTTCAGCTAACCCAAGCAGACATATCAAATCAAACTTTATTTATATAGCACTTTTCATACACAAAGATAACTCAAAGTACACAAACCAAACACATGGACGATTACATTTTTTTTTTTTAAATGCTATGTCCCCTTTCCAAGGTATAACCAAAAATAGTTTTGATCAATATATTGTGAAAAAAAGGAACTAAACATTTTTTAGAACACGCAGAGAGGAGGAGAAATAAATGGTTATATCCTCCCTTGTGGTTTCTGTGCAATTGTTGAGGGATCTTAAACTCCTTTAAATGCGTATCCCCTATTTGTCTCTCTCTCTATCTATTTATCTATCTATCTATCTGTCTATCTATCAATCTGTCTATCTACCCATCTATCTATCTATCTATCTATCTCTCTATCTATCTATCTATATACCCATCTATCTATCTATCTATCTATATATATATCTATCTATCTATCTACCCATCTATCTACCCATCTATATCTATCTATCTATCTATCCATCTATCTATCTACCCATCTATCTACCCATCTATCTACCCATCTATCTATCTACCCATCTATCTATCTATCTATCTATCTCTCTATCTACCCATCTATCTATCTATCTATCCATCTATCTATCTACCCATCTATCTATATATCTCTCTATCTATCTATCTATCTATCTACCCATCTATCTATCTATCCATCTATCTATCTATATATCTCTCTATCTGTCTATCTATCTATCTACCCATCTATCTATCTATCTATCTATCTATCTCTCTATCTGTCTATCTACCCATCTATCTACCCATCTATCTATCTACCCATCTATCTATCTACCCATCTATCTATCTATTTATTTATAGAGCAATCTTAAGCTCTTGCACATACAATCTTGCAGTTCAGATAGTCCTCGAGGGTTCGTAAGCTATCCTCACAGTCCCTTGTTCCCCCTCTGGCTTAGCATGTATAGCTGAGCCATACATAAGTATATCCCAAAGGCCAATAAAAATGCAAAGCATCACTTCTTAAATGCTTACCATACTAAAAAGTGCATGTGATTTCTCTCATGTATATCCCCCATAGGTGTTTAAAGTTGCTCAGCTGTGTAATACATGTACATTACATGATTACCACTGAATACTAATTGTTAAAAGCAGGAGATGATGTGTTGATGATGACAAAGTGCGATGAACCTACACGTATAATCCTCAAACAAATAAACACACATCTGCCCAATTGTGTAGAAAGAATGACCCTGCCTCCCCCAGCTGAGCCCATCTCCCAATTCTGGCTGCCATTAGATAATAAAAGGAAGCACACGTACCTAGAAATGACACGCTGACTCCTCATTTTAATGAGGAGATTGGGTAAGATTTTCCTTCCCGTAATTTTTTTTTTAGCAAGCTTCATAATGTTTCTTTATGATGTATTGCTCAGACTTCCTCCTGCCAAGCATGGCTTCACAAACCTGCACATTAAATAGTGCTGCTGACAAGGAAAACTCACTCGGTTTAAGTCTTTTCAAGATATTGCTTTCCAACACAAATATGTGATTATTGTATGCAGCATCCCAGACCTGGGTCTCGTATATGCAATCTGTTTTGAGTCCACTGGCCAGGGAGCTAAAAGGAACTAATGACTCATGCTCTACTGATGGATCTGCTCTGTGTGAACGCGATGGTCTTTGTTTGAAAGAGGACAGGAGGGTGGGGGTGGTGGGGGCTTTAAGATTAACCCCTAATAGTTCCGAAGCAAGATGGAGGCCAACAGGGAGCGTGTCATAGCAGGTTAATTCACTCAGGGAAGGAGCGTGTTTACCAGCCCTGTTATCTACATGCTGAAGCATATGCTGCTTGCACGAGCAAAAGATCTTCTGTGCAGATGGTCGTCGTTGAAAATCACATCCAACTCCTACTCGGCCGTGTAAAGTCCTGTTGGCATTGGCTGAGGGGCCGTAAAGCCACACATAAGTAGGGGACCCAAATGAGCAACATTAACACTGTTATTTGCATTCACTGGATTTAAACAATTCAGATGATCACCAGAAAAATGGAGGATGATGCTTTTCTGTATCTATGAAATTCTATGCAAAGTGTGGGAGCAACATTGGGGCTAGTAGGCTAATAATAAAGCACAAAGTAGCTATTATGTGCACCAACAATTGTAAATGCAAGTTCTTTCCACTATTAAATACTCTGAATCCTATTAAAGTTTTCATCACACAGTTATTGCTCATGCAGCCTTTTTTTCTTAACATCCTGCTTTAAAACGCACCAGATGAAAGACGAAAAACCAACCTTGATTCTGATTTGCCGGTAATTTGGTAAAAAACTGAATAAAGAGGAAGAATAAACATTGGAACAACCGAATCAGGCAATGATTACAAATGAGATGAAAAGTGAGGGTAGTGGAAAATGGAATACAGTTTAGAATCAAACTATATGTTCTACTCGAAGGAAGATCACAACATAAATGAATGGCAAAAAGTCACTTTCTTTATTGTAGCTTTTCCTGATTGAAAACAGCGTGGCTGACAAAAAGAAACTGTGCCAAAGAAAACACAAAGTCATCTTGGCTGTATTTCAACAAGTTTGATTTGTTGTATTTATTTCGTAAGATAAATATAAAGCCAGTTTTGCTTGCATGAGACAAATCCTCTTCAGACTTTAAGACAATTATTGAAAATGAAACAAATACAGGGAGAAAGGCTGATCATTCAAACCCAGATCATCCACTGCGATGGAGCTCTTGCTGCTGAGATTGTATAAATGAGCTCTCGCTGACTATTCATATTCATCCACTTCGCAATAGGCTTTTTGGCTGAATCAAACAGTCACTGTATGAAGTCTGCCAAAGGCCCGGCTCTCAAAAAGCCTGTTATCTCTAAGAGAGAGCTTAAAGCCTGTGTAGTGCCGTCAGGGAGCGGGACACCGTCTAGCCAGAATGAGTATGAGTTTGAATGCTGCCGTGTGATGAGTTTTCAATGTGAAACTAGATGAATGCCATCTACGCTCTTTAAGTGGTTAATCATCATTTGCTTTCCCCCACCTACTGTGCGTGGTGTCTTTAAAATGATTCCCGTGACCTTTTAGACAAGTGCTTCAAGGGCAATTACAACTATGCATGATACATTCTCTACAGTTTTCATAAATATATTTAAACATGCTTTGATTTTTTTTGAACATACAGATCCTCTGTTTCACACTGGGTGGTTGTGTGATTGTGATGAAGATGGATCAATTATTTTGTATTCCATTATACTGCACAGATTTTTGAGGTGGCCGACAGGGGCCAACACGCTACAACGGCCCAAAACACTTACATTTGTAGAAACGCTCAGCACTCTCAAAAATGATGTAAATAAAAAACACAAATAGGCCAAAATACATGCAAATGAAGAAACCTCTTAAACAACATGTTCAGGGATTATAAATTGACCAACTGTCAATGTTGTTAGAAATGTACTTAAAATGTAAGTTTTATTGGTTTATTTTAACAATGTGATCGCGTGATTCCTTCTGATATCATTGCAGATCTGCTGTAAGCTAGCTAGCTAACGTTGCTAATAGTCATTTCAAATATATTGAAAATACACTTACAATTATGAAGCAGACTAAATCTGCGACAGTTGGCCAACTTTATAATCCCCGAATGTCAACAAGCGCTCTGGTCCCAGCTGTGTGCTTCACTTGTTAGTGTCCCCGTTTCAATCGTTTTTTGTGCTTCTTGCAGCGTTTTAATTGAGCATCGGTTTGTCTTTGCAGCATTTCTTGCAGCTCTTTTAGGTAAACCCTGCGCATGTGTTGTCAAGTTGGTGAAAATTTTGTTATGTGCATGTGTTTTTTTATATCTACATTGTTCTTGAAAGTGTTGCGCATTTCCCCATATGGGAATATTTTGGGCTGTTATAGCGCGTTTGCCAATGTCCTTTTTGCTATCTATCTAATTAACTTCATTATTGCGTCTTCTTACACACCTGAACCTACAGAACTAAATCTCAGAGCTATGTAATGCATGTCTGTCCACTTGTTATATCGAGCTATGATTTGCACACAGCCAATTCCCAGATGGACCGCAGTTACTGGGAAATATGTGATGCAGCTGCAAAGCTCGGATATAATGAATGTCTGTTTCGCTAAGCCCAACCACACTTTGCTTCTCACACAACCTTGCACCTTTTCCAGAGTGCATCCCAGAGGAGCCATTCACTGTGTCAATGATGCCGAATACACCCTTCCTCCCACCCATCAGCCGTTTCTATAGCTCCCCCTCAGCCTCTGCTACACTTAAAATCCTACACTCAAAACAAATCAGAGGTAGCCACATAGCTAGAAAAAGAGATTAAATTAAATGCACAAGGAGTGCTTCATCTCCTATTTCCGTTGAGATGCCCTTGGGCGAGTACTGATCCCAAACTGCTCCGGTAAGCCGTTTGGTACAAGTTCCTAAAACAGCGTGTACTGAAATGTTTAAGTATGTGCACAGTGCATAAAACCTTCCCACCAAGCATGTTTTGGGTTGGGAGCAGTGATCGGGGCTGTGGCTGCAGAGGGAGGAACAGAGATAGAGCCGGGGAGGATGGTCGGGACTAAGCCGGGACCAGAGCCAGGCAGAGAGGAATGGGGCTTGGACTCTGAAGGGAGGGATGTGGTTAAGACATCGCTGAGGCCAACTGAGGCAAGGAAAACAGAAAGAAAAAAACTCAAGCTATTTATCCATGTACTTAGCAGTTTTGAGTGAAAACACATGAAGACATGTCCCAACGTGACAGGGATAATGACTTTTTCAACGTAGTTTCCAACGCAGTTTCCCCTCCCTTTTGGGGATTCTGCTAAAAAACTCAACCAGAGAGATATGACTACTTCTTTTGGCAACAAAATACCACTAGATTTTTTAAATCTATAAACAAGGCTTCACTGGGAGCTAATTTAATTATGTCATGGTCGATTTCTTTGTTTTAAGATGAAATGGGTAGTTCAATTGGACATGTTTGCCTTGAAATAAAGTTGCCGAAGTAGAAAAGAAAAGCAACAAAGCAGAGAGAGGAAAACAAAACAAGGACGGACTGTTGCAGACGATACCCAGAGCTCCATAAATACTACACATTTAGTCGAGCGTGACGTTATAAATCAAGCAATGTTTACATTTTTAAAGTCCCCCGTCTTGCCCAATGGCTTGTCTTTGAATAAGAGCTGCTTTATCAGATTCCATTCAGTGATGAAGAGCTTCTCGGCATGCTACTTCAGGTAGAATGATGGTTTCTGACAGGCCATTAACCGCCTCAATTAGACCTGCTGGTTCTCACCTCCTACTCACTCCGTGTGAGACAGACTTAACTCTTCCTCCGTGCAGCTGTATTGACACACGCGCAAGTGAGAAAAAAAGAAAAAAATCCAACACCATTCACCGCACACATCTGGTACCGCCTGTCTAACACCTTCAGAAAAAAAAAAAAAAAAAACAAGCACATATGTTTCTGTATGGCCAGAGGCACAATCATGTCACTATTGACAACATAGCAAAAGGCCCTTAAATCATTTGGCACCACTGATGTTCTAATCCCTGAGACAGAGTGACAGGTAATTCTTTTTTCTACAAAGTGGTGTGTTTCTATTCAGGCTGTTTAGGGTTCACATTAGCGTGGAGATGACAGGTGGCGGATGGTCAGAGAAGGAAAAGAAGAAAAAGAGGGTGAAGCTGTTTTCACGGGACAAGCTGAGAACAGGACAAAGGAGGTGAAGATGGCCTCAAATGTGGTGTTTTGAAATTGGGCATGTGAGGAGTGAGCTATTGATAAGTGCCCTCCAGCTTCATCACATGAGTGTGTGTGAGAATGAGTTTACCACACTTCTTTTGTCACATCAAGGATTAGGTGTTGAGAATTGCTAGTACCACCGTTTTGTAGCCATTGAAAGGCAAACATCTTGAGACCTACAGTTTCCTTTTGACCCGTTTGTCACTTTTGGAAATGTAAAATCTGATTATTTGTATGCTTAAATTTGTTCAAAAATAAAAACTGGATTACTTCCCCAATTGTGGAGGGTGAGAAAATGGGTCTAGTCCAACTACTGTTTGAATCTGTCGAGCCAGGGTTTCCTTGCAGTCGGAAGGCTAAAAAAAGTTAGTCTCTTAAAACAATGGTGTTTATAAGCAGCCATATGACTACCTGCTTACTCATGGTGTCATTTCGAGCTAAATTTGGTTGTTTTTGTTTTTGGTACCAAATCATTATATCCATCTGTAAGGTGGTTGGAGTGCAGTGTAACATTCAAAAACAGAACATTTACTGGAGTTGGAGAGGCTTTTCATACCCTTTAGAAAATGGTTCATTGGGCTTGTCAGGTTGCACCTGCGTTCCAGCGCCATCACATATTATCACTTCAGTAATAACTATTTTTGAATTCATGTTGTGTGGTCTTTCTACTTGAAAAAGGTGCAACTAGATACTTTGTCACCTTAAAATGTAAAATGTCTGTTTCACTGATAGCTCACAGTTTTGATCTTTAACTGTGTGCTGGGGTTTAGAGCTATAGAGCTCACTACCTGCAGAAATGATGTTAACACGATTCCAATCTCATTGCCAGCAAGACACTCAGGAAGCTGCCAGTGTACTCAACAAAAGGTAACTCAAGGCTCCTCAAAGCACCTGCCTTGGCTGAAACAATGACAAGAATAAGATGTCTGTGCATGTTCATTTTTCCATGTGTGGCTGTTTATTTGTCAGTATGTGGCAGGTATTGTGATGAGATCAAATTGAGTAAGAGTACGACAAAGTATTAGCCATCTTTGCCCTGACCTTGCGTTCACACCTCCTCTCCACTATCCATCTTCAGGCCTCTGGTTTCCACAGTAATGCCATAATTACAAAAAAGCCTGACAGCCCAACCCCAGAAGTGTTGAGTTGGAAGTAGTGTAGACAGGAGTTGTTCATACATTAATGTGTGTGTGTGTGTGTGTGTGTGTGTGTGTGTGTGTGTATGTGTGTATGTGTGTATGTGTGTATGTGTGTATGTGTGTATGTATGTGTGTGTGTGTGTGTGTGTGTGTGTGTGTGTGTGTGTGTGTGTGTGTGTGAGTCAGAACTGGAGACAGAAAATGAGCTTGCTAGTATCTGTGAAAAACAGATTAGTACGTGCTCATGCCAGAAATCTGTCGGTAAGTAGGAAAACCACTAAACACTGTTATGGGTCTCACTCTCTATTCCTGCAAAATAGGACGTTATACCGTAGGCACTGAGATCAAAGGAAGAATGTTTTGCGTTATGTGCTGTTTTTACAGGTTCTCTTTGTGGGAAGAAAAGCAAAAGATACATATTCAAATGACCCAAAGCATTTTAATTTTGCTCAGTGACGCAAAAGTGAAGCCCAGACAAAATAACAATTGCCTTTCTCTGTGTTAGAACTGCTTCAGTGTAGACATCTGGTGCAAAGATGTGAATGATCATTCTCCATGTATTGCTCTCTGCTGGCAGCATGAATAGGATGAGCCACGGAGCGTGGACTGTGCTTTCTAGCACGTGTTGGGTCATGAGGCAGAATCTGTTTATGGGCATGTGTGTGAGAGACAGTGTGAGCATAGTGCGAGAACTGAGATCCAGCTCTACCTATTCCATCTCTCAGCACATTGACAGGCCCAGAGAGCATCTCAACCCCTCAGATGCACACCCTGACAGAGCATCAGGACAGGCTGCTATTCCCTAACATGCTTTTTCGATCACTCCAACGCGGAGGATCCTGACAACTTGTACGGGTGCTATGCATGTAGTGTGGCTGCCTGACCACTACAAAGTGTCAAACCATTTCTAAAGGGAAGCAGATTGAAGAGGTGTGATGAGGCTGGGGCGACAGCACAGTGTGTGAGTAACAGAGGCCACCCATGCCACAGATGTATTTGTTCCCTTATGATACTGTAAGGCACTTTAGATAAAAGCATCCACAAATGACATATCTTAGCTAAATAATTGAATTTACAAAGGTTTGGTTTATATAAAGATAATGGCTAAAAGGTCTTCAAGTCAAACAGCTATTATGCCGGATAAACAGACTATAGAGCGGCAAAACAAGTGGATTTCCATGGCGATTAAGTGTAATATAGAATCAGTGACAAAACAAGAGTTCCATAATAACTAAATAAGAGCTAAAAAATAAATAAAAATGATCTGTCAAAAATGCCACACAGTAACTGGTTTCAGCTCTTTCAATGTTCTGCTTTTATCCATTTAATTCAATAGTAAACTGAATATCTTTTGGTTTTGGACTTTTATTGGACAAAAAAATACATTTCAAATTAAGGACGGTTAAAAAGAAATTGCGGTTTTCTGACAAAGACAACAATTGTAAAACCAGATGAGAAAAAGAATGGAAGTCTAATCAGTGATGAAAATAAGCACATTTAAACTAAAACAGATGCCTTACTTCTCTTTTTTAAGGTCTTAAACAAGCACTTTTCTCAAATGAGTGAGGATTTAATGTGTGTTGGAAGAGAAATGTCCACTTATACCAAGGCTATGGCTGCTGGCCTGCTTTTATCTGAGAGTGCCCGCAACCCTGAATGCTGCAGAGCTCGCTCGGCTGCTATATTACTTCCTTTATTAAGTAATAAACTACAATGAAACGCAGACCAAATATAATAAAGCTTCAATTTATTTTACTTTCTCAGTTGCCCTCTCTCGTTCTTAAGGCTAACAATAGGTCAGAGGCATGATGGACTGCTTGCATGTATAGTAGGTGCTTGAAATACAACGCAATCTGTGGTGCCTTTATTGACGTCCATTCCTGCTTGTATTATTTGCAGATGAAAAACCTATTTGGACTGTATGAATAATAATATTCTACATGTTAACCCTATCATATAACATTCGTTTCATTTAATGGTCTCAGCTGGAATCTCTGTATTGATTTCACAGGCACAGCAGGTCTCCTGAGATTCTCTATGGATTTTCCAGCTGCCCTCCCAATTGATCCATTGTGATTTCTCCTCGAAAAGGCCCTGCCAGAGTAAGGCATGGACAATAGAGATGTCCCGATCCGATCACCTGATCGGGGATCGGAGCCGATCACGTGATTTTCAAAAGATCGGAATCGGGAGAAAAAGATCGGGGATCGGGAATTTTTTTTTTTTAAATTTTTTTTTTTTTATATAAAATATTTTTATTATTTTATTTAATGTTACAAAACAAAAATGACCAAGTTCACGTCTTAAAGTCATCCTGAGGCCTTAGTTTTGGTTTAAAATTACACAACATCATGTATGTGTTGCTTCTTTTGGGCTTGTTTTCATAGACCTGGTTGCTTATTTCTCTCAAATCTGGCAACAGAGTGGGCAGGGCGCAGTGTCTAATAGTAGCAGTAAGCTAACGAGAGGCTACGTTCAGCTGGTGACTCGGGAGTGGGGACAGAGAAAATGTCAGGAGTTTGGAAGTATTATAAAATTGAAAGCGAAGGCAGTGTAACAGCCAGATGCAATGTTTGCAAGGCGGAGGTTCCGCGTGGTGGAAAGAACAGAGCTACGTTCAACACGACCAATCTAATACGCCACCTGAGAAACAAACACCAACAACAACACGACGAGTACACAGCGGCCACTCAGGTAACGGCACTGAAACAACCGACACTTTCAGAGACTTTTAAAAGGAAAGAGAAACTGCCCCAGAACAGTGAAAAGGCCAAAAAAATAACAGCTAAGATAGCCAAAGATCGGATCGGGAAAAATCGGTATCGGCAGATTGTCAAAATCAAATGATCGGAATCGGATCGGGAGCAAAAAAAGGTGATCGGGACATCCCTAATGGACAACAGTCATCATTTCACCATCTCCTTATGTACCTTGCTCACGTTTTGTACGCTACCTCATGGTTGTATTGGGATTCCAGACATTGTTATATTGACCCCAGAGGACGTGTATCGGTCTTTCTTCGGCAGCCCTAGAGTTGTGATTTTAGCGATAGGGTTTCCTGCTGGAAATCTTAAACGGGTTTGAAATTAGAATAAAATAACAATGAATTTGTTAGTTGAGGTGGGACAAGATGTTATTTCATCGAAAAGAGCTCTTACAAGTGTGAGTGTGGCAGCTGCTGCTGATTGCTCCACCACACTAGATCCACTCTCAGACAAGTGATTATGTAAATGAAGGTAAGCTTTCTCTGCCCAAACGCTGCATTTATCACCGGCTTTGCTGAATATGAAACGGCTACGATGAAGTGTCAATTGATGGGGCTCCATACACACAATCATGAGGGTTTAATCTTTGCTGAGTCTACGTTATTGATTTTGGACCTGTAAGCCGAGGTAGACTGATTACAGTGGTATGAGCTCAGAGAAGAAAATCTAACGCTGTCTGTCATCAATCTAAATTATCTCGCTATTAAACTTAAATAAACCCTCACATTTAAGAGTTTTACTGTGTACTCTTGTTAACCTCCTTCTAAAATCCTCTGCAGTAAATAGTACTTATTTCCTCATGCTGCTGCAAAAACTATGTGTCCCCTTTGGGGATCAATAAAGGCTTATTTTATCTGATTTGATCTTATCTTTTATTGGTCCTTAAATGTCTTCAAGCTCTAATAAACAGGGCTTTGAATAACATAATCATTACTAAAGCAAATTCAGGATATCCCTAATTCAACAATAGCATTTGATCATTTATTAAAAAGGGAAAAGTAGAATCTGCCCGTTTGTTCACGCCCACTCCTTAAATGAGGCGTCAGTCACAAGGACATGCGTGTTTGTGCTGATGATGCATAAATATCAGACTGTGTAAATTGACTAACATGCCCTGTTCTCCACACAATGCTCAGCTCAGGTTATAATGTTAAGTGTTTCTTATATGCAGTGTATAATGACACTAATGGATAGACTCCCATTAAGAGCATCCCACTCTATGGTGAAGAGTATAATTGTAGTGTCTTTAGCAGCTCCCAGTAGATCGCTTCTTCAATGAAGATGAAAATGATATCCTTGCTGTTAACAATTGGCCATTGTGGACTAGCAGCAGGGTTGTAGTCGATACAAACATAATCGAGTCCAAGTGGAGTCCAGGTACTTGAGTGTGAGTCAAGACCAATGTCCAAAGACAGTGGACACCAGGCAAGACCAAACAGAGAAACTCCTACTCTTCTGCTCTTCTGTGCACACAGGATTAATTGTTACAAAGGTATAATAGCAAATTTAGTAAAGGGAAAAGTATACAACTGGCCCATAATACTTACTAATTTGTACTATGCTTGACACATAAGACCAAGACAAATCCAACAAGTGTCCAAGAAAAGTCCAAGACTAAAGTGGCACAAGTAATACAGCTCTACATAGAAGTAATTGGCCTATATGTGATTTGGGGATATAGAGCCAGTTAACCCTGCTACTGTCTATGGTTTTTTCACAGAAGTAAGCCAAGTTCCCTGATCCCCTGTTACAAGGTACTGCATCTGATTGAATCACAGTCTATGGATTCATTGTCATTTCTAAATTAAACTATGAAAAACCAGGATGAGTTCCAGTTTGCTAAAAACCAGACAAGTCGCAGCCAAAGGCCAAATAAGTTAATTGCCTTGTGTTAATTCCCAATTCTCTAAGCTAATGCATTTGTGAATTGAAACCAACTGTCACACTTTAGGACACAAAAAGTCATTCCCTCCCTTTCCCACCCTGCCTGTGCTTTTTAAATGTCAAACCCAGTATTGAAGGTATTCTTAAATGGGAGACAGAAAGTGTTCCTTTCAACTTAAGTTATTATGATTGAGATAGTTCTGACATCTTTGATTGTTCCCAAAAAAGAAAATTTCACAGGATAAAGAGTGGTGCACGTTCATGTCATAAAATAATAAAGGAAGATGACATCTTTAAAATAGTAGTTTGTTTGATGATGATAGGATGAAGCAGATAAAAGCCAACATAAGGCTAATGGTACACTCCTATGTACATAAGAAGATAATCCGAGTGGGGAAGCTTGATCTATCTGTTATGGCTGTTGGATCGGCCTTTATCCTCTACCCAAGACAACAGTCATCAGTCATAGCCTGCCCAGAGCACTAATCAGACGAAACATATCTGCTTCCTGGCAGCACCTCAGCCGGGGTGTTCTCTCCGTCGGACTGAGGCCGATAGACGTGTTAGTGTTTCTCAGTGGGAGACTGGGCTTTTTGTCTGATGTGTCTGCATGTTGGCTGAGCGGTGATACAGCTAGCCAGCCAGAGCCAGAGAGGAAAAAAGGCAAGACAACGAATGAGTTAGTCTCTCTTTGTAGCGAGGGAAGATGATGCACACCGTGCTGAGCACATATCTAAAGGCAAAAACTGAAAAACGGTCAATGCTGATGCAGACTGACGAGTTAGTTTCCACTCGAGAGGGGGAGGGGGGAGGGCGCCCTGCTGTTGATATGGGGCCATGGTGGACAGACGGAGCGGGTCGGAGAGAAAGAATGGAAGAGGGGGGGGGGGCAGATATGGACAAAAAACAAAAGGCAGATGTCACGTGGGTCCAGAGTCGCTGATAGACGTGATGTGCAGCGCGGCGCTCAGGCAGCGGTTCAGGTAGAAAAAGGCTTCCCTTTGTGATGCAGATGACAACCCAATCAGCCCGCTTTGTCTCCGCCGATGGGCTCTGCTCCCGGGGACATTGAGAGCCAGACACTAATCCGCTGGGTTTGTGTTCTCCGGGTGCGCTCATAAAAGCAGTGTCACAGTACCTGGGGTGTGTGTGGATGGGGGGTCTCTGAAACGAGGTCTGACCTCTCTCAGGGTACATTCTCCCTCCTCCTCTTCCTCCTTCTGTCTCTCTTTCTCCCTGCGCCCTCGCTCAGTGGCTGGCATCGCTCGGTAGAAAATGATAAGCGCCATATTGTTAATGTATGACTCAACGTGAACATGAAAGACGTGACAGGAGCCGGGCCACACGGATCAGTTCATCTCCGCTTGTCGTGCAAAGTCGGTTAGTGTTTAAAGAGTTGATGAACAAATATTTCAATGCATGGATAGAAAGAGATAATATATAGTGACAAAGATACTGTGTAAAACATATTGATCACATATGCTTAGAAAATGTTTCATGTTAAGGAAACTGAACAAAGAATTGGGCAGCAAATTAGGCCGCCATTTTGATGGTGGGAGCTTACACGTTTCCTGTTATGAATTATATCCGGAGATACATTTCACTGTCCCCTAATGATTTCTATTCCCATCGGGTTAGGATGAATCAGGCTCTTCCTAATAAATATGACTTACAAAGAGACTGCACGGTGCCAATTAACATGTGCTAATTAAGATAGCAGGGTATAAGAACATCCTTGATCTAGATTCCTGTGTGAAATACTTGAAAGGTTACATGGAGGTAAAGCAAGTTTCTTCCATACGCATCTATTTATCCAAACTACTCACGTCTAGTAAGCAAGAAGACCTTATACAAACTGTATTCCTTTTGGGGAAAAACTCCAATTAATTTACAGAGTTACACTACCTGAATGAATTCATAACACGTCTGCAAACTAGCAAAAGAGAAGAACTGCTCGACAATGTTAAGTCAATTTGATCTTGATGTTAAACTGTCCAGTTTGAGCTCTTAGGAGTGTTATAATATGCTCTGTAACACTGATATAAGAGCTAACTATACTCTGTCTATTTCAGACCAAGCTGTTTTCCCAACTCCATGCTGAAACAATTATAGCCGTCCAATCAAATAGCACACCTATCCTTAAAGAACTGCAAGAAACACAAATATCCACCCCCCTTATTCATCTGATGTTCACTAAAAAATAAATGTCTAAATAATATAATAATAACTTTGCAGCGTGATTTCAATTTGATACACAATTCTTTGTTTAGAGAGTGAGTTGTGCATGACAAAGCCTTGTATAAAAGTTTGACAAGCATGCACTACATAGGGTTAGGGTTAGGGTTAGGGTTTAAACCCCTAACCGTAACCCCTAACCCTAAACCCTTCAAATGGCATACATTTGTGAACATAAATAAGATGTTCTATTTCTTTCTTTTTTGTAGCTTACTGCCAAACATTAATGGAAAGCATAAGTCCCAGAAAAAAGGGTAAGACAATCAGGAAAGTATTTAAAAGTTAATGTGTGTATGTTTGGTGGGACTAGCAATTAACCTTAGAAGTAAATGCCACCTTTAAACCACTTCAAGTAAGATACATAAAATGCTAAGACTTATCTGCAACGTTTAACATCGTTTAACCAACACTGGCTTTTGTTTGACATGAGCAACCCTAATATTAAGTGAAAAAGTGAAAGTGGTTTCGGCTCTTTATCTTTGTGTGTTTAAGATCTGATGAGAGATATAGATATTGCCAGACTTTCTTTGCCAGGAGAATCAAGTTTGTACTTGTGACAGTTTCTCTCATTGTTTTGTACCCAAAATAAAAATGGTGCTTATGCAAATGTGAATCCCAGTTCTCAAAGCTTGTTTTGTTTTTTTTTAATTATAATTTTTAAAAAGTGTCTTTATATTTTATTACATTGTTATTAATCTTCTTCCCAGGCGCTTTGATTTATCACATGTTCTCCAATTGTTTTAAATTGCAATGCAGTTATTCACACGTTATAACATGAGCTAGACATAAAAGTGCACAGTACTTTTCAGCAAAATAATTCAAGTATTTTGTATTGAAAGTCTAAAACACAGCTAGGCAGTCTAAAGTACTTGACATACTTTAAAGTAAACACACTTTTGGGGGCTAATATCACATACTGGCCACAAAGACTTGAAACACCTGTTGAGTCTTGAAATATTTTCATTTTCTGATAGCATCGAATAGCAGCCGGGCTCTGCAATCTAAACAGAACTGATTACAGTTCAAAGAGACAGAAGATTAAACACCTGTTCTTTCTTTTGGAAGCTGTATATACTCAAAGTAATTTAGAATGCAGAAAATCTGATGAAATGTAGATGAAAATAAGTGATATAAGGCAGGTACCACGAGCATGCTGTATACACCTATATAGAAATATTAAGTGTTGAGCCACTAGGTGCAGTCTATGGAGGTGGTGCATTGTGGGATACAGCTCAAATTCAGCTTGGCTTCTGAAGTTGTCATTCAGTGGGTTATACTGTATTTTTTATAGTATAATAGCACTTCCCAGTGTGGTAGTTAAATTCAGAACTTTGGTAAACTGATCCTTCTGCTCTCAACTCTGTATAGTGCACTCATGGAAGTTAACATAAGCAAACTTAACTTAAATATGATACACAATACGAGATCTGTGGGAATTACACTCTAGCAACATCCAGAACCCAAGTCATGCGCTGTGTAAAAATATTTATATTTGCCAGTGTGCATTGGGACCCTGCACCCAATGCACACTGTACCAAATGGTAAACACAATAGTTGTATGTCTGCCCACACACTTACAGTACCCATCATAGATTAACATACATCAATGACTCCTTTAAGGTCAACATGTCATTATTTTAGTGAACTGTAATGCTGTCAAGAATGACAGAGCAAACTATATGCTTGTCAAAAGCTTCAAGTGATATCCTGAAGCCATTTGAGAACTTCTTTATCTCAGTTTGGAACCCGCTATTACATTTCCTTAACTTCAATTTTCACATGTACCACAAGCTGAAACATCACTATTTTAGCATCACCTCCAGAGGGCAAATATGTGTTGAGAGGAACAAGGCGGAAAGAATGAAGAGCTGGCTCATGGCGGTGAACCACAGCCGTCAGAGTCAAACAGCTGAAAGCATGGAAACAGTGTGGAGCACTTCATCATGTCCTGGGCTGTATCCTTAGTTAAATTGGTCGAACATGCTGGAGCCAGGAGCAACTTTTTTGCTCGCAGAGCCATCTGGGACACAAACCTACATCACTGAAACCCCCATGTGAAGGTTTTAGCAAAGCTGACATAGACCACGGTTGAATACATACTGTGCAGGGGCCTCAAAAAGCAAAGCAGCCCACTCAGTAACCTTATGCAATGCTACATTTTTTAAGCAAAACAGTGACACTTCTGACTTAATCTAACCTAAAGGTAGCCATAGATGTCTCTGAAATGTGACACTCCCCCTTCAAGTGAAACAACTGGTACCGGCACTAATTGAAATTTTGCATGCAAAGTGACAATGCCTGGGCCCTCGGCAGCATGGATTAAGGCTTGAATAGAGACAGATTCTTTGTGAAAGCCTACTGTGGCGGTTGGCGTGCAGGCCCGCTCCCCGCATCTGCTCATTGGGTGAACTGAGAAAACACTGGATTGTATACGGTCGCTCATTTTACCTTTATCTAATCCCATTTCAGAGCCCACCTCCGTGTGTCCTTTGTTACTCTCCCACAGAATGTAATGCTTCCATGTTACACTCACACATCCATTCCTTACAAAAAACTATTCCGGTCAAAAACAGCTACAGCATTTACATATGAAAGCATCTTTACCAAACTTGGCAGGATGTTCAAAACAGTAACAATCATACTGAGCCTTGAGCTGTCATACTGATTATTTTTTGTGAGGAAAAATGGTACTGAAAAGAATATGCAATGTATGAAAATGTAATATAATGTACAAGATTAATTCAAATCAAACAATTGAAAAATGTTAAACTTGGCCGGTGTTTGCCAACTTTAAACTGAGTGGGCTCCAGTGCTCAACAGAGCGCTGAAGGAATGCAGCGCATATTGAAATGCAATCAAATGTGCTAGACATTTTTTAAAGACTCCATGCTGTGATCTCATTCTACCCTACTTCGCCATCCTCTACTGTGGTTTCTGTCCCATTATGGTTCCTTCAAAGACAAAACAAAGACATTTGTTGTATCAAAGTCATTTATCAGCCGGCGGACCCCAACAACAACTTGCATACAAGTTTGGAGGAGGTTGTTGTTGCAACATGGCAACACCAATCCTCCCAGAAAACATTTGCTGTGTTTGCACGGTACAAACTGTAATACCACAACAGAAGAAGGAGGGGGAGTTGAAAAAGACAAATGATCCATCTTGTAAATTTCATCTCCTCCAAACAATACAGGCTACTGCAATTTTATAACCGTGAATGAATCGGAAAATATCCACTCAACAGAATTAGATGAGCACCATTGTTAGCGTGGCTGTCAACTGAGCACTGATGACGATGAATGGGCTAAACTAATGACGGGATGAATCCACAGTGTGTTTTCATAGACGTGTTGGACATAGTCGGGCTAATTTCCTTGGCAGTTTTACCTCCATTAATTTTCAAAAAGAGCACGTTTGTTCGTGTTAACTAAACCAATAAGAACTGGCTTCAATGGCATATTACGTTACCGCTAATCAACTATTTAGAGTTATTTCACCTTCCACGGGGTAAACTCATTTTGTAAACTGGTAAATGCTACTGATGAGTAAATAACATTAATATGCTGTCCAACATGGTGATTTTTACAAAAGAGTAGTCTGGATAAGTTGCTGAGGAAAAAGCTCATGGGCTAAATTCAAACATAAGCAACTCAAAGCATATTTCAAACTGGTGTGTTGACACTATTCACAAAATGGATACTAGTTACAACACACAGCTAGGATTTTCTTAAATGTGGCCCCAGTTTAATCCAATAATCCTCTCAAGTAAGGCCCCTGCCTGATTTATTGATTATTTGTAACAAGAAGTAATCCTTCACATGCTTGTGCGACAGAATACTGCTACACTTCACTCACTGTGTTAGTATTTCATTTGAACTCCACGCAAAAAGTAGCATATAGTTGTTGTTTTTCTTAAATCAAACCATTCCCACAGTATCATTCTCAAGCAATCAACGAATATTGCAAAGTAGCACACAATAACGTCCGTCATTAAAAAACAGAACTATGCGAAGATGTCACTCTTTATTAAACAAAATAACAATGGATAAAATGTAGTCTCCCGGCACTGTCAAAGTGACCCACTCGGGACTTCTTTTCCGTTGCATGCTGGGACGTTGTTTTTTTTTTCGGATTATGGCTGCAGTGACCTCTTTTTCAACCCTTTATTTCTCATACGTAAACCATCCTTGCAATTTCATTGGACAGTCGGCTAGGGTGATTCACAGGGTAAAATGGAGGGGGTCTGCATTGGGATGGCGGCGGGACTAGCTGGTGTACGAATCAGAATGTAAAACACCAAGGGCCCAAAGGCACTGCATTAGCATATATTACTGTATATGCAGTGAAACACTAAACATCAACGGCACTTCCTTTTCTGAGTAAGAAGTGTACTTTAATACACTGAAAAAAACTCCTGAGGAACTGTACGGATTGCTATTTGAGGCAGTGTATGCTCTCAGCTTACAAAACAGTATATTTTAGCATGTGGATATAGACAAACTGTAACCGTGGCCATGTTTGCGTTTTAGACAGACATAATAAACACGGGGAAATGGAACACTATGTTGTGTGAATACGTTGTTATTTTTGGCATTTTTCACATCCTGCAGTTCCTTTGCTTTTAGACAAAATTTAAAATTGAATCGACTAAAATGTTATGATAATATCATGTGCGTTATTAAAGGAAAACCAATAATATTTTTTAAATCAAGTTAATGCACCTGAATATATTGTATGTAAATCTATTATATATTCAGTGTATATGTTAATATTCAATACATTATTTAAAAAACTAAGACGTAGCACATGAAGGTATAATGTATGCATAATAATTTAATATTACCTGTTTTTTACTATGCTTGGGAAATGTTTTGAAATATGATGAAAAAGAGTATAAATTACGATAATATATTTTGAATATATTGAAATAAAATAAAAAATTAGGGATTGCATGAAATGCATGTTGTGGGCTACATTGTTTGTTGTATGTGTATTGTGTGGTTTAAGTGCCCGGACTGTAACTATGTTGTCCTAAAATAATACATACTGGAATGATGTCTAGAGAAAATCTTTTAAAGCTTTGACAAAAATGTCAAACTTGCCAATGTGAAAAAATCTAAGTAAGCTTTCAAGATTGCTTAGGTCTTGGATATGAAACTAAATTAAAACCATAACCAGCTGCAGACCAGCAGTCAGTAGAATTCTGCATAAATACGCACAGCGCTTGTCAAAGTCTGAGCCAGTCCTTCATTGAGCCTGACATGTCCTTCGAGATTTGTTTTACATATAAGGGACGTTACAAATTATTTTACAGTAAACATACAGCCAAATAGTTGTATTCCTGCTTTTCTTTTTGTTGTTGTCTTATCCTGTGGTTACATTTAAATGTGCTTCTCCTTAAATTCTCAGCTCCACCTGTAATTTTGAGGTTAAGTTAAACTGACCAGAGGAAGAAGATATGTTTGTGTCCTGTCAGAATCCTGAAAATAGCCTGAATAAATGGATGACTGGGCTGACACTTTCCATTCCACATTGTGGCCAATGGCTCCTGTCTTGACACAGGGAAAACTGTGAATTAAAATTCAGCTTCATATCACACCCTTTAATTAAAAAAAAAAAAACTTGGCTTTCATAATCTCTACATTTTTTTTTAATAAAATGTCAGAATAATAGTCCTCATTAGTGCATAGGTCTTGTGTATCTAAGTAAAAAAAAAGTTTAATAAGATGACCAGTATTTTACTTTTGAGCATCACATACATACTGCTGTAAACACATAGGCCTATTATAGAGATTATTTTTGCCATTCAACCTGTTTCATTGTGCTTTGAGCCACGCTGCCTGCTGCCTTTTACTGCTTAGCAAAGCTTTCGGTACAAATGGCTGCATAGGGACCGGCATTGCCTTCTGTTAGTTAAGTACGAAGATTTTTACTGTGTATTTAATGCGCATTTGGACTCGGACATACTAAAACAGGTTAAAGGAGACGTATATCTTTCACCAACTGAGACGAACCGGTGACACACCTCCACGGACACACAGCATGCGACAGATATTTAACGTTTTCTGCCTAGCGTTTGCTCATATTATTCCCTTATTAACGATATTAACGCTCAGCAACATCAGTATGCTCTACCTGCGGGGATGCGGGAGCGTGTTTTTGTCTCCCACCACCATCCCTTGCCTGAGCTGAGTGTATGTGTGACTAAACGCCACGTTGTAACAAATTAATACATATTTACGGGGATGAAAAGTGTTACATTTTCTGAAGGCTTGGTCAATTAAATGAACAAACGTCCATGCACACGCTTTGTCTCAAAACTCAAAGCCGGCAAGATGCGGCTCTAACCGCGCTGGGATGAAAACATTAGCTTACCTTCAACAGCTATTACGGCCGGTATGGTCCATAATATCCATAGAATATCCATTATTGGTCACTTAAAACTCCCAGACATTCAAATAAAATAAGTCCCGAAAGCCATTGACAGCACAGGCAGAGAGGGGACAGGCGGTCCTTCACCTCCAATAGAGCGACCCCAGATAGCAGAGAAAACCAACTCAAATCTGAACCAAGTTTGGGCCAAACCAAAAAAACGACAGACAGAGGGGAGCATCGAGCAACACTGAAACACAGCAACGCAGTTTTGCGCTACATTAATCACGTCGTTTTGCTATTGATTAAAAACTACTTGAAAATGTATATCAGTTATGATGGAAGAGTTACAATATTTGAATTATCAGTGCAAACGCTCGTTAAAAAGGACCCTTGAACCCCTTCACAGCCACTTCAATTCACCCCGCTGTCAATCATCCAGAGGACAGTCCACACAGCCTTACCTAGTGATAATTAAGTGTTTTGGGACCATGTGGGACATTTATAAAAGATGGAGCTACTTATTCTCACCGCCACACCGCTCGATCTGGCAATATTGGTGATTATATTGTCTGAAAAAGCTTCAGGGAGACCACTATGATGCTTTAATCTGCACCTATTGAGAGACGTTTGGCGCTGTAACAGGTGACGAACACGGAGAACAATTAAAGTAAGCTAACATTTTCTTATACCTTATTTTCTTTCAATATTCATTTTTGAATTTGTTACCACTTTACAGTTTGCCACTTAGCCTTCCACCTAGGCCGTCTGATGTAATTTGCTTGTTTGGAAATGGATTTTAAATGTAAAAAAAGTGCAAATATGAAATATTAATATTGTATTACAATTATCTGATAATATCAGATTATCGTTAGTTTTAAGCAAGTTGTTCCTTTTCTTTATAAATTGGAGTGGTAAAGTTTTAAATTATTGTTTGATTGATATACACATGATTTATATTCGTTTTTATATACAATGTGTACATTTTAGCCTTTATAATTAATTGTATTAATTTAATTTTAATCTAATTAATTATTTAGCCTAGAAAACACATTTCCTTAATCTTTACAGCAGCCACAGTATTTACTTATAATTGCATAATGTAAAGGTTCTTTATTACAGCATTGAAATTGGTTTACATTTGACATGCTATGATCTATGTGATATGTAATTCAGGATAATACCTTTTTTTTGTTAGCTGTGTGTAATTTAACATTTGCTTGGCATAATTGCTTGAAAAACAACTCGTCTGTATATATAATTCAACATTTGATTCATGTTAAAGCTTTTGTAGCCTAAATTGCTACTTTCCCCCTCTTTTTTTTTTTTAAGTAAGTTTTAAAGTCTGAACTAAATGCCCCTCTAATAAATTAAAAGCTATGAGACTGAATAGGCTGCAGACTGAAGGCCATTAGGCTACAATGGGGACTGGTCATGGTTATGGCTCTATTCATGCTGTAAAAAAGTGCAGTATGGTATTAAAGTGGAGGCTTAAAAATATAAGAAGGAGTTACAATTCATTCTATAATTGAATATAACAGGCTGCATAATAGCTGAGTTTGCATCCACTCTCTTCAAAACAGCCATTGAGTGATTTAAAAGAATTGTTAAGTCTAGTTAATGACTTGGCAGGATACACAAAAGGATTCATGCTTTTCCTTAAGTGGTCCATTAAAGATTTATATCTGAGGGGGATATCTATTCATAATATAAAAATGAATGGAAATCTAACAGTGAATGTGAAATCAATAACTATTGGTTGCATTGATTTTTCTTTGCGCAGTAAACAAGCTGAAATTTGCATTTGTAAGACCGCTACATCATTAATTTGATCAGTCGAGCAAGAGGTGCTTTAGAAAATAGTCTTGTAGCTAAATGGGGACCAGCCCTCCGTCCTCCATGCATCACAAGGAAGGCATCATGTGACTGAACAAGCCTTGTTGTCAATTGGTAGACCTGAACAGCATTTTTTTCCCAATAACCAAAGAGTGAACGCTGAAGTGAAATGTAACTTCCTCCAGAATGCAAAACTTTCCTTCCTGGTCATGAATCATCGTAGAGCCATAATCAGTTGATGTGGTCTTGGCTCAAAGTACTTTGAGACATGTCACAATGAATCATTAGAAATTATTTAAATTGAGCCGTGTTTGCATTGAGTTGATTTAAGTTGGCATGATGGAGTATTGTAGCAGCAATACTGGCAGTCATTTTACAACAAACGATAAAAATGCTATACCTAAAATAAATATGCTTATTAATTATCATAAAAACTTTTATGAGTTTTCGGCTGTTTTGGTAGAATTACTCAAAAAAGGTCCTAGTTGTCAGTGATGGAGGGCATAAAACGACATCTGAATTTATTGTGCAGGCCATGGCCATATTTTTTAATTCCCAAAGAGTAGTATGAAACCGATTTCCTGCTCCAGAAGCTGCTAGTAAAAATCCAGTTTCTTTAAAGAGAGTTATGATGGGTAAAGAATAAAACACAGGCTGCTTTTTTATATGACAGGCATGAAGACAGATGCCATAGGGACAGACTGAAGCAGCTGCAAAAATTATAGATATCCTTTGTTTGAAGATACCCAGAGAGAATGCATGATACAAATGTATAATGTACACAAAAATGTCTAATTGCTTTCATACAAAGAAAGTGACAGACAGGGTGACTTGAGGCAGTCATGAAAATCTGGCTTTCAGATGTGCCCATTGGGACAGTACAAAGGATGCAGCCCTAAAGAGATACCTCATTAATGGAAAATATGGAGTCACTAAAGCTGGACAAGAAACAAGAAACTAGGATAAATTATTTGTCATGAAACTTGCTTTTTTTATGACGTGGCATAAGGCTGTATAAGCAGCAGGAATCGCATGGGTTAAACGAGCCAGGCTGATTTATTTGCCTCCACTGAGTTCCACTGTATTGATTCCAGGTCACTTGACTGGCTGACTTCAGATCATGTTCAGGTGACTTCAACACAGATGGAACAAACCGGCAGGGCACAGAGAAAGCAGCTTTCACCTCTATAATGAGTTCCATACAGATTCAGTATTGACCTGAGCCAGAAGAGAAGTGGAAGATGTAGAAGAAACGATATTAATACTGCCCACAGAGATGTTTCTGCCACGCTATGTTAGAATGGCGGCATAGTAATAAAATATGTGTAATGCAAAGCAGAGATGGCTGAATTTGGCATAAATCCTCTCGTGCTCCTCTGGGTAATCCAACATAGAGTACATTACGTTCCCGAAGAAGAAGAATCACAGCAGCAAAGTTTAGCAGTAACGGTGGCTTCTGCAGTTTACAGTAAACATCAAACATACTCTAAAATACATGCAACAAATTACGTGGTAAATTAACCCATAACAATTTGCACCAGGTGCACCAAAGACTTGTTGCTTTTATCATGCAGTCCACTATTGTTTGCGTTGAAGAGTCTACATCATGTGAAGGGATTTAAGTAAAGCTATAGCCGCATTAAATCAGAGCAGACTTTTTTTAAATTATTTAGCGAGTAAAAAAAATGCCATATGATATATATTTTTCTTAATTTATGCGTTTTTGACAAATACAAATAAACAAAAACAATATTAATACAATTAATCCGTAGAATGACTATAGGACATGATACATTGATGTTATATGTAAGTAAAAAGTGTTGCAATTATTCAAATGTCTTTTCTTTGTGTTAAGCATTAGTTCAAAACCAGTACCGCAATTACTTTTATAACCATTTAAGTTGCCATTCACATTATAAGTTTACAATAGGTTTTCTCTAACATTTTAATAAAAAGAAAAATGCTTTCTAATTTAATAATATCCAATAAAGCCCATACAAACTAAAATAAAAATTGATAGTGTTATTAACAGCAGCTTTTGTTACTTATTTGTATTATAATTGTCATTTAAGTTCAAAATCCCAGTTTCTGCCACATACGTTTATTTCATAAATGTCTTGACCTTGCGAAGGAAAAAAAGTCAAATCAATTAATCTGATTTATCACAAAACATTTCAAGTGTAAATCTTAAATTGATCTATTTTAATAAAATGTTTAAATGATATTAAACCAGTCATAATGAGTATGCATATGACATTCTTGAACACACATTGTACATGGATTTATTAAACTTCAAACAAAGGTTACCCCTTCATTGTCCTAGTTTCAAAGAGGGATCAAATGTAACACATTTTATATAAAAATCTATGAAATACACAGCCAAAACGAATCAAAAAATGTAAATATTTGTTGGGTTAGTATGTGAAGAGGAGACCTGGATTTACTTTCCAAAGACGTGCTATGTGTCTTTCCAAAGACGTGCTATGTGTCGTTGCATCAACACTGCCACCCAGAGTTTAGAAAGTGAACATTAGTATTTATATCTTTCAATACACTGGTCATTTTCATCAAACACTTTGTAGACTAAGGTCACTTCTTTTTTAAATTAATTGCAAGTGCAGCTTTTTATATTCTATGCCAGGTAATATTAATTAACTGCTATTTGAAAATTATTCAATATCCAGTGAAATTATGAAAAGGAAATGCTTGGTTGCTCCTAAAACAAATTAAAGGATCAAGGAAAAATACCTATGAATAAATTATAATATAATTATTCTTACATTTTAGGTTGTTTTTTTCTAAATAAAATACATACATGGTCTGTAAAATTCATAGAAAACAAGGACAGAGGGAATATAACAGGTATGCCATGTCATTTTATTCTGTATGTACCCAATATGGAAACTATATAATATGACAATTGGGAGGCTGTGGCTCAGTGGTTTAGTGCGCTGATCTTCGAATCAGAGGATAGCAAGTTCGAGTCCCACTGCAGTCAGCATGTCGTTGTGTCCCTGGGCAAGACACTTCACCCCAAATTGCTCCTGTGGGGATTACCCACAGTACTGAATGTATGTAAGTCGCTTTGGATAAAAGCGTCTATCAAGTGAAATGTAATGTGTAATGTAATTCATATATGATGGTCACACTCATTTTGAATTCAGATTTAAGCGTTTGATAAAAGAGTGTTTTCGTTGTCAAATAATATAACTTAAGTGTGCATGAGTTAGTTCAACATAAAGCAATATTTATGGTGTCGTTTTCTGAAGTTCAAATTAATGATGTAGCCGTGTTGTCATGTGATATCCTCTGATAATCATTCACCTTAATGGGTTTCAACTTCAAATTAAAACCAAATAATCATCACTGATCCCGGTTATCTGAAGTTAAACAAACGCTCTTATTGGTCAGCCAGGATGAAATAAAGGTGATGAGGGTGAGAATGAGTTCCTATAGATCCTAAGCTGTTCTTATCCTTTGGGATATTTATCTTGAACCGGAGCCCATTGAAAACATGCTCTCTGGGCTGGAGTCGATTTCACCTTTAGTCTTAAAGGGCTTTACGGTGAAGAATTGCACCCATCGGCTTCGGCAGCTGGATAAAGAGAGAGGAAATAAAATGGTACCGCTTTCCATAAAAGTTGGTGTGTGAGAACCCTGACTCTGTGGAGAATCTGCTATACGGTATCCTCTAATCGAGACTTTTTGCCTGTGGGTCAACCTCAACTCAGACTGAGTTTATAAAGCGATAGAGAAGAGCCGGCTGGATTGAAAAGGAACCAAATCCAACTTGAAAAATACAGGTTTTTATATGTTAAATGCATCTTCTTTTTTCTCTGTCTTAGTCAGGGAAACTTTGGTATACGTTCCTAAATTAAATAACACGGCCACAGGGACATAAAGGCATTCTTAATTGTTATAAAAAGGCAGAATTATTGAATGAAGCTGAAAAAAAGATGGGCCTATACTTCTTATCTTTAATGAATAGTCTACATCACCCCACTCCAATCCAACCTCCCACCCACCGGCGTATTGGTTTACCCCAGCCAAAAATTTAATTCAATCCCACTAAGTTGCTCAAGCTTTAATTAAATAGACCAAAAGCCTTGGCAGGATTTAATTCGCTTGTTAAGTGAACTTTACAGACACAGTAGAACTTTCACTACTGCGGGGAGATTGAGAGTGGATGCTAGCACTGAAGTCCTTTTCTTTCGCTTCTTTATTATTAAATTACACAAATGTATAGGACTAAATGTGTTTTTCCTGACAAACAAGGTCAGGTGAAATGAGCGTCTTCTTCGGCGTATGGTGACTACTTGAAAAAATTGTGTTTAAATGATACACGCCTGTTTGAGGGCAGACAACACTTTATATAATCATAATAAATCTAAGCACTATTGCCATAAAGCATAGGTGCAGTTAAAGTGATTCAGCTGACAGTCATGATGAAATGAATGCCTTGATGAAATGGCAGTCATCAATCATGGCTTTGGTTTTTGAACGCTAACATCCCCTATAAGCTCTCTGCTAATTGATATGAACTGTTCACATAAATCAGACGCTGCGTGTTGATGCCGTTTACACCATGGTTTCAGAAGCCACACACAAGTCGACAGTCATTCTCCTGTGATGTGGAGAGTTGTTTTAAAAGAAACAGACTTGAGATGATAAGACAATTTACATAAGCGTGGATTCACTTATATCTTTACTCGGAACTGCTAGGATGCCCTTCAAAAAGAACAAACAAATGACCTGCTGTATAATTGAGAATTTAAACACTTTTTTATCACTTGATGAGCTTTGGACTCATGCGGATGTGAGCTTCTAAATAAACTGCTTTCTTTTAGGGAGAAAATGTGTATTTAGATATTTCATTTGACCCACGGAAAATACTTTAGTAGCATATTGGTTTTGGGATATAGGCTGCTTCTCACTCCTCTTATTTTTCATTTCCTCGCTCCTCGCTCCTCGGTATCACCGGAAGTTTATTTGTCTGCGCCATCTTGAGTAGCGTCCCACTGCCCTTATTTGTGCCGGAGGATGGAGGATCGAGGAGCAATAACGGAGGAGCGATAATCGAGGAACCACCAGACCATCCTCCGGTGAAATCCTCAGCCACTCGCCCCGCCCCCGGGGCCCTTACTGTGTATCGCTCACTGAATGGACGCTGCAGCGCATGCACTGATCTGATGCTTCTTGACATGAGAGCAGTTTACCAGCAGAGTGAAGAAAACACATGAAACTCGGACTCACTCCTCAGTTTATACTGTGTTTTGTTTCAATTAATGTATCATTTAGTTACAAATATGTGATATATCTGAACAACAAAGTGGACAAAGATCATTTTATTCATTTATTGGAAACATTTTCATGATCGTTTTTTTGTTTATACATTTTAAGAATGGCGTTTATCTTTTTTGAGAATGAGTTCTTATTTTATTTTTAAATAAATGTTTGTGAAAAAAACGGGGACAGAGCTGGCTGCTGTCAGACGATCAGCTGTGCAGCGTCATCACAAACGGACGTCGCTTCACGTGCGCTCCAGAGGAAAGGACGTCCCATAGAGAACCGCAGTGACGCGTCCTAAAACCCGGAAGTAAACTTCTTCCGGTTCCATCGTCAAAAAACAATGCAATTTCTCCATAGGGTTTTGGAAAATAGCTCAAAATAAGGTCTGTGGTTGAAACACATTTAAGAGAGGGATCACGTTTTGTTCAGCCAGATAATCTCCACATATCTACGCTACTTTTATAATTTTCTTCTCCTGGTTTCCTTGCATCTCTCCATGCTTCCCTGGTGGGAGGGACGCAGGGAAAAGACGCAAGTGAGGAACGCAAGGATTGCATTTAAGAGAAGTGAGAAGCAGCCATACTCTTCGAAATGAAATATAAGTATGCTCTACTTCACAAGACGCCGTACATTTATAAAAGCCAGATCCAGAGTTAGGTATATGTTCCAAACATTAATAGAAGATAAAATAAAAAACGAATACAAAAAACAACTTGAACCTCCTCATTATCTAAAACTGAATTACAAAATCTATATATATCAATACTAATAAATAATAGACAAATAAAAAAAATAAAGTTATTTCCAGGGTTTTTATGAAATCAAATCCAATCATATTTATATTAATTGTATATTCAAATCAAATGTCCATAACATTACATAGTGAAGACATTTGCTCCAAAAATAACTTTTTATATATTTATATTCCTATTCTTCTTTATTTTTCTTATTCAGTGATGTAATGACCTAGAATGTGTTAATCATTATATTAAGAATTTGCATAATTAGATCAAATATTTATTTCTTTAATTATTTATTATTTCATGTTGTATTTTTCATTTCTAAACTCATAGAATGGCATCACATAGCAGTACAAAAGTAAGTTCTGGGGATTGTAAGAGTCCAATGTCACTATAAATCAGATTCACTTTAGATATCCGTAGGGAATGTTGGTTGGAATTTTTCAATATTGTAAATAAATGACTCCATCATGTCTCAGAGCCAGAATACAGTATGCGGTGCCCCTCTTGATCTTTTTCTCTCCTCTTTCCATGTAGACTGTCTGCCATCACAGAGCAACAGATGGAGGTGCACGACAGGATATTACCACTAAGAGGATTCCTCTTTCTTTGCCCGTCACTCTGGACTTTTTTGTGAGTGTGTGTGAGGGACAGACTCTTTCATCGTGACCCAGCTCCACTGGCTTACTGGAACTGGTGTAAAGTTGCTGGTAAGCCCTCTGAAACCCGCACTACCCCCGCTGACCTTCAAACAGAAATCCCTGATGGAGTAACCCTGTGAATAATGTTAAAACGCGTTACCAGGTGGGATTAGAAAGTCCCCGTAGCATCTTGAGTCTCTAAACTCTGACCTTTTACTGAGAACTGTAGAGGAGTGCCAGCTCACGGTTTGTGAATGGCCCAGTGTCAAGCGTCCCAGTGTCTCTTGTCCAGTGTGGGCTTCCAATTGGCAGGACACTTTAAATATTTAATTTTCACAGCCTACCTGAGACATTTTGTTGGAAACATTGTTATGTTGGTCATAAAACGCATTTAGTTATACTATACCTCGAAATAATGCAGTGAAATTGGTCAAATTAAATTAATGATAGTTCATTCTGTAAGCATTGTTACCAACATAGTTAGCATTTTTCTAAGTCAGTGGTGTGAAGGTGTTTCCCAGTCATTGATATGAACATCATCTTCAATCTATTCACAACATGAATTATTTAAATGACAGAGATGTAACATTTGTTTACAGTCTTTATGAGATCAGAATGAGTGAGTGAAGAGATGAATCCGCTCAGTAGGGATAAAGCAACTGAAACATAAGCATTCTCAAATGTATATAATTTAAATTATGTAAGAACATTATGTAATTACTCACTTTTTAATCAGATTAGGTCAACGTTATTTTCCGAGACTCATAAATGCCATCCACAAAATTAGTATGGTGTGTCGAGTGGTCCTCCATATTTGAGATTTTAGCCAAACTATTGCAATAAGAGTCAGAATGTTTTAATCTCTAAACATAATTTGCAACCATTTTTTCCCCGAGATGTTCCAGTCATCAAGTACTTTTTGAGTCGCTCACCTTGAGATTATAGGTTTGCTTCGTCAGATCATCAGTCCTCCTGAAGAAGATTCTGAAGAATCTATGATCTGTGCACACATTTTGAAACACATTCTCCTGTTGTACTGTAGAAGTCTTTTTCTGGTCCCACAATTCAGGTACTTGAACAAAGGTGACATATTCCTCAGTGGCATTGTTAGAAGCTCTGGGTGGCATGGTTTCATCCTCGGCCTTCAAGGCCTACTAAGCCCTTTGAGATCAGCATGATAGAGTCAGAATCTTCCACAATATACTATGTATGTCCTCAATGTTGCTCTTAACTGTTGTTGAGACCCTTCTTGGTTCAGTCAGTGGTTGAATGTGTTGGTTCTAGGGAAAGATTCGTCAGATATTAGATGGGGAATGAGCCAGGAGTTCAGACAAACACAGCGGCGGCCATCTTGAAATTCTGTGTATGGGGGCTGATCATACAGAGAACTGGTCCTTTTAACTCCTCTAGTATGTCTATTAGCTGCCTGAAAAATAAGCTGTTTTTTACCAATCACACTCTTTGTATGACTGAGGTTGCCTTTTAATGCATACTTAGTTGTTATGGGTTTAGTTTATTCGTGTTGTTTGTTCTTCAAAATGTTTTGGCATGAGCAACATACATTTATTGAAAGTCTTACAGTAAGTTGCCATCCTTCGTGTTTTATACTTGTATGCATTATTTTTAAATGGTTTTAAGCTACATAGTTTTAGGGAACATATGTTAATTGGTTGTTTAAATAAACAAATAAATCTGCTTGAAAGAACACAGTCATTTGTTTTTTTCATGAGGTATTATCCATCTTTAGTTAATAAAAGTGGACATCACTCTGTAAGTTAACGTAATTTCCTTTTTATTTTTTAAAATGAAGAAAGACTTCCTGATACAAATTTCTCATCCATGTTGTGTAAGTGATTTCATACCAGCATTGGTCTTCAAAATGTATAAACTACCGTACAGGTATTTCATCACTTAATGGGATCTAGATGTAGATGCTTTCACTGTGGGAAAGCGTGAACAATGGTTAATTTAACCTGCTTGCTGCTCTGAGGGATATTACCTCTTTATTGTATTGCCTTTGTATTTAACCTCAACCCTGAGAGGAAGGAGAGCGAGAGGAATTGGAAAACTCAGGGGGGTTCCAATTATATTCTTTCACTTGTGTTCACTGCAATAAAATCACTTTGCAACAAGATCTCCTTCTGCTTCCTGAGAGTTGTTTCTGATTTTATCTCGGTAGACTTTTCAGTAAAAAATACGTTTATTATGCTTAAGGACCTTTTGTCTGACCACTATATTTCTTATCCTGTGACCATCAGATTTTAACATAATGAACAATGTAAAAGACCAAGGAATTACTTTGGCAGCATATCGCATTTAACTAAAAGCCATTGTTCTCTAAACAATTGGTTGTTGTCTTTTAAGGTTCATATGTTACATCTTAAGTTTAACATTTCCCTGCAGGTCATGTGGAGTTCAGCCATTTACTTTCAGCATGAACAGACATGGTAACTTTCCAATCTCAATAGCTTGTGGCTAAAAGTCATTCTTTCCATGCTAGCACAGATTTCTCATCGCCAAAAAGAATTTGTCTGGAGGCTTTAAGGACCCTCAGATGATGTTCAGCTGAGGCGACTTGCCCAAACAAGAAAACAATTCATGTTTATGGATCTGGTTAAAATTTAAAATCGCATAAATAAATAAAATAAGAGGTAAATATTTGGCAGACTTCAAGAAATTAAACAGTTTACAATTCAGTATAATAAAATCTACTTTGGTATAGTATAAATGGTATTTGTGTGTGTGCGTTTGAGGGGTTGAGTGTGTGTCTGTCCTTATACATGTATGTGTCAGCATGACTACTACTGTCCAAATGCCACTGCATGTAAACGTCGTTGTGTGTGTGGAGAGGAAACAGAGGGAGCATGAACCGCAGAGCAGAGTAAGGGAAATAGAGCAGAAGATTACAGGCCTGACATAAAGAAAAAACGCAGATATAATTCTGCCCTAAGATGTGTGTGGGCTGCAAAGAGCAGAGCGAGGCATCCAGAGGTCGTTCCCATGGCAACCTTTGCCCAGGGAGATCGCTGACCCTCCTGTCCTAGAGTGCAAGCGGAGCACAGATTGTAGGTCACATATGGCACCCACGATCCAATCAGTCCTAATCTGGCTTGACTTGTGGGTCATAAATTATACTGGAAAGCTGGTTTACACTGTGGCTTATCTCGTCACTAGACCCAACTGTATGATAACGGCCTGTTAATGGCAACTTGATGATTTGACCCATTTAATGTACGTGTCAACAAATTCTGTTTTGTCCATCCGCTGCAGACAGCTCAGGAGTGAATGATACTCCGCTGAGCATAAGGCTGCTGAGACAAAGGGCCTAATCAATTCAATTATTATTAATGCAGCAGACACAACAGAAATATACAGACAAAATAATATTTTGTTTACCTTATATCTAGATTCCAGTTATTTAACATTAAATAAATTAATGTAGTACAATTAGGACAAAATATGTATTTATACAAATTTGATGAATGTATTTTTTGTTAATATGGATTTGTATTCATTGTTTGTCTATATCCAGTTGTTTTTCTACACAAAAATCTATTTTTGTATTTTAATATTTATTTTGTATTTTAATTTGTTATAATGAAATGGGATAATAAAGACCATAAAACCTTTTGAAATACACCAAATATGGAAATGTGTGATGTGTATTCTTTTATTTGGGTTATATTTTCATGAACAATTTCTTTGGTTTGCGAAAATGTCAAAAGCATAAATTCACATGTTTTGCATGGAAACAGTAGTTGCTTACTTTTCAGGTACAAAAGACAGGGAGATCTGACTGCCTTTTCAAAGAAAATGAAATGTGTTTACAGTATATTCATAGCATTTTTCAATAATGTTAGTATTTTTTGAAAAATAAATAGAGCCCAGTGTCTCGGAACTAAATTTAGGGAACACATTAGGGATAAGAAAATTGTTTTTGGATTGCACCATATACTCAAATAAAAGGAGCATTTAAATTATATAGTGATTAAATCATATTTGAACAGATATATTTAACTTCATAATTCAAGCCCATTCATCAGTTCTAGAAACACTCGGTGAGGGTTCTTATCCAGGATGTGAGACTCAGACCGGCGGCCATGCAGCAGAAACACAGATATGATTTGAATGATTTATACCTCGTGTTTCTGGAGTATTGGGATCGTGGTGCGGATCGCCAACCTCAGACAGGCCTTAGAGTTTTATGTGCTTTTCGTTAAGGGTTTCCAGATACACACACATGCAGCAAAATGGGAGCTCAACACAAGCTCCCACTTTCTGAGGTTCAGAAAGCTGTTAAATCCAATTTTAGGTCAAGTCAACTTCATGGTCTGGATCATCTGAATTCTTAACACTCAGTTATGCATTAATAAAAGCTCGACTTATATATGGGAAAACATAAATCTTTAGCATGCATGGCAAAAAGAACCATATTATATATTTTGTAATTCTCACAAACACTCATGATTCAGCTTGATGTGCACTATAGACTGCTGATAAAAAAAACATTGAATTAAATCTGGAAGTAATAAACTCAATGCTGGAGGAGATGCTGGAAAAGCTTTTCAGTGGAGTATAAATATTGCATGTGTGTGAATTTAAAGTCACACAGTATTCCTTGTGGAAGACAGGAATGACTTTGCTGTCCGACATTTGCATGCATGCTTTCCTTTTGCCTTGTAGACACGGTAATATGTATTTTTTCCTGCTGTTTCAGGGCTAAACAAAGCAGTGCTCTGTGTAAGATCTCAGCCTGAACCCTGTAGAAAACAGCCCTCGATCTCTGGCCGCCTCGTCGCTCCATCACTGCTCCGTGGTTGGCGATTTCATGAGTGAGCTGGTAATAATCATGGGTGACTGGATTCTCACCTTTTTGCTGAGATATATAAGCGAAGGGGCAGCTACACTTGTGAGGCCTCAGCGCCATATGGAAACACTTGAGGTCTGAAGTCAGAGGAATCTCTACATCTGCTTCTCATTGCTTTATCTGGCTTCTTATACGCCTCCGAGTTGGAGAAATAACTAAATTACATTAGGAAAAATTGGTGTAATTATAAAAAATATGACTTATTGTTGCACATTTCCCATGGTTTGATGATATTTGTTGGGAACATGTTGGAAGAGAATTGCATTAAAACCCTGAATATAATTTTACACATCTTGAAATATTTGAGTAAAGTCCTTGCAGGTGTTAATAAAATGATTTCATACCTGCAGTCTGGATTTAAATATTACTTCACTTGCATATTTGTTTTATCTCCAGGAGGCAATGTGTTTCTAGTTTGAGTTATTTTTGAGTGAGATTCAACATATTGAGTGATTTTGTTGTGTATGTGTGCAGCTCCAGTGGGAATTGAACCTGTGATTTCTTGCGGTGATCAAGCCCCGGTCTTTCTCTCACTTGAAGTTGCTCTACTCACCACTCTTGACGTCTGCTTACACAATAATAACTCATACAGAACACCACCCAGTCTGACACACACACAGTCACACACACACAAAGAAAACAACAGAACTGTCTCGCTTTTTTCCCCTTAACGTCTTTCAACGTTCATTTACGCTTCAGTTCATTTCCTTTGGCTGATACTTTTACATTAATTTGAATATATTTAATTAAAGAGGACATCACTCTGTCAGGATAATCGGATACAAACCCTCTAAGCTATGATATGAATCTCTAATAATTAAAAAAAAAGTATTATTAAAAAAAGTTGACAGGCTTGGAAAATATTTAACAAAATCAGTGTGGTCTTTCACAATTGTAATAATTGTATGTCTCAAAGAAAAATAGTCTAGAGTTTTTAACCTTTACTCCTTTCTGTCACTGAGCTTGACAAATAAATTATATTAACGAACCAAAATATGTTATGAACAGTTGTTTAATCAAAGGCGGAAGAAGAACTCTAATTAGTTACTCAAGTAAAAATGCTACAGTGTAAAAAAACACAGATACACGTCCTGCATTCATATTGTAAGTAGTAGTAAAAAGGAAAAAAGTATTTACATAAAAAAATACTTTAAGTACCAAAAGTAAAGGTTCTCATTATTCCATTTTAAGAAACAGTTATTATTATTTTTGTATTAAAATGATTGGTTCTGTGTTCATCACTTCAATAGGGTTTATTTGAATTACTTTATACTATATTATGCTATCTTAACCTATAATAATATATTATAATGGTTTTTTATTTATATTTTGTATTAATAACCTTAATCTGCAAATTAACTAGTTACTAAATATATAAATAAAAGTAGTGGAGTAAAAAGTATAAAAAAGAGAAATGTTAAAATATTCTCAAGTACCTCCATTTTACCTCCATTACTTGAAAAGATGTACTTAGTTACATTTCATCATTGTGTGTTATCATGTGACAATTAAAAAGTTATTTACAGAAAACTTCACTTTCTCACTAATAGGCATTTATTTAGGCTATCTGTTTTTTATCATATGCTTCAAGTTGATTATTCATGTAAACATTATTTACAATGAAAATAGTTTTATTTTTTGATTTTGGCTTTTAAAAATGTTACATATACAGCGAAATGTTAATTAAATTGAAAAAATACCGTAATGTTATCCAGACTGTAGTCAATTATAATACTAGTTTCAATATAAATTTGGCCATAAATTGAAGTGTCATGAACAAAAAACAAACACTTAGCCATACAGTAGCCATCAGGTTCAATAATAACATGTCAGTCTGGTTAGTTTTATCTGTCACGTTGACCTTCTGAACTCTGTAGCTGTATCTTTAAAATGTCTCCAAGGTTCACCGAGCTTGATGGAACTTTCTGGCACAGTCAAGTGCACAGAGCGTGAGTGATCAGACATTGCTTTTCTTTTTAGTGAATCCTGCAATGTTCTACCTCTCAGACTGCTTGTCTAAGGAAAGCAGTCTGAGGGCTTGAATGCAAGGAAGAGAGGTACGCAGAGAACAGATGAGGAAAAGGTGACAAGAGCGGAACTCTGAGGCTAATGCAATGTGCAATAGTCTGTAATGCCCTGTTTCTAAATTGGAAAAATTGACCTTACTTGTAGAGGTGACACAAGCCTGCACTCCGAGATGTTTCAGGGGCTAAGTGGAGGTTTCGGAGCAAGCTGCGGCAGACCCTGGAGACCTAGCAAATATTTCATGAGTAATTTAATATCTGGAACATGAGAGCGCGCTCCACTCAGGATGCTGTCCCGGATACAGACAGTGATCCGGTAAGAAGGAGGAGGGGCAGAGAGGCAAAAGGGCAGACCAATGAGCAGTTAATGCTGTACATCAACTTTCCTTCAGCCACTGCCCTCAAAAAACGCTGTCCTTCCACTGGGTTCATTTCTGCAATGCCCCCATAGTGTAAGGGACACAAGCATCTACAATGTACTTACATGTGACATCAATTACCATTCAAATATTTTTTCTAACGTGGGTTTAAAAATGATCAGCAGCTGAAATTGCAAGCTAAAAGAGAAATCAAAATAGTGCAATTCTAGTCTTTCAATAACTATCACAACGACAAGCAAAATCGACAAAAGCCCCTACATAACATACATGTTATTATAGCTTTACAGAATTGCCCATTAAAAAAACAATAATATTTGTTTATGTCTGTGAGTTATTGAAGTATTAATGTATGTGCTAGGATAACATGTTTTATTTAAATGAATGACCAGCAGATGTTATGACCAAGTCTTGGTATCCAATTCATGAAGTATCTCATAGCCATGCTTCCACCAGACAGCATTGCTAGCTAGCTAGCTAGCATACTAGCACACCAGAACAAAGTTTAATAATAGATTTTTCCAATCTATGTATGAATGCTGTGTCGCTGTTTACAAGCAGGTTGGATGAAGTTTTCCACAGCAATACCAAACAGAGAACGCAATAAAGACAAACAGCAGGTTTAGCTATTATATCATAAACGATCATATGCTCATTATCAGTGTTACTACCTGCAGTGGCGCCTCCAGAAATGTTTCATAGGGGTGGCCAAATGGGGCCACTGAAAATCTTGGGGTGGCCCACCAAAACCAAGAATTTAATTGATGTAAAAGTATAGACTAGATGAAAACAATGGCAAAGAGAATCACCTACTGATATACTTTGGTTTCTTATTTAACATGTTCTGATACTATTCATCTGAAGTGAATATAATACGGATAGTTAACATTTGACTTCAAACAACATTGAAAAGAACCTTGTTTTGTGTTATGTATACATGTGTTAGGTGATTTATTGTTTTGTTTTTTATATATGCTAGTTGTTCTTTCCTTTTAAAAAGAAAAATACAGCTTAATTTAAATAAGTTCCTTTATTGTAAGGCACAAAATGTTCCTCTCCCTCATCTTTCTCCTCTCCTCCTCCTCCTCCTCCTCCTCACTAGCCCTATGCTGCTGCTCCCCTGCCAGCTCTGTCTCTCCTTTACTCATCTAATTCTTAAAATAAGAAGAGATGTCTGTTGACTTTCTCTTCATTTTCTGCAAATTGACATTACACACAGCAGTGATTAATAGTAGCCTACGCATTACACCAGCCCAGCATACCCACATCAGCTAACGTTAGCTTAGCAAGCTAAACTAACGCTAACTAGGATAGCCGCCAAAGTGTGTTTACAGACGAATTATATCTGAAGTCAAGCCAGCCTTTACTGAGCCCCGAGCCTGTTTTCCAGGTCTTCCAGCGGTTTTCTCGTTTTAATGCCATTGAACACAATTTTTGATCAGAATAACAGCTAAAGGTAAGCATATCTCCGTTTTTTGCTACCTAAAGCTAACACACTAAAGCCTAAAGTGTTGTGATTCTCCAGAATACACAAGTGCACACCGGGATAAATCCCGATTCTCCAAACCACATTGACAGTGGCATTTCAATTGGTGCACTAAATGTACATATTTATAAAGAAAAATCAGTTTTTCAAATTTACACCATTCGCCAACAGGGGGTGCTGCAGCACCTCCAGCTTCCCGCGGCTATGGCTGGCTGTGTATTTGTTGTTAAATATCAGATAAACTACTACGCATAAGTTACTGGCGAGGCGGTGTGTGTGGTGGGGGGGCCAGTGGGGGGGCCAACAAATATATCAGGGTGGCCATGGCCCCCCCTGGCCCCCCCCTGCTGGCGCCACTGACTACTTGCACCTGTAGTTTCCTGCCCAGACAGTTAATGGTGAGCATTGAAAAGAGAGGAGGCTTCATTTGAACAGACACACTCTCCCTGACATGTAAGTACTCACAATTGTAATACATTTAGACAGTTTTAAGCCATATTGTGTTTTCATGTTGTTAAATATAAGCAGGAAGTCTTGTATTAGCTTTTTGTGCTTTAACGTTAGCATAACTTTATCAATCCTGAATACTGTAGCTATTCAAGGGACCCCAAACATTTCTGCAGGAATGGAAATAGTTCTAAAATATTGTACTCAAGAAAGTTATTTTAATGAAGGAACTTACTTTAAACATTTTTGTGTTACAGTGTTAAGTCCAAACCAAGAATAAATTCAATGTTTATACAAAGACATGTGCAGCATGTGTATGCAATTAATTGTCAATTAAAAATATAATACGTGATTAAAAAAAATAAAATTAATGGTAAATTTAATGTGTTACTATTACCCCTTAATTTCTGTTAAAGGCAATTATAAAATATACTACATGAAGAATGTTGAAAATACAAACTCCTTAGATTAACTTCTTAACAATTAAAGGCAGTTAGTATGTAGGGTCACTCCAACAGAATGAGACTGACTTTCATTCATGTAAATACAAAAAATGTAACACAACATTAGTTATTTCTCCATGACTTTATGTAACATCTGCCAAAACGTATTATTTTGACTCAAGTAAAAAGTGAAAAAGTTTGGAAAGTTGACACCACGATCACGTGCAACAAAAACCTACAGCATCATCCGTTACCAATACCACACCAAAATACTCACACGAACCAACAAACACGAACAAACACACACAGAGTGAACTCATGTATTATTGAGAGTAAGGGAGCTCCCAGGACGCAGCGAAGAAACATGGTCACGCCTTGTTGAGAATAGAGATGTGCGTCACCAAACAGGATTGTTATTCAGCTGTGAGTAACACAATAATTATGATGTTATCATGTCAATTATATAATAAGGAATATAGATTCCATTTTGAGGTAGCTTTTAAACATTTATCTGCAATGCATCATAAGCAGAATAATGTTGACTTGAATTCAAAGATCTTGATTCACATTCCACCAGTTCAATGTAAATATCCCCTTAAATTAGCACTTAATCAAAATGTAAGTGACCGTTTGATAAACCCTGGACAGCAATTGTCCAATCATAGCAACAGTAACTAAGCACGGCAGGCCTGTCAACTTCTGCATTTGTCCCCGTGTCAGGGGGCCCCTAATAAGAGCGACGCGCGGTATCTCAAGAATTTGGAGGGTGGTGTTTTTATGTAACCAAAATTACAAGAGGGAAAGTGTAAGGAATTAAAGGATTAAATGTTGTTTATTAGCTCTAACGTAAGCTGCACAGAGTAAACCATAGTGTTGTATTTCAAATAGATTTTGGTTAATTTAATATCATAATCATGAAGAAAATGCAAATGGACAACTTTATCGTGTTTTAGATTTTGGTTAAAATCTTAAGTGTTTTTTCCCTTAAAATCAAACCAAAAAATATATAATGATGATTTATGTGTTTTACTTTTGTTTGTAATCTTTCATTCTTTTTGCCTATTTTAAATTAAACTCCTATTTTAGTTTTAAGAAAAAGGTGTCATGAATAAGAAATGACTATTATCATTTATTTTACAATATAAACTGCAAAATAAAATTACAATAGTAGTTGTTTTATACAAAAACATTGCGTCATGTAAACTGTTTTACTTCACTCTCTGATAAGCTAGTGTTTACTTGTTAAAATCGACACAAACCTTCCGGAACAAGCCCCGTGTTACCATGGGATTTCTGAGATTAGAGACCTCTCTCTTCACTAAGTGGCTCCTCAGTCGAATGATGTATATTTCCTCCACCAGGACGATGCCGCGAAGCTGCTGACAGGAAAATCGATCCCTGTCAACACACTGCCATTCCTGATACCACCAGGGACTTTGACATCTGTGGCTGGTGTGAAGACCTGCAGCCGAGGACACGACTCTCTTGTGTGCTGCAGGAGAGGAGAGGAGAGGTGAGGACAGAGTGAGAGAACTCAGGTCTTCTTGCACTTACCTGTCACTTTGCCGTCTCAGGTGCTTCCTGATGGGACCACATAGACACAGATGTTTAAATCTTAATATTCGAGACTGTGGTGAGAGAAATGTCAAGGAACAAAGACACTATGTTAGCACAAATACAATATTGCTACTTTATTTTTAAAGCTGCTGTTGACATGGAAGTATAAACTTTAAAATGGTGCTGGAATGCAAAGGAAATATGTATTTGTATGTAAGAAGAACAGTGGAAACTATATCAAATAACTTGGGACAGACTTTTCACATTATAAATATGAAAAATTGCTTATAGTAATGTAGAAGTTTCCTTCAAATATTCATTCTGGGTCTTTTAATACATGAACATATGAGAAAAATGCCACAGATAATAATATATTTTATATACTTAACTTTATATACTTTTTCAATGTGGGATTAACTGGAATATAATTTTTTATGTTGTATTTTTGAAATGTTAAATTGACTAAATGTATTACTGGAAGAATTATTGTTATATATGTTTTAATTTGATGTAAAGATGTTGGAGGATGACCCAAATGTTGGCATAACAGAAATAAAAACTGTATTCATTATTTTGTGTTGGAGAAAAAGAAAATTAAGAAAGTAGATCTCCTGGTACTGCACAATAAATATACTTCTTTTCAGATTGTTTCAAAGGCCTGTTTATAAATGAAAAAAGACAAATTCAATATACAGAAAAAATGTAATTTTAAATGTTTTACAAATGGCATCTCAATGCAATATTTGATAAAACAAGATCAATTCAAATTATTTACACTTACATCCCTTTCATTACTGCGTGATGTAAACTTTCAAGATGTTTTACTGATTTGTCTCACAAAATGGCGAGTTCAAGCCAAGCTGTGTGTGTGTTAGTGTGTGTTGGTGTGTGAGGGTGTGTGTGGTGGATGTGCTGACAGCCAACACTGGACGCTGGAGTGCTTGTGCTTCTCCAACTCGGAGCCTTACCATAAGCCATTGCTGGCTGCATCAGGAGTGTCACGCAGGGGTCACGTAGAGTTTGGTCCCATGAACTCTGTGATGTTAGTTGAAGCATGGAAGCATCAATGCTCCAGCCCCTCGAGGCACTGCTGCCCGCTAAATCTGTGTCAAACTACACAAAACCAATACATCTACTGTGCAGTGAAAAATAATGAGAGGCATCCGTTGTTCTCCACTCTTGGTAGAGGCTGATCAATGGGCGTCCCGCTGTATTTTAAGCTGTGTAAATGACAATCGACTGGATCTGGTAAGTGTGAAACTGCAGGGTGTGCGATTGGGATGGGACAGGCACAGAGATCCATGCAGTGAATTATCTCGAAGCTCCAATTAGTCCCCTGTATGTACAGCGTTACAGAGAAGTACAGATCATATTTTGATGAACACTATTTTCTGCTACTCATGAAAACACTCTGACTTACATCATTTCCTGTAATGTAAAAAAGTTGTTTTTTACAGGATCTTTTTCCACAGCATCCCTAACTGGATTTTCCACAGTGGAAAAGCACAGGTGTTACCAATAACGATGGTTCTGTTGTATTCAAATGTTCCTGTGAGATAGAGCAAGCGTGCACCAGGAGCCAAGAAATCAAAAGGAGCTAAATGGAATTCAGCCATTGTTCGTTTTATTATTTACACTTGTGCTTTTCCTCATGTGAAATGTCAAAGGATCTCTTGTGAAAAGGGCATACTGTATGCCTGCAGATCAATGCGGGTTGGGGCCTTTTATTTTCAAAATACATTCCTGTAAAGGAGTTGGTATATAAGTGTGTCTTACCAGAACGTATCAGAGTTTAGACCAGTGGTTTCCAACCTGGGGGTTGGAAAATGATTGCGATATAAAAAACTAAATATGTTTATTTAACTGGATGATTTCCATTAGAATAGATTAGATATACTGCATTGATCCTAATTTGTGATTTTATTTTTGGCACAGCAACATGTAAAAAAGACATTGCACATGAATTAAAAATGTAATTTAAACAAATTGTCATATATAAATACAAACAATGGAATGATAGATATATATCTAGAGATAGAGTATAACATACACAATATACTAAATAAATTAGAAAACACCAATAAACTCGAACTACTACGAAATAAACTATAATATAGGATATATACAATATATAGATTATTTTGCAGATTTAAATAAGATTACAGATTGAATCGGTTGAATACCTTTTTGAAGGGTCAGAAAAAAAAGTCACAGGCTAAGATTTTTTTTTTTTAAGAAGGAAGCAATAAATAATGAGTTGCTACCTCCAGGACACACGGTTACAGGGCCGGCCCTTGGCATAGGCAGTATAGGTGAATGCTAAGGGCGCATCAACCCATCGGGGGCGCCAAAAATTGGGGAAAAAAAAAAAAAAGAGTTAGAAATTAAAAAAAATAATAATGATAATTTCATAACAACACAATTTCCCGATTTTGGATCAACAAAGTACATCTTATTATCTGATACTAACATAACTACGCCTATATTGCGTACAGCAACCATAAACTATGGCACCCCCCCCCCCCCCCAAAATCAAGTTGAACTGCCCCAGCCCCAGTAAAAACCAGTGAAATAGTTCTTTTTTTAAAATAATGGTTTTACTGTGGAATTATAGGTTTTAATTTTGTATTAGTGTTAATTTAAAATAAATCAAACTCCCAAAAAACGTATACAGCTTCTGTGTGCTTTTATTAACATTGGAATTTACTGTGTAAGCGGCCGCGGGGGGAGAGCTTTAGAGAGCTCTCTCCTGAAAGACTGAGCGGCTCTGATAACCTCAGCTCAGTGAGGTAAAGGCACACTTTTATATGATCATTATAGTTATAAAAAAATAAGAGAATAAAGTAAACAGGTATAAAATATGACAGTAAAAAAAAGTTGTTATTAATAAACAAGAATACAGTTTGAAAAAGGAGTGATTTGTAAAATATCCATAAAGAAAAAGAAAATCTGCTTCCAGTTCTGTTTCATATGGATGTTGAGAGATGTATCCATAGATCTCTTAATTTTGCTCTCAAAGTGCACCAGATTGATGCTTTTAACTTCAACATTTAAAAAAACATCTTCCCGGGGGAGCATGCCCCCGGACCCCCATAGAGGAGGTTAGGTCCCCCCCCCACTTAAATCATGTTCAAATGGTTAGGAAACTAAATACATTTGCACACATCTTGTGTCCATATCTTTCTGTTTTGGTGGTCATGCCACAACCGTGCACGTGCATGCATGCGCGAGTCATAGTGAGTGTCTACATTTGGGGGGGGGGGGGGGGGGGGGCCGCCAGCTAAAATCTTGCCTAGGGCAGCAAATTGGTCAGGGCCGGCCCTGCAAGGTTATACAGCAAAAAACTACTGGTGAAGAAAAAAGACAAGATAATTATTTTCGGAGCACATGAAAGACCAAACCAGAGCTAAACCAAGTGACAACATGGGATAGAACTTTTGCTGGGGAGAAATGAGAAACAGGAATTCTATGAAACACTGTGTATGCCTCCTAGTGGCCAAACATAATGCAACTTCAACCAAATGAAACTTTATGTTTTTCCTGATTTAAAATGGAACAAAAAACTTCTACTTTGCTTGTTTCATTTTCCAGACGCTCCTGAAGTATAACCAGGAGGGCTGTAAGGAGCGTAAAATAGTACAAAAAACATTTATTAGCATGAACATCATGTAATGCATATCAAAAGCAAATAATTATATAAACCATACGAATGGTTAAACAAGCATGAAGCATGCAGAAGAATTGGCAACAGATGGAATTTTCCCCCAGTGCCAGTGACATCCCGTGAAATGTACATCAACCCTCCAATTAGTTAGCTGGAGTCTTATACCGAACCACACAAACACACACATGCATTCTCGATCTGTTTATGGTTTGCACGACTGACACTGAGGCCAATTCGCTGACCTACATAGAGGGCAATGTTTGAGTTGTTCTTAGTGGGAACGCAGCGTCCAGATGCCCTTCTCTGTGCTCTAGAGTGAAAATAGGTCAGAGGTCAGGCGAAAACCAATGAAAGAGGAGGATTCACACAATCATCAACGGGCTCCGTGGAGGAGAACAGAAAGGGGCTGCTTGTTTATGCCATGTTTGCTGTGGGCTCGGCTTGTCTGTGGCCCCACACTGGACACCACAGGCGTGAACCTTTACAGGCAACCACGCGAGGCAGAGCCGTGACTCATTCTCCACAGCTATAGGCCCTACATTTGTTCATTAGTATGTGATTTGAGGGGCTGACATCGAGTGGTTTCTAAAGGTCTAATGATGGACTAAGTGTTACTCATTATGCAGCACTACTGCTGGTGAGATAAAGCATTATTACACGACATCAGGGTCAGGGCCTCCTTAGTCAAGTACATGTCGATTCAGAGAACAAGTACACTTTATACAAGGCTGTATGAAAACACACTTTATTGCTCCACACTTATCCTCCACCCTTTTTTAAGTGTATGTTTTGAATAGAGCTCGCAAAATCTTGGAATAAATACAGTGGATATTGAACAGGGAGTAATGAAGGAGCTAGCTATCATGCTAACATGCTAAACTAAGGTTTTTTCATACATCCTAGAAATTCGGCAGACACAACAAATATTTTAAATATTCATAATCTGTTCCATTATGTGTGAATGTTTCATTGGCTGGTTTATTTTAAAGTGAGAGTTTCATTTGAATCTAGTCCTCACTTGTTTGTTTCCCTGAGAACAAAATGGAAAATGTACATTGATTGATTGTGCTGACTGCAAAACCAGGAGTCTACAATGGTGGACAGAAGCTGAGTGTACTGTAATTATGCCATTTATTATTTTGAGAAACATGTACTTTAGTTGAGCATTTACATTTCTTGCTACTTTACACTACAAATCGGGGTTAAAACTGTGCCTTTTACTCGCCTACATTCAAGATTCAGATAAGAAATACAAATTATAATCAACAAATCATTTACCATGTATTAGTGCAGTATAGGTTAAGTTAAACTTTATTGATTTATTGATACAATTCAAAAGCTACCCAGCAGTATAATAAGTAAAAACTAGAGAATGCAATTCCTGAAGAAATTGCTAGTGGGAATGCTTTATGCTGAAAAGCTGACGCTAAACTGCTATGCTGAAATGTAATGTGTAAGAAGAAAGTGAAGAATTTAGATTGAAATGATACATGAACACTGGGGGCTTGAATGTGTGATGAGAAAGGAAAGAAAGTAAAAAGGCTTGGAAAAGCAGCAGAATATTTGAACTGCAAACTTTTGAACTAACTTGATGGCGAATGATCTGTCGCCATGCCAACTGCATTTGATGACATCCCATAATACGCTTAGATGCGTTTATGGCTGCATCGTTACCAAACCTGTGAAGTTTTGGGCCGTTTGGAGCATTTTCACTGAAGTTATGAGAAAACCGTGTTTCATGGTGAGCATTGTGTTGCCATGGCAACGGAAATTGAAGAAATCTCAAAACTGTCCCGTAGATTTCTTCACGGCTGGACTGTTAGCACACATGTGAAGTTTGAGCACTTTTTGAACATTTTCATAGGAGTTATAGCGACATCGTCTTTTATGGCGAGGGATGCGTTTCCATCGAAACGGCATATGATAACACCCCATAATTGACGTAGAGCTGTTGAGGGCTGGACCGTTAACCATTATCTGAAGTCTGGTGCTGTTTTGACCCTTTTCATAGGCGTTACGACAACATCGTGTTTTATGGCGAGGGATCCATGGAAACGGCATATGGTGAGATGTCAGATTTGACGTAGAGCTGTTGAGGCATGGAGAGGTGATATACAGGTGAAGATTGTGGGACGACCGGACCGTGTCCATTGGAGCTACAGCGACATCGTGTTTTATGGCGAGGGATGCATTTCCATGGAAACAGCCTATGGTGAGATCTCAGATTTGGCGTAAAGCTGTTGAGGCATGGACCGGTGATATACAAGCGAAGTTTGGGGGACGATCGGACCGTGTCCATTGGAGTTACAAAGACATCGTGTTTTATGGCGAGGGATGCGTTTCCATGGAAACGGCATATGAAGACACCCCATAATTGACGTAGAGCTGTTGAGGGCAGGACCATTAACCATTATCTGAAGTCTGCTGCTGTTTTATGGCGAGGGATGCGTTGCCATAGTAACACCACATTACGTAACATCAGATTTGATGTAGAGCTGTGTTAACCATTATCTGAAATCTGCTGCTCTGAGCATGTCAGTTGGAGTTATGACATCATCGTGTTCCATGACACAGGTGTTTATATTTGAGCTAATGACGTGTCCAGAGATCAAAGGTTTCCATGGTGATGTGCCGTAATCAGTGAGAGGAGAGCATTTTCATTGTTCTGAATGAGAGATAAACCTCTTACATGTGAACGTTTTGTTGAAGAACCGTAACAGATATCGGTGAAATTTCAAAGCGTGAAGCATGTCAAGGAACTTGAGCATCTGAAGTGTACTTTTTGTGTACTTTCGGCTTAATAATGTGGCCTTTTTGGCAGATTAACTAAAGGTGTGCGGCTGCTGTGGTGGGGAAAGATGAGGCTGAACTTACAATGGGGTTTAATGGAGACATGTTGAAAGTTTTTGTCACTTCATGCCCTCAAGAGGCATTTTGTTTAATTTTTTGCTTAATTTTTTTTATTTTTCAAGCTACGAGATGTTTTCCTACGTTTCTCATGAAAAATATGTCTCAGGAATGTAGGGTTTGGGAATTATGGCAGGTTTAAAAAAAATATGAAGGCAAAATTAAATCTGTCCTCCACTCTAGCTGTGACATCACGCACTCTAAAATCTGAAGAAGGCCTCTTTACCAAGGTCTGAACAATGTTTAATATTTCTAAAAGTATGAATCAGATTTAAAAGTTGTGTGACACGAATAATGTCAGAAAGATGTATAACATTTTAAAGTTGGAATGAGGTTTCTGAGTGAAAGTATGAAGGAGCAGTTAGCAGTTGAAGTTGCATGAAGATTGTTCAAGTCTGAAGAGTTTCTCCATTGACTTCCATGTTAAAAAAATGATTAATTATGGGATGTATCTCTGGAATTGTGAAAGTTATGAATAAGAAAAGTAATAGCAATCGATTCCCGACCAAGCTGAACGTTTTGATATTTGAACGGAGTTTCTGCGATGTGGAATGTGGGAGAAGAAGAGCAGCAAAATAACCCGGCGGAATAATAATAAAGAATTTTGTGTGTAGAAGAACAAGTAGTTGGAATGCTGTATCAGCATTCCCACTAAACAAAGGTCAATTTTGACCAGATGCAACATTGAGGTGATGCTATATTAGGAATAATCCAATCGCATGATAAAGGCCTATTGTTCTGAAATCGTCTGTTGTTAATAATTTGTTCTTTTGATTCCTGTGACAGAGTGTTTGTACATTGTGATATGACTAATTGTATTTACATGAGAGATCTGAGTACTTGGTCTGCCTCTGCAAATCGGGCCCCCGCCAGGCAACAAGCACTTTATTGTCCTCTCTAAATCTAAAGATAACTTGAGAGCGTCTCCTCACAGACGAGGAGAGACAGTTTTCAATCTGCTGGAGCTCTGTTTCCAAACAACAGAATGTTCAGTGGAGAAGACATAAAATTAAACCTCTTACAGCCAGAAATGCTCTGACAGATACTCTTACACTGCTATGATTCTAGCTGTGTACCAATTCGGCTGCAGCCTTCGGAGGACCGGGGGTTACCTTGGTTGTTTATTGGCTAATGATTACACAAGGCAAAAAATGACATCATAAAGTGGCCAAAATCTGATCAGCTCATTTTCAGACAGGCTTTTATATAAATGGATATTTTTTCCTGAAACTTCAAAATCTCTTTACACAGAGGGGACACATGTTTATGTATAAAAGACATGAAAAAGTGGATTTTGCATAATAGGTGACCTTTAAGAGCAAGATAGCATTTAGTTTTTTCTAGTTGACGGAAAAAGAAAGATTCCCAAAACTGCATTGCATTTTTTTCCAATTACGGTACTGCTATTAAGAAAATTGGTTCGGTAACTCTGGCTCCTCTGTAGTGGATTTCTGTGTCTGACAGTGATTAAATTGTTGTTTGGAGAAGAAGTCCTTGCTCTTTTCAACATGTGTTTTTTGTTTTTTAGCAAAAATGTTTCCCCTTCCTTATAACAGACCTGAAACTCATTATAATTGGTTCTCATTTTATCGTAACTGAAGTGTGCTACGTGGACTGTAGTTTCCAAAAAGTCCAGCAGAAACACATTGAGGATGTCTGTGTGACGCTGTTATTGAGTGTCTCTTGTCAGTGCTGGAAGTTTCCTCATGCTAACCATTGCTCCCATGTGTTACAGTCACGTGAGCATTCTGGCAATAGGCACCGGTTAATTTTCCACTTTTCCCTCTCTAATGCTCCTGGCTTTACATGCTGGCAGCCAGCACAACAGATTGTTGCCATCCACAGAACTTCACAAACTAACTCTGCACCCCATTTTCCCCCCAGAGAACTGACTTGATTGCAATTTTATATCAGGGATGGAAAGTCTTGTGGGTTTTGTGTTGGTGGCAACTGTAGGAAACACTGCAAAGAGACTTGGCACACAAATATCACATTTAGAAACACACAAAAATAAAATTGGTTGGGAAGCCAAGATGCAACACAAGCCACCAAAGTTGTTTACTTTAATAGTGTTTTCCTCTCTGCTGGAAAACACATGGCAATAGATTAGCAGTGTATTTATAAAACAGCCTCATGATAATTCATCACGCAAGCTTTCTATCACAGTTTATGTTGTCTTCTGTTTACCAAAAGCATGACGATGTAAGCCAGTCCAAGTATTTAGTAACTCACAACTCTTCACATGTGAGCTGTGCCTCATCTTATGCCCCTACAACTGATTTAAAACCCTGAGTGGAGCACAACTGCCATCTAGTGGTAGTCACATATCAGGAGTTTATTGATGAAGTGGTTTTAGAATAAATGCTTTATAATGGCACATCGGCTCAGGCCCCACCCAGACCCTGAAACGGAAACAGCTAAAGGAGTTTGGCCATTTTGGTTTCAATATTTACAGTTTTGCTGGGACAAGAGGAAATGTCTTCTGTGAGTTGGCCTTCGCTTAATGTTCAAATGCATATAGACCTCTGTGTGTGGAGTATCTTTTCTTAAGGCTGCTGTTGCCCTGGCTTTGTTGGTTCACCATTATTGCACTGGACGGCTTTTTAATGTCATCCCTAGTTAAAATTAACAACCTTGTCAAAACATGTCAGCTGTCCATCTGAGGTTCATCTTACTTGACACAGTGATCTGATGATAACCTTGGCCTGACTTGCTCAAGATAAATACACAAAAAATAAGCATAAAAAAGGAGTTGATAAACACTGAAAAAACTAAAAAGTTGACTTTCATTAAATGTAGTAGGTCAACAAATTCCACATAACTTTATTAGGTTAGCTGAAAGCTATAATATTAAGATGAACCTTAAAATGTACATTATTGCTTTCAACTAACCTAATACAGTTATGTGGAATTTGTTGACATACTACATTTAATTAAAGTCAACGTTTTAGTTTTTATATAGAGTATATTATTTGTCACATTATAACATGTATGAGTTGTACAGTGACCTAATTCATGGTCCTAATAAATGTTTTTTAAATATAACAATGTAAATCACCATATGAAACCCAGAAACTTCAAGCACAATACCCATAAGCTTAACATTTTGCAGTGTTGTCCCATTATGTGGTAATGTTAATCTCCAAAAACAGCCATAAACCTCAGGTTCTTTTTAATGTCCTCAACTCGATCATTAATCCCTGTGAAGTTTCTTCTATTGTGCCATCGACTACTCTCTGTGATAAATTTCTTACATTTTTTATCGAAAAAGTATCTGCTCTTAGGCTAGCACACACTAGTGCTACCCCAGATCCTGCTCCTTTTCTGTGCCCTGCTGTCCTCGACCACTTTGAGCCTGTATCCCTCTTCTCTCTCGGATGTAGTCAAGCACCTGCGGCCGACAAACTGCACCTCAGACAGCATTCCCTCTCGCCTTCTCAGAGATGTTTTCGAATCAGTTGGAGCAAGTATTTTATTACTAATAAACACCTCCCTTAGCTCAGGCTGCCTTCAAACATGCCGTGGTCTAGCCACTACTTAAAAAGAAAAATCTCGACCCCTCCATTCTCGCAAATTTTAGGCCCATCTCCCAGCTACCTTTTTTATCTAATGTCCTGGAGCGAGTAGTCTACGCCCAGCTGCAGTCTTTGTTAACCACGCATGGCATTCATGAAAAGTCTGGCTTCAAACCTATGCACAATACTGAAACAGCCCTTTTAAGAGTTTTTAATGATCTGCTCCTAGCCGCCGACTCAGGTAGCCCAGCTGTCCTGGTGCTGTTAGACCTGACAGCTGCCTTTGACACTGTGGACCATAGCATCCTGTTGTCGCGGCTCTAACAGTCCGCAGGCATCACAGGATCTGCGCTTGCATGTTTCAGGTCCTACCTGACAGACCGTAGCTTCTCAGTGCAGCTAGGTACCTTCGCCTCTGCTAAAGCCCCTCTTACCTGTGGGGTTCCCCAAGGCTCTATCCTGGGCCCCATCCTTTTTCTACTGTACATACTGCCCCTAGGTTCAATTCTCACAAAACACAACATCCCCTTCCATTGTTACGCCGATGATGTACAGATCTATCTGCCTCTCAATTCAAATGTCAACTCATTACAGCTATTGATGGACTGCTTGACAGAGATCAAATCCTGGCTGAGCCAAAATGTCCTCAACCTCAACGAGAGCAAGACCGAGGTCATCTTTTTTGGACCCCAACCTCCAGCCTCTCCGGTTGATATTCTGGGCTCCCTCAATAAAAACATCCTCCCCTCTGTCATTAACCTTGGAGTGACCTTCATTAGCGCTTTTAAATTTGATAAGCAGGTCAGCACCGTAGTAAAAACCTACTTTTTTTAAATACGACTATTGGCCAAGACCAAGTCGTTTTTATCTTTTAAAGACCTAGAAAGGGTGATTAATGCCTTTGTAACCACGAGGCTGGATTATTGCAACGCTCATACGTGGGTATGGACCAGGCGTCAATTAGACGCCTGCAGCTAGTGCAGAACGCAGCTGCACGTCTTCTCACTGGCCATAAAAAGCGTGACCACATCACCCCAATTCTGGCCTCATTGCACTGGCTTCCAATTCGGTTCCGAATTGATTTTAAACTTCTTTTATTTGTTTTTAAAGCACTAAATGTGCTGGCTCCGGCTTATATAGCCAAACTCCTCCATCGCTACACCCCAGCCAGAGCTTTAAGGTCGGCTGACCAGCTGCTATTGATAGTGCCCAAGACCAGGCTCAAAACCCGTGGTCACCGAGCCTTCGCAGCAGCTGGCCCTAGGCTCTGGAACACTCTGCCCCTCCATGTGAGGTCGGCCCAGACCCTAGGGGTTTTTAAATCTACACTTAAGACTCACTTCTTCTCCCTGGCCTTCTAGTCAGAGCGGAGAACAGCTCCTGACATTTTCCTGTGTGTGATTTTTATTTTTGAAGAATAGAAAATATAATTTTAAATTAATTGTACTTGTTTCTTTCAACCCTTTATTAAAATAAAATGTTCCTTGTATGTAGAAATCTTAACTGAAAACAGAAAATATAAAAACATAAAGAAGACATCTGGTTAAATATTGCTGGATAAAAACTTTTGATTAAAGAGTTACATCAAATGTGTGAATAAGGTCTAATTCTACGCCTGTATTTATAAAAAAGGAATAGGAAATATGCCTTAGAAATTATATACATTTCCCCTCCCCAAGGTTAACATTTGAATGTATTCACGTAATATAGAACCTTTAGTCTGTCTGTTGTACTTACAAAGATGAGGAATTGAAAGCCAAGCACAAACGGAACCGAAACCAATCAGTGAGTGGAAATAATGAGCAAATTCAAACAGATTCCTCCTCACCGGGTCTGACATTTGCTTGGAAGTTCATCAAAGTTATCAGAGGGACCGGGCCATGAAAGCTTCCTCAACTCAGTCATCCTTTCAAACCTTTTAGAATGGAACATTTAAAAAAAAATCTAGAAATATCAGACCAGACTGCTTTCCATGTTTCTGTTTTTACTCTAAAAAAGTATCTGCATGATTGATCCTGGTTCACCCACCACCCGTTACATTTTATTATAATTAGAAATGTAAATATAATTTCTTAGGATAGCACACAGTCAGTCGTAGTTTCCGCACTATCCACTAGAGACCGCTATAACCTGTAAAGCAAATTGTTGTCAACAGAATTATTCTGCACTCCTCTGTAAGTGCACAGATATGCAAGCAGTGAGCTAAACACAGATCCAATGTTAAAAACAAGTAGATAACCTAAATATTATTTTTTTTCTTAGAAAACAACAGAAATGTAATCATTTGTCATCGACAAAGTACAACATCCTATAATTAATAGGAAATATTTATCCCTACAGTATGTAACAGTCCACAGCAATAAGAGTCAAAATGTGAAAATGCATAACAGTAGTCGAATTGTACAATATGAGTTGAGAAAATGTGAAAATTGTTAAATGTATAGGTGTATTTAAGTTGTATACACTGAACGTAATGAGTGGCTTAAACACAACAAAAGCAGCTAATAGAAACTGACAGATAATATTGTAATAAGAATTTAAAAGGGGTTTGAAAGGTTTGTGTCAGTATTTAATTGGTCACAGATCCGACAAAATGTTGTAACAACCAAATAAATGTCATTGCTTTTACATTTGGATCCCAAGGCCTAAGGTACATACCATTTAAGAATGACATTAAATTAAGGAAGAGATTAGGTACAGCGGAGGCAATAATTATTTAATCCCCTTCAGATTTTGAAAGTGTACCCACTTACAAAGAAATTAACAGTTTATCATTTTAATGGTAGGTTTATTTTAAGAGTGAGAGTAATAATATTAAAAAGAAAATCCAGAAATTGACATCATATAAATGATGAAAACTGATTTGCATTTAACTGTGGGAAAGTATTTGATCCCCTTGCAACCAACAAGAATTCTGGCTCCCACAGACCAGTTACATAAGTCCATTTCCTTTAAGAAAGTACTGCTTATATCAACTTGATACCTGTATAAAAGACACCTGTCCCCAGAATCAATAAATCTGATTTCAACCTCTTCACCATGGGCGAGACTAAAGAGCTGTCTAAGGACCTCAGGGTCATCATTGTAGACCTGCAGAAGGCTGGGATTGGCTACAAGACCATCAGAAAGAGCTTGGTGAGAAGGAGACAACTGTTGGTGCGATTATTCAGAAATATAAAAAAGACAAAATGAGCATCAATCGCCCTCAGTCTGAGGCTCCACACAAGATCTCTGATTGATGATCATGAGAAAGGTGAGGGATCAGCCAAGAACTACACGGGAGGAACTTGTTAATGATCTGAAGGCAGCTGGGACCACAGTCACCAAGAAAACTATTGGGAACACACTACACCATAATGGATCAAATCCTGCAGCGACAACAAGGCCCACTGCTCAAGAAGACTCATGAAAGGCCTGTCTGAAATTGGCCAATGAACCTCTGAATGATTCAGAGAAGGCTTGGGAGAAGATGATGTGGTCAGATGAGACCAAACTCGAGATGTTTGGGATCAACTTGACACGCCATGTTTGGAGGAAGAGAGATGCTGACTATAACCTCCAGAACACCATCCCCACCGTCAAACAAACATTATGCTTTGGGGGTGTTTCTCTGCTAAGGGGACAGGACGACTTCCTGCATCGAGGAAAGGATGTACGGGCCACGTACTGTGAAATCTTGGCCGATAGCCTCCTTCCCTCAGCCAGGACACGGAAAATGGGTCATGGAGGGGTCTTCCAGCAGGACAATGACCCTTAACATACGGCCAAGGCAACACAGGAGTGGCTAAAGAAGCACATTTAGGTGATGGAGGGGCCTAGCCGGTCTCCGGACCTTAATCCCACAGAAAATCTGTGGAGGGAGCTGAAACTTTGAGATGCCAAGCATCAGCCTCAAAACCTTCAGGATTTGGAGAAGATCTTCAGAGAGGAGTGGACCAACATCCTTCCTGAGATGTGCAAAAAACCTGGGGACCAACTACAAGAAGCGTCTGACCTCTGTGTGTCCAACAAGGGTTTCTCCACCAAGTACAAGACATGTTTTGCAAGGGGATCAAATACTTATTTCCCACAGCTAAATGCAAATCAATTTTAACTTTTATATAATGTACATTTCTGGATTTTCTTTATGATATTCTCACCCTCACTGTTAAAATAAACCTACCATTACAATTATAGTCTGTTCATTTCTTTGTAAGTGGGCAAACTTACAAAATCGGCAGGGGATCAAATACTTATTTCCTCCACTGTAGCTCAGTCTGTAGGAACTTGGCTTGGAAGAGTTGCAGGTTAAAGTCCCAGAATTGGAGCGTCCACTGGTACTTTGAGAGGTGCCACGCCTCCTGAGCACTGCCAAGGTGCCCTTGAGCAAGGCACCAGACCACCACTCTGCTTACTTGGCTTTGTATAAAGCTGCACTGCTCCTTATATAAAAAGGTATTAGGTGAGGTGTACATGTGTAGAAGTGAAAAATAAACAGGAATTGCTTATCTTATCTTGTTTTATTTGTATATGGTTTGGTGTAACATTAGCTAGAAAATATCTGTTTTATCAAGTAAGATTTATAAAAAGCACCATTTTATCAAGAGTTTACACAAATCTGCAGGAACCTGATTTTTCTACATGATGTATTTGCATGTGTACCACTGCAGAGGTCAGATGAAGTGTAGCACATTTTATTAATGCACATGACCACTGTGTCTGATTGTTGATGGAAAACAAAAGATTGTGTTTTCCATTTCCAGAAGCTTAAGTCTTTTAATGCCAAAGTATAAGGATTACTGATGTCAGTTACAGTAACGATGGAACGAGTGGTTGGCAATAATACCATACATGCAGCATATAACGAACATAGAATTAATTAAATGGAGAGATCAGAGGTGGATGGGATGTTTTTGCTAAGAAGAAGGTGGCAAGGGAAATGGATTGATAGCACAGTTTTACATGCTGTCTGACACTTTGAATTACAGATGATATATACGCCATGTACAATGAATAAATAGAGAGAAAGTCACATTTTTCACTTCATATTAATATTTCCCTCTGCATTTTTCACAAGCTTTTTCACACGTTTCAGCATATTTGATCTAATTAATTATATTCCGCTTTATATCCTTAAGTCCTAAGTCCTTTGCAAAACCTCTGATCTGATCCCTGTGTAACAACATACCTTTCATCCAGATAAGGTATTAGTGTGACAAGGGGATTGTGTAACGCTCATGTTATAGTGAACATTAAATTCAGCAGACCTTCTCATATCATCAGGGATCTTGTGCATAACACAAGCCCTGGTGAGCGCAGCAGCTTGCAATAAGCCAGCAACTCTATGCAATAAGCCATACGCATTGAAATGAGCCGCCTTCGTATATTGTTGACTCACCATCTCTGGCGTATGTTCCCAAAGGAAATTCATTATTTTAAAGCGGAAGAAATCCAAATGTTTGCTCCTTTTACAGTATACAAGAATGGAAAAAATGGTGTGTCACAGACAACAACCCGTCTGAACCCTTATCTGTGTTCATCAGTTTCTACTTAAATGCATTTGACCAACAAGTGGCTGTGTGCCGTGTTCCCATTTAACATTGAATGGGTACATTGCAATAATTGATAATAAGGCCGGACCTCATCCGAAACTCAGTCGAGGGAGAGAGGGGTCGCCTGAGTGGATTTTTATTCTGCGTAGGTCGAAACAATATTTTGAGGGTTCGGAGAATAACAGCTCCCAAAACACGAGTCAATAAATGATGCTTCTAGGTTAAAAGGTTAAAAGAAAACAATATACTGCTTTTATAAAGAGATTCATGAACTATAGGTGATACGTCTGTAACTAAATTGAGCCCCAAAAAGGTTGAAAATCTCACTTATAAGATTTACCCCATACAGTGAAAAACACCCATTATTGGTCAAAACTGTATTCAGTTCAGCAATAAGCACCGGTAGGCTTTTTGCTTTGTTGAGTGAACATGTCCTATTAAAACCAAAGCCATGCAAATGCAAAAAAAAGAAAAATAGAATGGAAACACACACACACATAGACACGAAACACACTCTGCACACATAAGAGGGAACCCATTTTTGAGGCATGGCAGATGTGGCCATTGGCTGTGATAGTTAATCCAGAACGCTGGGTTAGATACAAGCAGGATTTAGACATAACCATGACACTAACATCTGTCAGGATCCTGCTGCAAGCTCCCAAACCCAGACGGGACAAAAGCGGAATATTATTGTCTTTCTGTTTGGATAAAAGAGGAGGGAGACGCTGTCACTCAGTAGATTCAGAACCTGAGGTAAGTGTACATGGAATTAATCAATGTACTTTTGGATGTGTCATGGCCTAGAAAAACAGACGCTCGATTCATTGCAGGTTATGTAACATGTTTTTCCACAGCCTCGATGCTAGACGCTTGTGATGTGGCGCTTCCACGAATGATGTGCCTGTCTTATACATGAACACAAGGCTGGATATGATATTGAATATGGAGGGCTGTTTGCATCTTCACAAGTCAGTTTATTTGTTTTTTTGACAAAGTAAGATCAAATAGGGTTCATATTTAGGAAATCATTTTGACCCAGTCTGAAAACAGAACAGTATACTGATATAATAATAAATACTTGTTGCTCTTATACATCACTACATTGCTTATTTTTTGCAGAAAATCACATTTATGCCGACAAGGCATAATTGAGTGATAAAGTTACTTTTCATTTCCTTTTCTTTTGTCAAACTGGAAGACATTAGGGGCTATGGCTAATCTCAACCCTTGTTTTAAAGCTCATCAGTCGACACACGCTTGATTATAGTCTCATTTTATCTACATCTGATTACAAGATTAAACACTTTAGTTGTGATAAGCAGCACTGAAAACACATAAGTCAGAATTTGAACTGCAGGAAATGTAGCTTGAATGTTGTGCTGTTATGCACTATGCAAATCTTCTATAAACCTTCAGTTAAAAAAAACATCTAGGGCAACACATACCAAAAGTATTTATCAAAGAAATATAATCTCTCCGTCTGCAGCATGCAAAACATTAATGCTGTGTTATCTCAATATAAAAAGTTACCTTATGACAGGATTAGGAACGCCAGCTGTCATTATTATGTTAGATTTATCTATGAAATTACATTTTAAAGATGTCCGACAGAATGATGGTAGCAAGGCCAATGAAGAAGATAGTGTAAAGCAATTAACACATTTCACTTACATCAGTAAAAAATAATGTTACACTTTATGCATAATGTATATTATGTATTTAATATGTTGCATCTTAATTGCAAAGACAGTACAGTTAATGCATTCAATAAAATGGCTGATAACGGATAAAAAACAGCATGTTTATTATTAATGACATCATGGATCTCTACTGTACATAGACACTTGTGATGTGCTGATGTCAGCCATTAAGTGACGGCAGTGCGGTGCATATACAGTAGTCTAAGCTGCATCCTCACTGGGCTGCTGGCATGCCTGTATAACCCTTCATCTGTTTCCAAGAATCTCACCTTTTTCCAAAAGCTATGGTCTTTCAGGCGGGGAAAACTAATAATTTGTATGACTCATGACCTGCAAACTCTTGGACTTTACATTAACTTGATTAATGTCTCAGAACCTGTCCTTACTGCTGACTTTATGTGTGACACGCTGCGATACATCATAGAAATGCATCTTCACTTCCAAAAACGAATGGCATTACTGTAAAGGAGCCTGATCAGCACTTCAGAAGTTGCTTTCAGAGAATCGCCTTATTTCGGCTCATAAGCGCTGGCACACGATGCGGGCTGAAAAAGTACCAGCATGCCAGGTCATATTTTAGCTCAGTTCTGAATATTTGATGTTGTTTTAATTGGTTGGGAGGACTTTGAAATTAGGGCACACTACAGCTTTTTCTCAATGTGTGTCTTTGCAGTAGAATTATAAGTAAAGATGAATTATCCATAACGTGAACTACTCCTACGCATTTGGTATACAGGTGTGAATACCAGAAATCACGTCAGCAAGATAATTGTGAATGTGCAGCTAGCTTACACATTGGTTCATTCATCAACAGCTGAAGTTCTTAGAAAAGTGTTATTCTGAGTCCTTGAATGAGCAGGCCTTCATGACTTGCCTTGCTACATTCAACGACAGAAAATCGTTGAATGTCAGGTAAGAAATTATGACGGTACATTTTTTTCTGATGTCAATGAAAACAATGGTGAAGTTTGGAATTCACTCCACATTTAGACATGTTGAGTTTGTCAAAGGCAGCAGAAGCAACTTCAAGTGGTAGAAAAGGGCTTTACATTTAAAGGAAAAGCAGTAGAGACCTTGGTAAATGATTAAAATGACTCAGAGACTCCTTCGAATGTATTAACAGGGCCGGCCCTAGACCTTTGGGGGCCCTAAGCGAGCTTTGGCTTGGGGGCCCCCCTCACTCTAGCGCGTTCTCACTACACAAAACACGGAACCAACTTTTGTCTTATGATGTCAGCATAAGTACACTTATTGTATAAATAAGCATGTAAACACCGTGGACCTACGGTGTTTACATGCTAGGGGGGTCCGGGGGTCCCTGGGCATGCTCCCCCGGGAAGATTTTTTTTAAATATTGAAGTTAAAAGCATCAATCTGGTGCACTTTGAGAGCAAAATTAAGAGATCTATGGATACATCTCTCAACATCCATATGAAACAGAACTGTAAACAGATTTTTCTTTATGGATATTTTACAAATCACTCCCCTTTTAAACTGTATTCTTGTTTTGTCATATAGTATTTCATAACTGTTTTTCATTTATTCTCTCTGGCTGTCCATCTCATAATGTTCACATAGAAACTAGCTGTCAATAGGAATATCATTCAGAAGAATTATAATTTCATGCAAAAATCTGTCACAAAAAGAGGTTGCACATTTAAATTCAGGTGTGGTTATGGCAACGTCAGTGGCCAAACAGCCACATTTACTGCTGCAAATACGTTCAAACATGCTCTCGACACGTAAAGCAGTGGCAACTATGCCACCATTTCAGCTGACTTTTTCTCAGAAATACTGTCAGATAACATCCATATATTTCAGTGCTAGGTTGATGCTTAGCTAAGCTAACTATGAAACACTTTAACTGACAGGACTCAGGATCAACTGTGTACTGTAAGGTAGCTTCTAGCTTCATGTCGAACAGTAGGTCAACATTTCAATACAAGTTCTGTTTGCTGACTTTTTTTTAATACTCTAATGTTTTAAGGTGCTTTAAGGGCAGACAGGCAGAAAGAGAGCTGCTTAATGAAAACATGCTGTGATAGATCGTTTTAGCCTGAAGACACAATTCATTCTCTGCATGTAAAAATACATCAACAAGCTAATCTATAGTGGTGTGCTGCTTGTCAAAGTTATTTATAGTTGCTGACACTTTATAATTAATGGAATTGTATTAATCAGGTACTGAATAAATATAGACTTTTACTTCATTGTAGTCTGAGTGTAAAAAATACAAGACTGGGGAACAACAAATGGGCATTTTAGGGGAAACAAGAAAAAACTATCCCGTTATCTTTTGTAAAAAAAAAAAAAAGTTGAAGTTTAGGAAGATTTATGTTAACAAGTGTGTTCTAATTTTTTAATTAAGATTAAAACAAGCCACACATAATCAATGTTTCCTCATATCAAAGTTGGTATGATGTTTTAAAAAAGTTACGTTGGTTTTTCCTATGCATCTTTAGCTACACGTGTCAGTTTCTGCCACAGGCTAACAATATTTTTATCTGAAGTTGGTACATGGTTAGGTTAAGGAAAATATGTTAGACTATCTATTATTTGTAGACTACATTATGTTTATATTAACCTGACATTTCAAGGTAACTAAAGTAATCAAATATATGTAGTGGAGTAAAAATATTGTGCCCTTTAGTGGAGTAGAAGTATGAAGTAGCAGGAAAGGAAAATAATAAAATGATGTAAAGGTACCTCTAAATTGTATTTAATTACATTACTTGAGTAAATGTACTTTCCAACACTGCATATTCTTACTGTCTTTTGTAGCATAAAAGTAATATTAATTTTAGGGATAAGTATTACAAAGCTTGGTACCCCAATACAGTGTTTGGTTGTTTTGAGTTCACAATGAGTCATGCAATGTTTTCAGTCATTTTGTCATCTTATTATCAAAGCAGTGTGCTCCAGCAATATCAAATGTGCCACAAAATGATCCTGTTCCTGTCAGCTCCTAGTGCTGTCACCTTTGATATCTGTGGATCCTCTGAGAGCAGCAGCACAGACTGCCAGGGCAGGGAGGGTTTTACAAATGTATTCCAGTACAATTACTCGTTACCTGTAAATATTTAGCTTGAGTGTATTACAGAAGACAACGGAACAATGTGACCTAAGAAAAGAAGAACTGAAGATATTAAGTATCAGAATTGTGTCTTCTATTCAGAGATTTTATTTATAGGAAAACGTACCTTTCAGTAAGCATATTCAGGCAGTAGCCTATACACCAACAATGAAGCATATGAGCACATAGAACAGTTTAAAAAGCAGAAATCAAATCTGAGCTGACAGAAAATGCTCTGTTTTGGTTTTATAAATACTGTTAAATTCACACATACTATATTATGAACATATAGGTTCCCTTACTGAATAAAACAAATAACAAATGAACCAAAGAAACTAAAAACCATAAAGCAAACTCAGGCAGTAGGCGCATTGATTCACTCTTAAAGTATTAGCCTATACAGAACAGTAAAGAAACAAGAAATAAAATCTGCTCGTTTTACAGTTTTAATATCCTCAATTTTAGGAAAGGTAACAGTAATCTGATTACGTCTTTTGTTCAAGTAACTGTAAGGGAATACAGTAACCTGTGTGTCCAGATTACGTAATCCCATTACATGTTATCCGTTGCACAACATTTTATGACACTAACTGCTGTCTTAGAGGCTCGAACCGCGGCTAAGAATGCAAGTTCTGTGCATAAGCTATCACTATAGCAAGCTATAACCCTTTTTTTTATGTTAACAGTTTGTGCAGCAAAACCATGGGCAAGGCGGGGAGTAAAGTCCTGAGAGAGACCTCAGAGGACGGGGTTCCAGACCAGGTAAAAGCCCAGCACCTTTCACACACCCACACAAGCCACAGTCAAACTCACACAGACACACACAAGCAGGATGTACAATGTATTCAACTGAAAACACATTAAACTGCGGGGATGATGAGTGTGTGTGGGTGTGTGTGCCAGCTGCTGTGCTCTCCAGATATCACTGGTTATGCAATCAGGATCAGCCGCAGCTTGCATTCACACTTGATTTTCCCACATCGCAACATGATATCCATAATCATCAAAATATTCCCGAGCTTTGGAGGGACCATTAATATCTTGTGATTAAGCAAAGTGAAAGAACGATCAGGATGTACCTTTTGATGGATATAAATGCTATCTATTGCCAAGATTTTCTAGAGAGGGTTTAATTTACTATATTTAAGCTTCCCACTAGAAGTAAATAGAAATACAAATATTATATTCAATAAGTTTAATATCATTTTAAATCCTGATAGTCATGGCGTAATTCAATTGAAAGAACATTTATGGATTAAATGACCAGATTCCCTCCTGCTCTGTCTTTTTGTGGCGAAACAAAATATTTATTTTAATCTTATATCCACAAAACAGGACTTAGTCAAGTGAATTCAATGAATTAAGTTAAATTCACCTCACTTCAATACATATCCTTTTAAAGTGTTCCTGCTCATGTACCTAGTTCATTCATCTTAAGCCTTTCCACTTCTTTTCTCACCTTAAATCTGAATTTTAAGACTGTCATGCTTTTTCTGATTTCACTATTGGCTCCCACTAATTTACAAAGGTCTTATGTTACATACAAATATATATATATATATATATATATGACTTATATATGACTTACACATGAATTGGTAGTCAAAGAATATTTGCAGCTCTGAGGACCACAAACACAGTGTTTATGTTCCGTCAACTCTTCCTTTTTGCATAGTAAAATACCTTTCTCGCATTTTCTTAAAGTAAACATATACATTGTTTGCTAGTGAGCAGAATACTGTTCTTGCTCTGCCTGTGTTTCTAAATTTAAAATGTCACCAAACCACACGCTCTTGGACTCTCTTGTATTTTTGTGCGCTCTGTAGGCAGCAGTGGCCAAATAAGTTGTTGACAGCACAACACATCCTCTGTCATTTTCTAAATCACCATCAACATCACAAAGTGTCCGTCATTCCCTCTCCCAGTTGATCCAAATTTGCTGCACCCAAGTGACCTCGTTGAGTTTTCAGCTCATTCAGATGCTAAAAGGCGCACCATGTCACCCCATTTGGACCTGTGTTGACTGAGTGGGTGCCATCTTTGTCGGCTTGTGTGCCTCGGTGGCCGGCTCCACAAGGCTAAGGCAGGACTGAAGTGAATTGATTCACAGGGATTAGGGATTAAGACTTCCCCCCGCCGCTTTGGTTGAGTAAATCTGGGGATTATGATGTCAACAGCCTGTGGCTGCAGCAGAGAAAATTGAATTGTGAGGAACGGGAGTGCCAACGGCCCAGGATTACAGCACAGTCAGTGAGTAATCAGAGATGGGAGTTCATGTCTGTGCCTTTCTCCTGCTCAGGAAAACGTCTGTGGGACACCATTTACTGCCTTTGGGGAGTACGACACACTTACATGGTAGAATTTACTATGAGTAGATGTTGAGGATGGTAATTGTGTGATAAAGAAGATCTCTGTGTCCCTGGTAATCCAGTACTTCCTGCTCTGGCCTTTGAAGCATCAGGTGGTAAGTACCGCTAAGTGCTACAGGGATCACTTGTTCAATGGGAACTAGGCGATAAGGATCTAATGACTTTTACAACTAAACTAACTCATAGCATGGAGGAGAATTTAGGGAACATTTATCGTGTATAATCTGCATTTTTTCTTCTAACATTCTCTCATGTGTTGTTGTGTGTTTGTGTTCCCATCTCTCTGTATTCCAGCCTCCCCCTCCTCCTCCTGCTGACCCTGACCCCGACCCTGTCCCTGTCCCTGCTCCTGCTTCTGTTAAATTTGAAGGACTCACTAAAACAAACAAGATGAAGGTGAAATGGAGCGATCTGGGTTTGGCCTTCTTCATCGTGCTGTCCCTGGTGATGACAGGATGCTTCTTCTGGCAATATCAGATGCCAAAACTTCTGCCAGGTGAGGCACTGTAGTTAGTAACAGGATGTGTGAGAGGAATTTCTTAAAGCTGAGAAATCGTTATCTTAACTCATCTTAAACATCAAATGATCTTCTGAGGTGCTGCATTAGTCTGAAAAGCATTTTGATTATTTCTTATTCTGGTAGAAGAAAGTCTGTGAAACATTGAACCTATGACGCTCAATAACACAATATCCTAATTATGACATTTAACGCTAAATCGTAGTTTGCAGTTTTGCTAATTCTTAACTAATCCGGCAACAACCCACAACCTTAGTCAGTTGATTGAAAATCAACAGATTATTCTCTCATAATTATGGAGATACACACTTTGTAATTAGGACATTAAGCAATCTCCTATATTATATTATCACACAGTTGAAAGTGTGTAGAATTTCAGAGGCATTGTCAAATTAAAACATACAGAAAGTTGATCATCTCTCAGACTGCATGGGTTTTGTTTTAAAGAGGCCCTATATGCTTTTGGGGTTTTACCCTTTCCTGTAGTGCAGGGGTCGGCAACCCCTGGCACGCGTGCCACCATTGGCACGCGGCACCGTAACCTGTGGCACACTAGGAATAAGAGGAATAAGTGTGCAAAATATTTAAATTTTATTTTTCGGATCCTGAACGAGACCGCTGCCAGGGCGCGTCTCCCCGTTCTATTTCGTATATGGCTCCGCCCTCTAAGGCTATCGCTATTGGGTAATCCCCTGCGCGCCCGCGCAGCACTGAAACACTTGTAGTCCACGCCCACCCGCAAGGTGGGCCCCACCCTCGGGCTCCCTTCCGGTATAAATAGGAAGGAGGCCCGACAATCTGCTCCCTCTTTTCTTCAGCCCCGAGAAAGTACTGAAGCACTGAAAATCTGGAGCAATGAGTGCCAACTGCGTTAGGAATTGTCCCTCATGTGGCTCCGGATACATCATGAGCTACGACCGGCACACGTCATGCGAATCCTGCCTGGGGCCAGAGCACCCGTACGCGGCTCTCAGCCAGCGGGTCGCATGCACCCACTGTGCACGTCTCCCCGCGGCCGACAGGAAGCGCAGAGCGGACGCTCTCGCTGCTGCGGCCGTGGAGGACGATTGGCCCGTCCAGGCTTTCGAGCCTGCGGGCGGCAGCCTCATGTCCCTGGAGCCGAGGGCCGGCAGGAGTCGACGACTCCTTCCCCACCTCCCTCGGTTCACCGTGCGGTTCTCCCCTCCCTCCTCTCCCCCGGACGGGGGAGACAGAGTCGGAGCAGGGTGCCGACTGGACGGCAGAGCACGCGGTCCCCTTCTCCGTCATCACGGCGTTGCCGGCGATAGGCGGCATCCTGGGGGAACTGCCGGAGATCATAGCCAAGGCGGCCGCCTGCAGAGGTCTCCCCGTTCCCCTAGCTCAGGAGAGGTGTGCTCCGGACGACATGGCCGGAGTTTTTTCGCGGGTGCAGACGATCAGGAGTGATCCAATCTGGCCACGCTTTCCCGCCATCAGGAGATACCAGGAGGGGGCGGCGGCGAACCCGAGGACCCTGAGGGCTCCGGTGGCCACATTTGTCCCCCTCACCAAGGTGGAGGGGTTCACAGATGCTGGTTTCCCAGCCACCCCTTCTCTGGAGCCGAGCCTGACGGCGTTTTTTGGGGTAAGGCAGGCCAACATGATCGCCGGACGGCGCCCTACGTTGGCCTCCCCCAGGGACCAGTATGTCGCTCGCCAGGCCGACCGGGTGCACCAGTGTGCCTTTCAGGCGTCGGCGGCGGCGAACAACATCGCGCTGCTCTCCGACTCGGTGGTGACGCTGGTGGAGCGGTCCACCACCTTGGCCACGGAGGAAGCGGAGGAGATCAGCAAGGCGGCCAGCACGGCGCTCACACTGTGCGCGTCCATTGCTGTCTCCCAGGCGAGAATCGCCGCGTGGGTGACGCAAATGCAGCGCCACCTCTGGCTGCAGCAGGCTGCGGTCACGGAGACGGCCAGGAAGGTGTTGCTGGACGCTCCAATCAGCCCGGACGGGCTGTTCGGACCCCAGTTCCACGCCATGGTGGAGGCCATGAAGGCGGCTGCAGAACAGGCGGACGACATCCGCCAGCACGTTAGCTGGCTCCAGCCTGCGGGGCGGCCACGGCGGCACCAACGCCCGCAGCAGCCGCAGCAGCCGCAGCAGCCGCAGCGTCCAACCCGGCCACAGCGGCAGGCGGAGAGGCGCACACAGGACTGGCAACAGCAGCCGCGGCGTCAGGCTCGCCCGTCGGCGGCGGCAGGGGCCCCGCCCCGCCCCGCCGCTCCCCCGCCACCCCAGGGGCAGAGGGGTCTTCCGGCGGTGAGCCAACGGGGAGGGAGGCACTCCCGCTCCTGGTCTGCTCCGCGAGAGCCTCCGAGGAAACAAAGCCGCTTCTGACGTGTTGGGGGGGTTTGTGAGAAAAATAAAACACGTTTATTTTCCAACTTTGTGTCTGAGGCATCAGTATCAAGTGTTTCTCGCATATCCCCCACTCTGCCAGCTGCCTATAACCTATCGGTTAATAGCCAGCAGGGCTTGTTGAAAAAACCTGCAGTTTTTAATCTATCGGTTAATAAACTGCGGTGTTCACTGACTAAACCAGCTGCCACCAATCTGTTGATTAGTAGGCAGCAGGGCTCGCTGCATTCCTCTGTCCGAGATACGCCTCCTACACACGGTCATAATAAGCCCATGAGGGCAGTTATGACGCCTCATGTGGACGTCACTGCACACATCCACCCATCCCCTGAGCGTGTACGCGCCTCATGATGAGAGCAGGAGTGATATGCAGCGTGTGGAGGCTCCCTCACAGCCCTTTCGCTCCAGGCCCACCTTGGGTTGCCGCACGGGCAGCGGCGGCGAGGGCTCTGACGTGGCTCGTCACCATGACGACCACAACACATCTCGAGCACGTGCGCCCGCTCTCAGAGTGTTTCTCAGAGTGGCAGCACGTGTGTCTGATGGACAGATGGATGAGCAGGTTGATCAGCAGAGGGTACACCCTGCAGTTCACCTCTCCCCCCCCACAGTTCAATGGGATACAGGAAACACTCCTGTCATCCCAGGAACAGTGTCTTGCGCTCCAGTCAGAGCTGCGGGAACTCCTGTTGAAAGAGGCTATTTCCAGGGTTCCTCAAGGGGAAGAAAATCAGGGGTATTACTCCCGCTATTTTCTTATCCCGAAGAAGACAGGGGGAATGAGACCCATCCTCGATCTGTCAGTCTTCAACAAAGCAATAATGAAAAGGCCTTTTCACATGCTGACGATCAAACAGGTGCTGGAGTGTGTTCACCAGGGGGACTGGTTCACCTCTGTAGACCTGAAGGATGCTTACTTCCACGTACCCATCATCCCGAAACACAGGAAATTCCTGCGTTTCTCATTCCAGGGAATATCGTACCAGTACAACCGTCTGCCGTTCGGTTATTCCCTGGCTCCTCGCACCTTTTCGAAGTGTGTAGAGACGGCGCTGCAGCCGCTACACAGAGGAGGGATGAGAGTACTATTTTACCTGGACGACCTGCTGTTGCTGGCTCGCTCCAGGGAGGAAGTTGCTTTACAGACGGTACAGCTCGTATCACATCTGTCAAAGCTGGGTTTCTTAATAAATTGGAAGAAGAGCCGTCCTCTTCCCTCCCAGAGTATTGTTTACCTGGGGGTGGAATTGAACTCAGCCCGCATGAGAGCGCGACTCTCACAGCAGAGAGTGGAGGCACTGACAGCTCTTCTCCGACGCGTCACACCTCGCAGCGTGGTGACTGCCCTCTCCGTGATGCAGCTGCTGGGCATGATGGCAGCTGGTCACGTGGTGATCCCCCTGGGTCTCCTTCACATGAGGATACTCCAGAGGTGGTTTATTCGCCTGCGCATCGACCCCGTGCGACAGAAGAGGCGCATGGTGGCCATCCCTCCTTCCGTGGGTTCAGACTTAACCTATTGGAAAAGTCCCCACGTGCTGTCAGCGGGGTGCCCCTGGGCAGAGTTACGTCACACATCTCGGTGTTCACAGACGCATCTCTCTCAGGGTGGGGAGGAACGTGTATGTCGCAGGCAGTGGGGGGACAGTGGCCGGCTCACATGTCCCTCCACATAAACGTGCTGGAATTGCTCTCCGTACGGAGAGTAATCCAGCATTTTGCCCCGTTGCTGCGGAATCAGCATGTGTTGATTCGCACAGACAACAAAGCCGCGGCAGCCTACATCAATCGCCAGGGCGGAGTTCGCTCAGCGCAGCTGTTGAACACAGCCAGACCGCTGTTGATATGGGCGCGATCACACTTGCTCTCCATCAGAGCAATGTATGTTCCCGGCGAGCTGAACAAAGGGGCAGACCTCATGTCCAGAGGAGGTCCTCGCCAGGGGGACTGGAGCCTCCATCCCGAGCTGGTCTCCCAGGTATGGAGCCGGTTCGGGAGAGCAGAGGTGGATCTGTTCGCCACACGCGGGAACGCGCAGTGCGCCCTCTGGTTCTCCCTGAAAGCGCAGGACCACCCCCCCCTGGGGGTGGACGCGTTCGCACATCGACCGTGGCCCAGGGGACTGTTGTACGCATTTCCACCAGTCCCGCTGATTCCTCGGTGCCTGGACCGAGTGCAGGAGGAGCGACTGTCAATGATCCTGATTGCCCCGGAGCGCACGGGCGCTTCCTGGTTTCCATGCCTACAGCGTACGCTGTCAGGCAAACCGTGGAAAATTCCGTGGCGGGGGGACGCTCTCTCGCAGGTGGAGGGAGCGATCAGCAGTCACCCTGTGATAGGCCAGCACCTATGGGCATGGCCCCTGAACGGGAACATTTAGAGGGGCTGGGCCTCTCTCAAGATGTTGTACGTACCATTCAAGGAGCCAGGGCGGCGTCTACCAGAGCGTCCTACACAGCCAAGTGGACAGCTTTCCAGCGTTGGTGTGTGGCGAAAAGCCTGGACCCTATTACGTGCCCCCTGCCTCACGTGCTGTCATTCCTCCAGCTGTTGCTGGACAGGAATTTGGCCTTCAACACAATCAAGGTATATGCTGCTGCCATATCATCTTGTCACGTGGGTTTCGGGGCCGGGACGGTGTTTAGTCACCCCCTGACGAAACGTTTTCTGCGAGGAGTACGGAGACTCAGACCTGTGTCACGCGCACTGGCGCCTCAGTGGGATTTGGCTTTAGTGTTACGCGCACTAAGCAAATCCCCATTTGAACCTTTGGCTCAGGTTCCCCTTAAACTGTTATCAGCCAAAGTAGTACTACTTTTGGCTCTAACATCAGCGAAAAGGGTGAGTGATTTGTCTGCTCTCTCTGTGGCTCCGTCATGCCTCCGGATCCAAGGAGATGGCAGTTCAGCTGTTTTACGCCCTAACCCGGCTTTTATGCCTAAGGTCATCACAAGCTCTTTTAAATCAAGAGTGATCACCCTGGATGGCTTCTTTCCCCCTCCTCACAGGTCGGAGGAAGAAGCCACGTCTCATCTCCTCTGTCCGGTGCGCGCGCTGGCCTGCTATGTGGCGCGCACGGCTGCCTTGCGCCGTTCTCAGCGCCTGTTTGTGCATTACAGAGAGAGCTCGATCGGGCAGCCTCTGTCTGCACAACGGCTGTCACACTGGCTGTGTGAGGCTGTGTCACAGGCATATGTCTCCTCTGGGGCGGATCCCCCAGAGAACATCAGTGCGCACTCCACCAGAGGAATTTCCTCCTCCACGGCTTTGCACGGAGGAATGTCAGTGGAAGACATTTGCACTGCTGCATCTTGGTCTTCCCCCTGTTCCTTTATTCAATTTTATTTGAGGGATGTCTCCCATTCCTCTCTGACACACCCTGTGCTGAGTGTCCTGTCAGAGTGAGTGACGTCAGGGATCCAGCTGTGCGCCTCTCTCCTGCCTCTCGGCACACGAAGAGCGGCCCCTTTCCCCTCTTCTGAGGGGGAGGTTTCCTTGTTTCCTCTGACACATTTTGTACGAAGTGTCTTGTCAGAGTGAGTGATGTCAGGGATCCAGCTGTGCGCTCTCCTGCCTGTCTACACGCAGAGAGTGGCCCGTGTTCCCCCTCTTTTTGTCGCTGGGCAAAGTGTGACCTTCGTCTCTCCTTATCACAGCGGAGGGTATGTATTGTTCCCAGCCTGCGTCCCCTCATGGTAAATATTCATGTTATGCTATATTCCAGGGACTGTGATGCGCCATTCGCATGGCGCAATAGGCTGGGTTGTTATCTGAGCGGGTGTGTCTGTGCTTCCAGTACCGGGGGGACCCAGTGGGGCGCAGACTACATCTGGCTTCGCCATTAACCCAATAGCGATAGCCTTAGAGGGCGGAGCCATATACGAAATAGAACTGAAGTTACCTACTGTAACTCCAGCTTCTATGAGTATTGGCGTAGCCCTCTAAGTGCTGGGCCCCACTGGCTCCACGAATAGCTGAAGAAAAGTTGTTTTGTGTGGGAGCAGATTGTCGGGCCTCCTTCCTATTTATACCGGAAGGGAGCCCGAGGGTGGGGCCCACCTTGCGGGTGGGCGTGGACTACAAGTGTTTCAGTGCTGCGCGGTCGCGCAGGGGATTACCCAATAGCGATAGCCTTAGAGGGCTACGCCAATACTCATAGAAGCTGGAGTTACAGTAGGTAACTTCAGTTACCTGCAGAAGGAAGCCATGCACGCAACGCAGCCCCGCTCTCTTTAACTCCAGGCGACCTTCTGCCGCTTTCCTCCGTGGCGCAGTGCTGATCGTTTCACCACAGAGGAAAGCACTTCACAAATTGCAGTACCCATAAGGAGCTGTACAAATGCCTCAGTTTGCGTGGCTGTGTCTTTAGTGAAAGCCCAGTGGCGATCTGCTCATCTCTCATCGAAATAATATGCTACAAAGGGGCGGGCTGGCATCTGTGTGTGAACTTTCCTGTCGGCTCCCAGACCGTAGTCGAGGAAACAGGGGGGATACTCTTCGTCTCCCAGGGCAGAAGCAACAAGCTTCAGGTTCAATAACCCACTTTAGCTTAAATGACTGGAGAGAGGCGAGCTCTTCTTGGGAGGCCGTTGCATTTATTTAGATGTTCTTCTGTTTCACAAAATACATCACAGACCTCAGTTTTTCTGCTGCCTCGTTTCACTTCCAGAAACATACACGCTCGCTCACTCTCGCTCTACCATCCACACACACACATGCACACGCCACACCCCTCTCGCTCTCTCTTAAAGGGACAGCGATCTCATCTCACTCTACATGACCCTAATATCAACATGTGTGTTCTGGAGAATCACAGAACGGACGATCGTCCTTATTATTATGCTGTTTAAACCAATTATTTAAATTTGTTTGTTAAATTCGGCATCATGTAAGTTGCGCTGACAAGTCCACACACTGCTTCCCCGCAGCGAGGCTCCCCCGCCCTCCTGTTGACAGTTCACGAGCGTGGAGCTCCTAACCCCCCCGCAAAAATATGTCCTCTTTAAAATGTAGGTTTCAATTATATTTAAAAGGTTTTGATTGTAGTCCCTTTAATCCATAATCAGTCCAACACAGCACCAGAATGTGTCACGTAGTGGTGCTTTAGTTCATTAGTTTGTTTTAATTATGTTAAAACTTAATTAAAGCGCCTGATCAGACTCTTTAATACAATTAATTCAGAGCAAAAACACTTCTCTAAAGTACAGTCCAGTTTTATAATCTCCATATGACTGTGTATGATTAGTAAGGTAACATGAGGTTATGATTTTCTGACGTACCGCCGAGGGATCTTTTATATTCCAAATAACAATTTCACATGTGCTTTAGAATGAGAATGCAAATGCATATTTAAATATTATACATTCATCCAGAATTCACACTGGGATCTGGCAGCATCTTTTGAAATCTGCAGGTTATATACAATAAATCCTGTCAAATTGTATGATGAAAGATCAACGGGGTTCATCAGGAGGCGGGGAGAATAATGAACACACCCACTAGCCAGTCAAAGCCTAATGCATGTGTTGGCCTTTGTTCAGCTGATACATTATTCTATCAAATGTCAAGTGGGAAATACAAAAGCCTGTCCTGCTGTTATTCATTCGCTCTTTCTTTCTCCCTTTTCATTTTATCATTTCCCACCCACCGCCTAGATGAAGGGAGGGGTCGCAATGCCGAGTCAGAGATGATGTGTCCTCGCTTCCCCGAGCCTCTCCAGCTGGAGCATCCTATCCCTAGCCTGAAGGAGGCTCTGGAAAAGGTGAGAGGAGTTGTTTGTCATGCTCAGAACTATAACTGATGTTGGATTTCTGTCATGCCCACTCAAGTCTGGGGAAATGTACAGGCTGACCGCCGTAATCCTTCACACCAAATGCTGCTGCAGTTGACAGAAGGAGATTAAAGATATATTGTGAGGAATGATTAAAAGTCAGTCAAATCTCTGCAACCAAACAGTTTCAGACAAACTGCAAATAAATATCAAGCTTATGAATTTGATATAAGATATGCTTACTTCAGCCTTGAAAGCAAAAAGAATCTTTAAATCTAATCTTGAATACGTTTTAAAGAATTAATTATGTTTCGCCTGCAGGTTTCACATCCCCACAAAAAGTGCTGGTTTTCCAGAATAGCAATATCATTTATATTATGTGCTCATTAAACTAATATGTTTGGCATAGTGCGACATCAAAGTAATGGCTTTGGGGTTTCATGTTGCTGGTAATAAAAGCGCACAGAACAAAGTATAAAAAAAGGGTTCCCAATATAAATCCAGCGCTGCTACACATTCATTTATTACCTCATCTTGGCTTTTTTGCGAAGAATTTGATACTTTTATCCCTTTAGATACCAGAGCAATTTTTTTAATGAGATCATCTGATAAGTTGGACGTGACTCGCTCTCTGAGGGAAGTAAGTCACCTGAAACCAGACAGAAGACCCTAAGCCCATACTAGTTTATTGTGAGGAGTAACACAAGTGTCAGTTGTCAATGGACTGATCTTTTTTTTTGCCTTTTTAAGTGAAAGCATTGAAAGGGTGAGACAGAGGCAAATGGGCCCAGGCAGGTTTCCATCCCTTTGCACGTGGACTAAGCCCCAGGGCCCCCAGCTGGACCAACTGGGCTATACGGTGGCCCATGGATAGAATTGTAGTACCTTAAAACATGGTTGTTGTGTTATTTGTTTATTACTTTGAGAACCAAGCAACTATAGCTGATATATGAACAGTGGTGGAAAGTACATATCTCAGTTTTTGTATAATGTTTCCTGTTTTATTTTGAAATGTATTTCCTCTTTGTGTCCTGTCTAGTTTTACTTCCTGTATTTTAGTTCCCAGCCTGTGTGATTGTCTGGTTGTGTTCACCTGCTGCCCTTGTGTTTCTGCCTGCCCTCTCCAGCTGTGTCATCTCTGCGATGAGTCGTGTTTTAATATAGTCCTGTCACCCCTTGTGTTCTTTATCGGTTCGTACTGTCACAGGATAAGAAAATCAAGACCCAAACTAAAAATAAACAAAAGCGAGCTTTTAATTAAATAAATAAAACATTTCAAATTAAACAAGAAACATTTAATACAAAAACTAAGATCATGACAGCTTGAGGATTTCCATTGCTAGTTTATACTTTTACTACAGTACATTTAAAAGGGAAATTATGTAATTCTACTCGAATACATGTTTTAACCAGCTTGAGTGACTTTTCAGATTTTGCATTAAAAATCATGTGATACATTTGTAACATAATGAATCTCTGAAAATGTAAGTGGACTAAATGTTTATGTTTCTAATATATGTAATTATTCATATATACAATGATATATCACATATGGAAGACATTTACCGCAGAATTAGTACATGTTTAGTTTTATACTTACTTTGACATGTTGCTGATAATACTTCTGTACTTTTACTTGTAATGGAGTATTTTGACATTGATGTATGGCTACTTTTACTCAAGTAAAAGATCTAAATACTTCTTCCACCTCTGATCATAGATATATTTAATATGATACTGTGATGGGCCTTTAGGCATAACAAATACTTTTACTTTCGGTACTTTAAGTATAATTTGATGCCAATACTTAAGTTATCTGAAAACTTCTTCCACCTCTGTATATAAATCTAGTGGAGTTTAAGGTACCACATTTCCCTCTGAGTAGCAAAACATTTAATCAAGTACAATTAACTCAGAATTGTACATGCAGCTCTGGTCAGGTCACTCCCGTAGCACGGTTGCCGTCGGGGCACTTCATCCATACATCCCGATTATTCGCCATTCTCATGCTATCCACCACCTCCTTCCCCTCCCAGCTCTTAATGTCCGTCAGGCATTCTCCCCTCGGCCTTCCTGCACCTCTTCTTCCCTCAACCTCACCATGCATGGTGGTGTTTGCTAGCGACCAGTTGGCTCTTTTGATGTCCAAACACGTCACCCCGAGGATCCTCCTGTAGCAACGCATTTCAAAAGGCGTCTACTCTCTTTTCAATATTTGTGTTGAACTGTAGCCTTAATGTACATTCTTGATACTTGAATAGCTGTACTCACTTATTTCCACCACAACTGTCCTGCCAAACACAATGTGCAAACACAATAGGATTTAACTTGTACCACTCTTACTGGATCATGTAACTTAAAGAAATGTCACACTTATTACTTTACAGAGAACTTTTAATCAAGTCATTAAGATCTTTTCACAGCAGATACTTTAATTAGGAGTCTTTTCTTAAGTTATTGAAGTACATTTGGTTATTAAATTCACTGTGATTCACAACATGTCTGGGGATAGTTTCATTTATTATGGAGCATCATCCAGCTGTCTGAGCATTAAACAGGAGGAAACGTCAAGGCTTGTGCCAGCAGAGAAGTTTGTGAACATTTATCGAACAGTGGCAATAACTGTTGTTAGATATCCAGGAAAGGTTAGATATAAGTGTACATAATGACAGAACCATTGATGATGGTGGTGACAAATTCATTTGGTATTATTGTTTCATATGAAGGAGAGAAAAGTGATCAATGCCACACTAAAGTCCAATACCTATATTAGTGGTAAATACAGCTGTAGGTTGACAATTACATTTTAAAGCTTCCATGTTATAGATTCTAGCATTTAGTTCAACATTTAAAAATGTCTCACTTTGTAAGACTATTTTTATTCTGAAGGTCTAATTGTTTTCGGTGATTACTGAATTGAGTGTTCCGACGCCCTTTGTAGCAGCAATTAAACTTGATTTGATTTGAAACCCTTTGTGCGTTTATGATTAATATTTTATTTTCAAAAAAGCCTCCTCCTTAATATTATATGTACAGTGTAATCTCTCCAGGGCCCCTCCATATTACACCGTTTTTCCAATATGAAATGCTATGTTTAAGAAATAATGTGTAAACATGAAAAACTGAATACCACTCTTGTGTCTGTATTTGAACCAGCAGTTTAGCTTAGCGTAGCATTAAGAATGGAAGCAGGGGGAAACAACTAGCCTTTCTTCCTTTTGAAAAAATGTTATAAGTAGCTAACCAAAAATATATCTTAACTGGATACCTTTACAGAATAAACTCCTCACTTCCTGCTCTATCTCTTCCAGGTGGATGCTTTGCTTCGACAGACCGTCAATCCCGTCAGCCTTCCCTCACTGTCAGCCATCGTGATCTTAAACGACACTGTTTTGTGGACTGGTAACTTTGGAAAAAGGAATAGCAGTGACCCTCTCTCAGGTGCCCCAAATGAGTACACAATTTACAGGTGGGTACCCGATGAAAACTTTAAAAGGTTATAAAATACACATTTTTAGCTTCATATTTGTATTTTGTGCCTCTATTGTGCTATGCTTTAATGTTCAAAAAGCTCTTCATTTTTCTCATACTGCCTGTGCTGTACCTCTTTTCACCCTCTGTCTGAAACCAGAGTGGTTAGCTGGCCGGCTCTGTTGTGAGCAGTCCACTGCAACGCATAGCACGGTTTAAGCGTGCCGTGCCAAACCCGGCCCGTTTTTTGTTGCGTTTCCACTAGGGGTAGTTCCGGCTAACGGGTACTGTTTCACAGTTTTTCTGGCCCTCCAAAATCCAGGTTCTTTCCGGGCCAACAACCGGGCTGAATATGCTAAACTAGTGAGAGAATCGGGCTACAACTACAACAAAATGAACATATTTGACCGTGATTTAATTGTAATACACGTTTCAAAATGAGGCCGAAGTAACAACATACTGATACCGGTTAGTAAAAACCATGAATTAGTGCTTTGACAAGTCTGCAGACAGACGGCAGGCGAAAAACCTTTTAAAATGCGTGTTGTCTGAATGGAGATCGGCTAAGCTAACGCAGTATAAGCTCCGACCGTCCACACCCACAACAACGGCCTATACAGACATAAATACACCAGCGACTGTATTCGCCATGACACAGACAGTCTGTGGTTTATACTTGTTTAACTTTTGTCTAGTTTCTGAACAGATATGAGGAGCTGTGAGCTTGAGTGCTAACAGCTAACGGCTAATGTTGGTTTTCTGTGGTTCGGATTGAAGATGACGTCACGGCTCCGCCTACACTGCGTTACTATAGTTACTGCCCCAGCTACTAAACTGTAATGGAAACGCAGCATAAAGTGAGCCTGGCCTACCAAGGCCTAACTATACCGTACTAAGCCGTGCGAGGCCCTGCAGTGGAAATGCGCCATTAGAGATGTCCCGCCCCTTAGCCTATCACATCCAGGGGGAGTGTGTAGAGAAACTTTGGGATATTAGCATTGGCAGACAATTATCATCCACAAACACTCATATACTGTAACAATACAGGAAGGGAAACACCCCTACAATCATAATAAGGCCTCTTTAAGTGATTCTGCTTAATTATCGAGAATGACTTTTTAAGCCTCCTGCTGCCAGGAATCAAATCTGGTGTTCAGTGTTAACTCCTCAAAGTCACTAAAAACCCACATCTCCATCTGACTTTGATGTCCTCAGTAGCTACCTTTTTTATTATTCCTTTAATGGACTCTGTAGTTGATTCTGAAACATCTTCTTCCTGTGCTGCAGAGGAGGCGGTGTGTTTATTATAGGATGAGCATTATTACATCACATTAATTCACTGTAATGGGCACATAAGCTCTGGATATAAATATTCTTCAGTCAGTGTATATCTGCACAGTAGCTGACCTGACTGATGTGAAATTGATGTCGGAGCATCACAGGGATCATATTACCCCTGGACGTCTGATGATTACACTGAAGAGGCTTAGTTTAATGTTCAGAGTGTGCAAGAAAATAAAAGCGACATGAAAAACCCTTTATAGGGAAAAAAGGACACTGCCGAACTCTGAATCATGTGTGCTGCTGCCATTTATAATTTACTTTTAAAGTGTATTCTCCCACGGTGTATTCTCCCAGGTGTTCGATTATTGTGTTTATAAGAAAACCAGGACACAGTGTTTGGTGGTTTCTAGTGTCAGAATGAGCCAGCCTGTCTCTCAGATTGGAGGAATCTTTGCAGGCACAGATCGAAGGCACTGATTGTAAATATTTCAAGATGGATTACTTTAGGGGATAATTTATTGACCTGCCTGCCAGAGGAAAATATTCAGTGGAAGGAGATCTGTGGGAAAGTGATAGTTTCCTTTAACGAGAGCCAAGTCTAACAATGTACACGATTTAAACCAAGACAACTTTAGAATAAATATTTTCTCCATCTGGCTTAACAGGGTATTTTTTGAAGTACCAAGTTTTTTTGGTTCATTACAGTCAAATAATGGCGGATTATGCTCTTGATTTACTATTTAATATCACACTTATTTAGGACGCGTCACTGTGGCACACAAAAATACAGTAAAAATCGAGCACAAATAATCAAAAGCCCTTTCTATATGTTAAATAAAATGGTAAAAGTTAGTCATAAGAAGTAGTGGAATGTAACAAGTACATTTAGGCGTGTGGCGTAGTGGGTTGTCCGTAGGTGTTCGGATCAGGGGGTCACAGGTTCAAACCCCACTTGCAGTCAGCACGTCGTTGTGTCCCTGGGCAAGACACTTCACCTCAAATTGCTCCTGTGGGGATTGTCCACAGTATTGAGTATGTAAGTCGCTTTGGATAAAAGCGTCTAACAAGTGACATGTAATTTACTCAAATACTGTACTTAAGTAAAATGTTACGGTACTTAACGCGGACACAATTAGCACAGAACTCAAGGTAAAATACCCTTATTACTTATCAAATCTGCACAAACAAGATATCGATTAGCAAACTGAGATTCCAAAGATTCCAGACATATAAGTATCATCACTGAGCGATCAGAACTCGCGACAGGGGAAGCAAAAACAGACATCACAACACGTAGCTTCACGGAGGAAACACGGGAGAAATTTTTACCTATGCTGTTGTTCTGATCAAAAGTTGTGTTCAATGGCATTAAAACGATAAAAACGCTGCTGAAGCTTAATCCATAGGTTAATCCAATGTGTCTGTGTCACTTTGAAATGATTACTGATAATCCATCTTCATATTTTGTCAATAACGGAGATTTCATATTAGCTGCTACGAGAGTGTATGACAGCTTCCGGTTTTGGGCATTCTGGCTACGCATCACTCATTCACCAATGGGTAATGTTTAGATGGATTTTAGGAACTTCCCCTCGATTCTATTGTCCCTAACGGTTAAAAAGAGGTGTCAATCATCAAAATCGACCGATGGGGGGCCATAGATATGGCCCACGCGAGGCGCTTGTGGCGCAGTGGATAGAGCATTGGTGTTCGGATCAAGGGAGCACAGGTTCAAACCTCACTGCAGTCACTGCCGTTGTGTCCCTGGGCAAGACACTTCACCCCAAATTGCTCCTGCGGGGATTGCCCACAGTATTGAGTATGTAATTCGTTTTGATAAAAAGCGTCTAACAAGTAACATGTCATGTCATATGGAAAATGCACCCAAATGACCCCAGAAGGGTTTTTTTTTTCTAAATCTCTCTAAAAAGGTCAAATGTCACTTGTTTTGCATCAATCTTGATACAGGGTACTTATTATATGTTATAGTTTGGATTCCTAAAGCTTGTAGTCTACTATCCCATCATTCAAGGGTGCTTTTCACTATAAGTAATGTTTTCTTTTTGGACGGACACTATAATTTACATTTTTTTACTATGTTCAATCTGAATTTGCTTTAAAATAAAAAATTCTATATTGATTCTGACTTTTCTACATCCAACTCACAGGTTTATCATTGCTTTGAGAAAAAAGATTATTAATTTACCTTTTAGAAGTGAAGTTATAGTCAATAGTTCTGGGCATGTCATTTTCGAGCCTGAGACCTGAAAAACAGGCTTGGGGCCATTTTATGCTACTTTTATGATACATTTATTTGACAACATAAGTTAATAGTTACTTTGCAGATTTAGATTATTTATACAAAAGGCAAATCAACTGATGTATTGTGACGTACTAGGGCCATTTACCATTATAAATTAAAATGTCAGTATCAAAAGTCATTCATGTCAGCCCCACCCTTTTTTACCCCACCAAAATTACACACGAAGGATCATCAATTTCGACATTATTATGATTGTTTTGAAAATGGCCATTCTATATGATGAGTTATTTAAATGTTGGCACCTTTTTATACTTTTGTACTATGAATCAAGCTAAATTTTGAATGCAGGACTTTTACTTGTACAACAGCATATACACTGTGGTATTTCTACTTTTACTTAAGTAAAATATCTCAGTACTCCTTCCACCTCTGGTTATACAACATGTTTGAGTGGAAAATACTGTAAAGGTGAATAGTTACATCAGTCTACATAACATAAAATATATATATCATAATCAGTCTGTATTTCATAACAAGCGTCTCAAGAGGTTTGTGCACTGTAGCGCACATTTGATTTTGAAAAGACGTGAAATGTAAAAGTTGTTACATAAAAAATTATTGAGTTCTTTGAGATGTACTAAAGTGCTAAAATTTAAGTCATTTTTGCCACAGCAGGCAACTTTGTTTAGAGCAGCAGACGCAGTCAATGTTATGTCTAGTAGTTGTCAACGTGAGCTCCCTTTCTTTGAAATGAGGGCACTGCACACTGTGATGATTCAATTACAAAATAAAATATTTGTGCGTCTACTAATTGCCTGGGAGCAATGAAAATTGTTGGCTGCATTTTCTGTTTATTAAGATTATTATTTTATCTGTTTTTGCCAGAGATTGATTTACCATGTAACTCACGTCTGATAATAATTTTAAACATCTACCTTTACCTAAAAAGAAAATGTGTTTTATTGCACTCGCTAAGCCAAAAATCTTTGAAATATGATTGTTCTGTTAAATTAATTATAATTTGGTGTTTGATTCTTATAAATAAGGACAATTTAGCTTATCCTCCCTATTCAATTATTATTTAGTTTTTTCTTAGATGACCTGTACAACAACTTAATTATAGATTTTTTGGTAATACTTTATATTAAGGTACACAAATTAACCATCAACTAGTTGTTAATTAACATGCATATTAGCAGTATATTGGCTCTTTAGTAGTCATTATAAAACACTTATTAATGCCTTATTCTACATGACCATATTCTACAAGTAATACGCCATTATTTGAGAGTTTTTCCTCAATAACCCTCTAATTAGTGCTTATTTATTGCAATTAAGGAATAGATCAAATATGATCTATTCTTATGTAACAAGACATTAAACTATAAGTGTTAATTGTGTCTAAATAACTCAAAATTAGGTATGTATATCTAAGAACATGTTCCCTATTTTAAAGTGAAGTGTTGTTCATAACCAATAAGCTAGTAGTTTGACTCTAATTAGGTATTTCTATCTAAGAATATGTTCCCTATTTTAAAGTGAAGTCTTGTTCATAACCAATAAGCTAGTAGTTTGACTCTAATTAGGTATTTATATCTAAGAATATGTTCCCTATTTTAAAGTGAAGTCTTGTTCATAACCAATAAGCTAGTAGTTGGACTCTAATTGACCTGAACAGGTTCCCTGTTCTAAAGCTGCCTCCTCTTCACACTTTGTAAATACATTATAGCACACAACTACTGAAATTAACCTCAACAGTACATGAACAAAGTAGGCACACGTTCAAATATCTGTTTATTAATGAACCACTAAAGCAGTGGTTCTCAAAGTGGGGGGCGTCAGAGACATGACAGGGGGGGCGCGAGAGACCAGGAGGAAAAATGGTTATTACAAAAAAAAAAAAAAAAAAGATTAAAAAAAAAGAAAAATCATAATTTGAAAAATTATGGATTCGAAAATAATATCATACAGTACTATTACGTCTGGGTCGCTGTGTTTCATTAAAGCTCGGCTCTGTGTGTGTGTGGAATGAGCCATTTTGTGTGCGTGCACGAGCGAGAGAGAGAGAGCGCACCGGTACCGGAGATCGTTGTTGTTAGCTTCTGGTGCTAGCGAGCTACGCTAACGGATATAAGGAGTTTTTTCAACAACAAAGTGGAGGAGAGTCCTCTCCTGTCAGACTGAGAGGCTCAGTGAGCTAAAGGACTCTCTCAGTGTTTAGATAGTTAACTTTAGTGTAAGTTATCTCAGTGGGTCTCAAACGTTTTGGTCACCATTAATTTAAACAATTATTTCCGAGGCACACGTTTATATGATCATTATAGTTATAAAAAAATAAGAGAATAAATGAAAAACAGGTATGAAATACTATATGACAGTAAAAAAAAAAATAAAGTTTAAAAGGGTGATTTGTAAAAGTAAATCTGTTAACAGTTCTGTTTCAAATGGGTGTTGAGAGATGTATCCATAGATCTCTTCATTTTGCTCTCAAAGTGCACCAGATTGATGCTTTTAACTTCAATATTTAAAAATAAATCCTCCCGGGGGAGCTTGCCCCCAGAACCCCCTATGTGAGTTCCACACACCACCTATAAAAATAGCACTTTACCCCTGCTTACACCTATATGCCTCGAGCCTTCATTGTAACTGTCACACTGTGTATTTGCGTGGGGAGTGTTGCAGTAGAAAATTCCACTGTAGCGACCGGTACATTAATGGGAAACCCTAAATGTTTGAGCACCCTCTTTGAAATGTCAAGCTACCCCACAGCACCCCCAAAATAAATCTCTGGCGCCGCCACTGAGTCTGACTATTTGTGTTGGGGGGGCCCGACTTTTTTTTTTCTCCAAAGGGGGGGCCTGACAGAAAAAGTTTGAGAACCACTGCACTAAAGAGAGGTTCAGACACATACCAAAACATGTCAAGTTTCTCCAAGGCTGAGAACACATATGCAGCCTGTACTTTTTAATAAAAACTGATTTTTAACATATTTTATGTTTTGTGATCATACTGTGTGACCTGCTTGTATGTACTTACACAATAGGTGTGCTGTTCTCTCTATGTGTTGTACTGTCTCAGTGTGAACATAGATTAAACAGCCAGCCAAACTATTTTGAGAGCCAGGGAATGAGCAGCCATGCTCCTTTATTGACTTATTTGCAGTCCACTGACATTCAAACGGAGTGAAACTATAAAAAAAGAAGTTACAAGGCACTTAATGATCTCATACATGCAAGTGTAACATACACAGATTGTCACATAGGACCGCTAAGTGTAAACAAGGTAAATATAGCTAATGCTAGCTGTGCAATAAGCATGTATACAGGCTAGTATGGCTAACACTAGAATGTATGCTAACGCTAGCGCAAATGCTAACGCATTTTCTCATTGTGTTTAAACATCTCCAAATGTCATCACATAAACACAATACATGTTACTAATCCTTACAGTGTAAGTTCAAGGCTTAAACTTACACTTACAGTCATTGCTTTTTGACGGAATTGACCCTTTTACTCTTCAGGTTGCATAGGGAAAATTAGTAGTAGTCTACTCATGGATGTCTACTGCCATGCTATTCAGTTCACTTTCTCCTACTTCCTGTACCCGGTTTCCTGTCTAACCTTCAGTACAAATTTTACAAAAATATAAATGTGCAAATATGAAACATACAGGTCAATATCACCTTGCTATTGGTAGCTGAACTGTCAATACCCCAAAACATATTCTTAGATATAAATATCTAATTTTGAGTTATTTAGACACAATTAACACTTATAGTTTCATGTCTTGTTACATAAGAATAGATCATATTTGTTGAGTGTTATTATGGGAGAATGACTTTTCTTGTGGTACTTCTGCCTTATTAGGCCCATATTGAGACCAAAACTCATGTACAACAACTTCCTTACTTGCAATAAATAAGCACTAATTAGAGGGTTATTGAGGAAAAACTCTCAACTAATGGCCTATTACTTGTAGAATATGGTGATGTAGAATAAGGCATTAATAAGTGTTTTATAATGACTAATAAAGAGCCAATATACTGCTAATATGCATGTTAATTAACAACTAGTTGATGGTTAATTTGTGTACCTTAATATAAAGTGTTACCAATTTTTTTTGTAACCAATTCTTGGTCTGCTCCTGTACTGAACTACTTGTATGTGTCTGTATCAATGGCAAAAGTAGCAGACAATATTTTTTTGCATTTTCAGATTTTGCAGTAAAAAAAAGCTGTACAGTATGCGAAATATAAAGAAATGTTTTCTGTCAGATAAAAAAAAAACAATCATGTTTACGGTGGCCCTGAAGTGCAAAACACCACAGCATTTCACAAAACACCACAGCATTTCAGAAAACACAACAGCATTTCAGAAAACACAACAGCATTTCAGAAAACACAACAGCATTTCACAAAACACCACAGCATTTCAGAAAACACCACAGCATTTCACATTGGACGGAAAGGGTATTCCTTTAGGGAGAACACTTCTTGTTTGTGATTGGACAGAGCCAGCCAGAGAAGCACTGCTGTGATTGGTTGTTTTTGCTGCCAGTCAAGAAATTACGCTTCGTGATTGGTCAGCACCCGACAGTGCAATATGTCCCAACACATCAGCCGTTAGCTGTTAGCACACACTCAGAGCTCACAGCTCCTCATATCTGTTCAGAAACTGGACAAAAGTTAAACATGTACAAAACACAGACTGTCTATGTCATGGCGAATACATTCGCTGCTTTATTTATGTCTGTATGGCATTGTTGTGAGTGTGGACGGAGCAGCTACAGGTTAGTTTAGCCTGATCGATGCGATTCCATTCAGAAAATACGCATTTTAAAAGCTTTTCGCCTTGTCAAAGCATTAATTCATGGTTTTTACTAACCGGTATCAGTATGTAGTTACTTCGGCATCACTTTGAAACGTATATTACAATTAAATCATGGTCAAATATGTTCATTTTGTTGGTAGTTGGTATCTCCCATAGGATTTACATGGAGATACGCCCCGCCCCCTCTCCAGCGCCTCTTGTTTGAATGACAGGAGCAAACACAGCTGACAGCCGCGGTGAAACTCGAGCGATTAGAGCGATGCGAATATTGGGTAGTCTACCGTAGTATTTACATGGAGATAAGTCCCTTAAAAACCATGAATTAATAAAGCATTAATTCATGGTTTTTTCGCATCGCTCTAATCGCTCGAGTTTCACCGCGGCTGTCAGCTGTGTCATTCAAACAAGACGCGCTGGAGAGGGGGCGGGGCGTATCTCCATGTAAATCGGAATCGGATCGATCAGGCTAAACTAACCTGTAGCTGCTCCGTCCACACTCACAACAACGTCATACAGACATAAATAAAGCGGCGACTGTATTCGCCATGACATAGACAGTCTGTGTTTGTACATGTTTAACTTTTGTCCAGTTTCTGAACAGATATGAGGAGCTGTGAGCTCTGAGTGTGTGCTAACAGCTAACGGCTGATGTGTTGGGACATGTTGCGCTGTCGGGTGGTGACCAATCACGAAGCGTAATTTCTTGACTGGCAGCAAAAACAACCAATCACAGCAGTGCTTCTCTGGCTGGCTTCTGTCCAATCACAAACAAGAAGTGTTCTCCCTAAAGGAATACCCTTTCCGTCCAATGTGAAATGCTGTGGTGTTTTCTGAAATGCTGCGGTGTTTTGTGAAATGCTGTGGTGTTTTGTGAAATGCTGCGGCGTTTTGTGAAATGCTGCGGCGTTTTGCACTTCAGGGCCACCGTACACGTTACTCCTTTATCTCTTCTTCAGAATTGCAAGCCTATCCAAAATCTTCCCCGACCTTGATGCTGTACAAACTGTGGGAGGACGGGAAGATTGGCTCCCTGGATGACCCTCTGGAGAAATACGTGGAGAACTTTACCATCAAAAACCCCCTGGGGAAGTCGCGGGACTCGGAGCTAAAGTACGTGACAGACGGTCTGATATTTCTTGACAGTGGGGAGGTTCAGATCCGCTCCTCCTCAGTCACTCTGCGCAGGATGGCCAGCCAGCTCTCAGGTAAATACAAAGGGTTAGAGAGCCAGCCTCTGTGATATAACACAAGGCATTGAGATGCACGCACATATTGTATGTCCCGTAGGTCTTAGTTAGTTTGGACACATCTACAGTAAACCTTCAGGAGCTGACCTATGAAAGTTAAGAGTTGTATAAAAAAATACATTTAAATAAAAGACGAATAAGAAGAAGAGGCTTGTGGTATATGTTTGTTTTTTTAGCTTGTTAAATGTTAACATCCAGGTTTCAGTTTCTAATTTAAGAGGATCAAAGATTTTGCTTTTGTTTATTGATTTTAGAGCTAAAACTATCAGTCAAATAATTTATATAATTCAGTCAATCAACAGAAAATGATCATGCAACTTTTCTAATCATTGTTAAGGTCATATTTAAGCACATTATGCCAGACATTTCATATGGTATATCAAATAGTTTGCAATCAATCAACTATTTGAGAAAATAATTGCTTATAACTAACTATAATAATAATAGTATACATTCTTAATATATGTTAATACTCACTCATGAAACAATCTTCTAGTTTGTATTGAGAGATTGCAACGGATATGTGAAATTAAGCATTAGGTTTCTGAGCTGTTCAGGTACTTTTATTGCTGGAGTCTTTCAGCAGTTACATCCATATATTGACTCGGCAAAAGAGTTTCTGTTGCCATTCACAAACAGGCACTTGCTTATCTGAAGAGGCTTTCAATTTTGAAATAAATATGAATAAAATATGAGAGAAACTCCAAGGGCAAGACAATTATAAATCTTTCAATATTGGCTTTGTCCCATCTGTAGCGGCTGTGACTGACGAATACGAACAGTGGCACATTGCTGCATGTCATCATCTCTCCAACTTTCCAACCCATCTGTCTGTTCATCTTATTTAGGCTAAGGAAAAATCTTTATGTATCCCAACCTGTGTCAGTGTATCATCCAGGTAGCAAGCCTGAACATAATAACGTTCTGAGAACTGAATTTGTCACGTAACGGTAAAGTCATCATGACCATAACCATCAGAACAAATCAAATGTGTTTTCTTTGAGCAGGATAGATAGAAGAAGAAAACATAATTTATTTGTTATATTTTCTGTCACGGGCTGATCCAGGCTTACCCAGGAGACTCCGGGCCACAAGCCTGCTTTGGAAAGGAAAAACACAAACTGCAATTAATCTGCTTCAAGATGATGTCCTCGTCGCAGACCCAGGCACTAAGTAAGATTTGTTATGCTTGGTTGATTTCAGTATTTCAATATGTACATTTTAATTGTGCAGACTGGGATAATGAATTGTATGAAAAGTGCATGTGTTTGACCGGGCAGAGACATACATTGTGTTGACAGCAACATATTGTGTAATCTCTGCTTGTTTATGGTACAAGTTTGACATTTTGTGAAATATGCTTAACCACTCTCTTGTCAAGAATTAGATGACAAGACCGATACTCTCAATGTCTGCTGAGTAAACATTAACTTACAGCCAGCAGTTCACTTTGGAGGCGTTGGTGAGTGCATTTTGAGAAATTCTGACAGTGCCAGCTGGTGGTTTCCCCTAATTCCAGTCTTTATGCTAGTCTAAGCTAACCACCTGCTGGCTGAAGTTAATGTTATGCGCACATTGTGATTTTATCCGTCTTGTATTGACGGATAAGACGGATAGACTTGTATTGTGTTTGTTCAGGGCACATTCACATTTTGTGAAATTTGCTCGAACAACTTTCTTGTCAACAGTTAGATAATAAGACTGATGCATCAGTCAAGGTCTGCATGATAAACATAAACATTAGCATAGCTTAGCATAAAGACTGGAATCAGGGGTATACCGCTAGCAGGCACTGTCAGAATTTTAGAAAACGCACTCACCAATAATTCCAGAGTTAACTAATTAACAAGAAAAAAATCTTGTGTCTCTCTATGTGTAAATGTCAACATGTTGTGGATTGACATGGTGGTCATTTTGTAGCCAGAAAACAGTGACTCCCTTATCTTGCTGGTGGGTTTTTTTCTTCTTTTATTTGTATCAGTCTAGCTCTGTCAAGACTGAAAACCTCAGGCTTTTTGTTAAGACTGGATTGAGTTGAACACTTTGTTTACTGTTGTAGTATTCAACGCAATGTTACACATTGAGCCAAAGGAGCCCTTTTGTTTTTATGTGCTGCACAAGTGGGCTAAATGGATACAGAGATTCAATAGTTTCTACTTATCAAGCAGCGTTACAGCCAGCTCCAAAGAGAATCAGGTGAATTCAGTGATTTATTGTATTGGAGACAAAGCTGATGATGTTTACTGAAGCTTGAAACTCAGTGATGCAGACCAGTAACAATACCCTTCAACGAGGAATGGCTTTTTTTGGAATGAAATGTGCATTGCTTACAAACCTGCACGTTCGGAAGCAAAAAGCATTTGAGTCTGTGGATGTATTTTTCACCAGTCAACACACAGTATGCATTAGCTCAGCACTGATGATGCATATCAAGCTTATCAGGGACAGGATTGTGATAGGACTGGCTAATATACGGTTCTCAGAATGCATGCTAATGAAAGAAAATCTAGACATGGAAAATACATAATTTAGAAGAGATGAATAAGCAGCAAAACCTATTATAGAGTGAAGCAAGCATTGCTAAGCAGATAGATGCCAGTTCTGTGGACAGTGTTTAAAGGCTCACATCAAAAAGGAAAAGCCAAAACTCATAACTGTAAGAAAAATCAGCACAGCCAGACAGCGGTCAGAGCAAAACTCCAAAAAGCTCCCACTGATACAAACCCGATGGCATGAGTGCCCTGTTAAGGATGCAAAGTGCCTTTAGTGAGGTCACTAGCGGGGTGTGTGTCCTGCTGGTAAAGCTGTGAATAGTATTGAGCAAGAGAGTGATTGGCTCTGTGTATCTGGTGCTGACACACGGACTGTTCCTAAAGACACTTCACTTTCAAAAGGAAACCAGAGAAGATGTCACAGTTGTCTCTCAGTCGTTTTGGGGAAAAATTGGTCTGATGTTCCACTGGATGTTTTTGCTTTTACCAGACTGCAGCTAAGGGAAGCAGCCACTCATATCATGGTGTGTGTCGATATCTGAACATGCCTTTGCTCGGGTTGCCAAAAAACATTTATCTCCCAACTGGTTCAAGCAATGGCTCTGTTCTTTTAAAGTTGATATCCACCATGCCACTGTATTCCTAAGTTCCTGAGGTCGCCAGAGGTTTGAACAACAGGGGAGCTGAATGTATAGACCTTGAAGAACCTCAAAAAAAAGTTATCCTGCCCTACCTGGCTCTACTTGCCTATAAAGCCACACCCCTTAAGAGTTTATAGCCCAGCTCAGCTTCTCATGGTCCCACATCTTCTGAAACTGTGGTCCACTCAAAAAAAAGAAGCTGCATTTTCAATTTCCTTTTGCCTGTTTTGTCCTGCATTTTGTTCCAATTTGATGTAAAAAAAACAGAGTTAGTTTGAAGCTAATTTTCTGTTTCAACCTGACAACCTCCTGATGACAAGCAATCTGGAAGTGTTTTCAGCCATGTAAATCGTCAACCTTTTTACATTAACATTTTTACATTTCAGTGTTATTGAGTTTTAGAACCGCTAATAGGCAGATGTTGAAAGACAGAGCTTTACTCTAAAATAAGCTAAGCAGCTGCTGTATGCAGCTTCATGTTTAACCATATAGAAGAGTTGTATCAACCATCTCATTAATGCTATTAAGCAGAATTACAAACAAAAGAAAACAATTAATTAATTAATCAAGATACTTACCAAATAGTTTGTTACTCTTACTTCCTCCATCAATAACCAGCTTTTTCTTTCATTCTTTTGCTTCTTTACAGATGTCATTACAGCAACCTCGCCTTCTCACTGTTGGCTCATGTGATGGCCGAGCGAGTGGCTGCCGTGGACTACCAGCGCTGGATCACAGACAACATCCTGGATCGGCTGGGGATGGAGGACACTGGCTTCGACATCACCCCAGGGCTCCAGAGCCAGGTGGCCGTGGGAGTGTACTCCAACGGGAAGCCGGCACCGCTCTACGACCTGGGCTGGTACCGGCCCTCAGGTCAGATGTTTTCTACTGCTGCAGACATGGCCAAGCTCGCTATGATGCTGCTGGGCGCATATCACCGCAAGATGCTAGAGCCAGACTCATTGAAGATCATGCTGACCCCCCTCTTCAGGTGCGAAAAGGACTACTTTGCCAACCGTACTGGGACGCCATGGGAGGTGAATGAGTTCATGGGCTACGAGATGGTTCGTAAAGATGGTGATCTGGACGGGTACTCTGCCACCTTCTCCCTGGTGTCAAAACTGAAGCTCGGTCTGGTGGTGCTAATGGCTGGTAGCCGGTCTGAGAAGCAGGACCTGGTCACTAAGGCCTACTCCTACATCATACCAGCTATAGAAAGAGCCTTTAGGGATGCTACGAAGGTCCTTAATCCTCCGCCAAAACCAGAACCTTACATTGGCTTTTTCACCTACAGCAACATCACCTTCTATGAGATCAAAGTCGGGCCAGACGGCGTTCTGATCATGCAACAGTTTGGGCCTCAAATTGAAGAGCTGATTCCAGAGAAGTACAGGACAATAAAGCTAAACTACCTGGTGGACCGGGTGTTCAGAGTTGTTTTTGAAAAAGAGTACCCTTGTGTTTTGCAAGTAGGCACAGCCTCAGTGTCCCTGGAAGCCCAAGATGGCCAGCTTTTTAACTTCTACATATTTGACAAGCGTGGTTTGTCCCCTGGATTCGATGCACCAGGACTTAACACGTACAATGTGGTAAGAATAGCCCGCAGACCAACTTTCTCGAGCTGAACTGCAGTGATGCTTCGACCTAAAGACAACTGGTATGTCCTTGGGACATGTCAGGTGTTGTAAACAAAAAGAGGTGTGAATACTAAAAGACTAAATGTAAAAGTTGGTATCAATTGGTTGGACAAAGATAGGATTGTGCTCTTGATAAACAAAGAGCACAGAGAGAGACGGCATAATGAATAATGTCTTGCAAGGGAAATATATGCTTTCTCTGAGAAATTGTGTATATGACTGTCCTTCATTATGGATCCCAACTGAACATTCACTTTATTGTGATATATGCATTTGTTTTTCCTGCCTTCTTTCAAACCACTGTAACATTGTCTTGGTCTTTTCTGTCCTTGAATTTGAATGAAAGAGAAAAGCAGAACTCTGGCTCTCAACAAACTCCTGTTCTGGTCATGTATATGAATATCAACATAGACATGTGTTGGAAATATACTTAAAACGACATTCGTGTGCATTCCAAACACACTTTAAGTATAATTGTATTATATTACTAGCGTGTTGGAAATATACTTAAAAGGGCATTCGTGTGCATTCGAAACACTTTTAAGTATAATTGTATTATATTACCAGTGTGTTTTGAAATATACTTAAAAGGGCATTCAGCTCAATTCATAGTAGTGTATAAGTGTTTTCAACATACTATTATCATACTTATTCAAGCACACCTGTTATATTTCAAATTAACTTCAAATGCACTTTCTGACTGTATTTAATACTTTAGAATTGTGCTATTATGTTAATACACATGTATAGTAAGGTTCTATCACAATTTAAGCACCATAAATCCATGTATTTTAAGTATAATGTTATGATACTATAATGTAGAGTAGAAGTGTATGGTATCACTGCTTATACTATAGAATAGAAGTGTATTTTAAGTACAATAATATTACCACTGCAAGTACTGGGTTATGTGCTACAGAAGCATACTTATACATCACTATTATACTTCACATACACTTTAAGCTACTTCCGGATACCACTTAAGTACACACCAAGTGTGCTATTCTGTTTCATGACAAATTGCACTTCAATTATGAGAAAAACATAATTTTAATGACATAAAAACAACAACAAACCAAAAAACGTGTTTAAACATTAGAGAGAGAGACAGAGAGACAGAGAGAGAGAGAGAGAGGCGGCTCACTTTGGAGGAATGTTGGTTTTGTAACTTTCGTTGTTACATTTTCTCCGCAGCAGGGCCCGGATCGTGCTGACCTCGGTACCCGGATATTTTCCTCTCACTGTGTCTTTCAAAACAGGAAGGAAGCATGGGATTTAATACTTGATAATATAGACAATATATTAGATTGAAATCCATTCATAATGATAACATTAATACAGAATATCTGTACCTATAATGGCATTGACCTTCTCCGGGTCAAGGGTCTCGGCACTTTTCCCTTTCCCAGTAAGGGTAGACTTGGCCAGGGTCTCATTTCCAAAGATTAGGGTTGCCAGTTCCTGTGTAAAAAGCGACATCCTTCTATTGCCTAATCTTTGGAAGAGGCGTGTGGAGACCTGGACGGAGGAGTTGCCTAGGAACATCTGTAAAAACAAAGAGGCGGATTAAAACAAGGTAAATTACAAATATTCTACCTGTACCATCAAATGAACTTGAATGCTTTGCTATATGTGAAACACACTGGAGATATAATATAATAGTCATGCAAGTGTATTTCTAATGGCAGCAAAACATATTTGTAATGGTAAATGGACTGTACTTGTCGAGCGCTTTATCTAGTCAGCAAACTACTCAAAGTGCTTTTACACCACATATCACATTCACACACATTCATACACTGATGGCAGAAGCTAACCATCAGAGGTAACACATTCACTCACATCCACACACCAATGCGCAGCATTCTGAGCAATTTGGGGTTAGGTGTCTTGCTCAGGGACACAACAGCGCATGGCTGCCGGTGGTGGGGTGGGGATCGAACCACCGACCTTCCGATTGGTAGCTGACCTGCTCTACCACAGCCGTCCCCCGTAATCAAGTCAAGGTGTACTCAAACAGTACTCGAGTACACTTGTGTGTATTATGTGGGGCAGCTCTCGTCTTGGCTTCAAGGGTGTGAAAATACAATTCCATTGATCCCCAGTGATTACTTTTTATAGAACAATAGCAATAGAGTATCATTACTATGCAGGTCATACCAAGTCATTACTGCCAGTATTGCGGCCAGTTTGCTGGGAGTCACCACTACTGGAACAAGATCCTGATGAGGACGACCCTGAAATTTTGTCCAGTGCTGCCTTCATGGTAGCCACCAATCTTGGCATCTCTAAAAAGTGGGTATAAAAAAGTATCCAGGTGTAAATAACAAATTCAGACATAAAATAGTGTCATTATACAACCGCAAAATACTATGTACTATGATTGACCATGGTGCATTCCAACAGTCCTGATTTTCAGAAATTAAGCTCTTTCTTTTGCATTCGTTTACTGTTGTATAAATGCAATAGATCGTTTATTTTCAAATTTGTAACATATGGGAAGTCGGGTCGGGTCTCAAAATAAATGTGGGAATTCATGAATTTTACTTCACAACTTCATAAAAAAAAAAAAAGTTTTAAGATGTTGAAAAGTTCATTAAACATATCTTTAAAGGCATTTCAAATAAGTTGTGTTGGAGTTTGTGTTATTCTACATTTTGACACCAAGATTTTCTGATTTTACTGCAAATGTATATCGGTTCCAAATATCGGTTATCGGTCTCCTTGATTACTAATAATCGGTATCGGCCTTGAAAAAGCCATATCGGTCGATCCCTAATTCAGGTGGCTGCAGAGCTAACCCAGGCATCACTAGCATGCACATGCACCAACTCACCTTTCAGAGCCTCCAACGTGTCCTGATCCAATTCCACCCAGACCTTCTGTGGATGCTGCTGGCACGCTGGCTCCTTCTGAGGAAGGATGCCAGTGTCCTCCTCCTCATCTTCCCTCCTCCTCATCTTCCTCCTCTTCACTGGTCACAAAAATGTTATTTTGTGACAATTTTCTAATCTAAAATGAGCAAAATTATTTTAGTGCAAATTTCACACCACAAACTGTAAAACGTATATGGGAAACACTGCACATCCATTTGAAAAAAAACAGTTAAATATTTAGACCAACAGATGGTTGCTTTTTGATCGGCTCAAAAAGGTCAATCGAGGTGACATCAGAATCTGAAGAGTGTTGAGGTGATTCAGATGTCACCTCTTCTGAGGGCTTGGAAGTTCTCTCAGCCTGTAGGGATCTCTTGAGCTGTTCGCCCATGGCAGTCACCATCTGTGAACCAGACTGACAACATACATCATGTTTGAGTGTGCCTTGGAAAATTACCACCCAAACACCAGGCTTAATGCTTGTAACTTAAAACAACATTTCACCCACATTACATTTCCTCATATTAAGACTACACTTTCCATTAATCCACAGACGTTGCATGTATTTAAAGAGAGCATTTGGTAATCGTAGGATGAAAATGTAGTGGCCTCAAAATACAAAAAAACATGCGTTATAACAAAAAGCCATAACTGTCAATATCATTCACGGTGAAACGGAAAATTATTTGTCAGTGAATGTTATAACAATAAACAAAATCAGTCAATGTCATTCCATTCAATCACAAACTATCAATCATCAAAACACACCAATCAAACTTACTGCCTTTCCTTGGTTCGTTTTTTGTACAGCCTCCTTCACTTTTTGACTGTCCATGTCTTTCTTCTGCTGCCTCTTTTCTGGGACTCGGCTACCGAAAATATGTCCTCCCCTCGGATGAAAGCATCCCGCTTTTGAACCACTTCTTGGTAGACTTCTGTGAACAAGATAAAGTTAATTCTGACATTACAAAATGTAAGCACTTTGAAGCACTTTTTCATGCACTATTGTTCACACTGATACACACACTGTATATATGTAATTAATGAATTGTACGATTATACTTTAAAGCCCTTGGTCTGGTTTAACGCTAGCTAGTTGTTGGAGCTAATGACTAACAATTATATATTATAAATATGCCACCAGTACAGTCAAAGTACAAGGAGTTCTTATCGGACGTCAATATAAAAAAACCAAGATCAACAGAATACAGACACACTAAGGCAGGGGTGCCCACACTTTTTCAGCTTGGGAGCTACTTTTAAAATGACCTAGCCCAAATGATCTACCTACAGGGCCGCCCCTGCCCAATCTGTGTTGTGAGCGCACGGGGGGGGGGGGGGGGGGGGGGCTAGTGGACTACACCGTGGACTACACCGTGGATAAACCGTGGCGCGTTTACACTAATTGCGCCGCTTAAGCGGATAATAGTGCGCCGCATTTGATGAGGAGGTGAGGCCCCCTCATAACTGCATGAACCCGTATGGCACAATACAACTCAGACTGGCTTACCTGTACTTCAATCAAGTGGCAAATGCCATAGTAAGGATGGATGATAGGCTAACTTTAAAAAAAAAAAAAAAAAAAAATTAAATGTTTTTTTTTTTTTTTTTTTCTTCTATTTTTTAAAATGCCATGCGATCTACCCACACTACCCTTGCGATCGACCGGTCGATCGCGATCGACGTATTGGGCACCCCTGCACTAAGGTAATGATAACTATGCTGTGTATATTTAATTTTATCATTTATATATTGTATTCATTTATTTTTTAAGAATGCTCCTAATACTGTAAATATGCAGGGCAGGGTGGGATTACATACTACTAATACTAATAGCTCTAACATCTAGCTAACTAATGGACACATATGAGAACTTAGTATTACTTCACCATCTTATATACTGTCTTTTTTTAGACAAAGGGCAGAAGAGGTAAGCTGTACAAGCAGTACCTTTCCAGCAGTGATGTCGAAGTCCCTAACAGAATGTCAGCACAACACCAATGAGACGTAAGTAGCTATAGTTGATGCTTATTATGTAACGTTGTATGTTTTCTATTGGCATGAAGTTGTTTAGATTGATTGGTTAAAAAACAAGATATGATGAGCATGCTTGCTAAGTTAATACATTTTAGCCTAGAAGGATGTAATTCTCAAAATTAACGAGCCTGCTTTTAGAATATGAAATTGTTGGTGATGATGGTGAAAACTTGCTTACAGCTTCCAGTTCATCATGATGATGCTGCATTGCAACCAACATCAGGAAAACGAAAGAGAGCTGGCAGTCAGGTCAGAACACTGATAATGCATAAATGACTCAATAGCTTAATTACCTGCCTTTAAGCGTTCCATCTAGTATATTTGAAGTAGCTAGCTGTATTCTGGGACAGTCTATCAGTTAAAGCAACAAACTACCCATTACCTATTTTTTCATTGTGGGTGTCCGGTATGTGGTATTAGTATACACAGCAGTACAGCATTAACACAAGGGAGGTGTCCGGGGTGTGTGTTACACTATAGTAACATGTCAGTAACTAACTGTCTGCACACATTTCAGAATGAGACAGCTGGAGGTGCTGAAGATGTAGGACACCAGGCTGGGCTGGGGGAAGAGAGACCCAACAGAAATCCATCACAGGTGGGATGAGATGGTTTCGGATATACAGTAGATAATCATGAATCAATAACAGTTGTCTGGGCCTTTGTGGGCCACATCCACATTTCCCTTCGAATCATTTAATGGTACCCTGTTGAAATATTTCAATGGAACAACTCATGTCCCTGCACAGATAATGAGAAGGTTCCTTACAGGGAGGAGTCTCACAAAGAAAGGAGCCACAATAATGCAAAATGCTGATGAGAATATTAAAGATCTTTTCTCTGAACTGCAGGGCAGCAAATGTTCAAGTGACAAATCAGTTCAAATCAGTGCCCATGTCAGAGTTTTTGGTAAGTCAATACAGACAGATGTTTCTGTGTTACACATGCTTGCATTAGAGGAACTACTAGGTGTCAGAGTGAGACAAGCTTCCTACTAAAACCGTTTCATTGTGAATGGAATACTGTATCACTCTGACACAAACAGCCGCCTTCAGAAAAGAAACAACTCTGTTGTAGAGCTGCAGAATGGGACGCTTATCAGAATTCTGAGCTTGGTAGTTTCTGGTACAATACACTATGTTTTGGTCAAGGAGTTTCCGAAGTCTGGAAGGAAGCTGTGCAGAGACACAACACTTCATATTGCATCAAGCTTTATGTATGAAGTGTCTGAGTGCAACAATGTGTATGCCATACATCCAGACTCATTGACATGCAAATGTGTCATGATTAAGTCGAGGGAGAAGATATATGTTATCCCTCTACCAAACAACGTTGAACGAGACTGATTTGACTGGACATCAAGGAAGCCTCAAGAACTGATTCAGACTATAGGCTTGATGTAATTCACCAGATAACAAATGAGATTAAATAATGAGCCTATAATGGGAAAATAAGTGTACTGATTTCCAATTCTGTGCACAATGAATTCTGTCATTTTGATGTTCTACTTCCTAGTATTTTGTACCCATACCCATCCACAGTATTTTGTAATGTACGAATCCCTAGTAGATTGACTTGTTAAGTACACACCTGTAATAAAATGTTGAATGTGATGTACCAATGTGTTTTAGGAACCTGTTCTGAACTGACATACTTTATAAAAGTACAATGAAGTACAAATTAAGAATAACGTATATTAAAGTGCACTTTTTATAAGAGTACTTAAATACACTTCTAATGAAGTGTATTTAAGTACTCGTTAATAAAGCATACTAATAGTGTATTACAAAAGGCTAAAAATAATTGTACTTTCGATAAGTATACTTGATGACTACTATAAGTATTTGCGATTTAGTACGTAGTAGCGAAAGTGTACTTACTTGCAATTAACAATACACTTGGTTTCAAGTACACTTTTAATAAGCACACTGAAATACCACTTTAAGTATTTCAGAAATAGTATATTTATTTTTAGTACATTAAAATTGAACTAAATGACATCTATTTAGAATTATACTTTTTAAAAAAGGTACATTCTAAACATACTTTCAATTAAGCACAAAAAGTAGAAGTATACTTGTATACACTTCAGTATACTTACATTATATTTATTTCTAATACACTAAAGTATACTACTTTTTGACCTGGGCATCCTTTTCAATTATTGAACTATGATTGCTATTTCTAAAAACCCTAACACCAAGCACATACATATTCACCACTCTGTTGGTAAGGGGAACAAATATTTAATTTCTTTGTTACTATGAACTCTGCTTGTGGCAGCTAGATCGTATTCATGAAAATGCATCACGTTATTTAAATGCAGATGTTGCCACAGGTAGAGAGCTGCCTATTAAATTAATGATCTGAATGAATTATTCATGAAAATGATTTTGGTTCCCCAATGAGAGGTGACTAGGGACAGAGAGGCTTTTGGTGCATGTGTGACTTCTTGCTGTTTAACCCTTAGAAATGGACTCTAATTTGTCCGAAGTCCCAACCTCTAACTCCAGTATGAATAATACACTGCTCTGCTGCAGGTGTATCCAAGTGTGCAAAAAATAACAATCATAAAGCCAAGGCTGATGATGACCTTATATATTAGATTGTGTGTCGGATGGAAATGGAATATGAAAATGTTGCTTAGGCTTGGAGCACCAGGTGCAACGAGCGAAATTAGGGGAATGCTGAGAAATTAACCTACTATTTCCATTTCATCCGGCTGTGGATGGAAATATTGAAACAGCAATTCAGCTATGTAATGCATTGTTGTCACGGGCCACAGATTAATTCTGATGCATTGTAAGAGTTAAAATTAAGTCATGGGTCATGCAGTATTGTAAGTCATACTGAAACAAAACTGCCCCAACATGCAAAGGATACTTTGAGGTGATCTGCTGCTATTGTCAAGGCTTGTTATTTTGGATGTAATATGACGCTTTTAAGCTTTCAGAAAAGCAACCTTCACAATGCAACCATGATGACGAATAAAATGCTGCATTCATGTTTCAGTATTGTCAATCAAGTAACAAAATATAATTGATAACAAATAGGTAAAAAAAATGTTTGCTTTCAACATTTATTTTTCTTAAGGCAGCCATTGCACAATAGCCATAATCAGTTCTTATACTTTGCAATCACAGTGAACAAGAGCTGGCAAATCAATTCATGAACACAATGCAAAAGGCAAAACAAGATCAGGAAAAGCTTGCAGTAAAGTATTTCATTCTTTGTTAACAAGTTTCATTGGAACACAGATAAGTATATTAACTCTTTGTGAAGCCCAGCAACACGTTAATTTACAAATAACAAAAAAACAAATACAACATTGTTTCGTTCGGAGAGGATTTGACTGTCTCACTTTCAAATTCCATTCGAAGGCATACATGAGTTAAAGAACAAGACAGCAGGTGAAATATGCAGGCAGTATTGAACAATATTATCCATTGTCACAAACCAACAAAATCAAAGTTCACATACAAGCTCTTGAGCGGCGTAAGTAGTTTAAATTAGCAGTTTTACATTCGGGAAAAATACTCTCTCACTTGCCAAGATCAATACCTTCTGAAGTTAGCTTGGTTTAGCTAAGACGAAACACTGCTAGCCTGGCTCTGTCCAAAAGTAAAAAGAAAGAAATAACTTTCAGCGCCCTTCAAATCTGAATTATTAACGTATTATATCTCTTTGTTTAAGAGCACATCTAAAATGTAAATCATCTTTTTTAGTACCCTTACACCACAACTTTAACACGGGAAAACTTTAAGAAAGGCAACTTTAGCTTCAGTAAGGTGACTTTTAGGAGTGAAACTAAGTACGCTAGTTTTGCTAGCTAGTCTTGTAAAGTTGAATGCTAGTAGCTACAGTATTGAGTTTAAAGGAGTGATATGTGTGACAAATAGTGTACATATATTTAGCATGTAACAAAATATATATGAATAACTACCACAATGGCTCATGATAACTATTTTATTATTTTTGTAAAGATTAAACAAATGAGATGCAGAAGATGTCAATCTGTGAGCTTAATACCAAGGACCCAAATGCAGGACTCTGAGACAGTTGTCCAAAAACAGAAAGTAGTTTAATAACGGATACTAAGTCACACTTCACGTGGAAAAAATGTTCTTTTCTCTAACAAATCAAAATCACACATCCAGTGGGAAAAAAGGTTTTCCAAAAATCAAAACTCACTTGACAAAAGGTACTTTCTCAATATAAAGTGCAGGAGTCAAAGGGCCCAGGTTCTCACGGCATGGAACATAACAAACTGACAAGGGACAAAGAAACACAAGGGCTATTTATAGGTGAGGGGGATGGGCACAGGTGAAAACTATCAGGGCAGGGCCAAGCAATCTCAAGGGCGGGAAACACACAAAGGCAGGAATTGTGGGATCTGGAATGAGAGGGAATGATTACTTTCAAAATAAAAACAGGAAGTGACAAGATCAAAAACACAAGACTAGACTAAAAAACATAACTTAACATACCATAACTGTCGAGCCACAACAAAGATACATATTAAACCAGCCCGATCTCATCAGTCTGCGTACAAATGACACGACTTGGAAAAGTCGTGCAATAGATACGCAGAAGTCCGATTTTGCGTGCATATGATACTCCCACGTCACGTTGGTTATGCACGTATCACGTATCGTAAATACGTTTATTTTCTATATATCTTTGCTATTTATTTAACCCTAACCATAACCCAATAAGCTGCTTTGTCGTTTATTGCACCGCAAACATTAAAACTGTCATTTGAACGGCGATCAAGCCTGAAGCCACAGAGCTCTTTGTTTTAATGTTTGAGGTGCAATATCAGCGTATAATATGCACGCAAAATCGGACTTCTGCGTATCTATTGCACGACTTTTCCAAGTCGTGTCATTTGTACGCTGACTGATGAGATCGGGTTGTATTAAACACATGTTAGTGTTATCAATCTTCTTATTTAACTTACAGGAAGAGGAGTTTTACAGGTCTTCTCTCTACATGCATCTTTGAGGATTGTAGTGTCCATGCTCAGTTTCATGTTAGGAAACAGCAAAGGAATGAAAGCGTTGGAGTCCTTATCCTCAACCTGGGCTCTGGCACTTGAGACAGAGGGTTCCAGTAAGATCTTAGGGAATGGTGGCGAGTCTCTGACAGAGCTGTTTTCCTCCGTCTGGGAGCAAACGAGTTCTCGGAAACACTCCCTGAACCGTGTGGACAGCAGACTGTAGATGATGGGGTTGACTGCAGAGCTGAGATAAAAGAAGACGCCCGACAGGATGTGTATGTACTGATAAATGTTGTGCATCAAATCGGTCCACTGGCTGATGGAACTCCAGAGGAGTCTCTCGATGTGGAATGGCGCCCAGCAGACTCCAAACACCGCCACTACGATCGCTACAGGAGCAAACCAGAGAGAGTGAGGCTGTTTAAAAAGATTGATTTGTTGTTGCAGGTTAAACGCTTTTCTTGTTACCGATTAAAAAAAACATAGAAGATCTTATCATTTACTTTCAACTGATGAAATGGGATAACAAAACAATCTCATTAACTTTCTTTGATATTGCCTAAAACTACAGGTGAAACTACACAGGTGTTCAAACGTTATGGTAATCATGATCTGAATGTGTCACTCTGAGCAGCAGAGGTAGTTGTTAAAGCACTTATTACATTTCTCTTTTAATAATCCATGGCTAATCCTCTCAGAGTGCTCTCACTGAAGGAGGGGCAGCAGGCTGTTTGGCTGTTAATCAGGGACGTGCACAGACATTTGGAGGGGCTATTGCTCTAAACTAGAAAAAGGGCCCTGCCCCCCCGAAAAAAACATAAGACCTTTTGAATTTTTTTCTAAATGAAATCCAGGGAAATTTTTTGTTTTGCGGTCCATATCTCATTAAAATATCTAATGTTACTAGTGTAGGCTAGTTTGACCATTGTAACTTCTGGGCAGACATACTGATAAAATAGGGCTTCTAAGTAATTTTCTTAAATAAACTCACTAATTAATTAAACCAGTTCAATACGCATTATTCTTATTCTTATCATTCTTTATGAGCGCAGTAACGGTAAGGTATCTAATTACTTATTTATTTAGTATTCCATAACTTAATAAAGGGGTTGTTGAACTAAAGTGGTAGAGACATGGCAGAAATCCTACAATAAAGCGGGACCGTGAAGTGTTCTCCGTGAGAGGGCGATCAAGAAAAGAGAGCGAGCGGCCCGTTGAGGGAGTTTACGGAGCAGATGAAAAGACACAGAAAGACAGAAGCACAATAACAAGTATAGCCTATTTAGATTTTTTGGTGTAAATAACCGACGGTGTCAAGAGGAAGTAAAGTCCCCTTGTTTGTCCCCTACTCTAACCGCCATGAGAAAACTCAAAATCAATTTAAGCATATTTTAGTAGCAGAGCTCAAAAGGCTCCTTTCCCCTCTGAATTATTGCCCTTTTGTCTCGTAAAACATATCAAATCCTGCATTCACTTTTTTGATTGTAATTTTCAGGCAAGGTTAAGCATAAATGTAGAAAAAAAAAAAGTGATGTGGGTTTAAACACATTGAGTGTAGTGACTGACCCATAAACTGAAATGAACATCAGGCTGTATTGTAGAAGACATTGAACTAGTTAATGAAACCAAAACAAGAGAGAAGTAGGTTTATTTCCTATTCACTTCTATACATTTGGCTTATTTTTGCAAGTGGAATCACCCTGTCAGCCATTTTAAATGTTGAAGGTTTCAACGCTTTTAAGCATTGGCTTCTAACCTTGAGGTTGACGCTTGTACTTGTCTGAGATTTGTGTTAACTTAATCAAAGTACAAGATGCCGTCAGATTTCGATTTTTATGATGCGAATATGGCTGTGAAAATGGGCTTCCTGACAATGTGGAAAAACCATTATAGCTCTGATCTTTGCAGTTAACAGGTTCCATGTTGTCATGACTCTCAGTGGTATTCAACAACACCTTTTTATTTTTGTTATATGTGGTTTTATGATGAATATATACATCTAGAATGAAACTCCTTGTACAGAAAATTTAAAATCTATTTACAGTGAGGTAAATGGACTGTTTACTGTAAGAACTGTGCTAACATTGTAAGCTACATGACTCCTTATCCAGCCCCACATCTTTATTGACTCCCTCTAGAATACAAATGATCCATACAAAGAATTGACAATCCTTTGGCATTGTTAGCTCTGTGCTTTCCTCACGTCCCGTTCTCTTTGGGAACATGTCTTGGCATTGATACAACAGATTAGGGGATATGCTGTCAATGTGTAGCAATCTTTGACAGTAATACATGTATATGTTTTCCTAAAGAGCGAAAATTACTCACAGAGCATCTTGTTGATCTGCCTCCTGCGCCCGTTCACGCTCATCTTCCTCCGAATGTTGCTGCTACAGTTCCTCCCCAGGTTCTCGCTTGGCTGCCTTCGTTCTCTGCACAAATGAAGGCCCATCACCAGGTACAGCACGCTGATCACCATCATGGGCACAAAATAGAAGCACACAGTGGTAATCTGCATGACCATGTTATAGATCCACAGGGGCTTCAGCACAGTGCATATGGCTGACTCCTCCATCCTCCCTTTCAGGTAGAAGAGTCCGTGCAGGGAGGTGTTGGGGATGGCACAGATCATGGATACCACCCACACGATGGTGATGACCCGCTTGGCGTGCTTGTTAGTCGAGAGGTACCGTGTTTTGAGCGGGTGCACCACAGCTATATACCTCTCCACGCTCAAAGCTGTGACGTTGAGGATTGAAGCGAAGCAGACCGCCTCGAAGAGGAAGGTTTTGAAGTAACAGCCGCCCTCGCCAAAGGGAAAGGGGTAGTTCTGCCACAGGTCGTATACCTCCAGAGGCATCCCGAACAGTAGAACAAGAAGGTCCGACAAAGCCAGGCTCAACAGGTAGAGGTTGGTGGGGTTTCGCATCTTCTTGTGCTTTGCTATCACTGCACATGTGAGAAGATTCCCAGACAAGCCGACGAGGAAGATGAGAAGGTAAACACTGCTCACAGGGAGGAAAAAGGGGGATCGTTTTGGACCCAGGATTTCTACGAGGTTGACTTCGGTGACTTGGTCGCTGGTGTAATTCCCAGTGGCATTTAGTGGCACGCTGGTGTTGTGGACCAGTTTGGATATGTTTAAAGAGCAGCCTTGCAAAGTTTGCTCCATTTTGGAGAGGAAAATGTAAGGAACAACAAGGTGATGTCAACACATCCAGCGCCGATGTCTGGGTTGGTTCAACACTGGGGGCCCGCTATAAAAAGAAAAATAGGAAAACGTCAACAGAAAATAGGATATCATTTGATGTGTAGCTCTGTGAGGATTCTTATTGGGGTCAAACTTCAGTTTAACATTTCTTTCTCTGCTTGTTTCATAAATCACCCAATCGTTCACATATTCCCAGAACTTGAGACCTAATTATAACTAAAGACTCCAAAAGATTTGAATCTTTAACCCTTTATCTTTAAAAAAATCTTTAATATTTAAATACATTTCACAAGGGCAGCAACTTACAATCCTTTTGATTATCAAGGAATAAAGCCAATTACATTCCTGATAAATTGTTAAGTCTATAAAACGCATGGTGATTATTAATTTAGTACTCAATTAATTGACTGTCCATTTACTAAAAGATGAATGGACTGATTGTTCTTTCTTTGATGGGGATCAGCAGGAATAGGAGCCAAACTTAAAGTGTATTATTGATATATTATCTGATGGCGCAGAAAATGCATTATTCAAAAGCAAAACACACTTTGAATGTGTTTATATAGCAGGATGGGTTATTGAATGCTGTACACAGAATGATTTATTTTTACTTTTATTATTACTTCATTATAGTACATAAAGCCACTCCAGACAAACAGCATAAATGTAATATAAGACTTCATTTTTTGTAATTTACATCATTTTACAAAAGACTCTTTATGACAAAATACATCTTCTGTTGGTCGTGGGGAGAAGAAGAATCAGTAAAGGGAAGAAAATAGATCTGTTTTATATGCTTATGGAATATCCCCCTGTGTGTTGAGAATTATTTCTGAACTCTGACACTAATATGGTTAAAATCATTTTCATCAACCGATGACTTGAGGATGATTGGCATTACACACTGTATTGATGGATGCTAATGACTTCTTCTGCAAGGTTAATTATGCATGGGATGCATCATCTTGCAAATCCACGATTATATGGCTCATGTTTGAGCTTCATTATTGGACTTAACCTTTAAGATACTCTAATTATATTCCTCATAGAAGTCTAAAGGTTATGTTAACCCCTCTGTGATCTATATGGCATTTAATGACATTTAGATTTTTTTTTTTATATATATCTTAATTAGTTTAATATGATAATTATTTTGGGAAGAATTAAGGTTTATTTAGTATATTAATAACAATACAAATAATAATTAAGTAAAAACATAAAAAGGAAACATATTAACTAAATCGCATTCTCGGAGCCTATAACTTAAAAAAAAAAAAAAAGGTTTCCAATAAAAATGTACCTCACCTTGACGCTGTTGGTCTGCAAAGTGCTTCTTATACGGCGCTCTAATCATGATTAAAAATGAGAAGGAAATGCAGGCGATTAATGAACAAAATCGCAAATTGAAAAGTTGCTGGACGCGCTTCTGGTCGCTGCAGAGGAGACAGACGGAGGATGGAAACTGCGCTGCAGCCACGTCCCTTTCAGACACACCGTGAGATGTAAGGGGGAGAGAGAGGGAGAGAGGGAGGCAGAGAGGGAGGCAGAGAGGGGGGAGAGATCATCTGTTTAATTTATTTAGCCTCTACGCTCTGAAAGGCTGGAGACAGGAACAGAGGAATATTGTCGTTCATTGCCTTTCAAAATCAAAACACTCTAAAATGCTGCAGCCAATAAGCACATACATATTGTAACAGAAGCAATATTACGGGATTTATTTTTAAATAAATAGTCATGATTTGAGACGTCATCAGACTGTTGTGTACCAAGGAAACACAAGGGACTGTGCAAAAATGTATAGGGAGGGTCAACAAAGCGATATTCATATATTTAAATTAGCATTTTGCTAAAAGCAGGGTAGTGTATTATTTATGGGTAATAAGGGGAAAAATATTTCTGATCCAAGTTAATATTTTATTTTACTCATGGGGCAAAATACATTGTCAGTGACAGGTATAGGTCGAACTATTCAGCCCAGAAGTTCTTTATTTAAAAATATAGTATTTTCTCTATTTTGTTGTGTATGCCATATATATTTGTACCTACCTTGCAAGCAGGGTTTTTTCTAGGGAGGGGCAGAATCTTAAGAACATATTGATTCATCTGCGGAGGGCTTTTTTACCAAATAAAGTGATTCACTATACCTTCCCCTGTTGTTTTCATCCCTTAATCCTTTAAGTGCCCATGGAGTGTTAATGTAATACATCACGACAAGGTAATAACAGAACCATGCTCCTTAAGGATATAAGGATAATATTGACAGTATGTTTCAAAGAGTTAGGCCACTGAATGCAGTTGTTGTCCAAATTAGCTAGAAAAAGAAAAAAAAGGGCAGAAAACTTTTTTTTGTTGGAGTGTGAAGAATGAGTTCAGGAGTCTCAGCCTGAGAAAATAGGTGGAGCAGTACAAAGTCCAGCCATCAAGTGAAACAGCTTGATCCAGGATGTTATGATGAGACAGGTCTCTGTGAAGATGTAAGCGCAGCCCTGATTTCCAGTTTCTGGGTCATATCGTTTTATTTTTCAGTGACTTTACATTAACCTGTAGGTTGCAGAATAGCTTTGATACCTAGATGGGTTACCTTAGCTCATCCCATCTCTCTCGCCTCTCTTTCTGAGGCTAACAAATTGCTTATGATGTCTGGTTAGAAGCTCAAAATATTTTTGTGGGCGGTAAACGATTGTCTCAAGATCTGCTGAACTTTATCCAATCTTTGTGCCTCTTTTACAATGTTGATAAGTGTATTTTTGTCATAAATGAATAAAAAATTATGGGAGCTACTGTTGTTGGATTTAAGCACCCTTCAGTTGTTGAAGGTTCGAGCCCGCTCCGCGCTGTTCGTTTGATGAGTGGTCTGCTATAAAAAGGAAGGACTCAGACAGAGATATGAGATTAAACAATAAGCTGATTTAATGGTAGAAACAACAGTACAATATAACGAAGTACTTATATAACGAAGTACTTCGGGCCTCAGCTCTTCCACCGTGCGATGTACGTATCAGACAGTCAGACCGAACAGAGGCCGCGAGTGTACAGAATTCACAATATTTATTCCCACAAACGGAGAGGTGTGGGAGGAGTTGTGTCGGTTGCTCCTCCCTAGGTGTTCATCCATTGGTGGACTCACTCCTGGGCAAGCCCTAGGCAGTGAATCAGAGTGAGTCAGCCATTGACGAGGTCTAAAGAGCGAATCAGAGTGAGTCAGCCATAGTCGTGGGAAGTTTGGATCTCCTGCGCTGCCGATCAGTCCCAGGTCATCTTTTATGGCAGCCATAAAATAAACAATTCTGGGTTGAACGGGGGTGAGGTACCAATCCTTATCTTCGTTTATCCTCAGCACCTGGCCGTACCACTCCGCATCCCAATCTTTCTCTCAGTACAATCTCTGCATAGACTCAATGGTGTCAGTTTTATTACCTTTCTCCTGCAACGCCCCCATGCTCCTATCCGGCCCATTAAAAACCCGGGGGGGCGACTGGATCCTCTACATTCCTAAGTCAACGCACACACAATTGACCACAGCAAACAAAGGAAAATAATACCATCATGAGAACATTTGGTCTAGTTTCATAAGCATACATTTTACACAGACTATTGGCGCCTAAGATATGTCGTGCCAAAGTTATAATTATTAAAACAGGTTACACAGGTTACTTTACTGTCCACTGCATCTGTGAGCGCTGCAAACACCATACCTGTTCCCAAACTTCATTTTCTATAAGAAGACACATGCTTAAGACAATAGAGGTGTCCCTATGAAAATGTAATCACTGTAATCTTGTCCACCTTTTTAAGACAACCCTTTCTAATCGTTTTGTATTTGCAGCGCTTTCAGTAAACCCTGGGCATGTTTTTCAAGTTTGTGATTGTTTTCAAAATGCTACTCATGTGTTGTGAAGTTGTTGAAGATGTTTGTTTTTTGCATGTGTTTTGGCACATACAGTATGTGTTTTTATATTTGCATCGTTTCTGAAGCTGCGGTGCGTTTCCCCTATTGGAAGTGTTTCAGGCTGTCGTAGCGCGTTTGCACTTGTCGGCCACCATAGATTCGAGGACAAAATACAGAGTGGTAGTTCTGTACAAAAATGTATTCCAAAGTTATGCTTTTAATGCAAAGTAACATCTTAATGTTTCTGTCTCTCCACGCCACTCAACAAGAAGACACTGTATGGTATACACAGAGCAAAAATGTTGTCCTTCTTCACTAAAATGGTAACACATTAGTCAATAAAAATAAAGATATATCTTAAGGGTCTGCGGCAAAACCTGTTTCAGTCCTAATTGGTGCATTTGACATTTTCTTTTTAATCAGACATCAAAAATTCTTAACTTGTCTTTAAACTTTACACAAGCTGGTTGACCTAAAGCGAGGCTAAAGCTTCTGCGACTCCCACAGTTCTTGGTCCCCGGGCTGTCAGCTGCTTTGTCATGCTGGGTCCAGCCATATGTCCGACTGAAAGAACAGATTTGGAGCCCAACTGTCTGTCTTAGCTGCATCATTGTGAAAGCCCACCAGATACTCAAAGGGACACTTTAACTAAATAATTCAAATCAGAGGCCTAAATATAGAAAACCCATAACATTTATGAAGGCTGCTCCCAAGAACTTTATTTCAATATGCTCAGAACAGCATCAGTGGAGCTTGCTGTCCTCTGGTCAACACAGTCTCACTCCCTGAACGTCCAGGAGCGACGCTTGGTCAGGGTCCTATGGCGTGCAGTTGTGACGCGCCGAGTCTCCTTCAGCTTCATAAACGGACGCAAAGAGCTTTCAACTGATTGCAATGTATTCCCATCGGCGGCGGTATTTGACGCTCAGGGAAGCACCGCATCGGTCCATGTCGGCGGCACTTAAAGGCAATGTGAGCTTCCATTCCCATTGGATAACGGAGGTTTTTACACCCGGAAGTAAGTATTCTCTTTACTGTCGATTGATTTTACAGTGATATCTGCACTACTCATCAACTCAAAAACACCAGATTATCCTTGTTAATTAGACAACATTGATTGGTTTAAATTGTGTACAATGCTTTTTTATTTTTCCCCTTCGATTCGGAGAAACAAATATGTTTTCCGGAGTTTAGGATGGCAGAAGACACTACACTACCCAGAATCCTCAGCTTTCGTTTGGGACTACAACATGTGCTTTGCTTCACAAACCCCGTGATTAGTCCTCAAGCTCTGTGATTGGATGTTGGAGTGGCAGTGCGCGAAGTTTACACGGAGCGTCAAACAGCACTTTGAAATGGAATGAATCCCATCGACGGCTCACTAACCAAAACAGGAATCGAACGTGTCCTTCCCCCCCCCCCCTTAGGTCACAGGCTCCTCCAACAGTGCAACACAATAAAACAGATACACAGAAAAATAGTGGAAGTAAATAAAAAAAGTAAAAAGTGAAATAGTGCAATAAGAGTCTATATACAAGTGATTGGAATATGATATATTTGACAAATAATTTCTAAGTAGCAGCCAGATTAATGTTATTGTTGTAAATTCCCCTTGTTTTCCTTGATCTGCGTTATATCGTTCGTGTTTTAGTCAGGCACATTTAGGGACAGCTAAAGTAGTGCAGCTACGGGTCCTCGAGCTGGTCGCACATGTGTGTTCATGACAGGACATTATTGCGGTCGCATCGTCACATGCATAATTACCAAATCGTCACAGAGAGAATGCGTTCGTGAAGAATAAACCATTCATTCATTCTCTACTCTACGTTAACATTATCATCATACTCATCAACCCATTCAACATCCTGTATGTGATTCCACATCAAGCATGATGTATTCCGTGTTGATGATCAGAACCAAGCCAATATAAAGTCCAACGACTGTACTTCCTGTCTCTGTGTCAACTCTCTAACCGGAGTGCTGTTTTGGATAAAGCGGCTCCAGCACAAACATCACAAAACAACATAAGATTCCCCAATATTGGTCCTTCGAGCCGGAGAGCTTCACCCACGACAGCGCCATGGATGCACAGGAAACAGCAGCAGCTACGATTGGAGCTCATGGAGGAAGACAGCGACAGCTTCCAACACACCTGCAAGGCTATAAGGTCAGTTTACCACAGTCTCTCTTGCCTAATCCTACCCCCCTCCAATATGACAGTGCGCGACAGCTGCGGTCACTTAGCCTGCAAACCGGGTTAGCAGCTGAGAGTGACCAGCTACACACTGCAATTGGACGCCCTCCCTCTTACTCCTTGCCAGGAGCAACAAATAAGGCAATTTGTGGGACATGGCACCTTATGCTAGCAGCATGCCTGACTTGCAGAATATGTGTGTGGTGCCTCGACTGCCATCTCCCTCAGAGCAGAGCTGCCACAGTCACCAATCGTCAGAATACAGCCTCAGTGAAAACGGATCTGGCCCCCTCTCGTCCCATCCACCTCCAACCCAATCAAACTGGTTGGACTCACAAGCAGATAACCGCATCTTACAGCAGCAGCCGTTATCCATCCAGCTGGGACAAGCCACCAAGCATCAGGATAAGCTGCTAACGACAACACCGCTGTGCACGACTACAGCGACATTCCAGTCTCAAGCCCTTCCAGCCTTCATGCCGAGTCAGAAGCAGGAGAGAAGTATATTGACTCAGTCTCTACCACCAACAGTCACATCTGCACGGTTGTTGGGAGCTGTTTCTAAGCCAACAGCAATCCTGGCTAGAAGCACGGTCATGTCGTCACCTATCGTCCAAGGGATGCAGGCAGCCGGTCACGTTGGCCAACAACTGCCGACAACTACAAGGTACCAGCCATACCAGCCTGTGCCTCCTCCTGTGGCAACCATGTATGGCAGCATGCAGGCGGCAACACAAATCCCATATCAGGCTATGACGACGACATCTGCAGCAAATCAATATGTTCCGGCTGCACCTGTCCAACCATCATATCAACCACAGTACGCACCAGCGCTGTACCCGGCTCACCAGCTACCAGCTACACAACAGCCAGTGGCCCAACATCCAGTTGTTATGCCTCAGGAATCTTCCACACAACTGGTCTGTAGCGCCCTCACCTTATACACAGTCTGCTGTCCCCCAGCAGACAGCGTATCAGTCTCTGCCTGTCCTTCCGGCACAGTATGCGTACCAACCGGCGCAGTACCAGCAGGGCCATCTACAACCAGCGTACCAAACGCCACAGTACCAGCAGGGCCATCTACAACCAGCGTACCAGCCGCCGCAGTACCAGCCGCCGCAGTACCAGCAGGGCCATCTACAACCGGCGTACCAACTGCAGCCTGGCCCATCGTCTCAGCCAGCCTATCAACTAGTGCCTTCCACCCCTGGTCCTTTAATGCAGCAGCCTGTACCAGCCCTGCCAGTCCAGTATTCCGTTCAACCACAGCAGTCACTGTACGGGTCAAGTGCTCCCCTGCCTCCTAGACAGCCAGTCCCAGTACCTAAACTGCCTAAATTGGTGCGTGACAGCGAAAGAGAATTTACTGACCTAAAGATGGCGCTGGACCACTTACTCAGTGACCACACTGAACTGTCTGAGCATTACAAGTACCGTGTTCTCATGGAACAACTAGTTCTGGATGAGGCCCAGCTAATAGCCCAGTCCTGCAGGCATTACGCCCAGCCTTACACGGCCGCCATGCAGGCCTTACAGCGGCAATATGGACAGCCACACCAGCTCGTACAGAAACAGATGCAACAATACCAAAAGATGTGCAGTGCTGCTGTTGTTATCCAGGCAGCGTACAGGGGCAATCAAGTCAGAAAGGAGGTGGCTCGTTGGCATCACGCTGCCACTGTGATCCAGTCTGCATTCAGAAAGCACAGAGAGGAAGTCAAATTCCAGGCCATGCGTCTGTCTGCCATTATCATCCAGAGATACTATCGCTCCTGTATTCTTCAGAGGCAAGAAAGGGAAGAGTTTCTCAAAACAAGACATTCTACCATCGTCCTTCAGGCAGCTTTCAGAGGTCATTGTGTGCGAAGCAGACTTGCCAAAATGCACAGAGCTACTACTGTCATTCAAGCAAACTTCAAGAGGCATAAACAGCAATCAGCTTTCAGGAAACAACGCTGGGCAGTCTGTGTCTTACAGCAGAGGTTTAGAGCTCAGAGACAGAGAAATGCTGAGATGAACAATTACCAACAGTGCAGAAAAGCAGCTATCGTGTTACAAGCTGCATATCATGGAATGAAATCCAGACAATTCATCAAACAAAGGCATCAGGCTGCCACTGTTATCCAGAGGGCTTACAGAGCCCACTGTGAACACCAGCAGTATCAGACCATAAAATCCTCCATTCTCACCATTCAACGACGGTATCGGGCCACTGTAGCTGCGAAGAAACTCCTCATTAAGGACATGGACGAGCGCTTGCTCCATCCAGGGCCCGACAGGGTCTTTGCTGAGACTAGGCGCCAGTACTGGGTCCTGCGTGGGAGACAGGCCGTCAAGCATCATCAGAGGACTTGCACTGGATGCAGGAAGTGGAAAGGGAAGCCAGTGATACCGATTATGGCCGACTTGCCTTCTGCCCGTCTGCGGCTCCTCAAGCCTCCATTCTTCTCTACTGGGGTCGACTGTTTTGGGCCATATACTGTCAAGGTAGGGCGGCGCAGTGAAAAACGGTGGGGAGTCATCTTTAAATGTCTCACCACTCGCTGTGTCCACCTAGATCTGCTTAATAGCATCGATGCAGATGCTTTCCTCTTGGCCTTGAGGCGATTCATCGCTCGGCGAGGCACCCCCTTCGAGATTCTCTCAGATCAGGGGACAAACTTCCGAGGAGCAGCTAGGGAGCTTGAGGAGGCGTTTGCTGGAATGATGCCCCAACTGCAAGAGGAACTTGCCAAGAAACAGATCAAGTTTCGCTTTAACCCTCCAGCATCTCCCCACTTTGGTGGTGCCTGGGAGCGCGAGATACAATCAGTCAAGAAGGCTCTACAAGTGGTGATACAGGGAGAAGTCCTCCTCACCTTGTTAGTTGAGGTGGAAGGTATCTTAAATGCCAAACCCTTAGGCTATGTGTCATCAGACCTCGCAGATCCAGATCCTGTGACGCCAAGCATGTTGCTGATGGGGCGGCGGGATGCCTCCCTTCAACAAGTATCATACGCTACAGACACCCTCAGCAAGAGGCGGTGGCGTCATTGTCAAATGATGGTTGACCACTTCTGGGTGCAGTTCATCAGAAGCTACTTGCCATCCCTTCAAGTCCGCCAGAAGTGGCGGCAGCACACTGCTGGTCTTCTCCAAGGTACTGTCGTGATGTTAGTTGATCCTCAGCTTCCACGTGCCCACTGGCCAGTGGGGAGGGTCGTCAAGCTGAATGCCAGTGCTGATGGATGCATCCGGTCGGCTGAGGTTCAAGTCGGGGACAAGACGACCCGTGGCACGCCTTGTGCAGCTACCAGCTCTACCGGACGACGATGCTGATCCAGGGACTTCTGCTGCACCTTAGGGAATTTATTCTGTTTTACATAATAGCTATGCTATTCTGGGGGCGGCTGTTGTAAATTCCCCTTGTTTTCCTTGATCTGCGTTATATCGTTCGTGTTTTAGTCAGGCACATTTAGGGACAGCTAAAGTAGTGCAGCTACGGGTCCTCGAGCTGGTTGCACATGTGCGTTCATGACAGGACATTATTGCGGTCGCATCGTCACATGCATAATTACCATCGTCACAGAGAGAATGCGTTTGTGAAGAATAAACCATTCATTCATTCTCTACTCTACGTTAACATTATCATCATACTCATCAACCCATTCAACATCCTGTATGTGATTCCACATCAAGCATGATGTATTCCGTGTTGATGATCAGAACCAAGCCAATATAAAGTCCAACGACTGTACTTCCTGTCTCTGTGTCAACTCTCTAACCGGAGTGCTGTTTTGGATAAAGCGGCTCCAGCACAAACATCACAAAACAACATAAGATTCCCCAATAGTTATGGATGTTGTTTCAAAGTTCAGGTGTTTAATAGTCTTATGGCCTGTGGGATGAAGCTGTCCCTGAGTCTGGTGGTTTTATACACAACTACGGTGTAGTTATGCAATGATGACAAACTTGGGTCATAGGTTCCTCAACAAGACATCTATCAATATGTGTGTACCTCCACCATTAAACTGTCATATTCTACACATTTCTTATTCTATCTACATACATCTTATAAGAGTATAATAAATATGTATAATATCGGTTAAAATAAGTGCTTCAACATAGTTAAAATTGCAGGAATGTTGATTGTAAAGTCCCAAAACAAATCATGCAATACATTAAACGTTAAGTACTTTGTATTTATCAGATACCCCCAAAGCTTTTTGCTTACATGTATTTAAAAGAAGACCTTAACCTAAAGTATTATTTAATGTTTAAATAAAGCCTAATTAGTTTGTCTGTTTTGCACATCCTCCTATTGATATCTTTGTACATCCGGCACTAAACTGTTTTATTCTAGATATCATTTACAGTATCTTCTTGATATTTTCTATTCTATATTTCTATCATTGACCTTCTACTTTCCTCCTATTTTGTATGTACTCATAATATTTAAATGTTTTCATAAAATATAACACATTCAAAAGTGCTTTACAAAAATGAAAGACATTAAGAAAAAGGCATTTTAAACAGTCATTAAAAAGCAACACAATCTACCTGCATTGCAATTACTCTAAACGTGTAATAACGTGCTTTAACCAGTAGGTGGTTTGGGTTAAAAGCTGTCAAGTTTACAGTGTTAACACAATAAAATATACTGCTGTTTCCGGTTTAGTTTACGACAGATATATTTTGTTATTGATTTGATATTTGTAACACAAAAGCGATGGAAAAAACCCACAGCAACACAGAAAAGATGGTCTTAACATGACCCAGTGGTCTAGTAGTTAATAAAAAACAATAATATCAAAACAAAATATTACTACTAACTTTATTGTGAAATTAAAACAGAACGGTAAAAGAATAGTTTCCCAGAATTCCCAGAATAATTGGAACTAACAGCATGCTGATAAAAGCTTGACAATACGAACAAAACACTGGTTATCTGCACCAATAAACAAAAAGCCTCTTTACTGTATCTGTGAGTCCGGGAGTTATTTTTCTATTAATCCACTGTACACCCAATACATTTTTTAAGATTAGATGTGCTGCTTCATATAAAAGCTTGACATGCAGAATCTTAAGTGACTTTTCAAGACAATATGTTTCCCAGAGTTGCATTTCAAACCCGTATTTCAAAATATAAAAATCAGCCATTTAATGAGACTTCAAAATACTCTATGCTTATTAACTTCTTGTTTGCAAGCTATTAGACTTATCTGTGAAGTAGCTGCAATTACACCAAACAAACTCCGATTAAAACTGGAACAGCTAATGTTTTGTCATTAATTATTTCCTAAATTATTCTGGTGGAGCTATGTTCACAAATGCTGAGGCCTGGAGACTATCTCTCTGTTTGACGATGAGAAAATGTTGATCGCGTTGCTTTCGGTCAATGACAAAGGAGTCCCTATTAGACCGATCCATCACACAGGAGGAGACCAGCTTCCCACCATGTTCGTGTTTTCATGCATCAAAATGAAGCATAAGCCCACTGGTATCTCACAGATTTAAATACAGAAGAGTAACCTATCCATTTAATAACTGTGTGACCTGAATGGAAGAGCTAGGTTACAGTTAGAACACAGCAATACAAAACAAGACAAACTTTGCACAGTATTCCTGCAGCCCCATTTTTCGTCTCAACAGCTCGTAGAGAATGCACTTTCAGAATGGTTGAGCAGAATACCGCTCAGGACGGAAATAAAAAATGAAATCAGTGAAGGGCCTCCCGTGTCACTTTGACATTAGAAGTAACACGCTCTGACACCTTTTGATGTCCGTTTTTAAACAGTCTTATAACCGCGGGATGAATGTATAACTCTCTTCCTATCCACAGCCTGTTTCCAAAAAGTGCCAGTGTATTCCATATACCAACACCTGTTAGCTCTTAGTTGTTTATTTCCCCTTTCAATTGACATAAATGAATGACAATTAGTCATATTCCTATCCTGCTTAATGAAGAGGGAAAAAGTTGTAAAGCTTCTCCCATTTGTTTTGTATTCCTATCGAATCTTGGCAAACATGAGAATTAGATTAAATTATTGAATAATGGTACATATTTTTGAATATGTTGTCCCTCCGACTGACTTTCAATGTTGCTGAGAACATCAAATCAGATAGTAATTGACGTTTTGTGGCGATCGAACCGTCCGGGCTTCCGATATGTGTGAGATTAGCTTCAGAGACTCAACTTCTGAGCAGAATTCACAAGTTGCAACTGTATAATTACCAGGCTTGGAGAATAACAGATTACATTTAACAGGATTATGTTATCAGGATACAAAAAAGATAACTGTACTCCCTTACATGTTACATTTAAATATCAGGTAATATGATTACTTTGACATGTAACCTCACATCATGTCTGTTCATTTTCTAGCTTTTGTTTACTCATGTCATTTTAAGTTATTCATCAGGTTTATGTTATCGGTTTTTATGTTTAGTTGAGTGTGCATGTTTAGATTCTGTTAAATCACCGTCACTTATGTTTAGTCCCATCATGCACTTCCTGTTTTATTTTGTACTTACCTTTCCCTCTCGTTTCAGAGCCCTTGACTTCCTGCCATTGTGTGTTTTCCCTCCAGCCAGATTGTCAGCCCCTCCCTTGATTGGTGCCACCTGTCTCCCATTACCTCTTGTATATATTGTCCTTCTCTCCCTTTGTCCTCTGCCAGACCGTCTTGTTTCATGTGCACTCAAAAGAGCAAGTGTTTTGAAGCCAAGAACCTTTGTGTGCAGTTTATTTATTCTTATGTTTTTGAAGTTTGCCTTTGCCATGTTTTGTCTCTGAAAGAGTGATTTTTTGTTGTACTTTGTTTCCTTGTTCAAGTTAAGACTTTTTTGATTTATATTGAAGGTTAGTCTACTTGTTAGACCTGTTAGGCTTAACATTCTTGATGTAAAATCTCTTATTTTTTCTTCTTTTCTAAGGTGACAACATTCCATTGTTTAACATAATAGCCATTTTATTGTCATTACATTTCTCTTTTATTTAATTTGCATTGCAGTTGATATTGAGGTCATCCAAAAGTAACGGAAAGTAATCAGGTTACATTACTTTTATATTGTGATACTTAAAGTAGGTTACTAATTACATGTTTTACAGGTAACTAGTAATTGTAATGGATTACATTTTTAAAGTAACCCTCCCAATCCTAATAATTACAATAGTCAGCAGTAAGAGGGTCCATTGTTTTTTCTTACAATATTGCAGGACGTGGTGGATTCTAACAACGATTCAGAAAGAGAAAAGACTTTGGAAATCTCAGGTTAGGTTGTGACTCTTTATTTGGGTGCTTTGATAGCAGGGAGTTGTTGAAGGGAGCGCAGAAAAGGTCTAACCTGTGGAGATATCGGGCCAATGCCCTACGGCTGTAAAGCTTTCATATAACTTTTGTTTTGGAATATAAAAAATATGGACAATAAGTGTAATATCAGTTTTCGCTGGGTGCAGCAAAAACAGACAAGCTGTGAACACTGACATCATAATGTGATATTGGATAAACCGTTGCTTATTTACACACCCAACCGCTAGGTATCAACATTAGATTTCATTTATTTTTTGGCCTCCTTTTTTAGCGGCCAAATGCTGAACCATGTTTATCAGATATTTGCTGGCTTTGTCTGTCTGCCATTGGATGCTGTGCAAGTTTGGGCACACAAAAAAATCCTGCTATGGCCAAAAAAATATCACTGTGAGATTGTTGTGCGTGAACCAAATCACTGATTTGGATAAAAGCTATACATCTCAACAAAGCTAAGGGGAATGCTTTATGGGCAGTCTTTTTGACTCTTCTGATCTTAGAAAATGTTCATTATTTCAGTTCTGTGCTTGAAATACCACTGAGCATGTGTGCATTTTCAATAAGAACATCATTACAGAAATGTGAAGGCCAAAAGAGAAACTGTAATGTATTTCTTCATGCTCATCACACAGGAACAGGGACTATAACAGTTATTTGTTTCAAGCTCAATCTTGAAACCCTGAATAATCAGAACACCATTTCAACGGTCATGGTGGGACAAGAGGCAGAGGAGGTCATTGAGGAAGCACTGAATCACAGCTATTGAGGTTTTTTCCGGCATCAAGCACTTTCAAAGCAAGCTCCAATACAAAAGAAAAAAATATTACATCCATCTGTGTTCAATACTGCAATTACTTTCAACTGCATATACTATACTGCACCATTTTTCAAACAGAAAATCGAGAAATGTTAAGTAATGCTCACAAACATTGTTGTCCTGCTATATAAGTGTCCTCCCAGCTTTACAAACACAGTTATTACTCTTGTGGTCGCCAACAGAGGGCACAGTACGTTCATGTTGTGACATTCACTGTAAACACCTCCCTTATGTGGGTGTGTGTGTGTTGCATGAAATGACTGCTGTGTGTTATTTGTAATCAGATTTATGACTGTGGCTGTGAGGTAGTTGTCTATCATTTGGAAGGGTGGTGGTTTGATTCCGGCTCTTGTAGTTAACATGTATGTATCACCCGAGGTTGCTCGCAGTCCATGTACCATAATACAGAGTTCAATATCTAACACTGTAGACTAAACTTTGAAATGTCGAGAGATACTACCTTTAAACAATTTCCTGTATTATATCTTTTGATTCCAGATGTATGTTTCTTACTTAACTTGCTTTCCGATTCAATGTTTTTCTTACTGGTTTGCTTTTGTATATTACAATTAAATTGCATTTACTTAACAATGGGCCCTATTTTTGATAATTTCAGGTTACATATTTGTATTTTGTGACACTTCTGTGACATGTCTCCATGCTTTAATATTCAAAAAGGTCTTTATTTTTCTCATACTGTCTGTGCTGCAGAACCTCTTCTCACCTATAACACACTACAGAGAAGAGAACACCCCAAAAGCATTATAGTGCCCCTTTAAGCTGAGATTCATTAATTCATCTGTGTTCGTATTTCCTATTTCAACTTGCTTCTTTCTTAGTTGCGTTTCTCCTGCTGTATAATTTTGCATGAATAAAAAATGAACTGTTGCCAACCTTTGGTCTGGGGCTGTTTTTGGCGGTTTTGTGCAGCGCTACGGAGCTTGCCTCTCTCAGCTTGCATTGTTTTTGATTTTATAACCAACTACTGTTTTGGTTAAATCTCCCTGCTCTCATCAACCCTGTGTCCAGCCGCAGCACCAGCTGTTGTCTTTGAAAAATAATAGCTCAGATAAGAATTTATCCTTATATGTGTATGTACATGCTGAACAGCATACACACAGTTTGCAACTATAGCCTGGGATCATAGTGGAGCATTGAGCTGCTAAAGAGCCAGATATTTCCCTAAGCAGTAAAACAGAGCTTGACATCAGTGAATATTGGACACACATTACATGGACATGTCCAAATGAATGCGGATGTATTTCCAAATCAGTTGTAGGCCTACTTGTAATGCAATGATTGATGATTTAGATAATATGGTTCCAGCTTTTTCCTGCATCAAAATGCCTGTTAAGTTAAATCCAAAAGGCAGTTGTTTTGGTTGATTTTAGTTGATTCAACCCCATCCAACAGCTTAAAAATATCAAATGAAATGCCAACTGCCAGCACAGCCCTAGAACCTGTAGCCAACCCCACTTTTGCTCTTGTGGCTGAATGGAAAAATCCCTGCAGTGGGAATCCCAAATTGTGTGATTTTTTTTGTAGCAGTAAATCATATTCAGTTAAATTATTTAACAATAACATATGGCTAAAAATGTTTAGGTATGCACAAACTTTGGGTCAAGCAGAATATTCAATTTGTTCTGGTAAGCATATTAATGCTACTGAGCATTTAAGAAATGTGTTTGGCACACTTTGTGTCGTCAAAACAAATACTGAAAGCAAATATGCAAAGTTGGATTAAAAAGTATTTTGCATGCTAGTGCAGGAGATGAAACCTGCTTTTATTTCGGCCTGAAATGTGTTCCATAAAATGCTATTTGTTTTGCACAAGACATTGTTTCACAGGCTGCCATTGTTACGGCTTAGGAGTTACTGTATGTTTGAATATGCAAGCATGAAGCCCAGTTCTTACATTTGAACACTTTTTTTTCAAGAACTTAGACTTAAAAAATGTTAAACACTTACTTCAACATGATGTACTGTAGATACATTGCTTTTTATCTGACATGGCAGCAGTTCCTCATATGTTTATAATACTAACAGTGTTAGGGTAGGAATTGTACTCCAGAGGCATACATCGAAAGGGCTGTGCTCTTTGCTTTCAGATGATGATTTACAGGGAAACAAACAGGATTTTCCGAATACAGTGCATGCACAGGGCCACATGGCATAAAACATGTTTTGCACCCTTAATACAATGCTGGTTATGATTTAATCATATGAGAGAGGAGTGCTGTTTTGACATGAAAGGCTTAAACTACTTCAGTGTGATTTGTTTTTTTAAAAAGGCAACCATCTCAGATAAACTTTTGTCTGCGTTGCTGTTAATTCATTGTGTGTGTTCAGTAACCATGGTGACAAAGATCACACTGCTTGACCCTAACTGACAGAGCCTTTTATGGGTTCACATAAAATGTGAAATAGATTTGAATAGGCTGTGATGCGCACTGATTTAATTAATTGTGAAAATGTCCTTTAGAAACACACAAAGAACAAAGAACAGGACAATAATAATAATAAACCAAAACAATACGTCAAAGTAGCTGAGGTCAATGGGGGACAGAAGAAATGATTAATAGCAGCCAAACAGTATGAGGAAAATATCACAGCGGACTCCCATCATGCAGCAGGCTAATTCAAACTGGAGCTTGTAAACACCAGTAATAGATAAACTATTCAAAGGTTCAATTGTCATTTTTGGGAAGGAGAAAAAATTGAAATAATAGCAGCTTTTATTACACTTATTTGGAAACAGATGATTGTTTTTTAATTTGAATGACTGAAAACAGCTTGAACATGATATTGGCTGCGAATAATTGTGTCCCTCCATCCTGTGAGTGTTTCCTGTCCTGCGGCTACCCAACAATACAACAGAGGAACATTCAATTCGATGCATTTCCCTTTCGAAGTAATAACCAGAAATAAGTTATTTATTTTATCTAAAAAATATGAATAGTACTGTATTAACTGTAGAATTGACTTGGTGCTAAGAAGACATCTTGTGCTAATTTTCATTTTTTTCATTTAGTGCCTCTACTGTGACATGTCTACACGTTTTAATGTTCAAAAAGCTCTTTATTTTTCTCATACTGCCTGTGCTGCAGCACCTCTTTGCACCCTCTGTCTGAAACCAGAGCCCAGTCTGCTCTGATTGGTTATCTGGCCGACTCTGTTGTGATTGGTCAACCGCTTAGAGATGTCCCTCCAGTTAGCCTTCTGCAATGTGTTGGAGCGCTAGCCAATAGAACCATGAGTGTTACATAGTGATGTCACTATGTTACAGAAGTAAATGGGAGACCAATAGAGGCGTTTCAGGCAGAGGGGGAGTGTGCGGGAGAGAAACTCCCTTTGGAGGGAACTTTGAGATTTTAGCCTTTGCTGACCATTTACATGCACAAAAACCTATTGTCACTAAAGGAATGAGAAACAAAAATAATTATAGGGCCTGTTTAAGATGTTTGGTGCCAACCAAAGCATAATATTGCACAGGCCCCCATCAATGCCTTATTATCATATCACATCGAAACATGTCTGCACATGCCATGGAAGTCACCCGAACAACGATTAATTAATAAACAAACACTGCAGTCTATATGAGTCCCAGTGTGAAGCAACATGCAGCTGCAGAAGAGCTGGACTCTTATCACTGCAGATTATACATTTCCTCACTTGGTCAGATAACACCTGCTCTGATTGTTTTTGTGCGAGGCGAATACTGGCACAACCCTTTTTTTAAATTTCTATCACAGATAAGATAATATCAACAACAACTTAAAATGCAATCGGATCTGCATCCTGTCAGATTTAACACTTCTGTTGTGGAGATTTATTGCTGAACATCGGTTACAGTATTTGGTTTTGTGTTATTTGATATGTGTTTGTATAAGCAGTTGAAACAAAGTCAACTGATTTTGAATATTTCCTGAAACGTTTTGACATAAGTTTAAATTGCGCAGGTTTTATTTGCAATCCCAAGCCTCTTTTAAACAATTCAACCAGAATATAATTGATTTTATTTTTCCTGTTTTATAATTGGTGGCCAACAGGTGCAAGCGCGCTACAACTATTGTTGGAAAGTGACCTATTGTGTGAGTTTCATTGACTTATTTTAACAATATAATCACATGATTCGTTCGGATATTATTGCAGATCTGATGTAAGCTAGCTAGCTAACCTAGTTATGTCAAATATACTGACAAAACACTTCCAGCTATGAAAAAGGCTCTCTGTGTCAACAGCGAAAGTTGGCCAACTTCATAATCCCCAAACCTCAACAGAAATAGGTGTCTTTTGACAGTTTCTTTATGAGAAGTAAAAAGAAAAATAAGCAGACCTTAACCTAGAGTTGAAAGTGATGGGAAGAGTGGCAGAACATGTAATAACCATATGACGTCCAGCCTGCAGGTTTAATAAACAAGGCTGATTTATTGGTAAGGGGTTAAATAAACCGGGCATAAATCTGACACTCCTGATAAATCTTCATAACTTTAGTCTGCAGGACCTCGAAAAGCCATCTGTCTCAATTTATGGCTTTGTAGTAAAGCCGCCACTGTCTGGCCTCGTCTAATAAAGATGTAAACTAGAGCGTGAGACCAATGCTGAGTATGATGAGATCCTTCATAACAAAATCAATATTTCTTCCAGTCGTGATAAGAATTGAAAGTATTGTGAATATAGACGATGGTTTGAAAAAATACATAAAAGTGTTTATTGGTTGTGCCAAATGTTGTAGTAATAATACTGTTATTTACATGATTGTATATCGCTTAAATTAAGTAAATTCATGGATCCAAGAGTATATATATTTCTTTACCATTTTAAGTGTTGTGTTACCTGGTGACAGGCCACCATTTTTCATTGTGTTGAATCTGCAAATGCACTTGGCTATTAAAATACAGTTATAAATAGAAGGAAACACCCGATTTATTAACAACAAGATGATAAGGCTGCAATAATAAAATAGAGAAATACGTATTAGTAATTCATTGGTATTTAACATCATATCCATATTGTAATAATTTACTCGAAGATCTTTGATAATGTGATGGTGTGCTTTTTTTGTTAAATCAGTCAAAAAAACATTTGTATTAATTTCACACTTTTGTTTCTATCAAGCCAGAAGATAAAATACAATTTGCTTTTCAAGTGCTTTGGCATTTCAGTGTAGTTGCTGTTAGAGAACACTTCATTACCTTTTTAATGCTCGGGCGATTACATAACATGTTTGACAGGGATGATTTGCTCAGTTTACAGTTTGATACAAGTGTCTTTTTTACAGACCTGAAGGCTCAGATAAAAAGGAGGTCGCAATAAATTGTGACACTCTGTTTATTTCATATGCTTAACTTTTATGTCCATGACCTTACGTGTATGCAGCAAACACACAGATTCAAACAATCATGTATTAACTCAAACATTACATTTTGTATCTCCTAAATGTCATTTCGAGACATATGGTTTGTTATTTTTCTTACCTAGAGTAAACCAGATGATAAATCCAACTCCCATATCTCTACAACTAGCCAACAGCTGTTAAACTGAGCATAAAGACTGAAAACTGGAAACAGGTAATCTAGCATTCCCCTAAATCTACGAAATCTGTTTACCAACACCTCAAAAGCTCACAAATTAACAAGTTGTATCTCTTATGATTAATCCAAAGAACAATCGTAGGACTTTGTTTCCTCTGGAGAGAGCTACGCTAGCTTTTTTTCCCACCATGTTTCCAGTTTTTTGCTAGGCTAAACTAACAGGCTGCTTTCTGTAGATTCACCCTACAGACATGAGAGTATCAGAGATCTATTTGATCTAACAATCGTCAAGAAGGTCAGTATTGACGATTCCTGTAAGCGTTATTAATATCTAAATTGTGTATATTGCCCTCTTGCATCTTCTGCACACTCACCTCGAGAAGCCAAAAGCCCATGTAAAGATTCTATTTGCCGATGGCTTTTAACACCATCAAGCCAAGTATTTTAGCAAATATTTTAACTGAAGAATTCTCACTTGAACCTGGTCTGATCTCCTGGATTGTTGACTTCCTCAGCTGTAGAACTCAGCGGGTCAAAATAGGCATGGCACTTTCTGACACAATAACTACCTGGATAGGCTCACCCCAGGATTGTGTCTTATCCTCTCTTTTATTTATTTTATACACCAACTCCTGCATTAGTACTTTTCCCAATAGGCACTTTATTAAGTATGCAGATGATACGGCCCTGGTCGGCCTCCTATTTGATGAGGAAGAGGAGCATGGGCCTGTCCTTGACTTCTTTATTAACTGGTGTGAGAAGTCAAACCTGCTTCTAAACACCTCAAAAACAAAGGAGATGGAAATTGATTTTAGAATAGCACAATCGCCCAACCCTACTCTTGTAAATAGCGAGCCCATTCAATGTGTTACTGAGTACAAATATCTTGGTGTCGTGCTTGACCACAAGCTCAGATGGGATGTTTGGTCTGAGAAAATAAATGCCAAGTCTCAACAAAGAATGTTTTTTTACGTAAATGATTGTCTTTTAATGTTTGCAACAGAATGGTTAAGATGTTTTATCATGCTTTTTGAAAGTGTGCTCTCCTTCGGCATTATATGCTGGTTCGGCAACGCCACTGAGGCACAGAAAAAGTCAGTCAGGAGGGCCATAACATTGTCCAGTAAATTGACAGGAATCTCATTTGCTAATATAGAACGCTTATACAAGGACAGAGTTTTAAAATTGGCACACAATATTGTGAGTGACCTGAGGCACCCACTTGCCTCTTACTCCGGGCGGAGATATCGTGCCCCTCTGTTCAAAAAGAACAGATCTAGGCTGTCTTTCGTCCCACAAGCCATCAAACTCCTGAATCAATGATGGCTAGGACGCACTGTTTACCCAGCTGGTCTGGCCCTGTCCCCCCTATTTCGCAGATGAGGGCCTTGGCCCCTTGTCATGTCTGCCGATATCTGTTTTTCTTATGTCTGTTCGTTTTAATCTGTGTCTATGTTGTTGTCAGTGACGTACTGTCTTATCTTTTTAAATGCCTTTGTGATGCACTGCAACCCATTTTCCCCTCGGGGACAAATAAACGAATACTACTGCAACGTTTTATATTAATAGATAGTGATGATCCCAATGATGAATATAAAAAATATATTAAAGCAAGTATCTCATTTTGTCTACATCTATTTATAAAATATTTTGACAGTACACAACAGAGGCAATGAAACTGATACAAATGTTTACTGAAATATTAATCTTATCAGTCTTTAAATTATCTACTCCATCACAGAAACATGTAATGATTGCAAGGACATATATGGCCTTTGTGAATCATGAGTGCTGTCTAAAACACATTAACAAACATGTAGGAGAGTGGAGTTCATTTTTAAAGGAGGCATGAGGCATACATAATGAATGTCTCTGCTTCAGTCCTCCTGCTTTAGTAGATATCTGTGTGTACTTTACCCTACTGTGACTAATGCTGCTAATTGTCATCAGGAATGAGTCACACCTTTTGAAATCCCTGTCCAATACATGATAAAATTCAAAAATGATACTTTGACAAGTGTCGTTTACAGACATTCACACAGTTGCTCAAACCTTTTACAATAACAACTTTAAAAGATGCTGAAGCAGATGCAATGTTGTGTTTCTTTTGTGTTGCCTGCAAGTTGCAGAAAGAAACAATCAAAGCAGGTTTAAATAATTTAGATTATCTTAAACTCGGAAGGTCAAAGGTTACATTTTTGTTAAAAACATGTTGAAGCGTCCTGAGTGAGAAACACTGCCTGCTGACCCACTTCACTGTAAGATGTCTGCGGTGAGATGAGGTTAAATAAATACTCCAAAAATATTCTATTCACCCTCAGGCTGATGATTATATACACCACCATACAGGTGGTCGTCATTTGTCTTACCTGTCTGAACAATTGCCCTTTCCCTTGACATAGAGCCTATTTTTCACGTCTTGTTTCAACAAAGAACCTTTTTGACAAGTGTGGACGAACGCTGACTTTAAATCATTACCCTTTTAAATTATGAAGTCAATTAGCCATACATTTTTCGAAAAGAGCAGCTCAAACCCAGAGGTTACTGAGTGCAGTTCGATGTCAGACTGAGTCAAAGCCATCACCTGTGACCTCCACGCCGACACACCTCCACATCACATAAGAGCGCAAACATTTTGAATATTTCAGCAAACTGCAATTATTTAGGTGGAACACTTCAGCCTATTTCCTTCTAAGTCACAGTGGACCACCCAAACATTTCTGCCATAAATCCTCCCTGCTGTCTTGGCAGACTTTTGGCCGGATTTCAAAAGATCTGATTGGGCAAATCAGTCTGAAGTAAAGCTTATTGATTAACAAAGCGATCTCAGTGTCATGTACTACTCCCACCTGTCTGTATGGACTGCAGGGTGAGTGCATCGGTGATGACTAATACAAACTACTGCTGTTATTTATTTATTTATTATTCCGTTATCTCTACCTGCTTATCCTGTGTATACGTGGGGCTCAGAGGAAAGGAACTTATCCATTACACATTGGAGGGAGAGGTCGTGTCTGTCACAGGGGCAAAATAGGGACAGATTACCATTCACACTACCAGGTGTGGAAGAATTACTCAGATATTTTACTTCAGATACATTAGAAATAACAAGTCCTGAATCCAAATAGTTGGTTAAGTAGAATTACATTATTAATGTACTTTACTACTTTACTAATGAAAATGATCAAAAGTAAAAGTTATTTATATGTAGGACAACACTTTTTAAAGTATCATTCCATTATTTATTTTCCCTGTTTTTATCACAAACAAATACATGTGGGAGCATTTTGATGTTGTAGTTTGTCAATTGGGAGCCAATTTGGGATACTTTGTAAAATAGAGGGGTATTATTTGTAAAGAAATGCATCATATAATGTAAAAATATAATGTATTTTTATAAGTAACTATAGTATAATGTAGTTGAGTAAAATATATGATGATTTGCCTGTGAAATGTAGTGGAGTGGAAGTATAGAGTAGCATAAAATGGCTATACTCAAGGAAATAACACATGTCAACATTGTACTTAAGTACAAGGTGCTTTTTAAAGTTGACTTAGTTACATTCCATCACTGCACACAACCAGCAAGTATTTCTTTGGACTGTTGGAGGAAGCACAGCATCCAGAGGAACACACGCAGGATTGGATTAAACCACTAAGGGGCCCCAGGGAAGAAAATTAACTGTAGGTCCTTGTTAACCCCTTCTCTCTGACTGATTGTATTATATATGCAGAGGTGGAAGAAGTACTCAGATCTTGCACTCAAGTAAAAGTAGAAGTACCAGGGTGTAGGAATACTCTGTTACAGTAAAAGTCCTGCATTCAAAATGTTACTCAAGTAAAAGTACAAAAGTATTGGCCTCAAAACATACTTACAGTAAAGTACTCATTATACAGATTGGTCCATTTCAGAATAATATATATTATATGTTTTGATTAAAATTATCGATGAAAGTGTTATCAAAAGCTGTAAAGGTGCAGCTATAGTTTGAATTACTTTGTATACTGCAGGGTAGCTTGTGAATTTACTCCAGATGTACTGCTTAGCAGTGATTCATAATTACTGTGAGTGGAGTAAAAAAGCATAATTTTATTTCGAAAAAATATACACAATGAAACAAAAGGCTTTAAATTGGAAAGAGTTATGAACTACTTGTTTGCCAAATCAATTAATTGCTAGTTTAGTTTCTTACAAATTAATTGGTGGTGTATGTAAACATCTTAAATAACACCCTGCTTATCCTTTTTGACTAAAATTACCAAATAGATCTCAATATACAAATTGCTAATTAAATGCAGAGAGACTAAGATGTCTATGTTGTAATCTCTCTTTCTACAAGACAGAAATAAAGTTTGATGACGACTGTTGAGACGTAATGTGCCGACCCTTTATACTCAGTGTGCAGAATTGTGTTAAATGAGCTCGTTAAAAAAGAATTGCTGGCCTGTAACACCCTTATGCTCCTGTGTATGTGTGGGCCTTTGGTGCCACTCAGGAGCGTAATCAATTGATTTTCACCGCTGCCTCTAGCTGTCCTTGAGAAACCTAGTGATCAGATAGTCGTCCCATTAATGGAAGGTCACAGGTTTGATTCCTGCAGAGTTATCGACATTTAACTGAAGCTTTTTCTACTAAAAGGCCATCTATTTAGCATCAAGAGAATGACATTTATGTTGTTTGCAGCAAGTGGTTCATATATAAACCTCTTGAAAGCTTTTACAATTATTGTTACACACTTAAGCCTTTAAAGTAGAAAACCCATATTTAACCCTTCTGTTGTCTTCGGGTCAAATCTGACCGATTTACTACTTTCATCAATCATAACTTTTTTGTTTTAGATTCGATTGCATTAGGCTTTATGATATCCTTCACAGTAGACATTTGAACATATAAAATTGCTGATCAACACTTTCATTGAATTTTGGATGATATTGTCAACTTTGTAACACCCATGGTGTTCCCGGGCAAAAATGACCGCCATAAAGAAAAGGAATTAGTAACCATCCGGATCAGATAAAACACACACACAAACACCCACCCACACACACACACATACTCTAGATGTGTTCCCCCCCCTTATGTGCCCAATCCCCCCATGTGAATCACACCTGGCACACACAAACACACACACACACACACACACACACACAGAACAATTTGACACATTTCCCGCTCTTATGTGCCCATCCCCCCACATGGATCACACCTGGCACATGCAATACATGTTCAGTGTCTATTCTTTGTATATTTACTGCAGTTTTATTACCATACGCACAATATAGTTGTTGTTAATATGAACATCTTTAGTCAAAGGCCCCGTAAACAGTGCAATGTACAATATGTTTAAGATTTTAAAGAAATACATTTTTTTTTTAAATGTCCAAGTTATAGAATGGTGCAAGTAAATTCCGGGTTAAGTAATCTCGATTCTGATAATTTCGACATTTCAGAGGTTTGCTAACAGACCAATGCTAAGGAGAACTTAGCAGAAGTAATATACGATCATTTTTAAATCAAATGTTTTGAATCAAGTTGTTGGTTTATTTATTTTTTATATTTTATGTGGCTATTAAATAAGCGTTGGGATCCATGATCACCTTGTCATGTGTTATTTTTTCATTAATGACCACCTAGCTGCACATTATCCATTACATAAGATAAAACTGAATATAAGATGTCATACTGTAGACTACAGTTCAATAAATACTATGATGTCAACTATGATTATATATAAATATATGTGTAACAAACAGATGTACAGATAATAAATGTATTACAATATATCTTGCATTGGTTACAAATAATGAGTTAAAATATGGACAGATTTAAGTAATCCATAAACAAACTAAATGTTATGCTTTCTCACCCATCAGAAAAAACATAGTTCCAAATTACAGGTTAATTGTTTGTTTGTTTGTTTGTAGCCTTTATTTAACCAGGTGAAATCCCATTGAGATCAACGATCTCTTTTTCAAGGGAGACCTGCTGCACATTGGTTACACATGAAAAACTGAAAAACAACAGAAAACAAAAAGGACGTCATACAACATAATTACAGGGGTACAACAATTTACAAACCTATTCACAATGACAGGTACCAAGAGTATCAAATAGCATTTCATCCAGCCGAGCTTTAAAATTATGCAGGGGAACCAAAATGCTCAGTTTCAAAAATGATTGCAGTGTTCCAAGTGAGAGGAGCTGCACACATAAAAGCTTTGGTACCTCAAACAGTCCTAGCACTTGGCACACATAAAACACATCCTGAGATCTCAGGCAATAGCTACTTGCGACTCTCTGTGAGATCAGAGAGCAGATATAAGTTGGTAATTTACCCAACATGGCTTTATAGATGAATATGTACCAATGACTGAGCCTCCGAACAGTTAGTGAAGGCAGACCTGCCCTGGCATACAGGGTAGAGTGATGAGTAAGTACTTTACAGTTAGTAACAAATCTCAGCGCACTGTGATAGGGGGCATCTAACTTTTCCAGGTAATGGGCAGGTGCATTCATATAGATCAGATCCCCATAGTCCAGCACAGGTCAAAAGGTCACAAAGCCTTTTCCTGGCCTCAAGCGAGAAACAGGACTTGTTTCTGAAAAAGAAACCTAGTTTCACTCTCAGCTTTCTAAGCAGATTATTGACCTGAGGTTTAAAAGTGAGACAATCATCAAGCCAGATACCTAGGTATTTATAACAGGTAACCACTTCAAGTAATTTTCCTTGCGCAGTAACAATATCCAAAGCTGCCTCCGGTGTCTTTTTTGCTTTTGAAAATAGCATTACCTTGGTTTTATCAACATTTAAAAGAGAGCTGAGTCTGAATTATATTAAAAACAGCCTGCAATTTAACAACAGCCTCCTTAATGGAGGGACCTACACAGTACATCACGGTATCGTCCGCATAAAAATTTAAAGTTGCTCCATCCACATTTTGACCTAAGCTATTGATGTAGATGGAAAATAAAAGTGGACCTAAAACAGAACCTTGTGGTACACCATTAGTAATGTTTAACCACTCAGAAGTGAGCCCATCAAAATGAACACATTGGGACCTTTCAGAGAGGTAGTTCACAAACCACCCCACTGCATGGCTGGATATTCCAATACTGACTAGCCTCTGCTTCAGGATATGATGATCAACGGTATCAAACGCTTTGGAAAGATCAATAAACAGAGCTGCACAACTCTGCTTTTTGTCTAAGATACCCACAATATCATTCACCACTTTCATTGTCGCAGTGATGGTGCTATGTTGCTTTCTGAAGCCTGACTGATGTTTACATAGGATGTCATTTTTACATAAAAACTCCTTTACCTGCTCACTCACTAGGCTTTCAAGAACCTTGGCCAGAACTGACAATTTAGAGATGGGCCTATAATTATTTAATAAAGTGGCCTCCCCACCTTTTAGTAAAGGCAGGACATAAGCTGACTTCGATACTTTTGGAATTGTGTTCGTGCTGAGGGATAGGTTAAAAAGAAAATCTGCAGCTATCTTTTAAAAGAAAGGTTCTACGTTGTCCGGACCAGCCGGTTTCTTAGGATCTAACTTGGATAAGGCTTCATGAACGACTTCAATAGGAAAAGGAGAAAAACTGAAAGGGTTTTCCAAACCACGTTTTTCAGAGTCACAGACTGTGGGGTTCACAGTAGCAGAGTTAGTAACATAATCAAACAGAGAGCCACAGGACACAAAATGCTCATTAAAACAATTTCACATAGTGGCCCGGTCCGATATAGTGCCAGATGCTGTGGTAATGAAAGGATGAAATTATATTTGTTCAAATATTAAACTAATTGTTTCAGTCTAATACTATGCAATTGCCTTTGTGTCCTTCAATCAGGCAAATACAGAACTTAAATATTTAACAAATATATCTTTTTTTTCTATAAGGTTTTTTTCTGTTTAAAAATAACACGTTTCCAAATAAATAAATAAAACATGGCACTTTTTTTTAAACATGATAGGATCCAGTTCTGTCAGACATGTCAGCTTGTAAAACAAAGTTCAACAGTTTGCTCAGAGGTGAGTAACAGGGCTTTCTAACAATGGGCCGGTGTGGCTTTCACCGTCATCAATGGAGCGAAAGGTAACTGTTTAACCGACCCGAGGTGTGATCAATCTATGAGACAGAGCTGCCAGCAGAGCCAGGGATCCATAAAATAATCAGACAGGTGATGAGGCAAAAGAAGGATTTATGAATTCCCCTTTACAACCCTGTAAGACCCCTTCACTACTGATTAACCCGTGAGAAAAACTTTGCACCTGTGGTCACATGACTGCAGAGCTGCAGGGCAGAAGTGTTTAAAGGAGGCTTGTGGATGGAAGGAAAGCACTCACTGAGCTAAGCACCTGCTGAGCACACCAACCACAAGAGACAAAGACTCTTCAAGACAAATCGCTGTCACCATGAAGGCCACACTCGCCACCATCGCTGTCCTCGTCCTGGCTCTCAGCTGGACCTCTGAGGCTGTGCGGGTTGAAGTAAGTGCATTATTTATCATTGTTGTAGTACTCACTGATCCTGGACAATAGCTTTGTTCATGCAGCTTACCCAAAACCTGCACCCTGTACTCTTTTAGATTACAAACTTGTTTTGACACATTATTTGAACTAATCCTACATCAGTTAACTGGTAAGATGCAGTTCTTTAACACCAATTATGTGTCTTTCTTTTCAGGAGAATGGATTGTCTTTCTCTCTGGAAGCCGTCATGAGGCTCCAGGAGCTGACAGAGAGCAGCGGAGCAGGACAACAGAGCCCTCGACTCAGGGCGAGCACCGGGTCCCTGTGTGCCGACCCCATGCTCCCCCAGGAGTTCCTGCCCCTCTGTAGGCTGAGAGGAGCATCTGCATCCCTGTCCAGACTAGGTGAGACCACTATATTATAACAGCCAGCCTTTGCGTGGAATATTAAGTATGCCAAGTCATGAATATGGAGGTCCAGGTGATAAAAACAGTGTGTCTTACAGTTTTTTGTCTTTATTTCAGCCATGGTTCCCAGGGACGTCTGTGAGATCTGCGCCTTTGCTGCCTGCACCGGCTGCTAAACAAGCAACAAACACTTTGCCCAGCTTAATACTTGTGATTTTTTTCCTCCCCCTCACAACTAAAGTACTTCAGAGAATAAAAAAAAAGAAGATTTATCTGATGAGTCAGTGACATTATGTTCCCTGACCACAGAGGCTCTGTCTCCGGTCTTTTAGCACTTAATAGAGCAAACTAAGCCCCCAAAAAGAAAGAAATCAAACAAGGTATGTTGTTGTTGTGGATTTTTGTAAACTGTTACTGTAGCTTATTTACTTTATTTTTCATTTCCATCATGGCTTTTATTTTTGGAATTTGTTTGTTATATTTCTATCTTACCAAGCTTTGTACTGTACACATATTTAAAAGTTCCTATTTTTCTTGTTTCTTAACATTGTTTTCAATAAAAGGCTTGCATTCATAAATCATGTGTACGTTGTGCTCTTTTCTGTAAACTCAATTCAATATTCAAATTATTATTATTAATATGATATGTTATATATATATATATATTTTGTAATGCATTTTTCATATAAAATAGTGACATATTGGTGGTACACGGCATCAACAAACCCCTCTCCCACAGAGTCCATAGACATCACAAGACATTGCAAAAAATAAGAAACAGCTTTGTTGAGCTATAGGAGGAGATTTGTTTTTCTCTTAGCTATTATTAAGATGACATTTTGTCAATTATGCTCCCCCAGATTCACTCCAACCTCATTATGTTTTTCGTGGTTCCATATCGAGTGATAATTACAACACTCAAAAGCCATTTTTGTACGGTAATGTTCGTTGGCCTCCTCTGTCAGAGCGACAGTTTTGATGTTCAGGGCCCTTGTGGGCAAATGACAATATAATTCATCCCTATGCTTTGGCCCTTATTACCCGTGAGTGACTGATGGTCCGAGCACTGAGCCTGTACCTGTACATTTTTGTGTTTTATTAACTGACCCGATGTTTTCCAGTTATATTTAACTATTAAAAGGGGGTTGCGGTAAAAGTGCATGCTTTGTCAACATTCCCTGTAAACATAAGGTTAAATTGTTGTAACATCCTTTCCTGCTTTTAATACTTATTTTTGAATAGGAAACTTTGGTGAATGTTGTCATATTTCTCAAATGACACTATTTTGCGTGCCTAGTTCCTATTCTCCGTTTTATTTCCCATTATAATATTTTCTTTCTGTTTTCCAATAAAGCTTAGTAATTTCAAGGCATACTCACTATATGTCTGGGGTAACCAATAACAGACTTTTCTTTTAAAATCCAATTTTAAACCCAAAGATCAACAACCATAAATCTCGAAAAACACCTGAGGTGTACAAACTTAATCCGAGTAAAAGATGAATGCATAAGAAGCAAGAGTTTGCAACACTTTTTTTTCCTACTTTCAAGTCTCACTACAACCCTTGGTGGGTTTTTAAAAAATATTTCATCACTGTATAATAGTTGTATGATATGTGTACAATGAAAATCAAAATATTCGCTTTGTGGATTTTCCAAAAGTTAGTTCTACAGTTATTTAATGTTTTCATAAATATATGTTGTATGTTTGTCTTTGTGTGTGTGAGGGACATTAAGTGAAAATTGTTATCATAATACTGTGATGCTCGACTCCCAGGCAACAACTGTCTTTTAAAGTTAAAGATATTGTGTACAGATCCAGCAAAGTCTGAGCTTTCAAAATATAAAATAATAAGAAAACCTTGATTTCATGAGACTGAACCTGCAGAATATGTTTGATTTTAATAATAATAATAATAATAATAATAATAATACATTTGATTTCTAAGCGCTTTTTCAGGTGCTCAAAGACACTTTACAGTGGTGATAAAAAGGAAATAAAATAAAATATAAAAAGTTGAATTAAAATATTAGAACAGCAACACAACATTAATCACACAAAATACTTTCTGACCTTGATGTGACTCCTGAAACAATCAGTTCACACAGTCAGTTACAATTCATTGTTGATGGAGCAGCTCCAGACTTTGACTGACACTGACGTCACACATTTGACTCTTATCTGTTGTCAAACTTTGGGATAAAGCTTCCCATGACGTGAAACTATACATAAGTGATACTTGACAGTTTATGGTGTATTAAAATGCCTTTTTCTGACTGTGTAACCAAACAAAAAAGTTGCCATTTGCATCAGCAAAGAGTCATAATACCAGAGCTTTGCAAACAAGTGACCTATTTGGTCAGCTCTGTTCGTATGGTCTCTCCCTTATCAGACGGCTCTGTGGCGAATACCTGTGGGAGAGAGACAAGGGGGAGATTTATGGGGTGGCACTGAGGCATCTAATGCATAAGAATGAAACCCAAAGTAAATAATCAAGTACAGCGCTGACGGAGGAAACAACAGAGATAGAGGTTATAAAATATCTAAAGGATTATGGTTATAAAATAAAAAAGAGGATCCAGAATGCTAACAGTGGGCAATACCTTTGGTTATCTTTTAGCCACGGAGTTTCCCCCCTACTTTCATTCTTAGCCAATAAATCCCTCACTGACCTGTCCAGACTCCCTATAAGAGGCCGAGCAGACATCCAGAGACACAGAAGAATCTCTCCTCTGAACTGAGAAGCATCTTGCATCATCTGAAAATGAAAGTGCTCAGTGTCGTCCTTGTTCTGGTGCTGTGTGGGTGCAGTGGAGCTCTGGGTGTGAAGGTTAAAGTGAGTATTACTTGTTCTTGGAAATACTTTGACCTTCGTCATCTTATCACTCATGCTGCTTCTGTTTTTCAGTATTTTCTGAATGCATCTGAATGGTAGTTATTGACACCAATACATCTAAATGTCTCTTTCTCATCCCCTTTCTTTTGGAAGTTCTGCATGATTTATTTTGTGCCTCACAGTTTTTCTTTTCCTCCCCTAGGTTGGAGACAGGATCTTCCCCTTGGAGGCAGTGAAGCAGCTGAAGGAACTGATGGATTTAGATGACAACGTTAGCCCTCGCGTCTCTGAGACGAGCGTGGTAGCTGCTTGTGCTAATCCTGTCCTGCCTCAAGTCTTTCGGCCAGTTTGCCAAGGGAAGGGGACAGGCATCATTTTCTCCAAACTAGGTAAGACTTTGCAAAAAATTGTATAATTGTTAAAAAACTATTCTTAATTGAACTAGACAAAAAGGTATTTTTGGGGCCTAATTTCAGTGGTGAATTAATACACATTCGGTGCAAATATTAATATTGACAAAACCAGCACATCGAATTAGCCATGTCCATTATAGTGAAGCAACATATCGATTCACTCATAAATGTGTTTTGAATAGTTTTTGCACACAAATGGAGCTGTATGGCAGAGAGGAACAAGCTCTTTTGTGTTTTGCATTCAAAGAGATATGCTTAACACAACCAAACACTTCCCTGATGAAGGAGCTGTGTTAGCTGTTTAATAGCGTAGCACTGAAAACTTAGCCTGGCTGCCCAGTTTGTAAATCAATGAGTTACATCTCATTGTTTTTTTTCTGTACAACAATTCATTCAGACATGAAAGTGAAACATACTTTCAGCAAGAAAACAACAATTTAGACTATTCCTGATAAAAGGACCTGCTTTACCACCCACAGAATTGCTCAGTGAGAACAATTTTAACATTTGGATTTTGGTACATTCATACAGGAAACAATCTCACAGGCTCTTAGAGAAATGTCCTTGCTCCTGACTTGAATTAAACCACCCTAACATCAGGCGCAGGCTTCAGTTTGCTCAAATGGATTCCTCGAGTTCCCTGTTTACACTTTGTACTATGCACATCCTGCAATTGCTGCAGCATAAAGAGGCTCTGGAATGATAATGCCAGACAAGAGGCCTATGAATGGCTGTTCAAATACTCTTTCGGGGCCATTAAAGCTCAATAGACAAAGGCAACAACCTTGTGGGTGTATTGAGACGGATACAGAAACGGATCTCGTTTTCAAAATTACAGCATTACATGAAAGTGAAAACCTGGTACTTGGGTGGGGGGAAAAAAACGTTCACTTTTTCATTTCCAGTCAGACTAATATTTATGTTTTTCTTTCTGTTTCTTGCACTTTCCAGCCTCTATCATGGCGTCTTCAGATCCTTGTGAGATATGTGTCAACCCTTCCTGCTATGGGTGTCTGAACTGAGGCTGCCATCTGCTAGAAACATACACACGTCTGACTGAGAGCCTTTGGGGCCGTCATCCTACATCTTCTTTAACATTCATATGGCAACCATTGACTTCGGCAATACACATCCTGTCACCTAACCAACCGCAATGGGTCTCATGGCTCACTGGTCGACATACACATTTTTAATTGATATATAGGCTTATCAAATAATGTAAAACTGGGTTTTGACCATTTTTACAAGTTTTGGTAGATCTAAAGTAAAATGGCAAAGCAGATGTTTTGCATTATTTTAATATTACTTTGTTGTTTTCTTATTGAACTTTTTATTTATTGAGTGTGAGCTTCTTGATAATAAAAATATGTATTCTTTGCATCCTTAAAAGCAGTTTTTACTTGATGTTTCAAGAATAATGTAATGCTCACACACATACACGTCTCACCTTTTTATACAAACACAAAATCACACACACACACACACACACACACACACACACACACACACACACACACACACACACACACACACACAGATAATTTATGAAACAGTATTTAGGAACGTTCCTGACTGACATTAATAATAATAATAATAACATTTTTTGTAGGCGCCTTTCATGACACCCAAGGACACCGTAAAAATGTGTTAAAAAAAGAAAATGCTAATAGGCAACAGAACATGATAAAAACACAAACAGGAAATCATGGAGGAGACAATCAAGTGGACACAAATGAGTAGTGAGTAGTACAGTGAGTAGGCAGATTTGAACAGGTGGGTTTTTAATTGGGATTTGAATATGGTGATTGTGTCTGACTGTCTGACTGTCGGATGTGCGGGGGGAGGGAGTTCCAGAGTCTGGGAGCAGTGCAGCTAAAAGCCTGAGCACCCATGGTGACGAGGCGTGTGGTGGGGACGGTTAGCAGACCAGCAGAGGAGGAGCGGAGGGAGCGAGAGGGGGTATACTCCTGAAGAAGGTCAGCCAGATAAGGGGGTGCCAGGTTATGTAGGGCTTTGTAAGTGAGCAGTAGGTTGATATGCATGATATCAGTGACCTGCTTTCCTATTCCCTGTGCTTCACATTTATCAGATGGCACACATTGTCAATGGATCAGTTAATGCACAGGCCAAAATTATCAACTTCAACAATCAGTGTGCTTAATCCATGGTGGCTGATGTGTGTTCCTGTGCATTAAAATAATTAGATATGAAGCCGGGACAATGTTCTTACTTACTGAGACAACTACACTAATAATAACAAAAAGCAATCCCAATACAGAAAGTGACAATTTAAAAAACTGTGCATACGTAAAGAACTTTTTTTTTAATGTAACCTTCATTTAGCTAAAATGTTTTACTTTGACAAGGCGGTATCAATTACAAATATCAAAATAAAGAAATAGAGAATTAGGAAATGAATAGCAAGTAGACAATAGTTACAGACCTTAAACAAAATACAATTAAATAGCAATAACAAAGAAATAAAATACATTAATCTAGTTCATTTTGTATTAAGCCCACGTTCACATTATTTGTATCGTTTCATCTTATGGATTTACTATTGAATATTGTTAATTTATTTTATTAATCTATTCTTTACACTTGACATCTATGTTATGTGTGTCTGTCCACCCTTGGATATGGCTATTATACATATATATAAAAATGACTGAAACACATTTCTGGATGGAGTGAGACCTCTCGCCTCTTTGGATCTATGTTTCCTCTTTTCAACGTTTGTCGACCTCTGCCGATTGGTAGGTGACGGTCCCATCGGTAACTAAAGATTTCCGACAATCACTGCTTGCGAGTCGACCTTAGCTTAGCGTAGGGTAAGCTATAACACACCTATTATTTCAATTGTTACAACGGTGTTTTTACGTTTAAGTGCCCATTTCTTTCTTTTGCAGTTTTTTCGAATGTTGACTCGCTTATTCAAAGACATGGGTCGCCATGATACTGCAGTCACTTCAAATGGAAATAAAAGTATAAATGTTTGTGGGGCATACACAACATTTCTGTTCTGCCTTCAATAAAAATATCTAACTTGATCAAACAGGAGAGAAGTCAGTGGTATTCTTGGTATATACAACTTTCTATACCTTGACGTGCGTCACGCGGTTCGTTGGTCTAGGGGTATGATTCTCGCTTAGGGTGCGAGAGGTCCCGGGTTCAAATCCCGGACGAGCCCTCCCATTTTTAGAAGTTTAATGATTATTAAAATAATCCACTTGTCTGTTCATGTTATAATGCCTCAACAACACGATGGAACTGTTCAACATCAGTATGTTATGAGTTTAAAACAAATATATTCATTCTTTTCGTTGTTTACAAATGTTACTTGACTTCATTAAGTGACTTAGTTACACTCATTTAATGAATGTAGCAGGCTATTCTCATTTCTCACACAATTATGAGTTCACAACACATTGTGTAACTTGAGTCTAAACTCACCAGGTGGACTAACAAGTGTATGAAAAAAAGAACTGTAAGGACACTGATATGATCAGCCAAACATCGGGAGAATTTCCTTCACAGTTGTTTTGTAGGTTACCCTGCCTAGTCACTTTTACCTGGCTGGTCACTGTCATATTGCGTCACTTCCTCAATTCTGCTAGACTTTCACCAACCAATTGACACATCCGGGCACAATTTAAATACCGCGCGGGATGTTCATTCAGGTGTGAGACAAACCTATTTCACAAACTCTGCAACGCCTTTCAACCGCAGGATAAGGAGCCGACTGTTTGAGGTAAGTTTAGTGCGCTATCAAGCTGTGTTAAATACTGCCTGTCAAACGAAATGCCAGGTACCGATAATACTAGGATTGAACGCTTGGAGATGCACGAGAAAGGTAGAGGCAAGCTATCATAGTGATTGCCAAGACTATTCGTGCATTAATCTTCAACAATAGTTGTAGCCCCTTTTTGTTTTTAAATGTATGTGTAGTCATTTTGAGTGTCTCTGTTGTCATTGTTTTATTCTCGGTTGTAGTACCTTAAAGTCTCTGTGATTGGTTTGTTCTTGTAGTTTTCCCCCCTGTGTTGTTTGTATTATTAGATTTATTAGCCACACAATTCCTGCATTAATCTTCAAATAATTGTTAAGCCTATTTGTTCTCTTTATGCTCATTTTGAGTCTCTCTGTAGTAATTTACATCTCTTTTGTACTCACGCTAAGTCTCCAGGTAATTGAGTTGGTATTGTAGGTTGTTTCTTATGTTCGACTCATTTTGTAGTGTCTCTTTGTTTTCTTTTTGTTTCATTTTGAGTCTCAATATTTTTCTTTTATATTTAGGCGCTTTGTTTATCTTTTTTGTATTTGTTTAATCATATAGAGATTTTAGTGTGGTTGTTTTTCAAATGATGTGTGTGTGTGTATATAATGGTTTAAATCAGCACCTTTACCACCTACAGCTATACAATCTCATTTAAACCCCTAATCATAACAAAAACAATACAAATAATACTGTGATATGTAACATACATTAAGTGAAGGAGTAATTATTTTAATCTAAATACTTTTTGGTGCCTTTGGTACGTTTTGCTGTAGTTGTACTTCTGCCCAGTGTGCACGTTCCTCTCAATAGCCACCAGAGGTCACAATTTACTAAACGATGTTTTCTATACTGGGAGAACTTCAATGCATGCTTGTAGCATATTGATATATCCTCTGCATTTGATTTCATGAAATTGTGTTTTTTATTTAAAACAACAGCTTTGTTAAGGTTAGTTTATTTATATAGTACATTGTCAGACTCAAAGGCAATTCAAATTGCTTTAAATAGGCATTAACAAAAATTAAAAACAAAAAGACAATTCATAAAAGGGATAAAAGAGTGATCGCAGCAGAAAGTGCTGATGATAAGGCCCAAAAAGTCAGAAGATGGGCTCAGCCGAAGTGTTTACATTCACCACCGTTCATTTTGTCTCTGTTTCAAAGTGGAATTTACCAACGTTTTTGAGCGAGTATTTTATTGGAAAGTGTTTCGCAGTCGACTGGAAGTGATTGCCAATCGAGGAAACCTGACAATGGAGGCGACAGTGAAGAAAAAGGGAGGAAAAACACACGGGAAGCGATGCATTGCCGCTGGCTGTGGTAATGTCAATTCTGCCGAAGTGGCGATGTTTCTGTTACCAAAAGATGAAGGTGAGTGGCTGGTGTTATTGTTTCGTAGATTCGTAGATTGTTTATGAAAAATAAAGGCCACTGTGTTTGTGTCTATTAACAAGACTATCATGGCGGCGGCAGAGCTCAAGTCGAGTTTCTCCGCCTGGAGATATTCTCACTATTTCACTTTTGTCGAGCACAAAGAAAAGAACGTTTTAGTTAAATGTAAGTTGTGTCTTGGCGGGTCAAAGATCCTATCGACTGCCCAAAACAGCAATTAAAATCTGTTGAAACATCTGCAGAAACAACATGCTGGGACGAAGCTAGTAGCTAAGACCACAGACCCAGACTCATCCGACGCCACTCCACCTCCACCTAAGCAACAGCGGCTGGATTGGCACTTTGAAACATATCTTTGTGTTTGTGTTTGTATAGATCACATTGCTTAGCAGAGTTCAGTGATGCAAATGCATGTCAAGTTGATCAACAGGTTGTATTATTCTCCGATGCAATAACAGTACTGAAATGAAGGCTACAGTATAAGGGCATTAATGGGTGCCCTTTTTTAAGTAACTAAAAAGTTACTTTTCACAGTAACGCATTACTTTTTGGTGTAAGTAGTGAAGTAACTAGTAATTGTAACTAGTTACTGGTTTTCAGTAACTAGCACAACACTGCATGTGAACATGAATGTTGCATCATGCTATGAACAGATGAATGTATGATCAGGTGATGGCCAATCCTGTGTGTAGATCTACTCTAGATCTATGACAAAATATTGTCCTCAACTAAATTGACTTCCATGGCCACTTTCCTCATCTATCCTGTCCGAAAAGCTGTCAAAATCACTCATTTCTCTCGCACCAGTATCACTTTCCGAAGGCTCCGCCATGTTTACAATCACAACTGGGCCCATCTTGTGACGTCACAGCCGCTATCGTCTGCAGCAGCGGTAGGCTCAGACTCTGAAAAATTTGCGATGTTTATCTCGTCCCTCGCACTTCCTAAAAAATTATTTTAGCCATGAACAGGTACAATTATATGTAAGAAATGAAACTGCCATTTCATTTTGGCGCAAAAAAATGCACTTCACTGGCACTTTAAAGCTGCCTCATCGAATTTAGTTCTGACCCTTGGGACGACGAGTAAGTAAAAGTACGATTTTGAAGTGTATTCTTTGGAAGCCAGTGCTTCAACTGCAATGTGGTCAATTCTTCTAGTTTTGGTGAGGACTCTGGCGGCAGCGTTCTGGATAGTTGTAGTTGTCTTATTGATTTTTTTAAACGTTCTTCTTCTTCTTCTTCTTCAGGTAACACATATATAAAGATATTTTGTTATATAAACCTAGAGAAGCGTACAGCTTGACACTACATACTTGCCTTGTTCCTGTTAACCCTGACAACCTCCCAAAGAAGCCCTTAGTGCAGTGGTTCCCAAAGTGGGGGGCGCAGAGGCATGGCAGGGGGGGTGCGAGAGACCAGGAGGAAAATGGTTATTAAAAAAAAAAAAAAAAAGATAAAAAAAAAGAAAATCATAATTTGAAAAATGATTGATTCGAAAATAATATGATACACTATTACGTCTGTGTTTCATTAAAGCTCGGCTCTGTGTGTGCGTGCACGAGCGAGAGAGAGAGAGAGAGCGCACCGGTACCGGAGATCATTGTTGTTAGCTTCTGGTGCTAGCGAGCTACGCTAACGGATATAAGGAGTTTTTTCAACAACAAAGTGGAGGAGAGTCCTCTCCTGTCAGACTGAGAGGCTCAGTGAACTAAAGGACTCTCTCAGTGTTTAGATAGTTAACTTTTGTCTAAGTTATCTCAGTGGGTCTCAAACGTTTTGGTCACCATTAATGTAAACAATTATTTCTGAGGCACACGTTTATATGATCATTATAGTTATAAAAAAATAAGAGAATAAATGAAAAACAGGTATGAAATACTATATGACAGTAAAAAAAGAATAACGTTTAAAAGGGTGATTTGTAAAATATCCATAAAGAAAAAGTAAATCTGTTTACAGTTCTGCTTCATATGGGTGTTGAGAGATGTATCCATAGATCTCTTCATTTTGCTCTCAAAGTGCACCAGATTGATGCTTTTAACTTCAATATTTAAAGCTGCCCCCGGACCCCCCTATGTGAGTTCCACACACCACCTATAAAAATAGCACTTTACCCCTGCTTACACCTATATGCCGTGAGCTGATTATCGAGCCTTCATTGTAACAGTCGCGGGTACATTGTGTATTTGCGTGGGGATTGTTGCAGTAGAACATTCCACTGTAGCGCCCGGTACATTAATGGGAAACCCTAAATGTTTGAGCACCCTCTATGAAACGTCAAGCTACCCCACAGCACCCCCAAAATAAATCTCTGGCGCCGCCACTGAGCCTGACTATTTGTGTTGGGGGGGCCCAACTTTTTTTTTTCTCCAAAGGGGGGGCCTGACAGAAAAAGTTTGAGAACCACTGCCTTAGTGAGTAATTTTAAGGTTATCTTCACCTAATGAGGAATGTTTTTATTTTCACAGCTTGTGTTTGATAAGAAATACCCTCCCTCCTTCAGCTTTTCTAGTTATCCTGCTGGAGATAATCCCAGTATGCACTTAGAGGAGCATGTTGTCAGTCTGTATAGGCAAACAAACCAACAGACGATCACATAAACATCAAAGACTGAGAGTTTCAATGTCACTTAGCGGTGCACGTCTTTGGACTTTTGGAGGACATGCAAGGCCCACACAGGAAGGCCTGGCAGGTCAGGTCCATTGCCACAGCTTTTTTGTGGTAAAGCGATAAGTAAAACCAACTGAAAACATGTGTGTATTGACTTTGAAGTCTGTCGGGTTTACAAAGCCCTTGAACTCCACTTTCCTGACCCGCGCTTATTGACTTTGAAGGCAGCATTGATTGAGTAATGTTGATTTGTGTGTGCCTGTCACAAGCTTTAAGTAATAAACTGTCACTGATTTGTCTCAAATGCATCACTACAAATGTAAAAGCAAATCTTGATTTCAACATGTTGCTGTCAACTAAGCTGCAACAGGCTACTGGAAATACCAGTAGATGTGGATATTGACTTCTCGAAATGGTTGCCATCCTTAGAACTGTTTGTTCCCGTATTTGCAGTTTAGTTGGAACATTGTAACCCTCAATATTCTTTGGTATTTTTGTAAAAATGGGTCCATGAATTCTGACCGAAGTAAATAAAGTACATTTCCAGCAACTTTTTATTATCCACTTATGGGATAATTCATTTTGTTTACTAATTGATTGGTTTATGAAATATCACTTAAAAATACTCATTAGGATTTCCTAAAGCCCAATGTGATGTATTACAATTAATTATATGCGCCGGTGAAGATGGCCGCATTGTCTTTTGGCTCCTCTACAACTTTGCCCTTTTTCAAAAAAATGTAGTGTTTATTTACTTTTTGCCGTTTGCTTTTAACATGGTTCGCAACATGCAAGCCGACCGCACCAACTCTGCTACAGTATACAATATAGCAGAGAGGAACTTCTTCACATCAGAAACTTTGTGGACAATAACCCATCGACAGACAATGGAGATTCGCCATGGCTACCTACTGACGCAGGAGAAGACCAAGCGGGGGTCCCGCGCCGGGCTGCTGGTCAGACCGAGGAAACCAGAAAACCGACCCCCTCTTCCGAGTATTATTCTGGCTAATGTTCAATCGATTGAAAATATGCTAGATAAACTCAGAAGTCGGATTGCTTTTCAACGGGACATTAAGAACTGTAACGTGTTCATTCTCATTGAGACTTTGCTCAACCCCACTATCCCGGACTCCGCCATTGTTCCTCACGGATTTACTGTTTTTCGCCAGGACCGGACAGTTAACTCGGGGAAAAGTAAGGGAGCTGGTGTGTGTGTGTCATGATAAACAATAACTGGTGCACAGATGTGAGGATTATTTCTTCGGACTGTTCCCCTCATTTAGAGCACCTCATGATCACATGCCGGGCTTTTCACCTACAGAGAGAATTCACATCTGTTGTGATTACAGCATTGTATATTCCGCCGCTCGCCGACAACAACACAGCACTCGATCAGCTGTTTGGGATTATCGACAGAACCGAGACTTCAAGGCCAGAGGCGGCGTTCTCTGTGGGATTTTTACACCGCTAACATGAAGAAGGTCCTGCCGAAGTACTACCAACACATCAGCTGCCCGACGCGCGGGGGAAACATACTGGAACATGTTTATTCCCCTTTTCGACATGGATATAAGGCTCTCCCTCGCCCTCCCTTCGGCAAATCAGACCACATCTCTCTGCTGCTGCTGCCTGCTTACAAGCAGAAACTTAAACGGGACAGACCGGTAACAAGGACAGTACAACGATGGAGTTAGGAGTCAGACTCAGCTCTGCAGGATTGCTTTGCATCTACGGAGTGGAGTGTTTTTGAGGACAACAACATCAACGCACACACGGACACGGTCATCTGCTACATTGGGTAATGCATCGATGACGTGGTTCCGAAGGTTTCTGTACAAACATTCCCAAATCAAAAGCCCTGGATAAACGGCGAGGTGCGCGGCAAGGTGGAGATTTGGAGGAGTACAGGAAATCTAGATATGAACTCCGGAGAGCTATCAGCAGTGCAAAGAGACAATACAAAGACAAGGTGGAGTCTGACTTCAAAGGCTGTAACACCCGGAACATGTGGGCGGGACTAATACAATGACGGACTACAAAGGAGCAGCGGGGGGTGCTGCGGGAGTGTCTGCGTGCGCATCTCTCCCAGATGAGCTGAACTGTTTTTTTGCTCGCTTCGAGAGCAGCCAGGCCGGGGGTGCAGAGAAGGACCAGGAGCCCTGCCCTTTTGTTTTAAACAGGGCAGATGTGTGTAAATCCTTTAAAAGGGTTAACCCACACAAGGCTCCTGGACCTGATGGCATCCCTGGCCGTGTTCTCAGGGTGTGTGCAGTTCAGCTGGCAGAGGTGTTCACAGACATCTTCAACAGGTCCCTGCTGCAGTCTGTAGTCCCCACATGTTTTAAACACTCCACCATCGTTCCTGTCCCCAAAATGACAAAAATCACCAGCCTCAATGACTACCGCCCAGTAGCACTCACCTCCATCATTATGAAGTGCTTTGAGCGGTTAGTCAAATCATTCATCACCTCCTCCCTCCCTGACTCTCTGGACCCCCTGCAGTTTGCCTACAGAGCAAACAGGTCCACAGACGACGCCATAGCCCTCACCATCCACACTGCCCTCTCACACCTGGACCAGAGGAACACATATGTGAGAATGCTGTTCATTAATTACAGTTCAGCCTTCAATACCATTGTGCCCTCCAAGCTGGTAATCAAGCTCAGAGACATCGGGCTCAACAGCGCCCTCTTTGACTGGATCCTGAACTTCCTGACGAGCAGACCCTAGGCAATGCGGTGGGAAACATCACATCCTCCACCCTGATCCTCAACATCGGAGCCCCTCAAGGCTGCATGCTCAACCCTCTCCTCTACTCCCTGTTCACACACGACTGTGTGGCCACACCATCGTGAAGTCACCACCGTCATCGGCCAGATCACAGACGGCGACGAGACGGCGTACAGAGAGGAGGTCGAAAACCTGACATCTTGGTGCCAGGATAACAACCTCCATCTCAACGTCAGCAAAACAAAGGAGCTGATTGTGGATTACAGGAAGCAGCAGAGAGAGGGACACGCCCCCATCGCCATCAATGGGACTACGGTGGAGAGAGTCATCAGCTTCAGGTTCCTTGGGGTCCACATCACTGAGGACCTGACATGGACTCTTCACACCACCACCATCAACAAAAAAGCTCGACAGCGGCTCTTCTTCCTCCGCAGGCTGAGGAGGTTCAACATGGATTCCAGGATACTCTGCAACTTCTACAGGTGCACCATAGAGAGTATCCTGACTGGCTGCATCACGGCCTGGTACGGCAGCTGCACCGCCCCCAATCGTAAGGCTTTACAGAGGGTGGTGAAAACTAGGCCTGTCGCGATAAGCAATTAATTGACTTATCGTACGATAAATAAAAATGAACTCGATAACTTTTCTGACCTCGATAAATTGCCGTTTCCATGCGTGTTTGTTTACTTAAGGATGTGACCAGCATTTTAGCCAGGCGCGCTGTGTCTGACGGCCAGGCGCGCTGTGAGGGGCAGGGCTCACACACAGCCAGGTCAGGACACTCCGCGTGCAGCAGTGTAGCAGCCAAATGAATAATATAGAGACAAGCAGGAGACAACGTGTGACTTACTCTCGAGGGGAATTTGAAGTTAAATGGAAGTGGTTGCAAAACCTAATACCACATCTCCGGTGTGGGAATATTTTGGATTTAAACCAAATCAACGAGGCGAACCTACGGACTTGAATGAGCCGTTATGTCGCATTTGTTTTAAAAAGGTAGCAACAAAAGCTAGCAATACGACCAACCTTAAACTGCATCTGAAACACAACCACCCCATTCCGTTTTCCCAGCTGGGAGCAAACACGGCAGCTGGAGATGGAGAGCCCCCACCTTCCCGACAGTTTACAATCAGAGATGCATTTGCCCGACAATGCAAACATGTTGGTGTTCCTTGCTCGAAAACTTTGAAATACAGATTTGGATATGGCCTGTTGAGGCATCTGGGTCTTTGTATGGACAGTGGACTGTACACTTGACTGTTGTTTTAAGGAGTTTTTTTTTTAGATGGATAGATAGATAGATAGATGGAGAGAGAGAGCTCTGTTTTCCAGCCTGAGTCTATTTAATTTATTGTTTTGGTTGTGTGTGATTTAATTTTTTTTTAATAATTTAATTAATTTGTTTTATTTATTATATATAATTTATATATTTGAATATTATTTCACATTTCATTTGCAATGTTGAATGTTCAATAAAAAGTTCTGTTTGAAAGGATGTACTTGAATTATTATTATATATTATCATTAGGTCAGTGGTCTAAGATGGTCTTACAACGGTGCCGACAATATTATCGTTTATCGCAATAATTTCCAGGAAAATGTATCGTCCAACAAAATTAATTATCGTGACAGGCCTAGTGAAAACTGCACAGAACATCACCAGGGTGGAGGACCTTTACTCCCAGCGGCTCAGGAAGAAAGCCCTCCGGATTATAAAAGACCCCCATCACCCCAGCCACAAACTGTTCTGTCTGCTGCCGTCTGGCAGGCGGTACCGCAGCATCTGGACTAAAACCACCAGACTCAGGGACAGTTTCATCCCACAGGCAATAAGACTGTTAAACACCTGAACTGTTGAAACAACATCCATAATATTATTGCACTATTTCACTTTTTTAAACTATTTTTGTATTTACTGTTTACTTGCACTATATTTTGCTGTTTATCTTTGTTTTGTGTTGCACTGTTTGAGGAGCCTGTGACCTAAGATTTTCATCGTCATAACTACACTGTAGCTATGTTCGTATGACAAATAAAAACCTTGAACCTTGAACATTTTTTGTATCTATTTTCTTTTTCATAAAGTACAAAACCAAAATAAATTATTCTTTGTTTCAAGGTTCAAGGTTCTTTATTTGTCATACGAACATAGCTACAGAGTAGCTATGTCGATGGAAATCTTAGGTCACAGGCTTCTCCAACAGTGCAACACAATAATACAGAAATACAGAAAAATATAGTGCAAGTAAATATTAAAAAGTAAATACAAAAAGAAAAATAGTTTAAAAAAAGTGAAATAGTGAAATAAGAGTCTGTATGCAACTATTGGAATGATATATTAGATAAATAGATAAATAATTACTAAGTAGCAGATGAATGTTATGGATGTCGTTTCAACAGTATGTTTGCCATTTGAAATGAAAAATGTTGTATATAAATACTATATAAATGTTGTATATAAATGTTGTATATAAATACTATAAATAGACTAACCAATGTGATTTGTTGGGTTCAAAGCAGAGAACACATTTCACTATGTGTGCTGTGTGCTCTGCATGTGTGACCATTAAAGAGGGTTTCGTCCCTCCAATTCTATTCTATGTGTTGCAATGTTGGCAGGTTGTATGAACTTTCAAATATTCAATTTTCTTGGGAAATATTAAATGTGAACAGTTTTGTTATTTTACGTAGCCTGTAATAATTGGGTAGTGAAATGTACATTGCCCTTGGAAGTGGCATTGACAGTAGCAGATATGGTTGATAATTGAGTGTCACTAAAGAGCCGATTTAATCCATTCCTTATACTTTTGCTTCTGAGTTTTTGGTTTTGCAAGGCAAAACACAGACACCACCCTCTACACGTTTTAAATGCAGAGTAATGCTCATAATAGGCCCCATGCAACACTGCTCCAAGGTGAATCCAAAGTGACAGGCCTGGTCAGTGTTGTCCTTATCTTGACAAACCCATCCCCCCTGCACTCATTGGGGTCATGGATGAATTATCTTGACAGACTTCATTTCAAGTAGGTTGTTCACTGGATGATAGACGGTAATCTCTTTCGCTGGGATATCAAAAATAAACCTGAACCTAAACGGATGAATGAATCGCTCACTCAGCTCTCATTGATTTCTGTTTGAAATTACAAACTGGAGAGAAAACTTGATGGCTGTTCTGGAAATGTCAAATTCAATGTTTAGACGATGGGCCGTGCAATCGCTTACTCATCTTCCACCTGAATGCTGCCTTAACAAGGCTAAATACCTAAGTGTGACCTCAAGGCCTCTACACACCGGCCCGACTTTGGGAGTCAGAGGCCGTCCGAAGCCGTCAGAGGCAGTCGGGCATTCGCGTCGCACTACTCAGGTTGGTGTGTCGTCTCTTTACGGCACATTTTCAACCCTCCCGCCTCCTCCCGCCGCCGATTCAACATGTTGAATCGGCCGCGGGAGGCCAAAGAACGTCGGGACAAATCAATCACTCTGATTGGCTGTTCAGCTTAGCGAATCAGTGCATCAGAAGTGAAGCGGAAGTGAGGGACCAAAACAAACGATAAGAAGGCACACACAGACGGCTAATCTTCCTCATTTTCATCTCACCCGGACGCAAGAGTTTCTTTTTTATCATGACGGCATGGAATGAAGAAAGTGAAGACCAACTGATCAACTGCTTATATTACTAAGTCTGTTCTTCTTCTCTCGGTGTATAAAACGCAGTCTGTCTTCCGGTTGTTGCCTCTTTTGAATGACGAATACACACTACCGCCGCCTGCTGGTAAGGAGAGTTATTGCCACTCGTCGGCTGAAGTATTTGCGGTGTGTTCGTAGGCGGGCGGCTTTATCCGACGAAGCCAACGAAGCCCGACGTAGCTGACGTAAAAGTCGGGACGCCTTCGGTACGCGTTCTTTGGTCTCAGGTTGGTGTGTAGAGACCTTTAGTCTCCTCATGGCTGTTGACAAATAATTTCATGTTTACTCTGGTGGTTTTTGCCTAACGATAGGCCAGCGTCCACACTATAATTTTTGTTTGCCTAAATCAGAAACCAGAAGATTGTAGTTCTTTTTTTTGGTGTTAAAATTCAGTTTATTCTGAACTGCCATATGGTATAATCTTGCCATCAAACTTTCTAGGGAGTTTAAGGGTTTGGGTGGATCTCTGGCAAAGTATGAGATAAAGTCTCCTGCAGCGAGATTCGGGTTACAACCTTCAGTATTTCAAGGGAAAAGTCTAACGTAATCCGGGACCCACTTTCCAGAGAACCTTTTATTGTATAAATGAGCAATGAGGTGTTTGGATTATTTCGTCAGTGTTAATGGCATCCACTCAACATGTCTAAACAGTAGAAACTGTAAATCAATTTGAAATGATTGTTATAAGCTGCAGTATTTAGCCTTTAGCCTTCAGCCTCCAGCTCAATGTAAACAGGGCTGCAACTGATAAATAATTTCATTAAATATCAATCAGATGATTGTTTTCTCCACAAATTGATTGAGAATTTGGTCTATAAAGCATGAATAAACTGTTAAAATCCATGTGAATGCTAATGAAAAACCTTTTAAAACTCAGGGCAACATCATGTATTATTTATGGTTCCACAGATGTTAATTCACCACCAACAATCATTTTTTGCCTTACCAAAAAAACGTGTCCAATCAGTCCAGCTTTCTTTAAAATAAATTGTCATCATGAAATTCCATGTTACAAAATGCAGAACTTTCTTAAACTGTGTAAAAATGTGGGTTTCTTTGTACCTTTAACCGGGCAGACGGCTGTTTGTTTTTTTTAATATGGGATAACCTCAAACCCAGTAAAAATGTCTGTTTAAAGATTCAATGTGGCTCAACTTACAAAAACATTTAAGTAAACTAGAAAATTCAGAGACATTTTGACTGTGTGACTGAAACGTGGGTGCGCATCCCGATGCTAACATTACCCCCGCTGAGTAAGTAGATAGATAGAATCGGAGGGATGAAACCCCTCTTTAATGGTCACACATGCAGAGCACACAGCACACACAGTGAAATTTGGCCTCTGCATTTAACCCATCCTAGTACCAGGAGTCTAGTACTAGGAGCAGTGGGCAGCTATTGTACAGCGCCCGGGGAGCAATGGGAGTGGGGGGGGAAGGGGGTTGTCCGGTGCCTTGCTCAAGGGCACCACGGCAGGGCCCAGGAGGTGAACTGGGACCTCTCCTAGTAGAAGTCCACACTCCATATTTAGGTCTGTTCGGGGACTTGAACCGGCGACCCTACGGATCACAGTCCAAGCCCCTACTGACTGAGCCACTGCCGGCCGGAAGTATTAATAGCATTAGTTGTATTGTTAAGGTAGAAACAAGAATATCCATTAATTTGAGCTCACTTTTAGCTGACTATTTCAACTGTTTAAAACCAGGGCTGCCAACACTCACGCATTGAGCGTGAGAGTCACGCAATTAACACATATCTCACGCACTCACGCCACACATGCCTTTCCTCATGCTAAGTTTTCGTTAAAAAACAAATGTATATAAATATAAAAAATAAAGTGAAAGAACATCAAACCGAGCGGTCTACGAAATGAGACGGTCTGGCTTACGGAGGACTTCCTGTTTGCGTCACCTGACACCCGCGGTCCGTAGCACTGCCGCCTAGCAACCTGGACAGCGTCACGCATTGTGATTGGCTGTACGGTATTTGCACACTGATTGGATGTAACGAGGGTATACCGGGGGGTCTGAGCAAAGACGAAGGAGGATGAGAAGAATAAGAGAAGGTAAGGAGAATATATTCTAAGATATTTTCGCGCCACAGGTAAAGTAAAACATTTTCTTTTGTTCTTTTTTAATTAATTAAAGTTAATGCTTACAAAGTGCCAGTATAGCCCTAATACTTACTACTACTTATTTCGTTTTGATTGTTATATTTGATAATATATTATCCAAAAATCATATATTATATGTTAATATGATATACTTTTATATATTATATATGATCAAAAAGATAATTTTTCCATCTTGAAATAACATAATATATTATCAAACATTTATATATGTATATAATATAAGATATCTTCGCACCATAGGTAAAGTACAATACTTTCTTTTGTTCTTTTTAAATAAAATAAAGAATTTTAATAAAGAATTTATTAACACCGGAAAATATTTTTCTTATAGTTGATAAATACATTTTTGCTGTTTGTTATAGGATGTTTTCTAAAGTGTCAGGGACAGCTGCAGGGAAGAAAAGGACCCTTATTTCCATGTGGGCGGCAAACCAGGCCCCCAAGAAGTCCTATGACCCTGAGAGAGCAGATAGGCCACAGGAAAAAACACAGGAACAAGAGGAAGAACTACTGTTGACACAGATAGATGAGCCCTCAGAGAAAGAGGGGACACCTGGTACAAAGACCAGAGCCCAGGGCGGTGCTGCAACATATAGGTGCTCTTTTAAAAATGAATGGTCACATAAATTGCCATTCATTACAAAGGGGACACTTAGTACCTACTACTGGTGCTCTGTATGCAGAGTAGAAAATGCTTGCGGTCACCAGGGAATAGCCGATGTTGCAAGGCACGTTAACAGCAAATGCCATCAGGAAAAACAGAAAGCAGTGCAATCCAGCAGTGGAATTCAGCAATTCTCAGTTCCACTTCCTTCTGCTGGGGCAATGACTGTCCAAGAAGTGAAGGTTGGTTATGCTCAGTGGTGTTATGGTTATTTAGTGGATGATAAAGACACTATACTGTTTACATGATAAGCTAATTTCCTAAATAGAGTTCTGCCTTTTTGGAACTAGCATACTCTATTAACTAAATTCATTGTGTACATTCACATATTTCATAATCTAACACCAATCCAACTGTATCTTGTAGACAAGGAGGGCAGAATTAAAGATGGCGGTGATGCTGGCAAACCATAATCTACCACTGGCTGTCATAGATCATCTGGGGCCACTCATGAAAGAGTGCTTCAAAGACTCACCCACTGCACAGGACTATAAATGTGCAAGGACCAAGACTTCTTGCCTCATAAATAAAGTATTGGCGCCACATTACCAGAACGCACTGGTGGTGCTGATGAGGGAGAATCCATCCACCATCATTACAGATGGCTCAAATGACACAGGTAGGAATTAAATACCTTTACATCCTGGTATGAACAACATTATTTTTCTTTTTTATTCTAGCCATATTTTTTAAGTATGAGATATATATTTATTTGATTTTCCCTAAGATAATGTGTAATTTCTTTGTCAATGCAGGAAGAGAAAAGATGAACCCCCTACTGTGCGTGTGTTTGATGTGAACAGGGTGGCACATCGGTTCCTAGATATGTGCACCACAAGTGGAACCAGATCTGGTACAGCAGAGCTAATCTTCCAAAAGATTGATGCCACCTTACAAAACCACAAGATTCCATGGTGCAACTGTATTGGTCTCTCTGTAGACAATTTAGCCGTGAACATCGGACAACACAATTCAATCGCATCAAGAGTTCTGCAAAAAAAACACAGTGTTTATGGTTGCCCGTGTCATATTTTACACAACACTGCAAAGCGAGCAGGTCTTACCTTTACTGAGGTAAGTGTATGTTGAATATATGTTAAATATTTAGGTGATGTACAGGGGATACAGTTACAAAAAATGTTTAATTGCAGGTGTCACATTTTGATCTGGAGGACGTTGTGGTTGATGTGGGCTTTTGGTTTAAAGTGTTTATGACACGATTGCTGGTATTTGGCATTAATATGTTCTGAAAGGCTTAAATATTCATAAAATATAATCAATTTCCCCTAAATATAAACCAATAGTCTTTATTTCACGTTATTTTGTATATTGTCGCTAAAAACATACATCATCTGAGCAGACCATGAAAAAACCGTTAGTGACGTCTGCGCCAGAACTTGCCAGCGCGTGAAAAAGGTGAAGGCTCTTGTGTGTATTCTGTCTCCGTTTTCGTCTTTAAATCAACATGCCTTCTCGCTGTGTTGCGGCAAATTGCTCAAATACGAACAAAGATGGAACCATCATTTGTCAGGACTGTGGGCGAAGAAGTCCATGGCACAGTCAGCCATACTTAGGGAGTTTTGCTGCTGGAAACATCATGTTGTCTGCATCAATACTTTTTGCAGGTGCAACTGCTACCAAGGTCCTGCGTGTACTGACTCATATGGGTGTTGCCACCATAAGCACCAGATCATTCTTTAGGCACCAGCAAAGCATTTTATGCGAGGCTATCCAGCGATTATGGCGAGAGCGTCAGACATGGATGATGAAAGCTCTTCAAGCTGATCATGAAAATATAGTGTGTGGAGGGGATGGCCGTGCTGACACTCCAGGCCATAGTGCCAAGTATGGGACATACACCCTGATGGAATTGCAAAAAGGAGCTATGATTGATGTTGAAGTTGTTCAGGTAACAGTTTGGGCTTTCCAAGAAACTCAATATAAATATTCTTTTAAAAGTTCATATCATTGCCATTTTTGATGTGTGGTACAAAGACATTTCAATGATTGTTTTAATATTTATCACAGAGTAATGAAGTAGGAGGGAGCTATCACATGGAACAAGAGGGACTTGTAAGAGCATTGCAGCTATTAGAGAAGAACTTTGTGGAAGTTGACACCTTTGTTACTGACCGTCACATGTCAATAAACAAAATGTTGAGGGAGAACCATCCAGCTATCGAACATTTATTCAATATTTGGCATGTTGCGAAAGGTAAATTGACAGTGACAAACAGTTGAATAATTGTGACATGTTGAAAGTGAGATTTACTTCCAATATTATGTTGTAGTAGTTATATCTGTGTTGCTAGGAACATTCAAATAGTACATTCACCTTTTTTATTACAGGAATCAAAAAGAAACTTCAAACCTTGGCCAAAAACAGGGACTGCCAAACATTGAAGCCATGGGTTTCCAGCATTGTTAACCACTTGTACTGGAGTGTTGTGTCCACCCCAGCAGGTGATAGTGACCTCATTGTGGCCAAATGGAAGTCTGTTGTGAGCCATATCCAAAACAGACACAATGGCTTTGGAGAGCCATTTGCTTGATGTGCACATCCAGACTTGAATGGAAGGGAAGTGAGAAAACTTTGGCTGACCCCTTGTAAGTAACTACATGTTATACAACATTAATGATATTATGTTAAGCATTTCAAGTACACACAATATTTGGCCAAAAATATTATTGTTGATATCTTGTAAGTCATATGAGATTTATGACTGATATAACATTTATTGCCTCAAACTGTTGATTTCTTCCACCTCTAATTCTGGATAGTTTGTAGCAGTCGCCATGGTTGTTTAGCCTCTCTGTACTCTCGCGAGCCATCTGGTTCTGGCGATGACGTCACGCAAGATGGCGACGGATTAGTGGAAGAGCTGACATCAGAACCTTAAATCGGCATTTCGGGAGCCGTTTTTTTGAACTTATACACAATAAACTTATATTTTAATCAATTCATTTGTTTTAGTTCTATGTTATCTTTGTATGTTGGGACTTGTTAGCTCCATGAAAACACGCGCATAAACACTTTAAAGGAAGCACCAACCGCAAGGAATTTCTGGCAGGTATCAACTTTCCAGCCAGTTCTACACAAATTATACAAACTAAAATGTAAGTAGTTAACTGGTAATATGCCTCTTATACAACTGTGGAATATATTTCCTTTGAACAGAGTTTTGTGAGCTCTTGAGTCAGAATACCTGGAAGTCCTACAGCATGCCTCTGTGCGGTGGTTAAGCCTTGAAACCTGTGTGACCCACATTCTGAGATTGTACGAGCCACTTGCCAGCTATTTCCAATCAACAGGTAAGATATATATCCAAATACATGCTATATTATGCAGTCTTGAAATCAACATTATGTGTGTGAGTTGTATCTTTGTTTTCTCTCACTTATAGAGGGGAATCAGCCAAGACTGAAGAGGCTACAGGGAGCCTTTTCTGACCCTATGACTGAAGTGTATCTCCTCTTCTACCAAGCAACCATACCAGCCTTCACCTCTCTGAATCTCCTCTTCCAGAGACAACATCCATCTATATTTGTATTGCAAGATGAGGTATATCTAGAGGAAGTGATTTAAGCCTGCATTCCAGTATTTTGTTAATTTAATATTCGGGTAAGATGTAATACTTTCTTAAATATATTTAAGATGATTACATTCATCCGCAAGCTCTGCTCCAAGTTCCTCTTGCCCACAGTACTGCAGACCCATCTTAAGCCTCAGGACATCCCATATGTGGATAAGGAGAACCATCTGCCTAGTAATTGTAATTTAGTGAAAAGTAAAGTAAGATGAAGTGTGTGTGTGTATATATAGTAACAGTCAAAAGTCTGGACACACTTCACATTAAATCTAATTATATTGAAGTTTATATATGAATACAATAATGGGATTAGTTCTAGACTGATTGTTTCATGATTTGACACAGAGAAAAGCCTTCAACAACAGACCTTTGTATAGTACTGTATTTATATGTATAATTGTCTTTTGGAATTACATGAGTAATCATTAAAATGCTATAATGAAGCTCAAGGAAAGGTGTGTATGAAAGTACATTGGATTTGACAGGATACAAACTAAATGTCGGCTTCATCACCAGGGTGAGGCTCAATCATCTCCTGGATGCTGGGGACATCACCGCCCAGAAAGTGGAGTTATTCCACACCGCAGTCCTTAACTTCTTTGTGAAAGCTGTAGAGCAGGGGTGTCAAACTCAAATACACGGTGGGCCAAAATAAAAAAATGGGTGCTAGTCGAGGGCCGGACTGGTTCAATGTTTATTGCAAAACGTATTGAAATGAACTTATTGCACATGTTAAACCTGGAACTAACAAAGCTTAAATTATTGCCTATAAAAACAACATGAAACATTCAATAATCAGTTGCATTCATTTCTTATGGCTCTATCTGTTGCTTTTCCAGAGTCATTTCTTATGATTACATTTTTCCACAGGCCAACAACAGCTTTAAAAAAACAATTTCCCTCAAAGAAAAAAACAAACATGCCCTGTTGTCGCAAGAAAAAAAGTGCAGAAGGAAACATCCATTGAAACTCAGTTTGCTGCTCTGTGATGCAAGTTCAAGGCAGATACTTGGCATCTCATCTTGGGTGCAAGTTCATCAATGTTTGGGGTCAGGCTCTGAGCTGAGGAAACCCTCAGGATTGAGTGAAGGTGTGCGTGCAATATACCGGCGGGCCAGATCTAATAGTAATTAGAAATGATCCTGCGGGCCGAAATTAAATCCACCACGGGCCTGATTTGGCCCCCGGGCCTTGAGTTTGACACATGTGCTGTAGAGTATGCTCTACAAAGGCTACCACTTAGCGTAGTACCGGCTAGCGGGTACTATTTCACAGTTTTTCTGGCCCCATAAAATCGAGGTTCTTTGCGGGCCAACAACCAGGCTGAGTCGGGCTGAGTATGCTAAACTAGAGAGAGAATCGCTGGCAGGGGGCTACAACTACAACAAGATGAACATATTTGACCGTGATTTAATTGTAATACACGTTTCAAAATGATGCCGAAGTAACAACATACTGATACCGGTTAGTAAAAACCATGAATTAATGCTTTGACAAGTCTGCAGACAGACGGCAGGTGAAAAACCTTTTAAAACGCGTGTTGTCTAAATGGAGATCGGCTAAGCTAACGCAGTATATGCTCCAACCGTCCACACTCACAACAACGGCCTATACAGACATAAATAAACCAGCGACTGTATTCGCCATGACACAGACAGTCTGTGGTTTGTACTTGTTTAACTTTTGTCTAGTTTCTGAACAGATATGAGGAGCTGTGAGCTTGAGTGCTAACAGCTAACGGCTAATGTTGTTTTTCTGGGGTTCTCATTGAAGATGACGTCACGGCTCCGCCTACACTGCGTTACTATAGATACTACCCCAGTTCCTAAACTGTAATGGAAATGCGCCATAAAGTGAGCCAGTCCTAACAAGGCCTAGCCATACCGAGCGAGGCCGTGTAGTGGAAATGCGCCATAAGTGAGCCCTTGCTGAAGCATGCCAGGTTTCTTGATGTGAGGCAGAGGGCAGATTGTGGGGTGGAGGATGCCCTCTACTTTGTTGACAGGTAAAATGTATATATTAATTTATTTTCAAATTCTTCAGAAATTAATAACCAATATAAACAAATATACTGTTCTTACCAGCTACTCAGTTTCACCCTTACCTTTGAAGTATATCTCAAAGTGAATAGAAGATTTTAACTCTACCCTTGTTTCTCTTCAAAAAAAGGTATGCCCACCTTCTCCCCTACCACAACCCACAAGATCATGACTCATTGGGGGAGGAGTTCCTGGACTACCAGACCATGCCTGTGCCAATCTTGGAAGCAGACCCAGATATTGAGGGCTTCTGGGCCAACATGGCCAGTTTAAAACACAAGGTCAGATATCTAAGTGTGTCTCATCTCATTTTGAGTGACATGTGTGTATTCATTGTGCAACTTAACCCTGTTGTTCATGTTTTACAGGCAGGTGTGGGCAGGTTTGATAGACTCTCCACTGTTGCCAAACTTGTGTTGTGAGCGAGAGTTTTCTGTGGTGGGACTAAACAAAACAAAAACAAGGAACAGCCTGGCCGTGGAGGGGACACTGTCATCTCTCATGAATAGAAAGATGGCAGACTTGGAGCCATGCTTTAAGTGGGAGCCAACCCAATCCATGCTAAAGGCTGCAAAATCTGCCACCAGCAGTTACAACAGACCAGACCACAGCCAGAGCACAATATAGGTTTATGGAAACGACCTCTAATTGAATCAAGTTAAACCCTGTCAAGTTATGTATGTATTTTTTTTCAATGTAAATAGTTTGTACATGTTCGATACATTTGTAACACTGTACACATGAACGTTTCTTACTTAATCCCTGTCAAGTTATGTATGTAAATGTTTTTTTAATGTAAATAGTTTGTACATGTTCAATACATTTGTAACACTGTACACATGAAAGTTTCTTTTTTTTGCCCCCCCCCCCAAAAAAAAAAGTCTCACTCCAAGCTGAACTCAAATGTTGGCAGCCCTGCTGTTTATCTATTACTTGTTGTAACTGGATTCAGTTAATGACCGACAGGTGTGTTCAAAGATCAGAGCGTTTCCACGGCAACGCCCTGCCAGTGAACGAGAGACAGCCTGTCAGAGAATGTATTGACAATATTGTGCTAAATTATTGCTTCTAAGTAAAAAACTGTAACTCCAATCAGCTTAATATGCTACCCAGAGTATTTAGGATACCAGATGAACACCTGATGACTCTCGTGTTTGCTATATGTGTAAATCCGTTGGATTAAATTAGCATATCGGTGCGGCCGTGACAAATGTCCCTACATTATGATCACCAAATTATGTATGAAGAGTGAAAATTGTGGCCAGCCGAGCAATAGTTGGAAAAAACTTCAGATTTTACAGCTCCTCTCCCCTCTATCCCTTATGTCCCTCTTAAACGTACAAACTGCGCATGCGTGAGTGGCAATAACTCTCCTTACCAGCAGGCGGCGGTAGTGTGTATTCGTCATTCAAAAGAGGCAACAACCGGAAGACAGACTGTGTGATACACCGAGAGAAGAAGAACAGACTGCGTGATATAAACAAACAACAAATAGCTTGTGCGTTCCATCTTCACTCTACAGCGAGAAGCTCATGGGGCTTTCCCGAACCTGTGTCGAGAGCTGGAGTTAAATGAAATCTCAGATTTGCCTTCTTAATAGTTTGTTTGGGTCCCTCACTTCCGTTTCGCTTCTCATGCACTGATTCGCTAATCTGAACAGCCAATCAGAGTGATATCTTTGGCCGACGGCCTTTGACTTGTTGAATCGGCGGCGGAAGGTGTCGGCACGGCCGAAAAGACACGACGTTGCAGTACACACCAATCTGAGTAGGGCGACACGACGTTCATCGGCGGCCCGATATATATCGACATCTATCGACGCCGAAAATCGGCTCGGTGTGTAAGGACCTTTTATGGCGCATTTCCACTGCAGCGTGTAGCACGGTTTAAGCGTGCCGTGCCAAACCCGGCCCGTTTTTTGTTGCGTTTCCACTAGGGGTAGTTCCGGCTAACGGGTACTTTTTCACAGTTGTTCTGGCCCTCCAAAATTGTGGTTCTTTCCGGGTCAACAACCGGGCTGAATATGCTAAACTAGTGAGAGAATCGCTGGCAAGGGGGCTACAACTACAACAAAATGAACATATTTGACCGTGATTTAATTGTAATACACGTTTCAAAGTGATGCCGAAGTAACAACATACTGATACCGGTTAGTAAAAACCATGAATTAATGCTTTGACAAGTCTGCAGACAAGACGGCAGGCGAAAAACCTTTTTAAAATGCGTGTTTTCTGAATGGAGATCGGCTAAGCTAACGTTGTATATGCTCCGACCGTCCACACTCACAACAACGGCCTATACAGACATAAATAAACCAGCGAATGTATTCGCCATGACACAGACAGTCTGTGGTTTACTTTGTACTTGTTTAACTTTTGTCTAGTTTCTGAACAGATATGAGGAGCTGTGAGCTCTGAGTGCTAACAGCTAACGTTGGTTTTGTGGTTCGCATTGAAGATGACGTCACGGCTCCGCCTACACTGCGTTACTATAGTTACTACCCCAGCTACTAAACTGTAATGGAAACGCAGCATAAAGTGAGCCTGGCCTACCAAGGCCTAACTATACCGTACTAAGCCGTGCGAGGCCCTGCAGTGGAAATGCGCCATTAGTCTTAACTCTCCCATACACACCCATTATAAAATGTGAAACGGTGTGACATTTTTACACAACGTAAGCTGCGACTACGTGAGAACTGTACTAGCTATCAAAAAATATCCAATTAGTCTAATAAAGTCCATAGTCTCGAGAACCGTTTAAACGTGTAATTTTTAAAGTATGCAGAATCTGTATGGGGTCAAAGTGGGGTGTTTTTGAGCTCTGTTCAAATGGATTTCTGATTTAATTCCTATGGGGCAAATGATCGCAGTTTTCTGCGATTTGCATGAAAATCGCCCGTCACACAGAATGAGAAGCTTTGAGGTAATTCAACTGAAAAGATAACATGTTAAAGTTACACAATCTTACCATATTCATACTTAATTTAATATAGTTGTTGCTCTACAATTACACTTACTATCCATATTCACCTCCAATTATAGTACAGTAGGTGATAAGTTAGACATTGATACAATTTAAACTTTTAATACATATTAAATCAACGCCACCTATGTTCCCTGAACCTCCACCCGTTTAAAAGATGTTTCCATAGTAAGTTTGCAGCAGAGGATGTTTGCGTTCTGAATAATAATTAGATCTGTCTGAGAAATTCTGCTATCAGATCCATCCATTCGTGTTCGAAATGCTAACTGACATAAAGGTTGTTTATTGCTAGATCTGCAGCAAATCCTAAAAAAGACATTTCTTCCACAACATCGAACAGAGATTTCTCCTTGATTTAATGGGACTCTATGGGAAGTTTACAAATTATTTACTTTTTATGTCTGATTAAATCAAAGGAAAGATATCTTAGGTTGCAGCCACACCTTGTTTCTATGATTATATGTGAATTTATGGCCATAATAACAAACCTGTAATGAATTAAACAAGATAAAAACAGCTTTTCGCACTTTGTAATGTTGTTCCCTGTTTGAATAAAATCTGTAGGCCCACACGTACTACCTCCTCCTTGCTTTGGATAATTATTGAATTCTTCTTGAAGTAAATCATTGGACCAAGTTCCTTGCATGACAGAAAAACAAACATCACCCTGACAATGTTTGGCATGACCTACCTTCAAACCCTTGCTTCCTCTGGCTGGTTGAGACATCCTGCGTCTGATGTTTCACAGACATAACCAAAGAAAAGTAAACATAAGCACTGAACACTGCAAAACCTAGTCATCCTTTCCTGCAGAGTTCAATATAAGATTTTGTTCCCAGAGCACTATGTGGCTAGGAAGACGATTTGAAGATGATTTGAAAGACAGAGTGAAACAAAGAGATATTTTATTGTGCTTGAAACCCAGGGGAACCCTGTCAGACAAATATCAGTTTTGTGCCAGAAACTGAGGTAAAGGGTCTTATTTCACTGTATTCAGGAAGTTCCTGGGAATCGACCTCTATAAAAAAAAAAAACATAGCAACGATGTGATGAACTGTTCACACCAACACAGTCTCACTCCCTGATAGTCCAATAGCGACGCTTGGTCAGGGTCCTATGGCGTGCAGTTGTGACGCACCGAGTCTCCTTCAGCTTCATAAACGGACTGTTGGGGTGAAGCAGCCTTCAGTGGTTGAAGGTTCGAGCCCCCTCCGCTCCGTTCGTTTGATGAGTGGTCTGCTGTAAAAAGGAACGGCTCAGACGCAGAGATATGAGGTTTAACAATAAGCTGATTTAATGGTAAAAACAACAGTACAATATAACGAAGTACTTCGGGCCTTGGCTCTTACTACCGTGCGATGTATGTATCAGACAGTCAGACAGAACAAAGGCCCCGAGCGTACAGAATTCATAATATTTATGCCCACAAACGGAGAGGAGTTGTGTGGGAGGAGTTGTGTCGGTTGCTCCTTCCTAGGTGTTCATCCATTGGTGGACTCACTCCTGGGCGAGCCCTAGGCAGTGAATCAGAGTGAGTTAGCCATCGACGAGGTCTAAACAGCGAATCAGAGTGAGTCAGCCATAAGTGTGGGAACTTTGGATCTCCTGCGCCGCCGATCAGTCCCAGGCCATATTTTATGGCAGCCATAAAATAAACAATTCTGGGTCGCACGGGGGTGAGGTACCAATCCTTATCTTCGTTTATCCTCAGCACCTGGCCGTACCACTCCGCATCCCAATCTTTCTCTCAGAACAATCTCTGCATAGACTCAATGGTGTCAGTTTTATTACCTTTCTCCTACAACCCCCCCATGCTCCTATCCGGCCCATTAAAAACCCGGGGGGGGTCGACTGGAACCTCAACATTCCTAAGTCAACGCACACACAATTGACCACATCAAACAAAACAAAATAAGAACACTTGGTCTAGTTTCATAAGTATACATTTTACACAGACAAAGTTATAATTATTAAAACAGGTTATAATTATTGGAACAGGTTATATAGGATATACAGGTTACTTTAATCCCCCTTTTGATCTCACCTCCAGAGATCAATTCACACAAAGCATTCGACACATAACCACTGTCATTCTTTTCTACTGTGTCTGTCCCCCAACATTATATAAATCCATCAGAAGCTGGGATTTAGAGTACTTTAAACCTTCGGGAACTGCCCACCATAACAACCTCTTATGACAGTGGAGGGAGACCAAAGTATATTAAAACTGCGTCCCTGTCTGCTGAGTCATCATGCTATCCTCTCCTTCCGATGCATAAGCCAACAAGGGCATTTGGTACGGAGGGACAGCTTTTCCTTCAATGGTGGAACTGATGAATCTAACACACAATGAGCGGATACAAGGCACACAACAACAACCACATGTTACTAAAATGGCAATAAAAGTAGCTATAGAAATCAAAAGAGACATTATTAAACCTTTCCATGGACCAAACATGTTTGTAAACCATTCCTCCAAGGGGTTGTGTATCCCTGATTGTTCATGCATAGTTATGGATAGTGTGCGAAGACCTTCTAAAGCCTTTGTGACGGAACCGTCCGGAGCCGTATTGTTTGGAATGAAAGTACAACACATATCACCAAACATTGAACACACACCTCCTTTCTCAGCTAACAGCATGTCAAGGGCCATTCTATTCTGAACTGCCATAAGGGAAGTCGGCCCCAGCTGTTCAGCGAGTCCTTCTACAGCGTCCCTAGTGAGATTAGCTAAACGGAGCACATTGTAATGTACATAGTTGATCCTGTCTACATTCTTGTTAGGGGTGATAGGGAAGATAGCTGCGAGGAAAGGAATGTTCTCAAAACCTGAGGCAACTTGATCAGCGAGTTTATACTCATTGGGAACACCCCGTGGCACCCCTATGGAGTCCATGTAAGTGGGAGAGTTGGCAGATAAATCAAAGGGGCCTGGGGCGTAACGCTTGGACAACACATGTCCCCTACGTCGAGTGACTAGGTTGATGTTGAGGGAGGCTTTAGGGTCCGTGTGCACCAGTTTTTCGCCTCGTAACATTAGGGGTGCATGGAGGCGCACCATAGCACACAACCCCACAGATAGTTCGGGGATACGGGTGAACAGGCGGTGGCCCCCACAATAATAGTAGAGGCCACCCCTGGCCCAATGTCCTATACTATTACCAGACACGGTGTGGTTACACCAATCCGCAGAGATATTTCCTAGATCAAAACGCGGAGATTTTTGGACCATGGTGAAACATGTGTACCCACCGGCGCCTCTGTTAGGCGTGAATGGGCCTGTCCTAGTACCATTGTCAATTGGAGGGAAAACCTTGGCCAGGGTGGTGCAGTTAGGAGGACTAGCCATCTTGGTCAGTTGTAACATACAGTTGTAACCCCAGGTATCTGTGGAAAATAGGGGCGCAGGGTCAGTGACTAATTGCGGGCGGGCTGTAGCACAGGCTAGGCAATCCCCTGCCATTTGTTCTTGGGCTGTTCGGACAACCCATTTTAGCCATAAATTGTCATCTATGTATCCTGTGGCCATTTGGATGATGTCTAGAGGTTGAAGTTGGCTATAATCCCCCGTACATTTATCCGTACATGTGACTTTAGACAAGTATTTAACCTTAGATGCTCCCTGACGACGGTTTTGCTCTCTCTTTGGTATAACTTTAATTTCGAAGAGGCCTTGTGGCGAACCCCTTCCTGCATGTACCGCGAGGACATAAAGTCCAGCGTCGGAGAGCACGACCTTCTTTAGCGTTATGAGCACCGGATTACAAAACCTGGCGGAGCACGGGACGTCTGGGTTTCTCCTGACCACTTTCATTCTATATTTAAGGGATCTAACAATTGCCGCTGATCGGTAAGATGGCGTGTATCCCCAGTCATCAGGACCCGAATTTGCTAGGACACCGGACCAGGACTCGCAGGCACAACCGTAGGTGTATGTGACGGACAGATAGGGGTCGCCTTTGGCAAATGCACTGCCTCTGTAAGTGTAAGGATCGCCTTTGACCCTATCTGTGACGCTTCTGTTACATACCGCAGGGGCTAAGCAGACGTATTTGGCTAGGTAGGAATATTTCCTGTCGAGGTTTCTGCAGGGGGCAATTTTGCACAGGTCGATTTGTATTATTCCATCACTACCTGCTTGGAAAGTGAAGGTTTGTTTAGGAGGCATTTTGGTAACTTTTACCTCATATTTGGCCCGTTTGACCCTAGTTACGGATCCTCTGGCGGGGGAATGGAGTCTGGGTGGTCAATGGAATCAGTCAAAACAAAAATAACGGTAACGGTGATGATCGTGACCAGGGACATCCCTAGCAACCATCTCCAACTCCCATACATGGTTAGGTTGTTATTTTCAATGTAACACAACAACAAGGGTTATTTCTAATAACTAAGGATGGTGTTCAAGATACAAACAGTGTCCCAAGTAAACCACGATTCCCACTATCAGAGTACACCAACAAACAATAAGGAAGTGTAATCCACAGTCTGTCATTATTGAGTACCTTTAATCAGTGGTCCGTGTTATTGTAATTAGGTTCTTCTGAACACAATGCTAAAATCTCCTAAGGAGATCCTTTAAAACAAGGGTGTAAAATAGTACCCTGTAATGGTAAATACTGTGCTCCCAGAACCTGTTAAATATAAGGTTCAGTAAAAACCTGTTAAATAGAAGGTCTGGTGATTGGGGAGACTTTCACTGCCCTTTAATTATAGGGCTAACCTCTCGTTATATATAACCTACTACTCTTATTAGAAAGAGGCCCTATAGGTGGGCACAAAAATGCTGCTACTTATTGGAAAGTGCCCCTAAAGGTGGGAGTAAAAAAGTCGGGTCCTATATGGAGTCGTGTGTTTCAGAGTAGACTCGTGTCCGCCTCCTCGCCGGCCGTAATCTCCTTTCCAAGATCGCCTGTTGTTACCTCTGTGTCTTTGTCCTTGTCATCTGTTGTGTGGGTCGTTGCTTCTGCTGGGCTGTCGTCGTCAGAGGTGTCGCTCTCTCGTCCTGCTGCAGCGATGTCAGTTCTGATGTCGTCTAACGTCCTTGCTGGAGGTTTTCCAACGGCGCACTGGCTCCAATGATACCACGTTTCCCCCTTTCCTTCGAGGCGAACTGCATGTGATGTCCTCTGAGTCACTCTGTGCGGGCCGGTGAACCTTGGGTTGAGCCACTTCGGACGGATGACCTTCAGCCAGATGAATTCTGCGGTGTTAGCCTCGTGCTTCTCCGGTCCCCCTTTGGCGTCAGCAACCTGGGTGGAGAAATCTGATACCAAGCCCTTAAGTTGCTGGTAATATGGTTTGCTATCCATCTCTTCTACTTCTTTCCCTACTGCTAATGCTCCAGGTCCAGGAAACTGGTGACCATGTGTTAGCTCAAAAGGAGAGAAGCCTGTGCCTCTGTTTACAGAACTGCGAAGGGACAATAGGGCCAAAGGTAGTGCGTCTAACCAGTTCATGCCTGTGGCATCACAGGCCTTACTGAGCTTCTGTTTGATACTCTGATTCATTCTTTCTACCTTTCCCTGCGACTGTGGATGATACACTGATCCAAAGTTGTGTCTGAGTCCAAGGGACTTCTCAACTGTCTGCAAATGATGATTCTTGAAATGGCTGCCATTATCTGACCTCACCCTTCTGGGGAACCCATGTAGGGGGATGTAATGAGTGATAAGAAACTTGATCACTGAGTCTGCATCTTCCCTACGACATGGTATGGCCTCTGGCCATCCTGTATATGCATCTACCACCACTAGGAGATACCTGAACCCTCTAACCTTATCAATCATATCTGTGTAGTCAATGATGATTTGTTCTCCGGCCATTTTAGGTAAAGGAAACTTTCCTGGTGAGGCTTCACTGTTGCTCTGATGTTGTGGGTGAGGCAGATTACACATTCTTCCAAATGGTTCGCTATCATGTCAGGTAAGTATGGGTGCCACCAATGCGTGAGATGTCTGTCCATTTGAGTTTTACCACAATGAGTGGGGCCATGCGCTTCTTTTAGCATGGATCTTATCCACTCTGGGGGTAGAACTGGTCTACCGTCTGGAGAGTACCAAATTCCTTCTTTGTTTGTAGCCCCCCTTTCCAACCATAGTGTTTTCTCTTGCGGGGAACCTGCCTCCTGTGCTACCTTGAGAGTGTCATCAGTGACTGCTGGGAGTAACTCTGGTGCTTTGGTAACCAACATCTGGAAATGTGGTAAGTACCCTGCTTTGTCTTTGGCTGCTCTGTCTGCTGCATTGTTTCCCCAAGCTAAGAAGTTATCAGCTTTGTTATGGCCTTTACATTTTAGCAATGCTAATTTGCTTGGTAACATTACTGCTTCCGCTAGCTTTTTGATGTCTTTTTCATGTTTAATGGGAACATTGGTTGAAGTTACAAATCCTGCTCTCATCCACTGGCGCATTTCAACATGAATTATTCCATGGACATAAGCTGAGTCTGTGTAGATGTTAACTTCCTTTCCATCTGATAGTTCTAACGCTGCAGTGACTCCTCTTAGTTCTGCCAACTGTGCTGAGACTCTCCCTGTTACCCTTTCAGCTGCTCTTTCTTCAAACTCTCTTATGCCTGTCTGACTTACCACTGCATAGGCTGCCTGGAGCCCATGGATGGGGTGCCTAAAGCAGCAACCATCTGTGAATAAGTTTTCTGCATCTGGAATTGGTTCCTCCCTGAGATCCACTCTCAACTTCACATCCTGTATGACCTTGTCCTCACATCGGTGTGGTTCTCCACTGCCCATGTTGTCTGCGCTATTCACGCCCTCATGTGAATAGGTTATGTGTGCCTCTGTCAAAGTTTTCTCAAGTCTTGTCTGTCTGGTGGATGACATGGTGAATGCGCTGGAGTTAACAAATGAGACAATGCTGTGTGTTGTCAAAACTGTCAATGGGTGCTGCATCACGATGTGTGAAATTTTGTTTAAAATCCGAGCTGTTCCTGCTGCATGTCGTGTGCATGGAGGTTCTCTGTTTTCCACTCTATCCAGTGTTATGCTAATGTACATCAGTATTGACCTACATCCCCCCTTTTTCTGAAATAGGATTCCGTTTACGGTATTCTCATTCTCAGAAATGTCAAGGAAGAAAGGCAACATGTATGATGCAGAAGCCAATGCTGTTACCTGGGACATGGATTGTTTCAGAGAGATGAATGCTGATTCTGCTGTCTGAGTCCAGTCAAGTGTTGCTGTCAAGTTTCTGATACCTTTGTCGTTGATCAGAGCTCTGAGCTCTGCAGTCCTTGGGTTATACTCAGGTATGTAATGTCGGCTGTAGCCTGTCAGGCCCAGAAAAGATAACATGTCTTTTACAGTCTTAGGTTTCGGGTGGCTCAAAATGAGCTCCTGGTGTGATGCTGACATGCCTGTACCTGCCGGAGAGATGAGCCTGCCCAAAAATGCAACCTCCTTGCGGGTACACTGCAGTTTCTTTTTGGATACCTTGAACCCTGTTGTGTGCAGGCGCACCAGTAAATTACGAGTGGCTTCCAGACAAGAGGCTGCTGAAGGGGCTGCAATAAGCAGATCATCCACATATTGTATCAAAACCACTCCCTCTGGTAATGAAACCCCGTCCAACTGTTCCCTCAAAACTTTATTGAAAATTCCTGGGGATAAACTGAATCCCTGAGGAAGTCTGGTGTACTGCAATCTCTCTTTGTCAATGGTAAATGAGAAAATCGGTCTCATTTCCTCTGCCAATGGAATGCAGAAGAAAGCATTTGCAAGATCAATACATGTAAACCACGTGTGCTCTGGAGTAATGTTGCAAATGGCTGTGTAGGGATTTGGAACTGGTATCAAAGGAGTAGTAGTGATAGCGTTGATAGCTCTAAGATCATGTGCCATTCTGTAGTCCCCATTGGGCTTGTGTACTGGTAAAATAGGTGTGTTCCAATCACTGTGGGAGGGTTCCAAAACGCCTGCCTTCTTAAGACCTTCCACTGCCTGGGTCACCCCTTCTCGAGCCAACGATTTTAACGGGTACTGAGAGAGATGAACCGGAAGTTCCGTATCAACAGTGAAGGTAATTGGAGCAGCTTTTGAACAAAAACCCACGTCATGAGAGTCGCTTGACCACAAGTCAGGAGGGAGGTCACGTATCATGTCTGCTGTAAATGGATGATCTGTTTTCTCCCTACCATGATGTCTGTCTACCTCGTGCCTTTCCATAAAGATGCATTCCTGTGTCTGAATCTTAAGTGCATAGGCGCTGTGTGAAGGAGAGAAGGTAAGTGATGCTATCTGTGTGGGCTCCCAGTCCTCCACCTCTAACAGTGCTTTGACCATGGGACCCAGTTCTTTGGCTTCGTAACCTTTCCTAATGGCTAGGGAAATGTGTGGGGTGGCTTCAGAAGACATACGGTACCAATATTGTTGTTCGTCAGTTAGATCAATTGCTGCGGCTACCCCTGCTTGGCCAATATATAACTTTACTGCCTCTACCTCCCACTTAGCCATTGCTACCTCTGCATCAAAGGCATAGGCGTAGGTTTGGTCATCCTGTCTATCATAGTACAGAGTAAGATGGGGAGGGTCAGGAGGAGGGCCGTAAGGGCGGAGGAGATTGATCCAGGGCTTCCATTGTTGAAAGATAGAAAAAAGTCCGTGGTTCTCCTGTGGCCGGTCTAGCAGGCCCCAGTATATAGTTGCATACTGGGTAGCCTCTGCGGCTGTAGACTGGGATATCATCATCTGGGAGCCTGTTCTGATTGTGGACAATGAACAGTTCAACTTAGTACCATCGGGAAATGAAATGATGAGACCATCAGGGGAACAGAGGATAGAGGCATTGGCTTTGATCAAAACGTCTCTGCCCATGAGGTTGGCCGGACTTTGGGGTGCAAGGATGTACTGATGGAAAAATACCTGGCCTGCTATTTTAGTGGTCAGCGGTGTTGAGAGCGGTACATGTTCTATATGTCCCGAAAACCCCATGACTGCGACAGTATCATCTGAACTGGATTTGTCGAATTTAGGAGTGTTGATAGTAGAATATCGAGCCCCAGAATCGACCAAAAATGGCAGTGAAATCTGCTTAACAGTCATGTTCATGTAAGGATCCGCCAGGCCCGTACATTCTGGGTTCCCTGGGCCCCCTCATTGTGGGTAATACCCCTTCTCCGGATCATACTGCACGTACTGTCCACCAGGGATCGCCACTGCGTTCGGAGCCATATGTCCATTCTGAGCTTGACCCTGTTGTGCTACCCCATGGTTCTGCTGGTAATACTGCATGTCTTTTCTGGTTTCTTGTCCGCCACTTTGTCCCCCTTGTCCCCTTCCTCTTTGTGGTGGTGGTGCGCCATGCGGGCACTCCTTCCACCAATGGTCGGGCTGACCACACCTGAAGCACACCCTCTGGGCTGTTGGTCCTTTGAACCCCCATCTGGGAGCTCCCCTACCCCCACCACCCCTCTGTGTCTGCGTAGCAGGATTAAAGACATACGGAGCCACATTGTAAGCAGGAGCCGGAGGCGGATACACCCCAGGGAAAGGCCAGAACGGAGCCGGCTGTTGGGCCGGGGCCACGGGGGCTTTCGGCACATCACTATCTGAACGGACAACAAGCTGTTTGGCACTTTTCTTCTCGGTCTGTATTGCCTTACGGGCTAATTCTAGCTGTGTGCGGAGGAGCTGGACTCTTAACTCTTCCTCCTCTGTCTTTGTCTTGGTAAGTACCTTATTGTATTTACCCATGTGGTGGGCCAAGTGCCTTTCCCACGTCTGTGTAGGCAGATGGTCTGCCTCTGGATTGTCTTCCATAAGAGCCTTAATCTCTGCTGGAACTGCAGCAAGAATTGCTTTGCGGAACATCTGTTTGTGTTGATCATTATTGTCTGGACTACAATCAGTGGCTGTAGTGTACTGCTCCCTGGATCTGAGCAACATGGTTGCTGCAGCCTCTCCAGGAGTGAATGTGAATGCTAGTGACCCATACCCGCCCCCTGTTTGTGGGAAATGCTCTCTCATGGCGGTGCTCAATTGGCTGTGTATGTTGTTCGTGATGATGGGAAGATCGTCCCGATACTTTCCTGTTCCCACCCTAGCTTCAACTCGCTGAACTTCATACGCACTTGTCTGCTGGGCTAAAATTCGCCTGAAATCCCCAATGCAGATATTCTGCCCTGTTGTGATATCAGCAAACTTCCTCATCCAATTTCTCCCTCCCTCCGTAGGTAGGGGCATTCTGTCAACCAGTGCATGAATGTCACCCATAGTGAACGGGTGGTATGTCGACCCTCCAGTTGGGAGAGCGACTAGTGGCAAGCTCAAAACAACCTGTTCGTTAGGATTCTTGTCACATTGTCTCTGGCTACGTCTTACCATCTGAGGTAATTTAGCTACTGTCTCTTGGTCAGCTTCTGAAATCCGTCCTGTCATGGTTATAATCTGAACTCTGTTCTTTTTACGGCGTCTACAGTTCGGTTCTGCTTCCTTAGTCAGTGCAGACAAATACTGTTCATTGCCTCGTCTGTCTTCGCCTGAGTCCGAACTGTCCAAGTCATCGTCCTGGTCAATATATTCTCTCTCAGAAGAGGCTCGTTGCGCTATTGGAGCATGTTTAATCTGTGTGGATCTCTCTGCAAATGGTTCTCCATTTAAACTACCGCTTCTCCGTGGTGAGAGGCTAGGGGAGGTTTCTCTGGACATAGTATGCGCTCTGTGCTTGTGTCTATCCTTTTTGTGTGGTCGTCCCCTATGTTCTGTGTCTGAGTCATGGGCCTTATGCCTAGTCCCATTTTTTCTCTCATGTCTGTCCTGTCTTTCACACTCAATCTCACCCTGTTCTCTCTCTCTGAGTGCTATTTCTTCCCTCCACACTCGCTCTTCGTAAGCATCCTTTCGTTCATTTATGTCTCTGATTGCTATCAATTCAGCTACCGTAGGTTCCTCATTGGTACCTGTCTTCGGAGTCAACGTTGTCCTCAGTCTACTCACTCGTTCTTCGAAAAGTTTGGCATTTGTAACTGATGGGGTGTTGCTTCTTTAGCTGCTAGCTGATGAGGAGTAGTTATGGTGGTATGCACCATTTTTAATTCTGATTCTGTAGGTTTCCCACTGTCTGACAGTTGTGTGTTAACTGAGCTACAGCTATCCCTTCTCCTGGGAATAGAGGTGAGTCTGCTGGGAACCAGAGAGACATCTCCTGTCATTCTGAAATTCCCTCCCCTTCTGACCTCCTTTTCTAGTTCTGATTCAGAAGATGCGTCTGTAGACAGCATCTGAAGGTTTGTCATGGGAGGGGAACTGGGTGAGGGGGGGTTAGAGGTGGAGGGAAGCGTATAGGGAGGGGGTCGGGTCTTAAAGGGGTTGTATAAATCTGGATAGAGGAGGGGACCGCCCTCTGGGATGTCTGGGAGGGGCCCACCATATGGCTTCTCCTTCCTGACTGGCTCTATCACTTCTGTGGGAGGGGCTGGTGCAGGACTGGGTGGGGCTGCTATGGCGGGCAGATTTTTGGCGGGAGTTTTGCTCAGAGAGCAGGTTACTGCCACTCCATTCATAACTAAAGCTGCGTTATGGCCTATTCTCCTTAGCTTGTCAACTAGCTCCCTTTCTTTGTTAAGTTTAGAAGCCCTGATAAAACCTGCCTTCTGCTTGTTGAGAGTTTCTAATTTCCGAACCAACTGTCGCTCGTATGTATTGAGTGCTGTGGCTAGGAGACTTATTGCCTCGTCACCCTCTACTCTATTCTCTGCGATCATCTGATCGTGTAAGAAACGGAGATCCCTGCTCGCCTTTTTATGATCTCCGGGCTTAAGTCCGCTAAGTATCAATCTCTCTGCTTGTCCCCACTGTTCCCTTAAACTCCCCGGAACAGGGACTCCTAATTCTCTCTCTTCACGTTCAAATTCTCCTTCCATTTTTGACTTCGTTCGTATCTGCTTCTCCTAAAGGTTTTAGTTTTTTATAAAAAACACCAGATATCTCTGCGTACTATAATTTACTAATTATTGTAGTTTTATTCCCACAGGTATACAGTCTGATAGTTTTCGTTGCGAGGTGTATTTCAACCAGTTACGGAGACTGCAAAAGAGCGCCTCTCCTAACGGTTTTAGTTTCTTATAAAAAACACCAGATATCCCTGCGTACTATAATTTACTAATTATTGTAGTTTTATTCCCACAGGTATACAGTCTGATAGTTTTCGTTGCGAGGTGTATTTCAACCAGTTACGGAGACTGCAAAAGAGCGCCTCTCCTAACGGTTTTAGTTTCTTATAAAAAACACCAGATATCCCTGCGTACTATAATTTACTAATTATTGTAGTTTTATTCCCACAGGTATACAGTCTGATAGTTTTCGTTGCGAGGTGTATTTCAACCAGTTACGGAGACTGCAAAAGAGCGCCTCTCCTAACGGTTTTAGTTTCTTATAAAAAACACCAGATATCCCTGCGTACTATAATTTACTAATTATTGTAGTTTTATTCCCACAGGTATACAGTCTGATAGTTTTCGTTGCGAGGTGTATTTCAACCAGTTACGGAGACTGCAAAAGAGCGCCTCTCCTAACGGTTTTAGTTTCTTATAAAAAACACCAGATATCCCTGCGTACTATAATTTACTAATTATTGTAGTTTTATTCCCACAGGTATACAGTCTGATAGTTTTCGTTGCGAGGTGTATTTCAACCAGTTACGGAGACTGCAAAAGAGCGCCTCTCCTTAAGGAGGATGCGGCCCAAGGCATGGAGTCGAAACCCAGTCTACAATAACCTTTGATCGTCACGTATATGCTATCAGATACAAATAAGATTCTACAATACTTTCAGGGACGGTCCTTTCAAATTGATGTTGAAAATATTATAATATACAACCACAGTTAATCACACTCAAAATAAATAAACCTAATGTAACCCCAGATCCGTCTAAGGATTGCCTGTGTACTTAGTCGATGAGCCCCAACCCCAGAATTCGTCTAAGAATTACTGTGTGTGTCACCTTATTTCTCAGAGTATTTCAGCTGGACTTCCTTTAAATTTTAAAACCACTGAAATCTCGAACGACCATTGCAGCTGGACTTCCTTTAAATTTTATAACCACTGCAATCTCGTTACACAGTTAATCACACTCAAAATAAATAAACCTAATGTAACCCCAGATCCGTCTAAGGATTGCCTGTGTACATTAGTCGATGAGCCCCAACCCCAGAATTCGTCTAAGAATTACTGTGTGTGTCACCTTATTTCTCAGAGTATTTCAGCTGGACTTCCTTTAAATTTTAAAACCACTGAAATCTCGAACGACCATTGCAGCTGGACTTCCTTTAAATTTTATAACCACTGCAATCTCGTTACACAGTTAATCACACTCAAAATAAATAAACCTAATGTAACCCCAGATCCGTCTAAGGATTGCCTGTGTACATTAGTCGATGAGCCCCAACCCCAGAATTCGTCTAAGAATTACTGTGTGTGTCACCTTATTTCTCAGAGTATTTCAGCTGGACTTCCTTTAAATTTTAAAACCACTGAAATCTCGAACGACCATTGCAGCTGGACTTCCTTTAAATTTTATAACCACTGCAATCTCGTTACACAGTTAATATATTCCCCGTACAGTCTAGTTGACTTTTATAGTGCGATGTATATTTCAACAGATGGAGAGACTTCCAGAAGCGCTTCTACACCCCCTTTCGGCGATGTGGCTTTTGGCAAGGAGTCGAAACCCAGTCTACAGAATCTCTTTATCGTCACGTTTAGTCTTCTAGATTAACCCCACAGCAAGAGTTTGCGAGATCCGGTCATTTCAAATTGATTTTGAAAGTTGCGTTTCTCCTCTTGAAATACCCCACATATAACACAACTACAGCTCCTCTTTGAGACTGGAAAGTGTTATTCTGTAGTACTGTTCTTTCTACCGTAAGACTAAAACACTGAAAATGCCGCTGACAACTCTAAAATGTTGTAGTATAGCCAATCACAGATTTTGATAATAACAGGTATCTGCTCACCTTTCAGTCGTAGGGCCCTTGTTTAGTTGTCAGAGGTATTCGAGGTGTCTTCCCTGGACAGTTCGTCCGCTGGCTGCCGGTGTTCCTTCTATGAGACCCTACTCATGACGTCGGGGTCACCAAATTGTTGGGGTGAAGCAGCCTTCAGTGGTTGAAGGTTCGAGCCCCCTCCGCTCCGTTCGTTTGATGAGTGGTCTGCTGTAAAAAGGAACGGCTCAGACGCAGAGATATGAGGTTTAACAATAAGCTGATTTAATGGTAAAAACAACAGTACAATATAACGAAGTACTTCGGGCCTTGGCTCTTACTACCGTGCGATGTATGTATCAGACAGTCAGACAGAACAAAGGCCCCGAGCGTACAGAATTCATAATATTTATGCCCACAAACGGAGAGGAGTTGTGTGGGAGGAGTTGTGTCGGTTGCTCCTTCCTAGGTGTTCATCCATTGGTGGACTCACTCCTGGGCGAGCCCTAGGCAGTGAATCAGAGTGAGTTAGCCATCGACGAGGTCTAAACAGCGAATCAGAGTGAGTCAGCCATAAGTGTGGGAACTTTGGATCTCCTGCGCCGCCGATCAGTCCCAGGCCATATTTTATGGCAGCCATAAAATAAACAATTCTGGGTCGCACGGGGGTGAGGTACCAATCCTTATCTTCGTTTATCCTCAGCACCTGGCCGTACCACTCCGCATCCCAATCTTTCTCTCAGAACAATCTCTGCATAGACTCAATGGTGTCAGTTTTATTACCTTTCTCCTACAACCCCCCCATGCTCCTATCCGGCCCATTAAAAACCCGGGGGGGTCGACTGGAACCTCAACATTCCTAAGTCAACGCACACACAATTGACCACATCAAACAAAACAAAATAAGAACACTTGGTCTAGTTTCATAAGTATACATTTTACACAGACAAAGTTATAATTATTAAAACAGGTTATAATTATTGGAACAGGTTATATAGGATATACAGGTTACTTTAGGACGCAAAGAGCTTTCAACTGATTGCAATGTATTCCCATCGGTGGCGGTATTTGACGCTCAGGGAAGCACCGCATCGGTCCATGTCGGCGGCAGTTAAAGGCAATGTGAGCGTCCATTCCCATTGGATAACAGAGAATTTTACACCCAGATATAAGCATTCTCCTTACTGTCGATTGATTTTACAGTGATATCTGCACTACTCATCAACTCAAAAACACCAGATTATCCTTGTTAATTACACAACATTGATTGGTTTAAATTGTGTACAATGCTTTTGTGTTTTTCCCCTTCAACTCTGACAAACAAATAGTTGTATCGGATTTTAGGATGGCCGAAGACACTACACTACCCATAATCCTCAGCTATCGTTTGAGACTACACCATGCGCTTTGCTCGATAAACCCCGTGATTAGTCCTCAAGCTCTGTGATTGGATGTTGGAGTGACAGTGCGCGAAGTTTACGCCGAGCGTCAAACAGCACTTTGAAATGGAATGAAACCCATCGACGGCACACTAACCAAAACTGGACTCGAACGGACCCCAGAACTACACATGCTGGCTATATGTGTGTTTCGCAAAACATGTTCTATGGCTTGTCTCTACTGGGAATTGTAGTTTTAAAAGAGGTTTTCGTATTTCCCATAATTAGAAGTTACCAGTATTAAACTGTATACATCCCTGGAGGTTTAGGGGATGGGAAACACATTGGAATATGATATATTAGATAAATAATTTGTAAATTGCAGCCAGATTAATGTTGTGGATGTTGTTTCAAAAGTTCAGCTGTTTAGTCTTCTGGCCTGTGGGATGAAGCTGTCCCTGAGTCTGGTGGTTTTATTCCGGATGCTGCAGTACCGCCTGCCAGACGGCAGCAGACAGAACAGTTTGTGGCTGGGGTGATGGGGGTCTTTTGTAATCCTGAGGGCTTTCTTTAAGGTTAACCTGGTATTTTTACTCCACTACATTTATTTTAGTTACTTTACAGATGTGGTTAATGAGGTGAAATATAAACAACCCTTAAATCAGACTTTTGTTACACCTGAGTAAAATTCAGTGAAGGTGATTGTCAAGTGCCAACAATCAGGCGAGATATTTGATAGTGGGTGCTTGAAAAGACAAAAAATGTATCTGCAGATCCCTATAAAGCATATTCATTACTCGTTATTCTCTAATCGTTCATTAAAGACTGTATATAATGGCTATTTTACACATCCCTTTCAAGATTTCAAGATTTTCAAAGGTTTATTGACATATCATATACACAACTACGGTGTAGTTATGCAATGAATGAAAAACTTGGGTCACAGGTTCCTCAACAGTGCATTACAAGACATCTATCAATATGTGTGTATACTTCCACCATTAAACTGTCACATTCTTCACATTTCTACATACATCTTATAAGAGTATAATAAATATGTATAATATTGGTTAAAATAAGTGCTCCAACATAGTTAACATTGCAGGAAAGTTAATTGTCAAGTCCCAAAACAAACCATGCAATATTTTAGACTTTAAGTACTTTGTCAGGCTAAATATTTATCTGCAAAGCTTTTTGCTTACATGTATTTAAAAGAAGATCTTAACCTAAAGTATTATTTAATGTTTTAATAAAGCCTAATTAGTTTGTCTGCTTTGCACATCCTCCTATTAATATCTTTGTACATCCGGCACTAAATTGTTTTATTGTAGTGATCATTTACAGTATCTTCTTGATATTTTCAATTCTATATTTCTATCATTGACCTTCTACTTTCCCCCTAATTTGTATGTACTTTTAATATTTAAATGTTTTCATCAAATATTACACATTCGACAAAACATGCATCAGACCTTAGGCAAGGCAAGGCAAGGCAAGGCAAGTTTATTTATACAGCACCTTTCAACACAAGGCAATTCAAAGTGCTTTACAAAAATGAAAGACATTAAGAAAAAGGCATTTTAAACAGTCATTAAAAAGCAACACAATCTACCTGCATTGCAATTACTCTAAACGTGTAATAACGTACTTTAACCAGTAGGTGGTTCGGGTTAAAAAGCTGTCAAGTTTACAGTGTTAACACAATAAAATATACTGCTGTTTCCGGTTTAGTTCACGACGGATATATTTTGTTATCCACAGACGACTACACATATATTGTTTTGATATTTGTAACACAAAAGCGATGGGAAAAACCCACAGCAACACAGAAAAGATGGTCTTAACATGACCCAGCTGTCTAGTTAATAAAAATAATAATATCAAACAAAATATTACTATTAACTTTATTGTGAAATTAAAACAGAACGCTAAAAGAATAGTTTCCGGTCTATTCTGAGGCCCGATCTCTGCCAGATGTGTAATATTTAATGCAGCCGAACCATTTATTACAATGCATTTATGTGAGGGAGGCTGTGGCACAGTGGCCTAGTGCGCTGGTGTTCGGATCAGGGGAGCACAGGTTCAAACCCCACTGCAGTCAGCATGTCGTTGTGTCCCTGGGCAAGACACTTCACCCCAAATTGCTCCTGCAGGGATTGTCCACAGTATTGAGTATGTAAATTGCTTTGGATAAAAGCGTCTAACAAGTGACATGTAATGTAATGTGATGACTTTCAAAGAGTAAAGCAAGCACTAGCTGAATAAAGTATGACTTTATCTTTATCTTTCCGTTTATGAAGCTGAGGGAGACTCTGTGCGTCACAACTGCACGCCAAAGGACCCTGACCTAGCGTCGTAATTGGACTATCAGGGAGTGAGATTGTGTTTTTCACACATATCCAAGAGGAAGCTAGGAAAAATGCGGACGCAATGCCGAGCAACTGTTGCCGATAATTTCTAATGTTTTTGAGCCGGGGAGTGTAGGCCAACTTTGAATGTTGAGTTTACTAGACCCCATCAAAGCTCATTGAATTAGGTCAAACTGAATACATTGTATGTGTTTGTCATTTTGTATGCTGCACGAAACCAAAATTACCAGTATCTGGAACCATAGGGTGAGCACTTGCTTTCTATTCATGCCCCGCCTCCAATCTGTGTCATTGCCGGTCTCGGCTCACTCATATACCGTAAATGGAGAGGGTAAATAATTATAGACCCTGCTGTTAGCCCATTTTACAACTGTTAGAACCTAATGATTAAAAAAAAAAGTCTTCATGCTGTGTAGAATAAAAAAGGATAGGCAGACTTACGGGTATCTGTTTACCAATGTAAGTCATGGAAAAAAGTATTTTTGGGCCCTAATGATGCCAATTACCGACATGGAAGTTGTAGTACCACCGTACACACTAATGTTGTTTCAACGTCCGGCGCCCTTCCTGGGAGCTTGGATATGGCTGAGTGAGAATAAGCCTCACATCCCTCCATCCCAGCGATCCCTTGGTCTCAGATCTCTTTTGTCTTTGTCCTGTTTAGTGTTCATGTCCATTTTATGGGAACTGCAATGGGTTTGGAGCAAAGTTCAACGACTGGGTTCAGGACGTGCAGTACGAAATACCACAGATTTTACTTAAAGGTCCCATGTCATACTTTTCCGGTTATTACCCGTCCCCTTGTGTGTTATGTAGCTTTTTCTGCATGTAAACGGTCTGCAAAGTCACAAACCCTCCAAGTACACCCCGTAGCGAGTAAAACTCTAACACAGAAAAGACCTGTCTATGCTGCCCCAGAACGCCTCGTTGGAGATTTTTCTTTTTCCATTTTTTTCTTCCTGAGTAAAGTGACGTAAACGGGCATAGTGACGTAACGGCTCCGCGAAATGGACCTATCCGTGGAGCTCCTCACACACACACTCTTGTCTTTTCTCAGCTGCGGCTCCGTGGATTTCTCAGCCTGAACTCAGCCCAGTGCTTGAATTGGGCCGGTACTCACCGGTACACAGTACCGGCACTTCTGATTTTTACCCATGTGGTACCGGCATTTTACTGAGTACCGGCACCTTGCCGGTACTCAGTAAGAAGTTCCGGCGGCGGCACGTCATGACGCATGACAACAAATATGCCCAGCGCCGCGATAGACTATAGAGCAGAAAAGACATCACATAACGTTAGCATTTCGAAAATGTTAGCGTGGCTTAATAATAGTGCGAAAAGACAGCGGTTGTCGCCGGACAAGGATTCCCTCTCTCCTTTCCTGCTGAAAGATGGTGAGTGTACTCAGGGACGAGGAGTCATTTAACCAGCCGCCAGTAGGAGTCAGGCTTTACTTTCTTTTATATCCATAAAGAAAAAGTAAATCTGTTTACAGTTCTGTTTCATATGGATGTTGAGAGGTATCCATATATCTCTTCATTATGCTCTCAAAGTGCACCAGATTGATGCATTTAACTTCAATATTTTTTTAAAAATCTTCCCGGGGGAGCATGCCCCCGGACCCCCCTAGAGGGTGTCAGGTCCACTCGCCACTTATAAAAATAGCACTTTACCACTGCACCCCTCTAATCACAGATGCACCCTGAGTCATTTTGTTTAAGTACAGTGAGCCTTTCTAAAATATACAGTAAAGAGACAAACCCACCAGCATTATAGGATATACTATGACTTTGAGCCAAATACTTGTTTTTGGGCTGTATAAATAAATTGACTTGAAACAGTTGCTGATTTAGAGTACTGGCACCTTTTTTATTCCAATTCAAGCACTGACTCAGCCTGAGCACACACACACACAGCCTGGCTGTAAGTTTGTGTGTGTGCTCAGGCTGAGTTCAGGCAGCAACCAGGAAACGACCCCAGTAATCCAGCTCAAACTGTGCTGCAGCGAGCCCCGCAACGTCCCGCCAACACGGCACCCAGACCCCACGCAGCATTCTCATCTGTTTGTCCTTACTGGTGTCATTTTCTGGTTGCTAACGCCATTGTAACACATAATCACTGATGTTCCGCTGTAACGGTGGTGGACTCATCAGAACAGAGTGGGCGAGCTGACCAATCAGAGCACACTGGGCTCATAGGGAGGGGGGGCAGGAGCTCCAACAAGCCGTTTAGGACAGAGAGTGAATACACATACTATAGAGCAGGGGTCACCAACCTTTTTTAGGATGCGGGCTACTTTCAAAAAATAAAACAAGTCGGGGCCTCCTCTTCTTTTTTGTTTTTTGCAGTGTATATATTTAGCACATTTTAACATTATTATATGCTTACCTTTAACCTTTGTGTGCTGTTTGGGTCTGTGGGACCTGTTTTCAGTGTTTACTAAAAGAAAATGTTTGCAATTTAATTAATTTAACCTGCTTTATTTGGGGGATTGACCTCACCTCATGCATGGAAGATTTTTTTTAAATGTTGAAGTGAAATGCATCAATCTGGTGCACTTTGAGCACAACATGAATTTATGGATACAGCTCTCAACCCTCATGAAAGGAAGCTGTATACTTTTCAATAATCCAAACATCTTTAAAATATGATCACAACCAATAACAAATCATTTAAACTTGTTTATTCTTATCTTATCTTACCGAGTTAGCATTCCAGTGTTTCCCCTACCATTGTCTTGGCCGGGCGAAAATTTAGAAAAAAAAAAAAAAAAAAAGCACCAAATTGCAACTGAAGTAATCTATCTACGGTCACTTTTCACATGTGCTCTTTCATTAAATAAACTAAACGCCTAAGTTATTTATCCAATGTATGTGCATGTTTCAGTGTCTGCTTTGCGTATTCACATTCTCCCTCCGCTCTGTTTCTGAAGGGCGGGGCTCCGCTCCCCCCCCCCCCCCCCACACACACACACACACACACACACACACACAGGAACGCGACAACGAACGTAGCGTGCGCATTCTAAAAATAGCTCCGGATGTTTTTTCTTTAGCCCCGGACAAATTCTCCCTCAATAATATAATACATTAACCGTACTTTACCTAGAGGACGGCAGAATTTGTAATTTCCCGTGTTCAGTGAATGCAACAGAGGCAAGACACCACCAGACCAATCAGAGAGTTGCATGGAAATAAACGTGTTTTATTGGCTGACAGTAACGTACCTCTCCTCTGTGACAGTGTTTAAACTTTAAACTGTCAGCGGAGTTTCTGAAGATGCAGAAAGAAACAATTGACTTGGTGCAGGCAGTAAATTACAAAACAGCAGTTGAGAACACACTGAAAAGTTACCGAAGTGACGAGAAAGCACATGTAGTCTATGATATTGATATTCCCGAAACTGTGACACAGAAGAAGCGTAGAAACATGGAAGACTTTGTAGTCGAGGCATCATGTGGAGCACGCTCTCACATTAACTTATTAGCTCAGATTAGCTATTGATGATCACGTTGATAAATCATATAAAACCAATAGCCAAACACACAAAAAACATGTTGCTGTGTGAGCATTAAACGATTAACATTAAACTAAACAAACACAACAGAACGTTATTGTCCTTATAAAAATAAAAACATACATTTTGTCCACCGACATAATACAGGCACCTTAACCTCGAGAGATCCTCACATGTCATGAGAATTTCCCACAATCCATTGCCGTAACCCGTAACAAAGCTAATGCAGGCTAACGAGGCTAACACGTTTGTTTGTGACACCAGATGGCGTAATTCTTTTTCTTCTTCTTCTTTTCTTTAATGGCGAATCGCTTCCACTTGGAGCATATATCGCCACCTCTGGCGTAATTCTCAGATTTAACAAGGATTTTATAGCAACCTTTATAACTCTGTGTTACACACACACGACACACCTATATGCCGTGAGCTGATTATCGAGCCTTCATTGTAACAGATCTGGTAGGCCACCACGTTATTCTTTACTTTCTACGTCTTTATATGTAGAGGATATTACTTTTTTCTCCGTCATGGTGTTTCCATAGCAACAACAACTTCCTGTCAACAGCCTAAACTCGCCTTCAAAATAAAAGCACAGGAAGTTAACCTAAATTACATTTAAGACATACAACTGCAACGAAAGTAACAAAAAACAATGTAATATCCTTTTCAGTTTCACAGAACACAAATTGGGTTATTTACATAATATGTTTACAGTACTGTCTATTGTTATTTTGTATTATTCTTTGCGGAATTTGGCCGTGTAAAATGTCCTCTTGGGTTACTGCAGCCAATGCGTGACGTCATTGGTAAGCGTAACGAACCCCGAACAGATTCTGGTACCTACACCGCCACTGTGGGCTAAGCCCGAATGTTTCCAGGTCAGACGACGCCCCTGGTGAGCAGGTACCGCGGTTTAGAACTACAGTATTTCATTTGACAGAAAACAATGAAACGCCAGCAGAAGAGTCTAATGAGTTGGGTGAAAAAAAAGACAGGAGATGTTAGTTGGTTTATTCAGTAAATTAGCTCTGTTAATTAGTTCTGTCTACACCTGTTGATGTGAGGCTAATGCAGGATTGGCTAGCTTGATGCTACCGGCATTTAGCGGCAGTGACTCAACAAATTTCCTCTTAAATGGGCCAGAGGTGTCGGACTTCCCATACCAGGAGGCACTGGAAACCTTCTTCAGAAAACCCAGGAAGATCCACTGTAGCAAAAATAAGTGCTCACTGTGTGGATAAACACAGTGTGCCAGGATGTTGCAAAGAGTTTGTACTGAGGTTGTGTTAATAAAAATAATACGATATTACTACGGCTTCATGTGCGTAAATTACATTAATAGATGTTTCCCAAAAAAATTTTGGGTACCCCCCCGTTGGGGCCAGCACCCTGCCAAGGCAGTAAACCTAGGGGAAACACTGCATTCTATCTTTTCATGTATGCATATTTTACCAATCACTCCCCTTTTAAACTGTTTTTTTTTTTTTTACTGTCCTATACACAGTGCTTCTCAAACTTTTTTCAGTAATGTACCCCCTTTGAAACATTTTCTCAGCCAAGTACCCCCTGACCGACCCCGAACATTTTTGATAGAAAAAGCCTATATATATATAATTACAATATAGTAATGTTCCATCAGTGTGTGATTTATTAACTCCTTCATGCATGAATTACAACAAACTAAGGATATTTTCATCTCTATGCATGAGACATTTTTTAAAAACTGTAATATATGTTTAACAAATCAATGAACAAAATTATATATTATGCAAAAATATACAAAAATAATACACACATATTATAATAAAATCCACTGTGGTGCCTGATGTGCAACTATACCATCCGAAACCCCATGCATATACAAGAAAACAGCATTCAATTAGCAGTCTCTAATGTAGTGACCACAATGCATGAAAGGGTTTATAAAATAAAAAACGTTCTAACTGAAGAAAAATGTGCAATTATAAACACTGTAATTACACTTATTTAGGAGTTTTAGGTCCGATGCCTCCAGTGCTTTGGCTGATGTTGTGGAGGCTTTTCGCATTAACTCTTGCGAGGATCTGTACTCAGCAAGTTTTCTCTTCAAACATTCCGGTGGCTTACCAACATGACACAGGTGTTTGGTGCTGAGATGTCTCTGGAGGTGCGCTGGTTTCATCGAGCTGTTGGCTAGTTTCTCCCACAGAAAAAACAATGCCTGGGCGGTTGCCGTTTGTTGACGTGAATCCCATCAAAGCATACGCCTCCTGATATTGACGGCATTTTGTTGGCTCAATTTTGGCTCTCTTTTTTTCTCCGTTGTCCACGTTCCCTGCTGTAGTGCTGCTACGTTTAAACCACGATTCCATTTCAATGTCTATTTGTTATATAACATTGCAACTGGCTTTCCGCTCAGCGTGGTTCCGGGCTAGCCTGATTTAGCTCTGGTTCTTCCTGTTTCCACCGCAGTGCAGCCGGCTCTCAGTACCGAAACCCGGTTCTTAGCTGGCCCCACTCGGTTGCCAGGCAAGTACCAATATGCTTACGTCGGAGGAGGGCGAGATTAACCTGAGCAAAAACAGTTAATGGCGAGTACGGCATTAAAAGTTGTAACAAGCAGTAGCGCTGAGCAAAGTGACTAGGACACGACCACACACTTGTAAAAACAGAGAAGAACCAGTTAAGCACCAGAAAAGCACAAGAACGGATCTTGAACCCTTGGTGGTTCTAGAAATATTTAATATGAAATTGTATTTTCTATTTAATTTATTGTACTATGATTATTTTTGTAATCATGCATGGTATTTTTTTAATTAACCTTTTTTTTTTTTTTATCTCACGTACCCCCTGCAGTACCCCAACGTACCCCCAGGGGTCTGCGTACCCCCATTTGAGAATCACTGCTATAGTACACATTGGAATGACTTCTTACTTTATCTATATTAAATAGATAAAGGTGTGCTCTCCCTAGCTCTCTCTCTCTCTCCATCTCTCTCTCTCTCTCTCTCTCTCTCTCTCCCTCCCTCCCTCCCTAGCTCTCTCGCTCGCTCTCTCTCTCTCCCTCTGTCTCGCTCGCTCACAGAGGCTGTGTGCTCCTCCGTGGCGATGATGGCTTGCGTTAAAAAATTATAATAAACATATTTGTAAAGTGGGGGGACACAAACGGGATTTTGAAAAGTGCGGGGGACATGTCCCCCCTGTCCCCAGTGGAAATTACGCCATGCGCAGGGGTTAAATTGGGCCGGGGCTGTCCGGGGCTCAGCCCCGGCACATAGGACGATGCTCTGACGTCATCACCCTCGCTCATTTGTCATTTGTTTAAGCCATATGTTAAAACATCTCTCGTTCTTAATATAGACTTTATTTAGGGTCGATATGTGTTGACTTTACTTTAAAATAGCAGATCTCTGTGACAGGATATAGTTTTTCCGCTTAGTGAACGTGTGTCTCTGCTCAGATCAGGAGCTGCAGCACCGCGGCTCCTTCGTGCAGAGAGTCTGCAGCGGTGTGTGTGTGGTGTGTGTGTTTGTGTGTGTGTTGTGTGTGTGTGTGTGTGTGTGTGTGTGGTGTGTGTGTGTGTGTGTGTGTGTGTGCGCGAAGAGTCTGCAGCGGTGTGTGCGTGTGCGTGTGCGTGTGTGTGTGCAGAGAGTCTGCAGCGGTACCGCCAAACCGCCGACCCGTCTTGTAACACGGAGCCCGTTTCCTACACCATCAGGGCCGGTTCTAACCAATTTGCTGCCCTAGGCGAGATTTTTGCTGCCAGAAAATCGTTCAGTAGAAAAGATAAAAGTCTCCAAGGAATACACAATAGAATATATAAAGAATACATGAAAAATCTCTACAAAAGACCAATACACTACAAAAACAGAAACTTATTGACATAGGTAATATACATCAAAAAGGCTTCAAATGTATTCAGTATTGTATGAACATTTTTTAATTGGGGTGTGGATGTCACATCCTCTAGGGGGGTCCGGGGGTATGCCCCCCCGGGAAGAAATGTTTGAAAATGTAAAGTAAAATGCTTCAATCTGGTACACTTTGAGCACACATTACTAGAGACTAGATCTAGGGGTACAACTCTAAACACCCATATGAAAAAGATCGGTTTACATTTTAATCACCAAATATGTATGTGAACATAACCAATAACCTACCACAGCCAATAACAAATAAATGTAACTTATTTTATTTTTGTTGTTCATTCATATCTTATTTTACCTAGTTAACATTTATTTATGCATATTTCTTTATCTCTCAAGTTTTAAACGATATTTTTGGTTTACTGTCCTATAGTATACATTGAAATGATTTCAAACCTGTTTATCCCAATAATTATAAAGGAGTGTCTTGGAAATATTTGTTTACATAAATTGCATTTATCTCTCTCGCTCGCTCCCACGCCCACTTTGGCTGTGAGCTGCGGACGCCTGATAAGCCAACACCCCCCACTTTCATCACTTACAGCGCCCATCGTACAGGGCAAATGAAAAGTGTAACCGGGGTGAAAAGGGTGTTACATTTATTTAATTATGAATGTTGTTACATCAAGGCCAAAAATTAGGATGAGCGCAAACGGTCAAAAATGTTTTTTTCCCCCCCAGATCTGGTGCCCTAGGCGACCGCCTATGTCGCCTATGCCAAAAACCGGCCCTGTACACCATGCTAAATGTATGTCTGCATAAAGCTGAGTTATGATCGGTCATAATAACACAGAATTTGGTGATGATTAAATAGTTTACAGTGAGATTTACTTCCATACTTTTGGCCATACTCACGCAGCCCTACAAATGAATTGAGATTTCCACACAAATGTTCTTTAGCAAGTGTGCAGAGCAGTGTTGATTTAAAAAAGCAATTTGAAGGTTGGATATTTGTAAACCTTTTTTTGTGTATATATATTAATAATTTAAGATGTAAATGAATTCCAGTTTATTTGTAGTACTTTCTATTTTTATTGTGACATTTGGTGGCATCAATGTGTGCATTTGATACAGATAATGGAGTAGTTGCTTTAGGGCCACAGTGTAGGCCTATATCCCTTAAGGTCAAATAATGAAATCCTCGACCTCCGCCCCCCTCTCGCACCTCCACACAGAGCCCCCCCACATATCAAATCCCAACTTAACCCCTGGCCATGCGTGTGTGTGCGTCAAGTGCAATAAATATATAAGCAAGTTGCAACACACAAGAGTAAAACTCTGCCCCTCATGTGTTGTATAGTCTGGCATGACTGGGCTGTTCAATGGGGCTGATGTGTTGTGTAGAATCTGCCAGAAGGAAAATCACGGTCAAACTCCTTTTGAAGCGGGGAGGTGCCACATTGCTTTTCTTCCCGACTGTAACGCTGGTCCCGCAAATCAAGCAAGAACGTGATTGGTCGATATTCATTGTGGGGGTGGGGGGAGGAGGGGTGTTAGATAGATATAGAGTTGAAGTAAGTAGATAGAGTTCGCTATGATTTAGGTTTCGTTTATGCATGGGGTTGATTCTTTTAATTACGTTTCCTTTTTTGTTTTGTGTATTTTATACATTTTGGATTTGCTTGGCGAGCTATTTTTAGAACATGCCCGGCGGGCGACTGACGTTGCCCCTGCGGGCGACTAAGTGCCCGCGGGCACCGTGTTGGCTACCCCTGCTATAGAGAGATGCTGTATGAGAAACCAATGTGATTTTGGAACATTGAACAATGTAAATCTATTCTAGTAGACCTCAACAATGGAATTATGATCAGTAGAAATGGCCATGTCATGGGACCTTTAAAGTTTGAAATGTGCATATTTACTCTGTATTTTGTCTCACTGTATATCATTCTATCTCACCATTTCATTCTGTTAACCTCCGCCCCTATATCACTGTAACCAAGGATTAATCTCATTTTATTGCCAGATGGACAGATATGACGTCTTGGTTTCAGCAGCATGGGATTACTGCTGATTAGAATCATGTTTTGTAACTGACCCAATATTATGACATGCTCTTGCTTTTTCTTGTTGGATGAGATACAGATGTGGAAACAATAGCTTTTTAGCATATAGAGTTGTTGAGAGAGAGTTGGTGAGGGCTGTAAAATCATAATCTTGCAGTTTCCACAAAAAAACACATCTTCAAGGGCCAAGCGATTAAATGTAACCAGATGTCTGTCTGAGCTTTCGGAGTTTACTCATAAAACTGCATGCTGTCATTTATGCATACAGTGAGTTCTAGGGAAGGATGTCTTCATAATAATAAACTCTCGAAGGCTGTTCAGGAATAAGTGGAGCACACCAGTCACTCATTACATCAAAGAGTCCTTTTGTTTCAGCAGAATTTCGAGCGGCCACTCGTATGCCATTATCTTGAACAAGCATGACAACGAGCTATCTGTCCTGATGTAACCGGACCTTCCGTTAATTGCTACGTAATGAGGCAAAGTTGTGTCTTAATTGGGGGGAATTATCAACAGAAGCAGTCTTTGGGAGAAGGGATTTGCGTTGAGCAACCAGGTTAATTGGATATTAACTGTACTCGCCAAGTAATTATTTCAGATCATCAGATGAATGTGGCAGTTTAGAAAAATCCACCAAAGGTTAACGCGCAGAAACAGAGGAGTTGAGGAGTGCTCTATGATTGGTTTTCCACCCCTCCCAGTCTCTTAGGAATTTCTGTGTTTTATCAGTTGATTGGATCAATGTTGAATCACAATGAACACTTAATTCAGTTGCCACCTTGATACTCTGCCTCTATGATTAAAGCCCTGATCTCAGACCCATCTGACAAACGCACAGAAAACGTAATGCAAGATTAAATAAAGATGCTGTCCCATTTTAATTTATCCTCTCAGGAAACCCCCAAAGGATTGGTAAAGCCGATGAGACCAAAAGGTCACTTTATCTACACTGGATAAAACCACTAAGCCACAACCTAAAGTATGTTAAATCCATTGTTTTTCAGTCAAACAAGAGCTGAAGAAGAAATATGAGTTTTGTGTTGCCATTAGGCATTTACTTTACTAGGGATGGGAACGATTAATCGAATATTCGAATATTCGAAATTATTCAGGTATTCGAATGAGAATATGAGTTATGAATATTTTTATTGTAATTTTTTTTTTTTTTTTTTTTTTTTGGGAGGGGTGCCTAAGTTGATTACATATTATCAAATGGAATAATTAAATGTATACGACAGTGCCATAGCTAAATGTGTTAGGTCTAAAGGTGTGTTTTGCTCCGCTCACCGGTCCCTCACAGCGGCAGAGCAGCAGGTGCTGATCTCTCTCTCTCGTCCGGTTATACTTCACTCGCGTTTATGTCCAAATCCATCAGATCTAGCTAGTTCTAGCTAATGATGTGGCTGCTGCCCCTCCCCTACACGCAGATCACGCAGACTCAAACCTCATCTTATGCCCAAATTCCAGCTGAGAGGGTCTTCTCTACAGCTGGCCTGATTGTGAATCGCCTCCGCGCCCGCCTCTCCCCTGAGTAGACATGCTCATATTCTTAAACAAGAATGAGTATTGAATAGCTGCATTCTGTGCATAGGCCCTGTTATAGGTTGTTGATCTCTGTTGTAATAGGGTTACGTTACCCTAACCCGTTATGTTGTTCGTGTATGATCCCTCTTTAATTTAAAAACCAAGTTATGTTTTAAGCATGAAAGCTGTAGGCCTATAGCTGTCAACTGTTCAAACTGTGATCACCAGTTCAATACATTTGACAATTTCGACTTGGTTTCTATACTTATTTGAACATGTATTTATTTATTTTTCAAAATTAAATGTTTTCTTTCTTTTATTTTTTTTTCACATTTTTTTTTTTTTATAGGATATGTATATTTCGGTTAATCGGTTAACCGTTTTTTGGGGGGGTCGAATATTCGAATATACATTTGCTTTCAAATTCCCATCCCTATTTACTACCACTAGGATATGTAGTGGAAAAATGGCAGTCTACCTAATTAGTGGAGAAAAGGATTTACACCTTTAGTTTAACTTTACCTTTCCCACAATTAGTATTGATTACCTGAAGCAATGCTGTTAAAAGATATATATTTCTGAGTGTAAATAGACTACTTCATTACATTGTGCCTTTTGTTACAATGTGAAATTACACAGTAATTTATTGTACCGATGTTTGCAATGGAAATGAAATAATCTTGAATTTAGGAGGCTCTCCAGTCTTGCCTGGGGATGTGAACTCCCAACCCAGTCTCACGGCATTTCGTGTTATAGTCACGATATTTAATATATTGATTCGTGTTCAACAACACGATCTTCCCCTTTTTTTCGTGTCACAGCGAACGATTTTAAAAGCAATGTATTTCTATTGGTAGTGTGTTTCGTGCCTGCACCACATCTTTTTGTCCGGTCGGGTCTTGGAAGACCGGAAGCTGTGTGGTTCATAAAAACATTTTCTTACTCAATATCAAGTCACGATTATTGTTTTTATTTTAAATCGTATAATGTCAGACTTTTTTTGCCGTCAGTTAGGAAAATGAAATCTGTATTTTTAATTCTTTTTTTCCTTCTAATTTGTTATTCTTTTCTAGATAACACACTGTTATTTACTCAACAATAACACACAATTATCCTTGTTTTTATTTATTTGTTTAATTCTATAATCTCAGGCTTATTTGGCGTCCGTCAGGAACTGAATTTCAAAATAAAATAACCGGAAACAGATACACACCCACTGAACTGATTACCCAAGATCCTCAGCTATGGTTTAAGCTCGGTGATCGGATTGTTTAGCCGCAATGCACGTTGGGATATGGTGTTAATGTGATATGAAATCCGAAAAACATTTCTTTGGTGTGTGTGCCTTACATCCGCTACCGGCATCGCTTCATACAACAGATCTGAGCTGTCCAACTATGACAACAGTCCTTGAACATGCGCGCGCTATGTGAGAATCTGCCTTGGTACAAAGTAGCAGTGAAAACATGGTACGGAGTTTCATTGATTTGGGCATTCTCTCAATAAGCAAGTGGAATGGATTTGATAGTGAAGCACTGACACAGCGCTCTACAAAGTGCGGCGAGTGGATAGCCCGATTCACGGACTTTCCGCATAGTAAAAGTGGGGGGGTCTAAACTAATCCTTTGAAAAAGTGGGGGGGACTTGTCCCACCCTCATATAATGGCTGCGACGCCCATGACTGGTATGCATGCGCAGCAACAATCTGAAATACGTACCGTCACTTGTGTAACAAAGTGCATTTGCGTACCGACGTACTTGTGAAGCTTTTCCAGAAGGCGGTTAGATCACCGGACGACAGTCGGTCTCCGTGTGCACAGACAGGGCTGCTGTTAACGTCGGTCTGTACAACGGAATTGTGCCAAAACTACGCCAACCGGCTGCGGAGGGAGACTCCCCCCCTTCACTGGAGAACTGTGCTAAAACAGCTGATCACAACGTTCACGCTCTGTGGTCACGAAGTACGCCACTACGCCCCCCCCCCCGTCGACTTTCCTGAAGTACTCTACTAGCATATTATATTTGATGAAAAATATATTAAGAGTACATACAAAATAGGGGAAAAGTAGAAGGTGCAGGGTTGTTGGTTGTTCCTAGAGTCTCTAAAAGTACAATGGGAGCCAGAGCCTTTTCATATCAAGCTCCACATTTGTGGAATCAGCTTCCAGTTTGTGTTCGGGCGGCAGACACCCTATCCGTTTTTAAGAGTGCGCTTAAGACCTTCCTTTTTGATAAAGCTTATAGTTAGGGCTGATTAGATTCAGCCCCTAGTTTAGCTGCTATAGGCTTAGTTTGTCGGGGGACACTTTACTTTACTTCTTCCTTCTCTCTGTCTGTACCTGTGTACTCTCATGTTCCGAATAACCCAGCTTCCCCAAATTTCTTTTTGGTGTCTATCTACGCCGGGACCCTGAGTCGTGGCTGATCCTGTTGCTGTGGTCCTGAGTCCTGGATCGCGAGCCCTGGATCTTGAGTCATGGCTGTGCCTGTTGCTGTGGTCCTGGACCATAAGTCCTGGATGGATATCCTCGGGGATTCATCTTCTTATTATAGACACATGCATTTCCAAACATTTGGACTACCTACGTTGTAAATGTATTATCTTCTCAATTTACACACGGCATCTATTGAACGTCTGTCCGTCCTGGGAGAGGGATCCCTCCTCTGTTGCTCTCCCTGAGGTTTCTCCCATTTTTTTCCTCTTTAAACTGTGGGGTTTTTCCTTTTTCTGGAAGTTTTTCCTTGTACGATGTGAGGGTCTAAGGACAGAGGGTGTCGTATTGTCTACTGATATTCTGTACAAACTGTGAAGTCCACTGAGACAAATGTAACATTTGTGATATTGGGCTATATAAATAAACATTGATTGATTGATTGATTGATTGATTGAAGGTCAATGATAGAAATATAGAATATAAAAAATCAAAAAGATACTGTAAGTGATCTCTACAATAAAACAGTTTAGTGCCGGATGTACAAAGATATTAATAGGAGGATGTGCAAAACAGAAAAAACGAATTAACCTTTATTTAAACATTAAAGAATACTTTAGGTTAAGGTCTTCTTTTAAATAAGAAAAAAGCTTTGGGGGTATCTACAGATAAATATTAAGCCTGACAAAGTACTTAACGTCTAATATATTGCTTTCCTGCAATGTTAACTATGTTGAAGCACTTATTCATCCCGTTCGATTCCAGTTTTGGATAGTCTGCCCTGGTTTCGTTCGATTTCAAAGAGCTGTTTGACGCTCGGCGTAACCTTGGTGCACTGCCACTCCAACATCCAATCCCAGAGCTTGAAGATGAATCACGGGGTTTGTAGTCCCAAACGATAGCTGGAGATTATGGGTAGTGTAGTGTCTTCGGCCATCCTAAACTCCGAAATGTTTTTCGGATTTCATATCGCATTAAAACCATATCCCAACGTGCATTGCGGCTAAACAATCCAATCACCGAGCTTAAACCATAGCTGAGGATCTTGGGTAATCAGTTCAGTGGGTGTGTATCGCAATGATGCTCGAAATGTCCCTTATAGGCCTACGTCTGTTTCCGGTTATTTTATTTTGAAATTCAGTTCCTGACGGACGCCAAAAAAGCCAGAGATTATAGAATTAAACAAATAAATAGAGTCTTCAAAATGTCCAATGTCACAGACTGGGACTTACTTTAGAGTCAGTTGTATTTACATTCAGTATGACTTGTTATGATTCAATGTGAAAGAGTATACTGCTCAATAAAAAAAAAAATGTGTGGGGTAGGACCCCCACACCCCAGTTAAAAATGTCCCCCCCACATTCAGGATGCTTCCTACGCCCATGGTACCAGTTATGTGCACCCCTGTCTATAAATAAATAACTACGGCAGATGTGTAATATTTAATGCAGCCGAACCGTGTATTACAATGCCGTGATGTGATGACTTCCAAAGAGAAAAGCAAGCACACTCGGAATAAAGTATTATTTTCTTTAAAAAAAAAAATGTTTTTCGGATTTCATATCGCATTAACACCATATCCCAATGTGCATTGCGGCTAAACAATCCAATCACCGAGCTTAAACCATAGCTGAGGATCTTGGGTAATCAGTTCAGTGGGTGTGTATCTGTTTCCGGTTATTTTATTTTGAAATTCAGTTCCTGACGGACGCCAAAAAAGCCTGAGATTATAGAATTAAACAAATAAATAAAAACAAGGATAATTGTGTGTTATTGTTGAGTACATAACAGTGTGTTATTTAGAAAAGAATAACAAATTAGAAGGAAAAAAAGATTAAAAAAATACAGATGTCAGTATTCTGAGGCTTTGAGCCCCATTTATTTTCCTAACGGACGGCAAAAAAAGTCCGACATTATACGATTTAAAATAAAAACAATAATCGTGGCTTGATATTGAGTAAGAAAATGTTTTTATGAACAACACAGCTTCCGGTCTTCCAAGACCCGACCGGACAAAAAGACGTGGTGCAGGCACGAAACATACTACCAATAGAAATACATAGCTTTTAAAATCGTTCTGTGTGACACGAACAAAAGGGGAAAGTCGTGTTGGTGAACACGAATCAATAGATTAAATGTCGTGACCATAACACGAAATGCCGTGAGACTGGGTTGGAACTCCTTTCTGCAGGAAATCCTGCAGAGACGGCAAATGTTCCTTGACCTCAGATACAGGACTTGACGTAAACCTGTCTCATAAGATTTCTCTATAGTTAATATATTGCAATGACTACTTTTTGGCTTTAAAAGCTCATTCAACGTTAGCTTGGCACCTTCTCTCTCCCCTGGGTTGTTTAAGTTACAGGAAGAGGAATTGCACTTGTGTTTTCTGTGTGGATCAACTTCTGCATGCAGCTGTGGTGCTATGTAGGAGAGTTAAGGTGCTGGGTGGGGGAGGGGAGGGAGGTTTAAAAAGGAGCAGAGGGGATATGTGTGAGCCAGTAGACTACAAAAGAGTTCAGCTCTGTTTTGTTTCAAAGCTCTGCTTTCAGGAAACGTAAGGGGAAAGGAAGCTGGTGCAGAGATGAAAAATACAAAACAACCAGTTTGATAAAAATGCTAAACAACACTTGTTGGCTCTTTCAAGTCTTCTTTCACACATTTGATTTGAATTAGACATGGATAGTGTTGTTACAGCTTTTACTCCCATACAGTACACACATTTTCTATCCATTGTCTTTGTTTTTATTTGAATTTATATATTTCTTTGTATCTATCTTTGTTTACAGGAAATACAAAATAAAAAAAACTTTTCTTGAAATGCTGCTCTCAACCGTTCAAATCAGCCTTACCAAATGTTGTCCGGGAAAGGGGCGGGAAGAAAACGTAGAGGAAACCAAACCTTGGTTAAACATGGTGATGGCCCTTTTGTCTTCTGTAAACCTTTTGCCTGTGGCCTATCTTGTTTACAGGATATATAAAAAAAAAAAACGTTTCTGGAAATGTTGAACATTGAAACTCGTTATTAGATCTGAATGAGAGGTTCTACTTTCAAAGCTGCACAGCAAATTGTTCATCAGGGATAGTGAATATTCACTGCACACACCATAACCCCATAAAGTCACCATCACTTTGGCTCTATCTTTCTGTCACCCTCTTTCTTTTTTCTCTTCCAGCCTCACCCTCACTTTGCAGCCTAGTCTGATTGTTTCGGTCACAAGAGGTTGTGAATGTCCTAAAAACAGGGCTGTCTGTACTGGCTGCCTTAGGGGTAAATCTGGAACACGTTATTGTTTAAACTGTACAATACATTAGTCCATATGCAATATTACACTTTTTTTAACAGTGAAATGATTATGGGGAAACCACTAACAAGAAAGGAACGCAAAGCCTATGCATTTGTGCAGCCCACACTTACTGCCAACAAAATGGCCAAAATGCTCCCAATCTTTCTAATCAGCCTTACCAAATGTTGACCGGGAAAGGGACGGGAAGAAAGCGTAGAGGACACCAAACCTTTAAAAAAAGAAGGGTCGCATAGATGCCATTTTATTAATGAACTATGGTTGAGCTTGGTGATGGCCATTTTCTCTTCTGTAAACCTTTCGTGTTCCCCAAGGCTCCTTCCTCGGTCCACCACCCCAAATGTTAAATAAATACTTTTCTGAAGTGGTCCTTCTACAATATGTTATATTTAAATGTAGATCACTAATTCGTGGTTGATAAGTAAGGTAGTGGGAAACAGGATTTAGGCCCCCATTTCCACAATCAAAGTCATGGATTTTGAACAGCCAACCATCCATCCAGTCCTCATGTGGCCATATAACCAGGGGTGCACATAACTGGTACGCAGGTACGCATGCGCGGCAACAATCTGAAATGCGTACCGTCACTTGTGTCACAAAGCGCATTTGCGCACCGACGTACTTGTGAAGCTTTTCCAGAAGGCGGTTAGATCACCGGACGACAGTCGGTCTCCGTGTGCACAGACAGGGCTGCTGTTAACGTCGGTCTGTACAACGGAATTGTGCCAAAACTACGCCAACCGGCTGCGGAGGGAGACTCCCCCCCTTCACTGGAGAACTGTGCTAAAACAGCTGATCACAACGTTCACGCTCTGTGGTCACGAAGTACGCCACTACGCCCCCCCCCCCCCCCCCCCCCCGTCGACTTTCCTGAAGTACTCTACTAGCATATTATATTTGATGAAAAATATATTAAGAGTACATACAAAATAGGGGAAAAGTAGAAGGTCAATGATAGAAATATAGAATATAAAAAATCAAAAAGATACTGTAAGTGATCTCTACAATAAAACAGTTTAGTGCCGGATGTACAAAGATATTAATAGGAGGATGTGCAAAACAGAAAAACGAATTAACCTTTATTTAAACATTAAAGAATACTTTAGGTTAAGGTCTTCTTTTAAATAAGAAAAAAGCTTTGGGGGTATCTACAGATAAATATTAAGCCTGACAAAGTACTTAACGTCTAATATATTGCTTTCCTGCAATGTTAACTATGTTGAAGCACTTATTCATCCCGTTCGATTCCAGTTTTGGATAGTCTGCCCTGGTTTCGTTCGATTTCAAAGAGCTGTTTGACGCTCGGCGTAACCTTGGTGCACTGCCACTCCAACATCCAATCCCAGAGCTTGAAGATGAATCACGGGGTTTGTAGTCCCAAACGATAGCTGGAGATTATGGGTAGTGTAGTGTCTTCGGCCATCCTAAACTCCGAAATGTTTTTCGGATTTCATATCGCATTAAAACCATATCCCAACGTGCATTGCGGCTAAACAATCCAATCACCGAGCTTAAACCATAGCTGAGGATCTTGGGTAATCAGTTCAGTGGGTGTGTATCGCAATGATGCTCGAAATGTCCCTTATAGGCCTACGTCTGTTTCCGGTTATTTTATTTTGAAATTCAGTTCCTGACGGACGCCAAAAAAGCCAGAGATTATAGAATTAAACAAATAAATAGAGTCTTCAAAATGTCCAATGTCACAGACTGGGACTTACTTTAGAGTCAGTTGTATTTACATTCAGTATGACTTGTTATGATTCAATGTGAAAGAGTATACTGCTCAATAAAAAAAAAAAATTCGTGGGGTAGGACCCCCACACCCCAGTTAAAAATGTCCCCCCCACATTCAGGATGCTTCCTACGCCCATGGTACCAGTTATGTGCACCCCTGTCTATAAATAAATAACTACGGCAGATGTGTAATATTTAATGCAGCCGAACCGTGTATTACAATGCCGTGATGTGATGACTTCCAAAGAGAAAAGCAAGCACACTCGGAATAAAGTATTATTTTCTTTAAAAAAAAAATGTTTTTCGGATTTCATATCGCATTAACACCATATCCCAATGTGCATTGCGGCTAAACAATCCAATCACCGAGCTTAAACCATAGCTGAGGATCTTGGGTAATCAGTTCAGTGGGTGTGTATCTGTTTCCGGTTATTTTATTTTGAAATTCAGTTCCTGACGGACGCCAAAAAAGCCTGAGATTATAGAATTAAACAAATAAATAAAAACAAGGATAATTGTGTGTTATTGTTGAGTACATAACAGTGTGTTATTTAGAAAAGAATAACAAATTAGAAGGAAAAAAAGATTAAAAAAATACAGATGTCAGTATTCTGAGGCTCTGAGCACCATTTATTTTCATAACGGACGGCAAAAAAAGTCAGACATTATACGATTTAAAATAAAAACAATAATCGTGGCTTGATATTGAGTAAGAAAATGTTTTTATGAACCACACAGCTTCCGGTCTTCCAAGACCCGACCGGACAAAAAGACGTGGTGCAGGCACAAAACATACTACCAATAGAAATACATAGCTTTTAAAATCGTTCTGTGTGACACGAACAAAAAGGGAAAGTCGTGTTGGTGAACACGAATCAATAGATTAAATGTCGTGACCATAACACGAAATGCCGTGAGACTGGGTTGGAACTCCTTTCTGCAGGAAATCCTGCAGAGACGGCAAATGTTCCTTGACCTCAGATACAGGACTTGACGTAAACCTGTCTCATAAGATTTCTCTATAGTTAATATATTGCAATGACTACTTTTTGGCTTTAAAAGCTCATTCAACGTTAGCTTGGCACCTTCTCTCCCCTGGGTTGTTTAAGTTACAGGAAGAGGAATTGCACTTGTGTTTTCTGTGGATCAACTTCTGCATGCAGCTGTGGTGCAATGTAGGAGAGTTAAGGTGCTGGGTGGGGGAGGGGAGGGAGGTTTAAAAAGGAGCAGAGGGGATATGTGTGAGCCAGTAGACTACAAAAGAGTTCAGCTCTGTTTGTTTCAAAGCTCTGCTTTCAGGAAACGTAAGGGGAAAGGAAGCTGGTGCAGAGATGAAAAATACAAAACAACCAGTTTGATAAAAATGCTAAACAACACTTGTTGGCTCTTTCAAGTCTTCTTTCACACATTTGATTTGAATTAGACATGGATAGTGTTTTTACAGCTTTACTCCATACAGTACACACATTTTCTATCCATTGTCTTTGTTTTTATTTGAATTTATATATTCTTTGTATCTATCTTTGTTTACAGGAAATACAAAATAAAAAAAACTTTCTTGAAATGCTGCTCTCAACCGTTCAAATCAGCCTTACCAAATGTTGTCCGGGAAAGGGGGGAAGAAAACGTAGAGGAAACCAAACCTTGGTTAAACATGGTGATGGCCCTTTTGTTCTGTAAACCTTTTGCCTGTGGCCTATCTTGTTTACAGGATATATAAAAAAAAAAAACGTTTCTGGAAATGTTGAACATTGAAACTCGTTATTAGATCTGAATGAGAGGTTCTACTTTCAAAGCTGCACAGCAAATTGTTCATCAGGGATAGTGAAATTCACTGCACACACCATAACCCCATAAAGTCACCATCACTTTGGCTCTATCTTTCTGTCACCCTCTTTCTTTTTTCTCTTCCAGCCTCACCCTCACTTTGCAGCCTAGTCTGATTGTTTCGGTCACAAGAGGTTGTGAATGTCCTAAAAACAGGGCTGTCTGTACTGGCTGCCTTAGGGGTAAATCTGGAACACGTTATTGTTTAAACTGTACAATACATTAGTCCATATGCAATATTACACTTTTTTAACAGTGAAATTATTATGGGGAAACCACTAACAAGAAAGGAACGCAAAGCCTATGCATTTGTGCAGCCCACACTTACTGCCAACAAAATGGCCAAAATGCTCCCAATCTTTCTAATCAGCCTTACCAAATGTTGACCGGGAAAGGGACGGGAAGAAAGCGTAGAGGACACCAAACCTTTAAAAAAAGAAGGGTCGCATAGATGCCATTTTATTAATGAACTATGGTTGAGCTTGGTGATGGCCATTTTCTCTTCTGTAAACCTTTCGTGTTCCCCAAGGCTCCTTCCTCGGTCCACCACCCCAAATGTTAAATAAATACTTTTCTGAAGTGGTCCTTCTACAATATGTTTATTTAAATGTAGATCACTAATTCGTGGTTGATAAGTAAGGTAGTGGGAAACAGGATTTAGGCCCCCATTTCCACAATCAAAGTCATGGATTTTGAACAGCCAACCATCCATCCAGTCCTCATGTGGCCATATAACCAGGGGTGCACATAACTGGTACGCAGGTACGCATGCGCGGCAACAATCTGAAATGCGTACCGTCACTTGTGTCACAAAGCGCATTTGCGTACCGACGTACTTGTGAAGCTTTTCCAGAAGGCGGTTAGATCACCGGACGACAGTCGGTCTCCGTGTGCACAGACAGGGCTGCTGTTAACGTCGGTCTGTACATCGGAATTGTGCCAAAACTACGCCAACCGGCTGCGGAGGGAGACTCCCCCCCTTCACTGGAGAACTGTGCTAAAACAGCTGATCACAACGTTCACGCTCTGTGGTCACGAAGTACGCCACTACCCCGAACCCCCCCCCCACCCGTCGACTTTCCTGAAGTACTCCACTAGCATATTATATTTGATGAAAAATATATTAAGAGTACATACAAAATAGGGGAAAAGTAGAAGGTCAATGATAGAAATATAGAATATAAAAAATCAAAAAGATACTGTAAGTGATCTCTACAATAAAACAGTTTAGTGCCGGATGTACAAAGATATTAATAGGAGGATGTGCAAAAACAGAAAAACGAATTAACCTTTATTTAAACATTAAAGAATACTTTAGGTTAAGGTCTTCTTTTAAATAAGAAAAAAGCTTTGGGGGTATCTACAGATAAATATTAAGCCTGACAAACTAACGTCTAATATATTGCTTTCCTGCAATGTTAACTATGTTGAAGCACTTATTCATCCCGTTCGATTCCAGTTTTGGATAGTCTGCCCTGGTTTCGTTCGATTTCAAAGAGCTGTTTGACGCTCGGCGTAACCTTGGTGCACTGCCACTCCAACATCCAATCCCAGAGCTGAAGATGAATCACAGGGTTTGTAGTCCCAAACGATAGCTGGAGATTATGGGTAGTGTAGTGTCTTCGGCCATCCTAAACTCCGAAATGTTTTTCGGATTTCATATCGCATTAACACCATATCCCAACGTGCATTGCGGCTAAACAATCCAATCACCGAGCTTAAACCATAGCTCAGGATCTTGGGTAATCAGTTCAGTGGGTGTGTATCGCAATGATGCTCGAAATGTCCCTTATAGGCCTACGTCTGTTTCCGGTTATTTTATTTTGAAATTCAGTTCCTGACGGACGCCAAAAAAGCCAGAGATTATAGAATTAAACAAATAAATAGAGTCTTCAAAATGTCCAATGTCACAGACTTGGACTTACTTTAGAGTCAGTTGTATTTACATTCAGTATGACTTGTTATGATTCAATGTGAAAGAGTATACTGCTCAATAAAAAAAAAAATTTGTGGGGTAGGACCCCCACACCCCAGTTAAAAATGTCCCCCACACATTCAGGATGCTTCCTACGCCCATGGTACCAGTTATGTGCACCCCTGTCTATAAATAAATAACTACGGCAGATGTGTAATATTTAATGCAGCCGAACCGTGTATTACAATGCCGTGATGTGATGATTTCCAAAGAGAAAAGCAAGCACACTCGGAATAAAGTATTATTTTCTTTAAAAAAAAAATGTTTTTCGGATTTCATATCGCATTAACATCATATCCCAACGTGCATTGCAGCTAAACAATCCAATCACCGAGCATAAACCATAGCTGAGGATCTTGGGTAATCAGTTCAGTGGGTGTGTATCGCAATGATGCTCGAAATGTCCCTTATAGGCCTACGTCTGTTTCCGGTTATTTTATTTTGAAATTCAGTTCCTGACGGACGCCAAAAAAGCCAGACATTATAGAATTAAACAAATAAATAGAGTCTTCAAAATGTCCAATGTCACAAACTGTGACTTACTTTAGAGTCAGTTGTATTTACATTCAGTATGACTTGTTATGATTCAATGTGAAAGAGTATACTGCTCAATAAAAAAAAAAAGTTTGTGGGGTAGGACCCCCACACCCCAGTTAAAAATGTTCCCCCCACATTCAGGATGCTTCCTACGCCCATGGTACCAGTTATGTGCACCCCTGTCTATAAATAAATAACTACGGCAGATGTGTAATATTTAATGCAGCCGAACCGTGTATTACAATGCCGTGATGTGATGACTTCCAAAGAGAAAAGCAAGCACACTCGGAATAAAGTATTATTTTCTTTAAAAAAAAAAATGTTTTTCGGATTTCATATCGCATTAACACCATATCCCAATGTGCATTGCGGCTAAACAATCCAATCACCGAGCTTAAACCATAGCTGAGGATCTTGGGTAATCAGTTCAGTGGGTGTGTATCTGTTTCCGGTTATTTTATTTTGAAATTCAGTTCCTGACGGACGCCAAAAAAGCCTGAGATTATAGAATTAAACAAATAAATAAAAACAAGGATAATTGTGTGTTATTGTTGAGTAAATAACAGTGTGTATTTAGAAAAGAATAACAAATTAGAAGGAAAAAAGATTAAAAAAATACAGATGTCAGTATTCTGAGGCTTTGAGCCCCATTTATTTTCCTAACGGACGGCAAAAAAAGTCCGACATTATACGATTTAAAATAAAAACAATAATCGTGGCTTGATATTGTGTAAGAAAATGTTTTTATGAACCACACAGCTTCCGGTCTTCCAAGACCCGACCGGACAAAAAGACGTGGTGCAGGCACAAAAACATACTACCAATAGAAATACATAGCTTTTAAAATCGTTCTGTGTGACACGAACAAAGGGGAAAGTCGTGTTGGTGAACACGAATCAATAGATTAAATGTCGTGACCATAACACGAAATGCCGTGAGACTGGGTTGGAACTCCTTTCTGCAGGAAATCCTGCAGAGACGGCAAATGTTCCTTGACCTCAGATACAGGACTTGACGTAAACCTGTCTCATAAGATTTCTCTATAGTTAATATATGCAATGACTACTTTTTGGCTTAAAAGCTCATTCAACGTTAGCTTGGCACCTTCTCTCTCCCCTGGGTTGTTTAAGTTACAGGAAGAGGAATTGCACTTGTGTTTTCAGTGTGGATCAACTTCTGCATGCAGCTGTGGTGCTATGTAGGAGAGTTAAGGTGCTGGGTGGGGGAGGGGAGGGAGGTTTAAAAAGGAGCAGAGGGGATATGTGTGAGCCAGTAGACTACAAAAGAGTTCAGCTCTGTTTTGTTTCAAAGCTCTGCTTTCAGGAAACGTAAGGGGAAAGGAAGCTGGTGCAGAGATGAAAAATACAAAACAACCAGTTTGATAAAAATGCTAAACAACACTTGTTGGCTCTTTCAAGTCTTCTTTCACACATTTGATTTGAATTAGACATGGATAGTGTTGTTACAGCTTTTACTCCCATACAGTACACACATTTTCTATCCATTGTCTTTGTTTTTATTTGAATTTATATATTTCTTTGTATCTATCTTTGTTTACAGGAAATACAAAATAAAAAAAACTTTTCTTGAAATGCTGCTCTCAACCGTTCAAATCAGCCTTACCAAATGTTGTCCGGGAAAGGGGCGGGAAGAAAACGTAGAGGAACCAAACCTTGGTTAAACATGGTGATGGCCCTTTTGTCTTCTGTAAACCTTTTGCCTGGGCCTATCTTGTTTACAGGATATATAAAAAAAAAAAAACGTTTCTGGAAATGTTGAACATTGAAACTCGTTATTAGATCTGAATGAGAGGTTCTACTTTCAAAGCTGCACAGCAAATTGTTCATCAGGGATAGTGAATATTCACTGCACACACCATAACCCCATAAAGTCAACATCACTTTGGCTCTATCTTTCTGTCACCCTCTTTCTTTTTTCTCTTCCAGCCTCACCCTCACTTTGCAGCCTAGTCTGATTGTTTCGGTCACAAGAGGTTGTGAATGTCCTAAAAACAGGGCTGTCTGTACTGGCTGCCTTAGGGGTAAATCTGGAACACGTTATTGTTTAAACTGTACAATACATTAGTCCATATGCAATATTACACTTTTTTTAACAGTGAAATGATTATGGGGAAACCACTAACAAGAAAGGAACGCAAAGCCTATGCATTTGTGCAGCCCACACTTACTGCCAACAAAATGGCCAAAATGCTCCCAATCTTTCTAATCAGCCTTACCAAATGTTGACCGGGAAAGGGACGGGAAGAAAGCGTAGAGGACACCAAACCTTTAAAAAAAGAAGGGTCGCATAGATGCCATTTTATTAATGAACTATGGTTGAGCTTGGTGATGGCCATTTTCTCTTCTGTAAACCTTTCGTGTTCCCCAAGGCTCCTTCCTCGGTCCACCACCCCAAATGTTAAATAAATACTTTTCTGAAGTGGTCCTTCTACAATATGTTATATTTAAATGTAGATCACTAATTCGTGGTTGATAAGTAAGGTAGTGGGAAACAGGATTTAGGCCCCCATTTCCACAATCAAAGTCATGGATTTTGAACAGCCAACCATCCATCCAGTCCTCATGTGGCCATGATATAAAGGCCTCTACACACCGGCCCGACTTTGGGAGTCAGAGGCCGTCCGAAGCCGTCAGAGGCAGTCGGGCATTCGCGTCGCACTACTCAGGTTGGTGTGTTGTCTCTTTACGGCACATTTTAAACCCTCCAGCCTCCTCCCGCCGCCGATTCAACATGTTGAATCGGCCGCGGGAGGCCAAAGAACGTCGGGACAAATCAATCACTCTGATTGGCTGTTCAGCTTAGCGAATCAGTGCATCAGAAGTGAAGCGGAAGTGAGGGACCAAAACAAACGATAAGAAGGCACACACAGACGGCTAATCTTCCTCATTTTCATCTCACCCGGACGCAAGAGTTTCTTTTTTATCATGACGGCATGGAATGAAGAAAGTGAAGACCAACTGATCAACTGCTTATATTACTAAGTCTGTTCTTCTCTCGGTGTATAAAACGCAGTCTGTCTTCCGGTTGTTGCCTCTTTTGAATGACGAATACACACTACCGCCGCCTGCTGGTAAGGAGAGTTATTGCCACTCGTCGGCTGAAGTATTTGCGGTGTGTTCGTAGGCGGGCGGCTTTATCCGACGAAGCCAACGAAGCCCGACGTAGCTGACGTAAAAGTCGGGACGCCTTCGGTACGCGTTCTTTGGTCTCAGGTTGGTGTGTAGAGCCCTTAACAATATTGTTCCTCCCATCTTTACGATTTTGAGCCATTATTCCAACAACTCATGCATATCAGGAACACATAAAAAGTATAAGATTGTGAAGAAGCAACTATTTATTTCTCATGATGACCAAACCATGGGCTTGCCAAACGTTCAAACATTTGCTGTCCGTATTATACTTGGAAAAAGGAAAAGTTGTTATTAGCCAACACACATATTCCCTTAGAGGGGATTTAATTCCCCTGAAAAGATAAAGCCATATTTTAAAGCAGATGTTTTCTTTCATTTGACTTCATAGTCATTTTTTATTTTACTCATATCTGAAAGTTCCTTCAAAAAACTAATATGATAATATGACGTATGAGCAGTGTTGGGTGTAACGCGTTACAAAAGTAACGGAGTTACAGTAATGTATTACTTTTTGCTGTAAGTAATGTAACGCATTAATAATGACATTTGGGTAATATACTACCCGTTACAATTCTCAATAACGCAGTTACAACTAATTTTAACCCGAAATTAAATGGTGTTTTGTTTTTTAAGAATTTACCAACATCGCGAGACATTCCGACACCGGAGATAAATTGTGCGGGTAGATTAGTAAGCCTGGTGTTTACCCTTCAGGCTCATCAAGATCCCTCCGCTTCGCATCGGGTTCCCTGATCAGCCTGTCGGGTGTTATTTTCCCCATAATGACCGCCTCGCTGCACATTATCCCGCTTATTACACGGCCATAATCTAAACAAACTACAGAGCCCATTCCGTGTTCCTGTTATTGTTTACTTCCTCTCTGCCTTCTTCTGGTGATTTATCTGACGTCCAGCGCTCCGTCTTTTAACCTCTTTCTTTCTTGATCCTCCTTAGCAACCTTCATTATAGTCCTTGACAGTGGTCTGTACTACTGTATTAACAACGTGTCACATGTTAAGAATTTACAATCAGAATCGAGTATTCAACTAAGCCATGTAATAAAAGTTGTTTGTAGCCTTAATGGCCTACACAGTTGTTATGCTATACCACATTGCCCTTCACTGGATGTATAATGAGCTGCACTAAACTACATTTTAGCATTTAAAATACCTAGCCATTCTTTTGCGGTTATTTTGGTAAAGTAACTCAAAAGTAATATAAAAGTAGTGTTGTAGTGAGCACTAATTTACTCATGTTACATAATTCACTCATGGAACTACGGTTTGGGGGTATTGTTCCGCACGGACACTTATGCTTACTGTACCTCCGGTGTATATACTGTGTCCTCCTTCCTTTCTCTTCTCTACTCGGACTGCAAGCCAGCAACATGTGCTTTTCTGCTCCTCAATAAAGTAACCTTTTGCACCTTCGATGCACCGCCTCTGACTCCTATCTCTCGGCCCTACACTGGTGACCCTGACATAAGTCTCGTAGAAGTTTCCGAGACTGGACGAACATGGCTAGAAACGCAGTTTTTCGCAAACTGCCGGAGATTTTTGGAGGCGTCCGTGGCTGCCTCGTGCGCACGGACTGAGGCTCGGTTCGCCCTCCGGAATGGCCGCGGACGACGCTCGCCATTTCCACATCGTTTCGGCGCCGGGAGACAGCAAGCCTTCCGGCCACATGGAGACGATGCACCGCCTGCTAGGTACGGAAGAACCCGGCTCCTCTTTCATGGGACTGTTTCTTCGGGACATGCGGCTGCATGTCCAGACAGCGCTCGCTAACACGGCTAGTGTTGAGCCGAAGAAGCTGACCGGTTCTTCCTGGCCGCCCGACGATTTACCCCTGAGGTGCTGGCCCAGACTCGCAGCGGCGCCTTCCCTGGTAGAGGCACACCGCCTAGCAGAGGCTCCGGGGCCGACGACAGCGACTAACGGCTGACAGCTTACAGCTAACGGCTAATGGCTAACGACGACAGCTAACGGCTAACGACGACAGCTAAAGGCTAACGACGACAGCTAACGAATAGCTGCTAACGGCTAACGACATCCATCAGTTGACATCCGACTGTTGACCCCTTTTTGTTTTGTGGTGCCGAAGAGGAGGTTCGACCAAGTCTGGTTGGCCTCGTGTGGATCCTCTCACAATTTCGCCCACCTATTTTTGATCGTGGATAGGACGACCCTTTTGAGCTTTTCCCTGGTGCCTGAGAGGAGGTTCGATCATGTGTGGTCGGCCTCGTGTGGACACTCGCTTTTTCGCCACCTCGATGGCGGTTTCGGACGTCGCCCACGTTTTCATCGGCGCCTGGGTGGCGCTCTTCTGGACCCCGTCTCCCCTCGCCTCGACAGTTTCGGACGTCGCCCATGCCTTCTTCGGCCCGTGGGTGGCGCACTTCGGGACCCTGCCTGGCCTCTCCTCGAACCGCGGCTCACGGTTCGCCTCGACGGCGGCTTCGGACGTCGTCCCGTCTGGCCTCTCCCCTGTCCACGGCTCCTTCCTCCCGAGGGCTTCGTGCCCGCCGCCGCTGTGCCCTCGCCTGCGGCCGGGCAGCGCTCCTCCCTGCTGGGGACCACCGGGATATTCACGCCCGTCCCCACGTCGCACAGCAACCCAGCTTTCTGCGGCTGGCAGATGTTTTCTTCATTCGCCACGACGCCTACCGCGGCCCCCTGCGGCCCCCTTGCGACGGCCCGTTCCGTGGCCCACCCCCCACCCCCCGGTGGGGGTGCCCTCGCCCTCGTTGGGCCCCTGCCCTCTCCTGCAAGGAGGCCCGTTCCGTGGCCCGTTCCGTGGCCCGGCCCTCGCCTGCGGCCCCACCCTCCTCGGCCCCTGTGGTGCTTCCTCCCGGACGCGAGGATTGTGCCATGTTTGAATTCTGGGGGGGCTTGTGTAGTGAGCACTAATTTACTCATGTTACATAATTCACTCATGGAACTACGGTTTGGGGGTATTGTTCCGCACGGACACTTATGCTGACTGTATCTCCGGTGTATATACTGTGTCCTCCTTCCTTTCTCTTTCTCTTCTCTACTCGGACTGCAAGCCAGCAACATGTGCTTTTCTGCTCCTCAATAAAGTAACCTTTTGCACCTTCGATGAACCGCCTCTGACTCCTATCTCTCGGCACTACAGTGTAACTCATTACATTTCAGAGACAGTAATGATGTAATGTAACTTATTACTTAAAAAAGACAGTGATAAGTAATATGTACATTTTGGAAGTAACTTGCCCAACACTGCGTATTAGGCCTGTCTTTCTAAACACTGTGTTCTCTACTGTTTCAATGTTTTTTCTTCTCATGGTTATCAATAACACAAGAAAATATGCCTCAACAGGAGAGTGGAAAATAAAAGTGCTTCCTTATCATTATCCAGCATTTGGTATTGTTGAAGCAGCAATTGAAATGAGCTTGTTTGACATACACGGACAAACGACCGGAAAATAAGTCACAGCTGCATTGTGGAGATCTACCTCACAATCTCTGACTCAAATATTTATATCCTAGCATGATTTCATACCAAATAATTTTGGTTTTGTTTTACAAAAATGCTCCAAGAATGCAAGAACCTTTGTCTCTTTTTTTATGGGTCATAATGGTTTATGGTATTACTTTGTGGGAGAGAAACCCCTTTTTGGAGGACACTTTTGGATGTTATGCTTTGCAGACCATTAACATGTACTACAAAACCTAAACAAACACACCACAGGAAAGAGAAACTCCCTCTGGAGGGAACTTTGGGATTTTAGCCTTTGCAGACCATTTATGCACACCGTCCTATATAACATAATTCTGGAAGGGCAAAACCTCAAAGGCATTAGAGGGCCCCTTTAATTAGCATGCCGATGTGTGCTCCACATCCTTCCCTATCTTCGTGGCAAATGTTTCCTTCCATAAAATTGTCCACTACGGCTGGTCTCACTCTCAAGATGACTCGTTTTCCATAATCTTTAGTTCTTTCTGGGGGCACTTTAGGCTCCCTTATTCATGATTGCCAAGCTGTTAGCGAGGAGAATTGCTGACAACAAATGTAAATATGTGCAGAAGTCAGGATCCAGGACCTTATTCTTTCTGCCCTCATTAGTCGCACAGGGATTATCCCTCGCTGGCTGCCCTCAGAGGGGTGATGGGAGTTTGTGGATCTTTGGAGGAAAGCGATTAAGTCATGTTCAACTCTTCACTAGTAGAAAATGATAAAAGACAAGGGTATTATGAACAGTTCCTGGAATTTTGTGGAGGGAATGACAACATTATTCTGCATAGCATCCAGAGAGAAATATTACATGTATAGCTAGGTAAAAGAATATCTATATTTTGCATAGTGAATTAGGTCGTGGATCATTGTGAGTTTTACTAAATGCACTCAGCTGAACTAGATTACCCAACAAAGGAATATCATTGACTCCATTTTTGCCCAGAGAAGGATCTCTGCTTTGAAAAGGGGAGAATTTGCATCTTCTTGCAGCTTCACTGCTCCTTTTATACACCCGCCCCGTAGCTGTGAGCCATGGCTTTTTTTCTGTGTTTGATCTCTCTGAGGCTCTAAATTCCAACACACTTTTTTCTTTTTTTCCCCCAGTTATTCAACCGTGCCCACAGCAAATCTAAGTGCTGGAGATAATGCAGAGTGAAGAGATGCTTCCTGTTATAGACATGGAGAGATTGATTGATATAAAACATCATCACTCAAAGTAAAAGTGGACAAATCAAAGCGAGGCTGAGAGATGGAGAACAAGAGGGGGTAAAATGGAAAGCATCGAGCTTTCGCACGTGGCTCTGCGAGGTTGAGATGATGTGTTTGATGAGCGACTTGATGTCAGGGCGAGCAGAGCTTTGATGGCACTTTTCAGGGTCGATCAAGATCTATATCTACAGCAGTTTTTTTCCATTACATCAGGCTGACAGTCAAAGCTATAAATGAGACTCTGATGAACATCTGACAAGGAAGAGCATTACATATACTATGATTTATATGCAAGAGCTTTCTAAATAGGATTAAACAGAAAGTTAGCAACGAAATAGCACTAGTATCATAAAAGGCTAAGAATAGTTTCCTATACATAAAACATTTCTTGAATAAAATATGATTATTTTATGTATTTAAAGAAAAATGACATTTGCTTTCATAATTTTTCACATTGAACAGCTTTGGTTGCAAAACTTCAACCATTCTCACATTTTGACGTATCAAACATATGTTTTATCAGTCTTTGCCAGCTCTTCATTAAAGCTATTTATCCCAACACATATGTTCTTCTATATCTATGCCATCTTTGGGAACTGCCCTACAATTAAAAGTAACGTTTGAGGGTTTGTCTGGCTGCACATGAGTTGCACTGATTGGTCCATGGGCCAATGTTTGCTAAATGTAACGCTTTAACTATAAATTATGTATACTGAACATAATTGTTCGCCATTCCAAAGGCATCCATACCCCTCAAAGAGTATGGGTGTGCTTTTGACACAGAAAGCCTTTGGGTTTTATTCACATGTTTCTCACTACGTTATCAATGCATTTTCTTGGAAATACGGCCTCCAACTCACAAATATAGCCTAAATTGTTCTTTTTTTACTCTGATTATGCTGCTCTACATCTTTGATGTTAGAGGCAGAATGACAAAGATTTTTTTTGTTCCGATTAACCCCTGCTCCCCAGCACTAAAACACTAGAAGTGTCGACTGCTTTCAGTGTTACAAAGGTCGAATGTTTGTGAAGATCCAAGATTCCCTCTTGCTTTGCCGCTTGGCATTTTGCCTTGCTATAATTTGTGGCGTTGTGTCCGCCAATTTCCTAGCTTCCTCATGGATGCGTGCCTATCTTTTCGTTATAAACTCTTAGAAACATCCTAAAAAATATATACAAGCAGAGGAAAGGGAGTCCACACCCTTCTGATGGGTCATAAGTGATGATTGAGAGGGATTATTATTTTTGTATGAGTATATGGATTTCTGGGGAAATCCTACTCACCCTGCCTTAAATGTTAATGCTATTTCTCCTTGGGCAGTATTAAATGTATTTTTCGGTGGCCGGCGAAGCTGCTAGCAACACTACATGAATTGTACATGTAAATAAAATAAAAGCCTCTTTTTAAAGGTGATTATTTTGGCTGATTAGACCTCTTATGACTTTGTTGTGTGCACAGTCTGTGCTGTCATGACATTTTCTTCCCTTTGCTCTTTGTTTTCTTACAGGTTTGTCTGCATCTGTTAGGCGAGACAAATTACAGCTTTTATTGTCCTTATTACTACATGGAGTGGGATGACGTCCAAACTTCAACCTCAGCAGGTACCCAATCATTCATTCAACTGAAAACACATATGTGGGTGTGCAACAGTGGTTATTTCTGTAGGTCAACCTGAACAGCTGCCTTGATCTCATCCACTTTTTTTCCTCGCTCCAGCTGAGCGGTGAAACAGTTCTAAATGATTCCAACAGACATTATTTGGGACAGCACCAGAATCCTGGATCTAATCAGACGCAATGGCGGTGATTAAGAAGTACGTTAGCTAATGACTTCTTGCAATAGTAGAACAAGTTTAGTCATATAGTAATTTAAAACACCACATCATGGTTTGGAAAATACTTAATCAGGATGTAAAGTAGAGATAGATAATGGTAAAGTCAGTGGCAAATACTGGTATGGTCCATTCAAGAGGGTAAAATTGGGGCAAATGCTGCAACTACTTTACAGACAAGGCCATGGTCTGGATTCATCATCCGTTTTTAAAAATAGAAAACCGTTAATTATTCAGGAAACATAAGAAGAAGCAGTGGGTGTCATGTAGCCTACAAATGCATCTGAAAGCCAGAGGAAACCGGGGGTTGAAAGCCCAATTGAATATTCATGCTACACAATCTGATACCCAGTGTCACTTAACTCTAACTATGGAATACAGAAGATAAAAACAGGATAACAGGACAACTGTTTTCAGCTGCCAAGTGGAATAGAAGGAAAATCCTAATCAGCAAAGCATGGCTACATAAAAGCATGAAGTGGCCCTTGAGCGCCTCAGTAGATCACAAGCAGCTGATATTGAAAATGAACAAAAGATAGCATGAGGACTTCAATTCATACCCGTTTTACGCTAAACCCCCCTTTTCATGCCTCAGCCAACCTCTGTTTTCGCAGTGACCACATGTGCCAAGGAATGAGTGGCTTCAGTCTGTTCACATTCCTCACAAGCCACAGTAGAGCAGATGGAAAAATACAACTTATACAACATATGTGACACAGTAAACAAAAGATGTTTACTGAGGTATTTCTAACGCATGACAAATCGTGGATTATGCGTGACATCTGACTTGACGAACAACCACAAATCTGTGTTTTTGACCTTGTGTTGAAGTATTGTCGGTACAAAATGGCCCTTCTTTGAGCTTTCAGTCTTTAGAACTCAATGCTCAAAGAGGTGGTTTTTCTTGCTATACACAATCTACTCATAACATTTTACCCTGAAAAATATCTCAATAAATGTGACCTTTTTAAAGGGGCCCTTTTATGCTTTGTTGGGTTTTCCCTTTCCTGTAGTGCACATATGTCAAACTCAAGGCCCGGGGGCCAAATCAGGCCCTTGGTGGATTTAATTTCGGCCCGCAGGATCATTTTTAATTACTATTAGATCTGGCCCGCCGGTATATTGCACGCACACCTTCACTCAATCCTGAGGGTTTCCTCAGCTCAGAGCCTGACCCCAAACATTGATGAACTTGCACCCAAGATGAGAGGCCAAGTATCTGGCTTGAACTAGCATCACAGAGCAGCAAACTGAGTTTAATGGATGTTTCCTTCTGCACTTTTTTTCTTGCGACAACAGGGCATGTTTGTTTTTCTTTGAGGGAAATAGTTTTTTTGAAGCTGTTGTTGGCCTGTGGAAAAATGTAATCATAAGAAATGACTCCGGAAAATCTGCAGATAGAGCCATAAGAAATGAATGCAACTGATTATTTAATGTTTAATGTTGTTTTTATAGGCAATAATTTAAGCTTTGTTAGTTCCAGGTTGAATATGTGCAATAAGTTCATTTCAATACGTTTTGCAATAAACATTGAACCAGTCCGGCCCTCGACTAGTACCGATTTTAAAATGTTGGCCCACTGTGTATTTGAGTTTGACACCCCTGCTGTAGTGTGTTCTTTAGGTTTTTTGTGGTCTGCAAAAGCTAAAATCCCAAAGTTTCTCTCCAACACACTCACCCCCCCACCTGCTTGAAATGCCTCAATTGGAGTCCTTTGTTTACTAGTAAAGTGACATCACTATGTAACACTCATGCTTCTATTGGCTATTGCTGCAACACACGCGTTTGACCAATCACAACAGAGCCGGCCAGCTAGCCAATCAGAGCCGACTGGGCTCTGGTTTCAGACAGAGGGTGAAAAGAGATGCTGCAGCACAGGCAGTATGAGGAAAATAAAGAGCTTTTTGAACATTAAAGCATATAGGCATGTCACAGTAGAGGCACACAATTCTTTTTGAACCTGATAATGAGGATAATAGGGCCCACTCTAATGTTCTTAGCAAAGTTAACACTCACTGCTTTATAAGAATGAGAAACTATTTTTGGGACTTTTAGATAAAATAGGATATCAAGAACATTCAGGAAAAGCTAGTCAATAATGTTGCAACAAAACTTACACAAGATGATCAGAACAATTGTCTTTTATTGGTTAAGAGGTTTACAACTTCTGTCATTTGACATAACAATGGTAGGTGGGCTGTTTCAGTGCTTTTTACAAGTATGCACAAAGGTGTATGACAAGGAAATATATATATATGTTTTACTCTTTTGTCAATTAGACATTTGCCTCTTGTTTGGGCATACATTTTGCCTTTAAAAATGTGGCCTTCTCGACGCACCATCATTGCACGAGAGATCTTTTGCAAGCTTGTGAGGTAGATTCTAAACGGTTTACATTGAACAAACATGCTTAATGGGTCTTAAAACCCTCTTTATAAAAACATCTCAACCGAGATCTCAGATTTTGTGGTAGTCCTTGCAACACCACTTTTCATTTCAGTGCATCATGGGTGATTGTTTTTTATTAAATAACATATTTGCCTGAACAACCTTTAACAGATACCCTTTTGCTTTTGTCAAATATAATATATATTGTCAAACAGCCCTAACAGTGGTCCCATGATAACAACAAAATATTGAAGAGTCAAATCAGAACTTAAAAAAACAACATCAAATTGAAATAAAAAAAATTACGAGTGGTTATAACGGGGTTATTAACAGGATGAGGATGGGATGGTATAGTTTGGGGTCAGCACAGGATTCGGGTGACTGTGAGAAGGGCTGCGATGCTAGAGAGGACAGGGCGTAGATCTGCAGCCCTGCTACGTGACACACAGTGTTCCCTGTTCTGGCCGATACAGGCTGCATACGCCATGACGTGGGGGATGTAGTTCTGCTCATGGACCCCGTGCAGCAGGTGGGCCAGGGGACCTTTAGCAAACACAGCTACATCCTCTCCTCCATGGGTCTCCATGCTCAGAGGTACAGCGGCCTGGGCCTGGTAGTTGTTATCCTCTGAAAGGCAGAGAAAATATGCAAAGATGTCATTGTTCTTAACTCCTGAAGCATAAAGGAAAGATGTTCACCCTTATTCAAAGGTTTGTATTGAGGTTTGGCCCTCTAGTAGCTCTTCTCTATGAGAGTTTTTCTATGAGTGGTTCAGCGTTTTTGTTTATCTCATGCACAAGAACGCTCATGCACGCGGGTGGTGGAATACACAATCCAGTGAATGGTTTTAAATGAATCTACTCATCCACAGGTAGCGGCTGCAAGCCAAGATATTCAGCAATGTGCAAACCAAAGCAGGGGAGAAGATAAATTATATTTAATTAGGATGTAAACAAAGCTCAATTTAAAACAGCACATACCTATTGGCTTAGCAAATGAGGAATGAAATGCATTCACTTTTTTTTTGTCGCTGCATTTGAGTGAGCTGTTTATATCCACACTGCAGTATGGTTTTTATTCATGTATTCTATATCTGTTGTGTTTATTTTATTAACTTTGCTTTTTAATGCCTGTTTTGAAATGCCATTTTATAATGTATTTATTCTTAAATGTCTTTTATTTTCAATTGTAAAGCACTTTGAATTGCAGTGTAGGGATGTATACCGAGCCCCGGTATTAAACGGGCCCCGGGGCTGAATTACTAAAAACCGTGGTACCGTTAAACTCCGACGTTATCGGTCTTTTTATCGGTACTGGAGACATTTAAAAAAGATATGTCATGTGTATTATTGCTACATAAACATTATATTGCAGTCTTAGTGTCGCCAACTCCGTTTCTAACATGCAAAAAGAAAAGAAAAATGCGTCTATGATGTATTTTCGATCCAATCCAGACGAGAGATCTCTCTCCCCTGTCTGTGTGCGAGGGGGCGCGGCAGTTTACACACACGCAGCTGCTACATGCAGCAACACACACACAGAGGAGATGGCGGAGAGAACTAAGCGCTCCAAGGTGTTGTTAAACTTTACCCGTCTCGATGTGGACAATGCTCGTTGCCAAAAGTGCAATAAGAGTTTAGCATGTAAGAGCGGTAACACGAGCATTTTGTCTAAACATTTAGCAAAAGTGCACCACATTCAGACGGAGAAATGCACCGTTTTCAACTGTCTTTCTAGTAGCTCTGTAGCCCCATCCACGAGTAACTTTTCCACGTCAGGTATGTTGTGTATGCTAGCAGCAACACACAGAGTTAACTAAATTAAACAAACATGGGCTAATGATTAGAGTAACTGAGTTATTTATTTTGTTAAAGTTTCAGCTATTCTGTTTACAGTTCTGTCATCACATTATTTAGTACGATTTGTTAAAACATTGTTGTTTCTTTTGATGTGAATATTATTTATTTAATTTAAATAAAAAGCAATGTTCATTTTGTTTACAATTTGCTTAGTTAATTTACCTTTTTTTTTCTTCAAAAGTACCGATAAGAGTACCGTTATCGACTTTTATCGATAAGCGGTATCGATAAAAGTAGTAGTACCGTTAAAACCTTAACGGTACCCATCCCTATTGCTGTGTGCTGAAAGGTGCTGTATAAATAAACTTGCCTTGCCTTGCCTTCAACACATTTGTTAAACAATCAGGATACACACAATGTGTTTTGTGAAAACTCAACAGGGGAGAACTAAAGGATGCACCATTAATCTAGGATTAATTAAAAACTTCTGGAATAAGTTATTTTATGTCGAGACAAGAGCAATCCTCTTCAGTCATGCTCTTTACCAAAACTGTTTCATTGTCTATCGCCCGTACCTCAGGTTGAGAGATGTCTCTTTATTGCAATACATTTCTCCTCATTTGACAGAAAATAGCTCGTGCTATTATAATCGATCTACCTTTGTCAAGTTATTTTGGGGAATAATAAGTGAGATGGATGCACTTTTTCCTCAAAGAAAATGTATTTTCTATAATGTTTCCTTATTGGTTTTACTTACGGTAATCGACAGTGGAGACATTTTCCCTCGCTCCGTTGATAAGTTTGTAACCTGGTCCGTTCCCATATATGATGGAGGTGAAGGGCTTCTGGTCAATATCACTGAGCATCGGGGCCAGACCTGTAGATGCATTAAACCCCATTATCACGACAGAAAAATTAACTCACAGCACTAGTAAACATGTGGTACAACAAAGACATTTATACTACAGAATGTACATCACTATCATAACATACCAAATATGGTGTTTCCTCTCCCTGTGTAACCCCCGAAGTTGAACACATGAGAATGATCAGCGTAACTACAGTCATTGTATCATGGACGCTGGTCAGGAGGTCTGCCCGGCCGATGGCTCTGTCCATTTCCACAGTTTCATGCAGCGCCTGCTTGGCTTTGCCCTCGTGGTGTCCGTGATCAATGCGTCCTCCTGACAGGGGGACAATTATTTGTTAAGATTCATAAAGACAGTGACATTTCTAATCCTGTGTGTTTGGATTACAGCTCCATATCTCTTCACAACACAATATATATTCAACAAAACTTCAATGTTGTGATTTGAGTCCCTTTTGTTACTATTCTCCTGGCCACATATTCTGTTTCACACCTTATTCACCTGTCTGTTAAAAGGGAAAAGCGGCATGGTGGGACTATGAGCACACACGCAATAGAGCATTACAGTCATTTTTATTTTTATTTAAAGATCTCCTATCATGCTATTTTTAGGTATATATTATGGGTCTAAGATATATAAAAATATATAAAAAACATGTCTATGATGTGTTTTGCTCAAAATACCAAACAGATCATGCATTTTAGACATCCCTCATATCCCTCTATTTCAGCCCTGTTAGAGAAGTTCTGATTCTGTGACTGTAGCTGCTGGCCCCGCCCCCTTTTGAGCAGCAGGCACACTGTGAGTTCTGTGACGAGCAGGCTGTCTGCTCTGCTCAGATTCAGCTCAATGCTGCCGTGATTAAACGCCATCATGTTCCAAACCACTTCAAGGATTATTTCTGAAACAGTATGGAGCTCAAATGCTTTTTTTCTTGCAGGTTTACTACCTTTTTTTATTTCCTGCTTTTTTACACATACTCTCTCCAGTACAGGTTAGCTCTGAGAGTTAGCGATGCTTGCTAACAATGACCATATTGCGTGCAAAACACGTTGCACATTGTTTCTGATAGCGACGTTTCTTTTACGTCATATCGGACACAAATCTGGATCAGCTCCATTGTACCCCCGTTTTTAGAGATGTGGAGAAAAATAGTTTTATTTTCTGACACTTTGTGAGTTCCCTGACACACCGGGAACACATATTTACGTATAAAAGACATCAAAAAGTGCATTTTGCATTATAGGGGACCTTTAACTCACTATAGAAGTCAGCCCAATATGAGTAAAAGTCATAAGAGGGAATATGCTGATTGTTGGGAAAATACTGAATGTACTCTTCCAATATCAGAGTAGCAAATGATAATAAAGGCCCTACATAGCTGTGTACGTAACAGGATGTATGACTACCTAGAAGAGCGTCAGGACACACTGTTTTAGGCATATGATAGCTATGTGACAATGATTAACATAATGATTCAGCCTCTATTGAGATAGACATATGACAAACATGATCATTTCTGACGTGGGTGTTACCTAATCAACTAAACATTGTATACTGCTTTGAACCGGTATTCCCTGCATCTTGTGACTGTGTAACACCCTCTCTTGTATATCAACATGTGAAGGACACTGTTCTGGGAACTAGTTGTACCAAATGCTCTGTATGTGATGACTACTAAAGTAACCTGTATATCCTATATAACCTGTTTCAAATATATAACCTGTTTCAATAATTATAACCTGTTTTAATAATTATAACTTTGTCTGTGTAAAATGTATACTTATGAAACTAGACCAAGTGTTCTTATTTTGTTTTGTTTGATGTGGTCAATTGTGTGTGCGTTGACTTAGGAATGTAGAGGATCCAGTCGCCCCCCCCGGGTTTTTAATGGGCCGGATAGGAGCATGGGGGGGGTTGCAGGAGAAAGGTAATAAAACTGAGACCATTGAGTCTATGTAGAGATTGTTCTGAGAGAAAGATTGGGATACGGAGTGGTACGGCCAGGTGCTGAGGATAAACGAAGATAAGGATTGGTACCTCACCCCCGTTCAACCCAGAATTGTTTATTTTATGGCTGCCATAAAAAATGACCTGGGACTGATCGGCGGCGCAGGAGATCCAAACTTCCCACACCTATGGCTGACTCACTCTGATTCGCTGTTTAGACCTCGTCAATGGCTGACTCACTCTGATTCACTGCCTAGGGCTCGCCCAGGAGTGAGTCCACCATTGGATGAACACCTAGGGAGGAGCAACCGACACAACTCCTCCCACACAACTCCTCTCCGATTGTGGGAATAAATATTGTGAATTCTGTACACTCGCGGCCTCTGTTCGGTCTGACTGTCTGATACGTACATCGCACGGTGGAAGAGCTGAGGCCCGAAGTACTTCGTTATATAAGTACTTCGTTATATTGTGCTGTTGTTTCTACCATTAAATCAGTTTATTGTTTAATCTCATATCTGTCTGAGTCCTTCCTTTTTATAGCAGACCACTCATCAAACGAACAGCGCGGAGCGGGCTCGAACCTTCAACAACTGAAGGGTGCTTAAACCCAACACTACTTCCATTCTTTCAAGGATAAACATGTATCCTGATATTGAAACTCAAGCCGGTGACGAGTGATATTTTTCTAACACCGATCATAGGTTTCTCTTTACTCAAAATGTCTCAATTTCAGAGGGATGCCTCCACACAGCTCTCATCAGGATGTCAGCTGAGCCGGCTCTCACGAATCACAGTTAAAATAAAGGCAACATTGTAGAGGAATGGAATTGCGTTTGGGCAGCGTTATTATCAGTAACGTTCATAAGCACAATGCAGGGCGATGGCCATTGGCGAGCCACACACAAGCACTATTAACACACAACCAAACTCAACAAACTCTCCACAAAACAGTAAAGACTGAGCACAACTTTCATTCTCTGCTCCGGTACTCATTACTCCACTTAAAGGAGCCAAAAAGCTTATTTAGCATTATTTATTTTATTTTATTTTTTCATTTATTGTAAACACCACACACATTTGTAATTGGTTATCACTTCAGGCAATTGTCACCTAAAGGTATTTAGTCCACTTGTTGTACGTGGGGTTTGGATCACAAAGAGGGTATTTATGGTTTGTTTTATTTCTTTATTAAACATCATAGAACAAGAACTTCAGCACAGACTTTTTCACAACATGTAAAAGTGATTAGCCTAGTTTAGCCTCTTAGCGACCTAAGAGTAACTACACCACTGTATCCAACATAGCAATTAGTTGTGACTATATTTATTCTCTGAATGTCAAAGCTAGATTGAGAAGTTCAAATCATAGCCTGAAGTCTCCCCTCCATACACTGACCGTTCATTCTGCAATCAGGGCATGGTTTCTCAGATTGTAAGTTCCGGAAGGCCCCTTTAGAAAACCGTGAAAAAGGTGTGGGCGCCCTCTTTTACCATCCTTCAGATGATCCGACAATTACTCTGTGTGAAACATACTGACCCTCTTTATCCTCTCTCAGTCTGCCAGAACAATCACTGTCATACTTGCAGGTGTTTAACTGTAACCAAGCTTCTTTCAACAGATTCAACCAAGGACAAATAGCGATCAACAACCATCCTGTGCCTTCTATATCTAATATTGTGCTAACATTGGCCATTCAGACATTTCTCAGCTTCAATGTCGATGATGATATAACCAGACCACCATGTTCTTTTGCTCCTGCATTCACTGCCAAGAATAAACCGCAACAGATGTTTTAAACCACAAACTACTATATTTCAATTTCTTTTTTTATATAGTTCATAAGTGCTGTTTTACATCTCATTGTATTTCCTGTCTCTGAATCCTGGAACGCTTTGCCTTACAACGTTTTATGGCTTTTATGTTTTTCATTTCTATTCCAAGTAGGTGTTACTGAATGTCATATTTTATTAACTGCTGCAAAATACTTTCCTTTGAAGGCACAAGTGAACATTGGCAGCAGGGTTAGACTTGGAACATAGCAACTACACCAACTGTAATCACTGATGTTTCATTGAAACTTGCTACATTGTAAATCATTTAATGATTTTTAATTTTCACATGTTTTCGATGTGAACACAATGTGGTCTGGTAGCCAATATAAAACAAGTACAAAATAATTTGATGTTGAATATTTTTGGGCAAAATAAATAAGTCTGTTTTAAAAAAAAATAAGACTCCTGTCTCTACAAGGCCTTTGAAATGCACCTCAGCAGAAATTTCACAGATATTTTTCCGTTCTTATTCATTACTCCTAAACATGTTGTACTTTTATTTGGTCGGCCTTAGTGAGTATGTGGACAATTCAGAGGGTTGATGACTGGGTCTCCATCCCCTAACTGCATCGTGTACATTTCTCACATATATTGAAGTGACTATTTTGTATATATTGTTTGATGTGCTTTTATTTATGTTTTAATGTGTGCATATGTATAAATGTGTCAGTCGATTGTGGATATATAGGTATATACAGGGGTGCACATAACTTTTTTAGTGAGTTACTCAGATGAGTACCAGGAGACAGTGTTTGGTACTCACCCCACACGTAGCGTGGTGTTAATAAGTGCAGTCTTCCTCACTGTCCTCCTCAGTGTCTTGCTCACTGTCCTCTATTTACACTTCTTGCATGGTAGATGATGAAGATGATGAAGATGCACCTCCCTGTCCCTGTTTAAATCTCCAATTTGCTTTCTCCAAACTTGTTGCCAAAACTGTGAAGTCCTTGCATTTCCTGAGGCCGCGTTGAAGGATCAAATACTAAGAAATGATCACGTGACTTGAAGTCATATCTGATTTCAGAGGTGGGAAGGAACAAAGTACACTTATTCAAGTACTGTACTTAGGTACAATTTTGAGATACTTGTACGTTACTTGAGTATTTCTATTTTATGCTACTTTGTACTTCTACTCCACTACAGTTCAGAGGTACATGGTGTACTTTTACTCCACTACATTTATTTAATACCTTTAGTTACTTTACAGATTCTGATTAATGATGTGAAATATAATCAAGTCTTAAATCAGACTTTAGTTCCACCTGGAGTAAATTCACAAGCTACCCTGCAGTATACAAAGTAATTAAAACTAATTTTATAACACTTTAATGATCAATAATTATAAAACATATCATATATATTATTCTGAAATGGACCAATCTGCAAAATGACTACTTTTACTTTTGGTACTTTAACTATATTTTGATGATAATACTTTTCAAATTTTACTTGAGTAACATTTTGAATGCAGGACTTTTACTGTAACAGAGTATTCCTACACAAGATCTGAGTACTCCTTCCACCTCTGTCTGATTTCAAACTCTTCCATTAACAGCCTGAGTAAGTTTGCAGCTGTGTGTTCTGCTCCACCTTGTTGTAAAAAACTGCAGCAGCACAGCACAGAAGTGAACGTTGTGATCAGCTGATTTTGCGCAGTTCTCCAGTGTGTGCGCATGCACAGAATGTGCACAGGGGAGTCTCGCACCGCAGCCAGTAACGTAGTTTTGGTACAATTCTGTTGTACACACCGACGTTAACAGCAGCCCTGTCTGTGCACACGGCGACCAACTCTGTCGTCCAGTGATCTAAGCCCGCCTCCTGTAAAGCTTCACAGGTCCGTCGGTTCTGGCCTGCACGGCTCGGCCAGCACCCAGTTCAATCAGTCCAAGAAAGTCCGAAGATTTTTTGCAGGGAGCAAAACGCCAAAGTGGCTGCTTAATGTCTTTGGTTTTTTGGACATGTCTAATAGTTTACTCCACTGAGTGTTGACAAAAAACACGTGTAGACGAAATATGTGTTTTGTTTGGATGACCTATCAGGTACGCAAAGGCGCGTAGTGACACAAGTGACGTTACGCATTTCAGATTTTTGCCGCGCATGCTTACCTGCGTACCAGTTATGTGCACCCCTGGGTATATACATATTTGTATACATATTTTTATATATATTTGTATTTTGTATTCGGGATTGTGGGAAACGGTATTTCGATCTCTCTGTCTGTACACACAAACTGAAAGATTGACAATAAAGTTGACTTTGACAGTGGCTCTGAGGTAGAGTGGTCGCCTACCAATCAGACGGTTGATGGTTTGGAAATGGTTTCTTTCATAATCCTAATAAAAAACATTGGGTACTAGCAACTGTATCAGAAGTCCTACTGGCCTTAAAATCTGTGTTGTTTCCAAAAGAAACTGGCCCGTAATAAAGTCACGAGACCAGTCTGATAGATCTTTTGGAAACTGGTCCCACAATAAATGTAGACAGTCCAATTTCACCACAAACTCACCCTCGACAAGCAGGTAAAATCCCCTAGGGTTCTTCCTCAGGATCTTGATGGCCACCTCCACCATTTCTGTCAGCGAGGGATCAGTCTCAGAGTTCCTCTCCAAGTCGTACGGCAGATCCGCAGGTTCAAAAAGACCTTAAAAAACATCAAGCACAGTGCAGGAAATAAGCCTACAGAAAATGCAAACACTTTCTCTGTTTTGAACTTCAAGGAGAGTTTTATAATGAAGCTAGGACTAGAAACTCACCCAATAAGTAATTCACGTTGTTAGGGTTCAGTGATAAGAGCTGCTTCTTGTTCCACACATAATAGCCTTTCTGCACAAAGACACAAATGTACAGCACAACATTGTGTGTCTTAACACTGCAGTCACTTTGAACTCCTGAATATGTAAATGTAATTGGAAGATAAAAGAGAGAGCAGAGAAATGGAAAGAGGAGGAGACATTTACTTTATCCTTCATTCTGTCAGTCCACTCCTCCACCAGGTTTCTTCCGTCTTTTCGTGTGCCGCTGTGCTTCAAAACGTTGGGGTACTCTACATCCGACTTGTTTTTGGGGAACATGTACTTCCTCCCTCCACCCATGATCACCTAGAAAGTGGCAAGAAAAGAATAAGAAAATAACCATCTTTGTCATTACTGTTCTATAGTTGGCTCAAATGACAACCATGGTTGGCAGATTATGTTAGTTGTAGCTAGCTATTTAATTCAACTAGAGTTAATCCTTTCACTCAAGTATGATAAAGGAAAATGCTTACGTACTTGGAGATATTTGGTTACATTTATGCATTATTGAAGTTATGTGTTTGATTTGGTTTGTCTATTTGAAATATTCGCTGGGTTGTTGGAGTGTAAACTTCTCCATTGCTATTGCTTAACCGCTTACACTCTGATATAGTAAGATACAGGGCCAACTCTTCAATATTGGGGAAATAACTGTTACTACACAATGGAAAGTGCTAGTTTATGTTTTTTCTTTTTTTCTATAACTCCGAAAAAGGGTTAAAGTCCAATGTTGGTGATTGTCAAAGTGTCAACAAAGGTTCTCAATAGACCCCAATGAATTGAAAATCATAATCTGAAACCCAGAAGGCTCTCTGACATACTAATAGGATAAGCTGATAAAAGTTGTGTATCAGGGTTTATACTCTGGACTTACATCAATGTTGGGAATGTTTTCAAAGAGTTGTCTGGCGATATCCTTGCAGCCGTCCCTCAGAGCTTCAGCTGGCATCTCATTGTCGGAGTACCAGTCTCTGTCCACGCTGTGGGCATAAGAAGCGCTGGGAGTCGCATGGTTGACACGGGTCGTTGTCACTATTCCCACGGACTTGCCTGCAGTGGACACACACACACACACACACACACACACACACACACACACATAGGCAGCTGTGAATTAAGGCTGAGAACGTTTTTGATTAAACAACATGTTCAGGCCTAGATGAATTCACTCTTTGTGTTTCCCTGAGCAGGGTTTCTTCGCTGCAGTGGAGGGATAGTAACACAAAGAGAGAGTTTCATATCTAAATAACTGTAACTTTGGATGTAGCTCAGTTGATTTGCTAGTCCTGTAGCTTCATATTAGCTTTGGTTAAAACTGAAATGCACATTTGCATTGAACAAGGAGTGACAATTGTGTCTTCCATCCCTTACAGGAAGCAATCCCTTCACAGCCAGTAGAGGACAATAACAACCTACAACTATTTTTGTTCTGGTTATAAATCTTCTGGATGAAAATAAGTCAAACTTTAAATGCAAAACCAGCAGAGGACAATCTAGCTAAATGACCTGATGGAAATCAAATTTCCTTTTCACTCTCTGCCAGAGGTCAGCTGCTGCCTGCTTTATTTCCAGAGCAATAATTGGATTTCTTATTATGTGTGACCTCCCCACCCACACACACCCTGACCCTCACACAGTACCCCCCACACCCTCTGAAAAACCATCAGTCCTTTCCTTCTTTGTGGTGCACTTTGACTAGTTGTTTGTCTCATGGTGTTTGAAACAGACTGAATAACACCATGCTGTGTCCTTGGAGGGGGAAATCAGAGGTCATTCATTTGGGACTCTTTGAGATGTGGCTCTTTATTGGGTTTTGGCTACAACATTTGATTAATTATTGAGATTTATAAACACTTGTGTAAATGGTTTTGTAACAATTCTAAAAATAAAGTACTTTTTCAAGTTTACAATATTTTGACTTCCTGATTAAGACTTAATGCTGTACTGCTTGTTTTATGTTTTATTTAACGGTAATATGCTATGAAAATAAAGGCATTTCAGTTATATTTAAAGAGATTGACTAGGGGATTTCTTGGTATTTTTTGCCTACATGTATCCTTATCTGAAAAAGCACATTAAACAACTCTATTTGAGTCAAAACATTTCTAACCCTACACCAACTTGAAATCTAAATCAAGGATGCAGACACATCAAAACATAAAACTAAATCCTAATACAACTTTATTTCAAGGGGCAATCCGATGGACAGTCTATCTTTAATACATGAGAAAAAGCTCTTTGGGTTAAGTTTTTTCCACAGCAGGATAACTCTGGTTCAAAGGATGAACAGCTGAGAGGGGAACGAGCATAGTTGAAAAACATGTTTTAGGACAATCACTTTCAAGAGCACTTCAGAGACTTAGCTTTGAGCGATCAAGTAGCCTCAGTGAGTATTCCCATTTCCAACTTCCCATTAACACAGCATTCAACTACAACCAGATCCTCGGACATGAGACGCATAATTGGTTGCAAACATGAAAAATTCCCAGAAGAAAGAAAAAGAAAGAAAGTAAGTGTTATGTTTATTTGATGTCACTCTACCTGCTTCCTTCGCCCATCTGAGGATGGAGGTGACCTCGTTGCCCTGTGTGGTGTTGCACTGGGTTCGGACAGCAGCTGCACTCACGCCCACCGTGCCCTCATTGGCCTTCACCCCGCAGAGGTACGCTGTGGCGGTGCCAGCGCTGTCCGGCACCTGGGCGTTAGTGTTGTATGTCTGCAGAGTACCAGGACATCACATGTGGTCAGAATTCATATAACAGGGACGTTTATAGTCTTTCTAGGATCATTGTCTACACTTGTTAGTGTGTTTGTGTAATTTGTTAAGCCATGACACTAACTGGACAGGTGATTTTCCTATAATAGCAATATGTTAAAATACTTTACTAATAAGTAAAGCTTGGGATATTCTAATTGTAAGCAAATCCCATCAAAGAACCCAAAACCAACAGCTTATTAATCCATCTCTTAGTCTTTGTATAGGTTACACACACACACACACACACACACACACACACACACACACACACACACACACACACACACACACACACACACACACACACTCTTTTTAGCCACTTAGCAATACTCATCATAGCACTTTTTATAACAACAGGAAGGATGTGTTGTCTCTAGATAAAAAATAACTTGCCTTTTTGCTGTTCTGACTATTTGCATGGCGTATTGGCAAAGGCACAAAAGCAATTCCACCAAATGTTCCAAAGAAATGTGAGGTCCTATTTTTTTTCCATTTTCCATCAGCAGCAGAAAAATGTGCCTCACATGAAGTCTTTGATTCTAGATTCACCATGAATTACTTTTTACAAAGCAGGTACCATTATAAATCACACCAATTAAAATATTTGATTTGACTTGAGTCCAACTCTTTAATGTTTGGAAAAATCCCCAAACCCTGTTTTTCACTGGATAAACAAATGGGGTTAGTCAACTGTAATATTGCACGAATTCTCAGTTTATTTAAGTTGCCGGGTTGGTTTCCCGGTAGTATTCACATAGGAGGCATTATTTTGCACCTATGTTACCTGATGTTACTAATTGAAAGTAACTTTTTTATAATGATAAATCAGTAACAAGGAAAAACATGTTTAATTTCAGAACTTGCCTAAATCGGCTATGTTTGGTATGTCTATTTACATCAGTGTCAATTCATGTTTTTTATAATATTTATTGGACAAGGGAGGTCTATAATCTAATACAGGCATGCACTGTCCAGACAGCACTCGTTAGTAGGATTGTTTTTTATCTTTTCATGTGATTTTTGGCAGTAAAAAAAACATGTAATATTGCTAGACTGTGGTATATAATAATAAAACTACTTTATGATTTCTGGCTCTCCTCATAAAATCTGTAGCATTCGATGTGACACACTGTATGACCTTGTTTAAAGTCACAGGCCTTGACAGGAAACCATTAATGGCCACAAGATTAATACATTGCGTCATATTGAAACTATATAGTAATAAAACATGATCAGACCTTGGCCAAAGACACAAAAGGGAACTTGTCCATCTCCAGCTGCGTCTCCTCTCCGCTCTGTCCGTTCAGCTGACCCTTCAGGATTCGAGCAGCCGTCACCGTGGGAATGCCCATCCCTAAACACCAAAAGCAGGTCCAGTGTTAGATATCTCTCACGGCGGGAAGGAAAGCAACAGCACATGAGAAACTTCAACACTTTTCCTCCCCTGCTGTCCTCAGCTTGCAACACATGTGGGGCGGTTGCTTTCTTTGACATTTTAGAAAAAGCTGGCTGCTGTTAGGCAAAACATTTTCTTATATACAAATTACTTTAAAAACAGATCCAAGAAAACAAAGCAGACACTGTTCAAAGAAATACACTAAATATTCAATGTATTATAACTTTGAATGGCCCTTACTTTTTCTTAAAAACTCAGGAACAGTTTAACATAATAACTGCCAAGTGTTGATCTCATCTTGTGGAAACAACTCGAGTTTTGCTTTGTTCTCAGAAAGAAAAAAAATTTGTTTCCATTTGTCTAGTTTGATCACTTCCAATTATCTTGAAACTGCCATGCATTATCAAAGCCGACACGTCACATAACCCGAGGTTAAACAGAAGACACGGTTTATTGTGCAATTTTGGATCCTGTTTCTTAAATTTTCTGAGGAAGATCATTTCTGGGAAACAGTTTATAGTTAGTCATACATTCCCTGTTATGTGTTACAACTTTTGTTTGTTTTCCAAGACGCTGCCTGTTATTCTCTAACTACGCAAACATGACCGTGAATGCATCCATGCGCAAGAATGTGATGTTGTTCCCATAGTCCAAACATGGCAGATGAAGGATAAAAGTTGTTTTTCTCTGACCAATGAGCAACCCAGCTGAAAGACAGGCCCACAGATCTGGTGGCGGCACCGTTGTTTTGTTTGATGCTATGCATTCACATCCCGTGTTGGCAAATATTTGAAAAATCTCATTCATTTTTATCTTGATCATTGGATCCTCTGTAACATCATTTAGGCTTCTATATAACTGTTGGCTCGGCTGGATTGTCCATAATTAAAGGTACGGTTGGCAAATTTCAAAACACCTTTTTGTAATATTTGCTCAATATCCTGACAGTATTGTTTCCTCTGTCTCCTCCCAAACCACTCAGAGCAGAGGGTCAATCACTGCTGGTGAACCCAATCTAACTGTCAAAATAGGCCGCGCTGATCAATATAATCAAGATTATGTTACTGTATTGCTTAATTCTTATCTTAAATGTTTTCAGAAACATGTACTGTAAAGCTGTAAAAGGAGAAATATTTTGATTGCCGGCCACAATATAAAAGAACAGACATAGTTGCCCACTGACTGCAGCAAACTTCCTTATTTTTGCAGTAACTACTTCAAAAGCAGCGAATGACATTTCGATTGAGATACCCGGCCATGATTGGTTTTATTTTGCACAATGAAATCTTGCAAATGCCAGATGGAGCACTAATAGATGCCTATAAATAGTATTTTTTTCACCGATTACAGTTTGACAGTTTCAGCAATTATGACAACAAGTGGCTTTTTAATAAAGCTACCAACTGCAGTGTTATTATCACCCGATAAAAATGCCAAAAGGGAAAGTTTGTCTTTACTGATGAGTTTATCGCAATTTAAATTCTTCTGCAGTAAGGTTACCTTCTACCTTTGGGAAGATAATTAGCATGCCATTAGTCAGGATGGAAACACATCGATAATGTGGCTTACCATCTCCGAGGAAGAGGATTAGATTCATCGCTTTGTTTGTATTGAGACTTTGCAGTGACAGAGCATTTTCCAGGGTCCGCTGGGCCCACATGTTCCAAAACTTGGGATCCTTCTCACGTTCTGTGTAAGGAAATAAGCAGTCTCATTAGCTTTACATAGAAAATCAGGAGAAAACAAATCCATGTTACGATATATTTATTGTAATTTCCCACAGCCCAAGTTAATGTCTTCATGTTTCTTGTTTGAAGATATTTTGTTAAAATGTAAAATGCATGATGAAGAAAAGGCTCAGAACTTTACATTAGGCTTAAACCAGCAAATGTTTTGACGTCTTTTCTTAAATGGGACAAATTCTATTTTGACTATCAACTTATCAATTAAAGAGACCCTTTTGTGCTCATTTTCAGGTTAATATTAGTATTTTGTGCCTCTACTGCAGGGGTGTCAAACTCAAGGCCCGGGGGCCAAATCCGGCACGTGACTTCATTTTCTGTGGCCCCACAACAGCTTGCATAGAATATAATATGTTTATTATACGGTTACATGATGATTTACAGTATCATTGTGATACAGAAGTAAATAAATAAGTCCAATGGAGGTGTTTCAGTAGAAGGGGAGTGTGTGGGACCATTTACATGCACATAAACATATAATACACTACAGGGAAGGGAAACCCTAAAAATCTTAAAGGGCCTCTTTAATCGACTAATCATCAGCAGCTCAAATTGTCACCAAATAAGTCAAATCTGGTGAAATCATCTTAAACCATTACATTTCGTAAGTTAGAATCCATATTCTCAACATTTAACTAGGTTCACCTCTTTTTACAAAAGGTGATGACAGGAGTTGTTACAATAGAAATACACATCTCCAGCGCATCTCCTGCAGAGCAGCTGGATGATCATTTTTTTGATAAAATGTACCTAAACATTAAATTCCTGTTATTTTTCTTGGCTAATCCAAACAGCACTGAAAGTATCCAGTGTTTAAAACAAAACAGGACATCTATTTGAAGACATACAGTAAACTTCCCTAAAAGGTTCAAAACATTCTCCAACAACCTTGAAAACCTTCCAGTGTGTGTTTTGACGCATTACAGGCGGCTGGACAGTTATTTTGTTGTTTTTTTTGCGGTCGACTGACTAACAACACAGCAACTTACCAGGGAATTGTGGCTTCCCCAAACTCCCAAACATCAGAGAGGAGCAAGCGATGAGCAGGGCTGTCAGCTTCATTGTCGTGTCAGTGACGTGTTTCTCCAGAAAGCCTTAACATGCCACTTTGAGAAGCTGAGGAAGTCTGTCTGCAGTCACCTCACAGCTAGAGAGAAGGAGAACAAACACTAGTGATTAAGTCTGTGTCATTCTGTCACACACGGACTCTGACACACCGGTTTAATATGTATTTACCGATGATTTAAATAAGTATACATGCAACACAATTCTACCTCGTGTTGTAACGCCTCAAGTATCAATTATTACTTGAGTAGAGAAAAGGAGATCTTGGTGAAGTTAAGCTGGAGTCCTCACTGTGAATGTAAGTGGTCACAACAGGAGTCCTTATGGGTCCTGGCCAGTCAGGCTTTCATCTGAAATTATTCACACCCTCCTCCTTACTTCTCTGTGCTTATAATCAAGGTCATTTTAATGGGATTGAGCTTCATAGCACTGAGAGGTTTAAAGGCCTTAACAAAGCCGATTAACAGCAAATTATTGACTGGGCACGTACACACATGAGAAGAAAAAAACATAACATCGCAAAAATCTTTCACCTGTGCAACTCAGACAGAAAGCTTTTCTTTTTTTTCTTTTTGTTTAGACAAGGTTGAGTAAAAAAAAATTCAAAACTGTTCCCTCCAAATTGCAAATATCTTTGGCATTACATTGTATCCCACCCAAGGGCGGCATGTAATGAAGGCTAGGGAAGGCTTTCCAAAATGATTGGTCCCTTTATTGTACACACCAATGTTCCCTAAAAGTCTCATAAAGGCTACTGCTACGATATAGTATGTTCAGCAACTCCAAATATCAGGCTACGGTCAACACATACATTAAATTGTCAGACGACTATTAAGAACTCAGCACTATCAGAGCCCTAACTATGTTTTGTATGGGCAAAACATAGTTAGCTCATCAGAATGAGCAGAGGGAGGAGCGGAGAAATAGCTGTAACAGCATGTTGGTGAAGAAAGCTGTGTGCATGAAATATGTGTTTGTGTGTATGTTGTTGAACCTGCTATTAAGAACAAAATAAATGTATTAGGTCCAACAGGTACTGCTGAGTCTATACTGTCAGTAAGGGCCACATGCTGTGTGCATCAGGGATGTGTCTAGCAGGATGTATGTATGCTAGACTGTGTATATGTTTGTTTGCACAGTAACGGTTGGTGTCTCTGCATTACCACTTTTCGTAGCTCAGAGACACAGTATTAAACAAATCCACAAATGTTTTTTGGGCTGACTTTGATTTAGATTTTGGTTGTTTGTTCCTGCTTGTTGTTATAAACTTTTTGTAAGCATTCCATTTGTCAATTCTAAATTCACATGATTTGTTGCGTTTGCGTTTTTAAACAGCTCTAAACAAGTAGTAACCTGCATTTCAACTATACAACAGTGGCATATTTGCCCGGCGTTGTTGAACCTTTTTTATCTGTAGCCTAGTAAGCTAATATATTATTATTGTTGTTTGTTGCGTCAAAATTAATTGGCTCCTGCTATAAACATTGCACCCCCTGTAGCTCCTTATTGTTGGTCAATAGCTGTATAATTGCTGTTATGTGCATAATAACATCTTCTGTTGTTTAAAACAAGTTTGTTAGATGGTCAAATATGAGCCTTCTTGAGCTTCACCCTCCGCCCACCAATATATGACCTGTTGTAATCCCTAAACACATGCCATACCTTTGAATTCCACCTTTTTGGACTGGCTATAATACAAAAATCACATTGTGAACACCTCCAAAAATCTTGCTCAGACTGTGCCAGGCTCCATCTGGTTTTAATAGGCATATCTGAACTAAAGGAAAACTCCGGCACCAACCAAGCAGGAGTCTGTGTTGTAATAATCCAAGATGCCTGACGCCAGTTGCTTTTTCAGGTCCTTGGACGCATCAGCCTACAGGTAGTCCAGGGACCATTAAAGCACTACCAGAACCAGCCAGTCTGCAGCAAAAGAAGCAAAGCACCAGCACCACGGCCACCAGCAGGACTCCGGACAGGACAGTGGTCAATATCACATGAAATCCCACTTCATCCATCATGATGTCACCAAGCATTTGGCTGCTCCAACATACCCAGCTGGTGTCGAATGGGGTGAAATTCCTTTGCACCAAATAACCTAACAACCAGAGAGCCTTCCTGAGCTGCAATTGAAGCCTGGGGCAAGTCACACAGCCTCTCAGTGTGACACTCCAGCAGGTAGCAGCTTTAAAGCAAGGATTAGGCTTCTTAATATGCTCAGGACTGGAGGGCTAATAGATCAATGGCAGGTCTCCAAAATATTCAATCAAATCTCTATATTTATCATGGTTTGCCACGTCCAAGAACAGACAAGATCCTCTCTTTTCACTCTGATTGGCGAGGACACTGCACTCAGTTGCCAGTTTTTAAAGAGGCAACTTGGTTTGCTCCTCGCACCAGGCTGCCTCATGCAACCTCTCCTATGCACACAGAATAAGTAACATTTAACCTTGGACAGGAGGTTTTTCTCTCTTTTAGTGTCTGATATTTCACTATAAGTGTCTATTAAGCTCAATAAAAGATGAATATTTTATAATAACTCTGTCAATAATGGGATGTATCTGTCAAAAGTAGATTCTCCCAAACTTGGAAAACAGACATGACCCTAAACTCCTTAATTGATCGAGGACACACTTACATTCTGTCATTTAAAAAAGATCCATGATAAATGGGGACAAAAGGGCATTTTACTGCAACATCCTATACGTTAAAGGGGTGTGGAAATGTGCACCCTGACTCCATTGCAGGCACTTCTATAATCTCAAAAGGACTTTCATGTTGCTATCAAAGTAACATGAATTCCCGTGTGACTATAAAGAATGAATTACAACTATAGTATTTAGCTCATCGAGTAACAGCTGAATCCTGGTTGAAAAACTTGATATCAGAGCAGGTCTCGCGGACACAGTTAATAAAACAATCCCCAATGTTTAAAACCAAGAATGGATTATTTGACATTGCATCAGGACAAACTGGCAGCAATATTCAGAGAGGATACTGGGAGGAAAGATGCACAAAAAAAGAGTCTAACAACCTGTAGCCGAAACACAAATCCCCTTATCGTTTCTCCACAAAAAAACCCGCATAATAAAAGAAAAGTTGAATTGTTGTTTGACTTACTGCAAGTGTCGTGTTCCTGGACAGAAATCTATGGTTACATCCAAGTGTGTCTGCAGTTCATCAACCTTGAAATGAGTGTCTTCGTCGCTGCTTTCAGTCCGCTTTATAAGGCCACAGTGGTTCGGCTCTGGCTCTGGGGGTCTGAGAATAGCGGTCTGTATCCCACGAGGGAGAGGCGAAAAAAACAAAAACCTTTAGAAATAACGATGCATGCTGTGGGGGAAGATGGACCGAGAGCTCCGCCTGTCTGACGACCGATGCACTGCTGCAAGGACATAGCGCCTTCACTGTACTGTAACTAACAGTGGGAAAACACTGTGGGTAAAATGTATCACACATTTTTCTTTTTTAATTTAAATGTTAATGCAGGAGATTGTGGACAATGATGTATGATGCAGAGACGTGATGTTTTAGTGGTGTTTGGGGAAGCAATTTTAGGATTATACCTACTCAGAGGTGGAAAAAGTACTCAGATCTTGTACAAAAAGTAGAAGTACCAGAGAAGAAGTACCAATTAACTCTATTACAAGTAAAAGTCCTGCAATCAAAAATGTTCCTCAAGTAAAAGTACAAAAGTATAAGCATCCAAATATACTTAAAGGTCCCATGACATGCTTGTCCAGTTAGTACCCGCCCCCTTGTGTGTTATGTAGCTTTTTATGCATGTAAACGGTCTGCAAAGTCACAAACCCTCAAAGTACACCCTGTAGCGCAGTGGTTCCCAACATTGGGGACGCGCCCCCTAGGGGGGGGGACGCAGCGCTATTGAAGGGGGGGCGCGCGAAGCTTGGGAAGAAGTTGTAAACAAACATTGTTTGCTCGTAAAATCAATAAAATTGACACATTTTTAACACAACCGGCAGTTAAAAGAAAAGTGGACAAGCCCACGACAAGCCTTTCAGCTATAATGCCCAAATCAACAAAGTATGATGACTGTGTGGGGGGCGGGGCAGCTCGCTCACAGACTCGCTGCAGCGCCGTGCACGCAGAGATCCGCCGGTGGAAAACATAGCGTTCAAAAGTGACAATCTAATCTACAGAGCTCGATGTGGTCAATGCAATGTGGTCAAAGTATTTTCGCGGAAACACGAGCAATGTGTCCATCAGCTGGCCAAAAGGCATCATATTCATACGGAGAAATGCACAGTTTTCAACTTCCTTAACTCGAGTTCTGTTGCTCCAATTACGTGTAATTGGTGGGAGAAGTACTCAGATCAAGTACTTAAGTAAAAGTAGTATACTGCAGGGTAGCTTGTGAATTTACTCCAGGTGTTACTAAAGTCTGATTTATGAGTTATCAAAATCTGCAAAGTAACTAAAGGAACAAAATAAATGTGGTTGAGTAAAAGTACACTATTTACATCTGAATTGTAGTAGAAGAACAAAGTGGCATAAAATGGGAATACTTAAGTAAAGTACAAGTATCTCAAAATTGTAATTAAGTACAGTACTTCAGTTACTTCCCACCTCTGTAATTACTTTATATAAAGTAACATATTTTCATGTGAAACTATATTTCATTGAACGTCGCAAATGCAGCAGTAAGGCTTTTAACTGGCACACGGAAATATGACCACATTTCCCCCATTTTGGCTTCGCTCCACTGGCTACCAATACATTTTAGGATTCATTTCAAAATCCTTTTGTTTACTTTTAAATCCCTAAATGGCATGACCCCACCATATCTTTCTGAGCTGCTACGCCCTTACACGCCCAACCGCCCTCTCAGGTCAGCTGATCAACTGCTCCTGAATGTGCCCAGAACCAAGTCAAAGCTCAGAGGGGGCCGTTGCTTCTCTGTAGCAGCTCCCACACTGTGGAACGATCTGCCCCTGCACATCAGACAGGCCGCCACACTGCCTGCTTTTAAATCGCTTCTTAAAACCCACCTCTTCTCCTTAGTGTATTAACATCTTTTAGAGCGTTACTTTTATTGCTTTTAAATTGTCTATTGTTTTTACCTGTACTTGTTTTATGGTGTGTGAGCTGTGCTGTGTTGCTTTTTGTATGTTTTGTTTTGTTTATTTGCCTGTACAGCACTTTGGTCTGGAGGTTTAAAATAAAGCTGTATTGTATTGTATTGTAACAAACAGAGCATTTATTGCCAAAGCTTGTTGCATTGCCATTCCCTCAATGGCCCTTTGAAATACAGACACACAAAGACGGTACGAACTATGCAAAGCATAAAAAGAAAATGTAATCTGTGCAATCTTTACATCTGTAAAGTAACTGAAAACTACTGAGGTGGAGAAAATGGAGTGAAGGAAAAACTATGCAATGCCATTAACCTGCCAGGGACTGCAGATCTGTCACATGGACGACAGTGCTCATGTTAATTCATGTCCATCGTCCCTTCTTAAATAGATGAATACAAAATAATTTGTTCTGAATCTGGTAGTTTAGTAGTATGACAGGTCTGAGAAATGAGATTATTAAATGACAAGTACCTCTTATTTCTTTTCATGTATAGTAGGCTACTTTCGTAAATGCATCCATTAAAAAAGATCTAATACAAAACAGATATACAAATATAGGCTCAAATGTGTCTGCTGATGTATAATAGCCTATTGTCAATTTTGTTGTAATTAGTAGGCCGTATACAGTTGCTGGTAAAATAAATAATAAATAAATCATTTGAATGGCTATATTTTTGTTAGTTAAATCATATACATTTGTATAAGGTTTACATTTTCAACTGTCCAATTTGTTATTCTAAAGTGTATGTGTGGGCTCCTTGTAGTTTCCAGTGGCCTCCTGTGGATGTCTCTGTGGAGCTTAGCATGTTATTATGTAAAACCATTGAAACAATAATATAGGATACCATCTAAAGCCCTTCTTTATTTAATTTTTTTTTGTTTGTATCTCCTTATGTACTTTAGCCCAGAATTCGCTAATTAGCATCTGATTCCCCAACCAACCAATTAGACATACAGTAAAGGCCTCAGCATAGCATTTATGTTGGGTAGCTAACCTGGTTTGGAGTATTTTTTGTATACTTTACTCTCATTGTTTGAGATCCAACAGAATTTATTATTGTATGTGAAAAGCCAGCTTTTAGACCAAACTCATCCTGTGTTATTTCAGAGTATTAAATGATGGTACTGCCTGGAAAATCCATATTTACACTAACAGAGAAGAAGCCGATCCAGTAGCCTAAAGGCCTAGAGAGCTTTCACTAAGCACACTGGCGCTTCTGCCCTTCACTTTATAACCAGCTGTGAGGTTTATATTGCTGTAAATTGCTGAGAGCATTGTTAGGTGCTATAAAAGTGCAGGCACATAAACTGCTCGAAGGATGAAGTTAGCTAGCTGCAGTAAGAAAGAGGTTAACCGGTCATTGGTTCTTTACAGTAGCCGTTAAGCTTTACAGACATTTATTATAAGGATGAACTCCTTGAGAGGAACACCCTCATTCAAGGAGTCCTTTACACACATATACAAAGAACTACATGTAATGAAACAACACACACATTCACAGACAAGAGCTCCCAGGAGCCACTTGCACACAGTGCCTGCCGTTATATATCAAAAATACATACATTAAATCCACAAATACCCTTACAAATCCAAAGGCTACAAACATTAACATGCAATTACACATTAGATATTTGGCTTAGAATGTGTTAAAGGTCTGGAAACACTAATGCAGTATTTGTTTATTTGAATTCCATACATTTGCATTGCTCAGCTTCCACCAATAGCCTACCCCAAAATAGTACTAAGTAAGATATGGGTAAGTATCAGTGGCGGCCGGCCCTTAGGGGCGCTAGGGGCGCCGCCCCCCCTCTTCCCACATGTTTGATTGTCATTAAAAATATATATATTTAAAAAAAAAATATATATATATTTTTTATTTTTAATGAACAAGGTAAATATTATATAGTTGGTATCAGTAAAATGTATAATCTAAAATAAAATCTTGTTTAAAATTGTGTTACGATGTCTAAAGTTACTGATAAGTCATGTTTCCTGCCTGGCCGCATTACCCTCTCTCGTCTGGGCGCTAAGAAAGGAGCCCTCAGCCCAAGCAGCAGCAGCCAACACATTGCTGACTATTGCTATCTGTAAACCAGTGGTTCTCAACCTTTTTACACCAAGTACCACCTGAGAAAATAGTGAGAATATAAAGAAGGGTGCGTAGTAATCAGCAGTGAACCGCTTCGACACGTGTACCCCAATTTGTGTTCTTTGAAATTGAAAAGGATATTGCATTGTGTTTGTTACTTTCGTTGCAGTTGTATATGTCTTAAGTGTAATTTGGCTTGGCTTCCTATTTTGTATGGACATGCTTTTATTTTGAAGGAGAGTTAGCGCTGTTGACAGGAAGTTGTTGTTGCTATGGAAACAACGTGACGGAGATTAACGGAGAAAAGTCATATCTACATATAAAGACGGAGAAAGTAAACGATAAAGTTTAAGGTTAAGTGTTAGCACCCCCCGAAGAGGCACAAGCTCTTACGTTGATATTGGAGATTTCAATACATTCAATTTGGCAGCCGCAGTGCAGTGCGGAGCCAAAAAAACCGAAAAAATAAAACAAAAAACGAATATCCGAATAACGAAATTGAAACCCGAATAGTACTCCAACGAACGAATATTCGGATATTCAGATATTCGGGTACAGTCCTACAGCGTTGTGGCTGTGCATATCACTTTTGCGTTGTTGGCGGAGCCTGCGCTTGTGCTCGGTTGATGACTGTCCTCCTCCTCATTCACTTGTTCACTTTCGCTGGTAATATTCTCCTCTGTACCTCTCTCACAACATCATTCAGCTTTCTTCTTTCTTTAGCTTGCTTGCAACGTTCGCTAATCGTTCGCGGGTAGTATGGTCGTCATTAGCAACGCCAGAAAAAAAGAGTTCGTTTCTAAAAACAACAATAGCCTATTAGAACTTATTTAAACCACAGTTTCAATTATCTCAAGCTTATTTTCATTCATTGTAGTATTTTGATAGTATGATTTATTTTGTAATTAATGTTATTCAATCAAGCCTCAAACTGATGGCACTTGTCCCTATAGCCTGTTTAAATTGAAGTTGTCTGAGGTCCTTACCACCAGCTGCTCTTGCAGTAATAAGTAGTGTACCTTTCTGTCCCAAATGCACAATGTAGTGACTGCTTTTCGTCTTTTTGTTTACTTAGTTGTGTTCTCTGTATTTGATATGTCTGTGTTATGTGTAAGAACGTGTAACGTTGCTGCCTTCTTGGCCAGGTCAGCATTGTAAATGAGATTTTGTCTCAATTTTTTCATCTGGTTAAATAAAGGTTAAATAAAATGTAAGATTGTATGTCAGATTCCTCCGCGTACCACTAGCAGGAGCTGGCGTACCACCAGTGGTACGCGTACCACAGGTTGAGAACCACTGCGTAAACTATGCCGCCGGAACATAATTTCAGCCAATCAGCGTCGTCAGATCTGATGGTTATAGGGCGCCAATGTCAGCGCCCGATGCAGTCTGAGTTGTTTGGACTCGTATCCAAGGTGACGCTACAGTAGTTGATGAGGATGGCTGCGTGTGCAAGTGGAGACTCCGGACTACGGTCCCCGCCGCAGTGACGCGTCCTAAAACCCGGAAGTAAACTCTTCCGGTTCCTTCGACAAAAATGCAATGCAATTTCTCCATAGGATTTTGGAAAATAGCTCGAAATAAGGTCTGTGGTTGACACACATTTAAGAAATGGATCACGTTTTGTTCAGCCGGATAATATCCACATGTCTACCCTACTTTTATAATTTTCGAATCATAAAACTAGTCGCCAGAAGCAAAATGCTAACGTTATGCTATAAACGAACTACAGCAGGGTCGCTGCTTCAACGTCACGCCGACTTAAGATCCATATTCAAAAATACAGATTCAAAATTGTACAAGTTGAAGCTTTTGTTTTAACAGTTTGCAAGAGCGCAGGTACTTGCCTTCCTTAAACCTAAAGATCTCCATCTCTCTCTCACACAGACACACACACACACACACACACATATTATTGTATATAGTTGAGTTTTGACAGCATCCATCAAACTAGATCTTTTGGCTTAATGCTCTGTTTTCTAATATTTCTGTGTTTCTGAACCACGTCTGTGTCTGCATATAATGTTCGTATTTAGTCTCCTGATTTTAAATGGGAATTAAATCATTTGGTGTTCCCAAAGCGCCGGTGTTCTGCAGTTTGTGTGGGCCTACTGTACTGTTGCACAGTTTACTGTAGAAACTATGTCCAGGACAAGGTATTTGGAAGTTTTGGAAGATTCATAGCTAACCACACTGAAGATTATGGAGGTATTGATCAGTCTTCTCATACCTCTAACATCACCGGAAGTCATAATTTAAGGGGTCATTTCTAAAAAAAATCTTCCGGGGGGACATCCCCCTGGACCCCCCCCCCTGTGGTTTATTCACCATTACAATAGCCCCACCGAAAATAATTTCCACCAGCCGCCACTGGTAAGTATATTCTTTATATATCAAGTAAGAAATCAAAATGCTCAAAAACAAGGTAAGTCTCAAGTTGGGTGATTGAAAGTTTATAGAAAATGTGCTCTAAAACACCTTTTTTAAGTTGTTTTTAAGTTTTTTCTGTGTGTTGACTGTTATGTGAGTCAATATCACCATACGGTGCATTTGAGACTTCCCCATTTCCAAAAAAAAATCTGAGATTTTCCATTGAATTTCATATTCATTGTATTAAGTTATGCTGTTAGAGATGGATGTTGGTCAAGCTCCCACACTTTTTATAAATTAACTGCAAGTACATGAAAACAGCAAAATGTATCCACCCTGTCATGGACAAAATTCAAAGATTTAATACATTGTAATATACTGTATACTGTAATACATAGTGATTATAAAATGTACATTTTCAGAAAGATATATTATCCCTTTCTCAACAATATATTTCAGTTAATGGAAAATGTTTTATAGCTTTCTGAAAATGTACATTTTATATTATTTATGGAAGGCTTGCAGACAGGGTGGACAATGACAGGGTGGAAATTTTTGGCTAATATTAGCATTTAATGAGCACATGCTGGACCTTCAGTCAGCAACATGATTCAGTTAGCAAGGTGACTGTGTACTGTTTAACAAATGTATTTCGAATTTCTGAAAGGTTTTTATATTAATTGACATTTCACTATGACAGAGTGGACATGTTAAGCTTGACAACATCCAACTACACACATAATATGATTACAATTTCGAAATATAAGTTAAAAAACGTACTTTGCGAGCCAATGTCGCAGCCTCCATTGAGGAAAGACAAAATGGTGGCAGTGATGTCACTGAAAACATCAGAGGGTTTTTTATGGGGCAGTTACCCCTTAATGACAGGGTGGACAGCAAATTTCAGGGACACATGCAAAATGTTCAATATTATTATAAAAATAGAATATACATGATCAAAATGACTCGTTTTATCAAATAACTCGTTGTGGACAATAAAACCATATACATTTTTTTTAAATGTAGTATGATTTAACCACTTATTACACACACTGTAGTTAGCAGAGCAGTGTGTGCCAAAATCACGTAGGCCTACATCCAATGAAAAATAAGGTATAAAATTAAGGAAACACATTTCAAGAGACTTATCATTGTGCTGATATGTGTGTAAATGTTTGGCCATTTATAATAAGACCTCAGAGTTTCATTATTCTGCTACATTTTCATGATAACTGAGTGATTCTGATGGGGACACCAAAGTTACTTTATAGTGATATTGACCCATGTGTGTAAATGCCCAATGGCTGCAGATGGCAATTAGCTTTTAGCTATAATGTGGCATATAGCATCTCTTCTCTTTGCATGGTCCTTGTCCAATAAAGATATATAATAATAATTGAAAAAACGTTTCCAAACGTAAACAATAGATAGACTGAAAAAAACACACAGCAGGGGGTAATGTTGTTAAACTAGCTTATTTACAATGTTTTATCTTCCATTTTCCCCCTTGATTTCCGGGGTCGCGGGAGAGCGGAGGAGGTTAGAAAGCGAGGTGAACCATCTTGACAGAGAAGCGCAGTGTGTGTCTTTGGCCGTTGCAGCTGAGGCTCCCTCGCTGTCCCCTGGCAGGCAGCAGAAGCACACCGGAGTCACGGAGAGTGGCTACGGAACATCTGACAGCACGGTAAGAACACGTCCTCCATTCACATACACCGTGAAGTCAATTACCAAAGCTTTAATTAGATTAAAACACCTTAGTGAGCCATGACACAAAATCACGTGTTGTATATCTCGCTGGAATTGATTTCTACCACCTTGTTAGCAGTTGTTGACATCACAAATGTGTTTTCATAACGATATTTCGCAGTAAACTGATTATTTGTTGTGATCTTTGTACGTACTTACTCAGTTGGCTGTATACAGGACGTTTCATAAGTTCAGTGACTTTACCTAAGCTGCATTCATTTTGTATCTTTTTATGAAATCAGTCTATTATGCCAATAGGGATTTCAAATGACATTACTTTTTCCCTTAAAAAAGCTCAGTTTGCTATCTTTTTAAGGTTCCTCTTTTTTCTTACAATTGTGTCTTGCTCTTTCATTCTTACTCATTGGGATTTTTTTTTATACCCACAATGTGGCCCATCTACACTTCCAAGTACTCGTGGTACTTTCTGTGAGTCATTTCGCCAACACCAAAACACCCTCCTAACAGTCTTACACTTCAACATGTTTAAGGGGACTGTCCAACAGTTTAGTCTTTATGCTGAATAAATCCTCCAGCTACAACCAAAACCACATCTTATACACCTATGTGAGTGTGCCCCCAGAATACAGTCTCGTGTTTGTTTTGCTTGATTTAATGGTCGCCGTTGCATGCAAGTCATATTTACCTCCACTGTCTAAATGTTAGCTTGGATCTTTAAGAGCTCATTTATCATCTGGGGACTTGGAGAGGAGATTGTAAGCAACATGAAAAAGATCATCATTGGAAAATATCTCGAGGCAAACACTACCTTTTGAATGTCATCTTTAAAAAAAACAATGGCAGATGTATAATTTCAGTGTTTGGATAAAGTAAACAGTCATGTTTGGCAAGACAAGCCAATTCCAAACACTTATGGAGGATCATATTGAAAATCAGTTCACGTGTCATTTCTAAAAGGAGAAGTTACTTCACAGAAAGAGGAAATTATGCGATTAAACTAGTCAACAGCTTTTGGATACAGGCATATATGGATGTACCTGATTAAATATATTGCCAAAACAAATATTGCATTGCTTCTTTAATCAGCTGGCCAAGACATGAAGACTCTTGTTATCACAGTTAGACATTTTGTTACCTAATATGTATCACTCGAGGATTAGTTCCCTGGAAGCCGGAGCAGTAAAAAAGGCAAAATATGGTGCTACAAATTCAAACCCGTCGGCTTTTGATAGATGGCTTGCTTAAGGGAACTTTGTTTATTGCTCAGGCATGAACTATTAGCGCCTCAGATAGCTGATTGTAAGTTAATGCCTGAGTGATGGATGGCTTTAATAACCTCACACAGCCCTGGATGTGTTGCACTCAGCGAGCTCTGCTGTTATTCATTACCTAGGTGTGAGTGTGCTGCAGGGCGCCATGACAACACTAGGAACAGGTAATCTCCTGTTATCTATCCCTTGGCCACTCCCTTAATCCTGAATTTATGCAGAAAGAGTCAGGTCATAGCTCTTACATTACATTTGGGTGATAATTAAATCACATAAAGTGCAGTTGTTTCAAAATACACTGTGCATCCATCTAGGGTTGATTTGAATTGGAAGTAGGGTGCTTGTTTGCTGCAGTGCATGACGGTGATAGTATAGGCCTAACACCAGACTGGGTGATATTTGAGCAATGCACATATGTCAGAATACCTGAAACGTGCACAGAAGAGCAACTTAGGGTGCTCTGTCAAAGAGGAATCTGAAGAATTTCAGAGCTGCCGCCTGCATATAAATAACCACGTGTGAGAAAATGCAAGCTCCTTTTTATTATTTTCAAAGCAACAATGTACAAGCTTGACTAAAAACAAACCAAAATAGTTTAACAATCCTCCTCCAAAGCAGGGAAAAGCTGAATGGCATTATTTTCTTTTGTTAAGGGGTTATTATCAGGGTGTTTTTCTGAACAGGAAACGTCCCTCTGCTGAGAAAAGAAAGACTTTTCCAGTGCTGTTTTGACGTCATAGGTCAGAGGCTGCAGCCTGAGACAACTCTGTCTTATCTGTGTCCTTCAGGCAGAAACACAAGGGACTGAACACAACAGATAAATTGTTAGAGCTGAGTGGCTGTATTCATGAATCTGTTTATGTGGAGTAATCATCTCTGCTGGTGTGTTGGCTGCATTTGATATGTGAGCGTACAGTGGACGTATAAACACAAGCACATACTGTACATTGCACAGGGTCAGGACCTCGCATGCACACAAGCACACATGGCTGCTTGTGTTACTACAGTATAGAATCAGATGAACGGTATAACACATATCCAAAATCATCTATCAGGATAAATACTAGATCATGTCATATCTTCAAAAAAAATATTCATCACGAAAATAGCATGTTCTTTGGTAAGAACAAATATCATTATATTAATAAAAATGATACATACTAATGAACAAATTCAAGATAAACTCCTGTTTAAGCCTTTTTCTGTGAATTAAATATTAGACGAACACAAATAATTAAAAACCTTACTGTTGAATTAACATTTTCAATTGAAATTATGAAGAAAAAAACTGATACACACTATATTAATAATATTTTGTTAGCACATTAAATGGAATGTACAGATCGTTGTAAAAACAAAACTGCCTACTTCAAAAAAAAAATTCCATCAAAATTGTTTTAGATTTTGATGAAAATTTGAGTTAGCATTTGCTTGTTTTTTTTTGATTTACACAATGTAATTGTCTATAAAGATATATGAATTCAACACGATTTGACATTAAAATACAAATATATGATTATTTTGAATGGTCGGGCTGGCCGTGTGCAACCAGTTGACCTTCAGTTGAGATAATGTTGGATCTGATGGAGCTGTTTCATATTGTTGAAGTAAGTGTGGTCATGTTTAGCTTTGGGAGCGTGGTGTAATTGAAATGTTTTCCCAACCTCAGTGCTCTCCTTCGGGATTCACAAAGAGCGGGTCAACTGATGGCTTTAGGCCTGAAGAGGAAGTTTGTTTTGCTGTGGTTGCTTTCTGTGTCGTCTCTCTGTGACAGCGAGGTGACGACCCTGAAAAGCAGAAGTAGTATTTCAACAGAAACGAGGATCTAATCACAGAGGTCCTCTAACTTGTCACACAGAATATGACGCTCAGATTGTTTGGCGTGTAGCCTTTCATTTCTGTTCCTCTGTGGTCTGAAACCACATCCTGGTCCTGCATCTGTTTGGCTCACCACGGTGCTTAACTGAGCCACCTCTCCTCTAACGCAAATGTGTTTACTGCCATCTTACGTCAAACGCGCCTATAAATCACCCTTAGTCTCCTTCCATCCACTAACTCCTGCCAGCTTCATGCATTTACACTATGCCTTTTTTTTCTTCGATACATTCTTGTCCTGCTCTCATTTTTCCCTTCAGAAACAAACTGTCAAACACTGAGCGCTGCAGTATGTGCAGCACCCAATCCCAACAGGCTCCAGTTATTCTTGGAGGAATGCCCCTGCACTACAAATAATCGTCTGGTTTGTAGGATCAGTGACGAATTACTGACGCATGATTGTGGTTTACAGCCTCACTCAAAGACCGCGGCCTTGCGTTGCTTTCAAGAATCGTGGGATTGTGACCCCTCATAGTATCAGCTTTGGGAAGACATCTTCACGCCCTGTGGGACACAATGGGATTTTCACAAACTAGCCTTGACAAAAGGCTATTGTGATACTCTATCGTTTTTAATTTCTAATGGCTCCCAGTGGTCACTTGGCGTGACTTCCAGAAACTTAGGACATCAGCAGGGACTCCTCAGTAGTTTTTACAGATGTTACTCCTCACAGCGTTCACTGTTTTCTTAATGGCAGCAAGTCACGACATGATGATGACTAAAGATCTTTAAAAGTGTACATGCAATTCCTAGTTCCAGATCATGTGGATCAGGATATGGAAAGGGAAATAATAAATCAGGAACCAAACTCTATTGAAGAAATCACTAAATATCATTAACAGGAAAGGGAAGGCAGCCTTGTCACTTGATCAGGGATTCGGCTCAGGGGGGGTCTATCTGTGTGGCAATATGTGCAAGCACATCTGCACAGACCCCAAAGCCAGGAAAGTGTGCAAAAACAGTGATTGTGTGCTGAGGAATGTGTGTGTGTGACAACAACACGTGTCTTTGCCAGTGAATACCGTCGTTTGTTCTTCATTGTGGGCCACGAAGCAGACCACATGATTAAATCGTAGCACTGTGTATTGTATAAAAGTCATTTTTGCACCACAGTAAGCAATGGCATATTTTACAAAGTTTTAATCAACTGTTTACTAATGAGGACATATTACGCTAATTGTCAGGTTTCATATTTCTATTGTGTGCCTCTACTGTGACATGGCTCCATGCTTTAATGTTCAAAAAGCGTGTAATCAGCAGCGAACCACTTCAACACGTGAATTTCGGTTTATTCACGGCATTCATTTTGTTATTCTACAGTATTGTTGTTTTATAGTTATTTGTTAATGTAAATAACCCAATTTGTGTTCTTTGAAATTTTAAAAGGGCTTGGCTTCTTATTTTGTATGGACATGCTTTTATTTTGAAGGAGAGTTAGCGCTGTTGACAGGAAGTTGTTGTTGCTATGGAAACAACGTGACGGAGAAAAAGTAATATCTACATATAGTCCAGCAGATATGTGAAAGAATTGTGCTTTTGATGATAAAAACATGAACTTTGGCACACTGTTAGAACATGCCCTAAGGAAGATTTTTGGCTATAGGGCCATCGCATATTTGTCCAATGGGGCCAATGGTGGCCATTTTGAAAATGGCCGCCATTGGTTGTTATTTTTATCAGTAGCTTAGGATCTCTAGACCACCTAGGATCTTGATTCTGGTGGCTAATCCTACATTTTCAAGGATGAGGTATGCAGTGGTACTATTTACAACATGCTATAATGTAGCTAAGCCTGGGTCGCTTCTGGTAATGTGGTCCAGTAAACTTACCATCCACCTGTGGCCTTACTCTTCCACCCACACTGTAAAAACTGTTGCTTTGCTAAAACTTAAAAAATATGTGTCAAGTGGTTCCAAGCAATATTAAGAGTTTAGTCAACTTTTGCATTTTTTGAGTTGGTGAAACGTACTTTTTTTAGTTTTCCTCTACTCAAGAATGTGTTACTTTGCTAAAACTTAAAAAATATGTGTCAAGCGGTTCCAAGCGATTATAGGAGTTGGGTAAACTCACTAATGTGATTTTTCTGCATGTTAAAAGATGAGATGAGCCTACAATTAAAAGCCAAGATATTAAGTGTAACCAATGCAAATAACAATCTGCTAAGAACCACACAAGACAAGAATAAATAAAGTAAATTATGAAACAATTGAGTTGCCGGAACCTATATACGACAAACTCTTCCTGATTTCAATCCAACCCTTTAAATATTTGATAGCATTGAAACATTGCAGATTAAACAAATAAATTAAAAAAGGGAACGTTATGGACATGTTAATAGTACATTTTATTAAAATGTGATTATTTCAAAACAGTTGTCATAAAACAGTAACAAGTTTGTTTAAAAGCACAACACATTAACATACATGGAGACACATGGTTATTACTTGATGGTTATTCCAACTGCATCTGGCTCGTGGGCAACGTATCACTTCATGCTGTGCATCACGAGCCTGTTGCACTTAGACCTCTGCTGTTCCCTGTATATACAAACAAAACACTACATTGAGTACAAATCAGGACACACCATGTGTTTTCCTCAAAACAAAAATCAAATCTGTCTTGAAAACATAACGAGACAGTTTACATTAGCTGTTAACAGACGGTAACAGAGTTGCTATTCACATGCATTGCAAGGGGTTTAAGTCATCAAAAAAAAGGCTGGTTTGCAAGAAAATGAACCACATAGTCATGATATTGATATAGTTCATAAAATGTCCAACTACTTCTTTTTAACCCCACCTCATGCTCAGAGATTTATATAAAGTGGCACATGGGTCCTAGAATAAAAAAGACATTATTTTCAACTTTTATCTTGATAAGTGAGAGCCAGGCCAGTCTACATGAATGCAGGGCAAGGCACGTTTCTGTCCAAAGGTTCCACTATGGAGTCGATAATGTTTTAAAATATCACTTTGAGTGGTGACATGCTGCATAGTTTACATCTCCATCCCATCTGTGATTTAAAAAAAAATAGAAATGGGTACGTTTACCTGATGCTCATATTAGTATGTAAACATAACACGTCTTGAATTAACCTCTGAAACAACAACTTTAGTCTGACACACTCAAGGGCTTACCTGATGTGAACCTGAAGTCGATAGCAGGAGGCAAAATGTCTTCAAGAGGAGGTGTGACTGTTTTCTGGTGAGGCAAATAAAAGAACAAAATAGTTACATGATGGCAATGTAACAATAATTTCAGTAGAATTCATTAAAACATATTTAATTCAATTAATGGAATCAAACATAATTAAAACACAAGTATCATTTAAAACGGTATTGTATTTATATACATTTATAAGGATGGCATTTATTAAGGATGGTATTGTTAGATACCAGTCAAATTGCATGATTCTCTCCACAGCAGATCCTAATTACTTCAATATACAATCCTTTATCTCGTTTGCATACTGTCTAATATCTACTTTATGTTGTAGTAAAACATCTCCTTAATAAAACTGTATTTATTGATATTTCTCGCTAAAGACTGCATTTTACTGTACTACATTGAACACATCTTGCTGACGTTATAAATGCATCCTCGCCCAATACACACTTTTACTGAATTGCGCCTGAATGCACCTTAACTGAAGTCACCTCCGTCACTTTCTACTGAGAGCTAACGTTAACTCTCCTGTAGATTCCAACATGGATTTGCATCTATAGCGTTGCATAAGCATGAAAAATATAGTTTGCACTTAATTTTGTATAATAACAACTCGATGCTGTAACTGCAGTCTATGAGTTTAAATTGGGTACACATCTAAGATTGTAGAAAGATAATTCATTACTCACAGTAAAACAAACGGCGAAATACATACAGAGGAATTAATATCAAATAGGCGCATTAGTGACTTACTCTTACATAACCGCTGGGTTATAAAGTAGTAGGGAATAGTTTTAACGGAGGTATTTTACCGCACAACATGCACGGCAGGAGAGCCTCTGAGCCTCGCGGCCGCATCACGGTGCCCGTCCAACGCTCAGAGCGGCACAGGGGAACAGTTTGCGGAGTTGATTCTTAATACGTAGCCTACTCTTAACTTAACCACTTTTAACAGAATTGCGTCGGTAAGCACTTGATGCAAACTTTGCCCAACAACTTTGCGCGAAGAAATAGACTACATGAGCACGACAGGGCTGAGTCTAACTTTAACAGCTGTAATGGCGCTGGCATGCATTAAAATGTCGATGTTTCGTTCAAAACAGTGAATACAAGAAAAGTAAATAACACTTGCTAGTTAAAAAGCAGTACTTAATAACTCAGGTGGCATGCTTACTTGTTTTACGATGGTTTAAGATGATCCAACGCAAAAACTGTGGCGCGCTTACAGTAATTTGGCCGCATAAGCGCATAAAGGTGCGCCGCATTTGCGCTTTGGATGAGGCTCCCTCTCCAATATGAGGCCCCACCCAGTCTGCGTGATCTGCGTGTGGCGTGGGGCGGGCCTGCTTCCACCCCTCTTCCACATCATCAAACGTCATCCATGTATCCCACGCCGTCTTCTTGCCCCTGCCACCAAAATATGACATTGTCACATCCAGTAAATGCATGGAACATTGGTAAGGCTATGCATCGATCTGGACCTAGTGATCTCGCCATCTCATGAGCTGCTAAATGCCGAAAACTCTTCCCAGCTCCAAAGGCAACCCACAGCAGTGATGTTGAGGGATTGGGCTGCTGTGACTGCCAGCACTACCAAATCCGTGTCAACTGTGCATATTGACACCTTGCTATACCCTTCCTTCACAGTATCTCCTTGGTGCAGTAGGATGCGGTTATCAGCCTCCTCATGTGTGCATGATGCAAATACTGATTATTTGTTTGCCAGTGTTGAAGGCTGTCACACTGGTTGCCAGGAAGGAGAACAGTTAAGCCTTCTTGTCTTCAATGCGCAGAAACTCTGGCCAGTTTCCAGGAATGACACTGGATGGCTCAACGTGTCTATGAACTCCCTTCCCTCTCTTGCTGCGTGTTTCAGCCTTCAGACTTTCGGAGAAATATTCATCCCACACGACATCGACTCTGCTGACATGCTCCAGCATGTCAGTATGGTGAGAACACTTTCTGCACATAATCAAAAACGTCTTAGCAGCACCAGGTCGTAGCATGTTCACAAGAGCAGCCCCTTCAAGGATGATGACCTGTACTGTGGGGTGAGATGCATTCTCTTGTAAAGAAATCAGGTCCTCCAAACAGCCCACCAATCTGACTTGGTACCAGTGCTCAGCTTGCCCATTTGTGACAATGATGGTGGACATGCCTGGTTTTCATGCTCAAAAAACTCATCCAGACTTCCATCACGTATCTCAGATACAATGTACAGCCTAGAGAACAGAGAACAGTCATTCTTCAGAGATGAGAGCTGTTGTTGGGACCTGGACTTCTCTCGGACTGGAGGCCGGCTGAATAGAGGGAGGTTTTTCCTTTTGATGGGCTTTGTCTATTTGACCAGGCGCTCACTGACATACAGTGGAGGAAATAAGTATTTGATCCCTTGCAGATTTTGTTTGCCCACTTACAAATAAATGAACAGTCTATCATTTTAATGGTATGTTTATTTTATCAGTGAGAGTAAGAATATCAAAAAGAAAATCCAGAAATTGAAATTATATAAAAGATACAAATTGATATGCATTTAACTGTGGGAAATAAGTATTTGATCCCCTTGCAAAACATGTCTTAGTACTTGGTGGAGAAACCCTTATTGGACAGACAGAGGTCAGAAGCTTCTTGTAGTTGGTCTCCAGGTTTGTGCTCATCTCAGGAAGGATTCTGGTCCACTTTTTGAAGATCCTCTCCAAATCCTGAAGTTTTTGAGGCTGATACTTGGCATCTCAAAGCTTCAGCTCCCTCCAAAGATTTTCTATGGGATTAAGGTACGGAGACTGGCTAGGCCCCTCCCTCACCTAAATGTGCTTCTTCTTTAGCCACTCCTGTGTTGCCTTGGCCTTATGTTAAGGTGTATTGTCCTGCTGGAAGACCCATCCATGACCCATTTTCAGTGTCCTAGCTGAGGGAAGGAGGCTATCGGCCAAGATTTCACAGTACGTGGCCCCGATCATCTTCTCATCGAAGCAGGGAATTCCTCCTGTCCCCTTAGCAGAGAAAATCCCCCAAAGCACAATGTTTCCACCTCCATTTTGGTCTCATCTGACCACATCACCTTCTCCCAAGCCTTCTCTGAATCATTCAGATGTTCATTGTCAAACTTCAGACAGGCCTTTCATGAGTCTTCTTGAGCAGGGGGCCTTCAGGCACTGCAGGATTTGATCCATTATGGTGTAGTGTGTTAGCAATAGTTTTCTTGGTGACTGTGGTCCCAGTTGCCTTGAAATCATTAACAAGTTCCTCCCGTGTAGTTCTTGGCTGATACCTCACGTTTCTCATGATCATCAATACCCCACGGGGCGAGATCTTGTGTGGAGCCCCAGACCGAGGGCGATTGATTGTTGATTGATGCCCATATTTTTTTCTTCCATCTCCGAATAATTGCCCCAACAGTCTCCTTCTCCCCAAGCTGCTTTCTGATGGTCTTGTAGCCAATCCCAGCCTTTTGCAGACATACAATCATGTCCCTGAGGTACTTAGACAGTTTCTCAATCTGGTTCAGAGTGTCAATGACTGCTGCATCTGCAAGGTCTCTAGTATCCAGTACAAGAAGATCTACAATGCTCTTTTCACAGCATGGATTGCCCATGTCTTCTATAGCACCAGTTAGTGCTTTAACATCTCGTGCAAATGCCATCTGTGCATGTTTGGTCTGCTCATGGTGCCGGGTGTCAGTCTCCTTTCTCTTCTCAGTGGAGGCCTCAAACTCCCCAACCACACGTGCCATCTCGGGGCCAGACAGCATCCATCGTCGCAGAGCTGCAGGGTTCTCTGTCAGGCCTACAGCACCACCATCACCTTTCACAGAGGCTGCATGTCGTCTTCTTCACAGCCTTTCCTTTCAGAAGATGCCCATGGACTTCAGGATGGTTATCTTTTAGCACAATCATGTCACGCAAGTGGACTGGTGTCCATCCGGCATAGTGGGTGTGTCCCAGAGCAAGGAACCAAGGCACAATCTTGGTCAGGGCATTTATATAGAGTAGGAAGTCAGCCTCTCTTATTGATCGCACATAGATCATCAACTCTATTTCCAGCTACAGGATGATAGACCAGAAGTGGAACTGGGGACATGAAACTGCTTTTGTCCACCCGCTACCCCTCCAGGAGGTTGCCAAGTACCTTGAGTGCTGCAACCTCAATGTGAAACCCAACAAACATCACAATAAAATGATCTTCACCGTGAGTTGCTGGCCAGCTCCACTGGGTTTGTTTTGCCACAGCGTATAGAAGTGGATCTAGAGTGATGATTGGTATCTGACCAGGATTCAGAATCTCCAATGCCTGCCTTACCACATCCATGGAATGACGAATCATGGCCACAGATTTGGCCTGGTTGTAGAAGAGGGGAAGTAGAGAAGTGAGTGTGACAGTGTTCTCTGGTATTGTATGACCGCACTAGCAGCCAGTAGTCAGTCAATCAGGCACGCAAGCAGCTCTTCTCCCAGAAATATAGAACAATTGAAGGACTCCCCCCAACACAAGCAGCATTGATTCAGCACACAAAGAGAGCTGCCTTCCAAACTGGTCACTGCTGGGGACAGATGATGTTTGCAGCCCCTGAACTCCCATCCCCAGGTGACTGGATGCAAAAAGGGGTGCAGTGGAAAATTTTCAAATGTGTCAAGGCAGCAATTCAGTGCATTGCCCTTGCTACTGTGCCGGACTGTGTTTTCAGAACTAACTCTGCATTTAGTTAAAAACCTGTAATATTACATATATATTATGTAACATGTATTCCTTCACCATAATAAATATGTTAATGGTTTTTACTGTGTATTTTGTTCCCGGAATACCAGATACAAGGAGTTAGCTGAGTGATTCTACAATTTAGGGTACATTCCATGTCCATTGATGTCCATTGATGATAATTGTTAGGGAATAATTCTCCTGGACTCCTAGATATCTAACCTTTTGCCCTTTGACGTTTATGACCAACCCTGACGTCTGTTATCTCCCTTAAGGAAAGGGGCTGCTTCAGCCATATGTTGTTGTTCCCAGTTTATGACCGGGCAACTCTCGGTCACAAATGGTTTATTGTTGTGGGTACGCTGGAACACTTCCTTCTCAGTGTTTGTGGACTCCAAGGTGTGAAATCTTCGAGGCCATAGGTGCCAGACGCAAGTAATTCAGTGTTCCCAGCTGTTTAGTCTATCTCCTCAAATATGTTGATTACTCTCTGTGAACCAGTTAAAAGGTCTAGCAAGAGAGAGGCGCTTCAGAATTGACATGGCAACTCTCCCGCTCAGTCAGACCTCTGACTCGTGACTTGTGATGTGAATCCTCCGGCCGAAGCTCCTAAATAAACCATCAGTGTTTGACATCAAAGCTCCAGCTCTCCCCGTGTCTCCTTCCATGAGTCGGTGACTCCCACTGCATTGCTACACAGAAGTTTCCCCCACTATTTTCTTCAAAAATATCATATTTTGCCTATTATTGGAAAGCATGTTATAATATCACACAAACATTATGTGCATCCTATGCTTTATTTAGCTTGAAATGTGTCATGATGTTCTTAAATTGTCAGTTTTTGCTATGTCCGTTTTTCAGTTGAGGGTGTCTTGGTTTCAAAATAATGAATAAAAACCATTAAAGTAAATAAAAAAATTATTCATTTGTTTCAAAAGTCTAAATACTAAAGAATAATAATATTTTTTAAATTAATTTCCTCCTTTAAATAATTTAAATATCTTAATATATGAACGTCCGCAAAAGTTCTGTCAACTATGTTACTAACAGAACTCCCCCCTTTAACTCAAAAATGGTTTGTCCCAATACCATGTCACCAGCATCACATGATGCCATGTTCCTCTTTGGCAGACATTTTGAACACACTGTGGTGATTGTCCTCTAATTTTTTACAATATTTTATGTATAATAGCACATTGTCAATGAGTATATTAATTGACCATCAACAATGTTACGTACATTGTTATGGTTTACAATTGTTTAATGATTTTAATTCACTTATATGTTCAAATGTGATGTTAACCTGTTCAAGAAAATGACATGTGGTCATCCAGGCAAGGCCTACCATTGAAATGATGGGTCAAAATAGGGAAATTGTCAACTAGGTTACCTGTCAACTAAGTTACCCAGTAATGTAATAACTGTAGTAACTTAGTTGACAGGTAACCTAGTTGACAATTTGTATGACATGTAGACATCATTACACGTCATTATCAATGGAATTTTGCACTTCTGCCTTGAAATGAACATAGTGCTGATGGTTAAAAATGTGTCCAGTCAACTATGTTATTTGCGTCAAATGTTTGAGTTTCATTGTCAACTATGTTGCACCTCATTTTTTCAAATTTAAAATAGTGCTTCTGATATCCTTTATAGTATAATGTACATCTACACAGGTTGGAGTTTTACATGACATCTCTTAAAACTATCAAAATGACCTGTATGGTAGTTTTATAATACAAAATATCCCTATCCTGAATATAGAGCTGAACATATCACATGAAAAAACAAAACTTTAATACAATTATTTTTTAAACTTTAAAAAATATTTGGATATATGGTAGAATAGACTCAAGACTTCCAAATTTGATTTTACTTGAAGTGCAGGACTTAATCAAATGATTGTAATGACATCAAGTTTGTCCGTAACATAGTTGACAAACTGAGTAGTGAAAACATCCTTTCCCTTAAAATAAAATAAAATAAAAAAAATGTTTAAGCTTTGCAACTAGTGGATATGTTACACTGAGGAATATACTAACTTGAACCACTGATTGTTCTATTGAGAAAGAACACTTTTTTTGTACTGTTTTGTTGATGTGAAATGCACCCTAAATTATAGAATCAGTCAGCTACATTCTAGCATGTTGTAAATAGTACCACTGCATTCCTCTTACTTGTAGGATTAGCCACCAGAATCAAGATCCTATGTGGTCTAGATCCTAAGCTACTGGTAAAATAACAACCAATGGCGGCCATTTTCAAAATGGCCACCATTGGTGCCATTGGACAAATATGCGATGGCCCTATAGCCAAAAATCTTCCTTAGGGCATGCTCTAACAGCGTGCCAAAGTTCATGTTTTTATCATCAAAAGCACAATTCTTTCAGATATTTCACATATCTGCTGGACTAATATAAAGACGGAGAAAGTAAACGATAACGTTTATGGTTAAGTATTAGCACCCCCCGAAGAGGCACAAGCTCTTACGTTGATATTGGAGTTTTCAATACATTTAATTTGCCAGCCGCAGTGCAAAGCGGCTGCCAAAAAAAAAGAAAAAAGAAAAAAAAACGAATAACGAAATTGAAACCCGAATAGTACTCCAACGAACGAATATTCGGATATTCGGGTACAGCCCTATCATTTACAAGCACAAAAACCTATACAACACACTACAGGAAAGGGAGAAGGCCAAAAAGCATAACAGGGACCTTTTTAATTGTTCAATACCATCTTTAAAAGATAACACAAACATACAGATACAAACTATAGAAATTTAAATATCCAAAAAGAAATCGGGGTAAGAAGCCCCAAACCACCTACCCCCCTTGTTATTCCACAAATAGTATAGATAATGTTGGTCTCCAGGATTCTTGGTCTTACTTACGTTATAATGGTTAAGGGGACGTTATATGTCTCGAGCCCTGACCTGATACCTGCAGTAATAAAGATAGTTGTGACATCCCTACACACTGCTTGAAATCTTAGTTACAATTAGTTTTCTCTTCTAATGCAATCAGAACAGTGGGATCTGCATTTTGATCTAATAATGTCTCTGTAACATCCAACATCATAGCATTACGTTTTGTGAAATCTGAGCCAAGGATCACAACTGGCTGATATCCAGGATCCTTCAGGTAAATAAACAAAGTAAACTCAATTAAAGGCAAATGCAAACAGACAGATAGACATCATCCCCTTGTTTTGTTACAGAACACCACCTACAACACCCTTTAGTGAAGTGTGGTTTAAATACTGATGGAAAACAAGCGCAGTAGGTGTGTGCGTGTTGAAATAAACGTCAATATCCCCATTAAGCTCTTTTTGCTCTCAGCTATAGGTCATTTGAAGCCATTTATATAATTGAAAGCGTCCTAAAAACAATTGGTTGGCCTCTTACTTCTCCCCTTCCTCCCTCCCTCCCTCCCCTCTGCATCTCTCACCACTTTGGTCCTCCATCTTTTGTCCCAAGAGTCTTTATAAGCCGATAATGTGACCTGACTGACCGGGGGCTAGGTTTAACACAGTTTAAATACACAGTAACAGAAGAAGGGTCCGTGTTATTTTATGTGGTGTTAGGGTGTTACAATGAAGATAAGATCAGTTCCCTGCTTGTGGTGTTGCTGGGGCTGATGTATTGCCATCTTGTGGGAAAGTTAACAAGAATCTGGTGTGCCTGGAATTCCCTGTAATGTTTAATGCTTGCGATGGGATGATTTTCCCCTCGGTTTCATATTTATGTGGGGCATCAAATAAAGTGTGAATCTGTCACTGGATTGTGTTTGCAAGGAATCTATCTTCATCAAGTAAACATTGATGTTCAGCCACTGGTGTGACCTTGTGAAGGTTAAATGGGCCCTATTAGGCTTTTTTAGGAATTCCTTTAGTGTGTTATATAGGTTTTTGTGCATGTAAATGGTCTGCAAAGGCTTAAATCCAACAAGTTCCTTCAAGAGGGAGTTTCACTCCCACACACTCCCCCCCTGCCTGAAACGCCATGATGGTCTCCTTTGTTTACTTCCATAACATTTTGACATCACTATTTAACACTATCACTAAGCTAGCACATATTTTGGTTTACGCTCCAACACATACGTGATTTCCTCAGGGTTAGGACATCTCTAATAGTTGACCAATCAAAAAAGAGCATGCCAGCTAACCAATCAGACAGAGGGTTAAAAGAGGTGCTGCAGCACAGGCAGAATGAGAAAAATAAAGAGCTTTTTGAACATTAAAGCATTTAAATGTCACAGTAAAGGCACAAAATATGAATCAGAAAATGAGCATAATAGGGCCCTTTTACATGGGAAGTTGCAAGCAAGAGCATGAAGGTAAAGGTCCAGAAGGAGAGAGTGAGATTGTACTGATAGTTATACTGTAGTATAGTCATGAGTAACCTCTACACTGTATTACACGGTGTTGAGCAATCAGTCTGCAGTGAGCTGTGTCCCCGTCAGGCTTCAGACAGCTGAGGTTAATTATTACCTTCTCTACTGAGCTGTGCTGTGCGAGAATCAGATGTAAACATGTTTCTGTAGCGGCTCGTATATCAGTTAAAGGACCTTTGTCTCATAAGATAAATATAAAATTGTATTTATTTTAACCAAGATCAATAATATGTTTGATCATGTAAATGACAGGTATTTTAGTAGACATTTCAACAGTGGCCAGAATGATGTGTCTCACTGGCCTGATAGTTCAATTGTGTTGTAGTGTAACCTTTTACCTGAAGAACAGATTGCACATTTTAATTGTCTATGCTGGATGCATAACAGGCCCTTTTTTATAATAATTGTTGTATTTTTAGTATTTATTTAAGATATGTTTAAATAAACTTGATAAACTACATGTGCACATGCTCAGCCATTCATGTTATTTGTTGGATTTTTTCATCATCACCGTCATCAAAATCAGAATACTTTATTTATCCTGAGGGATTGTTCTTTGTGACATTTGCTACCCTTTGAATAATATAAAATACAATAAGAACGAAAATATAAAATAGAATAATAACAAAATATTATATAAACATAAGAAGGTAAGGTTCAAATGTGCACCATTTACTCCAATATATAACAACAAACATATAATGTGCTGTACGACATAAATGAAAAACAGAATGAAATTAAAATATAATATGATAAAAACATTCATACCTAGGTCCATTTAGGAAGTTCAAATATAAGGGTGAAATTAAAATATAAAATATGTACATAGACATAAGAAGGTAAAGTAAAAATGTGCACATTTTGCTACTATATATAATGACAATAAATATGTAAATGTGCGTGTATTACGATATCTACAGTGGTGTATGACATGAATCAAAAATTGAAAGTGTAAAAATGAAATGAAATAATATTGAATTAAAACATTCATATACATAAAATAAGTTAATATATTTAGGTGCAATACAAAAATTGAATACAAATATTTCTAAACATATGAAGGTAGAGTAAACATCTTACTACAATATATAACAATACAAAAAGTACTTTAATATCACATTTATAAGAGCCTGCTTACTGATTTTATGAAAAGTAGTTATCATTTTAATTTGTTTGATTAGTTTAAACCTATAGTTTTTTTACTCAAACATGTATTACCATCCTCTCGATACACTCACTCTTAATCTAGCTCTAACTGCTTGCCTTTATTGAGTAAACATACAAAATGCCTTGTTTGCAGCATTTGTCAGTGGCTGTGTGGGTGAAGGGTTAAACTGGAGAAGAGCTGCCTATCAGGTAACGGTTGCCAGGGGCAGCAACTACAAGCATGTGGGAGGAGGATGTTTTTCAAGGGCTCCTCCCCCGAGTGTATCATGTCTTATAGAAAGGACACTGGGAGTGAACTACAACTGTGAACATCCCTCCCCAAATCTAAGTGAAACCACATTGGGGAATGCACTCACACACAATCAATCCCACACACTTTGCCTAAGTCATGTAAGTTGCTCAAGTCAGAGCTCCTTCCTGTTTTTCCACTAGTGCCGTCTTCTCTCGTGCCTGCTTTCATAGACTGGGCTGAGCAGGAAGTCCAGAAAAAAGTTTGCCCAGGAAGAGTCGCAAATCTTTTAAAGAGGAAAAGCAGACCCACGAGGAAATCTCACAAGGACTTTCGTGAGGACGTTGTTTGTTTGTGTTGTGACATTTGAAACCGGGGTGGTGTCTGCCCTACGCCATGGGGGCTGTGAGAGGTTTTGTTGGGGTTGAAGGGAGTGGAAAAGTGCTTCTGAAAGGAGAGGACTGACACACTTTTTGCATATTAACTCAGTTGTTAGAGCGGAAGTGCTCCAACCAGACAAACCAAATTCTTGCTGATGGATTTTAGAGGGAAACACTGCCCTGAAGCCTCAGACACTGCTGAGGAGTAGACACTCTCACACACACATCAGGAGAGGGAGAGGAGAAGGGCCAGAAGAAGAGACATGGAAGCACTGAGAGAGTCTTTTCTGAATTTGACTTTTCAGATGTCATCCTATAAGAGAGCCACGCTGGATGAGGAGGACCTGGTGGACTCCACCGCTGACGACATCTACCCATCATCACCCATGCAGGTAAACTCTCAAATACCCTGTTTTAAAAATAGGTAACTCAGTTATTATAATACTTTACATAAGAAAAATGAATAGACCTTAAAAGGTATACAAAACAATCAAATACACATTCATCGTATCTCACGGTATTACACAAGAGGTACTCAAGGTGTTTCCTCGTCTATCGATCCATTTGTAAAATAAATCTGTCAAGTAAAAGTTTCACAATTTTTGAGAAAAATATAAACTTCTAAAACACAATTTATAGGTGCAGTTTAAAAGAAAAACACACTTCCTGGTTTAACGTGTGCCATCAACTTGTGTGATTTCATCCGTAGACTTCTGACATAATATAAAGCCTCTTCCTTTTTCTTGTTTGACGTAAATATCTTTTTTGGAGCTCTAATGATATGTTACACACACTAACCTGCTAGACAGAAGTGTTATGCTGCACTTAGAAAGACGCTTAATAACTGTAAAATAATTGCTTTACCCCTATTTCAGTTGAGTTATTAAATCCTGCTAACTGTCAAGCTTTTACATGGCATTACAACACTTTTTTGCACTAATGTTACTATCTAGATTTGTATTTTTATTTTGGCATCAGTAAGTCACTGTTTATGACAATTTACAGACCATTTTATGCAGGATCAGAGAAAAAGATAAGACCAATATTTTATATCCGGCATCTCTGTGTGTAATTTTGTCAGCAGTTAACTGAATTCGGAAATTTAAAAACATTTGACATAAAGTTGTCTCACTGTAAGACCTAAGAATCTTAGTTAATCTTTTTTTTTTACAAAATTCTCTTCAAACACTTTTCACTATTAATATGTAAAAACTAGTCACTTATCATATTGGCATAGCTTCTGAATAACTTTTGTTTCTCCTCCTTTTTTATTTCCATACCTGTTATTCCTGATTTTAAAGTAGAGTTGTGAAATGGTTTTCTCTGGGAACTTATAAGCGCTCTTTAATATACACTCTGTGCCCTTTCTTCAACTTCTTAACTTTAGAACAAGCACATCGTTCAGCACTACTTTATTTGACCAAAAGTATACAGAGCTCAAACAATGTGCTTGAGCATAAGCGTTCCTGCTATCATTATTATGCCGTGGTTTTCGGGATAATAAAATTGGGTTTTGAAATACTACATTTGGAAATGGCACGGGATAAGCAGGGGGATTTTCACAGTTGCACCCACAAAGCAGTTTAGGTCCAAATAAACCCGACTTTCTAAGCTCCAAGGATTAAGAAGCCACTGTGGCTTTTGGCATTTGATTTAGTCGCATTCAGTTTGACTGTTGAACTCTAATCTAAGCTAATAGCAATCGGATCCTTATTTATATACTTCAGGGGTAATTTACTTCCACAGGATGTAAGTGTGGTCCAAGATCTGGCATTTATTTACAGCGGGGATACTCTACGACCGGCCAAAGTGCTAAACGCGCCCTCTGAGAGATTTGTAAGTGGCCCTTGGAATCATTCCTGTAAGAAATCAACTCCCTTGGCAGCCTTAACTAAAGCAATATTCTTTAAGAAAGAAATGCAGGAGCAGGGAGTGCTTGTTTTAAAGCCACTGCACCAATCATTTATCAAAACAAATTCTGCATCTGACCAAGAAAATATGCACTCTCCTCTTCTTCTTTCATGTTTTTCTGAGAAGCTTCGGAACAGAACATCTTTAAACTGGTAACTGTTGTCTTGCAGTGTTTACATGTGAACAACAACAAAGCAGGCGTGGCTCAACAGGAATATTGTGTCATGTTATAATCAAGGGCAGAAGCAAAACATCTTTAACAAGTGCATGTTATACTACAAGTCAGGAAACAATAGAAGAATGTGTAACCTTTTCTGTGTAGAAGGGTTGAAAGCGCCGCCAGGGTGAAGCCATTGTGCTTTAAAATAAAACCTGTCATCAAGTCCCTGAGAAGCTGTTTGACTATAGACTAATATTTTCCACACGGCATTAATTCAACAAAGGAACGCTGTTAAGAGTGTGTTCTAATGTGATTTAAAGCCATTTTATGTCCAAGCTTAAAATGATTATACTTGACTTAAAGGATTCGTTGAAGCACCTTAAATGTTTTTTGTGTTTGTATGTGCAGGTGACACTTCTACACGGCCGAAGTCCAACATGTTGGCCAGACAGGACACAGACGGAGCGGATGCTGCTGTTTTTAGTGTGTGTCATGTCTGTAGGCCTGTTCGTATCTCTCATCACGACTGGGGTCTTCTACAAACAGAGTGAGTTCCAATTTCCATGTAAACTCAATGCTACGGTGACATATCTCCTGAAACCCAGCAGTGGTCTCTGTGAGGTAGCCTGAGAAGGGGAATGTTCTACAAGTGTATTGTCAAATCAAAAGACAAAGCAACACACATTTCCGAAAGAAAGAATTACAAAAGAAAACACCCCAGTAAAAGGAGAGTAATTCAAAAGAATATTTCAAAATGTCGGGAAATATGACTATTTGCTTTTGCCAAGATATGAGAAGATTAATACCACTCTGATGTCTGTCCATTAAATATACTCCATCTGCCAGTAGCTGGTTCACTAAGCTTGGAATGTAAGCTTGAAACAGTATAAAAGAAAACAAAGGAACACAATTCACCAACCAGTACCTTTTTAAAGCTTTAAAATCAATACATTATATTGCGTTTGATCGGTACAAAAACTTGATAAAAATATAAATGTATTGGAATATTTCTTAGCCAAGAAAGAAACATTTTTTGTATCAGATTGTGTTACCTGTGGACAGAGCTATGCTAACTGTTTCCCATGTTTACAGTCTTTACGCTAAGCTAACCCTACAGTCTGTATGCTAGGCTAGGCTAACCCTACAGTCTTTAGGCTAGGCTAGGCTAAGCTATCCCTCTGATCTGCAGCTACACCGTAGCTACACATTTACTGAAAAGGCTTAAGAGTGTCATCATTCTTGATATAACCTAACTGTCTTCAACAAAGGCACTTTTTCCAAATGCCAAACTATTCCTCAAATGGGCATAACCTTTTTTATAATAATACTAAGTACTGTCTGTAAAGCTTCAGCTAAGCTGCCTATAAAAAAAACCTCTCTAAATCTCTCCCTAGAGGTTGTTCATTACGGAAAAAGGACTTGTGGAATTACCATCACATCCAGGCGGGGTCTCATCTGTGCTTGTTTCCTCAAATGTACCATGGGAAATCTAATTTGACTTCCTCCCATTCAGAACCCCATGTCAGGTCACACTTTGAAATAATAAGAGGAACAAGGATGAATTCTCCTCGGGGTACTAAACTCATCCCTGCTCGTAACATTGTCTCCGGATCTGTTATTGACCTTATATGGACATATGTGGAAAGTCTTTACTGTAAGTCCAGTATTAGAGTTGAGTGGTCCCTGGAGTTGTTCAGTACTGGCACTTCTCTCAAACACTCTTGATAGTTTTGTAAAGCTCTTCCTGTTAAACAGCTTTTGTGTTTAAACCTTATGAAGTAACACAGAGCTGACAAAAGCCTCTGTGCTGCCCTGATGGCGTTTGCTTAACAATATTGTACTCTACACACATAAAGAGCAATCACATTTATTACGAGCCAGTAAAATACCTTGTTCAAGCAAAGTGGCTCACTTAAACTTTGTTTTTAATGAATGAATTAATCCATCATCCCAAACATTCACTACATTTAACCATTTAAAGGGGCCTTTTTTGTAGTCTGTTATATAGGTTTTAATGCATGTAAATGCTCTGCAAAGGTTTCCCTCACACACTCCCCCCCCCCCCCCCCCCCCCCCCGCCTTAAAACCCCTCCAGAATTTTAAGGGGTAGACATCTCCCCAATAACAAATGAGCCGGCCAGCTGACCAATCAGAGCAGACTGGGCTCTGGTTTCAGACAGAGGTTACAGTCGAATAGTCCAAAAATCAGCTCCTAACGTCTAACCCTATCGTCTATTCCTTGACCTCTGAGTGAAACGTCACGGGGTTAAGGGATAGTGGATAGGAGAATTCCAAAGGACTTAGGAGAAGAGACTGCGGTACTTTAGAGAATCCGACTGCACTTTCACTATCCGACGTGTTTATGATGCGCCAGCGGACGTCATAAATGTGCGTCTGCTGCTGTGGGGAAACTATGGAAACTACAGTTTTCTATACAGCGGACTACAACATGGATGTATAATAAGAACGAGGGACTACTGTAAACTCATCTAGAGACTCTGCACCGTGCTCTGATGCTGTTGTTTCATGCTTTATGAACGTGGACAACAGAGAAACATATTCTTCATGACCAAAGTTGGAATTGAAATAAAAAAGGAAAGTGAAACTTATGCTCGTCACCCTCTCCCTCCGGTCCACATTAATACAAATGATCCCAATACGTATGATTGTATGTAAAGATCTTAAAATCAATACAAATGTATTTATTATAAACGTTATTCCTTATCATCTATCGCTGTGTATATCACCATTCAAACATCTTTTAAAAGTTGATCAAACCCCACAGAGCTCAGTAAACACTGTGAAATGTTGACTTTATTTGATCATTTCAGTAAAAACTAACGTTCATATTTCTCTTTTTGATTATAATACTGATGAACGTTCAAAACAAAGCACTTTGGCAAGTTACCACATACGTTTTAAAAAGCTTAATAAGCACCGTAACTTTCATGATATAATTTCTCGGTCATAATCGGTTGTTTCCGTGAACGGCCGAATGTTGTGTGACGGCAAATGCTGCAGCTGCAAGGCATTGTGGGGCAGCATTTTCTCCTCTCCTTTCGTAAAGGGAGGTCCAGTGCTTCCTAAGCTAAAGGAGGTTATAAAGGAAGTTTGAAACCTCCTTTCCTATCATCTAGAGAATTCGAACGGCACTTATCATGGCTGCCACTGAGGGACTTCCGGGTCATTTCACTCCGTTAGGAAGGTTCCTAAGCTAAATGGACTATTCGACTTCAGCCAGATTGTAAAAAGAGGTGATGCAGCAGAGGCAGTATGAGAAAAATAAAGAGCTTTTTGAACATTAAAGCATGAAGACATGTCACTATAGAGGCACAACATACAAATATGAATCTGAAAATTAGCATAATTGGGACAACATAATCAATTGTTAGTAGTTCACGACATGTGTGACATTTCTTTCTATAAAGAGATATTCCCTCCAGGTTATTTATCTTCCCTGGTACTTCTCATAAAATAATTGTTTCCAGATGTTCCGAAAACTCAAATGACCTACCAGGAAATATTTACCCACTGTGGTCCTTAGAAACCAAGGAGTTTATAAAAACTATCTATAAAGTAAACATGTTTTAATTTTTTCTTTCCCCCTGCAGCTCACCCTGGCTTGTGCCTATCAGAGTCGTGCATTACTGTGGCCAGTGCAGTCATGGGGGCCCTGGATCGATCTGTGGACCCCTGCCATGACTTCTACAACTTTGCTTGCGGGGGCTGGGTGAAGAACAACCCCCTGCCTGAGGGCAAGTCCCGCTGGGGACCTTTCAGTAACCTCTGGGAGAACAACATGCTTGTGATGAAGCATTTATTAGGTAAGACTCTTTGAGTGGGCTCAGCTGCCTTCACCCCGGGCAGAGGTGTGATGAGTTTTTCTTCTCTGGCTCATTAGGAACAGCTGGGGAAACTGGCTTGTCTTTCATTCTTGTAATTGATTTCACTTCTTTTATTGGGCAGAAAACACAACAATAAAAGGTCTGAGTAAGTCTGAGGCGAAGGCCCAGAAATATTATCAGGCCTGCATGAATGAGAGCAAGATTGAAGAATTAGGAGCAAAGCCACTACAGGAGCTTATCAGCCAGGTATGTTTATTTTTTACTAAAGCAATCAGACATCAAACACTTCATCATTTCAAGAGGTCTCTGAGCCTCTGCCTTTACATTTCCTGTTTCAGTTAGGAGGATGGTCCCTGACCGGAGACTGGGACAAGGACAACTTCCAGGAAGTTTTGCGTATGGTGTCAGCCAACTTTCGCACCTCACCGTTCTTCACAGTGTTTGTCAGCACCGACTCCAAAAACTCCAACAGCAACATCATCCAGGTGAGAGGACAGGGGCGAAAATGTTATGAATTAATGGAAATTTATATATTTACATCTCAGAAAGTGCTTTTTCACTAAAAACCTTTTAATTAAAAATTACATTTAAAGCTGTACAGCTCTCCCACTTTCAAATTCTGATATACTACACATGTTTTTTTGTGTGTCATTTTTCATATTCTTGTGTTTTGTATATTTATATTTCTTGAAAACACTTATTCTTTGAATTGTATAACAGTTTTTGTAATTATTCTATACTTCTACCAATTTCTACCAAGACATATTTCAATCAATCAATCAATCAATCAAAGTTTATTTATATAGCCCAATATCACACATTTTACATAAGTCTCAGTGGACTTTACAGTCGTACAGAAAATGAATACGATACACTCTGTCCTTGGACCCTCACAGCCGGCAAGGGAAAAACGTCCAAAGAAACCCTACAGTTAATTGGGTTGATTTTTAAATCCTCTTACTACTACTAGTATTACTACTACAACTATACATAATATAATAATAATTAGTTAACAAAAAAAAAACATAAACAGTAAGTCAATAGACAATACAAATATATCTATCTATCTAGCGAGTACACAATATGAAAATATACAGAATAAACTAGAATATAATATATATATATATATACTAATCTGATATTCTGGGGCCAATCCACTCATTATCACGGTGGTCCTGGTTTCACACAGACAGTTTGACACAAGAGTTCATTCCTCTGCAGGGTGTCATGAGAACGTAACAAATAGCACAGATATGGTCTTTGGCAAGCTTCTTCTTTGAGGCTGCATGCTGGCAGCGCAGGAATGAAAACAGAAGGTACATTGTGAGGGGTTGAGATGGAGGCTGAACTGTATGTCATAAATGCTTTTTCTCATCAGGTGGATCAGTCCAGCCTGGGGCTACCTTCACGGGATTACTACCTCAACAAAACAGCAAATGAAAAGGTACTTGTGGGCAAATTGCTTGTTTTACAGTGGTAAAGCGGCTACAATGTTTTGACTTTAAAAGTAAAGGATATTAAAGCTCATAATTTCATCACGATCTGGAATTTCTACAATGACAATAAAAAACAGGTTATCCATCCAAATATTTGAAAATAAGGAAATATTAAAAGAGAAATATTTCAGCCGCAGGGTGGAAATCAACTCTGCATAGTAGCTTATGTTTGCATAGTTTAGGATTACTTTCCTGATAGATCTTTCTCTCACACACACACATCCCTTGTCCCCCCACATCCCCCCCTCTGCACTGCCTGATGGACTTACAGTATCTGTCAGCATACCTCAACTTCCTGGTGGAATTGGGGGTTCTTCTTGGTGGCTCCGAAGAGACTTCTTCATCACTGATGCTTGAGATCGTGGACTTTGAAACCACCCTGGCCAACATCACAGTCCCTCAGGACGAGAGAAGAGACGAGGAGCTCATCTACCACAAGATGGAGGCCAAAGATCTGTCGGTGAGCAATCCCCCACATTAAACAAGAATATACAGATCTTAAAGGGGCCTATTATGTGTTTTGGGGTTTTCCCTTTCCTGTAGTGTGTTATATAGGTTTGTGTGCATGTAAATGGTCTGCAAAGGCTAAATTGGATAATTAGTCTCCTTTGTTTACTTCCGTAACACAGTGACATCACTATGTAACACTCGCGCTTCTTTTGGCTAGCACTCCAACACATAAAAAGTAATAGGCTAAGGGGCAGGACATCGCTAAGGGGCAGGACATCTCTAAGCGTTTGACCAATCAAGACAAAGTAGACCAGCTAACCAATCAGAGCAGACTGGGCCCTGGTTTCAGACAGAGGGTGAAAAGAGGTGCTGCAGAAATAACATTAAACATTAAAGCATGGAAACATGTCACAGAAGAGGAAAACATACAAATATGAACCTGAAAAGGAGCATAATAGGGCCCTTTTTAAGATAATAATATTCTATAAATCATGATAAAAAGTATGAAGCTAAATTATGCAATAACATAAATATAAATGTTCATATTCATTGTAAAAGCTAGACTTTGTCTCAATGTTTGTGTTTTATCTGTGTTTCTGCAGACTCTGGTTCCTGCCGTTGACTGGATGCCATACCTCACAGAAGTGTTTGCTCCTGTGCCACTCAACGAGTCAGAGCCGGTAGTTGTTTATGCCAAAGAATACCTCGAGCAAGTTTCGGAACTCATACTCAAAACAAATAAAAGGTCAGATATTGTATAAGCATTTATACTTTTATGCATCAAATACATTTGGCATGTTACAATTTCTTTTTAAATAATCACTAGCATAAACCCTCCTACTGAAAGGCTCATTGGTAAGCAATCACGCTGACAGAAGGCAACTAAACAATGGATTTGATATTTCCTTTTTAGCCTACTCAACAACTACATGATAATGAAGGTGGTGAGGAAGATGGTGTCCATTTTGGACCAAAGGTTCCAGGATGCAGAGCAGCGCTTCCTTGAGGTCATGTACGGGACAAAGAAGGTGAGACATTAAATGAAGGTACTTTACAGTCACTGTAATCAAGTATGACACAGATAGATTTAACAGTGAGATGGGATGGAGTCCAACAAATCTGTGCAAGATTCTAATCTAGATAAGGTATTTTTAGCATGTTTGTAGACTAGATACTATCTGTACGTGAATTGAGGTTTTGTCATTATCATTCTGCTTTTAGAAGCCCAGTTTATACTGGCAGGGGGAATGGCCCAGAGCCAAACCACTAACATGTTGGAAAGCACTTGACCTCTTGTTCTTGTGTCTTTGACACTGCAGAGAGTTTTTACTGAATGCAGGAAGAAATGTGCGCCAACTGAGAAGCAACATTTTCTTTTAACAAGAACTGTAAAATATCAATCAGTGTTTTATGGCTAACCTTGTTAACCTGCGTTCTTAATCTATATGTAAACAGGAAACCTGGTTTCCTTTTTTAGGATAAGAGGTTTTAAAAGAGAAAGCTACTTGACACAGCTACATTTTGCTGAACAAACCTGATTTTGTTGTATATGAGTGTGTGTGCTTTGTCCAGAAACAATGTCTCAATCCGTTTTCATTGGAACTATCTGCTACCAAAGAAATAGTTCCAATAAAAACTATTCAAAGCAAGGTCCTTGTATTTTCCAGTTGTTGGAACATTGTTTCTGGACAGAAGTGTTGCTGTTGAATTGAGCACCACAACTACAATTATTTGCAGCTTTATTGTGTTGGGTGAAAGCAACACTCATAGACCTTTAACTTAATTCCACAGTTTATCATCTGAAATGATTGCAAGATGCAACTACACTTTTAATAACTTTATATAACACTTAAAATGAGTGAACTGAGATATTAAAGGGGCCCTATTATGCTTTTGGGGGTTTTTCCTTTTCTGTAGTGTGTTCTATAGGTTTTAGTGCATGTAAATGGACTGCAAAGTTCCCTCCAGGGAGAGTTTCCTTCCCACACGCCTCTATTGGCTAGCGCTCCAACACATTGGTGGCAAATCTCTAAGCAGTTGACCAATCACAACAGAGCCGGCCAGCTAACCAATCAGAGCAGACTGGGCTCTTGTTTCAGACAGAGGGTGAAAAGAGGTGCTGCAGCACAGGCAGTATGAGAAAAATAAAGAGCTTTTTGCACATTTCATTAAAACATTTGAACATTTCACAGTAGAGGCACAAAATACAAATATGAACCTGAAAGTAAGCATAAAAGGGCCTCTTTAATTAGACACGTAGTCAAAGATATTAATACTTAAATCCATATCCTGTCTTAGTGTACATTTTAAATGACTATGCAATATCCTGTTCCCCTGACATTGTTTTAAAATAGGGTTAAGCTGTTAAAACAAACCCAAGCTCTCTATGTATGTCTGTTTTATGTGAAAGTGCCGCTGAGTGTCTTTTTCCATCTGTGCCTATGTGAACACATTTACAACTTCTTGTTGCTTGCTCAGAATGCTCCTCATTTCCTCACTCTGATCCTGTTTCCTCTTTATCTATGTATACATACATCCCACTTTTTACTTGTCCTTCCTTTCACCTGATAATCACTTTGTCACATAGGGATTTTTTTTTACATGCAGTAAATGAATTAACTGGTTGCGTGTGAGACACTGTTTTTGAACATTTCAGAAAAAAAGAAATAATCAACATGCTTTTTTAGTAAATGACATGTAGAGCAATGTCAAGGTAAAGTTGAGCATTAAGTGAAACTGCTGATTTAAAATGAGTCCTTGACCTTTTTCTGTCTGAAATGACTCCTCAGTCTTTTTTCCTTTAGTAGGTGTTTTGTTGGTTGCTTGCTTGCTTGCTTGCATCTCCTCAGCCATGAGTGTAAATGACATTAAGGGTGTTGTTGCCATTTTTGACTCAACAAAAAACCCAGCACTCAGTCCTTTAGAGAGAACACTTTGTCTTTCAGCCCACAGAGAGATAACAACCTTTTGTAAAATGAATCTTCTAATCTACACAATGGCTCCTCAGTTTGTTACGTCATTGGATTTAAGTCTAAAAAATAACAATTCTTATCTATTTCTGTTTTGATGTCTGAAAAACGACTTTATTACCAATACCCATAGATTATGGGTCCCCACTTTACATATAGGGATAAAACAAATGTTAATACATGCTTATCCAGTTTAGAGTCATGGGGGGCCCCTATCCCAGCATGCACTGTGCTTGAAGCTGGAACAGATTGACCCGGTCACCAAACTTTCAGAGGGCTTTGCAGGAGAAATATCTATTATTAGACTGCGTTGTCTCAGTAGGAACATGTTTACTGTAATGCTCTCTTTTCACTTCTGTTTAACCATCACCACAGTTCTCTCCACCTACACATGAAGCCCCACGGCTACATATTCATTCTGGGAAATGTAGACATGACTAACAAATGGGGTCAAACTAAATGTGACACTACAATAACATTCCAGACTAAAAGGAAATTCCAAAGTGTTGTATCCTCACTACACTGATGAAGCAATTTTCCTTAACGTATCTCGACTTGTTGATCTCGTGTTGCAGAGCTGCTCTCCACGCTGGAAGCTGTGCGTCAGCGACACAGACAGCGCCCTGGGCTTTGCTCTAGGAGCCATGTTTGTCAAAGACACCTTTCCCGAAGACAGCAAGACCATTGTAAGCATTTCAAAGTCTTCCCCTCACAAAAGCTGCTCCTGCTGTGTGAGATGATTTGACTCTCTTTTGTCCCTTCTGTGCTCCAGGCTGAGGATATGGTTGCAGAGATTAAATGGGCGTTTGAGGACAGCCTGAAAGATGTGAGCTGGATGGATTCAGAGACAAAAAAAGCAGCCAAAGAAAAGGTAGGATAAGAAAGATGATGTTTATTCCCTCTTCAAAACATTTTCCAACTCCTGCTTCAGGGAGACATTAACATCTGAATGAGTTCTGTTGTTGTGTGCTGAAGTGGGTGGGAATTACAGCACTGCCACCTGGTGTAAAAATGTGTCTTATGCAGTTTTTCTTTATATATCACAGGCGGATGCAATATACAACATGGTTGGATATCCAGAGTTCATCATGAACTCCACAAAGCTGGACAAAGTGTTCAATGATGTAGGTAAATGTGGAACTGTATCATCCTGTTACTTTTGTTCATCACATAATGTCTCACTAAAACACCAAATTACACTTCTGATTCCTCTCTTTTAGTTTGAGGTGGTGAACGAACTCTACTTCCAAAATGTCATGCAGTACTACAACTTCTCAGCCCGAGTGACTGCGGACCAGCTGAGGAAAACTCCCAACAGAAACCAGTGAGTTGCCCCTGGTTACCCTCATCCCCCCCCTCCAGCCCCGCTCGGCCAGAGACGAGGCTGCACGCTCCGTTGGGGGCACATTCCCATTATACTGACTCAGCGGAATAATGCTGCCATCCACAAATGTTCCCAGGCAACCAACTTCCCTCCGCTGACCTGAGCCTTGTCTCTAATTAGGCTGACGAGGGTTTCTCATGCATTTCAAACTGATCTGCAGTCAGCCCGGCACAGTAGCGAGGGAAGAATCAATATTCTGAATTTGTTGTGACCTTGATGTCAGCCTCACATGTTGGTCCTGCGTGTTCCTTGTTTTTCTTTTACAGGTGGAGCATGACCCCTCCGACCGTGAATGCATATTACAACCCAACGAAGAATGAGATGGTTCTGCCTGCAGGAATCCTTCAGGCTCCGTTTTACAGTCGTTCCTGGCCTAAGTACGTCTTCTGCATCGCATTTCAAGCTCAAACAATCATGCTGGATGGATTTTTATTAGAATAGTATAGAAAAAAGGTGGAGCACTGTCTTTAACTCACAGAACCATAAAAGCAGTATACAAAAAGCATGGTATTAAAACAACAGTGAAGTTTAAATCAATACTAATAGTAAAAAGCATTCTCCAAAGGACATGGCCTTTAGCAGCTGTTTTTATAACTAAACATGAGTGTCCTGTGGTGTGCAGCAGATAAAAAATGGTAATCAGACTGATTTGCCATTCTGTTTTACTCCATTGATTTTCTTTTTGAATATTTATTGATTTGATTCCATTTGAATTGCTGATTTGAGATGAGGGCAACGGCAAAAAAGGGGATCGAAAGAACTCACTTTTTCTTTTACACAGATTAAACAAACAAGGTATAATTATAAATTGGTCGTGCTGGTGTGTGGATTTTGTTTACAGTCTTTTTGCTAAGCCAGCTGTCCTCTGGCTGCAGCTTCATATTGATCAAACCGATATGAGAGTGGTATCAATCTACTTATCTAACTGGCAATAAATTGAACAATGTCAAAAATGTTTCCTCAGACACAGTTGCTTTAACCATCTTTGTGGGACATACAAACACGTTGAAATGTAGTCATTGGGGGTCATAAAGGTATATTTTTTACGCTTTTTCAGAGCTCTTAACTTTGGGGGAATTGGCGTCGTCATGGGACATGAACTGACTCATGCTTTTGATGACCAAGGTTGGTGAAAGGCTTTCCATTTTGTACTCTTTACATTTAAATACATGTCAAATAAAACCTTTAATGTCTGTATGCTTGATTTGGCAGATAATACAGTGATACCTTACACTTTTCTTTTTTTTTTTAAAGGGAGAGAATACGACAAAGATGGAAACCTGCGTCCCTGGTGGAAGAATTCCTCAGTAGAGGCCTTCAAGAAGCAGACTCATTGCATGGTGGAGCAATACGGAAATTACAGCATCAACAAAGAGCCTCTGAATGGAAGACAGACCCTGGGAGAGAACATCGCTGACAACGGTGGACTCAAGGCCGCCTACAAGGTCTGATATCTAATAGGAAGCGTGATCAAAGGGGCCCAATTATGCTTATTTCCAGGTTTCATCATTCTATTTTTGTTCATCTACTGTGACATGTTTACATGCTTTAATGTTAAAAAAGATCTTTATTTGTCTCATACTGCCTGTGCTGCAGCACCTCTTTTCACCCTCTGTCTGAAACCAGAGCCCAGTCTGCTCTGATTGGTTAGCTGGCCGGCTCTGTTGTGATTGGTAAACCGCGTAGAAATGTCCCTCCCCTTAGCATATCATGTAAAATGTGCTAGCCAATAGAAGTGTGTGTTACATAGTGATGTCAATATGTTACGGATGTAAACAAAGGAGTCCAATTATCCAATTTAGCTTTTGAGGAACATTTACATGCACAAATACCTATATAACACTCTACAGGAAAACACATAATAGATTTTAAGATCTGTGTATTCTTCTAAACAAAGGATTTCAATAGAGGCGTTTCAGCTATGGGGGGGAGAGAGTGGGAGAGAAACTTTCGGATGTCAGCGTTTGCAGACCATTTACATGCACACAAACCTATAAAATGCTAGGGTTTTACTGTTTTTCTGTTTGTGACTTCCATTTAACGATGGAGACACAATTTAATGCTGGTGCAAAGGAGCATTTAAATTAAGTCTGATCTATTATTATTTATTTGGTTAAGGTCAGACCGCTGCTGTTATGTTTACTACAGCAACATTGTCAGATTGCATATTCAAAAGGTCAGAAATCTTACCAGACAGATCCGATATTTATCCCCTGCATTAATTTATTCTTCAAGGCCGTTGTGGGTCACATCCATTCATCTGTTTTGGAAAAAGCAACTTGTCTGGTTTACAGCGAAGCCTGGAAATGCAACAGGTGGCTATGAGTGGCCTTGTCAGCCTCTGGTTACTTCTTCACATGCAGACATTCTTTCCATGTAATGAAAGGTCATAAGCTGTGAAGCAGAGGAGCAAATCATATGGAAGCCAAAGCAGCCTGCATTATGTGGCACATGTAAACCAGAGGGAGTTAACACTATGGATCTTCTTTTCCCCCTTGGTGTATCATTTTACACTTTTACACAAGCAAAACAGGGACCGCATGCTAGTAACATTATCATTTATTTTTATTCAAAGGCTTATGTGAACTGGGTCAAAAAGAACGGTGAGGAGGCCACGCTGCCTGCAGTTGGGATGACGAACGATCAGCTATTTTTTGTAGGATTTGCACAGGTTTGTATTCCTCAAATTATTTCCTTTAACTCAATAGTGCTAATATTACTGCTGGTTTTACAACATTTCTTAACGCTACTCTCCAGACACGTTTTAAGACATAACAACTCTTCTACAAATAACAATTTGTGGTTAATCTGATGGGGTTTTAGAGAAATCAACACCCTTTCCCTCTTCTGAAAAATCCATACTGTATAAATCTGCAAAAAAAAATCCAATATTTAAATGCTGGAAAGATCCATCTCAGTGTTTGTCCTCTGTAGGTTTTAAGTTTCCTCCTCACACTTGTATACATTGCCTCCTGTACTGCTCCTATGTAAAACTTGGATTCAAGATGAGCACAAACAAACTTTCTTCCTTTGCAAATAAATGTGAAAAAAGCCTACATAAATAATGTAGACAAATCCTAGACAAGATATTTAAATTAATAACTTCAACCTAACCGGAATAAATTCAGTCCAAACTCTTTATAAATCTCCTTACAATTCTCCATGTTATTTTTTAAAGGGCTAAGCGGAAACATTAATCCCTAATTGTGTGTCTCTGTGTCCTTTATCTTTGCTGCAGGTATGGTGCTCTGTCAGGACACCTGAAAGCTCACATGAAGGCGTCATCACAGATCCTCACAGTCCATCAAGATTCAGAGTCATCGGCACCATCTCCAATTCACAAGAATTCTCAAAGCACTTTGGCTGCAAAGCAGACGCTCCTATGAACCCTAATCACAAGTGTGAGCTTTGGTGATGTTTATCAGCAAGGAGAAAATGGACGTTGGGGAGAAAGGAATTACAAAGTCTCTACTGACGGGGAACGCAAGAACCACTGAAAGTCCTTCTGCCTTGCCACTTAATGCTTATCAGGATCCTTATCAGGACAGAATGTGCCTGCTTTGCATGCAGGATTGCAATCTTCAGTGCTTCTCCAAAAGACCTGTTGGTTTAAGAAAGCAGCTTTCCCTGAATTAAATTTAACTATGAATGCGCTTTTTGAACACTGGAAATCCAAAAAATGGTTACAGAAAATGGGGGAACCACTCTCAAATGTTGTCAGCTGCTTGTTTGTCACATGTGGTGATAAATAAGCAAAGGGCTGTTTCTTTTTCCTGTAACTTTTCACTGTGCTTAGATCTTCTGCAATTTATTTTTATTGTGTTTTATTTATGTTCACAATTTTTTATATGAAAGTGAACCAGGGACCTGCAATATTTTTAATCTAATGAAACGGACAGTTCTTAATGTTAATTAAGAATGTTATTATTTGTGTAAAACTACAGCAACTGTAACACCATTGTAAAACTTAATTAAAAATATTTTGTGTACAATCTGGTCAAACTGTTACTTTTTATACAGATGCTGACATGAAATTGTGTTCCGTTGCTGCTGTTTGGAATTAAGACATTTCCTGCAAAACAGTTACTACTTTTCTTCCTGCAGAACTTATGGTCCTTAACAATTATTCAAGATTAAGTGTTTGTCACAAATTATTTTGTATAGTAAAACCAATCTTTAAAAAAATGTTTGTGTCACACATTTGTTTTTTTGCGTGAGCTTACATCCACATTTGTTGTTGTACAGAGATGTTATACTAGATTAATAAAGACTAGGACCCAATGCCCCAGATCACTTAAAATAACAAATTGCAGTACATTTCATGAGGAATTGTCTAGCTCTGGTTCTCAAATGGGGGTACGCGGACCCCTAGGGGTACGTTGGAGTACTGCAGGGGGTACGTGAGATTTATTTTATGTTAATGAAAAAGAAATAAAAATAATTAATGGTTTTAAACAAACTACTAATAGTAGATGAACTACTTTATTCAAAAGTTTACAGTAATTCTGGATAATAAAATGGGAAAAATAAACGGGGTGCTCTCTTTTCCTCTCCCTCTCCTGACAGCTCGTCAGTCTCGTGCAGCTCGCTGAACCTGTAATAAGTGACCCGACAGTAAAGAATAAATATATTTATAACGAGTTTAGCTTGTTCCAGAGTAGATAAACTAGCTAAGTGTGTTAGGTCTAACTCTTAGTGTATTTTGCTTCGCTCACCGGTCTGTCACAGCGGGGGAGCTTTGATCCGGAAGAGCTGCGTGTTCTCCGTCAGGAGATCTGATCTGATCTCTCTCTCGCGTCCGGTTATACTTCACTCGCGTTTATGTCCAAATCTATCAGATCTAGCTAGTTCTAGTTAATGATATGACTGCCTGCTTATCAAAGGACCTAAACAATAAGCGTTGCTTGGCAACGGCGTGTGGCCGCAAAGTATAGCGCAGCATTATGCATAATGTTTATATGAGGGGTCAGAATCCCATGCTCATAAAATGCTCATATATTTTTTTCTCTTCATTCCCCACGCCCCAAAATAAATAAATAAATAAATATACCAATTTTAGGAAAAGTAACGAAGTTTGAGCAGTGTGGGTTGTATATGAAGTTACACATATTGCAAAACGCGAAGTGTAATAACTGCAGTTTGCCTCCCTCCCACCGAGAATGACAAAGATCCTCAGAGAAGCACAAGCCCATGTTTCTCACTACATTGTAAGTACAACTTATTAAAAAGATCAGTTCAATGCAACGAATGTCGTCTTAGTGTTATTGCATGATGTTAAAATTGGTTTGCCATGAATTTAGTGATGGATTGTAAACATTTGAAATGTAGCATTTAAAGGTGGGGTATGTAATTTTGCAGAAACCAGCTCGAGTGCGCAAGAATTTGAAAATACACAGCCGGAAAAAATCTGCCACTTCCTTACAGAGCCCCTCCTCCAACACACACGAACGCGCACATGACCAATGAGGGGCGGGCACGAGATAAGTTTGTGCACAGATGGAAGGGTGACAGGCAGGTAGGCCATCCAGTTATTTTAGCCGGGCCGGCTAAAATGATTGGTCGTGCTTTTTACAGTAGCTACTACGGCTTCCACAGAGGACATTTTTTAATGGATTTTTTGTCAAAGCATTTAAGATATTAATTGCTATCGGGATTTTAAGAGCATTCCATGGAATATAACAAAAAGTGTATCTCGAGCCGGTTTCTCAAACTTACCTACCCCACCTTTAAGTGTTTCAAGTTACAATGTTGTTTTTTTAATAAATCAGACACGTATGGTGCAAGGCTGTACTGTACCTCTTTATAGGCATTTTGTCCCTAACAAATTGTTTTTGCGCTGATCAGGGGGCTTGGCTGAATTTTTTTTTCAAAGGGGTACATTATTGAAAAAAGTTTGAGAACCACTGGTCTAGCTGACCTGCAGATGCGAAGCAGCGAGAAGAACGATAGATGGCGCTAATAACACACCCATGTTATAGTCCTGCTGCTGGTGCAGATTACAGTTAAAAACTATACTGTGTAAATCGCTGAATAATGAAGGATGTTGTCCATGCAAACACGCACATTGCTAAAATAATAGTGCATGTTGATTTGATTAAAATTAGTTATTTATTATTTTGCTTCTTAATTAGCTATTTAGCAATGATTAATTATGTGTTGTTATAAATTGTTTTTACTATAATCGTATCATCTAAATTGAAGACACGCAAAACAACAAGATAAATCAAAAAAGAAAAAAATAGGTATTTCAAAAACGTTGTGGACACGAGCCATGCCTGCTATCTGTATCTGATTGTAGGTTAGTTGATTAGCCGAGCGAATCCGTAGCTGGACGAGAATTGCCGAATCATCTGTCCTGCCCGGACTGCTGGAAGCGGCCGCAACGCCATGTTGGCGAAGTCTCTCATCTCAGTGAGGAAAAAATGATAGAAAAAATACGCGCCGAGAAGAAAAGGTAGATCGCCAACAGAGATAGAAGATTGTGGCGATTATTTATTTTTGAAAGAAAAGGAACCGAGCCGGATCCGCGGAGGTTCCGGACGGACGAGGGAGGCTAAACCTCCCACCGTCCCCATGAATAGCACCGCTGATCCGAACAGCGACTTTCCATGAAAAAAATACGTTTGTGTTGCTATTCGTGCTTCGTTATCCCAGTTCGTTAAAGGGATTTGGGGCCTGCTTCAAGAATCTGCTACGCTTGCTCTATGTATGCAAGCTAGGCGTTGTTTGTATCAGTATTTATTAAGGTATTGTTTTTATTTGTTGATTTTTTTGCGATGAGTTTGCCACCGAAAGTGGTCCCCAAAACCGCCGCTGTCGCAGTTAGCGGACCTGGAAGTGGCCCCTCTCCGTCGAGCCAACTGCGGGCTACCCTGACCTCCGTGTCTCTGCCGCCGGGAGCCCCAACAGCTCCTCAGCCCGGTGCTGTACCACCACCTCAGTATCCTTTCACTTGGGTAACATGGATATTGTTTGTGATTTTGTGCATTTCACTCTTATTTTAAGACAGTAACACGCACACTCTCCTTATTTTATAAGCGGCAGATAACAGGTTTGATTCGGGGATGATGGTTTCGTTTGGAGGGAGCTGGGATGGGAGGGGACAATTAGCTAGCTAAGTATGCTAACGTTAGCTTATCAAGCCGGTTATTAATAAAGCTAACGGAAATGTCAGTTTGGATTTCGGGAGTTCACTCTATGCTATTGTTTCTACTCACGTGTGTGATTTAATAAAGCTGTCACTCGAATATAGTGGGATACAATCAAATATAGATGACGTGACATTAATGGGTATATAAAATAGCCATCACCGGCAAGCTATAAGGCTTTCCACACCGGTTACCGGCTTTGTTCAGTTACCGTTGCTGGCTAGCAAGGTGCGGTAGCCTAGTTACGGTGCCAGCAGCTAAGTTAATGGTAGCCACCATGGCTAGCAATTGTACAACTCTGTGAATGTAAGCAGTAACGCTTCATTCTTTTCAGGGGGCTCACGTTAGCCTGTATAAGGCACGGTTTGTGGGAATTACACCCCCTTTACATTTAACATGAATTTAGCATTTAAAGAGGTGCTCCTATGCACCTAACCAGGCCTGTCAGTGTTTGGGCCGGTGAGCTCTAATGATGACAGCATGTATACATTAGCAGTTAGAAAGTAGCTTGACAGTGACATAAAGTTTGATATTTACTGTTTGTTTACATTATCAGGTAATACAATTGGGTTATCCCAGAAACCTGTCTCCAAATATGAACTGTAATTCAGTAAATCAGAGTTTCAGTGTCGTGGGTTTGCACTGTCATTGCCCCAAAATACACCTTTACTTTTGAGTTGACATAGTGATACACTCACTGTGGTTGTCACCTCCTGTTTTATTTACAGTATGGTGGCACAAGTGAAAGAGAGGATCAGGTTGACGTCTCCTGCCTGTCAGAGGCAGAGAGATGTCTTTTGTGATCTGACAGCTTACTGTTGTGGTTTTGGCTTTGGGTTGTGATGTCTCAACCTGATTTCCTGCCACCAAGGATTACAGCCGCCCTGTGTTTCTGACATCTGCAAGGGGCAGTAAGTAGCTGGTTATGGCAGGTGGCAGTATGGAACTGTCTTGCCTAAAGTGTGTTTTTGATTTTGTTTGTGGGTTAGCTGAGCAACTCAAGAGCAACACAGAAGATAATAGTCTCTTTATTTGTTGTGCCGTGTCCTCTTTTGACTCTCCAGACTTCTGAAATTTGCTTAACCTACTTTTAGATGTATGATGTGAAGTGCCTACCAGTTGAGTACATAATTGAACCCTCTTAATTTTCTCAATGGATGCATTGTTAGGCTGGTATAGAAATACATAAACATTAGAAAAAACGAAATGCTCCTTTTTTAAAGAAGAGAAATCACAAACATTTTTAATATGGCTTTTATGTTTGTTCACTCTTGCTAAGCTTTACTTTCACATTGACTAAAGTGATCAGCCTTATATTTGTTATCAACATTATGGAATAACTGACGTCTGGATGAAGTGCTGGCTATTGATCTACTAATGAAATAGTAACTGTGTTGCTGTTAAATGAACAGGGGCAACCCTATGGTAGACGGCATTAGACAGCCATTTAGTGGAATAAGATGGTTACATCAATTATTGCTATATTTCTTAAAGTGTGATTAAGAGATTAATTAGTCCGTCCTCTTTACTAAATTTGACAGAATACATTGGTTGGGAGTTGTATCTTAATTCATGACCACAATATAAATGAAATCTAAAATGTCCAATATTTGGTGAATATGAAATTACATCCCCACATGTATGCATATGGGGGAATGAGGCAAATACACATGGCTACAACTAATAAGGTTCACCTAGCTAATGTACTTTTAATTTAACTCAATGCAACAGCCATGCATATACAATACAATACAGCTTTATTTATATAGCACTTTAAACCTCCAGACCAAAGTGCTGTACAGGCAAATAAACAAAACAAAACATACAAAAAATAACACAGCACAGCTCACACACCATAAAAAAAGTACAAGTAAAAACAATAGACAATTTAAAAGCAATAAAAGCAACGCTTTAAAAGATGTTAATACGCTAAGGAGAAGAGGTGGGTTTTAAGAAGCGATTTAAAAGCAGGCAGTGTGGGGGCCTGTCTGATGTGCAGGGGCAGATCGTTCACAGTGTGGGAGCTGCTACAGAGAAGCAACGGCCCCCTCTGAGCTTTGACTTGGTTCTGGGCACATTCAGGAGCAGTTGATCAGCTGACCTGAGAGGGCGGTTGGGCGTGTAAGGGAGTAGCAGCTCAGAAAGATATGGTGGGGTCATGCCATTTAGGGATTTAAAAGTAAACACAAGGATTTTGAAATGACTCCTAAAATGTATTGGCAGCCAGTGGAGCGAAGCCAAAATGGGGGAAATGTGGTCATATTTCCGTGTGCCAGTTAAAAGCCTTGCTGCTGCATTTTGCACCCGCTGCAGACGAGCAAGGGAGGACCCACTGACCCCCATGCAAAGAGAGTTACAGTAATCCAGCCGAGTGGTGACAAAGGCGTGGATTACTGTCTCAAACTGCAGTCTGGAGAGAAAAGGTTTTACTTTAGCTAGCTGCCTCAGGTGATAAAAGCTTGTTTTTACCACAGATTTAATCTGACTCAAGTTTAAGTTCACGGTCCATTTTAATGCCAAGGTTCGTAATGGTGGGCCTGGTGTACTGAGCCAGGGAACCCAGGTCTACAGAAGTGGTGCCAGTGGTGCTACCAAAAACCATTACTTCTATTTTTCCTTCATTTAGTTTTAGGAAGTTGCACCCCATCCAGGCCTTTATGTCCTCTAGACCAGGGGTTCTCAAACTTTTTGTTTATGCGGACCACTATTTATTATCAAGGATTTTCGCGGACCACCTCATATGCAAACCGTAAAAATAAGTACATATATAAACGTAGTGTTGAAACGCCGATATTTTTTTATAGTTAATTATAGACAATCAAAAGTAAATTGAAGCCTATCTGATACTTTTGTGACCGGTGTCTGTCTGCGTTGTGTATGTTTCTCAAAGAGGACGGCGGACGGTATTTTAATTAGGTCATCACAAACAATGCCACAAGTGCGCACGCGCGCAGTGCACTCACAAAACGGGCAGACAGGTCTACAAAAAACTACCGGTATGCTTAGTCCTACTTTAGTTACTGTACTGCAAAAAGCAGACGGCGCTGCGCTCAACACACACAGACTCAAAACCATGGACACACAGGCATATAAGTAACATAAACAATGTATAGGCCTAAGTTGCATAAATGCTTGAGCTACAGTATTGCAACTAAGCAGACAGCGCTGCTTCTCTCTCTCTCTCTATCTCAACTTTCAAAATCTATTTCAATCTCAAAACAAACAAACAAAATTCCCAAAGTTGTCCTGAAATTAACTTATTAAATAAACGAAACGAAAAATATAGCCTACTCAGGGGTGGATCTAGAAACATATTCATGGGGTGGCAGGAGATTTTGAGGGGTGGCATCCCCTGGCAGAAGTATATGCTGATTTAATCGCAGTCGTATCAATCAATGTTAACTTGGAAAGCCACAATATTGATATTTTAACTCAATAACATTAGGTGACATTTTTTGGCACATCAGTAAAGCCTTAAATAGAAATATATAACATGGGAGACATAATTGAATGCATTTTAACTGAACAATAACTGAATTAGTTATTTGAATTTGGGTACCAAATGTATGCAGTCTGCTGCAATAAGCACATTAATTAACTGTCTCATCGATGTTTGTCTGAATTAATATGATAATATTAACAATCATATTTATTCCTATCAGCTGTCAATCACTGTTATGATGCGGCGATTACCATTCTGTTCAGCAAAACGCCTCACAAACTGATTAAGATCCAAAGCTTTAGTGCGTTTTGATTCAATGCTGAGTACAGCCGAACTTGACAGTCTCTTCTCTGTCATTGTAGACCGCAAATACCTCATTCATCCGTCTACAGTACTTGGGTCCGGATGCTTCTCGTTTTGCACCGTCCCGTTCAAATGAAATCTTCGCCAATCATATTTCCACGCTCGCGCCAGGGCCGGGGGGAGGGGTTACAAGGCTCGTGTCTTGTGGTGCATTCACTTGCACTCGGACATTAGAGATTTTCTCTCATAAATGTCCGATGAGCCCAACGACCACTACCCCACTGCCTGATATCATTAGAAAGCTAGGAATCTCCTCTTTCCAACAGTGTATACAACTCAAAATGTGTCTTCGGGTCAATGCGACTGATTTCGATAGAGCAAGTCACATATGAGGTGGTCCCCGAAAATCCTTGATAATAAAAAGTGGATTTTATTTAGCTTTTTTTCCACGGACCACCTGCAGTACCCTCGCGGACCACCAGTGGTCCGCGGACCACAGTTTGAGAACCGCTGCTCTAGACAGTTTAGCAGTGGACTAATTGGGTAACCCTCCTTCTTTGTTAGTGGGACATAAATCTGGCTATCATCAGCATAGCAGTGGAATGCGATGCCGTGCTTTCTAAATATGGACCCAAGAGGGAGCAGATAGAGGGAGAATAGCAGGGGGCCTAATAATGAGCCCTGTGGGACCCCATACAGGAGTGGAGCAGAGGATGACTCAGAGTCACCAAGGCTAACAGAGAAAGTTCTGTCCTTCAGATATGACCTGAACCATTCCAGGGCTTTCCCCTCAATGCCCACCCACTGCTCCAAGCGAGAGATCAGGATGTCATGGTCGACTGTATCGAAAGCAGCAGTTAGATCAATAAGTAGAAGCACAACGCAGTCCCCAGAGTCAGTAGATAAAAGGATGTCATTAAAAACTCTTAAAAGCGCTGTTTCAGTGCTGTGCATAGTTTTAAAACCGGGTTGGAAAACCTCCAGTATATTGTTCTCTTCCAGGAAAAACATAATTTGACTGTAGACAACCTTCTCCAGGATTTTTGACATAAAAGGCATTTTGGAAATGGGCCTAAAATTAGCCAGAACTGTGGGATCCAGAATAGGTTTTTTATACGAGGTTGCACTACTGCATGCTTCAGGTTTTCAGGGACCTTCCCTGAGAGCAGACTGCTGTTTATAACTGCCAGCACAGATGGTCCAACAGTGGGGAAAACCTCTTTAAAGAGTCGAGGTGCGACAGGGTCATTTGGAGAACCAGAGGGCTTTAACTTGGAGACAATCTCCTGTACAAAAGACAGTGCTACAGGATCAAACTGATTAAAGACAGCAGAGCACAGTGCAGGAACTGAGGGGTCATTTGCAGGAGCAGAGATTTGAGCTCTAGTGGAGTTTACCTTATTAATAAAAAGGTAAAGAAAGTCTTCACAGGCCGCAGTAGAGGTCTCCATAACGGTATTCTCGGGGGCATTAAGGACCAAATCAATAGTCTGAAACAGAACACGTGGCTTGTGACGGTTTGACAGAAGGATGTCAGATAATGTTTGCTTTTTGCCTCTTTCACAGTGATCTGATAGAGACGCCAACATTCCCTCAACATTTGAAATTAATCTTGCAGTTTGTCCTTTTTCCATTTACGCTCAGCTCTACGGCAATCCCGTCGGACAGCCCGAGTCATGTCATTTAACCAAGGCTCAGATTTAGTTTTAGGTTGCCTGGTTTTTAAAGGAGCAACAGTGTCTATGGCAGCTTTGCAAGTGGAGTATATACATACCTTTTCTACAAAGTGAATCAATATTAGTCTTGTTTTTGAATAGGTATTGTTTCTATGGTCAATAGCAGTGCTGCTTAGCATTCAGAGCGAGACTTTGGGGCGCTATTGAATTGTATTAAATGTTAAATTGTTAAATGCCATTAACTATATAAAAAAAGAGTATGATTTCATTTTTCATTATGTTACTGTCTGTGCAGAGGTAGGAGTTACCAGAAAGATTTTATTTTTTTAGATAAAGTTGCAAGAATGTATGCCTTGTACTGGGGCTTCAATGTCATTTCCATGTCCCTATGATAGTCCCTGGATCCTGTTTTAGACAGCACTGCATTTGACTTTCTTGTCATACATGAAAACAGCCCCTCTGAGTGTCGCCACTTGTCTGACTCCTCACTCTCTCCAGACACCAGAGGTCAGGACTGTGGGAGCATGTTACGCTCTGTCTGGCCTGGGCTCCTAAAGTATGGGAATTCCCACTTGGAGGATGTTGGCGTGTGTGTATGAGGAGTCCTGAGATGCACAGGGGTCCAGAGAAGCAGGGTGGAAAGGGCTTGTCTGTGTGCAGTGCTGGGGGGGGGTTGTTTCTGTTCCTGGTTGCCAGAGAAACACCCAGCGCATGCGTCTGCTGCTGCACTTGTCAAACAATGGCAGTGCTGCTTAGCATTCAGAGCGAGAGGCCAAGGTGGCGCTTCCCACCATCTGCCAACAAAGGCCCAGGTCACCCAGCCTGCCTTACTTAGCCCCCCCTTATTTCCTTCCATCCCCCCACAGCTCACCTCACCCCATTGCTCGCCCAGCTGAGAAAACTGAGGGCTTCTCCCCATTTTCCCCCTCCTTGCCGCCTCCCTCCAACCCCTCAGCTTTCATGGTACAGCACTTTCATCTCTCTTTGAAGAGGCTAGCTCCTTTTTCTTTCTCACAACTTTGCAAGTTCTTTTTTTAATTCTCTGTCCTAATGATTTCTGTTTGGACAAAAGGAATTTGTCAATAAAAAAGAACTGAAGTTTAATTTTAACCCGCCAGCCAGGCATACAGTCAGAGCCAGTGTTCGTGTTTATATCCCACTACGTAATGTTGGTACCCAGCTGGCTGGTCACACAGCACTGTAGTCATGTATTTTAGGACAGGTGCGTGCAGCCGTGTGAGAAGATATTCTCATGAGTAGCACACTCACTGTGGGATGTTATAAATAAACTGCTGAGTTGTTATGAGCCAGCATACAGGACTCTACAGAGAGGGAGTGGCCTGTCGAGAAAAGACATTCTGAACCCTGTCAGAGATCTCCCAGGGTTTTTATCTGAAGCGACATAAACACATCATTGCTGCTGTTTTATTCCTCTATCTTGGATCAACGCCTGTATTTTCTCTAGGAAAGGCTTTCTTAAATACAATTAGTTGCTTATCATTGAAAAAAAACAATATGTTCCTATTTTACTGACATTGCTTTCAACTGTTCTTACAACCCTCAGTATTTGCAGTGAACTCTTTGTTTGGCGATCCATCCCACCCACACCAAGATGCTGTGAGGTCCATGGTCAAGTTGAGAATGTTCACATCCACTTGTCAGCAAGTAGTGCTACAACATTTGCCAAAGAGTGCAAATACTTGTTTTGTAGGAGAAAGAATTTATGCTTTGCTTCAAAATGTACAAATGCAATATTGCATCTACTGTTACGAAACACTGCAGCTAAACAATTGCTTGATTTGTGTGCATCTGCAGTTAAGTTTGCCAACCATTTCTGTCAGCTGTCCCTGTTCTGTTGTTCTTGTTGATATTCATTTCAGTCCTCGTGGTCCTTTAAAAAAATCATAGCGAAACTCTAATTTAACTTTGGAGCTGTTAGTTAGAACTGATCTCTCCTAAATCCACCTGGCAGGTTTTTTTGTTGATGGGTCCGATTTTTAGCACTGGCTAGTACTGCTGATGTTTCAAACATAAATCATTACCCAGGCGGTATATATCTGGCTGCTGTTTGCCGTCTACCGACCTGTGATTCCGCCTCCGCCGCGATGTCTTAAAGCAAATTCTTAATTTTATTGGCAGTGTGATTTGGATTCTGTAAACTATCACACAATGTCATCAAAATTATGTTTTTCATAATTTCGCAATTAGTTTCACAGAAAATGACTAATCCATGCGAAACAAAAGGGCACAGTGTCATTGGCTATGTTTGCTGTCTAAATACCAGGAAGTATTCTTCACTTTTTAACAAACCTTTACAGTGTTTCAGAGATGCAATAGGGGAATCCCTGCTATGGGTTACTGTCTTAAATGATTGGGTCTATAAAAGTGACCAAAAGTAGGGAAAAATGTCCATCTTATCTTTCCAAGTATATCTTTCTTTAAATATCATCACCTCTTGAAATGTCACATTTTCTCGTGTCTGAACCCAAAACTGTTCAGTTTAATATGACATACAACAGAAACATATTTCATACATTTAAAAACTGTAATTTCTGCCATTTTTAACAATGAATTTTTTAAATAGTTTGGAATTACTTTCTGTTGATTGGCTTGTTGACCAATCAAGGCAGCTCTTCATTTTGGTCATTTTAACTAAAAGTGAGTTGCAACTTGAATTTACCCATTTAGCAGTGAAATAACATACAATACAACTTTATTTATCAATGTAAGGAAATGTGTTAATTATGGTGTATATCTTTCTGACTCTACCTCCTTTTTTAAATACAGACTGAATCCCTGTTTCCTTCATTCAAAAAACAAACATGGTCTTTGCTGCAGAAATCCAAAAGCATTGTTACTTGAGATTTGGTTTGTTAGAGTTGGAGTTGAATCCACCAACCTAGCACGTATCATACTGTAGTGAAAGAGCAGCCTCAGCTAGAACAGGCAGGCAGTAAGAGCTTTGTGTGTGTGTGTGTGTGTGTTTGTGTTTGTGTGTGTGTGCAGTGGGCCATCAGGGAGCAGGAGGGTTTGTGTCTGCACCATCTGGGCTGTCTCTGCTTACTTCCTGTGAATCCACTCTGAACCCACTGCTCTCAGACTTCCAGGTAGCCTGTGTCATCTAAAGGAGGCATGGTACTTGTAAATGTATACTGCATTTAGAAAGTTAATATATATAGTAACGCAAATATTACTCTGACCCTCTCCTGCCTCTTTATCCTGGATGTTCCATGTGATTCATTCAGGGAAGGGGTTGCAAAATACACAGCTGTAATTCATTGATGGTAGGAGTAATAGCAGATTACAGTTTATTGAGCCGTACCATCCTCAGGATCACCTCCCTGCTATTTGTAAGGCTGTATTTCCTCCTGTCTTCCCCCTTCTCTCCCCCTCACACACAATCAGCACATTTGTGGCTTTACAGTAAGCTAATGATGAAGCAGCCCCCCCCCCCCCCCCTCCTTTCTTAAATGAGGCTTACAGGTCAATGTTGAATCAAGGGCCAAAGGTGAGTGGTTAAAGCTACTTTATGATCTCCTCAGAGAAGAAGCAGGATTGATTTGTATTCTGTTCTGGTGGGGGACTTGTTTTAGACCCAAATTGACCTTGTCAAGGATAAACTACACAGAAGCCTATGCTTATTTAGGAGTTATGAATCCTATTTTAAATGTGATTTTTCCAAATGTATTTTAAATGGAAAAAACCTGCTTACAGTGTCATAAGGAACCTGTGTTCCTTTGACTTTAAAGAGATCCTATTTGGCTTTTTTGGGCGTCTTTTTCCTGTCATGTTGTGTGTGATATAGGTTTTTGTGCATGTAAATGGTCTGCAAGGGCTAAAATCCCAAAGTTAACGCCAGAGGGATTTCCTCTCACACACACTCTTCCCCCCCCCCCCCCTTCTTCACTCACTTCGGTGACATAGTTAAATCACTGCGTAACACATTGTACGTGAAACGCTAAGGGACGGGACATCTCTAAGCTGTTGACCAATCACTACAGAGCCAGCCAGTTAAACAATCAGAGCAGACTGGGCTCTGGTTTGAGAAAGATAAAGACCTTTTTGAGTCATGTAAGCATGTAAACAAGCACTTCAAAATAGACAAAATACAATTATGAAACCTGAAAATTAGCATAATAGGGTCCCTTTTAACTAGCTAGTATCCTTAAGGTGAGGCAATTTTAGGGTTATGCACCTTTTAACCCTCTCTTCTGTACACAGTGTTTCTTCTCAGTCTCAGCGAGGGGTCAAATGTGAATCTCGCCATTAATGTAGTTTTGTCCAATTTGATGTCGCAGGTCATTTTTCAGCCCCACTGACGCTCTTATTCCCTGAAGCGGTGTTGTAAGTCTTTAAGTTGACATTGTGCTCGCCTCCTCTCCTCAGGCAGAAAATTCATGGAGATCAAACTAATGACTAATATCTAATTAGTGCGGTCAGCCACTTTCATGGTTGTGCCCGTTACATCCAAAAGAGCCTGACTGAAAAGCTTCCATCTGGTTTACATGCCCACCCACGTGGACAGCTTGACATTGATGATCCTCAGGACATTTGGTTTTCACAGCGTGATCCCCTACATATGAATAGGAAAACATTTTTTACAAGCAGTTAATCTTAAAACTGCAAAAATAAACGAAGAATGAAATGGTAATAGTGTGTCATAATGGCATAATTGGACGTCCACTCATGCTAACTGTCAGTTATTGAACCTACACAGGGAGTAGTCGCCAACATTAAAAATGCTATTATATCGAAGTGAGAATTTCCTGCAGTTTGGGTGTAACACTTTTTCAGGCACAGAAACAGAACGATTAAGCTAAATTAAAAGATTTTTTTAAGTAAATAAATACGTTTGTGGTGTTAACATTAATTTGCTATGTAATTATTTACGTTTAGCATCTGCTTTTGAGTTCCCTCACAACATGATGAGTTTTCTAAAATAAATGTAATGTATACTACTTACAAAAACCTGTCTTTGAGCAATTTAAAGGGGCCCCATTTTGCTCCTTTTCAGGTCGATATATGTGTTATGTTCCTCCACATGTTTACATGCTGTAATGCTCAAAAGGTCTTTTCTTCTCATACTGCCTGTGCTGCAGCACCTCTTTTCACCCTCTGTCAGAAACCAGAGCCCAGTCTGCTCTGATTGTATGCTGGCCAGCTCTGTTGGGATTGGTCAACCACTTAAAGAGGTCCCGCCCCTTAGCCTCTTACGTACACTGTATTGGAGCGCTAGCAAATAGAAGCTTGGGTGTTACATAGTGATGTCATTATGTTACAGAAGTTATCAAAAGAGTCCAATGGAGGCATTTTAGGCAGGGGGGGGGGGAGTGCGTGGGAGAGAAACTCCCTCTGGGATTTTAGCCTTTGCAGATGATTTACATGCACAAAGACCTAAAGAACAAACTACAGGAAAGGGAAAACCTTATAAAAACGTTTAACCCTTTAAATGAATCTGATGATTTCAAATTCGACTGCATTTGTAACCATCAGGTCTGCCAAAATCCCTGGAAGATTTACTGATCTATTTTTGCGTTTGTTTTGCCACTGTTGACAAGAGCCCCCCTCCACTTTAATTCCAGGTGGATTTGTTACTGTTGCTCCAGCAAGTTAAGCCTGGGTGTTTATATTTCCCGACACAGTTTCCACACAGAGATCATGTACAGCAGACAGATCAGCTTGCCTCACTTGTTGATACCCCCTCTTATTGTGACATTCTCTGTCTGTCACCCACCAGACCTAGGTCAAGAATCATTTGCAGTTGAATATTACATTCCCTCATCTGCTTTGTGGCATTGGATGTACCACAGTAAGAATTTTCACATAAAAATATATACAACAAGTAGAAGATTTATTTCAGTCTTTCTGGTGATATCACTTTTTGTCATACACTTTTGGTAAAAGCATCAAAATTGTATATACTGTGTCACCCATAAAACAGTATTATTGTGCTCCTCCTCACGTAGACTGTCAGTGTCAGGAGACAGATCCTCGAATTGCTCCTCATTCTGTGTATGTATACTGGGTGTGTGTGGGGGTGGGCGTGTTGTTATTCCCCGGCAATGAAACGGACGATACCTCCTGCTGCGCTTCTGCTTTTTTGGATAGCAGCCCTCTTTTAAAGGGACATTTTTTTTTACATCTTCTCTCCCTCTTGTGTTGTCGGTTAGGAGTAGCGATGCTGGCAGGGGGCCAAGACAGATGACGGCCCCTGCAGGCAAGAGCAGACTAAACTTGCTTTAAGGGCCAGTTTACTCCGTCAGGACAGCTTGTCTAATGGTCTTCGGTTAGCTGAGGGGGTTGTGTCCGATCATTCCTGTAACCTACGATTTGACATTCACACCCACTTACCGGCCTGATTGGCCAGCTGCGCAGAGGTTAGAAAGAACGCTGGGTTTCTCTTCAGCCCTTTTTTTTTTTTTTTTTACAAAGAAGCTATTCCTGGCTCTTTTCATGTGAAGAGCTGAGAGCAGCACTGCATTTCTTCCTGGAGAAACTGTCTGAAAATGTGGAATGATATCCCAATTTTGGACCACATTGCATCTCCCCCTTATGACAGCTGGCTTTTCACTCTTGAGTTAGGTCATTCTGAACAACAACAAAAACGTTGGATAGTGTGCGCGGACACATGTCGCACAACCAACTTTTTCTCTAGCAAAACCCTTCCCTCGGGGGGGGGGGGGGAGGAGGCGTGAAAAGGAAGAAAGCCAGACGTTCGGTTTCCCTTAAACCATGTGACTGTGTGTGTGAGAGACTTTCTGTCACGGACAACTGCCTGAGCAGGTTACTAACCGCAGGGCTTCCCTCTTCTATCTGGCTATTAGACATTCCCTCTTTTGTCTCCCTTAACATGTGAGTAATGTCTCCCAAGTGAGTCTCATTATTGCATGTTTCAGAAGCCCTAAAGAAAGTTGTCTTCTGTTCTGGTTTCTGTTCAGACAGAGCCCATAGCAATTATAACACCCTGAGTACTATAGGTTTATACAACTGTTGTGGTATTTGTCTTTGACCCTACTATTCCACTTCCAGCATAAGAAAACTGATATTTGATGATGTTTGTACCATTTCTCTATGCATTTGCAGTTGGCTTATCTCCTGCTGTCCATTTGCCTGAAGTGGTCCAGAAATCCATTTCACATTTTCCCTTTCACACTTGCAAAATGGTGAAGGTACACAGTGTGCTCTTAGAGATGGGGCTTTTTGGGCTAGGGTGGGGTCGGGTGGTGGAAGGATCCTTGAAATCAGAAACATTGGGGCTTGAGGAAAGCCCTTTGGATCTGAATCAGCTATATATGTATTGCATGAAAATGTAGAACAAAGAAAGTGTTTGCCAAAAATACTTTCACACATACTAAATCAAGTCCCTTAATGTTGTCGAGTCAGCAATATTTAGATTTAACACGATACGATACACTTTGTTGTCCCGTAAGGTCATTTGTTTTGGTCTCGTTACATGACTACATAAAGTATGAAACAAATCAAGTATCTGAGCATCTCTTTTCCCTTACTAAGAGATCTTTTAATGTCCAGTTGTGTTTGAGTTTTCCTAAACGCACCTCTCTCCAGGATCCCTCGGGTTCAGCCATCACTGGACGACCGGATCTTCCCCTCACAGCCCGGAGTCGCTGCAGTCTACAGTGTGAGTCCCTGCACACAGACCCTCTCCCAAACGTATCCACCGGTATGCTGCAGTGCATGCACATCAAAATGCACACTCCAGATACAGAATACACACACGCAGAGACTTATATCTAGTATGGACTGAATGTAGTTGCAAACATTTGACTGTAAAAACACACACACAGTTGCTAGATTATTAGGTACACCTGGATAAAACTGGCTTATGCAACACTCCCTTTTATAAAGGTTGCAATGTTTGTTTAACCTGTTTATTAGAGATGTTGATTTATGGTAATATTTGAAGCAGTTGCATCTTACCGAGAGGTGTTTCTAATATTTAGTCTACCCTCATTGATATGGGCGCACTAAATATTAGAAACTCCTCTCACAGAACAGTATAACCATGATAATTATGTCCTGATGTAAGCTTCATGCCACTCCCACAAACATCAACGTATGAGGTAATTCTTTGCTGTTTTTGACCTGACCACAGAGCACCACAGACATTGCTGTTTTTTTGAGGCAGAGCGCCCAACTGAAGTTCAGTGCAGGAGAAACGCACCAGTTTCCTCCTAAGAACATTGTAACCTTTATGAAGGTAGGATTTATTGCATTTGTTTACAAAGTGTAATCCCCTTTAAGTGTACCTGATAAACTGGATGTGAATGTGTGTTGACTTTAAATATGTGTTTGCAGTTTGGCACCATGCAAGATCACAGTGCCTGTAAAACTGCTCGCCACCTCTATATTTTTTATGTTTTTTTTCACTTTGTGTCACAGATTATTTTGAGAACAATATATGTTAACGCTATTCACAGGCACTGTAAACATGCATCTGTGGGGGTTTTATTTATTGCGTAAAGAAGAAGGCATGCTTGTTAAGACATTATACTGTGACCTGCTGGGGAAATGTGTTACCTCAAGGGACCTTTGCCATTCACCGTCTCCCTCCAGGAGTTTATTAACATTTCCTGTATTATGGTCTGTGTCATCGTTTGTGTTGTATTTATATATTGTTGAAGGAGTACTATTATTTTTGGCCACAGAAAAACAAAACACATTTCCTCTGAAATGTTGTCCTTGGCTGAACCATGGACTTGCCATTCATGTGTGTCAGTGACCAGCCACACCTACTGTATCCCCTAAAGACCAAAAGAAACCTGAAATAGCCTCATCCCTTCCCTCTGAGGACACAACAGTCACCATCTGGTAGTGGGCATTATGCTGTGATAAGAGTCATGTGGAGCACTGCAGTTTGCAGACCCTGGGCCTCTGATCAGCCACATGTGCATTTTTCTTTCTACCATACTTGGCTTTGTAAGATAATGATTAGTGGCAACCCCACATTAAATGTTTACTACTGAAATTACAAGAAAGAAATATTGATTTTCCTTTCACTACACATTTTATAGATTTTTTTTTTCTCAACAAAATGAACTGAGCTGGCTCAATAAATATGGTGCTCACTGAGACTTCCTCCACATTTTAATACTGACATTGTAGTGGTCATTTGTGGGGAGAATATTGGCTAGTGTGTGTTTGATTGCCCTTATCTTTTATGAGCTTTGTAGTATTCTATAGAATTGCCACTTTGGTTATTTGAAACCACAAAGAAGATGATTTCAGTTATGATTTCTGTTGCACAGCCTGTATAGCTGCACAAGAAAAAAGCTGATGTATGCCTAAAGAGACTGAGATGATCTGCTGTAACAACACCACTGGAAACACTGCAGGTTTTATGAGATGTTCTCCCTCTGGAAGTTCATTTTAAATGCTGCAACAATGATGACACTGGTGGAAATAAATCCCATGGCATGAAACGGTTGTTCTCTGCAGTGGATGTAAAGCTTGAACACTCCCCCCTCCCCTCCCCCCTTCTCTTCATTTACAGCTCCTATACAGCCGCTTGCCTCCCTTCCCCCACCCCATCACACTGTATGTCCTCAGAATCTCTCACTGGCCTGGAGCAGTGCTGGCTCCTCCCCTGGCAACAGCGGCTAGATTAGTTGCTACATCCCAGGTCATCTGAGGGAAGTAGGCCACACATAGTTTATGGAGAGAAGCAAAAGGGATTGATCCTATAGAATCTATACAGAGTAGTGTCAGTAGGTTTGAATATAATGCATTTTAAGGAGAAAGCCCTTAATGTTAGTTTTAGCGTTGGAGCTGTGAAAGCTTTAATAGCTGAGTGTGTAAAGAAAAGGAAAAAAAGGCTGGCTGGAGAGAACCGTGGGCTGCCCAGCTTTCATGGCCGTCTCAGTGCCTCCTGCTTTCTTCCTGCTGTATCCTGTCTCAGTCCCTGGTGTGTGTGCGTCTTGCAGCAGAAACAAGCAGCACCTGCAGTGTTGCCAGCCAGCAGCTGCAGCAGCCAGGGCCCATCCCGCCACGAGTCAAATCTCATCTCTTCCTCCTGATAGTGCCCCCCCAGGCTGGGGATGAACCCCTGAGCCCTTTGTTGGCCCATATTGATGAGACTTGTTCGAATGACTCAGTTACTCTATTGTGTCCGAGGGCACTTAATTTGTCGCACATGAGTTGGATCGTGATGTTATTGCTTGACCCAGTTATGCCATATGAGGCCCAGGAATCCTTGCACAGCATAGTTGGGCACAGCATGCTGCAGGAGAGGCCAGAGCGTCTCAGTCAACCCCTGCAGACTTCCAAATCACTCTGCAGGTCCTCGCCTCTGCACACATACAGGGGCTAATCCTGGAGCTTTAGCTTCATTTAAATTCCTCAACAGGGGAGAGGACTAATGACCTGTGGAATCCAGATGTTCTGTCTGTTCCTCTTCTGCATCAGTGCATGTGTGTGTGGCATAGTATCTTGTTTTGGGTGTCTGTATATCTAACCTGACTGTTTTATGTGATACAGGTACCCAGGCACGCTGGCCCTCCTTACACTGCTCATGACATCACAAAGGGACACCCTAACTTGGCGGGCACACCACCCGGCCATGCCCACTCCCCGGCGCTCACTCAGGTATCCCTTCCCACAGCTTCCCAATATCGCTATGCGAAGGGCTGGGAGGCAGGCGGAGGGGTGAGTTTATCAGTGTGTCCGCCTTTAACCTCAATGCATGCTCATGTTTGATCCGTCCATCTGTTTGCTTATTTGTTATGACTTGTGATAGGGCTTGGATACAATTCAACATTACAATGTATTTCCCCCCAATATAACCCCATCATCACAAACATTAAAATAAAGATAGTGTGATTTACTTATCTTAATGTTTTTAGTTTTTTTTTAATTTAATTAATGGAACAGGATTTCGAAATGATAGCATTCTTTTTTTTCAACAAAAAAGAAAAATCAGACCTAGACAAACATACATCTCCTGTATTCTTCATACAGTCCTAATTTGTTTAGAGCTCAAACCAAGCATGCATGTTGCTAAATAGAGATAAATACTGGTCAGGGCTGCAGGGCTGATTCATATGGACAAACAGGTTTAAATGTATGTGACCTGTTTAGGTTAAAACTACGTTAGGGAAGCAGATCACCTCGAGGATTAACACCCAGAACCCAGTACCCTCTTGCTGTGTGGTCGTAGTGCTAACCTGCAGGGAGTAATGTTATGATTTCTAAGCCAACTATAGCTGTTTTAATATCAGCTACTTTGTACAACAGTAAAAGGTTGTTTGGGGTTATGATTTATGATCAATTTGCTCAACCAAAATCTAAAATAGTTTTTAAATGTTGGAGCCAATTTTATGCCCCTGCAGCTGAAAAAAGTCCTCTGCTAAACTTCATTGCCATCAGTTTAACATAATTAAAGCATTTTTATGTTTAGACCTCAATTATTTATGTAAAAAAGTAGAAAATAATGAATCAGGATAGGGAATACGTTAACAGGGGATGTGGGTGTAACCATCTTTACACCACCTGAGGTTAAGGGCAGAAGCAGACTGATTAACCTGGATTTAAGTAAGATTATTGACTGGATGTTATGGATTTGAGGGATTACAACCATGATCCCAGGTTGACCTTCTCCTCATAGAAATACAGGATACCAATTACAAGATTATTAAAGAATATAATAATTACAATTAGACATGTTCGGGGTCAGGTAAGGGTTAACAATATGGTAGAAATCGAATTGGGATGTCTTTCTCCTGCCATAACTAGAGTGAGATCTATACACATGCAATGGAGATAGAATAAGGCAATGAAAAAACTGAAATCAATCAAGGCTGAATATGATCACATAAAAAAAGATGAACTCAATCGTCACCTCTGTTTGGTTCAGGCCGCTTTACATCCTCTGGGTAAGCTTACGCAAAAACGAAATGAATACAGTCAAACAGTTAAATCGAAACCCTAATTCCTTGTGAAACAGTGACACACCGCTGTGATGTTGTGAGTCACACATTGACTCAGCTTCCCTGCAAGTATGTGACTTCTGTTTGTTCCACTCTACCGTTATAGCCTAATGACCTACTGCCTCACCTTAAAGCAGCTCTAGTCTCCCTCTCACCTTCTATAGATATTGTTGTCAGCCAGCGCAAACTTAAATGATCTCCGCCATACCAGCAGCCGCCGCTTAGAGACGAGTAAGCAGATCTGCCTAAACCCACCTCTGCCTAGCCCCACTGCACACTAGATGAAGAATATAGCAACACAGGATTTGCAGTCCTTTAGGGCAGGGGTTCCCAAACTGTTCAGCCTGCGACCCCCAAAATAACAGTGCCAGAGACTGGCCACCCCTGTAAAGGGGGGGGGGGTTGCTAGCGGGAATATCTCCGCAATGGAGCGAGCTTAAGTTTCACTTTCGATTGCATGATATTGCCCAGCGCAACACCTTCGTCACACATGTTGCCACTTGTTTGTACCATTTTCTGGCGATTTGTAATCTGTTCTAGAAAAACGATGTGTTTTTTAGGATTTCAAGAAGCATATAGAACAAACAATGGATGTATTTTATGAACATTTATCCATGCTGGAAGTAGATTTAGATGTTTTAGGAGTGAGATAGAGATTATTATCTAATATATGCATCCAATGAAGCATTGCATGAAGTCTGTTGATGATCAGAGGCTGTTGTTGGGGCTGCATAAACGTTTTTTATTTAGTTTTGTAGGCAGACCATGCAGGCCAGCCCGATGGTCACCAAGGTTCATGTTTTAATAGCATTTTTACAAAAAAAGCCCAGGCGAGCGTAACATGTGAAAAAATGGCTTAGACCTCAGAGAGTTCAACTTGGGCCTGCGACCAGTTTTACTGTATTTTGTTTTGAAAATCCACAGCGGAGGTTTGAGTCGTACTATGCGGTGTATTTTGCATATCTCTCAGTAGCCAACGATCTGTGAGTCTGTTGGCTCGGACATAAACTCTGTAATAAATGTAGTCTACATTTCATAAGAGGTGTAAAACCTGTGAGCATTTTAAATAGCATTTGAACTAAATGCTTATATAATCTGTAGTTGTATTTGTATTGTTGATTTATTGTGTGAACGAGGTGATATAGAGAAGGTTAGGCTGTCATTATTAGGCTGTTATAAACTGTTGGAGTGGTGAGCAGGCCTGTTGTTTTTGGATATTTGTGGCGTCAGGTGGTCCGTGAGTGTTTTTTTATTGGTTAAGTGTCCTTGGTATGAAAAAGTTTGAGAAACACTGCGCTAGTGGATTATCAACGGGGGGAGCTCGCTGCGGGGAAATGATACAGTTGGCTAGTCCGCCCCTGAAAAATGTCTATGCACACATTATTATTAATATTAATAATACAAAATTGATTAAAAAAAATTGATTATTATTTTTATTTTTAATTTTTTTTTTAATTTAAATTTTGTAATCATCTCGCGACCCCCACTCGGGTCTTGCGACCCCCACTTTGGGAACCCCTGCTTTAGGGTACCAATTATCTTTGCGCAGCACATAAACCCCAGCTGGAAACATACCAGCAACATCTAAGTGTTGCTTGTTAAATGTGAAATGTCTTAATGAAATTAGGATTTTTGCACAGTTCCTGTCTGTATCTTAACACACTGTCTCCTCCTCCTCTGTCTTTCTTTTTCTTTTTCTCACAGTCTCCATACAACCCTGGACTAAATGCTGGTTCCGCCCCTTTAGTGTATTCTCCCCAGACGCAGCCAATGAATGCACAGCCACAAAGTCGCCCGGTGAGTGTCCCTCTGCTGTTGGATTTACAGCTCTGCTGCCTCCAAGTACAAGAGTTTGGTCTTTACTGTGGCTTTAATGGAGAGTTGGGAGATGGCATTGACGTACTGACCTGGTGTTTAGATGCCACAAAGAGCTTGATAAATGTTGAAAAATCTAAATCTGCTCATGTCAGTGAAGCATGAGCTGTACTTTTTTATTCAGATCTCCTTAACTTTACAGACTTGTGGTGTGTGGTTTGGGACATTAGTAAACTCTGGTGTAATCATTTCCCCTTGTTACGCAATACTCAAGTTAAAAAGTCAGAGTCCCTGTCTTACATTTAAAACCATGAAAAGCCCACTAACAGCTTTTAGGAAACCTCACACCACGAGAAGACATTTTGAATATTATATATACTTTGCCAGCATTTTCTGTACTCGCACACCTATTATTTATGAATCTTGCCTGGCTCCTGCCCAGCCCCCATCAGCAGAGCAAGGCTAACCAGACCTCAGGAGTCTTGTTTTAAGCCGTGTGGTTACTATGGGAAGGTTTCCTACATAGGAAACAGGATATTATTTTAATCCCACTACAGTATGCAACACGGCATACAGATTACTCTTTGCAAGTCACAATTGGGAATCATAATCTTTAACCTTGCAAATACAAGCCTTGACTTGGGTCTGAGAGCGGCATCACGTACCAGGTGAAGTCTTGTGTGGTTTTGTTCGGTATTTACCGGCCTCATCGCTCATCTTATCTGTGTCTCTCTTACGCTCTTTCATTCTCCCTGCTTTGCCATCACTGCTTCAATCTCCTTGCTGGACCTGTCCTCCATCCCCCACCAGTTTGCCACGGGCCCTCGTCCAACCCACCATCAGGTAATTTACCCCCGCTGAACGTCCCTCCTGCTCCCTCTCTTGCATCATCATCATCATCAAAGCAGTTTTAGCTGGTACCTGCTGGCAAAAGGGCTGTTTACGGGACGTCTGCCATTCCTTAAATAAAAAAGTAGTCTCCGATTTGCAAAAGCTTCAAATGTCTTGGATACAGTTGAAGAGGTTTTAATTATCATGGGGGGGTTTTCTGAGCGTGCTGCTATTTAATCCACCTATCCAGCCAGGTGCGCAGCGCAGTTTCCTGGCGGGTGGGTTTCTTGCACTATTCATGTTTATTTTTATGGTGAGATTGATCTGAGTTCATTTCCAAGAATTGAGTTGCAATTGAATATTCTTTTATCAGGTTCAGATGTAATGAAGCCTAAGCTTGTCTTTGGGCTCTCAGTTGAACAGGTTATCCTTTTATTCACAGGATGTTTATGATTGGGATTCTCCTAGACTTTCTTACAGCTTATATCATTTTCTTAAGGACTACAAGACCCTTTACATGATGACTTAAATATTGATCTAACATTTAAACGAACAGGAAATGACTAGTCTCTCTCTGATAATGGGTTTAGCCTTTGCACACGTGTTGAGAGCCTATGGTTGTTAGCTATTAAAAGAAGAAAAGGTGAAAAATAATAAGTAGAAGCTTAATTATTGGAAAAGATAATGTACTTGCCAGTCAGAGTGCTTTCAATTGCATGTGCCATGAACACACCTAACTACTACCTTGAGTTAATGGTGCTAGACCTCTGCAGGGCACTTCCATGCAGCATTATTGCTGTATTTGTTAGTGTGTTCGTAAGTGTCTCGATAGTGTACTGCTAATCAGTTTTTTTTTTCTCTATTCTTTTTAAGTATAGTTGATCCAAGCATAATCGAGCCATTATTTGCAATGATTCTATTTTTTAAGGGTATTTGGCTGTGATATCGCCCTCATGAGTCTTATTTGTTACCAGTAATTACACCAAGGTAGTGTGATTTTAAATTGGCTGTTTTATTGATGTTTGGGCAAGAATTGTGATGTCGAAATTTGTACACAACTACATCTGCAAGCCACATTCCAGATGAACCAGATGAAGTGGTCCTAATAGTTGTTCTTAAAATGCTGAATATTCATATAGTATAATCAAGTGGTGGTCTTCAGTTTTCAGAACAAAGAGAGCCAGTGGTAAAGGTATAAGGCTCCGTCTGTGAGTTTCCTGTTAGGCATTTGACACCTTGTGAACCAATGTCATTAGATTATGAAGGGCCTGTTAATGTGTTCCTGTCTGGCAGTGGTTTACTTATGGTGCGGTTTGTGGATCACCTTGTGGATGCTAAGAGTTGCTGACATTCAGTACATGTTACTTCCTGTTCTCTTTTGTAGTTGTTTATTCATACCGTAATGTTTCATGCCGCTGCCAAGTCAAGATTGATGTGTTATTCCTACCCCAAGATGTTCCTTGTGTAACTTGTTGTCTAACATCCTCACCTTCTGGATGCTTCTGTGTGGACAGCCTTTTAACAGACTATTAATAGTGTCGTATCAAAGTGTGTCAGGTGTGTTTGCCCTTGGGAGTTCGTACAAACACATTTACACACATACAAGTGCATGCTCTGGCTGTCACAAACTGGCGCTGGGATCCCTTGTGCCACCACGGAAGTGGATTCGGAAAGCAGATGAAGCCAAACAGTAGCCTTTTATACCGATGGTGAAAACAGCCATTGTCCCCAGAAACACACTCAATGCACAGTAAAGGCTACATAGAGATCAGAAAATGCATTCATTTGGCTAAAACATAAGTCGGTCTTCGAACAAGGGTCATCATTATTAAAAAAGATTCCCTCCACTTATGCATGAAACTGACGTTTATGGATTTCAATCACAGCTTTTGTTTGCGTGTGAACCAAAAGGTCACAGCAAGTGGTTATTACAATAAAACAAACAACTGTTGTTTAATCCAGAGAGCTATTCAGAGTGTAAATAAAACTATTAAGTGCTTTCTCTTGGTTGGCCCCAAGTAGCAGAAATGTCACATAATCATTGGACCTTAACTTCTTTTTTCATTTGGCATTTCCACCTTTATCCCTCCCTGTATGCTGGCAGTATTTGTGGTCAACATTTCATATTGTTTACCCTTTGCAACTCACGTACAGTGTGTTGGAACGCTAATTACATAGTGATGTCATAATGTTACTAAAGTAAACAAAGGTGTCCAATGGAGGCGTTTCAGGCGGGGGGAGTGTGTGGGAGAGAATCTCCCTCTGGAAGGAACTTTGGGTTTTTAGCCTTAGCAGACCATTTACATGCACAAAAACCTATTTAACACACAACAGGAAACGGGAAACCGCAAAAGCATTGATTTATATCATCCATTTGAGCTGCCAGGCTATCAGGGCAGTGAAGTGATACCTATCAGCCCCCCCTCCCTGGCAGAGAACACTTTGTGGCGCAGGGACTGCACGATTTGAGAAAAGTAATACCAGTTGGAAGTGTGTGTGAGACAGGATTTTGTGGACGGAGGATATAAGTGCAACGGTGCATGTTATGTCAGGGTGGCAAATGCTGATGTGACATTTTCACTGAAGCTTTTTTCCACTTTACCACCCACCCCAAGGACACACTTTTCTATTGTTCGAGGTAGTCTTGCCAATCAAAGTGGCTCAGGACCAGTTTCAGTGTCAGGTAGAGGGATATCATTGGGTGGTTTCCTGCCTTGATGTGTGTGGGTGGCTGATTGCCTGCTTGTGTTTGTATTGAGTCACCAGTACCAGTCTCCCATTAGCTTTTTCTCTCTTTCCTGCTTTCAAAACTCAAGGGAGGATTCAGGCCCATCCAGGTAACATTAACCTCTCTTTTTAAAAGTCTCCCTGCAGACCTGCATGGCATGATGAGGATCATCCTCAAATGATCCCGTTCCTCCTGACTTCTATCCCCATGCACCCCCTCATCTTCACCCCAGTGTATGCTCAGTAGACAGATCAATTTATCATCATTATCTCCTGTCTTTTATGTAGAGGATCATTACTGCACCTTCATCATTTTTGTAGTTTTCCCTCCATTCATTACTCATCTTTAATTAGCCTGCACAATTGAATGAACAGCATGCGGAATGAAAGAGATAAGTGTATTTTCTGTATCACCCATGTAATAAGGATGTGTCTGTTAATGTCTTGTGCCAATTGGAGGTATGTATGGTTTCAGTGTTGCTGGAGAGCGCACTTATTGTTTCAGTGATTCCTTTCAGCCCAAGTTACAAAGCACTTTTTTTTGTTGACAGTGTTGAAAAGTTGTTTTGTCTGTCGACTCATATTTCTTGCTTTGACAGCGATTTTTACCGAGACTGTCTTTAGGGTAGCTTGTAATGAACAGCTTCCTGGTCCTTTCCCAAATGTCCACAGGGCTATTTGCAATAAAGCCATTACACCTGATTTATTATGTTAAAGGTGATTTCCCTCCTGGGTATTTTTAGACATCTTTACAGCATTGTTTATTCTTTCTTTCACTGGATCCCAGTGTGACTGCGCTTGGGATATTCCCAGCATGAGCCCTTAGATGCTTGGAAGTCAGTCAGCTGTTGGTAGTAGTCAGGCGCGTCCAAACACAAAACCTGCCCATTAATAAACGTTTGAACTGATTGTGACGTGCTGTATTGAAAAGTAGCTGCATTCACTAAGAGTGTGTTTTATGTGAGGCTTGAGAAAAGGCCATATTGCTGCCTGATGAAGAAAGCCATGCTGTGTCTGTCACACATTCAGCACAACTGCAACGTTGGCCAAGCTGCTCACACACACACAAAAAGGTATTCAAAGCCATTCAGCTGGCCAAGAGTTTTTATTTTATTTTCTACAGCTGGTTGCAGCTTGTTTACAGTCGGCAGGCTGGCCACAATAATACAAATAAAAGAGGCAGCTGTGTGTAAATGAGCTTTTAGTTGTGCTCCTGACGAGTAGGACGGCACTTTCATCATTGTATGAATGTTGACTTGTAGTGTATATAGCTTTGAGTTGTTGGGTGACTGTTACACATGTAACATATATAAATATGAAGAGGTTGAGATTATTCATTTTAAAAAAAGATTTTACATCATAGCGATAACAGGCATGGGATATCCAGCCTCGTTGTTAAGAAGGTATAACGGTGAAGAGATTTGGCAACAGACCAGTGAAATTAGGAGAGATTATAGCTAACAGAAAAAAGATGTGTTTCCAGCCTGATATTTAAAGTATCAACAGAGCTTGCCTCCCAAATGTGCAGCTGGAGGAGGGCAGCTGTGTGGGCAAAGGCTCGACCACCAAAAGAGTTATTAAATCGAGGAATGGTAAAGTAACCAGCATCAAGGGAATGTAAAGGGGTGATTAAGTGTATGGGGAAATAAAGCTGGATATATTTGAGGCAGCCACTTCATTAAAAGCCTTTAAAGGTAAGAAGGAGGCTTTTGAAATCAACTGTTGCATGAAGTGGTTAGTTAAACCAGAGGAATCGTCACCGGGGTTATATGGTCCATCTTTTTAGATAGTGTCAGCTGCATTTGGGACCAGTTAGAAACCTGTTGTTCCTGTGAAACTAGGCTCAGTAGCTTATGTGTAGCCTGGCTTTTCAATCTTTTGTTGCTTAACTATTACGTTCTCAAGGTGTTTAAAAGAATTCAGCTCACGATACCTGAAACATCCCTTGACAACAACACAATGTTTTGCAGCTAGTCTCCATTCAGTTAGTTAAACGTTAGTTAAACGTTAGTGAATTGATCAACCACTTCAACCATTTATATATGTCTGCCTCCCTCGCACCTTCATAATGATAATAACAAAAACATCAAAATAACCTTCGGGAAGAATACAGGGCACATTGTGAAGGTCTAGAATAATTGTGACAGTTCGTTCTGATTACTGTTTTGTTTCACGGCTTATGTGCTGTGCTTTTTACTAAATTGTTCCTCAATATGATTTAATGATGCTTTCAAAGCTTCTAGTTAGTCCATCCTAGGCTTGTAGGAGGAAGTATTTAGGTGTCTAAACAAAGAGCGGTGCTCCCTGCTTTGTCCAAGTCATGTATCTGATTCATGATAGTGCTTGCCAGTTAAATACAGTTTTAGATGTTAAGTAAAGCAAATCATGGTGGAAATTACGGATTAAAAAGGCATTAAATCGTAGTATAAAAGTGTGCATGGCTGCCTATGAATCATTTAGCCTTTCATCCCTCAGTCTGAATGCGTGTAGAGGAAGTAGCGGTGCTGGGCCTTTTTTTCCCTCGTTTTTCTTTTACGCTGCTGATAGAAACCAGGACTCTCTCACTGTGAGAAATGTGTAGGCCAAATGGAAAACAGTACCTGTTTGTGTTTTAGACAAAGCATGGCAGCATGTGGAAGTGAGACGGCCGCCTCCTGGATAGCACTAAATGTCTCTTGTTGTTCCTCTGGGTTTTCTTCACATGTTGCCTTCAGTTTTTCCAGAGGACTCAGATGCAGACTGCGAGGCCCACCATCCCTACTAACACCCCCTCCTTACGGCCCGGCTCCCAGACGCCTACAGCAGCTGTCTACCCCACCAACCAGCCAATCATGATGACCATGGCCCCCATGCCTTTCCCCTCCCCACAGGCTGCTCAGTACTACATCCCACAGGTGACACAGGCAGACTGAACTGGGTCTTACAATTACATTTGGTCTTATACCTCAGTTCAAGCTATAGTTATGTGTGCACATCACTTCTAAAAATATGATTTTATTTTGTATTTATTATGATGAATGCAGATTCTGAACATTTAGGATTAACAAAATGTTCAATTTCAAAGATGCTTTAGCAGTTTTAATGATTTGTATTGTATTGAGTCACTAGTGCGACCATGTTCTTTGGCTGCATTCTGTTCAATCATCATGGATTGAACCGATTGAAGGACAATATTTGAAGTCATTTTTTATGTTTTATTTTTTGCATTAGATTTGAGTTAGATGAGGAGAATGAAGCCAACCGTTTGTTAATAAGAAGCATCAGACATTTAACAGTTAGCTTACCTTAGTACAAAGTCTGGAATCAAGGATAACCTCTCATTTCTATAATGTTACTGCGCTTGGCCAAGAAATAGTCCAGAACACAATGCCCGTAAAACCACAATATTACGTTTTACACTTTAATTCGGATACAAAATAAATAGTATAGTTCAACAAATAATTGTATGCAGAAATTAAGAAAACATAATCTAATTTAACTTCTGTAAAGCACCTGCAATTATCTTTCTTTTGGTGCTGTTAAGATAGAGAAATCCTCTCTGGCTGCTGCTGGTATGGGTTAGATTTGACTGAATTCTAGGAACACCGTTCATATCATTTGTCTACAAAGGATTTGAAAGACAGCTTATCTAAAATCTCACAGAAGGATGATTATGCAAATGTACAAAATAGAAAAAGATTTCACAGATTGCAAAAGTGAGCATGTGTTAAGCTGTCTCTCTTTGTCTTCTCCTTGCAGTATCGCCACAGTACGCCCTACGTGGGACCCCCTCAGCAGTATTCTGTACAGCCTCCGGGGTCCGGCGCCTTCTATCCTGGGCCGGGGCCAGGGGACTACCCTTCCCCATATCGTGAGTCATTAATTGAACTCTGCAAACATCAATTATTATCCCTATGCCACATTCTAATCTGAATTTACCCCAAATACACAGTCAGCCTTGTTTTCCTCCAAAGCAGGGGAATGTTGTGCTGATATCAGTTTTCTCCTCTTTCCTTTCTGCATTCAGACCCCCTCAGGTACCACCCGCCTGTCTCACCCACGGTTCCCGCTCCCGTCCCCACAGCTGGTCCCCAGTACTACCCCGGACAGTCTGTGTACCCCCCCTCACCGCCCATCATAGTGCCTACACCACAGCAACCTCCACCAACCAAGCGTGAGAAGAAAACAGTGAGTACCTTAGGTCTTTTTTTCAAAACGGTACATATTTGACCAAATCATTTCTTTGTGACACCTGAACCAGCAATTGTCAAATTTGTAATCTTTTCAAAACGAAGGAAGGTCCAAGCCACTCTTCTAAAAAGTAAAAAAAGCCTTTAATCAGATGGCTATATTTTCTGGTGAAATTCTAAAAAACAAGACAATGCTTGCACACGTTAACATGGATATGAACCAACTCTTATGTCTCCTACCAAAAAGCAAATATAGTAAAAATACAAAAATTTGAATCTGTGTTAGTAAAATAATCTTCTGTAAAGGCAGATTAAGAAGCTGTTCTGTAGCCTTGACGATATCATGATTCCCATCACAAAATGTGGATTTTCAAACTTCTTAAGAGATGTATTGATTCTGAGGGTGGCGTGGCGTAGTGGGTGGCGTGTGGCGTAGTGGACTAGTGCGTTGGTGTTTCGGATCAGGGGAGCACAGGTTCAAACCCCACTGCAGTCAGCATGTCGTTGTGTCCCTGGGCAAGACACTTCACCCCAAATTGCTCCTGTGGGGATTGCCCACAGTATTGAGTATGTAAGTCGCTTTGGATAAAAGCGTCTAACATAATGAATTCAAATAGTTTGTATTCCTCATTTGCAGACTTTCTCACCTGCTCTTTAATTCGCTCTAGCTAAACAGCTGGATGCACACAATTCTCTGTGTTCTGTGCTGTCTTAAAAGTACCAAAGCTTACTTCTGGCACCCATTTTGAATAACATATTGACCGTATCACCTTAAGACAGATTGATTCAAATGTACATCTGCAGGTTTTTATTGGTTCAATTAAAACACAATGCAAAATTATAATTTCTCTTTCTATGTTCTATGGTGAAATACTTACGTTTTTCTTATTTAAGTGTCAGTGACTCATTTCCTGTTCCTTAAATAGAATACCTCAAGCTCTGGTTAGTGTATACCGCTACAGATGAGAAGCATGCTTCCAACATATCTGACGCAGGGTTCCTCTCAAACTCGTATGCTTTAGTGTTTTGTTTTTTTGTGCTATTGTCCGCCCAGATCCGTATCCGTGACCCCAATCAGGGCGGCAGGGACATCACAGACGAGATCATGGCAGGGGGTTCAGGGAGCAGGAATTCAACGCCTCCTATTGGCCGCCCCTCCTCTACCCCGACACCCCCACAGGTATGGCTCTCTGACACGCTCATCTACTGTAGTTACAGTTGTGTTAGTGTTGCATTGAGAGCAGCTGAATAGACTGGAGCTGAGAAGAGAAGGTGTCTCATGTTGCAGTGTGAGCTCCAACCCTCTCCACCACGTGTGTGACATACAGGATACGGCCTGTGGGTCTTTCATTTATGCGGCCATCTTGCCTTCTCATAAGTAATTCATGATGGCTTTGAGTCAAGAACATGCCTCTGGACTTCACATCATCTGAAAGCACTTGTTTTAATGTGTTTATGTTCTGCAGCAGTCTTGGGTTTTCCCTGTCATCTGTTCCTGGGACTTTTCAGCTAAACTTGGCTCTTACTTGATTTTCTCCTAATGAATTCACTGTAATCTTGTTAGTAGCTGTTCTAATCCTACAACTGCTTATTTTCTATCACTGTTTTGACTTACTGCATATGTTCTGTATGTATTCTCCTGCGTCTTCTACAGAATCCACTCAGATTATATTTCATATCCCTTCTGTTCATAACAAAAAAAGCCCTGCCGCCCCAATTAGATGTATAAAATGGAATCCAGCAGGGCTCTGGGTCAAATGACAGAAGTTGGAATCCAATGCACTATTGCTATTGGCACTTAAAAAAACAGAAAACTCAAATCAAACAGCTTCCCTGGATTCTGAAGAAGGACGTTGTGACTTCTTCCTCCCTGTGTCCTCCTGTGGATGTTAACAGTCTTTCCTCTCTTTCTGTCTTTTTGTGCCCCTCTTGATTTATTTCTCTCTCTATATTCTCTCCGCTCCTCTTCCTCTGCATTGTTCTGAGCCGTTCCCCTCCTCCTGCTATTTCTCCCACATTGATCTTTATTTTGTCCTCCATCGCTGTCCTCTGAATCCATCCCCACCCCATCGGGCTCCTTGTTTCTGCTTTAAATCTTGTGTTTGGGCTTGTTTGCTTATTTGTTTGTGTGTGTGCTTGCCTCCACATCTGGGCCTGTCTCTGGTTTTCTGTGTTGCTAGTTTTTATGGCCGCACCCTCATTATCCTCACATTTTCTACCTCAAATCGCAGCAGCAGCCGAGCAGCAGCCAGACTCCAGAGCAGCCGCAGCCGCAGCCTCCTCCGCCGCAGCAGGCCCATCCTGGGGGCTACGCACTGGAGCCCCCACAGCCACCGCAGCCACTACAGCCACAGCAGCCGTCCACCACTACGGCTGCAGACACCAAACCAGGGCCAGGTCTGCACCAACATCCCCCCCTCTGTCTTTAAAAACACATCAACAACTCCCAACAGTCTATACATCTTGTTATTTTGACTTGGTTTTTATGTGTAAATAGCATAAATATGACATCAGTAATATTGGTCTATTTTTGCTGTGTCATTCCCCTCCATTGCAAGGCTATGTCTGAGGTTTTATTTTAGTCCTCCAGCTACTTCAGTATCACTCTTTTGCATAAACAATGATTTCCAAACACATGCCTTGTATCAGTTTCCTTTCCCCCATAACACGCTGCACATGAAATGCTTTCACTTTCATTTCACTATCAGAAATCAGATGGGCTCCCTGTTCTTCCAGTATTTAGCTGGAACATTCCACCAGCATTTTTTAAGCAAAGGTTTTGGAACCAGTTCTTTGTTTGTGGAGAATGTTGTTGTTGTTTAGATTGTTTGGTGTATGAACTTAATACCCATCCATGCACCTTTACCCAAGTAATCTACTTAAAGAGACTGTTAAGTAAAATATGTGTTTTACTGAACTGTTCTCCTTCCAGATGATACGCCAAAACTGGAGCCAGTTGTCCAGAAGTCTTCCTCGCCTGGGCTTGTGCAGCCTGAATCCCCCGTAGAGAGACTCCAGGCCAAAGCTCCCGCAACTGAGCCCTCTTCTCCCGTCGAACCAGAGCTTCCCTCCCCTGCTTTGATGAGCGCCCCCGTCACTCTCCCTCTTTCAGTGGCCAACAACAGTGAGCGTGCCCCAGCCAAGGAATCCACTGCATCAGCCTCTCCTCCCTCCCCTTCGGTGGGGGAGCACAAGCCACCTCAGACTACCAACACAGACAAGCCTCTCTCCGACACCCTACGGACTCCGGCTGCCTCTCCAGCACCGGCTCCCAAGGCTCTGAATGGCCTTGCAGAGTCCGGTGCCGAGCTGGACACGCCGGAGCCTTCTCTCCTGCATTCAGCTGCCCCCCAGCCCCGGGCCTCGGCCCCCGCTCACAGAGAGGCCTCTTCCTCCGACGCTTTGCCCTCTGACGTGAGCCCAGAGGTGCCCGTTGCTGCTGCGCTCGCCCCGATGGCCCCTGTGGCTGTGGTGCCAGTCACCCTGACCTCAAGCCCCTCCCCCGCTTTGCCAGTTTCGCTGCCCCCCGGCCTTCCGCCTCTAGTGCAGGCCACAACAGAGGCCGAGGAGCCGAGCAAGAGCTTAGACACTAAAGACCTCGTCCCCAGAGCGGGGACGGAGGCACACGGAGGCATTACGGACAGCAACACAGAGTCCCAGCAACAAGCACTCAGCAGCATGAGTCCCACTACAGGTACTGAGCTTACTGCAGGCTTTATTGTTCTCTAGATCATTTGTTTTTTGTGTTGTGTGTTTTAACTGCAACAAAGGAGCAACAACTCTTTGGAATGAGTGTTTCTCTGGCGGAAATCCAGCTTCAAAGGAGATGCTGTTTTATGAGAACTATACTTTTTATGGTATTATGCCAAACATCAAAATTACGTGGCCATATCATTTACACAGTTTTTTTATGAATGGCCATTAAGCAAATATTGAAGATTATCTCTCATCAAAACAGTGTTTCAAATGTATTTGTTACCCTTAGAGCTCAAACAATTACTCAAAATATCTATCAGTATATCAATTTATTTATAATCGACTATTAATTGAAACTGGAAAGAAAAAATACAAAATTGTTTCTAATTTCAGCCTCTGAATTGAAAAGACTTTCTCCTTTTTGTCAAAAAATATAATTTGGCTCTGCAAAATGTGATGGACGTCTTATTGACTTAACCATGAATCCATCCAAATAACCTGCAGATTTCAATAATGAAAATAATCCTTAGTTGCAGCCCTAGTTCTATGATTATTTTCTCATCTTAATATTTGTATTTGCCAAGAAAATCACAACATTCGAAATCAAATAATAGTTAACAGGTAGGAATATTTTTGTGAACAACTATTTTGGTTTGTAAAATGCTCCACAAAGTGCACCCTGGTTCACATACATGGAACAGGAAGTCGTTAAGTAGCTCAGTCAGCTGCAGAGCGACACCTGACAAACAGGTAGAACAGAAAGGCTCGGAGTCATCAGCGTTTGTTCAGGAGCGATATTGACTTGCTGACTGTAGAACTCAACACCTGTCATAACCTTCACCTGTGTGACACTTCAAAATCATGAGGAATCACTTCTTGCCCTTTAAAATCTTTACAAATGTATTTACTCTTATCAATGCTAACAAATCCTAAAGAGGTTGAAACCTGACAAAACAGGAAAAGAAAATATAAAGTATAGCAATTCACTTTTAATTGAGTCTTTTTGTCTCCTAATCTCCCTAAAATACCTCTTTTTATTAATCTCTCTTCTCTGCTTTGTAATAAAGTATTTTTAAATAATGTTCAATATTTGTTTCAGGTTGGTCAGAGGGGGGCGAGGTTTATCATATTAAAAAGATGTATTCATCATAGATTGACTTAAATGTGATTTTATACTATTTTCTGGCATTTGAAATATACTCATCTCCTATCCACTGTAGAAGAAAACCCAGATTCTACCCAGACAGAGGCATCCGATCATATTCCCTTATACTGACACAAATACAGCTTGCCTTCTAAACACTTTTAAATCCATTGCTGTTGTGTTGTTTGGCTGATTGCATGCTCCCGCTTTTGTATTTCCCTGCAGTAAATCAGACTGCTTCTGCTATACCAAAGACCTGGAGGAAACCAAATGAAGGGATCTCTGCTGTAGACGCCCCTCACAAGGAGGACGAGGTAAGAAAAGAGGCCGAAAGCTGCTCACCCTGCAAGATTAAAAGACTAACCCTCCTTCAGCAAGAATTTAAATTCTATGCATTCACTGGTCTTAAATGAGATGAAAGTTTTGAAGATGTCACCTTCAAATGTTGACAAATACCCTTCCTACTTTATGATCATTTTGTGAGATTTTGTTGATATATCATTTTTGGAACAAAGCTTTTTAAAATTCCTGAAAAGTATCTCAGGACAGAGAGGGTGAACGAGAGAGAAAAGAGGGAAGGCACAAAGTGGGCAATAGTTCAAGTGGAAAATGTTTCCACATGTGGGGGGGGGGAAGCAGACTTAAATGACTTTTGGGTGTCGTTATCGTTCGAGAGAGACAGCGAGGAGCTATCCATCGTCTTCATTGCTCTCCCAGCCCAGTATGTCAAATGCAGCTCTTTCCCGCTCTCGTTTCCTCTGCTTTATTGTTTGGTCTCAGGCTTGTTGCTGTGGGAAGAACTTCACACCACCACTAACCAATGTGCCAGACTTTCAAAGGACCTCTTTTAGGCCGCAAAGAATAAGCACCACAAGTGAAGACAAATGTTATTTTATGTAGAAATACAGGGATTGCAAAAAATAAAAACATAACCACCTGCATTTAAATATCTTAGAGCAACAAGAGTATATCCTGATTCCTGTGTCTATAAGACTAATAGCCTCACAATTTAAATTCAACATGTTTTTACCAACAATGGATGAAAGTGAATATTCCTTTTTTTGATGCGTTAATGGTATTTATGTACAGATAATATTTTAGATAAGTACAATGGAGTTGTGTAGAAAATCAAACCAGCATAGAATGGTCCGTTCTGTGCGACTGCTTGTACTGCTTGCTGCAACCGGCCTATTGTGTTCCTTTTTTTCCCGCCTTATCTGTCTTTTGTTTGTACCTGACCAATTCTGCCCTCTCTGCTTTTATTTATGAATGTTCCACTCCTGTATTTGTACCCATTCTTTATGTCCACCTCTTCTGCAGCTCTAAACTGCTGATTGTTCAGCTCTGTGGGGATATTATGCTGCAAATACATTACATTTGATATAACTGACGGTGTTATCCAAATACTCTTACAATATAGCGGTGCAGGAATGAGTCTTAAAACCCAGGAAAGAGATTTTCAGGTTTTGTATTACGAGTTCAAATACGTGTATATAAATATAATATAAATATAATTAATTTGTGAATATCCGAAGCTTCTTGGTGCATTTGCTAACAAGTGACTGAATAAACTACTAAACAAAATCACGCCAATACAAGTCCGCCGTTAGCTTAGCGGTGGTGCTGCACAGCCCTGCGACATGGCGTAGTTCATTCACAGTCAAACGTTAGCTTTTTAATCCTGGCGATTGCCTTTAGGTTTAAAAAAAATTCATATATGGAGATTATCCTGCTGAGCAAAATGTGTTAAGTTTCATAAATATGTGTACCACAGAGCTTTCTTTCTGCAATATACCCCAAATTCAATGGAGAAACCCCATTGCTTTTTGACTCCTTGCGATGCTATTTCCCGGTTTGGCCTACAAAAATACATCATCACTGTGACTGCACCAATTATGAGGATACACATTTTAGTATAACAAGAATCTGGCAAGGACATTAGCTTCAAACAAGCCAAACCATTGTTTAGTGCAACCACCTTTTCTCTTATAATTTTAATGGCAAATATGCAGTTGAAATTGTTTTGTTTCAGTCATGTGACAGTTTCTGCTGTCCTGATATCAATAGGGAGCTCATTTCACCATTTAAGAGCCAGGCAAGCAGGCCAGTTTTGATAACAACGTGAACAGGCTGGGGTGAGAGCCAAGGGACAGCAACTGATTAGCTGTTAGGAGTTCATATCTTACTATGTTGCCTCCACACAGGACGAGCCCCGGCCAGCGGAGCATCCTGCTGTGGAGCAGGTCCTGCCCTCGGCCCCTCTGAGCTGCAGCCCGGGGCCCCTGCCAGCAGCCCTCACCTCCAGCCCTGCTCCAGCTCCTGCCAGCAGCCCAGAGGCTGACGAGAAGCCCGCCGTCCCCGAGGAGAACGGTGAGGCCGAGACGGAGCCCATGAGGAACGGGGCAGGTCACACCTCAGAGACAGAGAGCAGCGACGGTGGAGCCACCCCCGCTGACAAGGAGAACTCCACAGGGGCCCCACAGGACATCGAAGGTTAGAGAGGCAACACCTTTATTAGCAAAACTCTCTTTGCCATTAAGAGCTTTTATATCCAGGATTTAATTATTCTCAGGTCAGTCTCATATGTATGCATTTGTTCTTTGTCTTTTTTTCTCATTCCCTGCTTGGTGGTCCAGACCTGGCTGAGCCCGGTGGGAAGCGTCAGTATAACAGGGACTTCCTGTTGGGCTTCCAGTTCATGCCCGCCTGCATACAGAAGCCTGAGGGTCTCCCACCCATCAGCGACGTGGTGCTGGACAAGGTGAGAAAGCTGGTCACTGCAGATATGCCCATTAAATAGTCAGACCCCTGTCCATAAACCTCCAAGCGCAACATTAATCTGCAAATGATATTTAAATAATCTTTTAAGTCCAATTATGTGGTTTCCGCTTCTGAGTTGTAAAGATTTGCTGCACTTTTTAATTGTTTCAAACATTATAAGTTCAATGTAATTTAGTTTTAGACGTAGTTATTCGGACAACACTAGCAGTTTTAAAATCCACCTCGGGCTCTGGAAAAATGTGTCATCATTTTGTAAGGGTTTTAAAGACGAAGCGATTAAGCTACTCAATTATATATCTTATGAATTAATAATGAAACCAGTCATAAGTTGAAGCCCTAGTTCTGAATTAACTCCATGAAACAGGGTTCTTTGTCTGTTGCTCATAGCAACAGACAGTGTTTTACTCTGTTAGCTTGTGTGCACTGGATCAAAGATACAGCACACAGTAGGGTTCATTCCTCCGATCCACACATACGTATGGGTGAAGCATATGGCTTGCAGAAATGCTGTTTTGATTAAAATCACATTGCGATTATGTCACTCTTGGCATTGCTAAGTGTGCTTGCCCCTCCCCCACCTCTCCGAAAAAGAACAACCACCAGACCGGCAATGTTCAATCCCAAAGTCTCGTTTTCTCTGAGGGTAGAAAGTGAAATCTCTCTGGGAAAAGAGCGCAGAGGAAGTCAAGGACGGCTGAAAGACAAAGAGCTGGATTTGTTCTTCTCTCCTCCCCCACAACTATCTGCCTCTCTCTCCCTCCTGCGTTCCTTTCTTCCTTCCTTCCCCTCCACATCTGGTTCTGACTTCTCTCTCTGAATGGCCTGCTGATCCCGCCAAGCAGGATTTATAGTGAAATACAGTGAAAATACATAAACCAAAAGCTGTTAGTGTAGTACGACTGTCATTTGCTACGGGTCACCTTTAAGGGACCACTGAGTTAGAAATGCACACACACATTCACACACTCACATACTTCCCAGGCAGAATCCTTTCACCCTATTCCTACTCTTATTAGGATCACTGCTCCCCCTGCTGTTCAACTCATCATATGTGTGTGTAATTGTGTGTGTGACGATGTATTGTGTATGTTTTGTGTCCTGCAGATTAACCAAAACAAGTTGCCATCCAGAGCGGTGGAGTCCAGGGTGATTTCCAGAGGACCCGATTTCACACCTGCCTTTGCAGATTTTGGCCGGCAGATCACCGGAGGACGAGGCGCTGCAGTGAGTCACACGTGCAGACACAAAAAAAACACTCACAGATTTTCAAGCAGCCACAGGCAATCTTAAATTCAAACAAATTTGAATGTATTAACATATCCTCATATTTAATAGAGAACTAGTTGAATAAGTGGGGGGTTATTTAAATGATATCACAAGTCTTTCAGATGTTAAAGTCCTTAAAAAACATTTAAAAAAAAAAAAAAAAATCCTCAGTCAGAGAATAATGGGTTACAATTTGAAGTATTTGTTCCAGTTGGTAATTAAGCAAACATCCATAAATGTTCATTAGCTGATTCCAGTGAGAACACTTCCAATATAACTCTTAACACTGTTTTGCTTTTGTCAGAAAGATTTGTTTAAATGGAATAAGTCTAATCAGTTGCAGAAAAGCATTTTAGTTCATTCTTCTGGACAAAGCAGGTCTATTTAATTAGAGCCGAGGTCATATTTCAAAAATGTCGGTAAAGAATTATTGGCAATTGTTGTTAAAATGACCAGGACGGTCAGCTACTGCGTTATATGTTGTTGTTTTTCATTACAGACGGGTAAAGGAATAAATGGTGTAGTTTGAAACTAGTATCGCAAATGACATTGACGTGCTGTATTCTTTCATTGCATCCACAGCCTATGAACATTGGGGCCCGGCGGCCTCCACCCAGGAAGATCATCATGCACGTTCCTGTTAATGATGAAATTCAGCTGAAGAAATCAGAGAATGCATGGAAACCCATCATGAAGAGGCCGGAAGTCGTTATAGATGATCCTGTGGTGCAAAACACACAGGTACGGCCAAATATACACAAACACACAGAAAAGATACACAAAAGAGGAGCTTTTCAAACATCCGCACCAGACTTTGAGAAAAAAATCATAGAAAGCAATATTATATTGGTGAGGGAACTACTTAACGGGGCCTATTGTGCTTTTGGGGGTTTTCCATTTCCTGTAGTTATATCAGTTTTTTTGCATGCAACTGGTCTGCAAGGGCTAAAATCCCAAAGTTCTCTCCCACACACTCCCCCCTCTGCCTGAAATGCACTCCTTTGTTTACTTTTGTAACACAGTGACATCATTATGTTACACTTGCGCTTCTATTGGCTAGTGCTCCAACACATTGTACGCTAGGACATCTCTAAGCGTTTGACCAATCTCAACAGAGCCAGCCAGCTATCCAACCAATCAGAGCAGACTGGGCTCTGGTTTCAGACAGAGGGTGAAAAGAGGTGCTGCAGCACAGCAGTATGAGGAAAACAAAGAGCTTTGTGTGCATTAAAGCATGGAGACATGTCACAGGAGAGGCACAACATACACATATGAACCAGAAAACGAACATAATAGATGCCGAGGTGAATCGTAAAAATAATGATTGATGTCGTTATTATAACGGATTACCCTCAGGAGCTCTTCAAGAAGGTTCGCAGCATCCTGAACAAGCTGACGCCACAGAAGTTCAACCAGCTGATGCAGCAGGTGACGGACCTGACCATCGACACGGAGGAGAGGCTCAAAGGAGTCATCGACCTGGTGTTTGAGAAGGCCATCGACGAGCCCAGCTTCTCCGCGGCCTACGGAAACATGTGCCGCTGCCTCGCCACGGTAAGCAGCTCATTGTCAGTGTTAGGGTGGAGAAGCAGACAGGAAGTGAAACATTAAGCTTACCTCAACTAGGGTGCATTCACAGGGGCATTTAAGTACAACTATAAGCAAACTTTCTTAATCTTACAGACTGCAGTTTATTCTGTGTGTGCAATCCAATTTGCATCTCAATGTTCAGTCAACTAGTCTCTAAATGTTTCGGCTGCAAACAGATCGATGGGTTTAGATTTATATCTGCCCGATGCAACATAATGCTGTGCAATACAACACAGTTCAATACAGTGTGATGACATAGTGGGAACATTATCATTTTTTGATGAGCTGCAAAATGAAAGTGTAAGATGTGTTACCCTCAACTATCTTGAGTAGAGGGAGTTGAAAGAAGGATTGTTTTGTTGTTAAACGTTTTGGTAGTCAAATATAAAGTCAAGGATTAATAACTCAAAGGTCCCCTGTTATACTCTTTTTCAAAAATATATTATAGGTCTCAGATATATACTAAACATGTCTATGAAGTGTTTGGCTCCAAATACCAAACAGATCATGCATTGTAGCATCCCATAATCCCCTCTTTTCAGCCCTGTTTCAAAAGTGCTGATGCTTTTACTTTAGATGAAAATAAGGAGCCACTCCTCACGACCCTCTATGGATGCATTTGTTTTGTTTTTTAAAAACACAATGGTGTTCTAGGAGGGGATTCAGGTGATAAGATGGGCGGGTGTTACCTTGGTTGGTTATTGGCTAATGGTTGCATAACCCAAAAAAACCATTGTGACATTAAGTCACTGATGAAGTCATTTTCAGGCAGGTTTGGATCAGGTGGATCAGGACAGAAGAGAGAGAATATGTTTTCCTGAAACTTTCCGAATCTCTTAAAACAGAGGGGACACATATTTATGTATAAAAGACATTAAAAGTGGATTTTGCATAATAGGTGACCTTAATAATAAGTATTTTAAATGCTATTCACCTAAAATGCATTTTTCTAATGAGGTAACTTAAATACAATAAAAAAGAGCTACCCATGGTTACCTAACTATACCTTTAGCCTGCATTCATACACTATTTAGGGCTTTAAAGTATACATTAAAGTCACTTTTCAACGTAAAGTGACTAAACCTTTAACCATGTTTAACTTGTGTTTCTACTTGTGTTCCTGTGCAGCTCAAGGTGCCCATGACAGACAAACCTAACACCACAGTGAACTTTCGCAAGCTGCTGCTAAACCGCTGCCAGAAGGAGTTTGAGAAAGACAAGGTGGACGACGTGGTGTTCGAGAGGAAGCAGAAAGAGCTGGACTCTGCTGCATCGGTATGTACTCCATGAATAACTTGAGTGTGAAATCCGATTTCATGCACGGGGGAGGGAATGAAACTGTGGCAAAGACATTTTGTAAATAACTTGCAGGGTAAGCATTTGTTTAATGTTCCCCTGCTCTCCTCAGACGACAGAGCGCGAGCGGCTGCAGGTGGAGCTGAGGGAAGCCAAGGACAAGGCCCGGCGGCGCTCCATCGGCAACATCCGCTTCATCGGCGAGCTCTTTAAGCTCAAGATGTTGACGGAGGCCATCATGCACGACTGTGTTGTCAAGCTGCTGAAGAACCACGACGAGGAGTCTTTGGAGTGTCTCTGCAGGCTGCTCACCACCATCGGCAAGGACCTGGACTTTGAGAAGGCCAAGGTGAGGAGGAGAAGATAGTTGATTTATTGTATTAGCCAGAAATGATCAACAATTCAACGAGACAACTTCATCACGTTAAAGGGAAAATGTGCCTTTTTTCTTTTGATGTCTAATCAGTTTTGATCAGGTCATAGCAATACATTCCTCAGTGTGTGCAATATTGACCATGAAAGCTGAATTTGCAGCTGCTAAATCTTTTTGTTTTGTTAAACAGAATGCTAGTTTGCAATACAAGTAAGTTGTTGCCAAAAGCGATAAAATGTTGTCCTAAAATATGACCTCAGAGGATGTGATGGATAAGGATAGATATTCCAGTTGTTTGGCTGACTTGGACATTCAGCTGTGTTTACTCTAGCCAGAGGATCAGCTGAAGAAATGCAGCAGAGAGAGGCTGCATTAGCATTAGCTGTGCCTGTGTATACTGCTGGTGGGAACTGTCTTTGCAGCAGAAGCTTGTGCCCAATGCATGATGGTACATATCGGCACTGCTTCACACGCAGGATAGCTTTCTTGGTCAATATCTCACAAACTAAGGAATCCATTGCTTCAATTTACTCCATTTACAGTCAACACTGAACGGACAACCTCATGAAAAGTGTGGACATTTCCTTTTTATCTGGTCATTTTCTAAACATTGACTATTTTAATGTTAGGCCCAGAGTTCCCGTTAGCCGGTAATTACCGGACTTTGACCGGTAAAATATGCTGAAGACCGGCAAATCTAAATCTCTCCAGTCAAAATGTCCGGTCAAAATAATTTCCCCTTAGCGCAATACCGCATCAGTTGCGCCACTTATGTGACAGACAAAAGAGTATGTGACAGACAAAAGAGTATGTGACAGACAAAAGAGTATGTGACAGACAAAAGAGTATGTGACAGACAAAAGAGTATAGACAGACAAGAATAGTCAATTCTAATGTCTAACACTTAATGTGGAGAAAGAGATGTCCTGTATGGGTTGATTGTGCGTTGATCTGTTGGTAATGCCTCGGGGTTCCGGTGGGCATGTAAACAAATGCATAATGCTGCGCTATACTTTGTGGCCTCACCCGGTTGCATAGCGACGCTTATTGTTTAGGTCTCTTTTGATAAGCAGTAGGGCTGCAACAAACGACTAATTTGATAATCGATTAATCTATCGATTAATGAAACGATTAATCGACTATTCGGACTATTATGCCTTGCACAATTTCTCAAACGCTCCTATTTAGCCATCAACTTTTAGATTTAGCTTGAGGTTGTTTTAGGCATGTGGAAACTAACAATGAAGACAATAAAGATGAATACTTGATTCAAAAATATATATATTATTAAATTAACTAAACAAATTTTGAACAAAATTAACATTGCTTTTTATTTAAATTAAATAAATAATATTTCACATCAAAAGAAACAACAATGTTTTAACAAATCGTATTAAATAGTGTGATAACAGAATTGTAAAGCTGAAACTTTAACAAAATAAATAACTCAGTTACCTCTAATCATTAACCCATGTTTGTATAATTTTGTTAACTCCGTGTGTTGCTGACGTGGGAAAGTTATTCGTGGATGGGGGGGCTACAGAGCTACTAGAAAGACAGTCGAACCCGGTGCATTTCTCCGTCTGAATGTGGTGCACTTTTGCTGAATGTTTAGACAAATTGCTCGTGTTACCGCCCTTACATGCTAAACTCTTATTGCACTATTGGCAACGAGCATTTTCCACCTCAAGACGGGTAACATTTAACCACACCTTGGAGCGCTTCTCTCCGCCATCCCCGCCGTGTGTTGCATGCATGTAGCAGACGCGTTTGTGTAAACTGCCCCGCCCCCTCGCACACAGACGGGGGAGAGAGATCTCGTCTTGATTGGAAAGATCGAAAATACACCATAGACGCATTTTGTCTTTTTGCATATTAGAAACGAGTTGGCGACACTAAGACTGCGATATAATGTTTATGTAGCAATAAAACATATGACATATTTTATAAATGTCTCCAGTACCGATAAAAAGACCGATAACGTTGGAGCTTAACGGCGCCTAAAACACACGTGATGACGTCACCAACGAATCGACGACTGAATTAGTTGGCAACTAATTTGGTCATCGATTTTAATCGATTAAGTCGATTAGTTGTTGCACCCCTAATAAGCAGATAGTCATATCATTAGCTAGAACTAGCTAGATCTGATCGATATGGACATAAACGCGAGTAAAGTCTAATCTGACGGGGGAGAGAGATCAGCTGCTACTGACGAGTCGACACGCAGCTCTGCATGATCACCTGCAGCGGTGAGCGGAACAAAACACACACTTCAGGTTAGAAAATCACACGTAGCTATTTTAATGACCTCTCAAACTACCTAAACTAGTTATAGATTAGTTTTACTGTCGGGTCACTTATTACTGGAGCTGCATGATACTGACGGGCTGTCAGGAGAGGGAGAGAGAGCTCCGTTTATTATTCCCGTGTTATTGTAAGTTACTGTACACTTTTGAATAATGTAGTTAATCTACTATAATTAGTTTGTTTAATATCGAATCATATCAATTGGTTTTAAAGCTCAATAAATAACAAAGAAGAACTTTGACCGGCACTTTTCTAATTTTGTCCGGAAGATTTAAACTTTAACGGACATTTTGACCGGCGAAAAAATATTTTAACAGGAACTCTGGTTAGGCCATCAAAGTGAATTGTGGGTGTACATTATGGCTGTGTCAGTTCTAATTCCAGTGTAGCCTCTGCTCTGAGTTCAGGCTGACCAATCTGTCAGTTCAGTGAAATCGTGTGGAAAACCCTGAAACAGCAAATGAAATAGAGAAAATAACTTCATGTCTCAAAGTAACCTCTTATCTCTCTTTCTTCAGCCTCGCATGGATCAGTATTTTAACCAGATGGAAAAAATAGTCAAGGAGAGGAAGACGTCATCTCGGATACGGTTTATGTTACAGGACATTGTAGACCAGAGATTGGTGAGTGTGTGAGCTTTGTGATGTTTGTTTCTGTTCAGGTCAGCTCTGGTTCACGATGAGGTTTGTTACATTGATCTCTGTGACCTCCTGCAATCTGATATTGAGTATTCTGCTCATATTCTGCTATAGTCTACTACTGCTCTTGTTATTGAATTTCAACACCTTTTCAGAAAGATTGACGGGGAAAAAGAACTGTTTAGTCAAATACACTGTAGAACCTCTTACAGCTGAGACCTATTATGCTTTTTGGGTATTTCCCTTTCCTGTAGTGTGTTATATATAGATTTCAGTGCATGTTAATGGTTTGCAAAGGCTACAATCCCAAAGTTTCTCTCCCACACAAATGTCTTCTGTGGACATTGTATTTAATATGTTCTTGTAAATGATCTTGGAAGCAGTCTGTTTAATGTATAATGTCAATCTAAAAATACAAAGCTACAAGAATGATAGCTACAGCTGGAGATTGTATGTGCCTTACATCTGATGCATTGTTCCTCCTTATGTAACAAAATGTACTTAATTTGTCCTGATCAGTTCAACTAAAAACATGGGTATTTCCTGGGCACCCAACATAAAACGAAATGAGAACGAAGAAAAACTGATGAAGAGGAGCAAATATCTTAACCTGTTTAGTGTCGTGTGAACGTATTTACATTAGAGGAACACCTGCATTGTAATTCTCTGACATTAACTTAACAAACACAAGCTGTTTGAATCAATGCCACTGTCTCCTTCAAGACGCTGTAATCCCAGTTTGAAGCCCTGCTGTGCTGCAGTCTGAACATCAGCATTCTGCATTGAAACGCATATTAATAACCAATGAAGGCTTGACATCTTTCAGTCACTTCAGATCATTGGCTCATTCATCAGTCTTTGAATTCAGATTATTCCTCTGCACTTCACAACTTCATATTTCTGCGCTGATATATCTTCTATGATAATACCCTACATCCCCCGATGTTTAAGGAATTATCTGGACTCATTTGAAATGGTTCTGATCCGGAAAAGGACATGTTGGAAAATCTGACACTCCTGTTGATTAGTGTTCTTATTCTTCAGCACAACTGGGTGTCTAGGAGAGCCGACCAGGGCCCCAAAACCATCGAGCAGATCCACAAAGAGGCAAAGATTGAAGAGCAGGAGGAGCAGAGGAGAGTGCAGCAGCAGCTTCTCTCCAAGGACAGCAAGAGACGGACAGGTCAGCCCGCCCTAAATCCTCTTTAAGGCTTACAGTGCTATCGGCACGGCTACAGCGACTCTAACATACAGACACACTTCCTGTCCGTGCAGCCTGCAGAGATGCTATTGTGCCCAACAGCAGACAGGAAGCCCCCCCCCCCCCCACTCCCTCCCATCTGTTAGCAGGCCTTTTAATATTTCATCATGTTAAGCACAAAGGGGTCAAAAACGTCCACTGTCAGCTGTCTTTCAATGAATTCAAACGCTATTAGATTATCACTGATTATTATTTAATACAAATATATATTATATATAGTTGTGATATACTGAATCATCTTTTTATCTTAATACAATTTAATCATGGAACATAATATTAGAACATGGATGTGCTTAATTTGTGATTGAAAATAAATAAAAGGACGTCTTCTCGTAAATACACATTTTCTTCCGCCAAATGTACCAAAATGAATTTGCAGAGGCACCATGAAGAAGGTTATCATGTCCATTACAACATCATATCATACCAGTCTTCTATAGGTGGGGAGACTGGCTTAAGCCATTTCTTGTAGTTGCTTTTCTAAACAGCTCATTCTTTTAAATGAAAAAGGAATCCAAATTCCTTTTAAGAGTGTTTTACATGTCCGTGTGTCTTTCTTTCCTCGTAGATCAGAGAGATCAGAGGGAGCAGCGGGAGCAGCGGGATCCGCGCGTGCCGAGAGAAGAGACCTGGAACACTGTGCCCGTGACGAAGAACAGCAGGACCATCGACCCCACCAAGATCCCAAAGATCTCCAAGGTGAGACCAGCTGCTTCTTCTCACAAATGATTCAAAGAATAGGACAAACACACCTCTCTTCTAACATCGTTTCACTTTGTTATATCAGAGGAAGCCCAATTATAAACTCATCAGATCCATCAACACTTGACCAAAAAAAGTCTTGATGTGCCATTTTAGTTTGAATGCTGTCAGGTCTGCCTTGTAATTTAATTAAATCTGTGCGCTTGTTCCTCGTGTCGTGACAAGTTTGTCTCACATTCATCCAGTGTTTTTCCACTCCTGCACCAGCGGTTGTTGTTGTTCTTTCAGTAGAAAAGTGTCTGTACACAGCAGATAAGTGTTTATACAGCACCGAGAGGAATCCTGTGGCTCATCATGTGTACTCGAACACTGTCCCTGCCCTCATCTGATCTACATCATTGTGGTGTATGTTCAGTTATGCACTCTCCCTCTGCTGGAATCATGATGAACTGCTTTGTAAACAAGACCTCCCCCTGCAGGAGGAATTTCACCATGCTGTCAGTGTTAGTCAGACTCAGGGAAACACTCATTTGGCTAATCTTTTATGACAAGTCATGTTATATGCTGCATACTACTGACTGTATTGTATGTGTTCTTGAGTAATATCTTCTGAGTACAAAGTTTAGGCAGATTGTTAGGATAAGGTATCACATGCAATCATTATTTACACACATATGTGTATTATTTATGTCTACTCAGACATAATCATCTAGACAATCTTGTAGGTTTAAGTCGTATATCGTGTCTGAAAGGATTTCCTCATTCGCTCATTCACTGAAATGATTTCCTCATTCGCCTTTGCTGTCAGTTTTCCACATTTGCTTGCAGCTCGTTCTTAAACTATTCTCTTCCTGCAGCCTCAAATGGATGAAAAGATCCAGCTCGGCCCCGGGCTCAAGTCACGTGGGTGAAGGGCAGCAGTGGAGGAGCCAAGGCCAGTGACTCAGGTAAGATTATCTGAAGCAAGACCACAGTGGCTCCAAGCATTGCAGTAGCAGGAATTGGCAATCTTTACAGGCCAGAAAAGACAGTGAATATGATATTACATTACATTGCATTTAGCTGATGCTTTTATCCAAAGCGACTTACAGTAAGTGCATTCGACCAAGAAGATACAAACTTGAAGAAAACAGAATCATATAAGTACATCAGGTTTCATAGAGCCAAAACATTTCAAGTGCTACTCAACTGGCTTTAGATAAGCCAGTCCTTTATTAGTATATAAGTGCTTTGTTAGCAATTCTTTGTTAGTAATTCTATCTCTCGAAGCAGAGTCGAAAGAGATGAGTTTTAAGTCTGCGCCGGAAGATGTGTAGGCTTTCTGCTGCCCTGATTCAATGGGGAGCTCATTCCACCATTTTGGAGCCAGGATAGCAAACCGACGTGTTTTTGCTGATGGGAACTTGGGTCCCCCTCGTAGTGCGGGTGCAGCGAGCCGTTTGGCTGATGGATCGGAGTGCACGTGCTGGGGTGTACAGTTTAACCATGTCCTGATGTAGGAAGGGCCAGAACCATTCACAGCATGGTGTATATATATAAATAGTTTATAACAGAGTTAGGTACATTTCGTATTGTGAGTCATAGGTGCCAATCTAAATATTCTTCATCACTCGATGAGGTCGATTGTTGACTGGTTCAACAAGCATCAACATTTGAGTTGAAATCATTGTAAACTTCTTTAAAAAAATGCTAAATGGGTCATTAAACCTCTGTTTTTCCAACTGTAGATTAAAATGGAAAGAGGTTGCATGTTTGTGTTATTATAGATTATAGATGGTCTAAATGTGAGGTTAAGATGTCAGCATGTCCTAATAAAATGTGAGGTGTTGTCCAATCATATCTGGAATGACATTTCATGTTTTTATATAAGTAAACAGAAAAAAGAAGTTGATATTGTCAAGTATGATCATATTAGAAATTGAAATGAAATGCATTGTACAAGGTTTGTATAGTATTACAAAATATCAAAAGTCGGGAGGGAGATTTTCTTCCTCTCTAGACATATTAATCGAGAATATTTATTGTATGTAAAGTGTTTTAAGTGACACATTCACTCTAATAATCCCGGCTCATTTTGCTTAATTTTTTGCCCTTTATAACAGAACTATCACGGACGGCCGGCCTCAATCGTTACTCTGCGCTGCAGTCTACTCCTTCCCCTCAACCCTCCACCACTCCTCCACAGAACACAGACTTTGACCCCAGGAGAACTTTGGGAAGGTAAAGATCAACACCAATCAATTGTCTCTGACCTCTTGAGATTGGCCTCTGTGTGTTTCTGATGGTTCCCCCGGATACAGAAAACTCTATCCTTTATTCCCCTCCAGCAGTCGTAGCAGTGTGGGGAGAGACCGCGGTGACAAGCCCCTGATCTCCACCCCTCCATCGTCACGGCCCGGACCCTTCACCAGGGGAGGCAGTTCCAAGGAGCTGCTGGAGAGTCCGACCCCCGAGGAGCCGCGCAGAGAGCCGGAGCGAGAGGGAGCCGAGCCTCGGAGACCGAGCGTCACCGAGGACAAGACGGAGCCGGAGCCGGAGCGCAGAGTCAGAGAGCCGGGTGAGGGGCAGAGCTGCACAAACCGGACACGCATGGAAATCATATTTAAATATAAACTTCAGAGGCAGCACACTGATGTTTGAGCTCTATGATTTTAAGCCATGAACAGGTTTTATTTTATATCCAAAAATCTTGGATGTAATGAATGTATTAGCAACTGCAGGTTGAAAACAAAAGGATCAACTCCATAAAAGATATCAATTAGTTTATATTTTCAACAGACTCTGCTAATAATCTGTGATGATTATATTTATACTAATCTAAATAGCCGAATAAATGTGATTCATAAAGAGGAGATCAGACCTGGATCTTCATGTTGCTCTCACCTCTGATGCCCCTTTCACACCAACGCGGTTCCCGTTCTAGCTCCGTGCTTGCGCTCTTCTGGTTCGGAACCGGTTTTTCTTTTCAGTCCCCGTTTTGTTCACACCGCCCAGAGCCCGACTGGTGCGTCATGACGTCACCGTTTACGTCGCTGATTTTCTCCCCAACGGCGCTCACAACAACAACAATGGGGGACTGCGTCGGGTCGATGATCGTGTTGCTTTTAATCATACAAAGCCAGATTAAATTAACGACTTTTCCAACCTTATACTTTTTTACAGAGTGCCGTGGTTCATTGTTTATTAATGTGGTTCAGCGGCATTTACCGACCGCTGCAGTGCTGCCCGCTGTTTGGCATCACAACGCTGTTATGAAAGTTTCTCTGGTATAACATGGGTGATGTTAGTATAGCAACCGAAGCTAAACTGACTATCTTGACTACTTGTTGCTATCCTATTGTGGCATAAACCGTTTTCTACAGACACATTTTACCGGCGTATTTTTCATTATGATTCTACTTGTGATAGTCGGACATGAGACATCACAACCTGTGCAGCCCATGTATTGATTCCATCCGATAGCTGCTATAATACAAAACAAAACGTCTGCCTGCTCTCTCCACAATGATCAATGACAGCGAACGGATGGTCAAAGTAAGGTACAAAGAAACAGAATCACACGAAGCCTGGTTAGTGTTGCCTGACTTTATAAAGTGTGTTTTTTTTATAAGTGTGTGGTTGCGTTCTAGTCACTTTGCTCAACGCTACTGCTTGTTACAACTTGTATTTGCCTTACTCGCCATAAACTGTTAGCTCAGGTTAATCCCGTCCCTGCCCCCGCCTCCGACGTAAACGTGACGTATGCGGTTCTTGTGAAAGGGGCATGATAGACACTGTTTTTATTGTCGTTTTTTTTCGATCAACAGTGAAAGCTGAGCCGGTGGTCCCGACTTCAGACAGACCTGCTCTCTCTGAGGAGGAGATCGAGAGGAAGTCCAAGTCCATCATCGACGAGTTCCTGCACATAAATGACTACAAGGTACCGAGATTCACAAGAAGATAGATCCAACATTAGATCCCTGTTTAGTAGGTGCCATGTTTGAATGTAAGTTAACAAACTTGGTGCTTAGAAGGATGTTAATGAGAAATGAATGATTGTTTCTTCTTTATCACTGAGCCTGCAACAATAACTAACAGAATTCAAAAGCATGTTGTGTTTCAGTCTCCCTTCTCTTACCAGCAACTAGGGATGCTCCGATCGCCAATTTTGGGTCCGATCGCCGGAATCAGTATCGGCCGATACCAATCGCCGATCCGATCGAGTGGGCGGGGCCTATGGGGATCTTCCATTTAAAGTGATGTTTACAACTCAGTTAATGGTGCTCATTCACTGGCGCTTCCACAAACAACAACCAACATAATTATTACATTCAAATGAAGTACATTATTCAAGTTTACATTCACTTTGGATAATAAGCGCTCTCTTTTCCTCTCTCCCCCTCTCTCTCTCTCCTGACAGCCTGTCAGTATCGTCTCATGCAGCTCAATGATCCAGTAATGAGTGACCCGACAGTGAAGAATAAATATATTTATAACTAGTTTAGCTTGTTCCAGAGGTAGATAAAATGGCTAAGTGTGTTAGGTCTAACTCTTAGTGTGTGTTTTGCTCCGCTCACCGGTCCGTCACAGCGGGTGGAGCTGCAGGATTTCTGCTTCACACACGTTGCATACCGCTATTTTATTGTCCTTTTCGGACACCTTAAAATACTGCCAGACCGGTGAAGCCATTTTGGCGAGCTTGTTTTGCCGCGCACAGAGAAAAGTGTCATGTATTTTACATCATGCGATCGGCTCTCGCGATCGGCATTTTTAGAGAGCACCGATCGATCGGCAGAGAGTGAGTATCGGCCGATATCGATCGGCGGCCGATATCGATCGGAGCATCCCTACCAGTAACACTCATTCTGAATCCCATTCCCTTGTGTCCCCAGGAGGCTGTGCAGTGTGTGGACGAGCTGGACCTGAGCTCTCAGCTGCACGTGTTTGTGCGCATCGGGGTGGAGTCCACGCTGGAGCGCAGTCAGATAACCCGGGACCACATGGGCCAGCTCCTCTTCCAGCTGCTGCAGCGCGGCATCCTGCCCAGAGCCCAGTTCCACAAAGGGTCAGTTCACCTGCTATGAATGTACTCCACGTCTCAATCAAGAACATAATGTGAACAAGGCTTGATCATTAACTCTCCAGAAAGCCTCTTTTGTTATTGTGTTAGTGTCTTTCTAAATTATCTTAATTTACTTTGTCTCACTTCCTGTCAGCTTCATCAGACTTCATTGACATCTCTTGCAGCCTTTATGGCTTTCTGTTCTGTATCCTGCCAACAAGCGCTTGTTTTTGACTTTGTTCAAAGTATCCATTGTCACTAATTCAAACTCGAATTTTGTCTGTATTGTTGTTTGTCTGCAACTTTCTACCAGGAGATTGTCAGACCTGTTCAGTGTTTTGTTGAAAGTCTACCAGAAAAGAAAAGTCAAAACTTGCATTGAAATGTTTTCACTAAAGGTGTTCCCCTGGGATCTGTCACTGGCTGTGTTGCTTTCCCTGAGTAACTAAAGATCTATAGAAACTGAAAATAGGTCAGAGATGAATTTGGCCACGTTTTATTATTCTTTTAGAAAATGTGTTTCAATGTGTTTCTAATGGAAAACCACTTGATGGTGGTTTTCCATTAGAAACACATTGATAGGAAACGTCCGTATTGAAGGGTTAGGGTTATGTAGGTCATGTTGGACATGTAGGTCAAACATGTTGCTAATCTATATCAATGGGACACAAAATGGGAAAACCCTATTTTATTTCTTTAGTGTACTCTGTAAACTTAAAAGAGAACACCATTGAAGGTTAGCTGTTGTTTTGATACTGTAAATCAGTTTACAGCTCTGTACAACTTAAAAGTGTGTATCTGACATGATTTTAAATGAATTTGAATATAAATCAACATATTATAGGTTCTCAAATATAATCAAATGTGTATTTTAGCAGCTTTGTGTTTAATTTGTGGTTATACTTACAATACATGTGCAATTCCAGTTGTCTCTTTCCAGAGTACAGGAACAGTAATATAGTTCTTAATATAAAGATCCAGTGTGTCTTTTTGTTGTAGCTTTGCAGACATGCTGGAGCAGGCGGACGACATGGCCATCGACATTCCCCACATCTGGCTGTACCTGGCCGAGCTGCTCAGCCCCGTGCTGAAGGAGGGGGGCTTCTCTATGAGAGGGCTCTTTAGGTTAGTCATTTACTCCAAAACTAAATGAGAACATATAATACAAATGAACTTAAATGTGGTGCATTTGCTCAGGATAAAATGTGACCACTTGGCTCACTGCACAGGGTTGGTGGAGGAAGTAGCTAAGATTTTTTTACTTTGTTTATCGTCACAGGACATCTGATCAATATTTTCATAATGAACAAAATTACTTAGTTGATACTTAACTTTTTTCTAGCTTATGTTATGGTTTCCTGTGCTCATTTCCGAGATACATTTTTAGTCCGTTTTGGAGACATTTTAAGTTTGAACAGGAACTTAGAGTTGCACAGTATAATGTATTACGTGTGAGTGTCTTAATGTGTTATTTAACTTCGCCATTCTTCTGTATGAGTGAAAGGGGGGATTGCATTTAATCTGTGGTCTTGGTCTGTTCACAGTGAATTAAGCAAACCTTTGCTTCCTGTGGGAAGAGCTGGGATCTTAATTTCTGAAATACTGCACATACTATGCAAACAAATGGTAAGCAACACTTTATTTTCAATTTTGTAATTATGTTACCTGCTTTCATTATGGAATGGACTTCTGGGTATTATTCAACAGGTTATTTTGCCTTTGGATTTGTAGCCTGTTTTGGCACATTTGGCTTTCGGCCTGTCCTGGACACCAGACAGAAATGAGTTGTTTCAGAGAACAGATGTGCGATGTTGTCTCTTTGGTCTCCACAGAGCCATAGGACTGTGGGTTCTTTGTGGAGGGAATCTGGCCTCAACTGGACCGACTTCCTGCCAGAGGGGGAGGACGTCCAGGCTTTCATCTCACAACAGGTTGGTTTTTGTATAATTGTATTTTTACTGAGTGACTGGGAGTTACAAAGTTTCATATCTTTCAAAAAATAAATATATATATCTATATATATTTATATTGTTTTAAATACAATATTATAATGAACAAAATAATGAATACATACAAATATATAATCAATAATAAATACATTTAATTAAGGAATCACAGGAAGACATAAAACAACAAAAATGTGCTGCAAAACAGGTGTCATGACATAATGTTGCTTAGGATGGTACTGAGTGTTTCCTCAGATGTTTGGATGCTGGGTGATTAGATTTTTGTGGCTCCACTCTATCTACAGAGCTTCATCAAATGTGCCTCATATATTTGAAATAGTTTCTCCTTATTCCTGTCTTCTGATATTGCTTTTTCAATGTTCAAGTAACATTTCATTAACTTTTTCGACTTTACAGTTTTCTTAATCGTATTGAATCCCAATTAGTCACCACATTATACTCCTGTCCCCTTCTCCATCATTTCTCCTCCACCTTCTTCTTTCCATTTCCTGATCATGTTTTTTTTTGGCACTTTCCCATCATACTGATGTCCTCTCGTCTTAATACAGAAACTCCAGTTCGTTCTGTCGGACGGCTCCAGTCCGGAGACGGCTCTGTCCGGAAGAATCTACTCTCCTGAGGAGCTGAGTCAGCAGCTGGAGAGACTCCTCCTGGAGGACATGGCCAGCGACGAGCAGATCTTTGACTGGGTAGAGGTAAGAGAAGTGGCAAAGAAAAACATTAAACCTTGTAAGCTGTGTGCCTTAATTCAGAGGGGTGGTCCTTTTATCAGTGTGTGCTTTGTCTCTATATTTAACATGCTAGCTAGTTATTATCTGCCATGTCACTTTTGCTGTAATGTTGTACATTTCCCGGCTGCGTGACTAATAATGGAATTCTGATTATCAATGACCTATAGAACTCTGGCACTGAACCTTTTCATAGGCAGTTTTCAAAGCCATGTGACACTATGTGTGTGTTTTGTCTTTCTCCCCCAGGCAAACCTAGATGACTCTCAGATGAGCTCGTCCCCCTTCCTGAGGGCTCTGATGACAGCTGTGTGTAAGGCAGCAGTGAAAGGTAAGCACTCCACCACCTGGAGGAGAGACTCATCTAATTTTAAAAAAATGGCGCCGCTGATTTCAATATTTACTCTGTGCCAAACGTGCGCTCACTCTGCCTCTCGCTTCACCGAACAGATGATAACACCAACTGTCGAGTGGACACGGCCATCATCCAGAGGAGATTGCCTGTATTACTCAAGTACCTTAACTCAGACACTGAGCGACAGCTGCAAGCACTTTATGCACTTCAGATGCTGATCGTCGCACTCGATCAGCCTCCAAGTAAGTGCTTCGTCTCAGCTTCATCAGGAGGAGGTGGGAGGAGGAAACTAAGATTTATATTCCTTCAGCTTAGTTTGAGTCGTTTTTCAAGTTATAACATTCAAATACACATCATAAATAAAATGTATAGTCTTTACTATTTAAGTTGCGTCAAACCATATCAAGTTTTTCCTGAGCTAAAATGTTATTACACCTTTTTAAATGAAATTTAAAAAACTAAAACATATATATGCATAATAATCCCAAACCACATTAGTGTTCATACCTGGTTTTTATATTTGTTAAACCAATCATAGTACCGATCATGACTAGTAAATGGATGTCCGCATGTCATATCTACTGTATTTCCATTACAACAAACATTAGGAACTATCCTCAGAGAGCTTACAGCATTGGACGGACTGCACAGCATTCACTAAAGCCAGCATTTTAATAATGACATACTAATATACACAAAGTACCATAAATACTAAAGCTCAAAGCAGTAACAGAGTACAATAAACCTGCATTAATAATTATAGAGTAAATCGCAATCCAAACGAAAACATTTACCTTGAAGGGGTTTACAAGTAAAAAACCTTCAGGAAATGTATTTCTTTTAAAGCTCTGAGATGTAAAACAGTTGTCCACACCTCCCCCAGAGGGCATCTCCTCAGAGGGGAGCATCTGCACCAGCAGGATGCCTCCATTGGATCTTTTGAATGAATGTAATATAGATGTTCAGGGGGGTTACTGCAGCAGAATGGAAAGTCATGTTTAAGATAGCCTCATCTCAAATTCAGTGCAAAGAAAATGACTGGTGTTAATTTCCCTAAAGACAAACTATGACTAAATATGCTTGTCAACAAACTTTTTTACCTGACAAGACACCGCCAACAAAACTAAGACAAGTAGCTGACAAAGTTAACACCGCTGGTCTCTTTGTGTTGCAGACCTCCTCCGGATGTTCTTTGACTGTCTGTATGACGAGGACGTGATCTCGGAGGACGCTTTCTACAAGTGGGAGACGAGCAAAGACCCTGCCGAGCAGGAGGGGAAGGGAGTGGCCCTCAAGTCTGTTACGGCCTTCTTCACCTGGCTGCGGGAAGCGGAGGAGGAGTCGGAAGATAATTGACGAGGGACACACCCGGGGGGAGGGTGGGGCAGGGCGTAGAAGAACTGCATACTTACAGCAGAACAAACAAACTTTCAAAATGGGTGTATGGGCAGGACGACATGTTTTACGGCTGGAATTTTTTTCTGCGGTACGGTTCTGAAACATGCCGCCATTTTGAGTTTGGATTCCAACAGCTGAAGCACTAAATACCTGTATTATACATAGAAAATATTTTTGTTTTAAATTTTAACTTACGTTTGTTTTGTTACTTTTTAAGAAGAGACTTAAAAGATACATAGGTTCCGGACTCTTTAATTTATTATTTTTTTAAGGACTGCAAATATGAAAGTTATTTAACATTTGCAGATGCTCACAAATGAGAACAACAACAGAAATAACAATATAATTAATTATAATAACAAAATAATAATTGTGAAATAAATAGCCTCCCTGGATTCCACACTGTTTGGTTTAAAACAGGGTAAACAAAGTTATTTTGGGATGAAGGGGAAGCAGAGATAAAGAAGAGTGGATGCACAGAAACTATTAACGTTGTCCGTGTTTGACATTTCCAGGTCCAAGTCTTCTCCTAACAGGCAGAAAGTGTTTCCCTCAGCCTTGGCTTGCTCTACGTTGATATACATAAGCCTCATGAGAGGTTAGAGGTATGCATTCAAGAAGCGATGCAGGTCTGTCCACAGAACTTTCAAAACAAATGCAGACAAACAAACCGGATACATTCAAATGAAACGAGCAAAAAATGCAACATTAAAAAGCAAATGGCCAGGGTCGCTCAACATGAAATGCTTGTAATACTTCAAACTACAGAGCAGATACAACTTGTAAATACATTAAAGACAAAAAAGGTATTTAAAAGTGATTGTCATGATTTGTTCTTTTAATTGTTGGTTCAAAATATATGTTGCTATATTTGTTTCTTTTAGTCCCTCTGATACAAATGAATCTGTGTTTTCAGTTTTTCCCTTTTTGGACAGCCAGTCCTCAGAAGAAGCTGAAGGATGTTTCAGAGCAGCTCCAGGCACTGATTTGTTCTGCTGAGCCTTTAAAGCACAAATTGTTATAAATGTTTTACCTGTCTATCATTGCCAGAGCTTTAAAGTACTTGTGGCACTTCATTCTGGCTCACATTTGCTCACAATTCTGACTATATTTTGTGTAGACCCAGTTGAGTAGCATGTATATTCATAATAAGCGAGTAGTTACATGGTTATCTGATCACCAAATTTGTCCTGACCGGTCTCTGGAGAAGTGTCTTTACAGTAGTTTACTTTTTTTGGGTCACACAAAAAGCATTTTAAGGTACCCACAGTGAACATGGTGACTGAAACACAAAGTTCCAGCTTCACAATTGTAATTAATTGCTGCTACTCTGTTTTTGTACTATAAGGACAAAAACAGAAATATTATGAAGTCAATTTAGGACGATGTGACAGCCATCTTTCACAATTTTCAAAAAATAACAATAATCCAGTAGTTGTGAAATAATAAATTGATAAGTTAAACATGAACATAATAATTACATTATGGTCCAAATTTAAACCACAAATAATGATCAGGGTATTAATAACATTGAAGTATTTGTCAAGCGATAATTTTCTTGGTTTTTTCATTAAGGGCTTCATTTAAAACTTTCCACAAAGATGAAAGGATTTTTCTAATGTTTAAATGTCTGTTTTACGATTAATTTGTGACCAATACTGGTATTCATAAGAGCTGCGTTCCTAGTCGTTTTCACTTTGTTTGTTTTTAGATGACTACATCTCCAATGAGTATTTGCCATGCACTACTATCCAAAACATTATGAGAGCTGTAGTCTTTAATAACTACGTTAATAATTGATTTATCTTGATTAAATTCAAAGTGTGCTCGAATTATATTGATCTAACGGTAGAACATGTCGAATTGACTCAAAATATGGAAGTATTACTTCGATTTTAATGTTTATAGAAATACTTTAAAAGATAAAAACGTTGGTTTGCTAGCTAGCCTCGGTGAGAAGTACAAGAAATGTAAACTGTTAATGACGGCGGCCATGACAGTAGGGATCCTTCGACGTGCAGCTGCGTGAAGCTGCGTGACGCTGCGTGACCAACGGTCTTTGGGGCGGGGCTCGTAAACGGAAATCTAAATAAAGGATCGTGCAGAATTTTCTTCAAAGTAACACACTTTTTCTCCACTAGTAAAAGGTAAGTTGTATTCGCGTTATGGTACGTTACTAGCTCAATGTGTGTTTGCACGGATGCGAAGCTGGAGAAAAGCGTAGGCCGGTGTTTTTTCCCCCCATGCAACTGAAATGAATTTTATCTGCCTTGTGCGACGCCATTACTCTGTGTATACCAAACGGACAAAATGGCGAAATTGCCCTAAAATTTCTGGCAACTCATCTTCTGGCTCAGTGAAAAATGTTTGAAATGTATCGGCATAGGCTGGAGGATAAGCCGGACAGCAGTGCATGTCTTGAAGTGGTTGCATTTTGTGAAAACACACAGGCGCTTTTTCTTCTGTTTTAATGATAATGGGCCTCAATGAATGAAGTGGGTTTGGCAGTGTCGCCATGTTTATACATGCACGTACACACAATGAGTCTAAAAAAACGGTGTGTGCTAATGAGCTTTCCTCCTGGTTTGTGGCTACATTTTTATTTTCCTCACCCAGGCAAAGCTGGTGTGATGCCGATACGCCGAGCAGCAGCGTCTTCAACCCCGGAGAAGGCCCCCTCCGCTGCAGCAGAGGAAGGTGAGGCTGGGGTCGTCCATCACCTGAACTAAAGACCCGTGAACGAACCGTCATCACTGACACACAATTAACTGGCAGTCCAGTATTCAGCTCATGAGTGGGCATGCAAAGTTGGTTTATGCCAACGTTTCTGGACCTGAGAAGTGTCAGAATCAAACAATGCAATATGTTTGGTGCTTACATGCAGAGTTTAATTACAGCAGGGTAAAACAATATATTAGAGAAACATTTTTATGTTTGACAAGCAGCAGGAATCAAATAAGGGAGTTATAAAATGTAATAAGGAGAAATATCAATTATTATTATTGTATTTCAAATAAGCATTAGTTGTGTATTTATGTGGGATATTGAATATTGCATTTTCGTAAAACATATTGGGAATCACGGGAATAGTGATTTAATGTGACACACCTAATGACTTTATGAAACACAGGTATTTGTTTTGCATTTATTAATAGTCTGTCTGACATTAACACAAAGGTGATTAATCCCTATTTATTGTTTCAAATACTATTATTTATGTTTTACACCACATTTTTACGTCATGAATCACAGCCATAATTATTTGAATATATGTAATCAAAAATAACATTAACTTTTTACTTTTACAATGAACTTTTACAAAAGACTGTGTGCCCCTTTAAATATCTGCTTACCATGTACAGCCAGCTGGCCCTTCGTGGCTTAACTACAACAGATAATGGTCTATCAGTAATAACAAGGCCAAGTAGTTCACCACAGTATGTCAATTAGTCAAAACAAGGAAAATCACATGCCGAAAAAACTAACAATCCTGCATCAACCTGATCAGTGGCATAAGCATTCAAGGCCCTTTAAGTGCATTTTTTATAACGAAATACATTTATGTGCACATGAAACAGTTTTGAACCAAAACAAGTTGCTAACATTTATTCGTGGATGTTAACAGGTATTTCTAAAACCATTTACATATTACTTATACATATTTGACTGACTTTGCAATTCAAAAATGCTGCTGCAGTGGCTTTTCTTGATAGAGGTGAATGACATTTTTCATTATTAATTCCTGAAGGAGAACAAACAAAATGGGAGGATGTTTACGTAGTGGAATAATCAGTCAACTACATTAAAAAAACAGCATTTGTTGGGTTTTTCTTGTGCTAAATTTCAATGGTTTCCTCCTCCTCAGAGCCTGAAGCGTCCTCAGAGGAGTCTCCCTCCAATGAAGATGAGCAGGCTGCACCCTCAGCTACGCCCGACCAGGTGACGGATGGCGAGGCGGCGGGGGACAAGGAGCCCACAGAGAACGGAGAGGAGGCTGAAGGAGCCACGGCAGAGAAGGGAGGAGAAGAGACGGATAAGAAAGAGTGAGTTCCACCAGAGAGCTAGTGTAACTCTGAACGCTGCGATATTTCACTCTGATAGCACTTTTATCTGTTTACATGATCCTTACCTCTGCTGGATAACAGTAGTGTTGCATTCCCAAAGGATGTGACCTGTCACAGCCACATTCATGAGAAACATTCCAGACAGATGTAGCCGTCCCTTTGTCCGCAGTCTCGGAGGAGTTCAGGAGGAGAGGGCGCAAGGGTCATGAAAGTCTGGCGATTTGATTCCAGCTCAGTCCACATATGAAATCTAAAACAACAGCTACGTACATGCAGAATGCTGCTTAAAACATTTTTTATTTGCCGTCTTATTCACAAAAAAAGTTCAGAATTTTCAGAAAAAGTTTTCAGTTTAATTTTAGATTATCAAATAGTTTTCTCGCTTCTAAACCATTATGGATAGATTTTCTTTTGACTATTTCTCATAAAGAAATACTTAGATATTTAAAGTCAACAATTGGCAGGGGGGGTAAAACTCCAAATGTAGGTGATAAAGTATAAACAACATTTAATAACAATTCCCCCCAACTTCTCCTCCCTTTCTTCTCCCAGACCTCGACAAAGCAAACATTTACTCTTCTGCACGTAATACACTAGACTAGCGGTTCATGTAGGGTCAAATTACCATGGTGATCATTCAGACAGATGTTCTCAAACTTCATTTTGTCTTTTCCGTCGGTGACAAAGGGACAAATGCAAGGACTGCGCGGCTGGACAGTGTGCAACACACTGCTATGTTCTCCTACTAAGGTGAGGATGTGATAAAGATAAGGGTGGTAACGATCACAGTGAAATATCGCTTCTAAAAGAACGAACCTCTTCACTGACCTCGTGTCTTGCTCCTCATCTTTTTGGTGGCAGGTTGAAGGATGGCTACAAGTACAAGAAAGGGAAAAGCAAGAAAGTGAAACGGACCATTCCTGCGTGGGCTAGCGTCGCTGCCAGCAAAAAGCTACCTGTCACCAACTATGCAGGCACTCAGAACAAAGTGAATGATATCCTCATCGAAGCGATCACGGTGTGTACGAACTCCTTAAATCACCTTTTGGTTAGTTTTTTCTCTTTTTGTTTAACGACAACCTTTGTGATATCTTGTCCTCTTTCTTTACAGTCCTGTAATGACAAGTCCGGGGTTTCATACCAGTCCTTCATGAAATATATTCTGAAGAAATACCCCGAGATGGACATTCACAAGAAGAAGTTTCTCATCAAGAAAGCAATGAAGAAACATTTGGAGAAGGGCACCATCAAACAGGTAAAGAATGTTATCTGGGGGTATTAGGTTTAATTAGTATTGTAATAATATAGATACATAGCTAAAGCATACAGTTTAAACATACACATTACCAAAATCATTTTTTTCCCTCCTGGAACATTAATTAGACACTTGAAATACAACTGAACAATAATCCTGTACACAGGTTTTTCATTCTAAACTCGGTGGCTATCCAGGATATCGAGTTTGACTGGTTTTGTTGGATTGTAAACATCTCAAATCCACTAAAGAGCAAGATAGAGCTGCTAATGTTAACCTAAAGTCTGATAGCATCCAGGTTCAGCTCCCACACATACTATACATGGGATGTTGTAGATGTGAACAGACTTTATTTCAGTGTTACTAACGTAAAAACAAGGCACTATGTAGCATTGGGACCATGTGAAAATGTTCAAAGTTATGTTGGCCAAATAATACCATACACAACATTTTCCCTATACCCTTCAAAATATGCATACAACTTTTTAAATTGTACTAAAAACATGCTACACTGACTTAACCTAATGTTGTAAAATAAACACATATTTGTATGGGGGGAAATTAAACTTTAATGGGATAATAGTAAATCTTAAGGCTGCAAAAATAAATGCAACATTGCATTGGCCTGTGCTGCCCAACATTTTCAATTCACTACCATGATAAAAACAATTGACTGCTTTTTCAAAACCCTCATGAGGATATATTCACAATAATCCCCAAATTAAAACTTGACCACAGTCAACTTACTTGTTTTTATCATGATCCATGATAAGATCCTATACTGTCCCATCCCTACCTGGATTTAATGCTGGGTTCAATTACTACAGTTGGTTGTACGCTGGAACAAAAGAAAAGTGTATAGTTATAGCAAACTATACACTAGAGATGGCAAATCCGGATCCTTTTACAGACTCGGAGTCTTCTGAGTCAGTCATTGAAGAGATCCGGATCATACGAGTCCTTTGAGTCATATGAGTCAGCGAAATGAGTCCGGTGAAACCGAAAAGTTGTTGCATTTCACAAGCATATTAAACTAACGTTACATTAACCTCCGCTACACAGTGTCTTTTGCTTTAATAAAAAATGTTGATCACAAAAAAAAAGGGTGATTTGGCTAATCTGAGTCTGCTGTTGACTCGTGCATGACGACGAGTCTGCTGGATCTTTGGATCTGCTGCAATACGGTTACGGCTCTGAGTCCGCATGAGTCTGCTATGTTTTGCACAGTGAGTCAGGATTTGCGAATCTCTGAGTCTGCTGTTGACTCGTGCACAATAGCCGTGGGAAGTAGGGGTGCTGGAGGCCGGGCTGCGAGTGGTGTACATTTGAAAAACTTCATGTTACTGTTGTTGAAATCTCTCCCCACTTTTGTCCGCACCCCCTAAGTAAAATGACTTCCCAGTTCCCGCGGCTATGCTCGTGCATGACGAGTCTGAATCTCTGGATCTGCTATACGGTTACGGCTCTGAGTCCCCACGACTCACGAGTCTGCAGGAAGTGAAGGAAGTTCCCATGATTCAGTGAGTCAGGATTTGCGAATCTGAGTCTGCTGTTGACTCGTCCATGATGAGTCTGCCTGGATCTCTGGATCTCTGGATCTGCTACGGTTACGGCTCTGAGTCCGCACGAGTCTGCAGGAAGTTTCACTGATCCGCGTCCACTCCCCTGAGCCAAACGATAACTTCTGGCAGCTATCCTACTTGCTAAAGGCTAGGCAGATGGACTGGGGTACGTTGTAATGTGATTTTACATGTTATAAGGAGGGTAGCGAGTGACGCAATTTATAGTTTTAATTTGTACGTCACCAGGTGTAGGACTCAAAGGACTCGGGTTAATCGAGAGGGGAGACTCGTCACAACCAGCTCATTACTAGGATCCGGGTTAATGATCCGAATGAATCAGGACTCACCCATCTCTACTATACACATATACACAATGTTTAACCACCTGTGTTGGCATATTTGTAGTTTTAAAGATAAAAAGTAAATTCCACTTCCTTTCAAAGTACTTTAATGGTGCGTATGGCTCTCTTACTTGAGCCCCATGTAAATCAATCAAACCTTTAGGAGAAAACTAACTTGTCCAAATGTTTTTTTTTTTAAATTGTCATGTCTGCTAACACATGTATTTTTGTATCTGTTTCATGCACAGCTCAAAGGTAAAGGCCTGTCAGGAACCTTCACCATTGGGAAGCAGACCGCCTCCTCTAAGGTATGTTTCAGCAGGGGTTAGAAATGACGATGATGTATAATAGTTATGTTTCTAATTCTGCAGAGAATATCCACATCCAGGTGGTTCCCTGGAAATAGTTAACTGTTGTATGTTCCTCCGTGATAAAACGTGATGTGATTAGGGAGCTTTTGAGGTGCTGGGAAGACTTAATTGATAACTAATTGGAGTCCAATTTGATATAGAAAGCAGAAGTAGCAGATAACAGTAAAATATCTGATAGATCTAATCCTAATGATAATGGGGTAGTGAGGACAGTGTGCTCTCTGCATGTTTCCCTGTCAGACTGGGATGTGTTTGGTGGTAATGGTTGCCCCTGCATGGTGTTTCAGAAAGCTCCTCTGAAGACAGAGGCTCTGGGAGACGCTCTGCCTCTCATCATCACTCGGCTCTGTGAGCCCAAAGAGGCCTCCTACCTCCTGATCAAGAAATACCTGGAGCAGCACTTCCCCGACTTAAACGTCAAGAACAGGTACGGAGCATTTCCTCCTGTTGAATGTGTTCATTTGTAACTGCAGACAATCAGGGCTGCATCGTGTCTACTGATGATTCGACTGTTATTTGATTTCTTTTAACTCAAAGTTTCCAAATGTATTCCAATCCAAAACTATTGAACTGTATTATGTGAAATGGAGTAGATGCAAGACTTGTTGCATTTGGAAAGCCTTAACCTGCAAATGTTGAATATTAACCTTGATAACAGTATATAAATCCATCCTTAATGGTATCGAGTAACAGTCTAAAGAGTGTTTGATCAATGTTTTTTAGCACTACAAACATAAAATCATTGATGCTCACTAAAAGTTCCAGACTTAAAGTTAAAACAGAACACAGCCACACACTTCATTGAGTGGCTGTGTTCTGTTTTAACTAAAAAGGGAGAGTGAAGTTTTTTTATAAACTGAAATAATTGAATGAGATAATTATTCACTGAGTGTTGTTTGTTTCCAGGCCGGACCTCCTGAAGACAGCGCTGGTGAAGGCGGTAGAGAAAGGGATACTGGAGCAGATCACTGGGAAAGGAGCCTCTGGGACATTCCAGGTAAAACCCCACTTACCCTTTTACACAGTTTTATTCATTTGTCATAAAAGAGCAGGTGACAACATGAATGCCTCCCTTTGCTGTTAAGATTAAAGTTGGCCGATAACTTGTAGCAGATCACACGGAAGCTAGAATTTTGGTGAAGACAAAGTTATGTCATCTAAAAAGTTTTTTTTTCTGACCATCCAGCTAAAGCGTAACCAGGTCCTGCCAAAGGGCAACAACTTTGAGGATGCCATCACAGCCGCCGTCACAGCCATGAACGAGCCTAAAACCTGCAGCACCACCACTCTACGCAAATACCTGGTGGACGCTAACAAGGACAGAAAGGAGTACCAGTTAGGTGAGACTGCCTAACACTAAACAGGACTGTACATTTGAAATAATATACTGAGATAAAACAACTGTTAGATCCACACTGTCAATTTAAATTCTTGTTTTATATGTCACATGAAATCTACACATTTGGCACGATTAGTGTTTGGTCACAAGGTTTCCGCATCCAAAAAGGTTTCACTAAAAGGGAACTCTTTTATTTAGTGGCCAGTCTGAGGAGGACCCTGACGAAGTGTAAAGTCCTCGGCTGGATGGAGCAGATCACCGGTCACGGCTTCACGGGGACTTACCGGCTCTCGTTCCCTTTCTACCCCAGGTATGTCAATGACTCCCGAAAAAAGGGGGGGTTCGTTTATGCAATCGTTTTGTCTCATAGTTTAAACTCTCAACAATTGTGGTTTTTACTAACCGGTATCAGTATGTTGTTACTTCGGCATCATTTTGAAACGTGTATTACAATTAAATCACGGTCAAATATGTTCATTGTGTTGTAGTTGCCAGCGATTCTCTCACTAGTTTAGCATACTCAGCCCGGTTGTTGGCCCGGAAAGAACCTCAATTTTGGAGAGCCAGAAAACTGTGAAAAAGTACCCGCTAGCCGGAACTACGCCTAGTGGAAACGCAACCAAAAACGGGCCGGGCACGGCACGCTTAAACCGCGCTCCGCGCTGTAGTGGAAATGCGCCATTACAGTACAGTAAAACATCGGCATCAGCAAAATTGTTACTCTAAACATCGGCATCAGCTGACATTTTTTAATCGGTGCATCCCTAATATGCATACTAATTTAAAGGGGACCTATCATGCAAAATGCACTTTTGTACGTCTTTTATACATGAATATGTGTCCCCGGTGTGTCAGGGAACTCACCAAGTGTCAGAAAACACAACCCTCCCTCTTTTCCTCCATACCCAAATCTCTAAAAACGGGGCTGCAACGGATCTGATACAGATTTGAATTTTTCTGACGTCAGAAAAGGGGTGCTCCGCCTATATGGGCAACTCCACCTATCAGGGGAATGAGAGACCGCTCGAAAGCGCTGGAGACGCACATATGCGTACATATGCCAGGCCTGTAAGTGGCGCTGTAGTCCTGCCACAAAAGCAGCGAAGAAGACTTCCCGCGCATGGTTGCCATGGTTGCCCTTCTGTTTATTTTCCGCTGTGGACGCTCTGGCTCTTTTTCTCCCTCCCCGAGGCAAGCGTTTGCTCCTGCTGCTGTAATTCTCTCCGGTTTGCCACCAGCAGATGAAAAACACCCACCTCTCCGCCTCTTCCAAGGGACGAGGGGACCGTGCAGCAGAGTTTCAGTTAGATTTTTTTTCGCCGGTGTCCGTTAAAGTTTAAATCTTCCGGACAAAATTAGAAAAGTGCCGGTCAAAGGTCTTCTTTGTTATTTATTGAGCTTTAAAACAAATGAATGACGACTCTATATAATAATATAAGAATAATACACGGAAGAAGGAGCCTCTCTTTTCCTCCCCCTCTTTTCCTCCCCCTCTTCTGAGAGCCCAGCAGCTGATCTCCCTCTCCTGCAGGGGGGCGTGGTCAGCTGCAGCTCATTTGCATTAAAGCTATGTCACAGAATCAGCCCTTGCAAAAACAGGGCTAAAAAAGAGCAAATAGAGTGAAATGAGGCAAGGCTAAAATGCATGATCTGTTTGGTATTTTGAAAAAAAATGTTGTTGTTTTATATAGGTATGGCCCTACAATATATTTTTCAAATATAGCATGATAGGTCCACTTTAAAGAATAGGTCTTCATTTTTTCCCCTCTGTCAATACACTATGCATTTTACAACAGGCTGATCAGGTTAGGCCTACAGAGATAATATTATTATCCATATATGCTGTCTTAAATATATTTGTATCTTCCTCTTCAGTCCTACCATCCTGTACCCAGACAAGTTCAACAAGCCTACGGAGAAAAGCCCCGCACCCAAACGGAGGCGGGCGGCCGATTCTTCGGACGAGGAAGAGTCAGAAGAGGAGGAGGAGGAGGAGGAGGAAGAGAAGGAGGAGGAGGAGTCTGAGGATGAAGCTCCCGTACGCAAGAGGTGGGTGTAAAAAATCTCTACACTTTGTATCCTTTACACAGGATTGTAGTCTGCAGGCAGTTTCCCAACATTTAAAATGACCACCAAATGAGTGTCATCTGCACACTGACTCCAAATCACAAATCGATTTAAAAGGAAAACTCTTCAATCCCAGCCACGTTTTCAAGTTGTACGAGATTAAGACCACAGTACGCTAAAAAGTTGAATTACAGAGACAAGACTATCACAAAAATGTATTTTAAATGATGTAAGTAATATGAAACAAAACTATATTACATTTAAGCATGAAAGAAAACAGAAATTCTATTAAAGCTAAATATTTGTACACATATGCTAATGAATTGTATGGTTAGATTGACAGTTGCCAAGCTATACCATAACAATTATAATACATATAATAATTTCCAATAAATATTTTCCTATTTAACCATATATTCTTGTTGCAGATCTTCAGTAGTGCGTAAATACATGATATTGACCTTTTTTAGGGACGATTATTTTGTAAAGTCTGTCAATGACCTAACTGACATTGAAATGCTGTTCATCTTGATACATTGGTGGATTTCGGGTCAGTGTGCGAGCGCTACGTCTTTAATTGAGGCTGTTTTCCAATAACCTTTCATCTACAAGTGATGTGTTGATAATTATGCTCCTACTGAACTAACATCTCCCTGTTCAAATTACTTGTAGAAAAACTCCGAAGAGGCCTCCACCCAAGGCTCGCCGCCCCCCACCGGCCAAGAAATCTCGGAGCCCCAGCCTGTCCAAAGCTAAGGGCAGGGGACGGACCCTCGCCAAGAAGTCTCCGGCCAAGAAAGCGGTGTCTTCAGCCAAGAGACGAGGGAAGAAACCAGCACCCCCTAAGAAGGAAACCCCGACGCCAGTTAAAGCCACGCCCGTCAAGAGAGGAGCTCCTGCAACAAAGCCCAAAACACCAGCGGTTAAAAAGCTGGCCAAACGAGGGGCCAAACGACCCGCGTCCAGAGATTCGTCCCCTGAGGAGGCGGTAGTCACGAAGGAGACAACGAGGTCCAGACGATCTAAGCCTGAAGAGTCTTCTCCTAAGGAGCCGGCGGTTAAAAAGCCGGCAAACAAAAGGCAGCCTGAGCCTGAGCCTGAACCTACAAAAGGGCCCGCAGCAAAAAGGGGGCGAAGGGCGGCAAGCCGACCACTCGTAAGTCCAAGAGAGGGAAAAACTGAGCCGGCGCCGCCTTCCACGAACTGAGCTGCTCTGAATATGCAGCCGCTTCGTTTCAGTGCTCTCTCTTTTTACCATGTTCTCCCCTTTTTAACAGGGCAGTAGTTTTTTTTTTTATTTCTATTGTAGAATAAGAACGTTATCCTACCAATTTTACTGTTCGTTGAGAGTTTCCTGAATTTCATTTTTTAATCATGTGTAGAGAAAGCTCATTAAGTGTTGCTGTTAAAACAGATCAGCTGCCAGATCGGGGAAACATAGCGAGGTCCAATAAACTGTAACTAGAGCCATTTAGTAACTATCGTTTTTATATCTGTTCCTCATGTATTCATTAGCCATTGGCAGTACGAATTCCTATCAAATGAAGTGAGATATCAGTGTTTTGGATGGTTGCAAAAATTACATTTGAAGTTAAAAATGTTGGTTTGAAACTGTTCCTAAAGACATTCATATTTTATAAAACACAGATTCTATGGTTGTTTTCCTGTGTACTGGGAGTAAATGACAATATTTTTTGTCCATGCAGTACTACATCAGATTTAAAATTGTATCGACATTTGTCCTTAAAATATTTTTTATTATTATGAACAATGAATTGATGTGTTATTTAACAAAAAATTGCCCCAACAAAAGATTAGGCTTGCAGGTGACATGTTAAGGAAATACAGATGATAAAACACTAAGTTAGTTTTCATTTCATACACATAGGAGAAAATGTCTTTTTTGATGTGTGTGTAAACAAGCATATACATGAATTGATTTAATTGCTTCACAGCTGTAATTCAGTATCCAACTGTATGAAATGTGTCTTGTGAGTACGAAAAAGGAGGACAATAGCTCATACATACCCTGCATGCATGTATTCCTTGTGTTGTTAAGCTTTTTTTCCAAGTCATTAATAAAATGGCTATATTTGTAAAATCTTGCTGTTATTTATTTTTCCTTTATTTAGTTTTAGAGTGATTTATTTTAAATACAATGCATCATTTTCCTGATTCAAAAATATTAAGTAGTATTAGGTATGAACGTATGCGTTTATAATTTATTCTGGACAAGATAACACAATATTTTATAGTGATGTGTAGGTCAGGTACGCTATTTTTTTTCAAATGCATATGAAAAGATGTTCTTTCCCCAAACAAATCAGAAGGGAAGGGTAAAGCATGTATGCTGTCAGAGAAATTCTTCTAAAATATAAAGAGCCGTTAGATCTCTCCTGAATTTTAGACTTGGTGGGATGAATCAAATCTCTTAAAGAGAGAAGAAGCAAACGGTTTTTAAATGCTGGGCTCTCAAACGTGTTTTGCCTTATCAGTTAAACAATACTGAGTTCATGACCAGCAGAGTTCAATAAATCATTTACTTGGGCCATCCTGATTTCCGTACAATTTAATACAGGGAATCACAACCTCTACACATTGATTATCACATACAATCACATTGATATCTAAAATGTCTATTTCTGTTCAGTTACATATTTGAAAGCAGTACAGAATGTCTGGCGGCCTTATTGCATTATAATCCATTATATTGTACTATTATATATATTATATTTGTTACCTGCTGCCTGATTCTTTTCACAGACATTTTCACCATAAATTGAAAATTAATCAAAATGCAGGAAATGATGTGTCAAATGTCAAGTGCTTGTTTTGGGCCCAGGGCCATGTCTCAGGTGTGCAAACAAACAATCTTTCTCTCTAAACTTCTAAGAGAGTTTAATTTAAGCATTGAATATTTTACCAAAAAAGCAAGTTTATAGAAAATGATACTTGAACCATCATAGCGAAATGTGCTTGTCCCAGAGGAACCTGACTTTCCCACCACAGGGCGCGTGACGTCACCGCGGTACATTTCGCAATATGTAGGAATGCGAGGAGCTGAGGGAAAAAAAAGTGGATTTATAGAAAAGAGCAGCAGGGAGAGGGAGGGGTGATCAACGAGTTATCTTCCGCTGAATATCATATCTCAGGGGCCGACGTGTTCACGTACCCCCTCTCCTGACTCCCCGGTTCCCTCCCCTCGAGCCCCGCCTCGGGCAGCAGCTCAGCAGGTAAAGGTGCAGGACGTCGGTGTCACGCGCCGTGTGAAGACCCACTGAAGGAGACGCAGGCTTCGCCAGGAACTGGCTGAGGTCTAACAACTCCGAAATTAAGTTTATGTGATTTCAAAGCTTTTGTTTCAACAGGTCGAGGCGCTCCGGTGCACTTTCCGCCTACACTGGGCAGAAACGCAGAACAAATTGACGCCGAATGACACCTACGTTTGTCATTTTGGATTTATTGTACTGTTCGGGATGAATACAAGTGAAACAGTAAAACAACGTTCCCACTTGTTAGCAGCTACTTTGACTCGGTTGCGTTGCTCGAACATTGGATAAAAGACTAACAAGCCCGTTTTTAAAACCACAGGTAGGCTACCAATCCTAAATCACGACCTGTCTTCAAGTATTCTGATATTTCAAGATGGTCTTGTATTTGACAATACTCTGCCAAACGTTCACTTCATTACACCCTGTTTAATCCTCATGCAGCTGTACTATTGTAAATGTCTGACTAAGTGATCTGCTTGTTTGTTTGATAGCTTTTCAAATTAGCTTTATTCTAACTGGGCTTTGCTTTTAGTTCTAAAATATGTCTGCTTTTGCAGAGATAAACAGAAGCATGGGTGAGGCACCGGTGGGAGAAGATGGTACAGTCACTCGATCAGCAGAGGTAACTAGAACAAGTATTTCATGTTTGTGTCTTTTTGTGTTTGTGTTTCGCTTTAATGTTTGTCTTTGCTGTGAAGTATGTGGGTTCATTTCCTGTGGATGACTGCTGCTTGGATGACCAGATAGAGCAGCTGCACACTCAGCTGAAGTCCCTCAAAGTAAGCCCCAAGCCTTAGATTATCCCCAAAAGTAGCAATTTGTGCCTGTTTTTGGAAAATACAATATTGAATATGTTTGTTTTCTTCAGACATGCAAAAGAAGGAGGCCTGTATCCCTAAAATTCTCCATCAAAGGTGTGAAGATGTACAATGAGGATGAAACGGCAAGTATTGAAACGTTAGGCATGCTACATTCATGGACATCTTGATCTAATGAGTTTGTTTTAACTCTGGAACATTAAAGATGAAGTCGTTTTTCTCGTGTGTCACTGTATGCAGAAACTCCTGATGGCTCACGCTCTGCGGCGAGTCTCTCTGTCCACCGCCTGGCCCTCCGAGGCCCAGTTTGCCTTCGTCTCCCACAACCCAGGCAGCACTGATGCCCAGCTCTACTGCCATGTCTTTCAAGCAAGGCATTCAAGAGCGGTGAGAAACTTTGGGTATAATATTGATAGGAGAAATAGTTAAGTTATGTGTCTTACACAAGAACAATTTAGGGCAGATGTGGAACTATGAATATCTAGGATTTTGACATAATGGCCCTATAAAAAAAGTATATATGGGAAGCATCAAAGGAAGAATATGTGCTGTATTTTAAAGAAATCTGTTTATTTGACAAATATATTTTAATGGAATTGTTTTTCCAGTAAAAGATATATAGAAATGTACGCCACCTTCAAAAAATAAATAATAATAATTGTGCAGTAACAGTAAACAGAATTTAAAAGATATCCTACACCAGAGAATATAAATAGTGGTAGTAAATAATTTTCTTACACGGGATCTGTCTGTTGGTATATATGGTGGAGCTTAATTTTTGAAAATACTTCTAAATATCTGCCCCTAATTTAACCCTTCGGTGTAGGAAGTTGTCACAGCCCCTGACATTTTAACAATATGCTTAGGAAGATGGTGATTCAATTACACAACAACACACCTGAAATTGTGCTGCCAATAATATTCAAGTAAAACCAGGTTTTACTTTAACCTAAATTCCCCAGCACACCCACACAGACTTATGTAGCAATATGAATGATAACAGGGTAAGTTGTCCCATTGACTGAGCACAACAAAGACACACCCACGCAGTATTTATTTTGCTTCTGTGGGTCTATAGAGACTATAATTCTGATCAAAATATCTTATAATTAACACAAAAGAAACCCTCACAAGATCAAACACCTTTGGTCTACCAAACTTTTATCAAAACATTTCTGACCTTAAATAAACCATGTTAACTTAATAAACCTTTGCTTAAAACCAACCTTGTTGTTTGGCCACATTGATCGTCAGTCTGGCGTTTTGGAGTTTGTGGTGATATTTCTTCCACAGAGAGAAAACGTTTTTTGTTAGTGTTGCTCTTAACTGAGAAATTTTACTTTAATATACGTTTCTGTTAGACTTCTGCTGCTTTACAATTCTATGTACACAGTGTAGTTTAAAATAAAGAACCAAAAAGGCAGCTATGTCTAGGAATTTGGTTGATCAAAAAACACAAAAATTGATGATACAATTTAAGTAGAATTGTTGTGTTTTCTGTGTCCATGTTCTCCTCTCTAGGCACAGTTCCTGAACCTGCTGCTTTGCCGCTGTTTCCAGCTGTCTTACTTAGAAAAGCACCCAGAGGAGGCTCAGGGAGACTCTGTGGGCTCGGCGCCGCGTCGCAACCCCTCCCTGCTCAACCATGGCTTCCCTCTCAGCGTCAGCGCCCTGGTGTCCTTTAGAAGAGCTCCTTTTCAGGGCTTGCTGCCGGGATCTAAGGTTTGGACTTGAACGTCTTCTTATTTTCACCTATACAATATAATATTATTCCTTTTACCCCATTATTTCCTTTCATTGCATCTATAGAACAATCAAAAGTCTTCCGATGACCTGAACAGCAGCCAAGATGAAGTCTTCCCCACTTCCTCCCCCTCCCTGGTGCGCAAGAAGGCCATCCGCAACAAGGTGCTGCAATCTGGGGCCTACCGCTCTTTCACTTTCACACCGCTCAAACAGCGCAACGTCCAGGAGCGACTGAGTGCCTCACAAGGTGGGCTAAGTGTTCACAAAGCGCTTTCAAGAGTCAAAGAGTTGTGGAGGTAAAGGAAACCCCTCAATGTTTAGGTGAAGGGCAGCCATTCACTGTCTGTCGTGGTGTCAGCAGGTAGACATTTAGACACGTGATAAGTTGGTGATTCTGGTCTCACGTGAGTCACAATGGATGTACATTTTCTTAAAACTTCTCAGTTAGATTTAACTAGTAGCTTTAATGTGTTAAAACACTCTTTTGAATGTTTTCTTTCATCCCCAACTGCTTTGTTTATCTAAATCTTGTTTTAGGGTCCTGAAACACAAAGCCGATTATTGATCGACGGTCATTGCCGTTGGTTAGCATCTTTTGGTTTACTATTTGCGGTGTGTCCTGCACTGTTGGCACTATTTTTGGCCACTTCCTTTTAAAATGTTAAATCAGTTGATTGGCTGTTGAGCCTAAGCAAATCTGTACAAGAAGAGAAACTGACGTAAGGAAAACAAACAATTGAAGTCAAAAGTGTACACACGGTATTTTTTTGAATTTGTTCAATATTGCAACCTGGAATGAAGCTAGGTAGGGAGTCAGAGTGGTGCAAAAATGTTCGGCAAACGCTGGTGGTTTTAATGTGTGTATGCCTTTTTATAGCCCTACGTTTTACGGTTCTCTTTTTATAATAACCGTTGCATGCTGCTTATGGAGAGTCATGTCCTGGCTCATTTGTACGTGCTAATAGGCTGTTAGCTGTACTCTCTGCAGTGTATTAAAGGGTGACTTTTTGGGCGAGTCGAACAGTCTTCTGGATTCCTTTGGTGTGTCTAAACCAAACATTCACTGAGGTTGGGATTTATTGAATGGTTCCACACGCAAACACGGCTTGTGAAATATTTCTACTTTTTGACCTCTTAGCTTTTAACCATCTCCAAATTCGCACTGATTTTTCTTTTAAATGTGAATCAGGAAAGGAGCAAGACAAAGTACCGGTGAGGAGATCAAGGGCTCCAAGCTTGGCCGAAACAGAAGAAGCACTGGCTCAAGCGGTGTGGTGTTGGGCTGGTATCGCAACGTAAGAGTCCTTCATGCATTTGAAATAGATGCGTCTTCTTGCCCGCGATATGTCTGTGTTTTTCTAAATGTGTATTTTTTTTTTTTTCAGTGACAACAGCTTTTCCCTGCTTGCAGACGACGTTCTCGGGTCATACCTCCTGTGCCCACATCCTAAAAACCCCAAATGTGGCTCTCTCATCATCCGCTTTCCCTCTGGCCTGATCACCCACCTTATCGGAAACACTCACAAAGGGAAATTCCTGCTTGAGGTAAATGTTTTGCTACGGTTAATTATTACACAGAATTATTAGCAAACGGTGAGTCTGCCAGGTACATTTTTACTTAGTTTGTACTGTAAACAAATGTATCGGATTCATTTGAGCTACCAAGGATATATTCACACACCAAACATGTCTTTTTTGACTATTTTTTAGATAATCATAAAGAAGCTGAATTTTCATGATTGCATTGATTTATTAATCTAGATTCCTTATAGGAACATATTCCTCTGCAATTGAGGGTCTTACTAATAAACCAAGGGATGTTTATTGGGTGTAAAAAGAGTGTTAAAGAGGCAAACACTGAGACAGACATATTATCTGTGAAAACTGAAACCAAGAATTGAGTCATGTTTGCATTTGATTATAAATGTCAAACTGATACTGTGTAACCCTAGCTGTTACTTCTGCTTTTACAGTAATATTTTTGTTTATTTCTCAGCAATGCAAGACTGAATTCAGTTCCATAGCAGAGCTGATCGAACACTACACAGAGTCTCGGGAAGAGCTGCCGTGTCTGCTGAGCTGTGCCCGGGTAAACCACTGTTACGAGTGGGAGGAGAGTTCCAGCTCTCAGCAGCCTCTAAACCCACGCAAGAGCCTAAACAAAGCCATAATTAAAAGTACCAACAGAAAGGACTTGGTTTAATCACTGGACACTGGAAAATGTGGAATTCCAATCTCAGAATGAGTGACAACTTTTTTGATTTTTGCACATGTATCCTTTTGGGAGGCTTCACAAAAGTGTTGGCACTTAATGTATGTAGTATACTAGTCATTTTATAACGGGGTACTTATTTAAAGCTGCTTTTTTATGTCTTTCGATACAGTCTTTTTAATAGCCCTGAAAGGCTAGAATAGTTTATTTGTGTTTTTAAGACGTGAAACCTAACTAATTGATTGGGTCATACAGAATACTTTTATTTCTTGCAAGTTGCACAAATATATTTGATCAAATGTTATTATTCCTCCAATTTTAATCTTGCTTTCATGTTTCTCTTAATGTGTTTAGACGTTAGACCTGGGGAATATGTAAGCAGTAATCCTATGCCCACAATGTGTTATGGTGTAAAAAAATAGGACCATGATGATATTAAATATTTCTATATCTCGACACCTTAGTGTATAGCTTTTTCCTGTATGATGGCCCCTAAGAAGGGTTATGCTTCTGTGTTTTTAAAGTTTATTACTTCTAATTTAAACTGGTACTTTTTGCATGCAGTTTACCTAAATTAAGTCTTTATCATAAGATTGTCTGATATTTTGTTGTTATTCCTAAATTTTCCATTTCAATTTAGGTAATAAATGTGATTATTCTGTACTATCTTTTACACATAGGGTAATTTTCATATTGTTCACCCCTGTTTGAGATTAAACAACTGGGGTTCTCTGTTTTCAACCAATTTCCTGCAAAAGTGTTGATTTTTATTATTTATGACTCTGCATACCACAACATCACCTGTGGCTTTGGTATTGAGGAGGATAATACTTGCTGCTTAGTATTATGAGACAATGTATACTGTACAAAGTTTCTAAATCTTAGAGCAGAACTCTAAATTACATTGTTCAATTATCGTGATACACACTCAGTTTCTAAGGTTTACTTATTTTATAATCATCGATAAATAAATAAATCCTACATTTATTTAGGTTATGATCCGTTTTTGTTATCTGTTTTATAGAAGTGAATTGACCTTAATGATTGCTCTGGCTTGCAGTTTGTGGTGATTGTTGTATTTCTATTGCATTTACACAAGACCGGTGTTGCTCTTAAATCGTCCACCCAATAAATACCAATGAGTGGCTTAAAAACAGAAACACCTTTCTGTATTATGTTATCATCTGAAAACGTAAAAAATATTCAACATCTCTCAACAAAGATTGCATCTTTTAACCTTTATGAATGCATGAGTTATTAACTTATTGTACCACATAGGTTTTTGGAAGGTGAAACGAAATTTACATAATACAGGCATCTGTGGGTAGCCTATTTGTTTAACCCATTTTCTCCTATACTAAAAACATTTATTTGTAACTCCCTAAAATAAAACTGTTATGTATCCAAGCAGTATTACTACAAAACAGGCAATGGCAAGGACACAGTGTGCAAACTCTGCAATTTGGAAACAATAAGTAAGTGTAATTTCAGTGTAAGGGATTAAAAAATGCTGACTCAAATGTAGTTGGCTAATTTTAGCTAGTAGGCTGGCAGTAGGATGTAAGGTTAAATGCCGACACCACATATCTGTCAAGGGTCTGTAGTGGTCTTTCTTGTCCAAAAAATTAACTTATTATACCATTATTGCGTAGTGATGTAAAAATATATAAAATGCATGTATTCTTGCACTTACCATTAGCCCATAAATGGACTGCCCTCACCAAAATGGCCGCCGGTTGCGGTAGATTCGGTTCCATTGGTCAACGGTTGTTTATGGTTGCTAAGCAATGTCAATGCTGTGGGAGGAACCACGAACCAGTGCAGAATGGAATGGAATCTGTAACGACACCTAAACAGGAAATTAAAAGTCTCACTTTACTTTTTAAGTCCATAATTATTTTGTTGGTGGTGTTTGATATCCTCTGGGATGGGAACCGGGAAGGGAACTGTTTTTCAGCCATTTGTCCGCGTGCTTTTAAACTAGGTAAGCTAATGAGGCTCAACTCAGCTGTGTTACGTTACATATGTATATGAAATGATAATTGAACAGTGTTCTTTGTTTTTTTTATCTTTAGCTAGCTACTGTATAAGTCCACTGCTGTGTTGTGGATGTTGAGCCATGGGATCAGAGTCAGTGAAGGTGGTTGTGAGGTGCAGGCCCCTTAATGACCGGGAGAAGGCTCTCGGCTCTAACACGGTTCTCTCCATCGACCCGCACCGCTGCCAGTGCTTCATAGAAAAGCCCGGGGCAGTGGATGAGCCGCCCAAACAGTTCACCTTTGATGGAACCTACTTCATTGATCAAACCACTGAGCAGATGTACAACGAGATTGCCTATCCTTTGGTTGAGGTAAGCTCTGGCACCCACTTTTGATTCTGTTTTTTTTTAATTTGTTTAGTTTTCAGTGCCAACACACAGAAGCATTACAAAAGTAGTCACTAGTGGTCACGGGACACCCTGAGTCCAACAGCCTTATTGCTCATGACAGCAGACCTCATTATTCACTTAACAGGTAGCTGTCAGTCACTTTCAGAGGTCAGAAGGGTGCTTTATAAAGAATTCTCTTGCATAAGGTCATTAATGCCAGACTTTATTCCTATAATTGTCTTTACAGGGTGTCACTGAGGGATACAATGGCACAATCTTCGCCTATGGACAGACTGGAAGTGGGAAGTCTTTCACCATGCAGGGGGTATCCGACCCTACAGCCCAGAGGGGGGTCATCCCACGAGCCTTTGAGCACATCTTTGAGAGTATACAGGTAGATGAAAAAATATATATATTTAGCAACACAAAAATAAACAACACAGTACAGGAAATTTAAAATTATGGAAGTTATGCTACACCACAATTTACAAGAAAGGTACCATTATACTTAAAATGAAGAGAACATTTTGCATATTTATTTAATGCACAGATAGATGAAAAATTCACAAAAGTGACAATTAATTCTCAGGTTAATAAAAAAATAATTGGTCAATGGTTTCAGCTTCTGAAAAAAAAAGCAAGGATCCACTTCAATTTAAATATTTTTGTAGAAAATAACAAGGTAAACTAATAATGCTAGTGTAATAATAATGCTTAAAATTGATTTATTTGTCTTTTAGAAGTATTTAGGTAGGTTGGGATCCGACTAAGCACTTTTTGTACGCCATTCCAGCTACGACTTTTCTTACATATAGTCTCTGTCCAGGCTTGTCTGAGCTTTATGTGCTCCGAGAGACTCATTTGATGTGTTTATGTGTGCAAGCTAGTGTGCAGAAAATACAAAATTCCTGGTGAGGGCCTCCTACTTGGAGATTTACAATGAAGAAATCAGAGACCTATTGGGAAATGACACCAAACACAGATTGGAGGTAAGTCTTTTGTTGTTTCAATAAACAAATCAGAAGCCCAAAGGATTATTGCTCTTTAGTAAGTAAAGGATTATAGCTTCTCAGGCTATTCTCTGTCAGTGAGCTTTTTGTGGACTGTGCATGTACTGTGTAAGTTGCCATGGTGACTTACAAGCACAGTAGTTGCTTGAAGGTCAAGGTGTTTGAACAAGGTGACAGATTTGGATTGTGTCTATGTGTTTTTGTGTGGTTGATGAACTTAGCTGAAAGAGCATCCAGAGCGGGGGGTGTATGTGCGGGACCTCTCCATGCACACTGTGCACAGTGTGGGTGAGTGTGAGAGAATCATAGTGCAAGGCTGGGGGAACAGGGCAGTGGGCTTCACGCTGATGAACAAGGACTCCTCTCGCTCACACTCCATCTTCACCATCCACCTGGAGATCTGCAACACAGGTGAACACACACACACCTACACACACACACCTACACACACACAGACACTGATGCAATACGTTTAACATGTTGAAACATATTGACATTCCGTTTAATATGTGATAAAGGCATTTTTGTCTACATGAAGGAACATGTGCTTGATCTTCCTTTCTTTAAAGAGGCCCTATTATGCTTTTAGGGTTTTCCTCCTGTAGTGTGTCATAGAGGTTTTGGTGAATGAAAATGCTCTGCAAAGGCTAAAATCCCAAATTCCCTCCAGAGAGATTTTCTCTCCCACGCACTCCCCCCCTGTCTGAAATGCCTGCATTAGTGCTCCAACCCATTCTATATGATAGGTGAAGGGGCGGGACATCTCTAAGCGGTTGACTAATCACATTACATTACATTACATTTCATTTAGCTGACGCTTTTATCCAAAGCGACTTACAATAAGTGCATTCGACCAAGAAGATACTTATTGTCACAACAGAGCCATCTAGCTAACCAATCAAAGCAGACTGGGCTCTGGTTTCAGACAGATGGTGAAAAGAGATGCTGCAGCAAAGGCAGTATGAGAAAAATAAATGCCTTTTTGAACATTAAAGCATGGAGACATGTCACAGTAGAGCCACAAAATACAAATATGAACCTGAAACCTGAAAATGAGCATTATAGGGCCCTTTTAAATTCCACTTTCTGAAATCCTTGTGATAGTGTGTCGTTTTTATTTTGTATGCATCCACTCTCCACTGAACTTAGATTTTCCTGAATTCCTTTTCAATCAGATCATAAAAACTTTGATTTAAAAAAACTTGTGGATGATGAAAGACAAATAAATGTTAAATGCTTCATTGCAGCCTGCTTTATTTGCAATGGACTATAGAGAATATGGATAAGATAAATTGCGATCTTGGTCATTACTGGGTGGATTTTTCCTTGCATAAAAACCAACAAACAATAATACAAGTCAAATTAAAATCACCCAACTGCACAAAAGCCCATGAATATTTTAAAATAATGTGTGACCAGCTTTGATACATTTAAATGCTGAATAGGAGAGATGATCATAGACCCAGACTCAGCAGGTTTAAAAAAATAATAATTTCAGGGTGTCTTTTTTACTAATTGTAACAGTAACAAGTCACATTTTTCACAATGTTCTTTGTCATGCCATATTCTCAGATGCAGAAGGCCAGGATCATCTACGAGCAGGTAAACTTAACCTGGTTGACCTGGCGGGAAGTGAGCGTCAGTCTAAAACCGGTGCTACAGGTGAGCGGCTCCGCGAGGCCACCAAGATCAACCTGTCCCTCTCGGCGCTGGGTAACGTCATCTCTGCGCTGGTGGACGGACGCTCCAAACACGTCCCCTACCGAGACTCCAAGCTCACCAGGCTGCTGCAGGACTCTCTGGGAGGAAACACGCGCACATTAATGATCGCCTGTCTGTCCCCCTCGGATAACAACTACGAGGAAACCCTGAGCACACTGCGCTATGCCAACCGGGCCAAGAGCATCCAGAACAGGCCTCGTATCAATGAGGACCCCAAAGATGCTCTGCTGCGGGAGTATCAGGAGGAGATCAAGAAGTTGCGGTCCCTTATCTCAGGTCAGATGGGCACCACTAACCTATCATGTAAGTATTTTTTTGACAAGCCTTTTAATTCAAGCCAAAAACACATTTTTATTTGAATATTGCTAAATGATTTTAATGCTACCAAGAGATATCGAGACGTTCCACCTGGATACGCTTACTTTGTGTGATTTTTAACGCCTGCTTTTTATCCTACTTTTTCTTCTATTTTGCATGCAGCTCTGCTCTCTGGTCACTTTTCTGAGGAACCCCCTGCTGTTCTTTCAAGGCCACAGTCCAGCACCACAGAAGTAGAGAAGGAGAAGATTAAAGAGGCAACTACAGGCCGTTCCCACACCCATATATCACTTCACATCTCTACATGCTTTGTATAAAGGGCAGGTGATTTATCGGGCTGTATTCTGCTCTCGCCACAGGAGTACGAAGAGAGGCTGGCCAAGTTGCAGGCTGAGTACAATGCAGAGCAGGAATCCAAAGCAAAGCTGCAGGAGGACATCGCTGCCCTGCGTTCCTCCTATGATTCCAAACTGTCCAATCTGGAGAAGGCTCGAGCCAGCAGGGGGAGCTCTGGCCCCAAGAATGAAAACAGAAAATCATCTTCCCAAGAACCAGGTAACTAGTTTTGAAATGTGGTCCAGTGCATATCAGCATGTCAAAAAAGCTTAAGTAAACACTCCTGCTGAACACAATGTTGTTGTATGAGATTGCATTTTCTTATCAAGAGTCCTTGTTTTTGTATATGTACTATCACTGCTATGGATTGTCTTGCTTCTAAGCATCAGTAAGTGCTAGCTGTATGACAGAGGTCTCAGAAGAAGAGGGCTCCTGCCACACTGATCCCGTTTGCCACAAAACAACTGGAGAAACTTCCCAGACCAAGGTACTGTTCATTAGCACCTTCCAACACTACCAGTAAACATTCAAGATATGTTATAGTTTCTATATTAGGTATTTACCATTTTAAAAATAACTGCTGGACATGAATGCTGACATTCAAATACTTATTGGATATTATTTCCTCATGTTGGCGAGCCAGCCTGCTGTACCAGCAGTCGGTGTCCCAGAAGGTCCAGACAGAGACGGGCTCAAAGACTCTCTCCTGATGTCACTGCAGGGCCTCTGGACCAGCAACATGTCCTGGAGAGGTTTGTAGAGACACATTGTACACACAGAACCAGCCATTACAACTGCTGGCACTTTATGTCTTTTTACATGATGTCTTTCCAACGTTGTGCAAAGGATGTGGAGCGTGACGCTATAACACCATAACGTTTTTGTATACCAGGGTTCCCACGCATCCTAAAAAAGCCTTAAGAGGCATTCAATTGATATTGAATATATGAATAAATGTATAAAAATAAGGACTTAAAGGTGGGGTAGGTAAGTTTCAGAAACCGGCTCGAAATACACTTTTTGTTATATTCCATGGAATGCTCTTAACATCCCGATAGCAATGAATATCTTAAGTGTTTTGACAAAAAATCCATAAAAAATGTCATCTGTGGAAGCCGTGGCGCTGTAAAAAGCACGACCAATCATTTTAGCCGGCCCGGCTAAAATAACTGGATGGCCTACCTGCCTGTCAGCCTTCCATCTGTGCACAAACTTATCTCGTGCCCTCATTGGTCATGTGCGCGTTCGTGTGTGTTGGAGGAGGGGCTCTGTAAGGAAGTGGCAGATTTTTCCGGCTGTGTATTTTCAAATTCTAGCGCACTCGAGCTGGTTTCTCCAAAATTACCTACCCCACCTTTAATTGGTATTTAATTTTTAAGTACATATTTCAAAAGTCTTGAACATACTAGCACATAGGAAATAGGATTGTATGCATACTTTTCTGAAGTTGCAATGTAAATAATTCTTTGAATAATTGGTGACATATTTTTGGGAAAATAATTGTAATATTAACATCAGTTAGATCTTGAAATTGCACCTTAAATGGTCTTGAACTCTAATTCCAAGTGGCATTAAAAAGGTCTTAATTTGAACTTGCCTAAATTGTAGTAACCCCGTGTAGACAATTGTTCCGATAATTAAGCATGTAAAACAAAGTATTGCACAACATAAGAAATAAAAAATCAAATATAATCATCTAGAAATAGAAAATAAAACAGAACAAAAATGGTTGACCGTGAAGATAAGAATCTGTAACTATATAAAACACTATTGAAGTGCCAATTTACAGCTAAAAACATCGTACTCATTATGTGTCCACTACAATTGAACTATAAAATGGATCTGTACCAAGATTAATAGTGCATTTAAGTGTTATTTATTCAATTTAAGTTTCAGACATGACAGTCCAGTATGATCAGTTCCCTGTTGATCCACCTGTCCCCAGACTGCAGCAGCTGGAACAGGAGGTGGTGGGAGGAGAGCAGGCCAGGAACAAAGACTTGCAGCAGAGACACAGGCAGAGGAAGAACCTGGCTGACCAGCGAAAAGTCCATCTTATCAGCGCTTTGTCACAGAACAGTGAGGACAGTGAACATGTGCTGTTAAATGTCTACAACTCCATCCAGGAGGAAGTCCACGCCAAAAGCCAAATAATGGTCAAGGTCCAGGGAAAGGTGGGTCACAGCTACAGTACAGTAGGACAAATATTAAAGTTTTTATGGGAACTGCAATGGGTTTGGAGCAAAGTTCAACGACTGGGTTCAGGACGTGCAGTACGAAATACCACAGATTTTACTTAAAGGTCCCATGTCATACTTTTCCGGGTAGGAGCTCCAACAAGCCGTTTAGGACAGAGAGTGAATACACATACTATACAGAGATGCTGTATGAGAAACCAATGTGAGTTTGGAACATTGAACAATGTAAATCTATTTAGTAGACCTCAACAATGGAATTATGATCAGTAGAAATGGCCATGTCATGGGACCTTTAACACCAAAAATGAATATATAATATATGAATAAATTATATATCTAGTAATTTTTGGGGATAAAAAAGGAATATATCAATATTCAAAAATTAATAGAACTCTATCTTATAGTAGCCCTATAATGTTCATTTTCAATTGTATTTTGTGCCTCCAGTATGACATGTTTCCATGCTTTAATGTTCAAAAAGGTCTTTATTGTTCTCATACTGCCTGTGCTGCAGCACCTCCTTTCACCCTCTGTCTGAAACCAGAGCCCAGTCTGCTCTGATTGGTCAGCTGGCCGGCTTTGTTGTGATTGGTCAACCGCTTAGAGATGTTCACAATGTGTTTGAGCGCTAACAAATAGAAGCGCAAGTGTTACGTAGTGACGTCACTATGTCTCTGAATTATACTTAGCCCAATGGAGGCGTTTAGGCAGGGGGGAGGGAACTTAGCCTTTGCAGACCATTGACATGCACCCAAACCTATATAACACACTACAGGAAAGGGAAAACCCCAAAAGGCACAATAGGGACCCTGTAGCTCAGCCCTTTTGGTGTCACTACTTCTACTTAAGTAAAGCATCTGAGTGTTTCCCCCCCACTGGTGACAGCTGAAAGGAGCCAGACTGGAGATCCGGGACCTGCAGGCGGAGTTCGAGGTGGAGCGGGATGACTACCTGGCAACCATCCGGCGGCTGGAGAGGGAGGGCCAGCTACTGCACAGCCTGCTGGAGCGCATGGTGCCGCTGGTGCGCCGCGACTGCAACTACAGCAACCTGGACCGCCTGAAGAAGGAAGCTGTGTGGGTGGAGGACAGCGCCACCTGGAGGCTGCCGGAGGTGACGGTGCAGAAAACAACACTGCCTTCAGGTGCACAATGGCATATTGGAGTGAAATGTGTGTCAGTTTTAGTAATGATGTAGGGCTATAATCCTATTTGTTCTGCAGATTACTATGCTTATACAGGAAAACATTCCTGCCTACAATTTAATATTCCATTCCTTACACACTTAATGTATATATAATATCCTGCTTTATATTTTGTTTACTGTAAATTTGTATTTCAACATGTACGTTTTCTACTTTTTTAATGCTATTTTATTTCTATTTGAGATGTTTCTATTTTGAATTGTTTATTTCTAGTCTTTTCATTTCTCTAATGTACAATGCCTTGTCTTTTTACATAAACACTTCCCAAATTGGGATCAATAAAGTACTTCTTATCTTATCTTAATATTATCTTGCTTTCTTTCTCCCTCACAGCAGGGGCTCCGAAGGTTTCAGCTGGCAGAGGTCCAGCAGCTGATAATGGAGAGCCCTTCATGGTGCGTTCATGTTCCACGCATCATCCAACACACACCTAACACTGTCACAGAGCCTTAACCCTGTTGTGTTTTTAGCAGATGGAGGAGGACAGGTACAAGGAGATGCTGGCCCGCAGTGACAGTGAGAACATCGCCAGCAGCTACTTCAAATCAAAGAGAGCGAGCCAACTGCTGGGATGAAGCTACCAAGGGACACGGTAGGGACAGGACAAGCACACACAGACATTTACTAATGAGATGCTACAGTTTAGTTGGCTAGTTAGCTTAGTTTGACATGGTGATCTCACTGTGGTATATCTTTTTTGGGGGATTCTGAACTGTATGCAGACCAATATCATAAAAACAATGGTACAAAATGAATCATGATTAAATTGTAGAAGGTCAAAAATACTTAAATGTTACTTTTTAATTCGAAAAAGAAGACACACTTGGGACACCAATATTTTACCTGGTAGAACTGGCGTCTACCCTATCTACAATAAAATGGCCATAAAAATAATATAGAAAAATAAATAAACGACACATTTAACGAATAATTTGCTAAATATTAATCTCAAGATTCAAGATTCAAGGGTTTTATTATCATATGGACAGTAGCTACAGTGTAGTTATGGCAATGAAAATCTTAGGTACCGAGCTCCGCCAACTATGCAACATATTATATAAAGGACATCAGACAACAAAATAACAATAATAATAATACAAAAATAAGTACGATACATTTCATATTTAGGTGTTTATGCTCATGTTGGTTTCACCCATCTGATGGAGCTCTCTCTCCTACAGCGGTCCACTCTCCCCCCCCGGCTAACGGGTCGGCCCACCTCACAGTGAGCGGCTCCACCATGAGCTCCCCTGTGGGCTCAGACTCTGTGTTCCCGCGCCCCTTCCGCCTGGAGTCTCTGGGAGTCCCTGTGCCCAATGGGAGAGTGAAACGCAAGAAAAGTAAATCCCACATCCATAACGAGGGGATTTAAAATAACATCCCTTAGGTACTTAAATACTTAAACACATCTCACTGTCATCTGTTTTTTTGAATATATACCCTGTTATTGGTCACATACATTATACATTTATTATTTGAAGTCTAATGCCCACCAAAAAAAAATACTACCTACATTCTGAAACTACCGTTGAATTTTTTGCACTGTACCTAAACTATGAAACTCTAGCTACCATAATATTTCATTTCTATTGTATTTTGCTATTGCTGATTGTAAACCACAATTAAACCTGTTCTTTATCTAACTTCCAACATCTTGCTGCTAAATATAAAAATAAAACAAATGACTCCACCACTTTATGGCATGATTCTTTTTTTTTTAGACATGGGTTGTTGAGTGTGTTACACAAATTAGATCCGAGTCTGAGTTTGTGTTGTTGCAGCTACAGATGACTCCACTGTCACAATTAGGTCAGGGGGGCTGTTGTCATGGCAGCAGCGTGTACAGGTAGTCCAAGCTTAACTCATGTTACTTATGACCTCTGGGGTCAGCGTAGTGGATTATTATTAGTGGATTACTTAAGGATAATAGAGACAAGAGAGCTCTTTTTATTCTGTAGGCAATGTCAAAAGGTTGCATGGATTTAGTTTTAATACTGGATTATGATTTTAGAATATCCTATCATCAAGTATCCTGTTGTTTTAGTTTTTTGTTTGTTTTGCTAACACAGCAACAGCTCAACGCCGTAGTAGCATTTGTATCTCTACTGATGAATCAATCATTTCCGCAGCTCACTTTTCTGTCCCGGTATCCTATTTCCGAATGTGGCCATGGCCTGATTTCTTCACCCATTGTTTAATATTAGTTGACCGGCAGAGAGCCGTGTCAGTTTCAACATTTGACACCCTTTGTTTGCCTGTTTGCCAGACATACTATACACACATTCTGGGCTAGTAGGCCAGCTCCTGTCCTGACCGAGAGATAACACTTCAGAAGCCAACTGTAATCGTCTCTCACAATAATCAACCACACACTAATTTAAGACTGTTGCGTAACCAATGCCTGGCCATTTAGATAAGTAGGTGGTGGGAATTAGAAGTCTTACATGGAAGGGATAGTGAGAAAACAGAAAGGAAGACACCGGTGTGCTAAGAGGTGGGGCTCAGGATAATCGGATAATGGAAGATCAGCTGAGCAGGCTTTCTCGTTGCTCGAGTGGCGTGTAAGATGAGTAGTGTGACTGTAAGTGGAGCGCTGGATGAGGCAGGCACGTAAACAGGGATGATAGTTGGACTGAATCAAAGACCTTTTGTCTCTCTGCAGCTGTACCTGCAGGATGTTATTCAGCAGCTCAGTCTGAAAAGCAAACTAAGTTAATCACATTTCAATCACAACATGTATAAAAGATGTGAGGTTAAAGATAACAATACACGGTATTTAACATGCAGATGTCTTTATTTTCACAGGTATTCATGAAAATGGTAAAAATCACATTATCACTCTTTTTAATTCTGGTTGAACTCATCCAGTATTTAGACAATAAAGGCAGAGGCTTGGACACAGTCTGTCACATTTAAAACCATCTACACCATACATCCTGTACAAATAGTAGCAAAAACAAATCCGGAGCTTGATACATAGGATGTACTGCTGATACGTTTTGAAGATTAGAGAATACAGAAAAATCAACCCAATTTTTATAATAAAGATCTTCTCAACATTCTACTTATAGGCACAACTGGGATTTGTAAAACAATCAGAAATGTAAAAAATCTGTTGATTTGGGTCGATGTTTACTTTTAAGTGCAGTGGAGCAGCATATTATGTGCAATATAATGGAAAGCCATAATATGGCTCTAAAATGTTTTTATGTGCAAAATAGGTTACCTGCAATATTTATATTTGTATTCTCTTGGTAAATCAGGATAAATACTTGTTTATAGCCATACATTTGTGTGTGCATACTGTATGGAAATGAGTATTTAACCAACCATTCATGTGTAATAGGCTGATTAGGTGTGGGTCTTGAAAAATCATATTTAACTGAAATTTGTTTAAAAAAACACAATAAGATATCCTGATTAGATGGCATTACATCAACATACCATTTAATCAACACGTAGAACCTTAAGGATGCTTTTTATAGATGAAATCTACAAAAGATCCATAATCGAGAAAAAAACGACCCTCATGTACCTCAATCCAGTCCCCTGTATTGCAAACTATATTAAAAGGTGTGATCTTGCCCTTTAAACTCTCACTCTTCTTCATCCTCTCCTGCTTGACTCTGCCAAAGCACCAAGTGCCAAGTTTCCACTCAATGCTCTAATCTCTTAAAGCTGGTGGTATTCTTGAACTCTGCGCACTGCTTTTACTCAGGCACTCTTCTGCTGTTTACCTGATTCAGTCTTTGAGCAGTCCAAGCTTTCTGAGTGCTTCCTTTCGATCCGCTGCCATCCCAGGCACCACCATCACCGTATATCCCACTGAGTTTGGGGGTTTGTGGGGTACAGGCTGTGCGTTTTCTGCATTTCTGTGTTGGTCCCGTGTAGCAGCGCGCTCTAGGCTAGCTGCCTTCACTCCGTTGGATGGAGCGGAATGTGACGCGGACGCAGGCAGCTGGTCCCGTCTGGAGCAGAGATGGAAGCTGGCACTGCTCTGCAGAGCCTTGTTCTTGGGCTCTGTGGGCACATGAGAGTAGGAAAACGATGGGCTTCTTGATGGGTTAGCATTAGATGGACCTCTTGAGAATCTGTTGGTCGTCGGGTCCAGAGAGGAGTGAGATTTAGTGGGAGGCCGTGGAGCTACTGTCTCATTTTTGGGCTGTTCGTCTTTCAGGAGACCGAGCTTCTCCAAAGCCTCCAGTCTTACAACCTTGGGGTCTTTCGCATTCTTTATATTGTACAAAACATCTTCTGCATTTGGGGTTTTAACAGATGTTTTGGCTGTTATCTGTTTGGGTTTCGGGGCCACAACTGGAGGGTCTGTCTTGGACTTAAAAGCCTCCGAGTTAAATCTGTCAGACCTTGGTAGATTTCCAAAGTGTGGGCCTTCCTCTGTGACAGGAAGGTGCTTGTTCAAGTCTATTGTATGATCAATCGTGGGACATAGAGGCGTCTTCTTTGTTGAGGCACTCCTCCGCAAATAAACCAGTGCGTCGTAGGACAGGGGGCCTCTCGGTAAACCTTCAGTCAAATCCCTGGGTTTGGTGGCAGGAGGTATCACAACATTAGCATCGAAAGATACATGGTGGTTAACAGGTTTCGGCTTGTGTTTGTGATCAGGTTTGTTGCTTGAAGGAGGGAACTGAGACTTAGAGCTCAGGTTTTTGTCAGGAGAGAAACCTGCCTTTGCATTTGGTATGGAACATGGAGAGCTGCTAGCTATAGCAAACGGTGTAGGAACCAGGTAGCTGTGCATGGGTTTGGTGTCCGCATTTTCCGAAAAGTCTTGTTTCTGCAAACCTAAATGACAAACACTTGTTGGTCAATAGAAAGTATTTCATTCAGAACATTTAAGGTAATTCTGCATTTGGGCCTTGAGATGAACTCACTGCTGAGCTTGGTTTTGCTCATGGAAGCCGACAGGTCAGCCAGTTTGGAGACCAGGTTGCCGGCGCTGGGCAGTTGGTCAGGCTCATCATTAGACAGCCCACTATCCTCCTCAGTATCCAGAGAATCAATAGTCTCCTCCAGAAACATGAGGCAGGCCTTCTCCTCAGCAGAGAGGTGCTCCAGACTATCATCACTCTGCAATGCATCAAAAGAGGACTTTCCTTTTGACAACACATCCATAATGAGATATCACACTAAATATGAGAAATTGTCAAACTGAAGAATTGAGATTTGACACCCTTTTTTATCGGAACAATCCTCGACTTTTAAATACACACATCTATGAAGCCACCTAAAAGTACCCATGTTGCTTTGCATAAGGAGTTGTAGTAGAGCTAATATTTTCTTAGATGCAAGAGATGAAGGTTAGAAACTTACAAAGATAGAGTTGGCGCTGACAACGCTGTCGCAGCTGCCGGCGCTGTCCATGCTAGTCTCCAGTCCAATGCCACCTGGCCAGGTATCGCTTTTAGGCATCTTTAGTGCCCCAATGTATCCAAGGTTAGTGGCAAAGGTTGTTGCGTTTCACTCTGTTAAAAAAGAAAATACATTGTGAGTTAAATTAAAAATAGTTTCTCAAAAACCTTGGCATGGTACAATTTATGAATATGTTATTTGATAAGTAACTTCTATTTAATAGATCATTCTAGTTGTGCCTATTTCAGTCACATTCTTTCTTTTTGTGTCTGTGTACCCTATCTCCCAACACATTGGGAATTCTCTTTAAAATACTTTTCTATTGCATTCTCTTGCAGTACCTTTGCATTCAATCTCTCGCAATGTTGTTGGTCGATCCACATTTTCTGTAACCTAGTGCTAACCTTGTGCAGCAATTTCTAATCAGTATTAAAGAATACCCAGTTTACAAATAACTAATGTGTGTGCAACCTACAGGTAGAAAACACACTGGTGTGATGTAATGAAGGGTTGTCTATAAACATTTATGTAATTACACGCTTACATGGTCTAATTTAATTCTTTAGACACATTTACTTTGACTTTTAAATGGAACCTATTAGCAGTAAGTACCAATACGTTGGTTCTTGCCTTGGAGAAATTACAAGAGTACTACAATGTCCAGACCTCTAAAGAACAGTAATGATAAAAAGAACAGAAGTTTACCCTCAATACTGGTTCAAAACTTCATGATGCCAGATGTGTAGTGTAAAAACTCTAAGGGGCTCAGGATACAATTATTGATCACATCGTCTGACATATTGTCAAAGCACCATTTAGTAACATTCAGTATTTTTGCACATGACTATTTTTTATACTCCAGACCTTTGACCACATCTGATCTGATGTAACTGCCATATGACATTTGATTTTTAAGTGTAAAGGAATTTAGACTTTGGCTTCCTCTGTTATGATTAAATAATGGACAGTACAATGTGCAAGGCCTTGGTTAACAATATTCGGCTTGGAGCCAGGTCAGCTGTACATTTGATCCCACAGAGGCTTTAGATTTGGCTGATGTTTAATACTTGAGAATTCCATGTAAACAGTGTCAAACCCTAACCTGAAGTTATGTCAAACACGATTACAATTATTCCTTGGTCACTTTAATATTATTAACATAAACTGTAAATGTGGGGTGCATTGTGGGTGCGCAAGAATCTAATATGGTATAGCACACATTCTATGATATCCATGTTTTCTTAATGCAAAATTATTCATTTGTGATAATATCTATATAAGTGATAATATCTACCTTGCAGGCGTCCTAGGGGAAATTAAAACAAGATTATGTAAAAACTGTTAAGTACAGTAACTGTTGAAAACAAGTCAATACTATTATAAATCTATTAAAAGTATTTTTAAATGTCCTAAATGCTTACTAAATGATCATAAAGTTAATTTCCATACTAAATTGGCATTAGATTATTACCATTTGCTGCCTGGAAGTTCATCAAGTTAGAATGTCTTACAAATGTTTCTAATGTTAAGGAAACATAGTTTGTAGTTAATGGCTAAAACTTCTGCATATGTTCAAATGGAGTAATGTTTAAACAATTTATAAAATAGTTTCTATCTCAATCATAAAACCTTGTTGTGCTTTACATGCAGATGAGCTTTGCAGAACGACAGGGTATCTTAGCTCAGTGTTTTTGACAGATATCTAGCTAGTCCTCTAGCTGCATGTGACTCAGATTACGGGACACATGCCACTCCTAATCTTCCTCGACCGGATCAGTTTCAGAGAGTGTGGAGGGCAGCAGAAACGATCCCATGAAAGCCATATGATATCCATCTTGTCTTACTGCAACACAATTCATTTGGGTGTATCTATAGAAATTATCATTGTTTTCTGATAATGTAAATATGAATACCAGGTTAAGGGATAGGTTCACTCCTGGGGATGGAAACATTTACAAATTGAAAGAACAGTTGTTCAACAGTTTCTTTCTACCAGAAAACACACTTTATAGACGAAAAATACATTTGACTTTAAATCTGAAAGTTTAGTATAAAGGACCGTCTGTATGTAGTGTAGAGAAATTTACTTTTGGATAAGTTTCAACACCTGAGAGGGAAGGCTTTTCTAGATAAGCCAAGAGAGGCACAACGGCACTCCTGTTCACCTGGGTTGCTTTGTCATGCCATCCCATCACTATCAGCTGGCAAATATGTAAATGTTCCCATATGTGCTGCTGTATTTTGGTCAGGATGTGAAACTGAGATAACATGAATTCTTTTAAACTGACACAATCTGGGTTGATTTGCATGCAAATAACAACACTGGGTATTAGAAGCTTCTGATTTTTGGTTATCTGTTTAAGTAATGAAGTATTATAGTGCTGTAAAGTGTGTTGCGTCAATGTGTTTTTCCCTTGTCATAACAAACCTTCAGACTACTAAGAATGTAGTTAGTCATTGACCCCTGTTGACCATTTCCAGTGAAGGGACATGGATGAATATACAGTGCATCGTAATGTTATCTCTATACTGTAGACACACCTATCAACAAAGTAGCTACCGCCAAAGAAAGACATGGACAAGCAGAGATTAAGGCAATAAACCTAAGTGCTTTGTCCAACTCCATGGAACATTATCTCTGCTATTAACACAGTGGCAGTTTTTTTATAATTTATTGTATCTATTAAAGAGCAACTTTCCAAGCTTGTATTAATGCATTGTTTGAAAGGGATTGTGCAACTGGGTTGAATCATCACTGTTTTTATTGTAAAGTTATTTTAAACCTCTGCCTCAAACCCCATGCCTTCAAACTAAAAGTAAATTAGAATTGTCATAAACAAAATATACATTTACCAAAATATGTTAGTTAAATGTAAGACTTCTAATTCAGCCCCAAAAGACAAGATAACTAAACGTTGTAAAGAAGTTATTTAATTACAACAGTAGCCTATGACATTATATACACATGTGTGGTAAGGAAATATAAATGGTTAAAGCCAACATTTAGAACTTATCTTAAGCTCAGGTTGATGTAATGTACTTATGATCAGCTCTCCACAAGAAAAACACGATTTTAACTCATTTAAATAAAGAGGTATTTAAACTGACCACGGACTGGAAATTGCACTAATTGAACACATACCTTGAATCTTCGAGCATTCGTCAGTTATCCATCTTCTGCTTCTTGTGCAAGTGAAGACGCGGGTAAATGAGAGAGTGGCTCTGTGTTACCTGCGCGAGGGACTTTGTGCTCTAAGCTTTTAGCCAATCAGAGAGCAGGATTCTCCTTAAGACCCACGAGCTCTCGTTGTCATATTACCTACAACTGCATTAAGCTGCTGATCAGTATCTGTTTCAGACTCTCTCTGCTGACTGTGGTGTGAAGTTGGGCTCCTTACTCAAAAAGTTACTTGTTACTTACTGCTGTAAAGGAAATATAAGTGGATTACTCTTGCGATAATTACTCCCAGATTTGGGTATAGTAAGTTACTATAACTATATCATACGAAAGATAAATACTGGTAAAATAACAATCTAATACGGGTTACTTTAGTAAAAAAGTTACTTTAGTAACTCATATTGGATTGTTATTTTAGAGAAATGTACTTTTGGATAAGTTTCAACACCTGAGAGGGAAGGCTTTTCTAGATAAGCCAAGAGAGGCACAACGGCACTCCTGTTCACCTGGGTTGCTATGTCATGCCATACCATCACTATCAGCTGGCAAATATGTAAATGTTCCCATATGTGCTGCTGTTTTTGGTCAGGATGTGAAACTGAGATAACATGAATTGTTTTAAACTGACACAATCTGGGTTGATTTGCATGCAAATAACAACACTGGGTATTAGAAGCTTCTGATTTTTGGTTATCTGTTTAAGTAATGAAGTATTATAGTGCTGTAAAGTGTGTTGCGTCAATGTGTTTTTCCCTTGTCATAACAAACCTTCAGACTACTAAGAATGTAGTTAGTCATTGACCCCTGTTGACCATTTCCAGTGAAGGGACATGGATGAATATACAGTGCATCGTAATGTTATCTCTATACTGTAGACACACCTATCAACAAAGTAGCTACCGCCAAAGAAAGACATGGACAAGCAGAGATTAAGGCAATAAACCTAAGTGCTTTGTCCAACTCCATGGAACATTATCTCTGCTATTAACACAGTGGCAGTTTAGTTTTTGTATTGTATCTATTAAAGAGCAACTTTCCAAGCTTGTATTAATGCATTGTTTGAAAGGGATTGTGGAACTGGGTTGAATCATCACTGTTTTTATTGTAAAGTTATTTTAAACCTCTGCCTCAAACCCCATGCCTTCAAACTAAAGGTAAATTAGAATTGTCATAAACAAAATATACATTTACCAAAATATGTTAGTTAAATGTAAGACTTCTAATTCAGCCCCAAAAGACAAGATAACTAAACGTTGTAAAGAAGTTATTTAATTACAACAGTAGCCTATGACATTATATACACATGTGTGGCAAGGAAATATAAATGGTTAAAGCCAACATTTAGAACTTATATAGCTCAGGTTGATAAGTTTAAAATTGTCATTTTAAAGTGAGACACAACAGAGTGAAGTTAGGTTTAGGTTGGATATTCGATAAACTTTCACTCCAGTCCTCTTATCCAGTGGCGGCTCCAGAGTATTTTTGTTGGGTAATCTATGGTAGGGCTAACCCATACAGTGGTGGGGCTCAAGTCAGTATTTGCAATGTAATTACATACACGCTATATCGCCCCCCTTGACAGTGAAACGCCATGCGTGAGGTTTAGACTATTTCCCTGTCTCAATCAAAATTGAACTGTATGAAATAAAACGGCACATTTGTCTTGTAGTAAATAAAAAGGGCGACCTGGAGCCAATCCTGCAATTTCCCCACAGGTGAAAAAGTTGACATGCTGAAAACCCAACCCCTGCACAGGGCCTGCAGGGTAAAGTATTCACACAGCCTCTTTCCTCTTCTCTCTGTGAGGAGCAGCAGGTTCAGCTTTCAGAACAAAGTAACAAAAATGGCATTATTTTTTTAAATATGTCGTGTAGTAATACATTTTTTTTGTTTTCTTCTCAAGAGAGTACCAGAATGTGTATTTTATGTTAATATTTCAAAAAAATGTTTTCGAAATGCAATCACATAAAAAGGCGAAGTCCTTCCCTTTCCGGTGGACCTCCATGGGACCTTATTTCGGAAAAATTATGTATTGAAGTCAATGGCGAGAGAAAAGTTATCTTTCGATCCCGTTTGAATTGTGCCACGAATTACACATATGATGTTTGTCAATTTAAAAGATAATTTTGCATGTTAAAAAAAATATTGTTTTGCCGTAAAACTTTGAAGTAAGACTTTTTTTGTGTGAAACCGCTCAATGAACTATACATCTCTGGTCTCGCACAACAACACACGTCACCAAGATGGCCGTCACTAGTACTGTCTTGCCAAACAAGGGATCGACTACCCTCACTATCACCACAATGAAACACGTCCAGAAGAATGTCATGCAAAGCTTCCTGCCTGCCTGCCTTCCTTCGATTCTCCCTGAACTGCCTGATTTTTTGAATGTTAAATGTTAACCATTTTTGCAGATAGCATGAAGTAGAAAAGATCGCCGATGCTAATGTAGCGTTAGCATGTCTCCCCCGGGGGCATCCGGGCTTAAACGGTGTATTATAGAATGATCACACCGGTGTGACAGTACTCTTCAAAGGGTTCACGAAATATGACTACTACTCTTACTGTTTAACATTTTGGGTTACTTAATGTTACTTAAAGGTGGGGTAGGTAAGTTTCAGAAACGGGCTCGAGATACACTTTTTGTTATATTCCATGGAATGCTCTTAACATCCCGATAGCAATGAATATCTTAAGTGCTTTGACAAAAAATCTATAAAAAAATGTCATCTGTGGAAGCCGTAGTACTGTAAAAAGCACGACCAATCATTTTAGCCGGCCCGGCTAAAATAACTGGATGGCCTACCTGCCTGTCAGCCTTCCATCTGTGCACACACGTGCCCTCATTTTTCATGTGCGCATTCGTGTGTGTTGGAGGAGGGGCTCTGTAAGGAAGTGGCAGATTTTTTCCGGTTGTGTATTTTCAAATTCTAGCACACTCGAGCTGGCTTCTCCAAAATTACCTACCTCACCTTTAATGTTAAGGCTAATAAAAATGACAAGGCTAAGGCTGTAATGCTAACTAACGTGCTTGCTACTAGCTAGGTAGCTAACTTGATCCAGCCACTCCTGGTCCTTTCATCAGACGGGAAGCGAAAGAACGAGCAAGACCCATTGCTGGTATGATTACAACCTGGTAATAAGCACACAGGCATCTTGTTAAAGTTATCTTATCTTAGCTATCTCTTATATTTAGTGGAGGAAAACAATTATGACATCACTTATGCGACTCTGGGATTTGTAGTCTTTCTAGTTGCGTGTGATGCCCCTGTGGGTTCATCATTGGAGAGGGTGTGGCTGTCCTGTCACTGCTGTGGTGATTGCATCGATTGCAGTAACTCAGGGCTGTGGTGATTGCATTGACTGCAGTAACTCAGGGCACCTGGGTCTGGTGCCCTGCAGCTATTTAAAGCCTCTCTGCTCCTCTCTGTTTCTCTCTCTGCTTCTCCCTGCAGGCACCCCGGTTTTGTTGAGTATGCTATGAGTTTCTTCAGTTGCTTCACTTTGTGCACTTCAACACTCTCACACACATACATGTCCATACAATCCTCACCCTGCATTTACACTACTGATACCACTGACATCCACACCTCATACTTTACTTGTTTTGCACTTAATTCATTTGGTTGATTTGAATGTTTTGCTTAAATAAACATATTTTGTTAAACGTGGATATGGTGTGTCTCCTCTTTGTTGTGGCCTTTTGAGCCGGGTCATAACATCTTATATTTCAACAGTTTTACGACAAACTGACTTTTTTGACATGGAAATGATTTTTTAAGATTGACAAACATCATATGTGTAATTCATGGCACAATTCAAACGGGAAGGAAAGATAAGTTTAAAAAAAAAATTAAAATGATAACTACAATCCAAAAAAACAGGGGAAGCCTGGCTTCCCTTGGCCATTTCCACTGCAGGGCCTCGCACGGCTTAGTACGGTATAGTTAGGCCTTGGTAGGCCAGGCTCACTTTATGCTGCGTTTCCATTACAGTTTAGGAACTGGGGTAGTAACTATAGTAACGCAGTGTAGGCGGAGCCGTGATGTCATCTTCAATGTGAACCACAGAAAACCAACATCAGCTGTTAGCTGTTAGCCCTCAGAGCTCACAGCTCCTCATATCTGTTCAGAAACTAGATAAAAGTTAAACAAGTGCAAAGTAAACCACAGACTGTCTGTGTCATGGCGAATACAGTCGCTGGTTTATTTATGTCTGTATAGGCCGTTGTTGTGAGTGTGGACGGTTGGAGCATATACTGCGTTCGCTTAGCCGATCTCCATTCAGAAAACACGCATTTTAAAGGTTTTTCGCCTGCCGTCTTGTCTGCAGACTTGTCAAAGCATTAATTCATGGTTTTTACTAACCCGTATCAGTATGTTGTTACTTCGGCCTCATTTTGAAACGTGTATTACAATTAAATCACGGTAAAATATGTTCATTTTGTTGTAGTTGCCAGCGATTCTCTCACTAGTTTAGCATACTCAGCCCGGTTGTTGGCCCGGAAAGAACCTCGATTTTGGAGAGCCAGAAAAACTGTGAAAAAGTACCCGCTAGCCGGAACTATGCCTAGTGGAAACGCAACCAAAAATGGGCCGGGCACGGCAAGGCACGCTTAAACCGCGCTGTAGTGGAAATGCGCCATTAGTAACCCGTATTGGATTGTTATTTTAAAGTGAGACAAAACAGAGTGAAGTTAGGGTTAGGTTTAGGTTGGATATTTGTTAAACTTTCACTCCAGTCCTCTTATCCACTTCTTATCGGACCATCAATACATTGGCTGGTATCTATAACTTTTTCCATCACGCCAAGACTTTGTTCATGAAATTATTGAAATGCTAAACTGTGACATTTTTCATATTTTTGGTAATCCTACACTGACTTTTTCATTGTTTTTCTGAAAGGCTATGCTACAGATTTTTTGACATAGGCCTACTATAATATGATTTTCATTTTTTTATATAAACATACTTTTAAGATAAGGGACCCTTATCTAAAACGTTTTTTTAAATAAGGGTCCCCCCTTATAATACAATTTTACTTTTTAGATAAGGGTCCCCACTCATGTCTTGAATACATTTTTAAAATAAGGGTCCCCCTTATCTAAAACGTGACACTTTAGATAAGGGTCCCCCCTTGAAAAAAAAAGTGATGGTCCCCCTTATGTCCGGAATATTATTAATTAATTATTTTATAAGGGTCCCCCGTTACAAAACTATTTGTCTGCGGAGTTTACATTTCACCTTGTGGGTCAACACAATATACTATATAACTTTTTTGTATTTTCGACTGTCGTTTTTTATTTATATTTTCAATTTACTATGTTTTTTTTGTATTTACAACATACTATACTATGTTGTTTTTAAACATATTTTCAACAGACTATACTATGTTGTTTTTTCTTTATGTATTTTCGACACACTATACTATGTTATTTTTCCTGATATTTTAGACATACAATACTTTTGTTGTATTGTTATATTTTTGTTATACTATACTGATATGTATAATATGATTATTTAGTCCATGCTGCTCTTTTTCTTTTCTTTTGTTTAAATATATAGACAAATACACACTATAGTATGATATTTTTCTGATATATTGAACATAGTGTAATATATATATTTTTTAAACTTGCTATACTATTTAGTTTTTTATGACATTTACAACGTACCTAGATCATTTTGACAAACTATACCATGTTGTTTTTCTGATATTTTCACATTGATTATGAAAATAATGCAATTAAAACATTGAAAAGTCTAATTTATATTCAATAGCTGTCATGTCATGTGCCCCAATGACTCCATATCAATGCGGATTTGTATTATTACCAGTGGCGACTGGTCATTAGGGGCAGGTGGGGCACAGCCCCACCTAGTGTCAGCAGAAAGTTTTACAAATAATGATTGCAAAGAAATGCATTAAAAAAAATATAAAATATATTTTAAGATCATGTTTAATCATCTGATTCGTCTGTACATTGCTGTTTTAGTCTGTGTTTTTCTAATTAGAACCCCCCCCCCACATAATTCAGAGCTGATTGGCTGTAAGTACGTGTGCCGCGAAAAGTGTGGTGTGTGAAGAGGAGACGAGAGAGGTGCAGTGACGCGTCCTAAAACCCGGAAGTAAGCTGCGCATGGGTTCCCTCGACAAAAAAGCAATGAGATTTCTCCATAGGATTTTAGAAAATAGCTCGAAATAAGATCTATGGGAAACCTACCTGTTAGATAAATGCACGTTTTGTTCAGCCGGATAATATCCACATGTCTACCCTACTTTTATCATTTTCCAATCATAAATCTATCGATTAGATTTATGATTCGACTTTTGAAACTACAAGAAGATAAGGAGGACAGGACTTTATAAAAAAGTAATAGAGATTTTTGTCCAGAAGGATAGCATGGACTTCATCTTCAAGTCAAGGTAAGACCACAATTTTATTGAAAAAGGGATCTTATTAAGAGAGAACAATCCAATGATAAAATTACATGTTCTGTTTAAAATTAATCGAAGCATCAGACTAAAAAAGCTTTTGAAAATAATAGAATATTTTTGATTTAGGTCAAAATATAATATTTGTAAACCTGAAGAGTCAGTGCCAGTGCCTCAGCAGCCATGAACCTCACTGCACGTCACTGCAGAAGCTTATATAAACATCTACGTTTTTTGTGCCCCACCACTTTTGTACATGTAAAAACGCCACTGATTATTACACTAGACAATAAGGACACCTACATATAAAAAATGCAGCAGTTTTTTGTATTGAAAAGTCATCCTTTTTTCCAAATGTTTGTCATGTGACCCAGTGACTTCAAATCAGCTAAATGAACTGTTCTCCATCAGTGTTTTGAACTAAAAGATGTTAATTATATGTTAAATAATAATACTGGTGCATTAATGGGTTTGTTGCATGATACTGCTGTAGAGGTTCAGTTATCTTTTGGGGGATGAGAAAAACAGCCCTGTTTTCAGCTTAGTGTAAATGCAAACGTGAAGTCTACTTATCTTTTATCTTGATTTTTTGTAGTAGCAGTACTGATGATGTAATGTAAATGGTGGTAAAACACTTTGTAAAATCATTTTACATCCAATTAAGAAGGGCTAGATGTTTCTTAACATGGCCCAGGATCAGGGTTGTTTTGCAAACAAGGGTTTGATTCCATTGGCCTGACTGTCAACAGGAGCTATAAATAGATTGGTAATGTGAGGAAAATGATATCAATTATTAGAAAATCTGGACAGAACTGTAACAATCTCTACAGAGATAAAACATAATTATTGGCTATAAGTGTTGGTGAAAAATAAGGAAATAATTTATACAAAATGACTCATACTCAACCCCGTCTGCTATAACTTTTAATTGTGACACACACTGAAGAAATCAAGTAAGTCCAGTTATTCCGTAGTGCTTAGTGTGCAACATTCATTGTTTTTGTCCTTGAAGAGTCATGAGATCTTGGTAAACACAACAAAGCCAGTTCCTACTTTCACTTTTCCCTGTTAAAACTACCTTAAGGTAACAGATGAGGGGGGAAATCATATTATTCACATTCAAATAATTAAGATAAATCTACAAGAAAATCTCAATCAAATCCTCCACTGTCAAATAGATTATTTGCAAACAACTCTGTACCAATATTGTCATCACAGAAAGTGAATTACAAATACTGGTTCTCAAGAGAAAAAGTAATCCCACAATTACATATTCTGGCCTCTAATTAATAATTTTTGAGCTATGGTTTTAAAGAAACAAGTGCATGCTTCATCCTTCTAGGCAGTGCAGAAGAGCAAAGAGATCATGTCTGACTTTAGCTGAAAATGTGAGAACATGCTCCATTTGTGCAACACATACAGTGTAATCATCTTTTATGACAAAATGCACTACATAGTAAACCAAAAAAATACTTTTTTTTAAACACCCTGGCAAAAGATACTTTAGGCCTTCAAATGTTAGCTGAAAAGTTCTAATGTCAAAGATAAATGGTTATTGTTGATTAGCTGTATCCTAAATGCATTCAGTCAGCAAGATTTCTCGTACATCTATTCACAGTCTCACACTTTAGATTTCGAGTCCCTCTCACCATCTTTTGTAATATTAAATAAACGCTCAAACAAATGAGCATGCTTAGTGTTTTTTCAAAATATGCAGCAATGTAAATCTAAAACTGGATTTAAAAAAAAAAGATTTCAGCATGACATTTGAATAAACACTATAATAAAAAAAAACACTCTACTTTTATGTTTTCAGCACCATTTCTTTTGACTAATCTAAAATAAAAAAAAGGAAATGAAATAGTCTCACATAATTAGTTAGGCTAACTTTGGATCACAATTGGCAACGTGACATTGTATTTCAAAATGCATAACCTCAATCTCAATGACCACTGCTCACTATATTCAAACCTAACTGTGCTGCACAGAAAAGATTTCTACATTTGACCAAATTATAAGTTGATCAGTATTCAACTAGTTTATGACACAAAAAACATGCTACATAACCAACATGATGAATAACAGTCATACTTGTTGTGCTGCACTTAAGACAACGGTGAGTTGGATCACATCATAGTGCAAACCATTCCTAGTCGTTTTAAACTCTTTCAAGAGCCAGATAGCCGGGTTTTAATCAAACTGAAGTTTAGTCCATCCAAGCAAGTATTTGCAAATTGGAAGATTTTTTCATTTAAAAACACATTCATTTTTTTCTACCGAACCAGCTATCAAGTCATCGAAAGGGTTAAACATTTTTTTTCCTAAGAATGGTTTGCTTTTTTTTTGTTGACCCAGATTAAAAAAACCTACGTAACAGACTAAAAAAGATGGTTTAGAGACATCGTAGCACGGCAGGAGCGTTCCTGACTTTGAGAACTTACAGCAGTTAAACAGTAATACTTAACAGGTTAGAGGCTGGACACAGTGTCTGCAGATTCTCCATTGATGTTGTGAGGTAGAGGATCACACAAGCAGAGTGACAAAAAGACCAACAAATTTGCCAGACGTGGGGCAAGGGGTTGGTAGATGTTGTATTTGTGAGAGGGAGAAAAGACAAAACAGTGTTCACACTTCGCCGAAATTGGTGTGGCCTGTGTCCTTGGCATGTTCACGCGCCTCCTTTTGTCCCACAAGGCCTTGCTGGCAAACCATGCAGCGCAAAGCGAAACGGTTAACGTCCGTGAACTGCCGTTTGCGGCGGGCTTCGTCCGCCAGCTCAAGTGCCAGAGCCAGGATGACGTCGTCCGTGGTGGAGAAGATAGTCAGGGGCGGAGCGTTGGAGCCGGGCGTCTCTTTCTGCAGGGGGTCGTAGTGGATGCCGTCGTAGATGAGCAGCACACGTTTGTGGTATCCAGCATCCTCCCCAAATCGATCCACTCGCACCGTCTGAGTGTCCACCACACAGATCTCACACTGGTAAAACTTGGACAGGATGGAGACCTCGATGGCCCCCCCCCAGGTGTCGTCACGTCTGATCCACGTGCAGTAGTCCTCGTTGGTCTTCCCCAGCACCGCTTCAGAGTAAGCTGTGGTGTCACTTGACACGATCTGGGCTATGAGGCCGCGCATCTCTGGGGCGCATGCAGGGTCATACACGCCCCCCTCCACCACATAATACACACTGGTGAAGAGGCATGAGTTGTCTGCTGGGACGACTCTACGTGCCAGCATGGGCGAGGCTTCCAGTCGTGGTACTTTAGTCACAGCGGGTTGTTCCTGAGGCGGCTTTGGCTTGTTTTTGTCTTCCTCTACAATGAGTGTGTCTCCTGTAGAGGAAGACCAAACCGTTTAGCCTAGTCTGACTTTTGTAAGAACAAATTGAGAGGAAACATCTATTTTGTTTACAGCTTTGCAGTTGTTAACAATATCAAGAGTTATAGTCAGAACACCTTAACTGCAAATAGGTAACTTTCCAGATTTGTTATAATAATTTGTTATAATAATAATTTATTCAAAAATGTACTTAAATGTTAACCCAGTCAATACATGATGTGAATTTATCTGAATGTTTGACATCAACATACCTGATTTGATAGGGTAGTCTTTGAGGTGAGCGTCTCCATTTTGAAGATCCAGGCTGCTGGGTGGATAACCAACCATGATTTTCTGCACATCACATGGGATACCAGTCAGCTCCTCCACCTTACTCTTCAGCTCTTGGACACAGGACTGGTGAGTCAAGCCCTGCATTATGTGGCTGCCATTTTTGGTTTTACAGCGAAGCCGCAACATTCTACCTGCAAAAACATTAGACATTGTATCAGTAGTAACAAAACTATACTCATCCACTAAGGCCACTTATCAAGTGATTTAAATAGCCAACAAGGGCACTTTTATGGACATCCAGCTTAATAAAAAACATCATATCAACTTATTAAGTCAAAAGGCATATTCTTGTTTCTGCTGCTGTCATTCTTATGCCTAATAGTAGTTAAGTAACAGTACTAGTTCCTCATCAATTCAAGCATCATTTACTGTCTTTCTGCCACATATGGTTGCACAACAAAGGGAATGAACAGCTGACCGCAGGACTCCGATGGGAGGAAAAGACAGACTTTGATGTGCAATGTTTCCCTGAGGTTATATTTTTGGTCGTTAAAATGCAGAGGATCTGCTGAAATTAGTGGTAACTTATTCACTTTTCATTTTGAATATGACACATCAAGTTGTTCTGATATTGTCTGAGTGACATTCTGAGGTTTACTAAAGTCAGATGAATGTATTATATATCAGGTTGATATATTTGCCACTCCTTATGAGTGAGAGACTTGAGTAGAAATATGGTGTTGCTTTATGACTTTGGGTGCCTTACTTATTCACTCTATGCACCCCTGCAACTTTTGCATTGATAATTATTGAATCAAACTTTGAATTATTATTCTTTGGTTGTGAATTATAGGTGGCAACAGCTATTTATAACATTTCCATTTATTCTGCCATGGCCTAATTCAATTCCATAAACAAATAAAGCCATGGGTGGAGACACATGTACATTTATTTTTTGGGAAGATTAAATAAAGGCCACTCCGCAGGCGGAGTAAATATTTAAGAGTCTACAGTCATTTCAAATGATGCTGATAGTTTGCCTCCTATTTACTTGATGGAATCACAGTTGATTGTGTTCTATTTACTCTAACTATTTTTGAAGTAATACAAAAGGATATTTTCAAACCTTAATCGTTTTGTGTTGTGCCACAGAATAGGAACTTCATTTACACAGACTATATTCACTTTGTGCCGATTTTAAATCAGCCATCATGATCATTTAACTACACATAATATGCACCCAAACGTTAGCTAAGTTAGCTCGGGACTCAGCTGCTTCATAGTGTAGCGTTAAGCTGGTTGTTTTAGCCAAACGTTAACTTTTGCCTCACAACAGGAACCAGGGTGTCGGTTAGCCGTTGTTTTGCTGTCCGTTGTGTGATAGTACTGCTTTCTGAATGGACCCAGCATAACAACTGCAATGCTGATGATCAGCATTAAAGGGCATCAAGTGACAGCAACATGCTTTGTTTTTTTTCTTTGTTCTGTCAGTTAACGTCAGTTAACTCATCAGCAAGACCAACAGATAGCGGGCTAAGCTAGGAGCTACCTGCCAAGCGAGAAAATATAGCATGATTATGTAGAGCCAGTTACTTCATAAACATTAGACAAGAAGGGCGTTAGTGACATGTATTATGAACATAAAAGAAACACACTTGCCCAGACTCATAGACCAACGTTAACGGTAGCTATATCATGTATCATCTGCTAACGTTAGCATGCTAACCTACACATTAACTTTGCGTTAAGTGGACCGTTTTTTCAAGCATTTCGAATCTATGTAGACTAATGTACATCATGTTACCTGTCAATTGAAATATATTAACACGACAGGGTATTTCATAAGATAAATGACAACGAGCTAAGTTCATCTATTCGTCTTACCTGCTGTTGACTGCAATCCTGCCTCAAACAATAAACATCTAGTGAGAAACTGGTGTGTGTAGAACGTCACTCTGCGTCTGTTCTACGTCATGACGCTCAACACGGCGTGTACCGTACATTTTCTCTATACATCCATTCCCTTTTAAATTTATATAAAAATGACGTTAACCTTAAATTACTGAATTTAAGGAGTCACAGTTGATTGTGTTCTATTTACTCTATTTAACTATTTTTGAAGTAATACACTCAAAAGGAATTTTTCAAACCTTAATCGTTTTCTTATGTGGCCCATGACAAGACTCATGGGCCACATCTTATCGCTAATTTTACAAACAATTATAGCATATTTATTTTTCTTTTTTTTAATAACATATAACATATTAGCATCTATTTGATCATGTTTGGACCATAGACTGTAGGTTTGGACAAATCTGGAGTCTCAATCTTTTTTTTTAAAGCTAATGTTTATGTCAGCTCTTTTAACTTTAAACTATTATTTGCTACCTTGATACTCCAGATGATGGCGCTCTTGAATATCTAATCAATTGTATTATTCTATTTAGATTTTTTTCTTCAGACATTTTTCTAAAGTATTACGTTTTCATCTTATTGTAGAACTGAATTCTTTACACTTCAGTTTATAATAACAAAACAAGTCATAAGATTTTGAAAAAAGAATGGAACCCTTTTCCCTGAAACCTATGACTAAATGTTTATAATTTAGGTACTCCTGTTTATGTCAGTCTTTTAGCTTGATCATTTTTTGCTCCTATATCACATAGGCCTATATACACACCCTGCATTTTTAAAGGACACTGGGGTCTACTTAGTTTTTAATAATTGTGAGACCTTTTTGCATCAACCAAAGAACAATTAACTAAACCCCACAAATATTATATAGATTTTTGTAATAGATTTGTATCACTCCATTTTGAAGATTACACAAAGGTCTTCTACGTTTACTACACACACTGGGTAAACACAAATCATATGAGAATTCACTTTTATTTTCTGCGTGAAAGGCACAGTAGGCTTCTATGAGCGAATACATATCAACATTCAAACATTACAAAGTCGTAGAATATAACTTGTGCTACTGTCTAGGATTAAGTATGATGAGAGGATTTTGTGTTTTGAATATGTCAAGAGAATGAAGTAAAGAGTAAAGTAACATTACACAAGCAATTCAAAGAAATGTATGGCAAGTATGATAAAATGATGTCAAGATATAGCCAATAAGCCATCAACATGCTTGGATATAAAGTCAAGAAAAACAATAAACAGATAAACATTTAGGGTTTAAATTGTGATAGAGCAAACCATCTCATTACAAGTAGCCTATGACAGAAAACTAAGCTTCTTTAACTGCTGCTAGAACACAGTTTTCCCAATGGGGTATTTCTAACAAGACCAAAAAGATATACAAGGCTTCCAAAACAGAAGAAACCAACTCAATACAGTATTTTAATTTCCTTCAAAACGACAAAAGCACAAATTAAAACCAAATAACAATAACATAACATGTGATGTTAGAAATATGAATATAAGACTTACAATTACAGTATGTTTGCTAAATGAGAATATTTGTATCTTATAAAATAATTCCTACAACATCTTCTGTATAACAAGTTCTATTTGCAATGACCTAAAAATTGTTTTCAACGCACAAGTTAAAGTTGAGGGAGGTATTATAATATTTACATAGAGGATAAGTTAACCTGTTTATTCTTGGTTGCTTGATTGTTGTGCACATGCAGTAGTGTTTGATACCCATGAAAAGTCTTCAAGTTTGAAGCCTCAGCATGCAGAGTGAAGTTAAACAGAGAGATTTAGGACCAACAAATGACCTCATAATCAGACCAACATTTCAAAGAATATGGTTTAAAAAAAATAATATCATCTTTCTAATTGAACCCAGAACTTTGACACATTGAAGGAAGAGACCTTCATCTTCACTCAGAAGCGGACACAGCCACTCGTTTCTTCGGGGCTGTCAGCGTCGCTGTCAGCGTCGCTTCCTTCGCACAGGGACTCCTTCGAGAGAAAGGAAATGTCACGGACATTTACAAATTAATGACTTACAGCAGCAAATGCTATTTTAGAGGAAAACATTTTACCAGGGGCCCCAGGAGTCTTAAGTTCTTATATGAGAAATTAGGTCATTAAGTGAAGTGTGGTAAAACAATCACATTAGAGGAGGCTCTTTCAGGAAAATTATCAAAAAGAGATTAATAACTATCACATTCTCCCTCTATGAATCTAGTACACTTAATAAATACAATACGAAGGAAATAAATAACTAAATATGTTAAGATGTTCTCAATTTTGTTTCATTTTGAACTATATCTAGGTGGCTAATAATTACTATCATCAAAGAGTTTTACTGAAGTTGTGCAAGTCAGTGACTGATAATGCCACTGAGATTAAACAAATGGGACAGCAGCTTTCGTCTTATTAAAGGTGATGGAAGGTTAGAGAAACCCAAAGATTGAAAACTATTTAAATACACCACTGTGACAACGTATGACATGGGTTACAAATGACATGAGCTGAATTGTGGGAAAGAAAAGGGCTAAATAAAGGGCTGGCTAGATAAACTACGAAATACTCACAGACAACCGCATCCTATTCGAGGCTGTAAGACAGGATTAGAGGAAGTGGAGATAGAAACAGATAGATGTAGAGATGGACTGAACACACAAGGCAAGGCCAACAAATACACAACACGTACAAATGTAATTCTATGCTTTTTCAAATTTGAATGATTAAAATCTTTCATTTGTGTATTGGTTTTCTGCCTAATTGCTCTCAAATTGGATACATTTTGTAAGGCATTTAAGGGAATGTACGCATAACCAAAGCTGTGTACATTATTGTACACTTGTAAAAAAAAATACAGTATAAAGATGTCTTTGATGTTTGTGTGTCTTTTGAATCCCATATTGGCTAGCTCAAAACAAATTGGCATGCTGTTCTGCATATTCAAGCAGCCCAGTAGTGAAGCATAGGTCATGCATTTTGGTAAACAGACAACATAAAAAGAAGGCAGCAACCCATTCAAGATCCAAAACATAGAAAGAGAGATGGATTCCATGTATGTATGTATTTTCAACACAGACACTAAATCATCGAGAGGATCCAACACTGAGGCGAGGGGATGGCAAACTGTGAAGGGAGGTGACCGAATACAGTTGACTGGTTTAGAAGGGGGCTTGGGGGGGGCTGTAACTCTGGCACTAACTTGGCTTTGCCGTCCCTCTGGCATCAGTGCTGCGGGGGTGGGGGCGAGCGGGAGCCAGGGCTGGTTGCCCGCGCTGTAGAGCCTAGGACGCTTGAACTGGTCGTGACTGGACAACGGAGTGTAACTATTCCGCCGGAGTGTGAGAGCAGAGTCCATCGCAGATTTATCCTGGTAGGGGAGGAAATATGGCAGGGAAAAAAGATTAAGGTACATGTGAACTCCTGGCAGGAGGGGGGGGCTTAACCGGACAAAGCCAAGCAAACTAGCCGTCTTCTCCACATGGATCCATACCAACAGGTTAGACAACTGTAAGTGTTTCAGGTGACAGACGCTGTTTAAGCAAAGGTATTCCATCACACAACAAAACATATCAAAGAAATCAGCCCTGATTTCACAGGACAAGCAGAGAGTATAATAAAAGATGAACAATAGATTAATAGCTCAAATACAGATGTCTTTCATTAAGAACATTCTTAATATCAAAATGCAAGCAGAGCCAAGCAAGTTAGCACAAGCCATTGCCTCCATCAAGGTCAAACAAAAGCAAAATAAACAACTTATTCAACATTCATCATATTGCTTAAGCCAGACTTATTAATAAGGTTCAAAGATAAAGGAACATAAGGAATATATAAAAGGGAGTCAAAGCAGCAAAGCCTCGCACAGGGTAAGAAGTGCACCAAACTAGCAGACACAACAAACACAGGGCCTTTTAGACTTTGTTTCAGATGTTGAAATATGCTGATACATTTTGAATTAAAACTGGGTAAGTTAACAATAAACATTATTTGAATGGATTATTATATTTTGAAGCTTTAATTAAAAAACAATGATGTGATTTGTCAGCTCAATCCAGAGGGACTTACAAGAGGACGGTCTCGATGCGTGTTCACTGCCTCCACATTGAGATAAAACATTTCCACCTTGCAACCTATTGGAACAAAAGACAGAATACATTTAAATAAATAAAAAACATTTAAAAAAAGAAAATGGTGTTATATTTAGAGGTAAAGACGTACCGTATGCAACAGGGGTTAGCTTGAGTATCGTGTGGAGTGGACATTTCATATATGGTAGATCTTCTGCGGAAAGCGAATGCATAAAATGTTATCATCTTTTTTGTAATGTAATTATTGATATTTTTATGTTTAACCGATTAAACATACATACAGTAGTTTAACCTTCTAGGTAATTATAGTTACTGTAGTAATAATACTTAATAATTAAAATGGACAGATGTTTTATTTTTTTAAATAAATACAATTATAAAAAGTCACAAACATTTTTAACAAATTCCATCAACATCGATCCTATGGGGGTTTCTCAAGAGCTTAAACATACAGAAGGGGCCAATTGAGGAGCCGCCAACATTTATCCAACACAGAGCAATCTTGCACTTGGCTTGTAGTAAACATAGGTCAACCATTGTTATTTCTCTATCAGATAGAGAACACTGGTGTGGATAAATGCTTAATAAAGGTAATTGAATACAGGTCATGTGATAGAAATATAATATAACCAAAACTGTTAAAATCTATATCACTTCCCCCAACTGATATTTGCCCAAAAAATACACTTAGATTTGTCAGGAATATAAGGATCAAATTTGTTTAACATTACAGGGGTGATTCTGACCTGCACTCTTGTCCAGGAAGTAAGCCAGCAGGCAGCGCATCACAGCCTGATGGCAGATGACCAACACGTTGCCCTGCCTCTCCAGCTCCATGATGACCGGCTCCAAGCGCTGAACCAGGTCTTGGTAGGACTGAAAAAGAAAGATAGAAGACTATTTTAACCGCACTCCAAATGTCATGTTCAAACAACAAGATGAATTCAGTGTATTGAAAGTAAAGCATAGAGCAGGGGTGCCCAACCTTTTTTGAACCGAGAGCTACTTTTAAAGTTGCCAGTCTACCGAGATCTACCAGTCCAAATAGAGAGGCGTAGCCATTACTGACAGCCTACTACCAGGTAAATACACACTTCTACTTGTATAAAACTGACCTTTTACAATTAATACTTCATAAAATACTGCAGATCCTTTATCTTACCTCTTTCTAATCTACACACATACAAGTATTTAACTGAAGTTACACAACAGTGTTGTTGATACAGAGTTGGAGTCTATTCACACGTCACATACTACAGTGGGTAATGTTTTCAAGAAACATTGAACAGTGCTGCCACATATGACACAGGAAAAAAAGAAAAGACACTGAACCCTTTCTTAGCCATTATATAAAAATAGTGTTGCTACAAAAGTATAAATTAGGCTTACTAATAAGACAACTCTGATCTGAAGCTACACAGGAATCTGCTGCCAAAGTGCAATAAAAAAGACAAAATTAATAGAATCAAACCCTTTTTTTTTTGCATTTTAGTAGAGTATAAAAAGAAATGCCTTTAAAATAGGATGCAAGCAACACTAGTTTCTTAACCTGAATTGATAATAGACTATAATCAATTTAAACAGAACAGATCTTAATGTTTGCATTCTTATACCATTTTGTACAATAATTATAATGAATAAGTTCAAACAAACTAAAACTTACAGCTGATTAATAACGGTATCTAACTTGAGTTTTTATTATATCAAAAACCTGTTGAAATGCTAGTTATTTTTACTGTCCCCAAAAAGCGCGTCGGCAGCCTCCAGGAATGCTTCTTTCACAACTTCGCCGTCTTTGAAAGACGTCATGTGTTTCGCAAGAACGTGACTGACACAATAAGATGCTATGGTAGCAGCCTTGCTCTTGTTGTTGGGCCTGGTGAAAATGGACTGCTGTGCATTTAGCTGTCCTTTCAGGTCCCTCACCTTTTGGGAGCGTAGGGCAGACTTAGGAGGGAATTCCGTCTCGTAGCGTTTGTGCACTGTTTTGAATTGCTGCTCCTAAATTCCCTTCTTCGATAAAGCCACGCTCGCATTGCAGATGAGACAGATGGACTTTGAATTGGAATAGATACAAAATAATCATCCTCCCACTCGGAGTGAAAATGATATATTTTGGGCTTTTATGCTTCTGCCATAATTGTGGTCTTGTGTGTGTGCGGACTGTCACAATTTGCCACGGACAACGTCAGCAAACTAGTGCCCACTGCCCACCAGCCACGCCCCGACACATGGGGTCACGCCAATCACAAACCTTTGATGCGTTCAAGTGCATTATTCTGGCACAGGAAGATTATGTTATAGGACATTAACGATAAAACAGAATATTGTTGTTCTATTTTTAGACACATCTCGCGATCGACTGGGAATCTCCCCGCGATCGACCGGTCGATCGCGATCGACTGGTTGGGCACCCCTGGCATAGAGGGATTATTTCAGGTCACCTCTCCTCCTGGGTAGCGATAGTGGTACTTGTCCTGGTCCCTCAGTGCAAACTCCTCTGGGAATGTGTTCTCGATCATCTCATAGGTCATCTCCTCACACACACCCTGGATATGGAAAACAGAGCATTTGTCTAAATGTCAAAAGCACAAGTAAAAAGCTGAATGGATGCTTTCACAGCCATATGACTGTAGGATTTAAATACAGTCCACAAAAAAAACAGCAGTCGTTCCTTTTTAAAGAAGAATGTTAGTTTCACCTGTAAGCACAGATATTTACATTATGTTTTAGACTGATGTCTATCAACAGTACCAGGTGGTTTTTATTTGTTTTTAATATCTTGCCCTGAAAAAGGTCTTGCAAGGTTGAAACTGGTTGCATTTAAAATTAACAAAAAAAAGGTAATCTCCTTAGATTGCCTTAACTATTCTCTCTTTACTGTGACCAATATCGTTTGAAACTGGCCTTTTGATTTTGGTGGAATGTTTTTGTGTACATTTACTTGAGTACTTTACTAAAGGAACCCATTTTAGGCACTTATTTTCATGCCACTTTCTACTATGTTTTAAAGGGAAATATTGTTTTACACCACTGCAATTATCTGACAGTAGTAGTTATCGGTTACTTTACATTAGACATAAAAACAAAATATTATGTTTTGTCATAAATCAAACTACCCAACAGTACTTTACTGAATACCTCCTCTACCACTGGTATTGAGTGATGTACATTAGGATGCCCCTTTCCCCCGTGCCAAAATGTCTCAGAAAACATTGCAAATAAAGTTTCTCCCCATCCAAACCAAAGGTACATGAATCTGTAATGAATCTGCTGAAGGTTAGAGGATGAGGGTACTGACAGCATCGATCTCATTGAGTATCTTCCACTGTTCGTAAGGGACACACAGCTCCTCGGCTGTCTGGATGGTTCTTCTCAGCTGACTCGTCCACACCTTCAAATCTGACAGCTCATGCAATTCAATGAAATCTCGTAGGGCATGGGAAAACTGCAATGTTGGAGACACAGAGAGAGGTTTCAAATCATCTATCCATTAATAATTTCTATCCTTAATAATTGATTAAAGGTATTTCTGCTTTATAAGATCCATGTTCAGTTGATAGCGACAGGAAAACAGGAAGTAGAGAAGGTTAACTGTGGTTATGACTCAGGTGTTCATAATACTGCAGTAAGGAACACCTTATCTCACTGATATACCTCCTTAAGAAATGCTTGTAACTGGGTTTCAGGACACAGTGGTGTTTCAGTTCATTAAATTAGGATTATAAAAGAGAACCTGTTTCCCTCGAGGAGAAAGCTCAGAGTCGCCTCCGATTCGGCCTTCGACGTTGTGGTCGCTCTCTCCGTGCCGACATAGGTAGATGGAGTGAGAGTGCACTTGGATGTTCATGAGGTAGTACACTATCTTACTCTGGATGTAGTCCTGCACTCGGTTCACCAGGAAACGCCGGCCCACGTTTATCACCTTGATGAAAGATAGGTCCCTGTAGATCAATCAATCAAACTTTATTTTTAAGCACTTTTCATACACAAACGTGCTTCACAAGTAGAAATATAAAACAATACCAACCATTCCTGACACTATTTAATGATATTCAATTTAGTGATTAAAGAGGATCTAGTATGCTCATTTTCAGGTTCATATTTGTATTTTGTGCCTCTACTGTGACATGTTTCCATGCTTTAATGTTCAAAAAGCTCTTTATTTGTCTCATACTGCCTGTGCTGCAGCACCTCTTTCACCCTCTGTCTGAAACCAGAACCCAGTCTGCTCTGATTGGTTAGCTGGCTCGGTTGTTATAAGTCAACCAATGAGACATGTCCCGCCCCTTAGCCTATCACACTATTACAATGTGTTGGAGCGCTAGCCAATAAAAGTGTGAATGTTGTGTAGTGATGTCCTTATGTTATGGAAGTAAACAAAGGAACACAATGGAGGCGTTTCAGGCAGTTGAGGGGGAGTATACGGGAGAGAAACTCCCTCTGGAGGGAACTTTGAGATTTTATACTTTGCAGACCATTTACATACACATAATTACACTTAATAAAAACACAACTCAATAGACACAGTTCTGAATAAACAAAAACATTCATTTATTTCTAATTTCAACAGTAATTATTGAAATGTTATAATTCATGTTTGAAAAACATAAAAGGAGGCAGAAGAAATGAGTCCTTACTTGTCATAATCATCAGGATCTATTGGTTGGTAAGTAACCTTGTAGCACTCGATTCTTTTGAGGAAATCATCCATCACCCTCTCTCTGTGTCTCTCTGGGTAGTCTGGACTGGACACTTTCACTTCCTGATACAGGTATTCAGCACATTCAAACAATGTAAGAGAGCATGGTGGTTTTCACATAGCACTGTAGATAGCATGAATATGAATAGATTATGAGTTTGACCCAGGCAACAAGTCCAACCGTAATGTCTGGTTGGTGACATGAGATCATACCAGAATATTAGCAGCAATGACCTCTGGGTCGTCACACACCGACTCCACAAAGAACACCTGTTGGAAAAGGGCATCTCACAGGGTCAGCACGTGCTAAACTTCCTGTAATGGTGCATTGAAACAACGCCATCTCACATATTCACCTGCTTTTTATCAGATAGTAAAGACACCCTGTGAAGTTGTCTTTACATGTACTGTCTATACCAAAATGAATTGTGTGAATTCTTGATGAAAGTAAAAATGTTTTCCTCACCAAACATTTGCAAACATATACTATTTGCTAATCTTACCTTATAAGCATTCTCTTTCACAAAAGATAGAATGAGGTCTCGTCTTTCTCTTGTTGTGTTTGTTGCATCGAACACCTAATAAAGGAATCACAAAGGAGATAGAGTCTTTCTCATGTTTAATGGGGTTTCTCTAGTAAATTGCCTTAATGCCAGATGTGTTTCTGTTCTGGATGTTTTTCAGCTAGTATGTATTGAAACGCTGACAGGGACACAGATCAACATATCAGCAAAAAGAGGACTCACTGCGATCTGCCCTCCCTCTACCGACAGGTACTTCTTCACATCCTTCAGAGCTACCAGAGCACACTGCCTTTGAAAGGGAGGAGAAACATGAGACCAGTGCTGATAAAAAGCCTCAGTATGATCTCATTCACCAAATCTAATACTTACTTTGCTCATCAAGTAAACTGGTGACCAGAAAGAAAATTGGATGTCTTATTTGGAGAATCTTTGAATTTAGGATATCCGTTGTTTCCCGGTTAAAAATCGTTTTACCTCAAAAAAAGTGTATTCTTTTATTTGCACTGCTTTTAAAACAGTGATAAAAAATACTTTTCAAAAACTCAGCAGCAATATATTTTTCCAATTACATGTACTGGTTACATGATTGATAACCCATAGACCTTAATTTGCACTTCTTTCATTGCGACTATTATTTTGTAAGAAAAGTTATTTTCGGGTTAAATTAGTTTACCTGTGCATGGATGTGTTTTTTGTTGGTGTTTTTAACCAAACAAAACAGAACTGTCCCATTAATTTAAAGAGACAGTTTGATATTTCAAACATTTGCTTAGTCTACTTCCTTCCTTGATACCACTTTCATATCTGTAAGATCAATATAAAGCAGTTCCCAATGTATCCAGTCTTAACGATAAGCTAAGGTAAACTAAGGTAAGCTAAGGTAAACTAAGGTAAGCTAAGGTAAGCTAAGGTAAGCTAAGGTAAGCTAAGCCTAGCTAAGCCAACAGGTTGTTGGTGGTAGCCTTTTGATTAAATAAAACTTGATACAATATGAATAGTAAAAAACGTTATATTAAAACAGACATGAGAATGGTATCAATATTCTCATCTTTCTCTTGAAATTAAAAGTGATAAAGTATATTTCCCAAACAGTTGGACAATTACTTTAACTCAAAGGAGTTAGGGATCTGTTTGGAACCAAAGCAAAAAGGTGAACTTCACAAAATAAATTATTCCTTTAAACCAACATATCTGGTATTTCCAATAGCATAAGGACTGCAGCTACTATTTGATTCAGGTTTGAAACCCATGCAGCTGCCTGGCGGACTTGTGTCAGCTTCAGAGTGACAGCGGCAGCTTGTTTAATATCTAGGTCACGATTCAGCTCTGGAAGGCTGTCAGGAGCCTGTCACAAATCTCCTGATAGCCCTGAAGGACAAACCCCATTCCAAAAACCATTACTGGATAAGACCATGAAGGAAAGAGACATTTATTCTGTATACTTTTGGAGAAATCTGCAGTGGTTCACAGCTGTCACATTAATTTTAGATAAGTGCCAGTTTAAGGTCATAAGAACACTGTGGAGACCCTGGTTTATTATAGAATGTTAGCTCAAAAACTGCTTAGTCACTGATGCAGCAGTAGAGGCTGCAGAATATCAAACAGAGCCATGTTGACTGGGAGGAAATGTTTGGTCAGACAGTAGAGATGCTGAATAATGTGCAATCTAATGACTGGACAAGAGCACATTAGTTAGAGTGGAACTTACTTCCTTATTCTCATGGCATCCTCATTGTCATGGCGGAAGAAATCATAGGACTTATAGGCTCTGACAGCCTCTCTGCGGTAAACGCCCAAGTTAAACACTGCAAAATGAAAAAAATATATTAAAAGGCTTAATCTGTACACGTGTGCTTCTTTAAGTCACCCACAAGTTGCTTTTTAATAAGCAATTTCACCTATTACAACTCAACTGCTGCTAAATTGAGTTTCCTATTCTAAAAATACTCTGACCATCATTGCAAAAATATCTGAAGATTTCCATTCCTTTGGCGGTTCAATATCAATTACAGTATAAAATATGTTGTGAGCTTTTTTGATTGTTATATTAGGTCTGCACTTTATATTATTTTTTAATCATCACAGCGATTCAAGGATTTTTCGGTTAGTTCAAAGAGAGTATCAGTAGAAAATAGCACTTAATACAGTGTAACTATTCTTTTTGACATTGCTTCCTTTTGTGTTCTTTTTTATTCAACAAGCAAACATGTTGTACTTTAGCAGTATACCAAAAGAAGCAGAAAGGCAGAACTGAAAACACTTTCATATGATATCGCAAGTAATATCATTTTTGCAAAATTGAACAACATTATCGCATTTTGCACCTTTTCCTAATAACATGCAGCTCTAATATATAGTCAGAATACATTAAAAGACAATTAAACAGGTTTCCATAACATGTCTTGTACTACCTTTGGTTGGGACCCCGATCCAGTTGAGGTAACGTGTGAGTTTCTTTGACATGTAGGTCTTCCCTCTTGCAGGCAGGCCGATCATTACGATCACCGTTGGAGAATTTGTCATATAGGAGGCCCATGCTAAAAGGACGTAGATCATAGGTCACTTCAATGGAAAAATAAGCAAATAAATGACGTCATAATGTAAATGTACCCAATGTTAGTCAACCAACTGATTAGTCAATTAATTGATTAGTTGGTCAACAACAAAATTATCTATTTTGATAATCGATTCATAATTAAAGTAATTTCTCATGCAAAAAGGGCAGCCGTTTTCAGCCTTCCAAATATGGAGATTTTCTTCTTTTCTGTGTCTTTGGGTTTGTACTGACCACACAACCCATTATTAAACATTATCTTGGACATTGTGAAACTGGGATGGACAAATCACTATTTGCTGACATTTTATTGACAAGATGATTAATAGATTCATTTAGAAAAATAATGATGAGATAAATCCATAAATAAATAGTTGTAATAATTGTGTCTATTCTTGCAGGATTAGGACACTTACATAACTAGGCCATGTTTCTACTGGACAAAAATAATTGTCTCAGACAGGATCCGAAGAAATTAAAATAAATCATCCCTAGAGAAAAAAGCAATTTCCTGAAGAACACTGGAAACCACAGAAGGTGCCACACTTTTTTATATCTTCTTCTTCACACTTTAGTTTTTTCGCCCAGATGTTCACCTTTTCATTTCATTATCTTTAGCAGGTTGGAGTCTTAAAGGAGACATTGGTTCATACTTATATTTGGGTTTCTACTAGAACTTGTTAAATGCTTCAATGTTTAAAAAAACAACGCTCTTTTTCTCCATGCGAATTGACTATACCTGTATTCTCCCCTCTGTATGAAAGAAATTGCATTGCTAGGAAACAACTTGGGTTCATGATAAATTCCTGTAAATTGGTTTCATGTAACTTGGACACATTTAGAGTATTTACATATGGTATTTACATGTAAAACTGTGGGATGGTCTTCATGTATTGTGTTGTATTATCACAACCATCAGAAGTCCTGAAAGCTCATTTAAATGAAGTTTACGAGTTCAGGATTGAGCATTTAGATATTTTTACAACATTTAATAATAAAAACTGCTTTAGAAATAAAAATGTAGATTAAAAAGTCAATTTTTACAATATAGGAGGCTTTAGGGAAGAAGTGGCAGTGTCCCAGGGAGGTGATTTAGAAAATGTGTTATAGATCCAGAGTGAACAATACAAGGTTTTATATTACATTGGCACCTGTAGACTGACTGCAGTCATGCAAAAATAACGTGTTTAAATCAAATTATTGTGGTAAAACGGTAAAACCTTGACTTTACTTACAGCATTTCTTCTCCTTGGTTCTCAGGTCTGTTTTCGTAGCTTCTGCCGAGTTTGAACAGCCATTGTCTATCTGAGTGCACGACATGTTTAAAGTATTTTTGAGTCAAAATCAGCTGTCCCTCGATGTATTTCTCAGAGATGCATCATCCAAGCTGATCTGAAACAGATGAGTCACAATAAATGTCATCCATTATTTCCATGCATCTCTGGTAGAACAAAATCTTGCACAAATAGCAATAGGCTGCATTCTCCAAATAGTATGTGTTTTTGGCTTTATGTATCCGTGGTAACATGAGCCAGAGGAGTTAAGGATGAAATGTTGCCACATCATCCGTTTACAAAAACCCCGCTTTGGCTGAACACACTGTAGCCGCATAAGAGCACGCGGTGATATCCTCTCTGACGGGGCTGACTTGAGTTCATGCGACACTTAATCTGAAGTGAAATATACAATATAATCGAACTCAAACATAATCCTTGCAGGACGCGTTTCTAACAGCATCTCATTCAAATGGATATTGCTTTTTTTTACCTGCTCGATAGGCGGTAAACAAGTCTTTCCGGTCAGTAAGCCTCTGCGGACACGGTCGGCACGCGGGTCTCTCGAGCTGCCGGGCCGAGTTTGATCCTGCCGCTGCGGCCGGAGGAGGCGGTCTGCTCGGCCTGCCCTTGGCGCTGGGGTGCCTCCTTGGCCGGCTGGTGTCCTTCCAAACTGGAGGTGTGCCACTACGTCATATTGTTTTGCCTACCGTAACGTTGATAATAGATCATACGTAAACGCGTAAAATTCTAATATGTTAAAAAGACAACATAATAGGATTTTTTTTAGAAGGCAAAATGTTAAAAGAAAAACATTACACGATTGATAGGTAGATAAACACATTTATTCACCTCAAACAAGTATTTTCTTTAAGCAAAACTTGGCATAGTTATTTCCTTTGACAATTGTCTTCGACACAAAACACAGATAGTGGTCATTATTTACAGGTACCATTACAAGTTTAAGTGCTAAAATAGACCCCCAAATAAATAAAGCCCTCTTACAATCACAAAGTTTCCTCTTTAAACAGTACAAAAATCAAAAGTCCTATGAAAATTCATTTAATTAAGCTGGCAGCCCCTTTTGATTTAGCGGCTTCAGATAGCACATAGCTTGATTTACAGTTAGTTTAACTAATATTCTGATGGGAAAACATCAGTGAATAAGACTATATAAACTATCCAGTCCAGGTCTGTATTTACATTTCGTTGTGCGTTTCCACCTCTGGATGCCACGGATGCCTGAAATGATCTCAGACCTCAAAATCACCCCTATATTTAACGAAACACTGAAAAGGGGTAAAAAATGTGGCACTGGTTTAGTGGCGTGGTAGATGGACACCAACTGAGCTGCCAGCAATTGTGTGTGAGCAATAGTCAGAGCATCTCAGGCTTGGGAATGACTGATGAAACTCAAGAGACAGACGTTTCTGCTGGAAGGCACAGACAATGCATAACAGTCAGTAGATTTGCACTTTTTTGATGAGACGCTGTAGCTGCGGACAGAGCTTCTGGTATCCAGTGTCCGACTGTTAGTGGTTTGCTCTTTTCACATTAAGGCTTGATTTTCCACAGCTGGAAATGATAGAAACAGGAGATACAACTTTTGTTAGAGAAATCTTAAATCACAGACACACACACACACACACACACACACACACACACACACACACACACACACACACACACACACACACACACACACACACACACACACACACACACACACACACACACACACACACACACACACACACACACACACACACACACACACACACACACACACAGCATCCCTCATTAGAGGAACAGCACAACATTTTGAGAATAACACTTATTCACTATCTTTTTAACCATAAAAAAACTACTAGTAATAGTTAATAAGTGAGCATTAGAGAAGTTAATTGATGTAACTTAATACTAAAGGAAAATGTGCCTATTCAATTAAGTATATTCACAATAGAGGGATTGCTGAATGATGACTAACTGGTAAATAGCTTTGCAGTCTTCAAACACAAGACCAATATTAATGTTAAAACACTCTCCAATGCCACAGAAATGATAATTCAACTGGTCTTAAAGGCTCAAAAGAGCTTTTTGTGTGAGTTCATTTTAACTATGCATGTAAAATTGAGTTGAGTGCCCCGTTAATTTATTTGCATCTTCATCAAAGAAACACATGAGATGTAATTTAACTTTAGCAGAAAGACCCTCACTCTGATGTTGAAGCCGAGCAGGTCGCTGACCACAGCAGACACAGCGGACAGGATGACCACTCTGGTGATATTGTAGATCAGAGGGTTCACAGTCAGACCCAGCAGTCTGAAAGGTATATCCAGCTCCTTTGGAGGAGAGAGGGAATACAATGTTATATAACTTTACAAAATGACTCAAACCTAGAATGAATCATGGAGGTTATTAGAGTGTAATACTAAGGGACAGTTAAGTTGTTAAACATAAAGTGAGATGACTGAACACCAATTATTGAACAATTTTAACTAACAAACATCAACTCAGTCAGTGGAAGTAACAGTTTTATTAACATAGTCAACAGGATGAGGAATTATATATTTTTTATTTTACATTTTGGTTAACGTCAGCCATTGTTTATTTTCTAAAAAAATACATTTTAAACCAACTCTGACTGTTTCATTATTTAAATGGGAAAAATTATCTAACCTAAAAGTGCTGCTTTAATCTTATTTTGAAAGGATTATAATGCTAATATATGCAGTATTTTACACTTAAAAATCAAACAAAGCCCCTCTGATGGTAAATTCAAATTAGAATATTTCTTATTCAGAAAACAAGCTAAAATTGCTTACCTTCATCAGTTTTGTAGCTAGTTTCAAAACGTTGTTCACAATGTTGAGTTCTTCTTTCTTATTAGGTTTTTTCTCCATCTTGAGATACAAATTGATCTGCAACCAAGAACAGTTTCACATAATATAAATAATACAATAAAGTCATGGTCATTTTTTAACTGAATTATATACTGACTGTAAATCATCTGATAGTATTGCTGTACAGGGCTGAACCCACAGAGAAATAACCTGCAACTCCATGTGTTTCCCTCTTTGCAGACACAGATTCTTACCTGCTCGGTGAGCAGCACTGAGGAGTTGCTGTATTTGCAGTTTGTCTCTGAGCCGAGCGTTGCCAGCCGTAACAGAAAGAGGATGAGGGAGGAGGCCCACACCATCAGCTCCCAGTTACTCAGGGACTCTAGGAATGTCTGGTGGTTGCGCAGAAGCTAAAGAAGGGCAACAAAACAACAACAGTGGTTATGCTTGTAGCCCTCAGCAATTAGTTGTTGTAAGAATTGGGATTCAACTGTATCATGACATTACATTGTTTTTAGCTGATACTTTTATCCAAGGGACTTACAATAAGTGCAATATACCAAAAAGATACAAACTCAGAACAGAAAGAAACATGCAGGTTCATTTGTTTCAATAAGCCAAACCATTGTAGGTGCTGGTGCATTAGCTTCAAATGAGCTAAAACCATTTAAGTACAACATTTAGCTTTCCTGATATCAATGGAGAGCTTGTTTCCACCATTTATGAGCCAGGATAACTAACAGGAGTACTTTTGAAAAGCCGAGTGATAAATATGTCTCATCTTCTTGTCTGGTAATATGATGGTTGCATCTTTTGTGGCTGTCTGGTTACATTATTACATTTGGGATCGCTTCACAGATCAGATCTGTTCCAGCTGATAAATAAGGTGACCTGACCTGGCACAAATGATGAAGGAAATGGAAAGTGCCAAAAGGAAGATAGTGGAGACGATGACGTCAACGGAGCGCTGCGGCCCTCGTCTCTGCAATAAAATCAGAAATATTTGATTATTATCACAGTGGAGAACAGTGCAGATAAAAAGGCAAATGCAATATGTATGCTAACATATTCAATTAAGAGGCATCACACATAAAAGGAAGAAAAAAGTACACATACATAGCAAGGAAAATAATTCAATAAGTAGCAGCAAAATGACGTACGGGTAGCATCCAGTAAGAATAAGCAAGTCAGTGAACACACCACTACAAACAAAGACTAGTCCATTGAAACACTCTTGAGGTGAAACAATATACACAAACAGGGGGAGTGTTAAAGCAGCAGAACACACACCCTGAGAAAAGAGCGTAGTGACAACCACATCTTAATGTTCTGGACTTTCTTCAGCCTGAAGTGAGGGATCTCGGATTTCTTGGCCTTGCGAGCTGAAGTCAGGTGGCTGAAGTACTTGGCAAACAAGAGTCTCTGTAATGGGAAAAAGGGAAATACAGTGTCAGAGATGCAAAGCACAGATAGAGTTAAACAGTTCTGCAAAGAGTCAAGAGGTGATTCTGTTTAAATGGTTCTTAACACCACTAGAGGGAGACATTTGTTAAATAAATGAACTGAATGAATTAATAAGTGTGGATGAGTTGTTTACCATGTGGATTAATGTAAGTACATGGATTTTCACTTCATGTTTATTACGAAAGGGCAATATTTGTACATGTAGGGCTTGAATAAAATGTCAGTGGATAAGAGCCAAGTTTATTGGATATTCTGAGAATGACAAATCTGAAAAGAAACTAATTTATAGTTCAAAAATATGGATTTTGTCACTATATTCAACTCTTCTATTTTGATTAATAATGTAAAGGTTTGGAACAGTTCCTCTCATGCTTTGGATGATGCCAATAGAGAACCGCAGTGACGCGTCCTAAAACCCGGAAGTAAACTTCTTCCGGTTCCATCGTCAAAAAACAATGCAATTTCTCCATAGGGTTTTGGAAAATAGCTCAAAATAAGGTCTGTGGTTGAAACACATTTAAGAGAGGGATCACGTTTTGTTCAGCCAGATAATCTCCACATATCTACGCTACTTTTATAATTTTCGAATCATAAATCTAGTCGCCAGAAGCAAAATGCTAACGTTATGCTATAAAGGAACTACAAGCTAGAACGGCAGGGTCGCACTACTCAACGTCACGCCAACTTAAGATCGCCTCAACTGACTTTCGCAGGCTTGCATATTTTAACAAAGCAAAAAACAAACTGCCGAGTAAAATTGGAAAACACTGGAAATTAACTATTCTATAATGTGTAAAACTACGGTGCCAAAAACGACTATTAACGACTATAAATGATGATGGTCAGATAAAGATATAGATACTAAAGATACTACAGATACTTAAGATAGGCATATACTCTCTTTCAAGCAGAACACAGGGGGAAAGAAATTTAGCGGGAGTGTTTACGTAATCGGCGTAATGACGTACAACGGCCTCGACCATTTCTGTAGTCCACTAATGCCACTTGTTAACAACCATCGTTTTTCCGACACGTAAACTCTTCAGAAATCACCAGCGGGGTCACTGCTGATGTATTTAATGTGGTAGAACAAAACGTGATCTATCTCTTAATTTTGTGTCAAACACAGACCTTATTTGGAGCTATTTTCCAAAACCCTATGGAGAAATTGCATTGCTTTTTGACGAAGGAACCGGAAGTGGTAAAAATGCTAACTTACTTCCGGGTTTTAGGACGCGTCACTGCGGTTCTCTATAGGAAGTATAATATTTTTAGTTAGCTGCAAGCTTCCCTTTGAGCTCTGTTATCTTTAGTCAACATTTTTTGGCATTTGCTAAGTTGGACCATTGAAAAACATGCCGATTTAGCCGTTAGCAATCCTCTTTGCATTGTTACCATGGATGTCAGGGCGACCAATTCAATAATTAATTCTCATATTGAAGAACCTTATAAATGTGGTAATTATGAAAAAAGAACTGAGACTATAGGAGATTTTTTTCTAGGAGTTATAAAAAAGACACACAGACGTTTATATGACCTATTGATAACCTCAGGTGTTACATTCAGTTATGAAAAGCCATTTAGTTTTGACTTTGGGATGGAGGAATGCCACTTTTGGGTTAAAATTGATTCTATAAGCAATCATATTTAACTACACATAACCTTGTGGCAAGACATAGCTGAGAATAAAGTGTGAGCAAATATATAAAAAATACATGAGCGCTCACCTGTTTGTACGTTCTCTCAGCCACACACATCATGAAGAAGAACAGTCCTATGAGGCAGACTCTTTGCAACGTTGTGATGAGGAAAAAGACGTAAGCATGGAGAGCATGCTGCCCCAGTGCCATGTCTACCAGCTCCTTCTGTGAAAGGGAGCTGAGTTTGGACACGTCCAGACGCTGAGCCAGGTGGAAGGCAAAGGGAAGCAGAGCCAGGGTGGTGGTCATCAGCCCACCAAGCATGAGGTAGCCCACACCCTGCTCCACCAACTTCACCTGGGAAGAAACAGGAGGGAGACACAGGAGACATCTTGTTATGCTGCAACATTTTTCTGCTAATAAAATCAGTGCATCTTGACAGGTACTCAGTCAGAAAATATTGATTTAAATGAACACATGCATGTTTAATGCCTAAAAGTGATTTAACAGTACATGTCTGACAGTTAAACGTTGAGATTTTCAATTTGTTCCATATCGGTAATCATGTAAAATGTACATTGTAATTGTAAGAGCCATTTTGATGGAGTGTCATGTTTGGGTTCAAGTTGTCACAATCAGGTGTTATTCACTGTGTGTGCCATAGGGTGTCGCTTTCCGATTCCCTATGGCGAATGGTATTTACGTTTTTTTTTGTCACCTGATAGGGTGTGTCTGACCCCGGAAGGGCAAATGGTTAAGGGCAGTCGGAATACCACAAAGCATGTTTGTTAACAAGGATAATTGTATGGACTTCACTTTCACGATGCACAAACCCTGGACAATAAATGGAATGTAGTATTCTGCATCTGATAACAAGCCTACCGATTCATCATTGAAAACAACAACACAAACGGTATCTATAAACACAGTAAGCGCATCAGCCAATTCATCCCGGGAGTTGAAACACCACATGGAAGCTTTAGTATTGGGCTAAAGCGCCTTTGGTAATCCTATCTGCACCTTTATTGCATAACTCAATATGACTACACTTTGAATTGCAATATTTCTTGTCACAGTGTGGTAGACATACTAGAAGACCTAGAAGAGGTTATTGTGTAAATGTTGTGTTTTAAAGGCTTAGGAATCACCAAACGCACACAATAACCAAAACAACATAAGCAATCTAGGCAGTGGTTGACCAAAACCATCCTCGGTCTGTAAGTTAAAATGATTGTGTTTGTCAGAGGAGTCTGGTGGTTTGCAAAAAGGGCATCGATAACAGCTTCAGTTCCCCTGTGAAAATGGCTTTCTGACACAGCAAGGTAAAGAAGGGTGAACTGTCCCTTTAAAAAAGGCACAGTCCTGGTTCTTGGTTTCAAACACCTTTATTATGCAGCACTAGGGCTATCGATAATATATTGGTATTGTGATATGAGACTAGATCTCGAAATATTGCACTAAGTGACTTTCTACTGGTTTTAAAGGATGCATTACGTAAGTGACAGATTGTTCTAGCTGTCTGTTATATTATTTGCTTTACCCACATAGCCATTATATCCACATACCTAATAATCATATTTAAAAAATGTTTTGGGTGAAAGCAACATTCAACCCTATGATATCGTCGCAATCTTAAAGGCCAGGTATTTAACCTCAAATATTGTGATATTGGATCTCTTCATATCACACAGTCTAAAACTGCACATGCTGTATCATTATTACAAACATAAAGAGGATAATGTGTACCCGTGTGAGGATGATCCCACTGATCTCCAATACTGACATGTCTGCTTTCTTACACTCGCCCTGCTCCCATATTATGGCACTGACACGGTCCTTGGATGGGTGACACGCCTGCAGCCAGGACAGCTGGTTCTGAAATCACATGCACAATAAACAACATTAAGTTTACTGCAGCTTTTAAATGTGTAAATAATGCTTCAGTGTCGTATTCTGCAATGGTTCTAGGGCTAAATAGGATTCTGATTTACTGGGATTAGTCATACAATGTGGAGATATCTGAAAATAAACCATAACTTTTAAAACACAACAGTTAAGTCCACATAACACATGGTTTATTGTCGATCTTACTCCGGCGATCCCCTGCTGCAGGCTCTCATCGTCACTGCTCAGAGTGGTGGTTGGTGGGAGCGTCAGGCCGGCGTTGTACCTCCCGTTCACCTCACTGTCGCTGCTCCCCGTGGAGGCGGAGTCAGGCCCCTGGAGAAGCTCCTCCCACAACGTGTCATCGGTGTCGGAGGCAGGACGAGAGCCCAACCTTGGCCTGAGGCGATCCACCTCTCGAGGCTTCACTTTGATGGAAGCCCCACTCACTTCCTGTTTCAGTGTTTGAAATAATTATTTAAATCCTGCATACTGTGATCAATCTTAAATACCTGTTCTATAAACAAAACACCAAACTTCACCTGAGGTCTTAATGTGGGTGTGGCCATAGAGTTTAGACTCCTCCTTCTAACAGAGGCCCCTGTTGCAGATGGCGGCCATGTTGACGCATGTTGTCTCTCTTGATCAGGTGCTGGAAGAATTAATTCCACCGGTTGAACCCCCTCCTCTTCCTCACTGGAGAGCTCGTCGGATGCCCCAAAACCTGACTTTCTTGTGATCTGTGAACGATTATCAAGTCACACAAACAAAAGGAATGACAACACATGCATGAATTTGAAATATGCCATAAGACTAAAATGCTATGGTGTACAAAACATGTTATTAAAGAATCTACAGCAGCTTTGAAATACAATCCTTAACCAACGGAAATTCATAAATTAAGAAAACCATCTGACAATGTGATGAACTCCAATATAATAGCGAGAGTTGATAAAACGACTGCACGTTTTAATATTTATTAAAATATTTATTCAGATATCGACTTCATTAAAGATAGTTTTCATCTTTATTACTACTTATTCAGGTTTAACTCAATCTGCCTCTCTTTTTGAGACAGCAAACAAAACAAAAATACCTTATTTTGATGCTGATATTAGCCATGAGGTAACAAAATTCAAATGTTATTAAACCTACATTTCAATACAGAACACCTGCATTTATTTGGTGTTATTTTTATCTTTGATTCATAAGTTATTTTCTTCTTTACTTTATATGACAGTCCTGAGATTGAGTAGTTTGATGAGTGACTGTACCCTCCTCTCTTCGTTCCTGTATAACAGCTGGCTTTCTTCAAACGGCCAGGGCCCCTGCTGCTCTCTGTCCTCGCTGTCATTCTTCTCCTCAGATTTTTTCAGCCCTCTGCTCTTCCTTGGCCTTGCAGGAGACAGAATACAAATGTCAGTTGAAGACAAGAAATTGTAAATACAGCAGCCATTACAAAATGAGCTAAACCCACTGGAGTGAAAGGAGTTCAAGAGAGGCCTTACTGAACGGAATAACTCTCTGGGTCTATTTGTGTGAATAATGTGGCAGTTTATGCACCCGCCAAGAGGTGAGAGTGTGTTTGTAAAGGCAAATGAGTGTGCAGTGCCTAACAATGAGTACAGCACCTCCGTCTGCGAGCGGGGCTGGTGGTGCAGCTGGCAGCTGGACTGCCCGAGGGCCACCGGCTGGACTCAGTGGACACAATCTGGCAGTGCACCGTGCCCAGCAGCAGCATCAGAAACATGGGGCCAAACACCTCGCTGGCACTCGCCCCAGGGACCTCCACGTACAGCAGCAGCGCGGCCACTGAGGGGAGCAAAACATTTGGCATCAGCAAACAAAACGGTCCCTTCGGGGGACCATTATAACAGAATTCCTGCTTACTAATGAGGTCTTTCTGTGTTGCTCAGGTGTGATGGTTAATATGGTTAGTGTTGCAATTAACTGTGTAAACTGTGACAAATGGAGATCCTGAATTAAGTACATATCAAAAACAGGGTACTGTTTTTCCTTTAATGACCGTGTTTGTGTTGTAATGGTTCAACAAAGTCAATAGAAAAAGTCCTAAAAGATTATTGCAGCTGCAGAGATGTTGTAATTTAGGAACAACACACACTCAAGAGTAACTGTTGTAATATACATGAGCTTTGTCAGTTAATATTACCCAATGCATGTCAAGTTGGTTAACTCATTTGAGCTTGGCTCCATTTGTTCAAGAAAAGCATGTTAATAATTAGTATTATAAAAGAGGTGAACGAAGGGATTCTGTCTTTTTTGAACAGTTTTAAAAGGTACAAACATAATAAACTATCTGAAAGTCTAGAATAGGGGCCCAGACAGAAAGTATTTACAAAATATATTACTAAGACATCTGAAATTGGACAGAGTTAATGTATTATGACAAAGATGTTAAGGATTAGTATTCTGTCAAACCTGTTCTCCAACATCAAGTGACATTTATAACTCAAAATCTTTCATGAGTAGCATAAGTGTCAAGACAACCCACTTTGAGTCAGTTTCAAATGTGTAGTCATGTAATTTGTACACTGGTTCTTGTAATTATGTTAATGTTTGAATTCATAACCAAATGCAGTCCAGTTCTCTGAGAAACCACAGCCCCATTATGAATACAATTAGATTGAGCCGGTGAGCAAACCTTGCATGAAGTAGAGCACGAAGATGCAGGAGGATATGGACTTGGAGGTGACCTGGATCCACCACTGGAAGAAGAACGGGAACAGCAGCACTCGGACCAGACCCTTCCGAGTCAGAGCTGTCCAGGGCCGGTCTGGTTTAGCTTTGCTGAAAGTTGATCCTAAAGGGAGGAATAAGAAAGTCTCTTACAAAGCTTCATTGAAACCATTATAGATTTGACAATATCTCACAGCTTTACAACATAAGTGTTGCTCTGTTGCTGTTAGGGTTAAGTAAGACACAACTACATTTAACAAAAGTTACAGAAACAGAATGTACAAAACGATAAAAATCAGAACATAGGCAGAAATGACTTAGGTTAGTGTGGATATGTGTGGACAGGGTAAGGAGCAAATGTATTTACTACTAACAATAGATGGAGAACTACTCTTCATCGATCCTCACCTCTTACTAAGTCGACATCGATGAGGTCTGGTTTGATGTGGCCCGTCTTTCTTGGTTTGCTGTTCAAACCCTTGATACATGGAAAGTGGTATTTTCGATTTAGTGGGAATGCCGAAGATAGATACACAAAGTATTTATTTATCAAGATTTTTTTTGTCGTCTTACATTTAGATCGGTGTGCTCCAGAGATTTCTCCCAGACTTGTTGATCATAGGCTCCGATCTGTAGCAACAACACAACTTTTATCAATACTTTCCTTCAGAACAAGCACTGCAGGATGTTAAATAAACTGGTTATTAAAATAAATGCATTTTAAATACAAATTATGAAACCAATGTACTTTTATCTGGCATTTAAATAAAACATTGAAGTCTCATACACATCACAAGTATGACTATAGAACAGCAGGCAGTAGCTCAGTCTGTACGGACTTAGCCTAGGAACTGAAGGGTCGCCAGTTGAACTCCTGATCTGTCCAAAAATGATATATAATTAGTGTGGACTGGTAGCTGGAGAGGTGCCAGTTCACCTCCTGGTCACTGCAGAGCTGTCCTTGAGCAAGGCAACTTAACAGCTCTCTGGCGCCGGACAACCTGGCAGCCTCTTCGCTCTAGCAGCTCTCTATAAAATGCGTGTGTATTTGTACTGTGCATTACTATGCATGTGTTTGTTTTTACTGTGTGTGTTCAACCAACAGAGTAAAAAACTGAATCTCTACTTGGGGATAAATAAAGGGTCATCTTCTTCTTTAAAAAAACTACATGAACTACTAACATAAACAACGTAAGAGAGGATGGAATTTGTTATATTATATGATTACAAGTTCAGCAGCAAGAAACACTTTCAATTGCTCCACTGCTGTTGAAGACATGTAAACACATGTCTTAAACGGCGTCAGATGTTGTTCACATTTTATGCAAATCAGGTTATATGAAAGTGAGCTCTTAAAATAAGTATTGCATAATTGTGTGCTTCTGGCAGCCTTAGTAAATATCCTCCTACATGTTTCAACATATGGTAACCTGTAACAGGTCCCACCTTTTTTTTTCCAACTTCATTCGCTTTGTACACAGTCAAACAAAACAGGAAAGGTATGCAGGTATTTTTGTAGAATCAGCAGTGTCTCTGTCAATTAAACACACAATACATCAAAAAGTCTTCATCTTAGACTTGTGTCTGCTGGGTTTTTCTGGGACCATTTGCATTTATTGATATAAATATTGCCTTTTAAAATAAATACATGGCCTTTGTCAGTATATTTTTACAACACTACCCCTCATTTATTCATCTTTGAAACCTGTTTGTTGGAATATTAATTATACGCCTTTCACAACAACACATGTTGTTTACCTTCTCTTGATACCAGGCTATTCTGGCCATTGTGATCGGATTCTGGAACCAGTGAAGTCACAGTCAGGTCATTTCACAAAGAGCGCAGGAAAGAGAGACGACTGGGCAGAAATCCAGATTTGTTCACTAGACAAAAAAAGAGGTACAGACACATTGAACCAGACAAAAGTGATGGAATGAAGCTAAGTAGATGTATTAATATTATGAAGTGCTTTCCTTAATTGTATGTATACATTAATGTAAGAAGGGACAATGCACATTAATTAACATGAGCACTCTCATCCATCATGTAATTTGTCGGATTTAGTTGCTAATGTTCCTATGAAGTCCCTAAGGTTCGAGTGCTTTCTTTGATTCTTTTTATTTTATGCTTCTTTATAACTCTACTCTTCTACATTTAATAGGAACATATTGTACTTTTAACTTCATAATATTTGTTTAACAAACACAAGTTACTAACTATTCTACAGATTCAAGTATATTCAACAACAAAATGATACAAGTCTGATGCAGTTGACCCGTAATAATAACCCAAAAAATAAAAATACATCGAATAAAGAACATGTTTTAAGCAACATTGGATCTGTTAATATGTACCTCACATTTACCAATTAAAACAATAGTAATGCTTACACATTACTGCATCGCCAATTATAATACTTTCATATAATACATATTATTATACAATAGGCCATTCTGCATTATTGAGTATTTTACTATTGCTACTTTAAATATATTAAATGCTAATACTCATGGTTACTTTTAGATTTTGAATGCTTTACTTTTGCAGTAGTTTTACACTGTGACATTTCTACCTTAACTTAAGTTAATAATCGGAGTAATTCTTCCATCAATGCATAACAGCAACACAATGAAGACAATAGTTAGCAAGCGTTAGCTGTAGATGTGGAGCGGTTCGTTAGCTACAGTAAGTTTCGTGATGCAGCACACATCTGCTGACGTTCAAAAATTCTTTGTAAACAAGTTAATGTAAGCTAACAAAAGCTAACCGTTAGCAAGAGGCTTAAATAACTCACCTAAAATGAAACCGAGCGGGTTGGTCTGCCACAAACTGGAAGACAGCTTTAATAATCATCACAAACTGGTCGCTAAATACTTCACTGTCAGGAGCAAAGCAGCGTCTTGTTGTCAAACTGAGCTAACTCCTAGCTACGCGTTTATCCCAACTGACACTCTTCGACGCGTTACATGACTTCAGAATGTTTCATTTCTAAACTGCTTCCTTCATACGCATGAACGTATGCCGATACGTTTATTCCAGGAACTGTGTACTTCACTAACTACACTTTTATTTACTTTTTAGTTTAGCATTAGGGGCCGTGTTCCACTTCCCTTTTCCGGGGTTTGTTGTGCTTGTGTGGGATTTTCCCTCCCTCAGTCATGTCTCTCAGGCTGAGAGTGCGCTCTGTTATGCTGCAATCTGAATCCTTTTCTGTGGGTAAGATTGAGACAATAAACCGCTACTATTGCATTGAACGTTCAATCAACCAGGTCTGATCTACATTTTTAAATACAAGTTTGACTGATGGGGATGGTCGCAGCAAGTTGAGGAATGGGCTGCCTTAAATGTCACTATATGGTCAAAATGTACCCATAACCTGAAGCTGTTCCTAACATTTCAACCAATCAGTGCGCACCAACAGTGAACCAATATGTTAAGAATATACTAATATTTACTTATATATTATTAGTTTATACAAACGATTGATTTCTCAATTGACTGTTTGGTGAACATAAAGACAAAAGTGACTCTTCAGGACCATTACTTTTTTTATATACTGCACTTAGAAATGTTTTAATAGCCACAAGAAAAAGGTATTTTCCCATCTTTTTAATTTCAATACCTTCCAATTCCTATGCCATGAATAAAGTCATGTTATATAAATTGGAAATCTTATTCCTTTAAATTAACGAGGCTGGCCCTATATAGGGACTCTTAACATATCTGAACTTGGTATTAAAAGTAAGCATTTGAAATCTAAGTGAAACTGTACATTCCAGGGACAATAAATCCTCAACATTTAACAAAACGTTTAGAGGACATACCTGTCTTTAATGTTGGCTAATGCCCTGTTTAAATTGCTTTTGAATGTCAAACGATCCCAAATATAATCAGTGTAAGACCACAAAAGACGAAGAAAAGCATATATCATTTTCACATGTAAAAGCAAAGGGGTGTTTTGCATATTCGCTTCAAAAATGTATAAACAACAAAACAAAACAGTTAATAAACTAAATGGATGCACTAATTAAAATACCGATTGACTAATGGCTTCAGCTCTAATGACAATGACCTGTTAGTTTTCAGTCATAAAATGACCACAAACCACATAGCCGGTTCAGACACCTGTATAATTATGATTTTATTCAAAATATACTCAAGAGACATAAGACACTGTATCACCATTACAAGGCAATATTTGTACTACTTCTAAAAAGTCCATTGTTCAGCTAAATGACTGTCATCTGTGCAGCAGGGTTGAAAATGATAAGGTCCGAGAAAACAACCTTGTCTTGTTTGTCAACAGTCTGTCAAGACAGCAAAAGAGTGTCATTTGTCACTCGATTCCTGATTGTCTGCTGACGGCTGATCTTGCTCTGCTGCACACACGATCTTCGCCTTGACCTTCTTGTTGGAGGAAATGATGAAGTAGGGGCTGAGAGAGGCGTAGCAAGAGGAGAAGAACACCCTCATATCAGCCACCACTGGTGACACCTTCGGCACCGTCAGCATGTAGATCCAGATCACGTTATCAATGCCGAAAAATAATACATACAGAACCACCAGGGTGACCACCGTTTTAGCCGCCCTGGTCTCTGCCCCTCCGCCATGAGAGCGACGCATCCCTCTCACCTTGTGGCTGTGGCGGTGGAGGAGCAACAGGATGTAACCACTTGAGCCCAACATCAGGGCAACAAAGGCAAAATCCCTCACAGACACAGCCACGCCATTTATCACATAAGACAGGTAGTCTCTGAAGTCCACATGACAGAAGCCCAGGTTAAGAGTAAAGGCAGGGACCGTGCCATTACGTGGGGCCATAGAGAAGAAAGGGGCTGCGATGCATATGGCCATGTTGAGTAACCACAGTCCTGCAAATGTAGGGAGGACCAGGGAAGGAAGTGCATGTTTCAATCTGGATAAACGGGGTCCAGCGGGAGCGATGGTGACTGCCTGAAACACACTGAGCATGCAGGTGATGCAGACTGACAAAGCCCGGCCGATACGGTAGGCGTAGATCACCACCTTACAGCCGGGGTCATTCAGCAGGTCCTTCAGCCCAAACACAGTCATAGTCTGGGGGACGCAGCGGGTCAGCAGCAGCATCAGGTTGGCGAAGGCCAGGTGGCACAGGATCAGGTCCACAGGAAGGATCTTGGGCTCGGTGCAAATGATGTTGGCGTAAGCCAGCAGAACCACAGAGTTCCCAAAGATGCCCATTCCTGTTTGCAAGAGGAAGGAGACCCCTTTGATGGTCACACACAGATCCATAACAGCAGCGCCTAAAGTGGTCCTGATTTGAAAAGCAGACACAGAAACTGTTATAAATACACTGAAAACATCCTCCATGCTACCAAGCTACAAGTTTGATTGAAATCTATAACCACATAAATAATACAACCAAACTGGATACAATCATGTTATTTCTCAAATGTTTTTAGTCAAAATTAAGCTTACCTCAATTTGCAGATGAATCGAAAAGCCTGTGTGCATTAAATGTTTAATTGTCTGTGAAATTGCCATTTATAGTATCCGATGCCCCTTGAGATCATTGGCCACCGTTGCAGTTTTCAGCCCACAGTTTGGAAAATTAAAGCAACAAAATAAATCTGACTCAAGTGATCTCAGAGGACAAAACACTAAAGAGGGAATTTGTACAGCTGAAGGGCACACTCAGTTTTAAGTCTGGATTAAAACAGTAGTCCCATATGAACATTGAACCCGTTTTTGTTTTCTGTAATTATTCCTTCTGTTCATATCTTACTTGCTGGACAAAAAAAAACAACATTTGAAGAACATATCTTTTGAATATTGGATGTCCTTGGTGGCCAATTCTTTGGGCTTTGTGTATCTGCTTTACACCTGCGAGACTACAGCAGCCATTCTTCTTCTAGTGACAACAACTATTACTCCACAAATGTCCCCAAAACCATCCATAGGATACTAGAAAGAAGTATTTTAGTTTACAGTAAGCACATTAGTAATAATTACAACAAATGTGTTTAATGTACTTATGGTAATATTTTGTATGTTTCAAAACATATTCAAAACTATTTGAATTTATCATTTAAGTTTTAATGTGACATTCTCATCCAAATGGGAGAACAAAACCCTGCTAAAATGTGATTACTTTTCTGGTTTGGAATAAGATACAGTATAGTGCAATATCAAACCCCTGCAGGCTGCGTATCAACAAAGCATTTCAGACAGTGGTGTAAAGTAACTAAGTACATTTACTCAAGTACTTTACTTAAGTACAACTTTGAGGTACTTGTACTTTACTTGAGTATTTAAATGTTTGGGATATTGTACTTCTCCCTCATTTCAATTCAGAGGTAAATCGTGTACTTTTACTCCACTACATTTATTTAATACCTTTAGTTACTTAACAGATGTGGATTAACGATGTGAAATACAAACAACACTTAAATCAGACTTTAGTTCCACCTGGAGTAAATTCACAAGCTACCCTGCAGTATACAAAGTCATTAAAACTAGCTGCACCTTTACCAGCTTTGATAACACTTTAATGATCAATAATTATAATCAAAACATATAATATATATTATTCTGAAATGGACCAACCTGCATACTGAGTACTTTTACTTTTGGTACTTTAAGTATATTGTGATGCTAATACTTTTGTACTTTTACTTGAGTAACATTTCGAATGCAGGACTTTTACTTGTAACAGAGTATTCCTACACTCTGGTACTTCTACTTTGACTTTAGTACAAGATCTGAGTATTTCCTCCAACCCTGTTTTCAGATTAGTTTAGGTTTTAGTGTTGGACATTTTTCCATCATCAAATTATTTAATTTAGCTGCCTTGTATTTATAACATACCGTATGTTACTTCTAAACTTCAGTGGTCTTTTCCTGTACTTAACTTCATCACTTCAGTGTCCATAGACAGAGACTGTCAGTTAATCATTGTAATGCTATTTCCCAGCTGACTGAAAAAAAAGTTAAACTCTCCCTGCGGAGACAACTATATGCGGTTATTGTTGATGCAAAGGCAGCCTGATGATGCCTTGAATGAGCTATCAAGAGGCTTTTACAAGCACAGCTGGTGCTTGAGTTGCGCTCCTCTCCTCCTGCATGTCCTGGGAGCCTGTTAAAAGACACAGAGGAACAAGACAATTAGCCATATAACAATGCATGTCTGTACTAATTGGGGGCACAGGGACGAGCCGCCATTATTAATTTATGTTCCTCACTGACATATGCTACAACAGAAGTTTGCTATTCGTATCAAGCTTTTTCAGCACCATGAACCAAATATGTCTTCATTAAAAGCGCTGTGACCGACTGGTTTATTTTATATTTCAGTTTTTTCTCTTGCAAAGCTGGGACTGGGTCTGTGAGCTGAAACATTGTTGTTTGAGGAGCCTCTCTTCTCTCGGGAGTGGGCTGTGGAATAACCCATCATAGGATGTGTTATTTCCCTGTGTGTGTTTTTTCATTACATGTTTACATGTTCAAAGAGCTAATTAAAATGGCAAGTTCAAGCATGTCCTTCTCAGGGGATTGCATCATGTAAAGTACGCTGCGAAATCTGGGCTTTTTCCCCCTTGACATGAAATTAGATTTCCTTTTTTATGGATGATGTAAATTGTTTTCTCCCATTGCAGTAATTCAATTTAAATTTGTATGAAGTAATTCAGTTACAATATCATCCTTAGAGGTGAAGCACACACATTTTAATACAGTTCCAGTCACCAAATATGTCTTTTTTTGTTCGCTGCATGTATTAAGACTAGATGTGTTTTCCTAAATAAGACATGCATTTATTGAGGGTAATAATAATAATAACACATGGTATTTTTATATCACTGGTGCTCAAAGATGCTTTACATACATTCAATTTTGTGGACAATACCCAGAGGAGAATTTGGGATGAAGTGTCTTGCCCAAGGAGTAAATTGTTGTATGCATAATAAGATTCTTCGCACACTGGCTGTACTCAAATGGCATTTTTATAGCTTTAATAACAGTTTTAGATCATTTACTTGGCAACTGGCATTCTCTTGCATCATTATGTGCTGATGTTAAATCAGTGTTAAAGATAGTTGTTTTAATACAATTGAGATAGATTAGTACTTTTTCAACTTTTGCACCTTTAAGTATGCTGGTGAGGGCAACAGCTTTGTTTGGGGAATATTGAGTGCACCCCTTACTTACAGTTAATCTGTCCCACAGCAAACATTTGGTTTAAGAGGCTTTTGACTTAGCAGTCCTCCGTCAGATGTCATCAGATGACATCTCATCTGCAGTGATCATTCATAGGTTTAGGTACCTGTCTGCAGTTTTCTCTCTGTTCTCTCTATCCAAAACATGCTTTTTTTTGTTTTTTATTATGTTTTATGCACCTTAAAGTTTGTGTGCAAATTGTGTTTCAACATGTATTTGCAGGGACAATACAGTGGAAGAGAAAGGACTTGGATCCTCTACTTAAGTACAAAAGTGAAAGATGACTTTTCAAGTTTGTGAAGGGCAATGTGTTCTCTCTCTCTCTCCTGTAGTGTGTTATATAGCTTTTTGTTCATGTTAATGGTCTGCAAAGGCTTAAATCCCAAGTTCCCAGAGTTTCTCTCCCTTCTCTTGCCTGAAACGCCTCCATTGGACTCCTTTGTTTACTTTCGTAACATAATGACATCACCATGTAACACTTGCGCTTCCATTGGCTATTGCTCCAACACATTTTACATGATAGGCTAAGGGGCCGGACATCTCTAAGCGGTTGACCAATCACAACAGAGCCGGCCAGCTAACCAATCAGAGCAGACTGGGCTCTGGTTTCAGACAGAGGGTGAAAAGAGGTGCTGCAAGCACAGGAAGTATGAGAAAAATCAAGACCTTTTTTAACATTAAAGAATGAAAACATGTCAAGAAGAGGAACTAAATACAAACATGAACCTGAAAATTAGCATAATATATAATCTTTATAAAAAAATACTCAATTATAGGGAAATTAAAACGATTATAGTAAGTTAGTATTAAGTAGAAGTCATGTCACATTTGAAAAATAAACTTCAAGTTAGAGCACTCAATGCAAAAAAATAAACGCTCCTGTGAGTGTCACACTATCACCGTATGCTATATATCATTATATTGCCAACAATAATACTAAAATCAACTGTGTTACATTCAAGGTACAGAGCTTTATTATTATATACATTGTATGTAAATAGTGGAGTAAAAATAATGCTATAAGGCTTTTGTGAATGTAAGTTATCTAATTAATTATTATATTAATATTTATTATTTTCATTTTAGTGGAGGTCATGTCTCATAATACACTTGTGATAAATGTCTTAATATTCACTATCAATTACTTGCTGTGGGACATGTTGAAGTTAAATCATACAGCCCATCCACACTTATTTGCCCTATAATTTCCTTTTTTTTAACTTTAATTGCTTTGGATGAATTAAACAAACATACATCGATGCCATGGATGCTTTTTAAATGACATTGTGGGTGATCTAATGCAGACTGAATGTGGAATGTCCTCTGGCTTTAACTTTGTTTCATCTCTCTCCACTGGAGGACACTGTGGTGTTGGTGTTTGACTAAGCAACACAAGGACTTTCTACCTTTCTGAATAGGTAGTGGCTTTTATAATTAATTGTAGGAATTAAAAATACAAAAGCAATATGAAGGGTCTTAAAAGGGAGACTAAATATAGCATCAGTGATTAAAAATGTTTTCAATAGTCTCCACTAGGTGAAACAGTGACATGGAGAAATTGTTTTAATCTAAACATGTGGCTAATGGATATTATCCGCTCATTAACACCAGTTTCTCTGTCCACTGGTTGGCTTTCTGTTAATTAATCCAAACACAGCTTCCTCTGTTATCCTGTCTGTCTGAAATCCATCGAGGGGACAGAAGCAGTCATCTGAATTGATCTCAAGTAATTGGAGGCTGAGGGAAGAGAAGTCAATGGAGCATGAAAAACAGATCCAACAACTGTTAGCTGTTTGCAAGTATAAGAGCACAAACACCCCAACTACTTCAGGAGAGAGGGATCAGGGACAAGGTCCACTTCAGATGTTCCTAGCTTTGACTGTTCTCAGGTAGGCGGTGTACATTTCTGCAATGAGTTTGTTCTGATATCATTTTAAATACACTTGGTTTATTGTACTATTCCTGCAGGAATGCCATCGGAGGAGTTGGTCCGAGGGGTGCTCTACTTGTCCCTCACCGTTGTGGGAGTCCCAGGTAATGCTAGCGTCATCCTGGCATTCCTCCTCTTGCTCTACCATGAGAACCGCCTCCTCCCAGCTGATGCCATCGTCCTGCACCTGGCCTGCGTCAACCTGCTGGTGGTGGTGGTCCGCTGTCTTCTGGAGACCCTGGCCTCCTTCAGCCTGGGAAACATTTTTGGAGACCTAGGCTGCAAATCTGTCATCTTCGTGTATAGAACATCCCGTTCCCTCTCAATCTGGATCACCTTCCTCCTGAGTGCCTACCAGTGCCTGAGCATCACCCCCCCCGGCTCACGCTGGGCCTCCGTCCGCACCTTGTTGGCCCGCTATCTGGGCTTTGTGTTCCTCTTCCTCTGGGTGCTCAACACCTGCATGAGCTCGGCATCCATTCTCTTCTCATTTGCCACCAAAAATGAGTCCAGCCCAATAATCCATGGCATCAATGTACAATTCTGTTATGTAAACTTTCCTTCAAAGTTGTCCAAAGAGGCAAACGGGATAGCTCAGGTGGTCCGGGATGTGGTGCCCATGGCCCTCATGACTTTAGCAAGTCTGATCCTCCTGGTGTTCCTTTACAAGCACAGCCAGCAGGTGAAGGGGCTCCGCAGAAGCAGCGGTGGGGGGGGAGGTGCCGAGCAAAGAGCTGCCAAAGTTGTGGTAGCACTTGTGAGCTTGTATGTGGTTCTTTATGGGGTGGATAATGGGCTTTGGGTGTATACTCTCACTGTGAGCGAGACCATGCCTTCCTCGCTGATATCTGACCTGCGCATATTCTTCTCCTCGCTCTATGCAGCGCTAAGCCCCGTGGTCATTATTGCCTCCAACAGGAAGGTGAATGGCAGGCTGAAGTGTATAGTGCAGGAGAAGCCTGCTCATGAGAAAGACACGAGTCCTAACAATATGTGATGCATGCTGGGATTACTGACAGGTCAGCAGAGGAGGCCAACATGATGAGGATCAGTCTTTAAGTGCGTCATTCTCTCTTTGTATATATATTGTGTAATATGTTTTGATAGAGAGATCTATCTTTCCTGTGGGGTTGTGATTTCATAGCTGAGAAGTTTTTATAAAAATATATGTATTTCTTGTTCGTGAGACTTTCCAGATATGTGTTTAATAACTGAGGAGGGTTTAGCACATGTAGCTGTGAATGAGAAAGTGTACCTGTGGGTTTATTGTCTCACTGTCTATAATTAAGGAAAAAACTGTCATAACAACACTGTTGCTCAATACAGGTCTGTATGAATTCTGGCACTGTGTGTCTTTGTTTGTTTATTCATTATGTTCTCTCCATCTTAATTTGCTGGAAGAATTATAGCTGGGTGACGCAAAGCTCAATGTAGCTGTCAAATGACTTCCAGCTGCCCATTTAGCTGCAATTAAGACTTTGAATGGAATCTGCTAATACTAATGAGGCAGGTTAATTGTCCAACAGAGAATTGGTTAAGAACCTAATGGGAAAACTATATTCCTTATAGCAAAAAATAGATGTTCATTACCTAAGATGAATCACTCAATACAATTCTGAGATGTATGTCTGAGCTATTTGGGTGTAGTTATAGGAAGAAAACACTTAAGGGTCACAAAACGATGTCTTGGCACACACCCTGAAGAAGTTTGCAGTGGATGTGGCAATGTGGGAATTTAGGAGTGATTATGTAATTGCTATGTCTTGGAGAAAGCAAGGGCAGGGAGACAGGGTGAGGACATAACAACTGCAGTGACTGACATTCCAAAAGACATAAAGTGGGGCTGCCAGCACTCTGTGATCCTGCAATAACTCCAAAGTGCAATCAGTGCAGCGCTTTTCAACTGCTGTCGCAATGCAGGTGAGGAGGAGGAGGAGGAGGAGGAGAAGTCCTCTTTTCTGTGCTTGTGCAGAACTGTGGCATTTAACACCAGGTTGACACAAAAAGATACCAAAGGATATACAATGAAGTTGATCTTCTGTCATATACACCTTTATTTGAAAAGTTTCAACCAATAAAACCTTCTTTAATGTGACGTTGTTCTTAGGAAAACCCTCTCCAGGTGATAAATTCCATGTGTTTTACTCTTCAAACCACAGAAATCTGATTGGCACTTTACACAGACTCCGGTGGAATGAAGGATAGAATACATGGATGGTTTCATTAGAGCAGCGAGCGTGTTGGAGCCTCCGGAGCGAAGACTCTTTCAACGATGTCATTTTTGTCCTGTTGGGAAATAATTTTGAGATGAGTTAAAAGGATCAAATACATGAAAAACAGGTTATGTGTATGTTTGCGTCTCTTTCTAAGTGTGCGTGAGTGGAGGGTGTGCCAGGCCGGCCTCTCCCTGCACAAGACAGGACCTGTTTCCCATCATTCTGGAGCCTTTTGAGCCTCGATGAATGCAGGGTTGCTGTAAAACATGTAGAGACCAAACCCACTCAAACCCACTCTATTACTGCCTTACTCTGAAATCACGCACAACCTTAGGATCATCTCTCCCTACAAGACTTAAATCTGCAGCTAAGACATAACTTGCAAAAGTTGATAAATGCACACAAGTGCTCTCTGACTGCAAACTCAACTGCTTTACGAGGCAAAATGCAAAAGCTGTCAGGAAAAACAAGACAATAAAGCACCGATGCTTGACATTTAACAAAGATTTTAACCTACAAATGTTAACTTTTCTTTATTTGTTCTGTATTTAGTAGAGTATACAACACAAACCTGTACAAAAGCCACGCAAAAAAGCTGTCAAGTTGTCCAGGATTGTTGGTTAAATGAAGTCGAAGGGGTTCAGTAATTCCCGCCAGCCGATCCATCCCTGCTGTGTCTGATGTCAGTCTGTTTACCTGCACCAGGTACACGCATTTTTGTCCCCCGCGTCAACCAATAGCGATGCAGCAGTAGAGTTAAACCCCACCCCTTTTCTGCCTTGAATCCAGTCCACACCCTAATATAGCCCTCTTTAGGAACTGAATGGTAAAAACCCTCTCCTCCCCCAAATAAAAAAACCGTTTACGAAACATCATGATGTGAATCACCACATCCCTGTGTGCAACATGCACAAATGTGTACTAATGCAGGAGAAAAATTACAACTGATATAGTAATACATGCAAACAGTGTCAACAAGCACAATTTAAGAAAACATCAACCTCCCAAATCAATACTAAATCTTTTTATAATGATACATAAAAGCATTTTGAAAGCAGAGTGAACCTTTTTACCTCTGAGTTATCAATTGAATCCATTCACCTTGAAAGTTATTCTAGTTATTAATCCCATAAAATCTCTCTGATGTTGTTTTTTCTTCCAGTTAAGATAAGTTCAGGCTGACTGTGGAAACTGGAAACTTTGGGGCTTATTACTGTGGTGAAAATGTATCAGTAATAAACACATCCGGGGGTACTTTCAAAACCCACATTTTATGGAAATGACAGAAGTAATAAGCCCTTTTTAGGTTTGCTGATACCGTCTTTGCCTTTCCATCAAAGGGATGTTTCTTCAGGCTTGTTGTTTAGAGGATTTATTCCCTGTTTGAGTGAAGCTACTGATGGAGAATGGCTAGAAAAACTATGCTTTTAAGTAAATTGGCTCTTTTTGTCTGAAGTGCAGGACTGAGTGTTAAAATAATGCAAATGGTAGAAGTGGTTTTATTTCAGTGCAGTGCATTTGGCGACTTTATTTTGAATTATGTAAAGGCACTTGCTCTAAACTTTACCTCAGAATACCGGCCATGAGGTGACATGAGTTTAAGACTATATTTTTTTTTTTGCACTCCTAGTTACAGACTTGTATGTGTGTGACCCCATTTCTTGCATCCGCCGAGTTTAACTGATTCCCTCAGACAGGGAACATGCACGGTCGTGTTTCAGCCTGCCTGGAATGCTGCGCTGCACGTAAGCAAGGAGCTCTGTATTCAAGTTGGTGAGAATACGTCTTACAGAGTTAAGGTGCAACTTTGGCCTTATTGCCAGGACGAACACTTTACTTGATTTATCCTGATTAATTCCCATTTTGTAGGAACGGCTGTGAAATGCCGGTTTAATATCCACATAAATCGGCAGGCCCGTGGTTTAATGCTTGGCTTTATAGCTCTGACAGCCTGATTTTACTAGACAATCTAGTGGCAACATATTAAAGGGATAGTTTGACATATTGGGAAATACTTCTTATTTGTTTCTGAGGGATGAGAAGATCGATATTACTCTCTTTGTAGCTACAGCTAGACTGAGGCGTCCAAAGGTAGCAAAGCTCTGAAGCTCACTAATTAAATGTCATATCTTTTATCTGAAAAAAACTGAAGTGTACAAATATAATGAGCCAGGCTAACTGTTTCCCCCTCTTTCCAATTTCTGAGCTAAATCGCTGCTGGCTGTAGTTTCATATTTACTGAGAAGACATGCAGCATTGATCTTCCCATCTAACTCTCAGCAAGAGAGCAAACAAAATCATTTTCTCCAAATCGTCAAACTATTAATTTAAATGTTATCCACTATTTGTATATTATAGAAACATCACAAGAAACAGCCTCGTTTAATTCAGTTAGTCAACTCATAGGAGAGCAAATATAAAATGGAGGCGTAGAGAAAAGCTGCATTTTTCATAAAGGACAAAAAGGCTGAGCAGTGAAACTACCTTTACAATGTCTGCATAATCCCTGACAGGGAGGCTGTATGGCAGATTACGCCCATTCCCTGCGTACCAGCGAGGATATGGACCACACTGAAGGAGGGTGGGGTGGGGGGGGGGAAGTCTCTGAGGCCCCAGGGCAAAAGCTTGCCGCAACTCCACCGCTCTCAGGTAAGATATGCACCGCTGTGCCAAGACTTGAAAGACATTCAGGATGCACTGCACCCTATCCCGCAATGTATCGCAATATAAGGAAAAGGAAAAGAGAGGAAGGACTGGATGAGAAAAGGTTGGGATGCTGAGTTGGAGGAAAAAAAACTCTTAAATCAGGCATGAAAATATTATATGAACTTCTAAGAAAGAAACTGAAAATCAACAATCTTTCACCCTGAAAATGGGAGTGACAGTTTAAACTGTGTGAACTGAAAGCTGAGACCTGCCCCGACGTGAACCAAGGATCAGTATGTGCTACGTCAGTATGTGGATTATCATTTATCACTCGGGGTGATTTCGCTTTTGTTTTATCTTTATTCAGGTAGTCTCCCTGAGATCAAGATCCCTGTTTAAAGCAGAATATACATTTCAAGAGAGAAATACATGTGTATCAGGGAGGATCGGTCCTCACCAACATGTCGGTTGCAGAGATGTATTCTTTGATGAGCCAATCCCGTGTCGCTCAGGGACGCTGATTCATGCAGAATGATGTATGAATGCATAAACCCAGCGCCCAGGTTTTAATCTCTTTAAATGATTGCGGCTAAAAGGCAGGGCTTTTCGAACTGTGGTTTTTAAAGTTGAATTAAACTCCAGGAATACTAGTGAAGCCATCTGCAGCTGACTGCACAGCTCAGTCTTTCTTTCTTTTGAATAAAATGTCTGAAAAATAAAACAAATGTAAAATTAAGCAATCCTTCTTCACTTTTCTGAAGATCATGCAACACTGACATCAGGTCTCTTCATACGGTAATCACTCACAAACCTGCTCAGATATGGAGTATTTACCTATTCTACATCAGCACCTCCAAAGCTCACTTACTTACACATTATATTTGAATGTTTTATATGTGTTAAACTGACAATTTTCCGATTCAAGTGGGGTTATGTGCCAATCACTTTCTCAGCTGGTGCAAGTAACTTCCTGGAGTCTTGTCTAAAATACTCTCTTTATAAATCTACTCGTCACTTTTACATCCATAACTGGGTTTTCTCCAGGAATTCTGAAGCCATCTGCAACTGTCTGCTCAGTTCAATATTTCCGTATTTTGAATGTAAAAAGCCTAAAAAGAACTAAAACAGATGCTAAGTTCAGCACTCCTTTTTCACTGAAAACCTCAGTGAGATTCTCTAAAACCATGTAACACAGACATCAGGTCTGTTCATACAGTAATTACCCACACACCTGCTCAGATTTGGAATATTTACATATTTTCTTCTAGTGAACATCTCCAACAGTCACTAATCAACACATTGTACTGTATGTTGATTGAATTATATATAGAAACGCTGTAGAAACAACAATTTGCGGTTTTAAGGGGGGTTTGGTGCCAGATTCTTTCTGCTGTGTGCAGTTTCTCCCTGGAGTCTTGTAGTCTCCTCATCAAACCACACCGTGTCCTTTTTTTACACCATGTTTTTAGTCTTTATGCTCAGCTAAGCTATGCTAATTAGCGGCTGGCTTTTTGAAATGAGAGTGTTATCAATCCTCTTATCTTACTTTGGCGAAAAAGCCAAAAAGTGTATTTCTTTAAAATGTTGAACTATGAATAGTAAATATCTGCAGTATAATTTTCCCAAATGCTGAATTTTCACAATGTTTAATTGGCTGTGAAATCAGCCAGTTGATCCAACAGAGACCTTTAGTCACAAAGAAACATAACCATCTCGGTGTCAAACTCACACCGTAGCAGTAACAAGGATCCTGCCCTTTATCTTTCTCATCTTCCCCCCTAAATGCCACAAAGGTGGAATTTTCCACCAGCCACTTCCCTGAGTTGGCTGAGGAATGCAGACAAGATTGAGCAAGCCTGCAGAGAGCGGCATCTCTGCAGTAACAGCGTGTTGAGGTGCTTAGCTTGTGCACATCATGTCCACCTCTTTAATTCTCCCTTCAGGGGGGTTTGTTAAGCTATAACTCAAATATAGCTCTGCCCTGCAGCGCTGATAGATGCTACTGTTGCTGGTCATTGTCACAAGGATCCTGCAAGAAGAACATTTAGGAGCTCAGCCTCTTATTTTTTCCATTTAATGAAGTCAGAATGTGGTTATCATCTATTTTGCTTTAGCAGATTAACACATAATTAATTTAAATGCATTGCTCAATTTGTTTATCCATCTGAGGAAGTCTCACAAAGACCCCTAAACGCAGCAAGATGTTTTTAATACGATTCTAACTCCAAAGCTGCTGGAGACATTTACGAGTGCTCTATTAAACAGGCTTAGATTGCTATCTGTGCCTCAGAGCAACAGACCTTGTAAAATGATACAACGTGGGCATGTGCCGACACAACAGCCACACATATCTCATCCTGCTAGCACCACCCTTACACAGGTGAAGGGAATGCAGAATAAAGTGAGGAGAACACGACAAGCACATTGTGCCCCTTGTGTTAGAGTGTGAGAACATCAAGTTTTCACATATTGTATATCCCTATACAGAGACATCAATGAATCACAGTCTTACACTGTTAATGGGATTTATACAAGATGACAAATTGCCCGGGATGGGGATTTGTTAGCATGAAATGATAAGCAGCGTAACTTTACCATATTTTAAAAAATGGAGTCTCCTTGTGCTTTTTCATAATAAGTGGTGTCACTCTACCCACTTAAAGCTGAATAATAGATCTGATGGATCCTCTGTGCATCGTACAGCTGGCGCCAGAGTAATTACAAAAGACACAAGTGGAGAACTCACATACCACATCACATTTTGTAGCAGGCGATGAGTCACAGTATCACACTACACTTCAACTTTACTTTCCAGGGTCTGCGGATGTGGACCACCTTCCTCTGACAGGTGTTGTTGCAGCAGCATCATTGTGCTGCTAAAGGCCAACATGTCCAAACCAAAATGTCTATTTGGGAGCTGGGAGGACATTTTGGGAGAATTTGTTGTTGTAGAACAGACTCAGGTTGTGTATCTTCAAGTGTTGGGAAATGGGGCAGGAAAGGGTGCCACCTGTTGATTCTTCATGGTACTGCAACAAAGGGGCAAATTGAATAAAGCCACTGCAGCGCTGATATAGATTAGGAAATAAGTCTGAAATCAATTATTCAAAAACTATTCTGAAAGGGAAAAAAAATCTCCAATATGATAAGTATACGCAGTTAAACTGATTGTTAATATTTTGAACTGTGTTCCACTTTTATGCCTCACAAAATTATTCACACATCTAAAACAGAAACGTCAATAAAACGTTGTGATTTTTTTAAGAAAAGATTTGAGTGACTTTGAAGTTTAAACTTGATAGAGTCGGATACAGTTATATTAAAGGTCCCATGTCATGCTTTTCCGGTTATTACCCGTCCCCTTGTGTGTTATGTAGCTTTTTTGCATGTAAACGGTCTGCAAAGTCACAAACCCTTGAAGTACACCCTGTAGCGAGTACAACTCTAACACAGAAACGACTGCCCCAGAACGCCTCGTTGGAGATTTTTCTTCCTGAGTATGGTGACGTAACCATGCCCAGGTCCAAATGGACCAATCCGTGGAGCTCCTCACACACACACACTCACTCAGCCTTATCTTTTCTCAGCCGCGCTACTCCGCGGAGTTTTGCCGGCACACACACTCACTCAGCCTTATCTTTTCTCAGGCTGTGTGTGTGTGGCGAACTGTGTGGCGAACAGCCTGGCTGTGAGTGTGTGTGTGTGCTCAGGCTGAGTTCCGCGGTGTCTCGCTGTCTCGCAGACCCCACGCAGCAACCAGGAAACAACACCAGCAATCCACCTCTCACTGTCCGCTCCTCGAGCCCCACAGAGCGGAGCAGCGAGCCCCGCAACGTCCCGCCAAAACGGCACCCAGACCCCACGCAGCATTCTCATCTGTTTGTTATTACTGGTGTAATTTTCTGGTTGCTAACAAACGCCATTGTAACACATAAACACTGATGTTCCGCTGTAACGGTGGTGGACTCATCAGAACATAGTGGGCGAGCTGACCAATCAGAGCACAGTGGGCTCATAGGGAGGGGGGGGGGGCAGGAGCTCCAACAAGCCGTTTAGGACAGAGAGTGAATACACATACTATACAGAGATGCTGTATGAGAAACCAATGTGATTTTGGAACATTGAACAATGTAAATCTATTCTAGTAGACCTCAACAATGGAATTATGATCAGTAGAAATGGCCATGTCATGGGACCTTTAAATGATTACCTTTTACCCCTGATCCTAAATAAGTGAAACCTTTAGTGCATGGCTGGACACATTGCTGTTGTTACCTCTAACTTCCCATCAATACTGCATGGTGCACACAACACACTGAAATATGGCATCTCCATTTTTCATATTTTGCTCTCAGGGACACAGAAACCAACCTCTCGCCTCGCTGAAGTACGACCTGGCCTGTGGTGTTCTGTATGTTAAAAAACTGTTGGGTATTTAATGAAACAATACATTTATATAGGAATCTTCACTGAATCGGGAGTAAAGGTAAATGTATCTCTTGCAGTTACATTAGGAAAATACATTATCAGATTACTGTTACTTTTAAAAAATGGGGATTACTAGCAGGATTACAATTCTTACAATATATTAGAAAGCATATGCTGTGGAGGCTCTTAATACATATATATATACAGTAGTTAACTGAAAAGAGTGTATTGTGATTCTTGTAAAAGGAACATACTTCTTCTGTGTAAGCTGTACTGCTGAGTACACTTAAGATAACAAAGAATCATCTTATAGACATTTTTTCTCTTTTATTTATGTGCATTGCATTTGATATTGAGGTAATCCAAAAGTAACGGAAAGTAATAAGGTTACACAACCTCTATATTGTGATATAATAAGGTGACTTTCTTTTAACACGTAACTAGTAATTGTAACTGAATATAATTTTTTAAGCAAACCTCCCAACCCTGTTCATTCACCATGCAAGCCAAACATTAACAAATAAAAAGAGTAATGTATTGCAGTGGAACAAATTCCGTAACAAATTGAAAAATAAATATATTTTTGTATGCACATACATAACACATACATTCATAATGATAGCAAGCAGCATGAAGCAGCTCTAATTCTACGTAATAGATATATGTCTTACATTATATCATTTTTAAGAGCCTCAAACCTTTTTTCAAAAGTTTGACAGGTGGGTTTTAAAGTGGTCCTACTTTTAGATTTATTTTTCCATCTAATATAATATATGTTTAAAGCTGTTTACACACCAAACAAATGCCTACATTCTTCCAATACTTCATTATATTTATATTTGTTCAGCCTTGTCACAAAATGTTTTGGTATTGTCAAAGTAAATAACATGTTTTGAGTGACCACATGAGAAGCTTATATAAGACTGGCAAAAACACAAGAGCTGTGGGATCACTTTCACTACAATTGATAAACGTGTCAACAAATGATTTTCACATTTCTATGTGTCCAGATATCCGACATATAAAGAGCCAAACACATTCCTGCAGCCTGCAACAAATCAATGAAGCCAAAGCCTCAGTGAATCCACACAAATGAGAGGACAGGCTAAGTGCAAATGTATGGCTCTATTCATGATAACAACGATAGTTTTAGGTAAGTAGGCAGGCCAATAGTCCTCTGCAGTGTCACAGTTTCTATGCACTGAATAATGTATTGACTCATTTGTGTGGAGGAGCGCCACAGTAAGCCAGACGATCAATGGCACAGCAGCCGAGCCAGATAAGCTTTTATAGGAAAGCCAGTTTTTTTTTTAGCGCCACAGTATTGTCTGTTGTGGCCATATACAGTCTGAGGTCGCAGAATTAGAAAAATACTGATGATTATTTCAGAATTCATGTCCTGGTAGAAGGTTGATGGACAGACAGGTGTCTTATGTCTAACAAAATGAGAGCAACATGTTTGTGATTCGACCACTAACTGCTTAAAATCAAACTAAAGTGGTAAGAAAGTGAAACAAATCTGCTTTTACCACAATAGCATTAATGAAAGAGGCCTGTTCTTGGAGAAAAAAAACAACCGTTTCATCTAATTTAATTTAAATCAATAAACCTGGCAGTCAGATAATTACACAGCAGTGATCATTGTTCCCAATTTTCATTCAAACCGACATGTTTCCAGCAACAGCACCAACATCAAAACACGACCTCTTCACTCCTCAGCCTTCAACACAAACATCTGGCCCATTTAGGTGGATTTAGTGAGACCACTTCACCTCCAGCCTCACCCTCTACCCCCCTATGGTCCTCCCCAATACACTCATTAACAGTAGAGGGCATTGGACCCAGCACCTCCTCGCCTCCTCACAGGACCCCGGCCCTCCACCTGACCTTGGCAGTGGTCCAGAGCAGCATCACATGAGGCCCCAGGAGGGGGGCAAGGAGGTCGGGGTACGTGATGAAGGTCAGGGACGTACTGCAGAGGCTTCACTGCATGCTGAAGAGAGGTTTATTTTCTCTCTTTCTATCTGTGACCTCTAGGGAAACATCCCTCTGACACTGACAAATCAAACATTTTGTATTCAAATCTCCATCCTGAACAGAGAGTAGGAATTGTTGCCATGGAGTTTGAGCTACAGGGTCCAACGATTTAAAAAGTTTCGATTAAAGCGCTTTTTTGTGCACCAGTTAATCCTTACACAAAATAAAGAGTTTAATAACAGATCAAATGTAGGTGAAAGGGTCTTTAAATATTGTCCTCAGTGAATAAAGTTTTATGTTCTTGTTTCTTGTCTTAAAGGAGCCCTATTATGCTAATTTTCAGGTTTGTATTTAGTGTCTCTAATGTGACATGTCTCCATGCTTTAATGTTCAAAAAGGTCTTTATTTTTCTCATACTGCCTGTGCTGCAGCACCTCTTTCCACCCTCTGTCTGAAACCTGAGCCCAGTCTGCTCTGATTGGTTAGCTGGCCGCCTCAGTCTTGATTTGTCAACTGCTTAGAGATGCCCCACCCCTTAGCCAATCACATGCAATGTGTTGGAGCGCTAGCCAATAGAAGCGTGATTGTAACGTGATGTCACGATGTTAGGGAAGTAAACAAAGGAGTCCAATTTAGGCGTTTAAGGACTTTGGGATTCTAACATTTGCGGACCATATATATACACATAAACCTTTATAACAGACTCCAGGAAAGGGAAAACCCCAAAGAGCATAAAAGGGCCCCTTTAAATATTTGTCCTTGCTGATACTGAAAATGTAGCTGCTTGATCCGTCAATAAAGTTTTATTTTACCGTTTCTTCAACCCTTGTTTATGATTTATGGACCTTAAATGAGATATCATCCCAAAATGTTATGTGACATTGAGTGCTGTTGATTCCCTGTAAATGCTTGTAGCTGGCTGCAATAACAGTGTGACACTTTGTTTTGGCGGCTGAAGACATTTAGATCTTAAAGCAAGACCACCAGCACTTTCATCTGGCAATAGAATCCTGTTGTCTTGAAACACTGAGTAGGCGGAGGAAGAAAAAGAAAAGTCAATTTATAAGGAAGATGGAGTCTAATGTGGAATCGACCAGAGGCTCTTTTAAATAATGACTGGCTGCTCATTGATCAAGCTCTCAAAGAGGGAACAAAGAACGCTTTGAGGGGACGAACCCTGGGCCCCCACTTCTACTTCAGAAAACAGTAATCAAGCGTCTGACTCATGTCTGCTCTTGGTTTAAAAGACAAAAAATAAAATAAAATTCAAGGTCATCAATCGTGTTATAAATATGAATCTTTGTATGATATCATTTACGTTGATGATAAATAGGATAATCTACAAGCAAATATTCAATACATAACAAAATCTATGCCTTTTATTGTTTTTATATATTGTACTTCCAGTTCTATGTTTTTTGAATGTTTGTAGGGATGCTAGCAGCGTGGCTCCAGAGATGGACATATTTATCAGGCTACAATGTCTCTGCAACTATTGGATAGATCTTCATGAAATGTGCACACAAAGTTACAGAGGATGAATCCTACTGACTTTTACTCTAAGAAAAGCGTGTTTAAAGATTATTAGCAAATCTTAGCACGCTAATCTAAGATGTTAAACATCAGAGACGGACAAAGAATTCAGATTTTTTACGTGAGAAAAAGTAGTAATACTGCATATTAAGAATCCTATGTTACAAGTTAAGTTCCTGCATTCAACATTTAAATTAAGTAAAGGTTTAGTGTTATCATTAGCATATTAGCAATATTACAGTCACAATGTATGTACCAAAGGTTACGCTGACCATAACCGGCTTATTTCAGAACATTATATGTTGTATAATTGGATTATAATCAATGATGCAATAAGGAAGAGCTTATTTATTTATATATCTTCTGCAGGGTAGCTTGTGAATTTTATTTAGGGATCAATCAAGTTTATCCTGAACCTCTATTAATACAAATCATTATTTATTGTTTGTATTTCATATTTGTATTTAATCGTAACTCAAGCTGTCAGATAAATGTAGTAAAAAGTCAAATTTGCCATTGAATAAGAGTTGAGTATAGATAGCAGGAAATGTACAGTAAATACTCAATTCAAGTATAAATACCTTAGCGCAGTGAAAGTACAGGCCTTGTAAAACTGATATCATGATAGTGATAATATGTATGTGTTGTGTGTTGTGTGTACAGGTTTTTCTAAAACCCCTAAAAGGACTTTCAATCAATATTCTTTAAATAAGTTTGCACAGGAAAATAACCTGCTAAATTTGAATAATTCAGTTATTTCCATCCCATTATGACCAAGGTGAAGTCACATCAGAAACACATATACAGACAATGGAGCATTTTTACTGGTATTTCGCACCTGTTGAGGTGATTTCATAGATTAGTCATTACATTCACATCACATGTGATAATATAAAGGAATTTGAAGATGTGTGCTCTTTCACAAACACCAAATCTAGCCCTGACTTCATACATCTCCTGTTACTGTATCAACATCTCGTACTAAAACACAAAAAGGTCAAAATCTGCTAAGGAAGCATAATGGATTGCCGAACGGCACAAAACTGACAGCTGCTACATTTGAATGTATATTCTCTGGTTTGTCGGCAGTGTGTCGTTTGCAATACATTACAGAGTTCAGCGTCAGCCCTCCCTGAGAAAAACACGCTGCTTGCTACAGTACACTATGAAAGGTTGCAAATAGGCTAATTTGCAGCTTTGACAGCACCAGCCTCAGCAAAGGCGGGCAGTAATAGGTTCTGAGGTGCCGCTTCAGCGACTGCTGTGATGGGAATGCTGTGGCTGAAAGTAGGCATAGGTCAGGCTTCCCTGGAAACTCTGACAAATTAAAAACAGAAAACCTTTGACATTTATCATGCTTGGAGTCTGCAAAGGTCATTGCCTGTACTCGCTGCTTTCGTTTTCCTTCCCCGTCCCCTCTGGACATGTTTTCTGTGATTGCAGGAGCAGCAGCAGGGGGAATCAGGAGCTGTGATTTCCACATTTCTCATTCTAGAAGCAGATATATGGATACACCGGAAATGTAAACTTATGTAGTCTATCTCCTGCTCCGCTCCTTTTTCCTCTTATTTATTCTCCACATCAGTGATAGGCTGGTTGTTAATGAGCCTATCATGATGATTAGTTATCACATCAGTTTCATCAGGATGCTATTTCGAAGTAAACTGCTGTTGTGTAAAAAACAACCATGTGTATGTAATAACCTCTCAATACATCATTCCACCCCATAAACACTGGAAACTTGTAATCCCGCTGGACCATGACTGTCTCATTTAAATGTTAATATAATTCCCATCTCTCATATTAATGTGCTCCCTGACATTTCCCCGTTCATCTCCGTAATGCTATCTTATGTGACAAGCCAATTTACTGCCAGAGTTGACCAAATTGCTTTAGCATTGTAACGCTAACACCATAATAAATCCTTGACATACTTTTCCTTCTCAGGTAATAAAAAAAGAATAATAGAAATGTATACACGTCCATGGTGAGATCTATTTTCATTGATTTTCTCTGGCGTTACACACAGAGAGATTGTGCTTTTAAGTCAGATACGATACAGCAGGAGAAACATTACATCTGAGGAATGTGACAGAGATTGGCCTTTCTGCCCTCTCGTTCTCCGAGGTGGCATTAGCGGGGCTGAAAGCAGTGTGAGAGATGACACAGGCGGCGGTGGGAAGACGAATCAGACAGATTATAGCTCTGAAGAGAGGGAAGAAAGACAGCGGGGCCGAGCTTAATGCTGCTAGGTGTCATTTTGTGTGACCTTTCTGGGAATTATGAGTGTGCATAACCCAGAGCATGTCTGCCTGTCACTGAGACAGTCTGGGGCTTCTGCTCTGTCCCCCCCCCCCCCCTCATTCTGGCCAAACTCAGCCTCCCGATGCCCAGCACCTTCCATTTGACCTGATCAGGGCCAATAACTCTGATAATCCCTCAGTTCTCATTAGCTGCCTCGCACAACTTGAACTGAAATTTGAATTCTACGGGCTCCCTCCGTGTCTGCGAGGTAGCTTAACCTTTGATAATATGTCCGCAAGTCAGAGCAGAGAAAACCTGGGATTAGTCGACTCTTGGAAGCTATTGTGGGAGAAAAGCAGCATCAGAAGTTGATCACCATTTAGGTGGGGGAATATGAATGTGGATTCACTCAAGATACTGGCAGTCGAAGCTTGAAATCCCCTGATTAGGACGTGTAATCCTATGTTAATTGTAGGATTGCTGCATATATTTTTAAGTGGAGATCACTCACTGGAAGACAAATGCTATTTCAAAGCAGGTATATTACATTCAATGAGAATAAGCCTGATGATCTTTTACATTTTACATTTTAACAATAAATCAGGTGAAAAGAACGTAACTAACAATTTATCCATCTTATTATTTATTTTACATAATATTTTCAACATCCCATTCCTGTTAAGGCACTCAGCCTCAAGGCTAATGGTTCTGTTCATAGACTTTATAAAATATAAATGTATTCTCTGTGTCAGCAACAAGGTTTCAGAAGGGCAGTTGTAAAGCAAAACATATATTTCTACAAATTCACCTTAACAACAATATAACTACAAACATCCACATACATTAAAGGTAGGGTAGGTAAGAATGGAGAAACCAGCTCGAGTGCGCTAGAATTTGAAAGTACACAACCGGAAAAAATCTGCCTCTTCCTTCAGACTTCCTTACAGAGCCCCTCCTCCAATACACACAAACACGCACATGACCAATGAGGGCACGAGATAAGTTTGTGCACAGATGGAAGGCTGACACGCAGGTAGGCCATCCAGTTATTTTAGCCGGGCCGGCATTAATGTATACCCACATGATGTGGGTATATATTAATGCTGCCCATTATGGATACAAGTGATTTTCACCCATTTATTAATTACATGTTTTAAATGTGAACACACCAATGTGTTTCCTATCGCCTAAACTTCCAGGGATGTACACAGTTTAATACTGGCAACTTCTAATTGTGGGAAAAACGAAAACGTCTTTTAAAACTACAATTCCCAGTAGAGACCGCTATAGAACATGTTGCGAAACCCATGTGCGAAACACAATAGCCAGCATGTGTAGTTCTGGGGGGGCGTTCGAGTCCAGCTTTCGATAGTCTGCCGTGGTTTCGTTCCATTTCAAAGAGCTGTTTGACGCTCGGCGTAACCTTGGCGCACTGCCACTCCAACATCCAATCCCAGAGCTTGAAGATGAATCACAGGGTTTGTCAAGCAACGGGACTGTAGTCCCAAACGATAGCTGAGGATTATGGGTTATGGTAGTGTCTTCGGCCATCCTAAACTCTGAAATCTTTTTCGGATATCATATCGCATTAACACCATATCCCAAAGTGCATTGCGGCTAAGGATCTTGATGATTCTCGAAATGTCCCTTATAGGCCTACGTCTGTTTCCGGTGACTTTATTTATGGCTAAAAAGCCCAAGATTATAGAAGTAAACGAATAAATAAAAACAAGGATAATTGTGTGTTATTGTTGAGTAAATAACAGTGTGTTATTTAGAAAAGAATAACAAATTAGAAGGAAAAAAAGATTAAAAAAATACAGATTTCATTATTCTGAAGCTCTGAGCCCTATTTCTATTCCTCACAGACGGCAAAAAAAGTCAGACATTATACGATTTAAAATAAAAACAATAATCGTGGCTTGGTATTGAGTAAGAACATGTTTTTATGAACCACACAGCTTCCGGTCTACCAAGACCCGACCGGACAAAAACAAGTGGTGCAGGCAAGAAACGTGGCGTATAATATGCACGCAAAACTCGGCCTCAGATCTCAATGGGAATGGTTATCGTATCATATGCACGCAAAATCGGACTTCTGCGTATCTATTGCACGAATTTCTAATGTGTAAAGACGTGTCATTTGTAGGCAGACTGAAGAGAGTGGGTTGATTTATTGTCAAAGTATTTAATATATTCATTGCTATCGGGATGTTAAGAACATTCCATGGAATATAACAAAGTGTTTCTGAAGTGAATTACCTCCCCCACCTTTAAAGACTAGCACAGTGCATTAAAGTGCATTTAGAAAGTGCATGTTTCAACGTTACTCATACTGGAGTAAATGGTGGGGACAATTTTCTGCTGCAGACTGCTTATTTAATGCTACAGCACAGTATGTATTTACCGCAGCATGACATTATGTGTCTCATCGACTTGAAACTGAAATTCAGCCAAATGCCAGACAGTGCAACAGTGTGTCTCAATAATATTCTTATCTTTTAAAAACATTTTTGTGGGCCAACTCTAACCACTGAGCCATACAGCGGCTCAATGATATGCTATTAATAGTATTTTAAAACAATGGCGGTCAATGACACAAAGGAACATCTATATTCAGCTACCAAGACAGCACTTCATTGTATGATTAATTAACTGTTGGTTTCAGTATTTTACTTGAATTTGTTGACAATAAGACAAATACATTCATTGCTTTAATTCTACTTAAAAGCAATATTTAACTCTTTAGAAATAGAGTTACAAGATATTAAACTTCACTTACAGAAAAGTGTATGCAGTGCTTCTACTGTGTTGTGTTTTCATGCTTTAATGTTCAAAAAAGTCTTCATTTTTCTCATACTGCCTGTGCTGCAGCACCTCTTTTCACACTCTGTCTGAAACCAGAGCCCAGTCTGCTCTGATTGGTTTGCTGGCCGGCTCTGTTGTGATATGTCAACCGTATAATAGAGACATTATTATAATAAATATATGTCTCACTGAGCAGGGCTACAACAAAACCGGCTTGAACTGCAGCCAACATGTCCGCAGGAAGCCACCGTCATTTGCAAAAATAAAATCACTCAGCTTGCAAGGAACGAGGTGCAATTACTTCAAGGTCCTAATTAAAATAAATTAAGCGAAAAGCGAGAGTGGGATAAAGACACAGAGGGAGAGACAAAGGGAAGCGGTTTAATAAAGTTAAATTCTAATTCGTTTTGAAATTATGTCTGAATACGTGCTTCAATCCCAAAGAAAAAAAAATCTTTCAAGACAACCAACATAAATCACTTTTTCTTCCCCTCAACATGTTTCTCCCTGAAGAGGAGTTTCATATATTCATGACAGCCGCACTGTGTTTATGTTTTCTCCCCTCCTCACATCCCGGTCTGTATTTGAGGTCCTGCACAATCCAGCCTTTGGACAGAGAGTGTTTTGAGAGACAGATGAGAGGAAATGATTCATTCATCAGACGAGGCCCCGGCTACAAATCCCAGCTGACCTGCTGATCAGATGGGTGATATTGCAGAATTTCCTCGGGGCGGGTGTCGGGCGGTGCTTGTTAGAGCTTTCAGCGAGGCATGGTGCAGGGTGTGCAGGTCATCATCTCTCTCCGGTGACTCTTTGTGACAGCAAACACAAGCTAGTCTCACCTCAGAGTATATGTGCACATCGCACCACCTAATTCAAACGTCAAAGCAGATAAAGCAGTGCGGGGATGATTTTGTGATACGAGGGCTGGACAGGCCTGTCAGAGCAGTAATTATTTTACACCAAGAGAAGATATGGATTTGGCCTCAGGTGTGTGTTTTCTTGTTTCTGAGGACATTCTGCGGGTAAATGTGTCACAGCAGAACTTTGCCGAGGCAGATATATACTCATCAAAACTTTTGTGATTGCTGTGGGCCGGCAATTTCAAGACGAAGCGCGGAGGAAGATGACTGAGTGCAGCTGACGTGGTGCTGAAATTGACATACAAAGATGTGTGTGTGTGTTTGCTTTCTCTATCTGTAGGTTTGACAGAAATTACAATATATTAGAAGGAAAATAATTATTCTGGGGTGCTTTTATCAACACAGTGTCGATCAGAGGGATTTTATCTTGAAGGGTATTCATGGCAAAGTGCCCACAAACACAGTAGTAAGCTGCATTTTTAAACAAAAGGTAAAAGGTAGATGAATATGATGAAATGTTTTCTCATTATTCTCTCTACTTCCTGCCACCTGCAGAATAAGATTCATGATGTGTATAAAAAAGGCTTTTTTTGCTTTTTACTTTCCATAATATGCGATGCATTTTCTGTGGTAATTAAAATACCATTTGTCTAACTTGATGGCTTCCTCACATCGTTGCTTTTCATTGTTATTATGATGAAGCGAGTCATATTCATTAGACCACATTTCATCTCAGTTTCCATTCAGGACTGAATATGTGTTTATAGTAACTGTCAGTGATGTATTTAGATTACTTGTTGAGAGTTGAAACCCAATTGAAAATACAAATAAAGTCCTTCTTTTAAATAATTGTTAGTATTTATTTGCGAAATGCACTCAAAGTATCTATCAAAGGTACTCATTACGCAGACAGGATTGCCCCTTTTCATAGTGACATATTATCCTATATTATAGTGTTTGATTATTATCACTTATGCACTAAGATGTAGGCAGTTGGTTTACCTTCTACTCTGTTAACATACTGCTGGGTAGTTTAACATTTTTTAAATCTTTATTGGCAAAGTTTCTAGCAACTATAGGCAAATATATGATTTGAGCTAAATACTAATGCTACGGCAACATGTTCATATGTTTATCAGTTATAATATTTATTTGAAATGTAATGTGTTAGCATGCTAACATTTGCTCCTTATCACTAAACACATAGTACAGTACAGCAGAGTCTAATGGGAACATCATTTTGCAGGTATACAGTGAAAAACTTCTGGGCAACTTGGAATGTTGAAAAATAAAATCACGAGATAAAAGCATATGGATCACCAGAGTCAACACCTTTCATTCCTAAGGGAACATGAATGTTTGCACCAGATGAAATTATGATTTATCTGACAGTTGTAAAAACATTTAACTGAAAACCATATGTCAACCTCCTGATGATACTAGAATAAAAGTCAGATCAATCATCTGGAGACCATGACTGTCTGTACAGAATTTCACAGGAATCGATCTTATCTAACAATGGCTAAAATGCTGTCTGTGTAGACATGTAGACAATGTTCCCATACATGTGCAAGTTCCTGTATACATATCAGTAGTGATGATTTACCATGGTAAGAACAGATTTCTGGAAAAAGAAGGTTATGCACTGATAAATATGCTGATTTCAAAACAGCTTTACCTTGAAAAACGATATAAACACCTGCAGTTGATGAAATCATAATAATTTGAAGTGTATACCTGAAACCTATTTCTCTGCTTTATTTCCGATAATACTTCCAACGATGAAAGCAACATGGTTCCACGGCTGCTTTCCAAAAACCGGGGATGGATGCTGAAGCACACTCTCTTCCTCTGCCTCGCTTTTCTTTATTTGCTCAACCACTGTGCAATGATTTCCTGTGCCGAGGCAGAGGCACCACACATTAAACTCTATTCTGAGCACAGGCTTCATCCGCCCTGTGTATTGTGAAAGAATCCAATAATAAAGGCTGAAAGTGAGAGAAACCCTGCAGAGATTTAATCAGAGCCACACATTGTACTGAGCCAATGTTCATGGTACGCCATCAGCAGCCATTTTCAGAAGCCAATCTAAGAATCATCGCGTCTGGTCAGGTCTGAGGAACATTTCTTATAGCGCTAATTTAACGAAAAATCTACTCTGACATTTGTGCTGAGATTTCAATAGGCGACCCCCAGCACATCTGCAAAGGGGCAATTCTGAAATCCCGCTGAGCAGGTCGTTAAATGGCAGTGATAGACATTTTCAACACTTTTTCATTTCGCAAAAGTGAAGTCCTCTTTTGACCACACCGGCTGACTCCGTCTTACACTTAAGAACCCAATTTCATATTTCACCACATTAATTTGCAGCCCCAGGGAAAGGCTTTAGTCTTTCCTGCTGAATATTTACACATGCAGTATCTTCCTTTGACAAGAAAATGCCAATTTATGTGGCACACAAAATTGCTTTCATCCATTAAGCCAGATGCAAATTAATTCCAGTAAAGAAGGTCAAACATATTCAAGATTTACGAAGCCCCCTTTAATAAAAAGGGCCATACAAATATGGAAGTTTTTTTAAAAATATCATCCAAACTGCCTTGAAAGACATTTCAATAGCCTTTGATTTGCCTGATAAGAAAATATGGGATCTATTACATTCACTTTCAATTGATAACAATCTAATTTGTCTGCTTCACAACCCCTCGGCTTGACATTTTTCTGTAGATTTCATGCATACACAGGGCTCAAATGTGTGCAGTGGGAAGGTTACCAGAGCGATTTGGCTTAAAGAGCGCATCCTGCTCCACAGGAAGTGGGGAAATGCTGAGTGGGCTGATCAAGTTCCTCCCACCTGTTCGCAGAGGGATGACCTCCAGGAACAGGTAGACATCCCAGCAGGAAAGGTTCCTGCTCCAGCCAAGTAGCTGATGCACATACATGTAGTGATGAAGCCCTGAACTGAGGGAGGGAAAGAGGAGCGAGCTAAGCCCAACATTTAAATGAGAGGTAAAGACGTGAGGTGTATAGAAAACACCCAGAAACTTCGGATATAAAAGTTGCCATCTGGTATTATTCATATAAAGAATAGTTCAAAAAGTTATTTAGGTTTGTCAAATGATCTTTATTGTTTTAATAAATAGCCCGGGTTACTTTGAAAAAGAGAATGTGCCGACAGGTCTACTATTTCTGTTGGCTTGTATATTAAGACACAGATTTGAATGAGCTGTTTGATATTTGAAACGTTGTTAATATGAACTTCTTACTTGTGTCACTCCACCAGGGTGTGTGTGTACTGGATGTGTGTGTACTGGATGTGTGTGTACTGGATGTGTGTGTATGGGTGCAGGTTTACGTTTTTGTGAATAGATTTTTGTCTAGTTTAAAGGTCTCCTATTATACTGTTTCTCATCAATATATTATAGGTCTCAGATATATACAAAGCATGTCTCTGAAGTGTTTTGCTCCAAATACCAAACAGATCATTGCAGCATCCCATAATCCCCTCTGTTTCAGCCCTGTTTCAAAAGTGCTGATTCTGTGTCTTTTACTTTAGATGAAAATAAGGAGCCACTCCCCACGCCCCTCTGAGAGATATTTGGTTAAAAAGAACCCAATGGTGCTCTAGGAGGAGATTCAGGTGATAAGGGGGGGTTACATTGGTTGGTTATTGGCTAATGGCTAGACAACCCAAAAAATCATTATGACATCATAAAGTGGCCAAAATCTGATCAGCTCATTTTCAGACAGGTTTTTATATAAATGGATCAGGACAAAAAGTGAGAGAATCTTTGTTCCTGAAACTTTCAGAATCTCTTAACGCAGAGGGGACACATGTTTATGTATAAAAGTCATGAAAAAGTGGATTTTGCATAATAGGTGACCTTTAATGGTTGTTATCAAAAAGTATGTAATTTAAAATATACATATATTATAACAAGTTGTCACATCGCTATGAATTAGGGTGCTTATTTTCATTGCTGATTATTCTGTTGTTTATTTTATTGAAAACCAACGGGGAATGTAGGAGCCATTAATGTTTATTGTCGGTAAGTATTATTATTTTGTTTGGATTTATCATGCAATATTATTCTGAACGCTTGGTGGCGGGGATTAGCTGCGCAGGCTGAATAGAGAGGGTCGTATACTGAAAAAACTAAAACGTTGACTTTAATTAAATGTATTATGTCAACATATTTCACACAACTTTATTTATCCCCGTGGGGAAGTTCAGGCGGTTATAGCAGCAACAGATTCAGAGCAAAAAACAGGATATAAAAAATAAAGATAAAATAGAATAAAATAAAGATAATAATACAAACATTTTAAATAAATTGATAAAGTAACTGTTGAGACAAGATATCACGGTAAGACGTTGAGCATTTGAATGAACATACAGTATATACATATTTGGATTGTTAAATATATTTACATAAGTGTGCAGATGTGAGTGTAAGTTAAAGTCTTGTAAAAACAGTGCAGGTTTTACGTGTGTACAGTCCTGGATACTATTAGTGGGTTACAGGGTTTAGCCCTTGGTTGTGCAGCCTGATGGCAACAGGCACAAAGGAGGAGGGATGAGTCTGTGGCTGAAAGTACTCCTCATCCTCACTAGCTCTGCATGGAGGGGTGGGAGGGGTTCTCCAGGATACAGTCCAGCTTCCTCCTCGTCCTCCCCTCTGCCACCTCCTCCAGATTGTCCAGTTGTACTCCAACTACAGAGCTAGCCTTCCTCACCAGCTTACACGACTCAGATGCTGATTACAAGAGGCAACAGAAGTACAGCTATAACCCCAGAACACTTTGAAATCGAAACTTGGTATTGTTCCACCTCTGCAACAAACATCAAACTAAACTGCAACCAACACCCGGAAATCCTGTTTGTGATCACTTTCACCACTTTCCTGTGCATTTATGGAATTTGCAGAGAGGACAGTGGGAGATGTACATTCCCATTTTAGAGAATACATCAACATTTGAAGCCAATAAACTTCTCTAAGACAAAGTTATGGCTCATGTGTGAAAAGTGATCAGAAAACATGAATGCTTAGTGACTCTGAATGTAGCTGGAAGCATTTAATCCCACATCAATGACCTACAAGTTGAGATGACATTAATATCAACATAACTCCACTGGTGCTGCACATACAATAACTGCCTCCTCGTACTGGGTTGGTTAAATACAGAGTCTAAACTCCACTGTGTATGCGGTGCTGCCTTTCATCAAAAGTAAAATTAATATGAATACTCTATTTCCATTACAAAATTATTCTGGTCTTCCACTTCTGCTAAGTTATATCAATATTTACATTATTGATTTGTCTCATTATAAGCGCTTGAATAAATAGGGAGGCACAAAATGTCAGCAAATGTCAGCTGATGAAAATGCATGACTGATGGGAGAGCTGTGTGTTTCATATCACATTCACACACAATTGGCTCTCAGTGTCTGCCGTCCCCCTCCCCTAATGCTCCGGGATGCGGCATCCTGCAAAAAACACCCTCAGATGAGAGTCAATGAGGGTAATAAACTGATGATAAACACCGCGCTCACATAAACAGATCAGAGAACTTCATTTACAGTGTTGTATCCGGGGAAAGGGTCAATTTACCTTAAATTCAATCAGCGGAGGAGGTGGATTGTTTATAACATTCATAAATCTGTGCCGTACTTCTATAATCCGTCAAGAACTCGGGAACGAGGTCTCTGTCATTAGTTTATAATGTGAGGTTTAATCTAATTTGTGAAGTCAGTGAGCTGAATGGGAATGGAGCGCAGAGCTGAGCTCATTATACCTGAGCTGTGTTTGGACTCAGGCTGACACATAAGCACTTTGCTCTTAAAAAAAGAAGGATTTGTATGGTTATTATTTTTATTTTCTCATTAGATTTTGACAGTTATTCTTTTTGTATTTTATAGTTTTTTTAAATGATAGATTAATGTTGCTTTAGAGCCTGCACAATACAGTTTGATTATTTGACAATGTTCCTATGGTCCAAACAAAAACAATATGCATAATAATGAAAATGCATTTTTTAAATACACAAGACAACACGTATGAGCACAAAGATGCATTAAAGCAGTGGTTCTCAAACTTTTTCTGTCAGGCCCCCCCTTTGGAGAAAAAAAAGAAGTCGGGCCCCCCCAACACAAATTGTCACGTAATGGGCCATGTTAACATTTATTAAAATACATCAATATGAACGTGAGCTTTCCTTTCAAAAAATCAAAAAATCACTTTGCTATAACAGTGATAATAAGCGTAGCTCGCACCAGAAGCTAACAACAAGGATCTCCGGTACCGGTGCGCTCTCTCTCTCTCTCTCTCGCTCGCGCACGCACACAAAATGGCTCGTTCCACACACACACAGAGCCGAGCTTGAATAAAACACAGAGACCCAGACTATTTGTACTTGTACTGTATCATATTATTTTCAAATCAAGAATTTTTCAAATTATGATTTTTAAAAAAAAATTTAAATAACCATTTTTCCTCCTGGTCTCTTGCACCCCCCTGTCATGCCTCTGCGCCCCCCACTTTGAGAAACACTGCAGGTACCAATAAACCCTCAAATAAACATGAATAAGCCGATAATCCTTATACTCTGATGTACTTTATGTATAAAAACCTTCAAGTTGATGCTCAAGGATTTGCATATTGCAGGACGGTGAATTAGGTGGATTGTTTATGAATAAAATCATGAATTGTTCCTCTAATTGAATCCAGTCAGTTTTGTTGGACAAAGTAACTGATTAATATTTATGACATTAAATGGAAGCTTGTATTTTTGTAGAAACATTTCCCACGGGTGAATTACATTTATGAATGAAAGTCATATTTTTGGGCTAAATAGTATCTACAATATAGTGATTATATCTTTACATAGGTTATTACTCATCAGGTAATTCAAACTAATGGCTGCCGAAGAGCTGCATGTTAAGTATTCCTCACATTTTCCTTTACAATGTCAGATGGTTAATATCTGAATTTCCTCGTCTCTTTTACATGTTTATGTAAATAAGAGCTTTATCATGCTGGAACATGGGAACATCATGAGAGCCGTGTTGGCAGCTCGGGGTTCATCTGGTCTCGTGAAATGTTGTCATCTTTATAATCTACAAGAAGATCACCTGACCATACGACCCCCCCCCACATGTCTGCTCAGGCTGAACACATTTGAGATTAACTGTTGCTACGCCTCGTTGGTGTAAACAACCTCTTAACATTCTGTCATATCAAATACAGTATCTTGTTCCCTGTTCTAGGCTCTGTAATAGTTTAACCTGTTAAACCCTGAGCCTGTTTTTCAGGTCTCAGGCTCGAAAATGACATTCCCTGAACAAATGACCATATCTTCACTTCTAAAAGGGTTACATTAATAATCTTTTTTCTCAAAGCAAGTTTACATATGTGAGTTGGATGTAGAAGTGTGAGAATCAATATAGATGTTTTTATTTTAAAGTAAATTCAGATTGAACACAGTAAAAAAATGTAAATTATAGTGTCCGTCCAAAAACAAAAATTACTTATAGTGAAAACCACCCTTGAATGATGGGATGGTAGACTAAAAGCTTTAGGAATCCAAACTACAACATAACATAAGTACTCTGTATCAAGATTGATGCAAAACAAGTGAAATTCCCTGAGCGTCAAATACCGCCGCCGATGGGAATAAATTGCAAACAGTTGAAAGCTCTTTGCTTCCGTTTATGAAGCTGAAGGAGACTCGGCGCGTCACAACTGCACGCCAAAGGACCCTGACCAAGCGTCGCTCCTGGACGTTCAGGGAGTGAGACTGTGTTGATATGAGGAGCTGTGAGCTTGAGTGCTAACAGCTAATGGCTGATGTTGTTTTTCTGCGGTTCTCATTGAAGATGACGTCACGGCTCCGCCTACACTGCGTTACTATAGTTACTGCCCCAGCTACTAAACTGTAATGGAAACGCAGCATAAAGTGAGCCAGTCCTAACAAGGCCTAACGAGGCCTAGCCATACCGAGCGAGGCCCTGTAGTGGAAATGCGCCATATGTTACTGAAGTAAACAAAGGAGTCAAATCAAGGAGTCAGGCAGGGGGGGAGTTTGTGTGGGAAAAACTCCTTCCTGCCTGAACTTTGGGATTCTCACTTTTGCAGACCATTAACATGCAAAAAAAAACACACTAGAGGAAAGGGAAAAACCCAAAATCAAAATAGGGCCTCTTTGACATCTCTGTATATTTCATGAATGATTTCACTCACTGTTCTTCACTCTGGGATATTTTAACAAATGCAAAACCATAATGCTTTAAAACCAAATAAAATATAAAGAGACAATTGGTATTGGAAGAGTTCTAATAGTCATTCATTTGATATTAGTTTTAGAGTAATTTTATAAAAGTGGTGTATAGAGAAAAAGCTGTTAAAAAACTGTTGGGGTAGTGCAATTTACTTTCTACTCCAGAAATCCAATGCTTGACAGACATCCTAGTGTTGTTAGGTTTGCTATGATTTTCAGAATTGTTATTCAAGGGAAGGGGTTACTAAATAATACCCACCATGTGAAACCCTACTATGGCAGTATAAATCGCAGATTGATATTTTTTAAACTGAGAGTTATAGCATCTAAATCATATTGAACATATTCTGTTTAAGTACTCTGTTGTTCTGTTGTTACCTCAAGCTGTCTCGCACTGTTTGAAATTATGTATGTGGAGTCAGACGTTTAAAGAAAAGCGTTATTTGTGATTCTATTTTGCTTCTAAACTGACAAGAGATACTTTTCTAAGACATCTTTTAAACCTTTATCTCATCCAACAAATGTTTTGTTACCTAAAGGATAAGGCTGGCACATTTTCTATACTTTTGTTATTGTCAACAAATCCCATGAAAAGACCAACATGTACAACAATGTGTTTTCCTATCTCTTAATACTTTGTCTGTCTCTGGCCCCAAGCCCATTTTGTACTGCAGAGAGAATATTTTAGCGAACTCTTAAAAAAGGTCACAAAAGTAATACAAAATATATCTACAACTTTCATTACTTACATACATAAAAAGGGCATATTGTTGGTAAGTGCTTTGGTGAGTATTTATAGTTCAGCATTAGGACACTGTATGTTGGATCAACTTTAAATAAACTGCTGTACAGTGCCCATGTATATGGCAATAAATATCAATGTGACCCATTAGTCTCAATTATATGTTCTTTCCCCGTTTTTGGGAACAATCTGAGGTCTACAGCATAGAGAAATCTATATCAGTATAGTGATATATATCAGAAACACAATATCTTTTAAACCTTAACACGATCCATCAGCCTCACCTGAGAAATGCACCTGAGTTTACTTTTCTTTTGGATGGAAACCACGTCTGAAATTGTTTTTATGGACAACAGAGAAGAGAGTTTTATATGAAAAGCCTAAACAGGAACTTGTGACAAGAGGAGAGATAATTGTTTTCCAGCACACGACTCCTTTTGATGAATGTCTCATTATAATCCGGGGATGATGGATGTGAGTTGGATAAAGCCTGGAGTGTATATGTGACTATTTAGGCAAAATGAGGGATACGAGAGCCTCTCAATCCCATTCTTTGCACAGTGAGGTGCAACGGTTCGGAGTGAAAGGTTTTAATGGCTTTCGTTTGTTATTATTCCGTGTGTTATGACAGCTTGATTTGGCCAGCAGTCTTATTTCATTGCTGTTTCATTTGCATGCACCTCCCTTTGATGCCTTCCCACAGCTTGTGTTGTTATGGTAATTTTCATGAAGTAGATTGCATCGAGCTGGCTCTCCTGTCTGTGAGAGAAGCCCGGAGCGATCGTATAATGATCGCAATGAACACATCTGTGTGCAAGGTTATAGTTAGGGTTACATCTAATGTAAGAGTTCATTCAGAGCAGCACTCACACTTACACTGTTCAGGGGCTAAAGTGCCCTATGGTGTGATGTCTAGGCAAGAATAAAGTGTGTAATTTTACTAACCTTGGTTTATGAATAATAATTCTGTCTAATCTGTGCATACAACATCTATTACATAGATGTTGCTGCTTTTATCGGAGAGCTTATCCTGAAGGCTTGCATACAAATGTAAAAGGACAGAGCTTTACACATGTTATGAAGCCCTTTGAGGCCAATTTGTAATTTGGGTTATATAATATATATTTCCATTAGGGCATGTTCCTCCAAAAATACAAGCCTTAATACTAAGAACACTTTGAGAAAAACCAAAAGTGCAAACCAAAAGTACTTTTTGTGCATTCAGGGAATTTCACAACGAGGATCAAAAGTGCTTCTTGAATTATTATCTCAAGTGCTTAATGAACTATTCAAACACATGTAGATTATTTTTAATATGAGCCTGATAACTGTTATTAAAAGCACTGAAACAAAGGACATCCTGTACTGTCTTGAACATCTGCATCTTTCCCTGTGCGCCACTGAATTGGATTTTGTTGAAATTAGCTTGGAAAGGAAAGATTGTGATTTCCCATGAAACAGGGCACAATTGACTTTCAAGGGTTAACTTATCTCACACGACCATATTACTCCTTCAAATCCTTGATTACTTAGGCTGACACTGATGGTGAAATGCTAGAAATGTTAAAAACATAATTTAGGATTTAGATTTTTACTTTCTGCAGCAGGTGAGTGAGCAAATTTAGCCATACATGGTTGTGTTGGCTTGGCTAATTTACTAGTCAATCTGGAGAACTCACCCTTTAATTCAGCAGTTAATCCATAAACATTCATGTTAATTCTCCAATAAAAATTGTTTTATTCCATCTGCAACATTTTAACTGCAAAGTTTTGTAGAGATAATTTTTGCTAGAATCCATATTTGCCACAATCAGTTTAGATAGAGTAAGACAAGTGGCTACATCTTTTTTTGGAGTAAAAGATTTTCAGCCACATTCAAAAAGCATTTTTCAATTACTATGATTTAATGAGGTATTTCAAAGACAACTCTGTTTTTCTGCATCCGCAGCAGCCTCCATCAGATGCTCTTCACTTGAGCGGTTAACCTGTGGCTTCTCCTCTTCGTGAGTTTTCTCCAGAGTCTTGAACACACTGCAGGAGTGCTGCTCTTGAAGCGTGATAACATAAGTTTGCGCAGCAACTTCAAAACTAATTAACAGTTGGAATCGCCCTTGAATTAAACAGTGTTGATTACTTCAGCGTGTGCAGTGAATATAACTATCTGCTGCAATTTAGTTGCACTCAGACTTCACAGCATTGACCAGCAGTGGAAAACAGCTCAACTACTCTGTGTCTGAATCATCATGCTAACCTTGGTGTATTCCACATATTTATATATTATTACAGTACGTCTTCTACTATACAGTATTTTATTTTAACATTCAATCTATATGTTTATGTTTCGTATTCCTGCAACTTGCACCATTGTCTTGTCTTAAAGAGGCCCTATTATGCTTTTTGGGTTTTCCATTTCCTTTAGTGTGTTATATAGGTTTGTGTGCATGTAAATGGTCTAAAAGGCTAAAATCCCAAAGTTCCCTCCAGAGGGAGTTTCTATCTCACACACTCCCCCCCCCCTGCCTGAAAGGCATTCATTGTAGTCTTTCTTTTTTTTACTTCTGTAAGTAACACGCACACTTTTATTGGCTAGCGTTCCAACACATTGTAGGAGTTGACTAAGAGACGGGACTTCTTCATCTGGTTGACCAATCACAACCAATCACAACAGAGCCAGCTAACCAATCAGAGTATACTGGGCTCTGGTTTCAGACAGAGGGTGAAAAGAGGTGCTGCGGCACAGGCAGTATGAGATAAATAAAGACCTTTTTGAACATTAAAGCATGGAGACATGTCACAGTAGAGGCACACAATACAAACATGAACCTGAAAATGAGTATAATAGGGGTAAACAGTATATGTTGCATATTTGTAGGAGTCACAGTTTTCGTTGCCAAAACTATGCTGTAGGTATTGTATAATATAGTATTGTATACACCAATAAAGACTGAATCTGTGAATTTACTGTAACTCATATGTAATATACTTTCTACCACAATAGCTAATTTACTGAAGAATCCAGACTTTACTGATAAAACAACTAACATTTGGAGAAAGATTCAAATTCATACAGGGATGTATTATAACAATTATAAATGAACCGTTACAAGCAAACTTCATCACAAAAGTCGACTCAACACATTTATGTCGGTCTTTCTTCTGATTCTATTTTTCACTTTTCCCCTCACCTGCAACTGTGGATTCCCTCCAGCCATGTTTGCATACTTATTTCCAGCCCTGTGAATCTGCTTGCCTCAGGTTCATGTTTGCCTATGTGTTTGTATGTCTGCAGGCTTGTGTGTTTTTGCATATTAGTGTTTGTGTGCGTGTAACGTGGCCTTGTGAACCCCAGCCCCTGACGTGGGCTCGATGAGGAGGACGGCTGCCATCTGCTCAGCCCTGAGGGACACCGCTGGCCTCCCAGAGCTACGCGCCCCGAACAGGTAGCCCGTCTGACATCTCCAACTCATCTCCGCAGACCAAACGGCAGATAATGAGGGGCAGACAGCTGGCGGACAGACCCAGTGTGCCCCCCCCCCACTAACATTAGGAAAAGTGCCGACTGAGCTTTTCAGCAACGTAAGCAGTTCTGTGATAGTTTAATCTGGACAAATTGCTGCCTGGCTTTGGCTGTATGTGTGTGCATAGTTTTCCTACAAAGTAAGGGATATCCATACTTTATACTCCCTCTTACTCAACAGCCACATGTGTTTGAATCTTTTACCTGAAGCAACTCAATAATGAGGCTTCTTCCTTAAAAACAGGCTTTGAGTTAGGAGGATGTGTTGCATCACTGAGCCTACAGATGGCAGTATTTCAAAGGAAACTCTGAGTGTCTGCTGCTGTGCTCTTATCTGGACTTCTGAATGAAAAGATGAATATGAATTCAATGTGAAAGGTTTTATTACTTATTTTTATCAAAATGGTCCAGTCTAACTCTCTTTCTGACTTGATGAGTTGGCCTAACCTGCATTTGAACTGCTTTGACATAATTTCCTTTTACACCTTCTAAAACACAGTTTAGATTTACCAAAGAGGATGTGTGGATACATGTATGGCAATATACAACCAGTATACCATATACCAACACCAATATACATCAACCAACCGAAAATAGAACCCATTTGTACATGTGGAAGGCAGTCATTTTACAAAAACATACAGATAGCAATCATATGAAAAATAGGCCTATTTTAAACCCTGACATTATCTTCATCCTGTGTCCTGCTGATAACATAGGCAGCCTCTGTCCATTTAGAAACAGTATATAAATATATATTCTATATAGCTCTGACGATTCTCTGTTACATGTAGCCTACTACATTTAGCCTATTGATTATTTTCCCTATTAAAATATATTGATTTCCTTCTGCCTTGATGTATAAATCTACAGACACTTTGAAGAGTGCACTTCATCCCTAAAAGACATAAAATATGTATTGCAGTGCGCTCAAGTTGTGCCAAAGGATGACGCGACGGAGGCTGGGTCTAGAAAGCGCACACTGTACGTGAGGTGCAAGTGAACTGATGGGTGATTTCATATAGCGTCCACACACAGAGAGAGAGAGAGAGAGAGAGAGAGAGAGAGAGAGAGAGAGAGAGAGAGAGAGAGAGAGAGAGAGAGAGAGAGAAAGAGAGAGAGAGAGAGAGAGAGAGAGAGAGCACGCACGCGAGAGAGATAGAGATTTTGTGGCAGGCTGTTATAGAAAATGATCAATCCCTGAACGAGGCAGCAGGGTCACTTGATACCGCCTCTCTCTCAGCGTCTGACGGAGAGATGCTCGCTGCTGTCCACATGACTTTACTGGCTGTGCGTCGCGTGCAGCGCATAGGATAAATTAACCGGCAGTTTTTACCTCGCGGCATTTAGCTTGCACACACCTTCCAACGCGGGACGTTCCCAACTAAAAAATCCCATTGAAAATAACCGGATCTGCGCTATTCATGAATGAGTCTCCTCTTGTTTCAAGGTGAGTAGCCTCTCCGTTACTGTTAGACGCCGAGCAGTAGCCTGTAGTGTGCACGAGGTTAAAGTTGGGTACACTTTACGCGCCTATAGGACGCAGCCAAAGACGTCCGGTGCACTCTGCTGAATTGACGTTGTATAAAAAATGTTGCATGAGCCAATTATTGGATGATTTCTCTGCTGGCCACTTGGAACAAACAACAGATGTGGACAGATGCTCTGACCGAGCTGCTGTGAACGCCTCAGCCTCAGCACCCATCAAGGAGCAGCACTGTAGCACATCATTAAATTATAACAGGGAAATATCTCACTTTAGTTGAGAAAACAGCCTGCTTGTACAAAACTCTCTGCACTTGTGGATTATTCTGGGCAGCGCATCAGATTAGTGCATCAGGAGAATACCAGAGTGAAGTATTTAGCCTGGAGACTGTCAGTCCTCCACTGCTGCCCTGCCTCCCGCAGCCCTGGCAGCCGGGGCAGAGTCAAAGCCTCTGGGACGCTGATAATGCCGGGCAGGAGCTGAGATGGAGCCTCCAGCCTGCAGAGAACTAAAGCACACAGGGCTGTAGCTGTGCCAACCTCAACAATGCTGTTGACCAAGTGCGTCTTTGTTCGAGCCCCCCGTCTGTGTGAGTGTTTGGGTGCTACCAGAGGGGGTGAGGAGGGGTGGTTGTTGAATTCACGGTTCTTTGACTCTCACTCTTCATACAAACCAGATGAAGCCCCTCTTCCCTCTGTATGCTTTTTGGTCCGGCTTATCTGGCCGGCCAGTTGGACTAGCTTTTATTCTCCTGGCCCCTCCAGAGTGGGTAAAGCCTCTCATGGAGGGAGGGAGAGAAAGATTGGCTTCCCCCTCAGCGTGTTCATGCCAGTCATGCACTCCGGCACTTTATCAGCTGCCTGCGAATTTTAGAATTTAAATGAATCTCCATATTAGTTCTGTCTCTCACTCCACGCTGCGTGACGGCAATAAATTAAACTGAGGTTTTGGTTGTGGTGATTGTGGTTCATGTAAAGGAGTTTAAGTGGTTCCTTTGATGGTTTACCAATAAACTCTTATGGTAGACCCATTTTTAAGGGTGAGTTTAATCAAAAGACAAGAAATATATATGTTTGCCACTTACTTCTTCTAGTTATTGCCATGCAGATGCTTTGGTTATACATGCTGAAGTTTTGAAACATTTTGCAAATTGGCTTGTCTATTCTGTAATGTCATGTCAAGAAAAACCACAGATGTCAGTGTGACCAGTTTTCTACTTTTAAAGAAAATATTTTTATAAAATAGAAAGACTTTGGATTATCCAGTGTGACCACCTGCACCCCGTTTCTGAAAGGACAAGTTGCTTTTAAGATTTAAAATTTGAGGGACACATTTACACTTATTGTGTTTTTCAGCAAATGAAGTAACAGAGGATGATATCAGTTTAATGGCTGGACACTAGGGTCAAGTGCTTGATTAATTCACCCTTTAAGGCCCTATACATCATTTCCCACCATGCTGAGTCAGACTAATGCATTTCATAAAAAACAGGACACGTCCAAAAAAATGAAAAAGAAGATAGGTCATTGATTTATTTTTGCCTGCTGTTGTATTTGTTCCAGGTTTTTAATGGTAGTTTAGAATTTAGAGTAATTGTGGGGGTGAAACTGAAATATTTTTGATTCTCTCAACCCAAAAACACATCAGACTGGTGTAGGTGAAGTAATTTAGAACATCTGTCTTTGTCAAATTCACCCACAAGCCAAGGAGTTATCTCCGGCTCCTACAAAGATTAATGTGCTTTAGTGTTTGTTTGAGAAGAAACAAAAGGAAGGAATCAGGAACACAACTCTATTAAAGCTGCAGGAAAACATCTCCTGATTTAAATGACCACAGTTCCAAACCATGACATTGATTTTAGATTAATTTGAACATCAGGAAGCGTGATGTGGGTCAGGGGAAAAGGTGAGGTGCAGTCGCTGCAATAATACATCAGGAGAATTAGTGTATGTAACGCAATTACACGGTGTGTGAGTGCACAGCAGCTCACTACTACTACTACCCATAGCTGGAGACCCCCCACCTCAAACCCTCACCCCCCTCCCCTCACCACTACCCCCGTTGCCAACGGAGACACTGATTAAACACGACTGTTCAGATGCTACAGCCCGAGGAAGAAGAAGAAGAAAAATAAGGAGAGCCCCTAGTGTGTGTGTATTGTGTGTGTGTTAGTGTTCGCATGTGTGGGCTTTACTGTATGTGTCCATTCATATGTGGATTTACTATTGCATAGGAGGGTATGGAATAAGCAGCAGGAGAGAAAGCATCAAAAAGAGAGGAGACACATAGTAGCGATATGAAACCTTCAGTGACGTGGAAAAGGAAAGGAGAAAATGAAATACTGCAGATCATAAAGCACGACCGCTATGCTGTTGTCCTCACTCTTTCCCCCTCCTTCATCCCCCTTTCAATCTTCACGCTTCTTTCAGTATGTGATCCAGGCCTGGAGGGAGGTGGACCGACAGGTAGATAAAGGTGGAGAATGGAGATGAAACAGGCAGAGAGGACAGGGGGAAAGAGATAAAGAAGCGGGAGTAAGACAGACCAATAAAAAGAGAGGTGGTAACAAACATTGGAGGAGCGAAGTGAAAGGGAGGAGAGGTACAAGTGGGAAGCGTGCGGCTCACCTGCCAGATGGCAGCTTTGGCAGCGCTCAGCATGCAGTGATGGCGGTCTTGCAATATGGCGCACCGCCTCCAGATTGTCACACCGTTGTTAATACAAACAGTGCAATAACTTTGCTGATGTGTGTGTTTTGCATCATTTTCTCTGGCACTGGTGTGAGCAGACAGCATATGGTTCTAAAAAAAACTGACAAAGTTGAAGGAAGTGCATGTTTGCTTTTTTTCTTGGGAAAGAATTGACACATCAATTTTTAGAGTTTGTGATATGCTTTTTCTCAAAGGGGCAGTTCAGTGATTTTAGACTTAAGGATCTGCTACCTCATCATGAGCGGCCCTATTCGGAACATTTAAACAGGTGTATAATGTTTTCTGAGGCTCAGGGGACGTTTTTTAATGTCTGAGTAAATTGATGGTATCATCAGGGTTATCTAAGGTTGGGCTTGAAGTGGAGTTAAAGGTGAAAGGGATTTTCTTTGGCTTAAAAAAAAAATCTCAAGTTGCTTTATGTGAAATGTAGCTTCCACTGTTGACTCTAAGGGACCAAAAGTCACTATCTAAACCTCTTATGCACAATCCTCTACGGTGGAAGCGCATGCTAAACCACCAATATACCAGTGAGCTAGGCCTTCATGGATGGTGCTAGCCTTCAAAGACATAATTCATACATTTAATGCCGTGGAAATTAAAAAATAACCTTGGAAAATTCAAATTAGCTATCAATTAAAGTGAGAGAATTTAATATAGAAATAGAAATGTAATCATTGGTCATGGTAAATGGGTTGTATGACGTGGGGAAATGTATGGAAATCGTAGAAGAGCCATGGCCAATCTGTGTCAATGCACTTAAAACATTCGACTTTCCTGTATTTCAGCAGTCGCCTCCATCTTAAATAATTTTACATTTCTGAGAAATTTAAATCTTTGTAGTACTTCCTTCATGGTATGTCAGTAGGAGGTAACAATCCCAATAAACACTGTTAGTCTTTTGAACAATGTTCACATTAATCTGTCCCTGCATAGAGAAACTCCAAGTTGGAAGAACATGACGTTACCTCGGGGTATTCCCTCATTAAAACAGTTTCAGTTCCTAAAATACAATCTGTATATTACAGTTGCTTGAGTGTAACTGTTATAAAGAATGAAGAGTTAGACAAAGTTCAAGGTTATACAGTAGATAACAAAATCTTTCAAATCAGCTGAATTGAACTCCAGAAAGAGGACAGTTCTAATTGCTTCTCCCTTGTGTCTTTTGCCGACAGACACAGTCTTTGGGGAATAATAAAGTCGTCTGAATGAGTTGCTTTGGCTGGTCCTAAAAGAAAGTTTGTAACCACTTTCCTACAACGTGTCCCACAAGCCCCGAGCACCTGGACTACATCCGAGACGGGCAGTGTTCGGCTCTGGGCCATAAACCAAGTGGGACTGGACTTACTTAATAGACTTGGAGAATTCAATAATAATTTGTAGAACAAATCCTACCAAGGAGGAAAGGTTACCGCGAGGGGAAATGTTCTCGGCTGGGTAAATTATTTTCTAAGAACTTGTGGTCCCATTTGGCTTCCAGTCAATGTCTCTTCCAGTAAAAATTCCCCTGTGTTTGCGGACCTCTCGCCCTACTTTTATGAAGGCGATGTTTATTTCTGAACATTTAGGATACGGTATGTCTATGAATTTGACTTTTGGACTCTGGATAGAATTTCAGAGTCAGAATTAGGGCCAAGCCGGGCCACCGTGGCGACACACTGGGATAATCTGGGCAGATGCTTGTGTTTGTGCAGCTTTTGTTTGAATGGCCACCAAAGGTATTATTTGCACTGCGGATTAAATGTTAAAGGGGTTTTGTAGCAGCAGATACTTAGAGGGAAAGTTGTTGAATAGTAGAACATGCACCATCGCTCCTCCTCTCCACTGTTTCTCTATCCCTTTGCTCGCTGTCTACTGCTGTCTCCTGCTGTCTCCTCGTGCTCACAGTGATTTGTCAGCAGTGGAGGTAGCAGCTGTTTCTTTTGCATTGTAATTTCTTTGATCGTAATTACTCCAGCCATCTACCTCCAACCTTGGCATCCTCCACCCCACAAAGCCATATGGGCACGGATGGAGGAAGCAGAGGAAACAGACAGGCTTCTTTGGAATAACTTCTTTGATTTCTGTGTGCAGTGGTGTGGGAATTATGGACATATGTGCTTCACAGCTTCACATGGTTGCCCTGCGTCAATGCGTTTGATTATTTTTCTCATTCATACACTTGCTGGGGTCTAGTGTCAGTGCCAAGTGTAATGTATATTCACTGTCAGGTCTCTACGACTCATGCATACAAAAGCAATATAAACCTGCGCATATGTAACTGAATCCGTCTGTGCAGAAATATAGATTTTATATATATATATACAATATATACAATATAGATTGTACAGATGTCAAGACAGAAAAGACAGAAACACAGAAGACAATAAAATTACAGCCATGCTAAAGGCTGAATATCAGGCTCGTTAGGGCTGCACGATATATCGTGTCGTGACGATAATCGCGATATGCGCATGCGCGATATTCACTTTTTCTTTTTCTTTTTTTTTAGGACTTGCGATATTAAGTAGGCAAACTAACTCAAACACGTCATGTTACAATTATTTTGCTGCTTGCTACAAAAGGAAAACTTGCGCGGCTCTCATGTCAGGGGTACTTGAGTGAGTGACATGCCGGCTCTGCATGCACAGCAAACCACAATGATTAAAGGTAAAAACACTGAATAAAGTAGTTTCATGTGTTTCTCCAGGGCAGTTTGGCGCTGCTAACCGAGCTAGCTCAGCTTGTTGCTCTGATAACTTAAGATCCAGATGTCCGTGACTAAAATCCTTCATCCGGTTAAATATAGTTAAAAAAATACCAATTGTATAGCATTAAAGTTCAAGAAAGGATTGTTTGCGGGAAAAAAACGGTATTTTCTTGAATTCCTGTATGTTTTCATATCGCAATATATATCGCAGGGGGGAAAAAAATCGCAATGTCAGTTTTTTCCAATATCGTGCAGCCCTAAGGCTCGTGGTTATTGAGCTAAATAAAAATGGCTCAGACAGAGTGCTCTTAAAGGAAAAAACACAACTGGAGAGCTGTTTTGTACTTGTCTCAGGGCTAGAGAGTAAATCTCACATTTCAACACCCTCATTCTCTATTCCCCTCAGCTGCACCGTCCACAGATCACTCAGAGCCCCAGTCGGACTCCTCTGTTTACCCCTTGTTCTCCTTTTCTTGCACTTAAGCGACAGCCAGGTTAGCCGCTGCAGCAAGGCGCACATGCTATGTGGGTCCAAAGAAAATACGCTGCTCGATCTGTCTTCTTCTGCGCTCGCTGAATTATAGAAGACCCTCTATTGCACTCCAGCTGCATGGGTTTTCATCACAGTGCTGGAGGTCACTTTGACTTTCCCCTCTTTGCTCATCATATATGCAACACGAGGGCTTCGACAGTAGAGAGCCTGCTTGAGGTTAACATTAACCAAGGAAGACCGACAATGAGATTTATGGAAGAGGAGACAGAGCTGAGAAGAGGAAAGGGAGGAGAAAGGCATGCATGGGTAAATCTGGCGGTGGTAGCAGAACCCCTTTCATCTGGGCCCTGCTCTTAACAGCAATTTCAGATATGGTACTGTATCTGCATGTATAATGCATACGCCCTAAGATAATGGCATGCATTGCTGACTGTGTTGTGGGGATGTGTTGGAATTGGTCCCCTTTGTCACATTTGCCTCGGCCCAGGTCCTCGCAGCATCCTGCAGTTATTAAGAGCAGAGCGTGTTCGGTGACATACTGCTGCTTTACCGTTCCCCGCAGACGTGCTCTGCTACAATACCATCAAGATTAGTGGCCGGCTGGAGAGTACTAAAGCGTGCAATATCTGCACTGACCAATAAACTAAACAACAAGTAAGGAAAGAAAAGACAATTATGGTTTGTTTTTGTTAATATAAAAATCATGCCGGGACACAGAAGTACCAACAAAACAAAATGAATTCATTGCAATTCTTTCCATTACAAAACGTATCATTCATCTAAATATTTGTTTTTCGTCTGACAGAGAAAAAAGTCTGGGGGGTTCACTTCTGGTTGAATATACATTGCAGAACATAATGGGGAAAATTAACCACAGGCCAACTGTCACAAAATGTCACAGTGCAGCATCAAAGTGGTGATATCCTGTGGGTATCTGCAGTGTGAGCATCCACGCTACAACGCATTATGCCCTCTAAGGCCCGAGTCTGCGTCTCTGTGAGGGAGCCTTATGAGGGAGGCGCCAACTGCCCTGGGGTGCCCCTCCACAACGCAGCCACAGATAAAACACGGTGGACTGATCACAAAACATTCCTGTTTCTAATAAACCCCACCGGTCCCATGTGATTCACTTTGACATTCATTTACAAGTCATGCTTAATAAAGACTGCATTTTCATGTCCTAATTCCCCGACTCATCACTGTAGGTACCAGCGACAGCCCCTGGCCCTGGCTCCCCCCCCCCCCCTCCTGTCTCCGCCACGTTTGACCTACTTCTGTCTGCACAACATTGTAAACAGATCTACTAATTGCCTTCATTTATTCATTTGGAAGTCAAGTTATGTTGCGGATGGCGCCCTCCCAGCTCATTCATGTGTAATGTGTACAACGCAGGCCCTCCCCCCCAATGACTCGTCCATGTGTATTCGCAGGAAACCCCTTACAAAAGTATCCCATGAGGCCATGTAAGATTATAAACTGTAAGTGCAAATATTGTACAGTACACTGCCTAGAAGAGCTGCAGCAAAAGCTTAATCCCCAAATCTGAACTCATCTCCTGGAAGGAACGTTATGAACTCTTCTTGGCAAAAACCACTGACCCAAAAATCCACGCACGTTATGACTATTGTAGTTAAGATACTTTTCCGCTCCTGTGGTCTTATACTGTTATTGCTTTTGTGCAGCCAGATAAATCCAGGCCACAAAAAACAACAGCGACAAAACAATATTTGTTATCGCCTCACGACAATGACTCCCGATGACTAAGTGTGAGCATAGAGATGTTTTCTCCTGACCTTTAAAAAGATCATGGCACGTCTGTTACAGTGTTACCGATCTCCAACACATCTGATAACAAAATGCAAACAACTAACTCTTTAACAGTGTGCTGTTTCTGCTAAATTAGTCTACAAATTGTGTTTATTTAAGGAATAGAGATAGTTATGCCTTTATCATTATCCACTGTGTTTCCTTATCATATCAAAAAAGTTACATTTTTGCATCAACACGTTTAAAGGTCGCCAAAAAACTTTAGTTATGAGTTAAATTGCCTTAAAATAAATTTAAGTTATGAGTTTTTTTTACATACACTTAGTGATATTCACTCAAAACATTTAAAAGTTGAATTTGAATAAATGTATTATGTCAACAAATTACACATAATTGTATTAGGTTAGGTAAAGTATAAGTAACAAATATTCGGTTAAACTTAATATTATTGCTTTCAACTAACCTACAGTAATACAATTATGTGTAATTTGTTGACAGAATACATTTAATTAAATCCAACGTTTCATTTGTTGAGTGTTATTCACAATAGCTCATTAGAATTTGAAAATCTACCCCAATTATTATTTTACATGGCCATGATTTAAGCCCTTGCTTAATGCTATCGAACATGAACAATGACTGAGAATGATGCACATTGACAGGCTAACAAAGAAAGACCCCCTATTCACATTTTAGTCCATCTCTAATGGCAGATGGGTCAACAAACAAGAAGAAACTAACCCTTCTCTGTCTCATGAATCATGACAAACTGGGCGCTAGCTAAGGTATGACAGCATTTCACCCCAATAAAAGCTGAACCCGAAGGATAGCTTTGGTTCCACTGATCTCGATCCAGGTCAAAGGGTCGTGTTTGAGGAGCAAAAGAGGCCGGCTTCTCCCTCATCTATAATACGATTGGTGCCCGCTGAGAGCTGGCGTCCCCCAGAGGCCTCAGCAAACCCTGTTCCTGTGTGTGAGTGTGAATGAGTCACGTCTGGGCTGGAGCGTGTCTGAGTGGCGAGGCGGAGAATTCAGCAGGGAGGACTGCGCAGGGCAAAGAGTTGTCTCTATAATCCAGGGTAAACACTGAGCAGCATGACTGCACGCCTTAGACGTGACCAAAGCCGGGAGAACAGAAATGGATGAAACCATGAGGCTGCTGCCTGCCTGAGCCGCTTCGTTTGCCACCAGCACTTCCTGATTTCTCTTCTTGTTTTTTCTCCCTGTTTCGTAATTCCTCTCGGGATTTGACAGAAGTCTCTCAATACTGAATTAACCTCTGGATGGCACTGCTGGTGTCTGTTGTTTAAGGTCATGCAAGACTCAAATCTGGCTTTGCAAATATCATATGGTCTGCTATTTGCGGTCGGATATCGAGAGCACTGTCTTGTTAATGACTTCTAGGAGGCTTGAGTTTCTGATAAGATTGCAATGCAAATTACACCAAAGGTCTTTGCTAGGAAGTGTGATTTGTGATTTGAAGAATAGAAGTTCAAAGTAATGGGATTCTGCGGGACACCCCACGGAGTAAATATAACATATATAGATTGGTAAACACACAATGAATGTTCTGATCCTTTTTATGAGTTAAGGGATATGCACAAAGGATCAAATCGGTTTATAAAAAAGAAAAAAAAGAAGCCTAAATCAAAAAGAAGAAGAATGTTTTAGAAAAAGGTTTGCTCTCAAAGGAATAAAGGTTTCCGGTGTCCATTGGTTTAGGCAATTTTGTTTACTGAAAACAAACACATGAATGCTTCAAAGAGTTTATATTTCAGTTTACCCAGAAGCTGTCAAAAATAAAAGGACTGTCACTGCTTCCTCTGAAAATGCTCAAAAATGCCTGAATACTCTTTTCATTGGGTTTGAACATAAAAATGGACAAATGATGAAAATCCTGGATACATCAACAGAGAAACTTCAGGGACTGATTTGAGGGATTTTCAGATGTAAGCTGGACATATTTTTTCCTAAAATAAGGAAGATGCCAACGTGTCCTGCTAAATCTCATCTTTCTGAGAATTAATAAAATCAAACAGTTTTTCTGTGCAGCTGGAAAAAAATACTTAACAATAGAAAAGAGGAAGTTTCAATCATGTAACTTTTAAAAGCAGAGGAAGAGATAAACAGAGTGTGACTAAGAGGGTCTGAGTCGATGTCATGTATCACAATTAAAGAAAAAATAAATATTAAATCTCAAATTCAGTGTGTATGAGATTAGGGCTAGGGTATGGAGAGGATTAAGTATTGCAATCTTTTTGACCAAATATATAACTCTATTTTCCAACCACACTGAAGGTTAGACTATCGGTGCATTCTCAACATACTTACAGACTTTTGATAAATAATCTTCAGTAATGTTGATAAAAGGACCTAGTGGGTAAAGACAAATAATACAAATTACACTAATTTGCGGTAATAAATGTTGAAACCAGGAAGATGCAAGATTCAAGCCACATTACGACCCAAAATCTAAGACGGTATAGTTTCATATCACGATATTTAACGTTATATTGATATATTGCCCAGCCCTATGTCAGATGTTGCTCTTTGGTGGCCAAAGACGGGTGGAGTTGCTCAAACTGAGCCTGCCAAATTGAGCAGAGGAGGTCGAGACACTTGAGTGACTTCTCCCCCGATGTGAGCAAGGCGGGGACAGATGGACAGGAGACGCTGTAGAGGAGCAGGAGCAGACCCTGCCAGCTCAGTGTCAGTCCATCCGCTCCATCCCTGGCTCCCTCTCAACTCCGCCGGACGTCCTGTAAGCCAGCCAATGGAGAGCACCCACCACATCATGACCCCCGCATTAGGATCTGACATGGCTGTCTTCATTTAACCTTTACTTATACCGGGAAGTCCCGCTGAGAAAACACCCGGTTTACAGTCGCAGCCAAAACAGACAGTTGCCTTTGAGCTAAAGCTTTCTAGCTCTTGGCACGATATCTTTAGAGGAAATTAAGAAGCATTTCCCTTAAGGGGTTTGAATGATTTAGAAAAAAAAGTATTATTAGAGGAGTGTGAAAGGGATGCTGGGGAAGACAAGGGGGAGATAGGAAAGCCTTTAGGAGCTGGATTGGAGAAGCTTCTGGTTGCACACAGACAGGATTTAGGGTGATGTAGGCGTCTTAATTTATGGTCCGTCCTCCTATGCAGGCAGGTTTATTACTCCATTAATGGACTACCATGAAGTAACAGCGTGTATGAAGCCACTTTATCTACGGCTCTTACTTAATTGTCTTTATTTTCAGATAAAATCCTATTTTGATGTTCAAAATGAGCTTATTTTGTCATTTGTATGAGAAATACCTCGCATAAAACTAAAACAAGCATCCCATAATAGTTTGGACAGAGGGAGGCAAACATTTCTGTAAAAAGACCATCAAAGGTTCTCTGCCATGCATTTTACTCATCCATCCTTCAGTCCATCCTGTGTTTGAGGGGCATTGATTGTCCCCTGGAAATATCTACATAAAATATGCTAATGAAATTAAAGAGGGAAGTGTAAGGGCTGATGCTGCCTGGCTCTGAATCTCTAATGACTCCCTGCCATCCCTAGAAAAAAGCCTGATTAATTTAGGAATGTCGGTTGCTCTGGAGAGTGATTAATTCCTCCTGGATTCAACCATAAAACGAACAAGGCAGAGGGGAGAAAGGAAAACAGGGAGCCCAAAATATGGACGCATAATTAATACGTTTGAATCATGTAATTAGCCACCCAAACAGGGGAAAGGCGCAGCTACAGTACAGTGTGTCACTGCTTTGTTCAAGTAAAAGGCCACAGTTAGATCTGTCTTTCAGAGAGGCAAATATAATGAGCCCCCCTGTTGATAGTGGGAATATTGGACTATCTCTTGGGTTAGTAAATACGGGGAGACAGTTTGAACAAATGATTAGTTGTTTCTTTGATGTCTAATGTGTCTGACTAAACAGAGATAGAATCTAAAACAAGTACATATATTTCTTTGTTTTAAGATGTGTCTTATGATGATACCATGAAAGCAGTTTTCTACTCGCGAAAAGTATCAAGGATCTATTGAGTTGAAAACACTTCTTTCTTTTCTCTTTCAGAATGATGTGAAGAACACTTAAGGACGACGAGACAGCACTTCAGCTCATCTTTTCAAATCCTTGAAACAGGTGCTTTGTCTGAGCTCGGTATTTTTTGGAGCCCTATGGGGATGGGAACGTGCTTTGATAAAAGATGGACTTACTGTGGCCCTGCTAAAGGTCACCATCCTCTAAAGGTCATGTCATGGCCCCTGGCCCTGTGGCTATTGACTCTAATCTCTGTGAATCAAAAGACGACTGTTGGACAGACTCTGAACGCCTTCCAATCGGAAAGGAGGGATTGGGCGCTGAACCACCTGACTGTGCATCAGTCTACAGGAGCTCTGTACATCGGAGCTGTCAACCGAATCTACAAGTTGTCAGCTAACCTCACCCTCCTGGTGTCCCATGATACGGGGCCAGAGTATGACAACAAGGCATGTTACCCTCCACTGATTGTCCAGCCCTGTTCTGAGCCGCTTGCATCTACTGACAATGTTAACAAACTGTTGCTCATCGACTACTCCCAGAACCGGCTGCTGGCCTGCGGGAGTCTGTACCAGGGCGTCTGCAAGCTGATGCGGCTGGATGACTTGTTCATCCTTGTGGAGCCCACGCACAAGAAGGAACACTACCTGTCCAGTGACAACCAGACAGGGACGATGTACGGGGTTGTTGTGCCCTCGCAGGGTCAGGATGCCACTCTGTACATCGGCACGGCTGTCGGCGGCAAACAGGACTACTTCCCGACTATCTCCAGCCGCAAGCTGCCTAGTGACCCAGAATCCTCTGCCATGCTGGACTACGAGCTTCATACTGACTTTGTGTCCTCTCTGATTAAAATCCCCTCAGACACACTGGCTCTTGTCCCACACTTTGACATCAACTACATCTACGGTTTCGCCAGCGGCAACTTCGTCTACTTCATGACAGTGCAACCGGAGACACCTGAGAATGGGATGCCCGCCGGCGGATCCCCTGGCGACCTGTTTTACACCTCTCGCATAATCCGCCTCTGCAAAGGTGACAAAAAGTTCCACTCATACGTGTCGCTTCCTGTGGGGTGCGTACACAAAGGCGAGGAGTACCGTTTGCTGCAGGCGGCGTACCTTTCCAAGGCCGGCAGGGTTCTGGCAAAGTCGCTCAACATCAGCGCACAGGAGGACGTGCTCTTTGCCATTTTCTCCAAGGGACAGAAGCAGTGCCACAACCCTCCAGACCACTCCGCTCTCTGTGTCTTCACCATCCAAGACATCAATACACGCATTAAGGAGCGTCTGCAGTCCTGTTACCAAGGAGAGGGAAATCTGGAGCTGCACTGGCTGCTGGGAAAAGACGTGCAGTGCACCAAGGCGGTAGGTGGACTATAGAGGGAGAAATGGTCTGATTTGCCACTTATAACACACATTTAGTTTCAACATAAAAGGTGGTGAGGAGCATTGATATAGATTTACTAAAAATTGGTTATCCACAACAATGATTGAAGCTTTAATAGCTTATAGGCAGGGAACAAGAGCTTTGCTGAAGACACCATTGAGGTTTTTTAGGATCCCACAAGAGCAGAAGAGCTGGAGGAGATTAATTCCACAATGCTAATCAGAGGAGTTCTGTATTGAGCTTTGATTTTATTCAGGGGTTTGAGCACTGACTCCCGCTTCCCCCCCCATCTCCTTCCTTCTACTCTTGTCGCTGTCACCAGTTTTGAACCCCTTTGAGACCTGTTCTTGATCTTGAGAAAAAAGGGCTTTCTTGTAAATGTCCAAGTCTGTTCCCTCAGTGAAAGCTATAATTCTGCATAATGAGTGGCTTTCATCGAAACAAGTTGAAAGCGACCCATAAAAACAATGATGTTCATCGCATCCATGGCTCTTGAATTTCACAACATGTACTTTGATTTCACCATGCCATCAAACAAATAAGATGTGATGTAATTCATAAACGCAACAGAGGGAGGAAGGAGACCCATAATAATGCTATAAGTTGCTCTGACCGTGCAGTTAACCAAAGAGCGTTATATTTCAATTAGACTGTTAATGAAATGCAAGGTTCCAGCTTTGTTAAGATGTCATTAGATACTGTGTGTTTTTGGTAACATGATTCATTGGTTAGGGTTAGGGCTAGCCACGATGTCGCTTTAAGTAAAAAAACAAAACGACTTTAATAAAAATATTAAAGTCCAAGGGGGTTTATTAAGCTGCTGTACCTAAACGTACTTTATATAGTAGACTCCCAGACTCCCAATACTCTGAAAGGCTGTACTAAGTCAAAGGGGTTCATTATGCTAAATGGTCATTTCAGCACTCAATTCAAATGCTAACTTTAACTATGCTTAGTTGTTAACATGCTAAAGCAATTAGAAACGTTCGCTTATGTCTACAAATCAATCTGATGAATGTCTGAATTCAATTTCATGGCAATCAGTCCAATAGCTGATAAGACTTATACTCTAAAATGACACATTTCAACTTGCGGTGTCGCTAAATGAAACATAAGGGCATCATTTTCGTCAGTAGGATTCATCCTCTGGAGACTTTGAATGTCGGTTGATAAGATGAATCCCTTATACAGTATTTCTGAGGATTATTTCCAAGAAGTTCAAATTTACATAAAAAATGTGTCAGCAGACTTCCAGATGGTTAATGTTAAATGCAGTGAATAGGAACGAATGAAACTCTTGAAACATATATTCTAATGACTTATGTTCACATAAGCAAATACAATATTTAGTTTCAAAAACGAAAGGCAAAGAAAGTCTTATTTGGGGTAAGATAGGAAATGTGTTTTTGCTGAGTTGACTACACTGATCACATTCAGTAAACTAAGGTACATTGATGGAAGGAAAACAACAAAAGATGAATATGCCTTGAAATTCAAGGAGGGGAAATAAGAAATTAGCTGCCCTAAAAGGAAGATGCATACAGAGAGTGGCAGGCAATTAGCACAGGTTTGAAGTGAATGTTAGTAGATGTAACAGGACTGCAAAGCATGCAGCTCTCTTTGATGCTTAATCAAAACCTGACATCTCTTGTGCTGAGTGTTTGTGTGATGTCAGATCGAGTGATCTTAAAATCACAGAAAGTGGCGCAAAATACACAGCGTTCCTCGTGTTTGCCATCAACAATTAGTCTGCCCCGCGAATTTGCCTGCTCTGAGGCTTGTTGATTAATGCGGCAGAATGAACCTTCTTGAAGTAACCCAGAAAATGGTGCACTCAATGCATGTGGGGCTTGCCAAAGGTCAGTTTGAGTTTTTCTCTTGTATTCGTATGTGTCTGCAGTGATCTGAGTCATTTTTCGAGCTCCCACTTACGCTCTTCCCCCTTTCTCGTACCTCCACCTCCCCTCCTTACATCTGTCATCTTCACTTCTCCTCCCTCTCACTCTCCCCTCTTCTCTATCCCTCCCTTTTTTAACCTCTTCTCCTGTTTTCTTCCCTTCGCCTCCTCGAAAACAACATCTCTGACTTTCCACTCTCAATAACTTCTTCATCTTCTCCCCAACACCTGTCACTAACCCCCTCCCTCTCTCCACGCAGCCCGTTCCCATCGATGATCACTTCTGTGGCCTGGATATAAACCAGCCCCTGGGGGGTTCGCAGCTGGTGTCGGGTCGCACAGTGTTCACTGAGAGCAGGGACAGGCTGACCTCTGTCACCTCTTACGTCTACAACGGACACAGTGTGATCATCCTGGGGACCAAGAGCGGACGGCTGAAGAAGGTGAGAACAGAAATGCAGTCACTGACAAGCAGGACAGGCTAAAACTGCCTTTTTCACACATTGAGCTCAATACTGAGGGAATGCGTGGTTGTTGACAGCAAAGAGATGCAAACAGATCCACTTGATGACAAATGACTGCACTTATCTACTCAAAACACAACAATGATTTATTGAGGCTGCTATTGATGACCCATTGGCATCTCTGTCAGGGAGATTTATCTTCCTGTTTCAGATTTTCAATACAAATGCAAAATGTAGCCTGGTCCTAGACCTCCGAATCACTGCCCACAACTCAAGCGATTTCAAATAAGTCTGATGCAGTGCCCATTTACTGCTACTGTACTTCCTTCAAAATCTAATTATAGGTTAGTAAATGGGATTAACAAAGGGAAAGTCATGTTTCTAAAGCTTACGAGTTAAAAACTAGCAACAGAAAAATTGCTAAAATGCTTGGATGAGATTGATGGAGGCTATACAAGTTGCAACAATCTCAAGCATCAAGTCCAAGCACAGAAATAACTTTAATTGTCTAATTCATGTTATAAATGTTGACATTTCAAGTGCTACATGTCTCTGTCAACTGAAAATGAATTCACCAGGACATATTGACGGAGTGTGTTTTGTAGGAAGGTACCTGACCTGATGACACATGAAAAAATGAAAACTGATGATTTTAAAAGACTTATGATAAAACCTGATAATTAAATATTAAAGTTGTACTCCAGCGATTTAGTACAGCACTCCCTTAAAGTTTGGGGAATTGGAGCGAAAGACTACAAAAAGAATAGTCAAAATGTCCTTATTTGTAGGGTCAAAGTCTAAAAAAATGTAAACCTACATTTCCCACAATGCAACATATAGCATCTTTTTGTTCGTCCTTCCCTCTGGCGTAAATCAAACTCAAGGCCCACATTTTGTAACTAAGGCTCTTTGGTAAGAATTTGACGAGTCCATGCCAAACCCTAAATAACCCTGATGACTTTATTTATATCAACACTCTGTCTGACATAACTAAGCTCCTCAAGAGAAAATTGTCTAAATGTCCCTTTAATGTCTTACATCATTTAAAAAAAGTTTCTGCCACACAACTTTATATTTCATCATTTATTAGTCGGCAACTAGAAATCCACTGTGGAGATTCATCACCGACAGCTGTTTGTGCCTCTCTTTCTGCTGGGTACATTTAGGTAATAATGATCTTTAATCCATTAACACTAATTAATGTAATTATGTGATCAATTAATACCCTAATTAGCATGACTAGTTATGTTTAATGCATCATGGTGATTATGTGGGACATTATGCTGAACAAAGGTGCAGTAATTATGCAGCGCTGCATCTTCAGCCTTTTGTGCTGAGGACAAATCGATGTGAATTTCCACCCATGACAACTTGAGCCACGACTGAAGCACAGGCCTGTTCCTCCGTCGCCTTTGTATTAGTTGCATTAGTAACAGGAAATAATATGCCTCTAGTGCCTCTTGTTTAACACTGTCCTGGTGGATTTTGATTTGAATAGCGTTAAGCATTCTGAAGTATTTAAAGGGGCAATTATCTCTGTGTACTTGACATGGATTTTTGCATATTGAATAACACAGTTGTCTGTATCTTTTAGGCTGACTCAAATTCTTTCTTGTGTATTGTGAGTCTCCTGTTTTCAAGTCTATCTTAAGTTTTCCTTTGTTTTTGGGACAAGTCTGCTCTGTGTGTTGCCTCAACCTTCATTGGTGTCCTCAAACTATTAAAAACACACACCAGTGAGTCACACTGTTGAACTGGGTGACACGTTTCTTCATTATGATGAATTTGGGCACAGTGGTTTACTGAGTCACCCCACATATATTGTTCTGCTGCCATAAATACTCTCTATCACACCAAATCTGCAGCTGAAAATAGACCGCAACACATGCCCATTTTACTCCCACTTGAGAAGCCTTTCTAAAATATGACAGTGCCCAGCTGTTTTGGGAACTACTTAGCTTAAGCCTTAAAATAATATATACTAGTGACCTGTTTTAGAGTCGGCACAAACTACACGGGTTGACACAGGCCAGGTAATTCTTAAACTGTTAATATATTGACTAAAGCCATTGGTTCAGTTGGCATAACATTAGCTTATAATAAGAAAAATAGAATATTGCCAATCATATTCCTTCAAGCCTGCTTTAGTATTCCTTCAGTGTGAGGTTTCTGCTGCTCTGCTGTGCTTGCATCACCCGCTCTCATGTGGATTGAGGATTAATACAGTACTGACAAGTACTGACTGACAAGTGTATGATTGAAAGGAACTACTTCAAACGTGTCATATGGCCGTGTCTGAAGGCAGAAGTGTTTATAGCTGTACTGATCGACCGCAGCTGTCTTAGAGAGGGGCGATAAAAGATAAACATTGAAATGGGAATATTGATGCACACTTTAAGGCTCAGAGTCACCTTAAAGTATTTATAATGTTGAAAGAAAATAAGTGTAGAAAAATAAAAGGAGGGATTAAAAGAGACTCAAGTCCTGACCATTTAAGGGCTGCTCTCATTAATAAGCAATTAGAAATATAATAATATACGATAATAGTTGAAAAAATACAGCCAAAAATGCTAGTTCCTTCCGAACGGTCTAATACCAATAGATATATAGTTATTATAATATATGACAAAGAAAAGCCTTACAGTCTCCTATCCAGGGAGCTTGATTTGCATGTCTACTTCAAATGAGGAGTTTCCTCTTGAATTCAATTACAAGAAAGTAATAAATTATCAAAATTGTTTCAAATTATCTGTCAATCCACAAACATGGCATAATTTCTGCTCTACACTTCTTTATTGGCTTTGCACACCTGGACAATCGCTAATTGAAGTGGACATGCAAATCATATTGTCAGTTCCATAAAGATACAACATCGTCAGACATAGTCCCTCAATTTAGATTCAGACGTGTGACACGCACTTTGTTTGAACACACTGACCATTTAATGCTCCTTGGCATGCCTTAGTATGCATTTAGGTAGGTTTGGTATGCACAAGCAATCACGGTATAGATGTACTGGAAACAGGCATCTATAGAAACGTATAATCACTTTAAGACCCTTTACACCAGGCCCACGGACATAAGATGACCTCTTTCTGAGCGGTTCATAAAGGTGATTTAGCTCATTGACATCATCTATCATTTGAAATACATACTGTACTGATATATTATAATCAAGTTCCTATAAGGCTTGTTTTCTGATATAACTGAATTGACTTGGTAGTACCGGGGGGCTCTGCTTCCTGCACAGTCGCACAGGCATGCAGCTGACTGAGGAAATGTGTGAGAGGACTGTTGTGACATTAGCCCGGGGGCCTCAGTCTTATGAGGGGCAATCTGTCTGACACATACAACACACACACTCACACACACAGTCCAGACTGGGACCACAGATAGCATCACTGCAGCTCTTTCATTGGATGAGCCACAGGGGAAAAAGACAAGATAGTCTGACAGAAAGAGAGAGAAGGACTGTCTGAGACAGAGTAATAGCAAAGGAGAGAAACAACAGAAACAGAGGTCAAAAGACTGAAATAATAAGTTAGAAAAAGAGGAAAGAATTCAGGAAGAGAGAGAAGGGAAATCACAAAGAAAAAGTATGTTGCATGTTCTCAGGAAGTGAGCAGGAGGTGTGTGTTAGGAACATAAGGAATCCATCATTACTGCTTTAAGTGCAGAGTGTCTAAAGGGCCAGAGTTTGTCATTACTCTGACAGAATGAGCAGCCATGATTCAGACTCCCAGGAGCCCCGGAGGAGCACAGGGTCACCTCTCCAAGCCTATTCCATCACCCCTAAATGGACATGCCGAGTGGAAATGGGGCATGACAACAAATGCCATCAGCAGATCACTCCAGCAGCAGGGCCATTGCAAAGGTCAAACCTGCCACAGGAAGGGTGTAACCGGGGTCAAAGGTCACAGGGATAACCACCATCCGGGCTGCATGCAGCATATGGATGAATCCGTCAACATCTCTGGTTTAGCCTGCTCCTCGTCCAGATTTATAACAGGATATTTCTATCATCACCTGCCACAGTTTGTTGCCTTAGGCAGTTGATTTTAGCTGAGTAATATGACCTGGTGGGTAACTGATGTGTTAATACAAAGGGGCTTTTGCACTTTACATGACGTGCACTAATGAGGTGAATCCAGGTAAAAGCCATTATTACTCACTGATCCCTGTCTAAATCTATTCCAGTCCCAAAGCAGGACGAGTTGATTGATGTAACTTTTAGTTGCAAAGTGTCCTTTTGATAGCAAAATGCTAGGGGCAACTATTGCTAAATTAGCATTACAGTCAGTAGAGTCACATCAAGGTTTATACCAATTGATGAGACAATAATGAGTTTGGTGGTGTGGCTCTATGTGATGATGCGGAAAAAATCAAGCAAGCTCTACAAAGACTGTGCCAGAGATCAAACCAGAGGTACACAACATTTAAATCAACATGAACATGTAACATGTATAGAGAAACATGAATAAATCTCACTGACATACGTAAATACGCATTTGTCTGGTGGAAAGAGAAAGTGAACTTGGTACATACAAATCTTTCAAATAAAAATCACCGGCTTATCTGAGTTTACTAAATCTTAAGAGAAAATCTCTGAGAATAATGTTACTATTGAAATGTAGACAGTTAAAGAAGAGTGGTAGCTCACAAATGTGTTCAGTGATGCATGTTTTAATGATGAAAGGATCATTTATCTCTTGAAAAAATATTATGAATCACAGTTAGTGGCTACTGACTTAACTGAACGAATCAATTCAAATTGGGATAGAGATTTATAATTGTGTTTTAGTAACAGTATTATGTTTTGAAGGGGCCCTATTTAGCTAATTATTGTGTTCATTTTTGTGTTTCCATGCTCTGATGTTCAAAAAGGTATTTATTGTTCTCATACTGAGTCCAATCATTGAGCTTCAGGCAGAGTGTGTGGGAGAGAAAATCCCTTTGGAGGGAACTTTGGGTTTTTAGCCATGCAGACCATTTACATGCACAAAAACCTATATCACACACTACAGGAAAGGGAAAACCCCAAAAAAGCATAATAGGGCCTCTTTAAGTTAGAATTGGCACAAGGGGTTAACTATAGGCCAACTATAACTGTAACACAGATAATCATGACCATGACCTGTCACACTTCTATATTTCTTTCAACAGTTACTGTGTTTACTGTCTTTCATTCACTTTGTGCATTATAGCAACATGAGCCTTATGTAATCACTGTGCTATCACATGTTTAAAAAAAAACCAAGCCCGACTGACCAATCACAGTTCTTGGAGTCGCTGTGTCGTATTTTCACAGTGTAGTTACATTTTTTAGGAGGCTAAGCTGCGGTGACTACTTGTGCAGGCTATGTTGCTACAGTGTAACCATTTAACATTGCTACTATACATTTCTCTTTACTGTATGCAGAGAACATGTCTGGTTATTTTTAATTGGACAGTTTTTCCTGCCTTTACTGCTGTGGGGCTCTAAAAAAACACATTGCGCCAGGGGCTAAACACCATTTCACTTTTCCACAAGGACAGCATATTTGTGTCTCTATGCTACCGTATCCTAGCTAGTGAGTAAGCATAAAACACTCCGCAGACAAATAACGGGCGTTTAATGGAATTGGTTTTCTGAGGAAATGTTTTTGCAAAGGCCAGTAATACTCAGAAGGACCACAATTGCATAGAGAGAGCAATCAGATGTAACATGACATACTGTCTGTTATGACGTGTATTGTGCAACTCTATTTTGAGATATTCCTAGTTTCTGGAAGGTTGATGTTCAAACCTTGGGTCTCCATAAGCTTGGGAGTGAGATGTAATGGAGAGCTGTAGTTTAACTGAAGCATCATGCACTTGAACCCTTAACCTGCATCAACAATGTTCAAGCAAGCCTCAGATGCCTTTACTGGTCAATCATTGTAAGAGAAAATGTGCTAGTAAATATAATTTGAAAGATGAACACGCTTAAATATTAAGGTAGAGCAGTGTTAAACGAAATAAAACCAACCAGCATATTACCTCAGTGTTTCGCAGCTTTCCTTAGAAATGGAGAAAGAAAGCCTTAGTCAAATACTCTAATGGGCAAATAGTGGATTCATTATGGCTTATTGAGAGTTGACAGGTGGGGAAATTCTCCAGTCCGCGGCTAAATGACTTGGACTTTTCAAAGTCACAGTTTGCTATGAAGACCCAGGAAGAGGAGATTTGGCGATTGCAATCATTCAGAATGGACTTTCAGAGGAGGGAAGGGGCAAAGGCTGAATATGTGTGTTTGAGGCTAAATTGAAAGGATTTCCATAACTGCATGAAGGGAGCTGAACCTGAGGGTGAAAGTCTTCAGAGCGGATCGCCATTAGATGTCTTAGTGCAGCCGAAATAGTAAATGGTATTAAGAAAGGCAATTTTGCGATAACAAAGAGAGGTGTCCTTCTGTCTGCTTTTCCTGACTGCAGTTTTATTTAGCAGCTCCATCTCTCTCTCTACAACTCCCTTTGTCCTCTCTTCCCTCTCGTTCTGTTCTTTTTCTCCTACTCACACAAATGGAAACACACAAGAGGACTGTGACTGCATTGCGGTCAGCTATGAAGACCATACGGGTGCCATGAATTGTTCCACTGTCCCCCTCCCACTGCTTTTGTTGGTGGGCCATGGGAACCTGACAAACAATGGGAATGATTGGAGGGACAAGGGGGGCGTACGGAGGAGGACAGGAAACAGAGAACAGGAAACCATGTCCTCAAGGAGAGAGAAGAGACATGAACATGCTGAGACTGAGAGGAGACTGTGGTTGAGTTGTAGAAATTGTGGTATGGAGAGATGGAAGCTCGCCATGCAGCTGAAGGTTAGGGGAAATTTGGGCTGTAGCAACTGGCAGGCTTTTAACAATAACCCTCTAAAACACATGCATGGACACGCGCTCACACTCTCACACGCCATGATCTCTCTTCGAACCCAGTTGGCAATCGTATTTAGGTATGGGCACTTTCCAAAAAACAGCGTATCTACTGTAGTGGCTGGGATCAATACGCCTCTCTTTGTGACAGTAGTTAATGTGATGGCTGAATGATTAGTCCTCTCCTGTAATACACATCTCCACCTCAGTGACCCCCCCTCCCCTGAACGCTCATCTCTCCCATCAGCTCTATCCCTGACCGTTGTCTCATTAGCATTCACAGAGCCGTGATGGTTATATGGGCTAATCAATGCCCGCTCTCCTCGGCTGTCATCCTCGATCGGACCATATGCACAGCCACTCAACCTTAAAGGTGGCCAGTTGTCTGGCCCTTATGTCGCTGCATGCCCCGTGTCACAATATTGAGTCAAGCTGCTGCCAAAATCTATCTTGCTTACAGTCTGTGTATTTCTACTTTCAATCTAGTCCTGAGTGTATTTCCATTCCGTGCCCCTTTTCCAGTCTTACTTAAGATGTATGTGTGGTTTCCTTCCAAATTGTGACATATTTACTTTTTGTGGTTTTATATGAAAAACAATGCTTTTCTGAAAAGGAGTTGTTTGCATGCATGACTCAGTGATGTCCAGCTAAATGTAATGTAACGCCTGAATAAGACAAGTTAATTATAGCAGAAATGAACCAACTTCTCTGTGTTTGTCAGACAGAGCAGTCTGCAGGGACAGATGAAACCTTGTCTGAGTGGCAGATTGGAAATGATTGGTTCAACAGAGTGCTCAGTGCCTCCTGGGTCATCATCCATATGTTTAGGTTAGCTGGGTGAATGTGAAGGGCACCGACCGGCTGGCCACAATTTGACTTTTTTTGATTGGGCAGCCATTACCACATAAACATTGTAATCATCCGTTTTACAAGGTTTCCCAATCTGCAGCGGAAAAGCAGAGGTTTGAGGACATTTCCATGTATACTTCCTCTCAGCATGAATAAAATCATCTCCTGAAATGAATCCCCAAATCAACCCCATATGTAAATACTCACGAGAGAGACATTTTGGTGAGTGGATTGCTCATGCAAGGTCTGGCAGCTTTACAATGGAGCCAACCCCGACTCTAGCCAAGTGACATCTAAGAAGTCTGGCTTTTTTTTGTTTTCTTTGGCTCTCACAGGATGAGAGAGCAGCCAAGCATTTAAGATGCAAACCAAGCCCCAGAAAAGGAGGCTGTTTTCGTTAAGAGCACATGGGCTCAGGTTGCGTATCTGTTTGTGGAAGCAATACTAAGCTGGGTTGTTTATATCCATCACCGGTTGTGCAAGGGAATTTCAGCAGCAGGAAGGATATTGCTGTTATTGGCTTACATATTATTCATGGGTTAAATATATATCCCATTCGACTGTGAGACGCTGGGAAGAGAGAATGAAAAGACGAGCTCACTGAGGTCACATGAACATGTGGTATTAATGGCAAATCTCCTCTTACATGACACGGACCACACAAGGGTTATCAGCTTGCATTTCAAAAGAGGTTTACTGAGGCTCTTTTGGAATATATGTAGACCTTGATATTGACCTCAAAGCAATGTCTTCACTACTTAAATAAGACCACATTAACGCATCTGACGCGGATCAGATCGTTTTTATGATATACGATAGCTAAGCATTTGTGATTGAAATCGTCATGAGTGAGACTTTAAAGAAGACCCCGTTTTTGTCCTGCTGCGGATCATATACAGGATTCATTCATGTTGATATTATGAAAACTTATGTCAAGTGAGAATGGGGCCTCAGTTTGCATTATATGGATTGTTGCATAGTGGCTGTGTGTTCCTGGTATCCATGATAATGTATTGATCCAACAAGTGATCATGCACAGAATTTACAAATACACATTTAATGGGAGCATCCAACAAAAGGGAGAGTGTGCGTAGTGTTTCTGTGTACGTGTCTCTTTGTTTGCTCGCATCTGCTTAGGTGAGTATGTGCCTGTGTGTGCCACTTTGTGTTTGTCTTTCCCTACAAGCAGGCTCATTATAAAACCAATTAAACCCGCCTTACTCTCATTATAGAGCTGTGGGGCTTAAGGAGAGATTGAGGACCTGTTGTACTCCCAGAGGGCTGCTGCCTGGTCAGCCCTGTTTTAAATGATAAAAACACTTTTAAATCCGCTAAAATCAAACACCACGGAACGGTCACGATGGGTCAGTATCAGTCTGAGCTCATTCCTGAACCCCTGGCCCGAAGTCAACTCCATGACCCCCCAACTAAAAAAACAAAGAGCTCAGTAGCTTCTCCAGACTAGATGGTTTTGTTTTTTAAAACATGGTTTCATCACAAAAACGCTTGCATGCTCTGGTTTCTATCTCTGCTATTTATGAAATACCGAGTGTGGGAAACAATAATGTAAACTGGCTCCATTACTGCGTGGGATAGTGGTGCTGTAAGAGTAGGAATATGATAAGGAGGAGGAGGAGGAGGAGGTGGAGGAAGACGAAGAGAATAAGGCAAAAGAGGAGACAGGGCAAGAGAAAGACACCAGACAATGAGCATAGAGAAAGAAGCTTAGCTCGGAGACAAATCTGTATATGAAATAACTATTTAAAGAATGGGATTTTGCATGGTGTCGAGGTAATAACCATCGAGAGACACAGTTGCCTCAAATTATCTAGAATCAACAGACAAAATCATGTCGCTATTGTGTTCATTACTTTGTATTTGGGAGACGTTGCTCTCTTCTCTGTACCCCACAGTATGTACCCTCCCACCCACATAACAGACACACACACACGTTTGCACATATTGTTCCCTCCCTTCTTCATCTTTGGCGGACGGATGGAGAGGCACAGCTGCCTGGAAAGTGTAGGCGTTGATTGATAGATGAAGTTTTGGTGCCCATGGGATCCAATCATGTAATCAGTTTGTATTGATTGACTGTCCCCATTGAGAGACTGCTGAGACTCTGCCACCATGTGCGGAGCCAGAGCTGGCACGCATTCAAAAATCTTTTGTAGTCAAATTTGATTGTGGTGGCAAGGTCGCCTGGGTCCACGCGTCGGGATGCGTGCAGGGAAGACGGGCGTAATCGCACTGCAGACGTATCGCAACACTTCCACCATTCTCAGCTCCAAATCCTCATTATCTTGCATTTATTTCAATTATTATGATTGAGAAATTAATTCAGCTTCACTGTAATTGCATCACATGGTTAATGATCCAATCTCCCTGGAATTTATATAAGGCTTCAACCTGGGTTTGCATAGCTAATAAGGATTTTCCAGCTACCCTGCGTTTCTCAGACTTTTCTCTCTTATTTCACATTTCTGACTTATATTTCAAGTGTCAAGTTATCATCTCTGTATGATGCAATTCACATCATTCCGGCACCAATTGTGAAAGATTGGAGCCATGATTGCAAATAAATATATTTTTTGTGAAATAACATTTTTTAAGGACATTGCCTAGTCTTTTTGGTGATAAAGACACAGAGCAATGGTTACGCAATATAAATCAGACAAAAAAGGGGTTTCTTTTCAGTAGTATTACCAACATGTAGTTTATATCAGCAGTAATAGAGGGTTTTTCAGCTTACTCACCACTTTACATCTTAACAAACACATCCTTACTCATCTCGACAGCTCCGACATCAGTAAGCCACTTGTTAGTAAGACAGCTCGGCTTATTTGTTTCCTTCACTGCAACAGCACATCTTGTTTGTAGACAGAGGTGGGAGTATAGAGAATTGAAAGCCCTTCACCAGTGGGCATCTGTTTTTCCATGCTTGCATTTAATAAGCCCCAAAAGATAAGATTGCTGCCTGAAAGTCATTCTAAAGTCAAATTAAGGCTGAGCTCACTGAACACATTTCCAAACTCTACTGGGTAACGTTACCTCAGGGTAAGGATCTGATTCGCAACTGAATGAGGAGCGGCAGATGTTTTCTGTGTCCTCTTCTCATCTACAATGAACGTACCTTTTCTAGGTGACATAAATGAGTAATGAAGAGATTTCTCTACTGCTCACTTTTTGCTTCCATTAAGAATCTGTGAGTTACTTCAGGGCACTTCATGTTCCTGTAGAAATGAACAAGCCGTCATTTCACATAAGCAGCCTCTGGGATTATAATCTAGTGTCCTCATTGATTTATATACAGTAGTAGAGTATTCACAACTGATTTGTCATGATTGGATTTCAGTTAATTTGTCATGACTGAACACAATTGTACAAGAGGAGGACATTTTGTACACTGGTACATTGGTACAATGGTTACATTTAAATGAATATTCAACATTGTACAATGGTTACATTTAAATGAATATTTCAAAAATGTATTCTTCACAATGTACTAAAATGCGACTAGCCCCTTAAGTGAAAATAGTTATGGTTTCTTATACATTTCTGACACATTTTAAGCATGAAAACAAATAATACTCATTGAATTAGATGTGAAATTGGGCAGGCATCAAACCATGACCAGGTTCAGGTTATTTAATTAGTATCCGTAAGTATATTTGGTTTGCAGTTAAAAGACAAGGGATCCATTATGACACACTTTTTAAAACAACAGGTAAATCTATAAAAAGAGTACCCCGTGGTCCATCAAATTTAAACACCACTAGCATTTACATGAAACAATTAAGTAAATAAATAAATAGGCACTTAATTTTTGCGATGGATGCTGGAACAAAGCTGTTTTTATACCGTTTTGTTCGACACCTACAGTATGGACCTATACTAACCTCAGGCTTGAAGAAAGAAGCTGGAATTCATTGTGCAGAGGGTGGGAGTCATCCGTTAACATAGAGCTGGATAACCGCGGTAAACGTCCGAGGTACAGGGTCTCCAGGTCTAGCTGTGACTCACCTATTAGTCTGCTAGACCCCTTTACGATCTGACTGAGAGAGATTCTGCCCTTTAAAGATAGGTTACCAAACCATGACACTAGAGAAAAAGACAGAATGGCCTTAACAAAAGCACAATAAAACATGACCATCATGGTTTCGTCAATGTTGAAATGGGACAGTTTTCTCAAACAACACAAATGCTGGCGCCCCTTTTTACATACGGCTTCACAATTTGCTTCAAAGTTCAATTTTGAGTCAATAATTGTCCCGAGTTATTTGTAAGATTCCACTGTCTGATTCTTGATGGATACGACTTCATGTATGTGGGGATGTCTTCGGAAATGATGATCATGTCTGTGGGTTGACATATGAACATGCTGTTTATCTAATTTCTTATAAAGCTGACTTTTAAATAATATTTTCTCATCAAACCATTGTTTTAAGGGGGCCAGTGGGAGCTTGCATACTGATGTAAAGGAAGCGTACTAGGCATACACATTGATATACAGTGGACACTACATATAAGTACAGTAGTGTCCTGCAGTCAGACATTCACTGTGTCTTCATCTCTGTATTTCTCTGTGTCTCTGCAGATCAGGGTGGACGGTCCTCTGGAGGGAGGAGTGCTGTACGAGACAGTCAGCGTGATGAAGGATAGCAGCCCCATCCTCCGGGACATGGCCTTCTCCCTTGACAGGAACTCTCTTTATGTCATGTCTGACAATCAGGTAAGGATAAGCCCTCGTTTTTGCCTCTTGCTGTCAGGAGAAACGCTAAACGGCGGGAGATGAAGCGAGACGGTCTTCAGCTAGAAGCCCGCGAGTTCATGCCCTCGTGACAGCAAGCGCTCGCCACGCTGACACGTCCTTGAGCGAGATACTGTATTTGCAGCTTTAGCACTTTTTTTTACTCGGTATGAAAAAGATGCAGCATGGGAATACTTTGCCATCGTGTCAATGAAACAATACATTTAATCCCCATTTTCTGAGGATTGGATTCAATCCAGTTTATCAGGACTTTGCAAAAAGTATGTTTTTTTTCTGCATAGATACTAGCATTTCAGTTATCCTTATTATCGCGTACAGCCAGGGAATTAGCAGTAAAACTGTTTTAAATCAAAAACATTAAATTATAAATGAATGCTATTTACTTGGAATCCTACCAGATGATTATGATTTATCCCCAAAATCCAATGTGGCAACTCCCAAACATTCACGAGCTGTATGTCTAGGGATTGTTAAATATGCAGTCTGTGTGTAAGGGGATGGACCACTGTTCTAATTACTTATCCATGCGAATCGCCTTACAGTGCACACTTCTTTTGTACACCACACACGCGCCATAGAAAACCATTAGCGGCTTTTTTCTGCGTGGCTGTATCCCCCCTCGCATGCTCCTCAGTTGGCCCGGCATCCCAGAGGCGAGCAGTTGTTGTTGTTGTTGTTGTAGGACGATATTCTCTGCACTCATTGGAGATAAGAGTGAACAGTGGTAATCACTTTCAACTCCCATCAAGTGCTTATTTTGGCGCAGCTGCATGGCACTGTGAAATGGGATTAGGTGTCAGTGTGGCCAAAAAAAAGCCCCTATCACTGCTCTCAGTTGTCTTCTGACTGCTGGAATGTATTGAGCCAGAGTCACTGGACAGATGGGATAAGGGCATCGGGACAATTGCAGATCTGTGATTTGTTTCCGAGTAGCTCCAAAAAGCCTTTTCTGGGAACTTGAAAACCAGGCCGAAAACGTATATAAAAGCTTCGAGTTTCACAAAACAAGGGATGTCATGTGAAGAGCGAAAGAATAGAGACAGTATTGCGTCGGGTACTGTCTTCTAGAACAAATCAAGGCGGCTCTTCCTTCTGTGTGATAGACTGGAAGAGACAGAACATCACTTATTGATGAGCTCTGGTCGTTCAAGGAGAGACACATGCTTCCTTCAAGGAGATAGCCGGCTACTCTCTTCACTATGCCTCCAGTGACATATAATAACCAAACACAGCTTGGCCAGTCTTTTCTCTCAATATTAGAACAGCTTTGGCTTTATAGCCCTCAGGAGTTTGGAGCAGAGTAAAGCTTTCCTCCTTTTTGTCTCCCTCTACATCTTTGCTCAGCTTTCCCTTCAGACTTTCCCGCAGCTAGGGGTAAGGAATCCCCCGGGGAGAGGGCTTCAATCACAGATTTCCCACATTCCTAGTAGATCCCAGAGATGAGAGATTTTCTGATTCCTGAGAGCCAAACAATACAGGAATGATGTAGAATGAGGAGCGAGGCACAGACAGATTTGGATGAGATCAGCCGACCCTTGTGGAATAACAATGAGCCTCTCTGTCTCCTGCCGAGTGAAACACGCAGGGTTAGCATGATGATGAAGAGTGAGGAGAGGAATCAGTGTGTCTGTGTGTGTTTCTGTGTGGATATACAGTATGTGCCTGTGTCCATACCAAAATATCATTTGGGAGCCATTATTCATATGAAAAAAAAAACTTCACAGCAGTTAATCTTTTTTCTTCCTCACTGTGTGCCTTTAGGTTTGATCATTTCTAAGAATAGAAATGCTCAGTATCCAAACACACAATTGATGGCTTTAAACCTTAAAGGGGGGAAAATGCTGCAGGGTATTTTAGGGCAATCTCCCAAAGTGCCATCCCCATCCCCTTCTGTGTTTCTCTACCTCTGTCGGTATGTCCTCCCTCTCTCACCTGTATGCGAGTGTGCTATTCAATCTCTTTTAATCTGACGTACCTCCGCAGCTCTATCAGATGAGCTCATGCACCCGTTTACCAACACCATCCGTCATGTTCCCAATGTGCTCACTTGAATAGATTTAAAACTGGATGTTGTAGAACACTATTAATTAGGTTCAGTCAGGTATACATTGACTTACAGACAATGGACACAACAACCATTCATCATCCCATTTAACTATTTATTTCAACTAAGCTACTTGCTTGCTTACTGGATATGATGAATGATGATATTGAGGTGTTTTTTGACCCGAGTTTGTGGGAAGTGTGTCCTGTGCAGTCGGCTGGTTAGATCACACTCACCTCCCGCAGAAACACCTCGATTGGACTCCTTTGTTTAATTACATCACTATGACTGGCGCTTCTATTGGCTAGGGCTCCAACACATTTGACCTGATAGGCTAAGGGGGGGGGGACATCTCTAAGTGGTTGACCCATCACAAGAAAGCCATCCAGCTAACCAATCAGAGCAGACTTGGCTCTGGTTTCAGCAGAGAGTGAAAAGAGGTGCTGCAGCACAGGCAGTATGAGACAAATAAAGAGCTTTTTGAACATTTAAGCATGTAAACATGTCACAGCAGATGAACAAAGTACACATATGAACGTGCAAATGAGCATAATAGGGCCTCTTTAATACATTCTTCAAAACCAGCTACCAATATTTGCATTTCCCCTTTGGCAACTCCTGAAGTGCCTCTTGGGTACATATACCCAGTTGCGAATCACAGCTTAACAGACTTAACTCACATGCTATGTAAAGTTACTTTCAATAAAATGGATCATAAATAATACAGTAAGTAATGCTTAATGTTTAATTATATAGTAAAGAAAAATTATAAAAAATGTTTTTATATGTGACATTAGTTTTTAGGATTTTGTGCGGTGTTAGTCAAAGCAAAAAAAAAACAAGACACCAAAAGTATGAGGAATTACATTTAATTGGTGATATACAGTATGATACAGTTGGTAAAGATGTAATATGTTGTTTGCATTACAAAAAACTTTAATTCATGAGTTAATGTGATCAAGAAGTTATTATTTTATTAATTTTAGGAAATGAAAATAGAATAAAGACACAAATAAATCTAAAAGCACAACATCCTGTATATGACCAGATAACCAAATGAGATGAATGGATATAGAAGGACAGTAAGTCAAGTAGTCTAAAAGCCTGCATGCTTATCTGAAGGCATTCATAAAGTTCCAGTTAATCTGGATGAAAGCGTTAAAAAGATAGCAACTGATAAGATGATAAGGTCCAGCATTAGTGTGAGGGCATCCCACATGTTGTGAAAAGATACATATTTGTAATTCCCAGAGCTGGAAAGATGGACGCAATCATACAATACTGAAAAAAAGCGATTTAACCTCGCCTGAACAGAGGCTTTTTATAGTTTTGTGTTTGCTTTAAATGATGATAAATTATCTCAGAAGACAAAATAAACAGAAGCTTGATGAGAAATACTACTGATGATAAATGATTTATGAGGACTCTGCAGTACAGTGTGCATTAATTGAGGATGAAGGCTTAATTCACTTACGCAAGATTGTATAAACATGGTAGAAAAGCACAGTGTAAGCATTATGGTCAGAAGAGAAACTCATCGTGACAGTACAGTATGAACTAAAAACAATCCTACAACCTTAAGTCACCATGAAATACCTCTATCAATTCCCGACTGCGCAGAACATTTGAAAGATAGATACATTCAATGTTGACTGTAATAATAATTCGCTTTCTTAAAGAAGATAAACAAGAATCTACTGCAACACTTGATATTTGAAGTTAATCAGTGATTCATTTCATCTCATTTGAAAAAACCTTTTAGCTGTAATGTCCTCTGTCGTTTGGACAAAATACGGTTTTGCTGGTGAAGTTTAACCTGCGATGGTCCAGGGCGTGAAGAAAATAGTGTTCTATAAAGTCTATGTGATTTTAAATGCTACCCTTGTTAAGGAGGAATTAATTCCAATCAAGTTTTGTGGTTACAGGATGTTAGTGTTTTATTAAAGTCTACAAAGTATAGTGATTAAGACGCATATAAGCGCATAGTCCCTGCTTTGATTTTAACCGGAAACATTTGTTTCATGCTTCACTCCTCTGTCCACCCTCAATTCTACACTTTTACTGTCACTATCCAATAACAGGAAAATACCAAAATATAATCTTTAACCTATGTGAGTACTATACAATGTAAGTGATTCACATACTGAGCTGCAATGCTTTCCAGACGTTGTGGATATAAAACCTAAGGTCATGTCTTTGGGTCTTATTTGGATTCAACACAGTGCGTTCCCGCTCGGGTCGGATCCACTAAACAAATCAGCCCTGATGTGCAGCTAGAGCCTCACAGTTGATTCTCCGCCGGGCAGCAGAAAGCAGAAGATCCATAGCTCTCCTCTTTCAAAGGTCACGCTGCCTAACGGCCACAGACCGACTTTGTAAGTTTAGGCGGGCTCCAGTCCACAACAATTCATGGATTACTCCCACTGCGTCAGTCATGGACTTAGAACCTCAGCCCCTCCTGCGCTGCAAAATCATTTTGCTAATGGAATGCACTGAATGGGTTCTGAACTGCTGGAAAAAGAGACAAAGTTATTTCATAGGGAGCAGCAGATAATCCATTTTGCCAACACAGACCTGAGAGAGCACCCACTTACGCTATCAGGAGCACCGGAGACACTCTAATCCATAATCCACTCTTCATTTGTGATTGCCTACATCAAGAAATTGCTTGCATCATACGTCCAGACCTTGAATAATAATAAAGTATAAAATAACCGGGCTCAGGCTGCGGCTCCAGACCTGGTTTTGTATGCAGAGGTGGTGCCTCTCGCAGCAGCTAATGGATAGTTTATACTTTGCCAGACATTCAGGCAGCAGTCGTAAAGTATATGGCTGTCTATCTGTCACTTTGACTATGTCTTTATGCTTGTGTGCGCCCTTGTGTGTGAAAAATAGCAGCATAAACCTATAGTGGGCCCTCACAGCGTAATTGCTGTTCCAGAAATCGTCATGGTTTAGCAGCGCAAGAACGTTCTTTATCAAACGTTTAAAAGAAAAGTTAAGTAATAGGAACATTGCTGCAAAAATGCTTTTCAAAAAGTTGTGGAGTCATTTCATGTTCTGTTTGACATCTGAGGATAAAAGAAAATCTGGAAATGTGTCATGTGGGCAGAACCACAATGCTGCAAGTTGCACATTTGTGTCAGCAGCAAGAAGTAAAAAAATGAAAAAGAGTGAGCTGTGATTTTGCTTCCATACTTTGCAAGAGACAACATGATGAAATGGGCTCTGGTCCCTCCTCATCAGAACTGCTTATTATTTCATCAGACAGTTTTGGCTGTACGCCTTTCGATGACCTTATTTCCAGTCCATCGCAGACACTTTTTACTTTTGTCACAAAAGGAATTTAGAACTTTAATCAGCAATGGAATGACATTAACATAAATTAGCGTTTAAAATCAGACGTCCTTTGCATAGTAGTTTAAACATGGGAAGGCCAAACAAAGCAAGTGATTATGTACTTCATCTACAGGATTGTGCATTTGATTAGATGTCTTTTGGGTGAAATTCCATGTTACATACACATGAAATAGTAGGCTTGCTAGATTATCTTCTGATTTAGATGTTTAATTGATCTCTTTTCAGAACATAACTGTGTATTTTGTATAATATTTGTCTACTTAATTCAGTTTGCTAGTAGCCCTAGGTGACATTTTCAAATGATTTAATTCATTAAAACAACAGTAAAAAACAACAACATAGAATTCAGGTTACATCAATATAAATCAATAGCAGCAAACCTCCCATTGAAATAGCTGGAATCTGAACGATTGGACAGGTTTGTTTGAAATTGACTGCAATTATTAATGAGAATAGTCGACAAATAAGACTTTTTAATTTGGTTCAGAGCTGAGCTAGAACAAAGTTGGAACTGGTGACGACAACACATGCTTGAATGTGGCTGGAAAGTGAGTTAAATCTACCTACTGACTAACTACCTATGTTTAATTCAGATAGCTACATAAATGCTCATTGCAATTCTATATTGAGATCCATTCATCAGATCTACTGTATTTATTTGTATTAGTAGAGATTTGTGAAAAGCCAAATGGCTTATATCCCTTGAGGTTGGTTAGGGTTAGGGGGTTGGTTAGGTTAGGGTTAGGGGGACACTATGTACAATATAGTTGCCTAGTCACACCTGTTCTCTCCTCGCATCCTGTGTGTCTTGAGTAAATTATAAAGTGAAGACAAATTTGATAAGAAGATATAAAAATAGACGTTGTAATTTTTATATTGATTGTGCAAAAAAGTAAAGGATCATATTGGGCTTCACTTTCTGAATTGAAATCCCTTCCTGGGTGTGATGTTAACTCAAGATGTCTGTTATGGAAGAATGTCCACAACTTTACAGATGCCAAATAGATCATTTTAGAAAAATATAACTTGAAACCGGCTTGAGTTTCAATAATCAGGATGTATGTAGTGTACTTATTATTTTTGTAGAATGGAGGTAGTCACCATAAAGCAACGGTACAATTAGTTCCTGAACAGTGTCCTTCACTTGCTTACATACAAGAGAGGGTGTTTCACAGTCACAAGATGGAGGGATACTGGTTCAAAGCAGTATTCTTTGTTCAAGATAACTGAGGCCCACGTCAGAAATGATCATGCTTGTCATATGCCTATCTCAGTGTGACAATGTTTAATCATCATGTTAAACATTGTCACATAGCTATCATATGCCTATAACAGCGCTTCATGCTTATCTTCTAGGACAGGGGTGTCAAACTCAAGGCCCGGGGGCCAAATCTGGCCCGCAACCTCATTTTATGTGGCCCCGCAAGACCTTGCAAAGAATATAATATGTTTATTATACGGTTACATGGGGATTTACAGAAGAACGTTGCCCATAAACTACATGTCCCACAATGCATCTAACATTTGACTTTTTTTCTCAGAATTAGATTTTTTTTTCTTCAAAATGTTAGTTTTTTTTAAATGTAATTTTTTTTTCCTTCAAAATTCACTTTTGTTTTTCCAGAATGTGACGTTTCTTTTAAATCATTTTGTGACACTCTCACTGTAGAGACTTGCAATTATTTGCCCTAGACTTCTGCTTTCAGACGTAGTTAATTATGAAGTCATTACCCTATCCGATAATAATCCAATGCAGAGGCAATCATGTAATATAATACATTATTGTATATATATTAAATATATGTATTTTTATATAGTCTTAAAGTTACAACCGGCCCTTTGAGTGCAATCATAATGCTGATGTGGCCCGTGATGAAATTGAGTTTGACACCCCTGTTCTAGGAGGTCAAACGTCTTACCATACACTATCATACACTTGGGCCTCTGTTACCACGTGCACTTCTGTATCTTTGAAAGAGCACATTCAGTATTTTCCAAACAGCTAATATAAAACATGTTGTTCAAATGTTAAGCAAGGAAACCAGTGCCATTGTTATGCTCTCTTTATGTCTTTCCATAGCCTGGGCAAATCCCCATTTTAACCCTCCATGTCCTCCCTCTGGTTTAGGTGGCTCAGATCCCTGTGGAGGCATGTGAGCAGTACGGGACATGTGCTGAGTGCCTGAGCTCCGGTGACCCCCACTGTGGCTGGTGTGTCCTGTACAACATGTGAGTGTCCTTCTTTATCTTCTCCCATGCTCACAAACACAGCCCAGGGATTGAAACCACAACATTAATGATTACCATACAGCTCGTGGAAAGCTATAAAAAAGGCATGTTGGCATGAGATTTGAGTGGTTTAATACAACAGAGATCCCTGGGGTTCACCGCTATCAACATCTGGCGGGACAAACTGAGAACCAGGAAGCGGTTGTTGGACAGAGTGATCCCTCATAAATAACGCCATTCACGACAGCAAAAAACTGCATGCCTACCAGATTTGATTGTCTGTCAGGCAGGAGTGTTAATGGCTAAGGAGGGATTAGCCTGTAAGTCACAGCGGGTATAAAAACTGCACCTCTACACACCCGGGGAATATTTTGGACCTCACGGAGCAGGCTTATCCTTTCCATCTTAATTATCTGACCCCTAGGTTAGCTTGCATAAAACCTCAATATGGAGCAAAGGGAATTCGGAGATTAAAACGCTGTGTTTCTGAAAAAGCGGCCGCATTTGAAGCTGACCTCAGCCTGGGATTTACCCGTCTCATCATATGACGTCTACATTTCAACGAGCCCTATCTTGATGATGATCAGCGTTATTTAAATTGCAGCTCTCAGTGTTATCAAATCTGCAGCAAAGCGAGAGAAAGAAAAGAAAATGTTTTGTCTTAATCCAAATTACCTCATCAAACAGTAGTTTTTTCCTTTTTTCCCAGAGTGCTGACTTTGTCTGCAAGTCCCATTACCCTGTTTATTTAAATGAATGCCTCACACTTATCAGTGAATAGATAGGCTGCTGTTTCCTCAAGTAACCCACAGTGAGTCATGATCCCTCACATTGCAGAATGAGGCTACTTTATTTTTCTGTCTACTAAATCCTGATTGGGGTCTTTTTCTAGCCTCTGAATGACTCTCAGTGTGTCATGTAGACCTCTTTCAGGATCTCACTTTCCCACCCCTGATGCGGTGCACCAAAGCACCTATCCGACAAAGTGTGGGGGGGGGGGGGGGGGGTGCTGAACATGCACAAAGCCTCATGGCAAAGGGAACAAATGGCTCCATCAGACAAAACGCCGTGAATAAAAGAGGCAAATAAAAGGCAGTGAAAGATAGACTGAGATAAAAGGTGCACTTTTTTTCCAGGCACTTCAGTTGATGAGCGGTCAGGAGGTGACTGTCTATACTCCTGTGGCTCCGGTCCGCCTCAAGGAGCGGAGCCAGGAACAGCTGTCACAGCGTTTCCATTCCGCCGTTTTATTGTCTTGTAATTACAGCAGAGGCCTCCGTGCTCTTTGAGCTCTCTCAGGAGGTGCCACCCCCTCAGCAGCAGCTGAGAGTGTATTAAGTACTATCAACCCTCGCTGTGCGCATTACGCATTTAAAAGAAACAAATGATGGTGTGCCGCCAAAATACTCTCTGAGTTTGCCACTGCGATTTAACTCTGCAGCTAGGAGACTCTTGTTCTTTTATTACTTTCTGAGCCTAGAGAGACCTAACTCATTCAAATAAATCTGTATCAAAACAACCGCATTAAAAACTATCTCAACAACTAACCCCCATTTCAGGAACTGGATACATTTGTAAAAGTATTAAAAATCCCTTCCCCTTGGCATAACTTTAAATCTATCTTTGTACTCCTCTCTTACATGATTATTCTAGGGTCTCACTTTGGTGCCGACCCTTTAAATTCTTACTTTTAATTGCCTGTTGGTATCTAGGAGCTGAAGCTTATTCTACTGTTGCAACCAGTGTAATGTGCTCTGCAGAAAACCACAGTAAAAATGTAAAGGGAACGATTTGAAAATGCAGCTGACTAAAAGCCATGCAAAGAAGATAACCAACAAACACAAATCTAAACATGCATAAAACAACAAAACTATTAAAACAAACATTAAACAGCTTTAAAATGATTTTAAACCTATACCTGGGATTTGTCCATATTTTATAATGCGATGCAACTCAATGTTTGACTTTTGGTGCAAGATGAATAGTCACCAAGAGGATGAATCTCCAGATGTAATGACATTCAAGGCAATAGTTGATCAGACATTTTACTAATATTTTGGGGGCAGTAGCTCAGCCTGTAGTTTGCAGGCCAAAAAGCATCAGCATTTGCATAATTCATAATTAAGCTTGCTGCACTATGTTTTACAATTTTAATTATGAGTCCCGCTTGGTCTACAGGTGCTCGAGGAGGGATCGGTGTTTGAGGGCGGAGGAGGCTTTCCGTTTCGCCACCGACATTGATCGCTGTGTGAAGGTCATCGCTCACCCCGACAGCATTGCTGTGTCAGCACATAGTGTCCCTGTGAGTCTGCTTATCATCCACCAATCTGTCACTCCACTCACAATGTTTATGAGCAATCACTGAGAGTAGCCTTGTACAGCCACATGTATAGTAAGAAAATACTAGAAGCCAAGATTAGTTTTGTGAGAGGGTGTTTCTCCCTGTAGGACACCAACTGTATTTATTTTGGTTTGAACACATGCACTGTGGGATGAAGGATAAATGTGAGGAGAAAAAATGAAAAAAGGGTGGGAGTTGTTTTTGTGGCAGTGAGCCACTGCGTCTGCATCTGTGATATATCCGCCAAAAGGTTGATTACATTTCCTAAAAGCTTAATTCAACTGTTTATTTTACAGTAGCCAGGAGCACAGAGGAGTGAAGTACAGTAGGAGTTGAGGTTTATCTTAAGGGAATAGTTCAACATTTTGGGAAATACACATTCCTTCTTGCCGAGAGTAAGATGATTAATAGCACTTCTGTATCTGTCTCTTAAAAGTGCTGCTGGAGCCCACAGCTGGTTGGCTTAGCTTTGCACAAAGAGGCAGCTAGTCTGACTCTGTCCAAACATAACAAACCCTGCCTAGCAGCACTTCTTCAGCTCACTAATTAACGTCTCATATCTTGTTGGTTTAATCCGTAGAAAAGCACAAGTGTAAAAACAACAGAATATGCTTTTACAAGCTAGTGTTGTGCCAGACTATTTCTAAGCCAGGAGCAGTAACTTCCTTGAATCAATTTTGTCGGTTTTACAATTTGGCCTTCGTAGGGATTATACAACAACAAGATTTAACTTGTTAATTAGTCACTTAAAGAGGTGCTGATAGGAAGAGTCTGTTGCCTTTGAAAAAAACAAAAAGGCGAAAGGAAAAGCAGTATCTCTATGTTTATAGAACATTTCGAAAAAAGGGAGCTAAAATAAGCTAACCATCTCCTGGCTACAGCTTCATATTTAACAGACAGAAAAGATAAGAGCAGCAAGAAAACGAAAAAAACTACTTTTTCAACTAATAATGATACTTTAATGCCAAAGCCCTGCCACAGTATTCACTAAGTTCCGAACATTACATTGTATCCCTCCCTTTTTCTTTTAGCTTCTGCTCGAGGTGAATAATGTTCCAGACCTTTCTGCTGGGATCACCTGTTCCTTCGGAGAGCAGGCTGGAGTGGAGGGTCATGTCAACGGGAACAGGGTTATGTGTCTATCCCCGGCTGGGAAGGAGGTCCCTCGGATACCAGAAGGACAAGGTGAGACAAACATTCACCCACTGAATTTGCATTTCATAAATGTATCCGGCCAATCAGGAAGAGCCTACCCGAATGCATGCAACAGAATACATAAGGCATATGTGAACATCCTCTTCAGGTAGCGGCATAGCTATCCTTGGTAGAGGGTTCCGCCTGTGCTTATAGAACTAGGGTTACAATATGTAACCATCATCATATGCCACATTCATCCAAAAAAATGGAAATGGACCACCTTGCATTTTTGTTTATCCTAAGAGTTTGATAAGTACCAAGGAGCAGTGGAATTTTCTCAGAGCATATACAGTAATCCTCCAATTGAAGTTTATGACTGAAGGTTTTCTCACGACAACAGCAATGTGCCCTTGCAGAGACGCAGACACCAGGTGGCTCTTTACAAAAGTGTGATAAAGTATTAACATTTCATCTCATTTTGACCTCCTTTTCTCGCTCCTTATTTTTGTTCCTTCACCCTTCCTTTTTTGTCTGTCTCTGTTCCTCTTTCACACTGTTGTCTCTCTCTCTGTCATTGACGCTTGCATATTATTAATTCCCTCTTTCGGCCTTTTCCCTTATTATTCTCCCCCTCCCTCAGACTGGGCCGGCGTAGAGCTCCGTCTAAACTCAAAGGAGACGGGTCGAATGGTCGCCAGCACAGAGGTGAAGTTCTACAACTGCAGCACCCATCAAACGTGAGTCCAGCTGCCGCAACCCCCCTTCCCCCCTCCACGCTCTGATTTGTTCAATAGATGGGAGAGCACGACTTAATTTAGGGCAATGATGTACTGATGCTCACAACTCCACTTAAGATCGGGCTGTTAGATAACCTCTCAGTTCAATTTATCTGTCAGGTTTCATTTAAATCAACATGATGCATTTGCCATGGCCTGTTTGTTTCGACTTTGCTTAAACTGGCAGTCAGTGGGCGGATTGCTTACAGCTTTAAATACAGATAACTACAGTGCAACCCAGTGATATTTATTTTTATTAAACCCAAAGCAGATATTTTTTTTAAGGGTTCTTTTTTGGGGCTTTTTCATTTATTGATAGTACAAATAGATAGGCTTCTTAAGGCTCTTTTCATGCAATATACCTTATACATATTCACAACTGTAGACACACAGTGTGCTTTGCTGTAGGCCAGCAGTCCCAGAGGAGCCCTGAATAGATAAGAAGTAGACTCGCAGATCTCTTTCCTGACTTGGTCCCAAGTGGCCCTGCCAGAGTTTGTTTGTTTTAAGATATTAGATTTAGATTTTTAGCCTTGCTCCAGTGCCTTGAGGGCAAATAAAGTAATTTAAATTGTAGAGTACTTTATTTAAATGCTCTTCTGTTTTGTCTTGCCAATATAGGCTTCCTGATTGGGCCTTGACTTTGAGCCATTATGCTAATGTCAACTTTTTCATCCTAACTGTAAATGACAAGTGTTTCCATCTGAATAGTAATTCCATTCACTGCTACAAAGGTGGTTCTTATTAGGATGAATGCCAATTAGCAGCATTTGTCAGCTCTAAAAGATGTCAGTGAATCAGCACTTTCAGAGTTCTCACAGCTTTACAAAGCTCCGGAAAGGCTAAATCATACAATGTTGAATTAATAACTTCAAAGACCTTATCATTAGATTTTCCCTTTTGTGTAATAGATGAGAGGGGAAGTCAAATGTCCTTACTTTTTGTAGGTGTTGCTGCCCTTTACTAACCTTTAACTGTGCTATAAATTATACCGAAAGATGAAGACTTAAAACTGAATACAGGAATAAGTTCACTCTAGAATGGAACACTTGATTGAATGGTGTTTTCATAGCCAAACCCTGGAAATTAGCCCACAGTGGACGCACATGCCATGTATTCAAAGCGCTCTTTGACTGCAACATGAATGCCCTAATATAACCATATTAAGCCATTAGAGAGAAACAGTCGGGAGCTCATCACATCCGCACCGCAAAAATACAGCCTCCATTAGCTGCGGAGTGACCCTGTGAACTCCTGTGATTAATATTTCAAACCAAACACACTCCTTACCCAGCACCTCTTCCTCCACCTCCCCCACCATCACATCAGCAACACATCACCCTCCATAATTAATTATCCAGTGTTTAAAACTCTCTGCCAGTCCAGTTCTATTAATACCCGACCACCCTAAACATATTTCACACACACACACACACACACACACACACACACACACACACACACACACACACACACACACACACACACACACACACACACACACACACACACACACACACACACACACACACACACACACACACACACGTATTATGTCCATACGCGCCTTGGGCAGCTAATTAATATCAAAATATAATGGTGCTGCACTGCATTTATTGACATTTGTAGCTTGCTATGAGCCGCAGTATTGGAGTTCTGCTAGTGGTTTTTATAGTTTCCTCAGGGTTTCATTTTATTACATGACCAAATTCAGGAGAACAGACTTTGAAAGTGCATAGATCTGTTTTCTGCACAGTGGTACACTTCTATTATACACAGCCAAGCCTGCGTTACCCCCCACAGGAAAATAGGACATGTTCAATTTTCAGCTCTCCAATTGCTTTGTTTGGTTTATCAACAGCTGTGCAGCACACATCTCTGTTCTCTCATCTTTTCATCTCCCAGTTCTACACCCAAAGTTGTATGGAAATGCAGCTCCCCGTCTGCTGAACGATGGATTAAATCCAGTCTAACAGGGTTGCTTCAGCTCAACTCTAATCCATAAATGACCGTTGGCCGCAGTTCACTGAATCAGAGCCAATGTGTTGTGCAATTCTACCCATCAACTATTCTGTTTTCCTTTTCATTCATGTTTTTGTTGATAATCCAGAATTGGATGGGTTAGATGTTGTTTTTATTGCAGTCAAAAATGTGAATATAAAGGACTATAAAAGGCAAGGGTTTGTTAAAAAAAACTTCAATGTAATCTCAGTACAAGGGCAAGGTATTCCCAGTACATCTTTTTATGCAACACTGTTTAACTTTTACGTTTCATTGCTTAAAAGTGCTTCAATGACAGAAGCACTTGAATGGAGCTTTCCTGAAATGACTTCATAATAAGGGTCATATATTGTCATCTATGAGAAAAAGACTACCATTCTTTGCTGTCTGCATAGGAAAATGGGACATCTGATCTTTCAAAAAAACACACTGGCATGATAAATTCAACAGAAAGCTTAATCCTTCATCAGTCTGCCCTTTAAATCCTCTCACCCTGGAGAGGAAGATGTAGATCTGTGAAATAAAGAAGGATTGATTTTTCTTTTAATATGTTAATGCAGAGCAACTCCATAAACAAGAGGCATTATTTAAATGTTCCATGCCATGAAGTGATGCATTCATTTCCTCCTGCAGGTGTCTGTCCTGTGTGAACAGCACTTTTCGCTGTCACTGGTGTAAATATCGCAACCTGTGCACCCACGACCCCAGCAGCTGTTCCTTCCAGGAGGGCAGAGTCAACGCCTCAGAGGTAATGTACATTCCCGCTACAATCTCATTAGCTGATTAAAGTGTAGCTTTCAAGAGCAACATTAATCTATTGCTGTGTGACACTTTTACCTCAAACACACAATCCATTGATCGAGATGTAAAGATAAAGCTCCACTAAAGAATCAAGCAGACAAAGAGTATACAGCTCTGCTAGCAGCTCTAGAGGCACAATGGGGATTTGAGCTCAATGCTAGCATCACATGCTAACCTCAAAACTCAAAAAAACTGACCTGATGATGGCGCTATGTGAAAAAGGGATCATCTTTATTTCCTGAGAGGGACATGAATGGATGTACCAAATGTCATAGCAAGACGTTAAATAGTTAAAACTTGTATTAAAAACGACTAGAGGTAAAAGTCAGGCAATTATCAAGGTCCCAAAGATTTATCTTTTAGAAACCACAATAACTGAGCAAAACAGTAGATTTTTTTTTACCTTTAACTGAATAAGTGAGAACTTTGACCTGCTGATGGGTCTAGATTAAAGATCTAGAGAGGACTATCAATATACTATTAATCTACAGGTACCATGGACATTCATACAAAATACCCATCCAGATAGTTTAGATATTTCAGTCTGAATCAAGGTAGTGTTGGACTGACTGACTGTCATTGCCAACCTGAGAGCGACACCGCTATACAGTGGCTGAGGAACACTTATCGGGCCCCTGAGAGAAGAAAATAGTATTGACTTTACCATAGATAAACAAATATTAAATATGTCTTCTAACACAGTTTACTGTAGTGGGAAGTGTAATATGTGGCATATGAATGCAAATTATATTTGGATTAGCAATTTGTTTGCCCCATTAATCCCTGTGCTACATTATCAATCAATCAATCAATCAATGTTTATTTATATAGCCCAATATCACAAATGTTACATTTGTCTCAGTGGACTTCACAGTTTGTACAGAATATCAGTAGACAATACGACACCCTCTGTCCTTAGACCCTCACATCGTACAAGGAAAAACTTCCAGAAAAAGGAAAAACCCCACAGTTTAAAGGGGAAAAAAAAATGGGAGAAACCTCAGGGAGAGCAACAGAGGAGGGATCCCTCTCCCAGGACGGACAGACGTTCAATAGATGCCGTGTGTAAATTGAGAAGATAATACATTTACAACATAGGTAGTCCAAATGTTTGGAAATGCATGTGTCTATAATAAGAAGATGAATCCCCGAGGATATCCATCCAGGACTTATGATCCAGGACCACAGCAACAGGCACAGCCATGACTCAAGATCCAGGGCTCGCGATCCAGGACTCAGGACCACAGCAACAGGATCAGCCACGACTCAGGGTCCCGGCGTAGATAGACACCAAAAAGAAATTTGGGGAAGCTGGGTTATTCGGAACATGAGAGTACACAGGTACAGACAGAGAGAAGGAAGAAGTAAAGTAAAGTGTCCCCCGACAAACTAAGCCTATAGCAGCTAAACTAGGGGCTGAATCTAATCAGCCCTAACTATAAGCTTTATCAAAAAGGAAGGTCTTAAGCGCACTCTTAAAAACGGATAGGGTGTCTGCCGCCCGAACACAAACTGGAAGCTGATTCCACAAATGTGGAGCTTGATATGAAAAGGCTCTGGCTCCCATTGTACTTTTAGAGACTCTAGGAACAACCAACAACCCTGCATTCTTGGAACGCAATGCCCTAGTAGGACAGTAGGGTATAATGAGTTCTTTAAGGTAAGATGGCGCCTGCCCATTAAGGGCTTTGTAGGCGAGAAGAAGAATTTTAAATTCTATCCTATGTTCTATAGGGAGCCAGTGTAAGGCAGCCAGAACAGGAGTAATGTGGTCCCTTTTCCTAACTCTGGTTAGTACACGTGCTGCAGCATTTTGAATCAGCTGAAGCGACTTAACTGACTTCTTGGTACACCCTGATAATAGAGAGTTACAATAATCTAGCCTTGAAGTAACAAATGCATGGACTAGTTTCTCTGCATCGTTTTGAGGCAAGATATGCCTGATTTTTGCAATGTTACGTAGATGGAAGTAGGCGGTCCTTGAAATAGATTTTATGTGGGCGTTAAAGGATAAATCCTGATCAAATATAACACCAAGATTCCTTACAGTCTCACTGGAGGCCAAATTAATGCCATCCATAGTTAGTATATCTTTAGATAATTTGTTTCGTAGATTCTTTGGGCCGAGTACAATAACTTCAGTTTTGGCCGTGTTTAACATCAAAAAGTTTAAAGTCATCCACGTTTTTAAGTCCTTAAGGCAGTCTTGAATTTTATTTAGATGATTAATTTCATCAGGCTTGATTGATAAATATAGTTGAGTATCATCCGCATAACAATGAAACTGTACAGAATGATTCCTTATAATATTGCCTAACGGAAGCATATATAATGTGAACAAAATAGGTCCAAGCACTGAGCCCTGTGGCACTCCATGGCTAACTTTGGTTTGCATGGAAGATTTATCGTTGACACATACAAACTGAGAGCGTTCAGATAGATAGGACCTAAACCAGCCTAAAGCAGTTCCCTTTATGCCAACTAAGTGCTCTAGTCTTTGCAATAGGATATCATGGTCGATAGTATCAAATGCAGCACTGAGATCGAGTAAGACAAGAATAGAGACAAGTCCTTTGTCTGAGGCTATTAGAAGGTCATTTGTGACTTTAACCAGAGCTGTCTCTGTGCTATGATGTGTTCTAAAGCCAGACTGAAAATCTTCAAATAAATCATTGTTTTTAAGTAATCACACAACTGTTTTGCGACCGCTTTCTCAAGAATTTTTGAGAGGAACGGAAGATTAGAAATAGGTCTATAGTTGGCTAAAACCTCTGGATCGAGGTTGTGCTTTTTAAGAAGCGGTTTTATCACTGCTACTTTAAATGATTGTGGAACATAGCCCGATAATAAAGACATATTCATAATATTTAATAAACAGGTGCTAATTAATGGAAAAACTTCCTTTAACAGCTTAGTTGGAATCGGGTCTAAGATACACGTTGATGGTTTAGAAGAAAGAATCATTGAATTCAATTGTTCAAGGTTTATGGCTGAAAAGCATTCTAATTTACTATCTAGTCTAATATTAGAACTTACGTTTCCGGGAGCTGTTGATAACACTATACTGGTCGAAGTCAAGAGGTCATTAATTTTGTTTCTAAGAGTAACAATTTTATCGTTAAAAAAGCACATAAAATCATTACTACTGAGTGCTATGGGAATAGAAGGCTCAGTAGAGCTGTGGCTCTCTGTCAGCCTGGCTACAGTGCTGAAAAGAAATCTTGCATTATTCTTATTCTCATCTATTAATGAAGAGTAGTAAGCTGCTCTCGCTTTACGCAGTGCTTTTTTATATTCATTGAGAGTAATATGCCAAATTAAACGAGATTCTTCATGTTTATATAACTGTGACATGCACTAATACAGATTACATAGTAGAGAAACAGATAGATGCACATATACAAAGCTAGTATATAATGGATACCTAAATAAGATATCATAATTTCTGAAAGGAAAACAAGTTATTAAATACTATTTATATATTATGCATGGGTTATTAGGCTTGGCAACATGGACATTGGACAACATAACCAAATGCATGTTTTCTTACAATTAAATGTGTTTGCGTTCTGCTTTCACAGGACTGCCCTCAGCTCCTTCACTCCGGGGAGATTCTCCTTCCGGCCGGTGAGGTCCGACCCATCACCTTGAGGGCCCGGAACCTTCCCCAGCCGCAGTCGGGCCAGCGGGGCTACGAGTGCGTGGTGCATGTGCAGGGTGTCAGGCACCGTGTCACGGCGCTGCGCTTCAACAGCACCAGCGTGCAGTGCCAGAACAGCTCGGTATGACCTCAAACACTCCCAGTGGGAGACTCACAGCTGTCAAATGAGGCAGACAGCTTGGATGCTGTGTAGGCAAGGTATATAGGGTACATCAGTGAATACCGCCTGAGGTGTTGAGCACACTGAGGAAAAGTAGTGGAAAGGGAAAGCGAGATTGATAAGGTAAGGTGGAAAGCATTTGAGAGATAGGAGACTGACAGGAAAGGAAGAAACGAAAGAAGAAAAAGGAAAGGTTTGGTTTAAGCGTAAAGAATTGAAAACCATTACTTCAATACCACCTTGTCTCTAAGATAAATTGTCTGAGTAACATATAGGTGTTCACCAACCATGAATGTGATGACTTTGACATATGGAAAGTCCCAGGTTTGGGATGAACACAGAGATTTTTGTTAAAGAATGCAAATCACAGGCTCTATTTCCATGCAGAGCATACCTTGCTCCTGTGTGACAATAAATGAAAAGGCCATTTTCCTCAGATGTGGATGATCAGCCACCCCAGCCAGGGTTTGCGTCCCCACATGTCAAAGAGGAGAGGAGCAGACAACCATGGCAGAAATGACAGATGGTTAAAAGCCTCGTCTCTCTTCTGCCCTTTCATCCCTCTCATTTTCCTGCACTCTGTCTTTCTCTGTATCATTTTTTTTTTACTCAAACCTTTCTCTCACTTTAACTTTCTCTTTGTCTGGATCCACTTACCGCACTCTCTCTCACTCTCTGTTTTTCTGCTTTTCAGTACATGTACGAGGGTGTGAAGATCAGTGACCTGGCAGTGGACCTCTCCATCGTATGGAACGGCAATTTCATCATCGACAATCCCGAGAAGATTAAAGGTGCCTCTGCCATCCATCACTGCCAGGCCAAAGAAGTGTAAAGCACTCAATTCACAGGGGATATATGGGTCATAGCGACTGCTCCGATGTTCCAAAAAGGCCTTGAGATAAAGTTCACAATAGCAAGGACTGTTATCAAAAAGCACCCAATCACTCGTGTGCCTGGAGGGGTGAAGGGTGAATCTTCATATTTGCTAGGTCTGGCTCTCACAGCTGCTCTTGTTTTCCTCTCCGTCAACATCCAAGAAAAGCTGTTTGTCAGTTGTCATTGTGGGCTGTGCATTAAATAAACCCACTTAGCCATGGATATACACGGAGATGGCCATGAATTTCAACAAGCCTCGTCATGACTTAGGGAAGTTACTTTATATGGGCATAAATATCAGCTGCTTACAGGAGAGGATGTAAGAGACAGACTTCAAAGAAGAAGGGATTAATTCGGCATATGTTTTCTGAGTACTTGGAAGAAGGAATTTCCTCAAATGTTCTATTAATTTATTTTTATTTAATTCTCAGGTTGCCAGTGGTTGAAGCCAGTTATTTTTGGAGCTGAGTTTTGTCAACTTTTGGTTGATCAGTTTGATGAAGAGGACATATTATGCACATTTTTCGGTTAATATTTTGTATTTTGTGCCTCTACTGTGACATGTTAATGTTCAAAAAGATCTTTATTTTGCTCATACTGCCTGAGCTGCAGCACCTCTTTTCACCCTCTGTCTGAACCCAGAGCCCAGTCTGCTCTGATTGGTTAGCTAGCCAGCTCTGTTGTGATTGGTCAACCGCTTAGAGATGTCCCGACACGTAGCCTCACGTACAATGTGTTGGAATGCTAGCGAGTGGAAGCGCGAGTGCTACATAGTGATGTCATTATGTTACGGAAGTAAACAAAGGAGTCCAATAAAGGCATTTCAGGCAGGGGGGGGGGGGGAATGTGTGTGTTAATAGGGCCTCTTTAAATCAAATTATAACATGACTACCTGCTGGTGTTCCCACTGAATAATCTATGGTTGACATTTGCATATACAACCTATTTATAGCAGGCATATTCTTCGGAAACATCAATATTGAAATGTGAAAAAAAAGACTTAATGTTAAAACTGATCTTAACTGTCTTATGTGTTTTCCCACAGTGCATCTCTACAAGTGCAGCGCCCAGCGGGACAGCTGTGGCATGTGTCTGCGGGCGGATAGGAAGTTTCAGTGTGGCTGGTGTAGCGGCGAGGGCCGATGCACCATGAAGCAGCACTGTCCTCCCATCTCCCCCTACGCTAGCCGCTGGCTGGACCTTTCTGCCAGGAATGTCAAGTGTACCAACCCACGCATTACTGAGGTCAGTTGTTTGTTTGTTTTTTTTGGCTGTCGCCCAGTCAGTCACTCACTCACTCACTCAACCAGCCTCAAATACAATGTGCATTTCAAGTGTGGGATGTGAACGTCTTTTAGGGCTGTGCATCTTCACTGGTCTCACGATTCGATTACGATTATCCTGTCAACGATTTGATTCGATATCCCGATGCATCACGATGCATAACAATGCGTTGCATCCTCAATTTTCTATATTACTGCACATGGCTTCTTTTTCATCAATGAATGCATGCAGTAAGATAAATATGAACTCCCTTTTTATTATTTAGAAAGTGCGTCAGAAATCAATAACATAAATGTCTTGACATGAAATTATAAACCAAAATAAACCAATTGTATAGGTCTAGCCTCCCTATATCTGTGTGTGAAGTTGTTCCATCCTCAAAAACTAAAAACTAATACTTCTGCAGTCTAGCTGCAGCTTCTAGCAACGGTCTTCTGTTAAAAAAAAGACACTGAATGTCCTGAATGTGGCATCACAAACAGGACTTTAGTCTGAACACAGCAGACAAAAGGAGTATTTACAACAGCATATAAAAACTAAAATACTGCATGTGGGTGCACATTTACATTCCCTTTCTTACGGTTACATTACACCCATGATTGTAGGAGATTAAGTTAGCTTCATTATATCTCAATCAGAGATTAAGTGAATAATAAAGTTTCTATCAGGTTAGGAGCAGCAGAGAGGAGACGGTGTTCGCGGAAGCTTTCCTCCTGCCTTCACAAACTTTACAAACGTATTTATCGTCTGAAAATAGCAAGAGGACATTCATACTCTGCAATCCAAGACTTGATTAAATCCACCAAAAACCTGACATGACGACAACGAGTGTTTTTCAAAAACATAAATCGATGTGTGTCTGAGCCGCAGCGACACGGACTGATTCAGAGCGGGTCATTCTGCTGTTGGTTCTGAACTGGTGTTGGTGGAGAAAGCAGACTGCTCCGTGTTTGGAGTCGCTGTCACTTCTGTTCCCTGATCTCTGCGTCACCGACCGATTTGATATTCGTGTGACAGAAAAAACAAAACAAAAAAACGTTATTGTCCAGCCGCGGCCGGAAGATTGGAAAGCAACGTTACTATGCTATAATCGATAATGTTCTGTCCCTGCATTCATGCTGAATCGTCCACGTCCGCATCACGATGCATCGTAGAAACGATTAATTTCAACACCCCTAACGTCTTTTACTCAGAAAGTCGTTTTATTTAAAATAAGCAACTTCTGGGGTTGGTAGTCTTATAAACTTTTTTTAGTCCTGCCAATTAAAATAACAGAGCAGCAACGTGACCTTTCGTTATACTTCAGAAGACTGGATTTCTTGAACTTAATATTTCATTTTTATTTAGTCTTGAACTTGGCTAACCAGATGAAAGCAATCATGACATTGCAAGAATTTGTTCGGAAACTTTGAAGTTTAAGATGTAAGGAAGGCAAAGTCTAGTTTAGGCCAATTTCACTCACTGAAGTAAAAGAAGTGTCTGACCAAGGTGAAGCAGGTTATTACAATGAATGAAAATTCTTTATTTCACTCAGTCTGACGGCCAACTGAGTAGATTAGTGTTACCATCCTTCTTGTGACAGAAACAGCTGATTTGACCTCAGGTTAGGTTTAGTCTAGTTTTGTGATAATAGACAAGATTTCTAAAGAGCAAATACCATGGTTTTGTTGCTGCAGTACGCATATTTAGTGAAAGGCTAGTGAAATGTCCTTCGCGAAACTGCCATTAAAGATCCAATGTGTAATGTCTAATGCTCAAGATAAAAAGGACATATCGTTTGAAGCTTGTACCGTACTTGTACCACTTAGTATCAGACAACAATATGGTGCTCGATTTATTGGTCAATCAACACAATGCAATTCTAAACAAGGCAAGTTCCAACTAAAAAGTTGAACTGCACCTCTTTGAATTCCACTCCTAGATACCACACATGCATTTTCAGAGGGGTTATGGCGCAGGGTCAGCCATTGTACAGCTCCCCTCAGGCAGTTTTTGGGGGTTCTGTGCGCTTGAGCAAGGCTATTCCTATTATTTTGGTAGAAAACACAAGATTTATCTTTGACCACCTTCAAATATCCCTTCCAAGTTCCTGTATAGCTAGCTATCTCACATTCTATCCCACGCCAGGCGAATACCTAAAGTGCTTGACAGCTAAACGGATTCAGTCTGTTTAGAGAGTGGTGATGGTTCTTTTATGTCACAAACTCCTGTTCATTCTCTTGAATGAGGCACAGTGGGTCAGGCACAGAGATGCCAGGCTCTTCCACTTCAAAGAGCCGCGAGCCTTTGAAGTCCCCGTCACATTATTAGTGTTCCTGAAGGAGCTTCAGCAGAATGTATCAACTACCCAGTGGTGCTGGGTGGAGGGAGAGTTACTCCTGTTCTGCTCTGCAGGTCCGGAGGTTTCCTGCCATGGTGGTTAAGTTCACACTGTGAAAAGGTTTCTCAAGGTTTTGCTATACAATGCATTATTCATTAAAGTTTGGTTTGAATTATGGTGGGTTTTAAGGCTTTTTGAATAAACCCCTTCAGAATGTGACTTACGGTAAATCTACTTAATGTTTACATAGAGTTTACACGGAAAGTGTGGGAAGACTCTGTGAAGAAGCTCAGTCAGTCAGGTCATGTAGAAGTGCTAAGACAAAAGCAGCTGGACTTACTTTAGAATCCTGAAAGAATCTCAAAGAATAGAACGTCTAAAAAAACAGCCCAGTTGCCTTTGACATAGCATTTCTACATTATGCTAATGTTTTAGCTGCGCTTTAAGGAAAATACAATTTGACATCAAGCGTTATTTTCCTAAAGTAGCTAAGAATTTATATTTTGAGCAAGTACTAGTCACATTTCTGACCGCGGCTTATACAGAATTAGTGTTTCACCATAATTATATTCCTCTTGGGTTGGGAAAACCATTTAAACTGTGTGATTCTCAACTAAAACTGCAGCAAATTACAATTAATAATCATTCTGGAGTTAAGCTCTCGTTATGGCACATCACTCTCCAATACTGGAAACTCTTGCATATAAATCTATACATGATATTGCCTTTAGACCCACGAAGAGGCATCATTCTATTATTACAGCCCATGATTTTCGAACAGCCTCCGACACCTGAGGGCACTCATATTTTTAAGAACAAACACAGGACCCACCCTTGTTATTCAGCTTATAACTGATTTTTTCTTATTTTCGTATTCATTTATTCTTAACTTTTAATTTTTTTATTCCTGTTTTATTCAGTCCTGCGTTGGTTTTTATAAATTGTCTGTTGTGTGTTTGGTTCGTGAAGCAATTTGAGATACCTTTGTGTATTTAAAGTGCTATATAGATAAAGTTTGATTTGATTTTGTTTAACTGAAAAAAAAATGTGTACAACAATTGTACTTGAATTGCAGGTTTAACCATTAGTTGACAAACCACAAACTGATAGGTGATATCTATCGCTGTATGTGAAATCCTGTCCTCATCACCAATTTCTTCTCCTTCCTATGTAGGTGAGCCCAGTGGCAGGCCCTGTGGAGGGGGGCACCCTGGTCACCATCCAGGGCCTGAACCTGGGTCTATCCTTCTCTGAGCTGGAGGGGAATGTGGAGGTGGCGGGGATGCAGTGCACCCCACAGGAAGAGGGATACATTACTGCAGAACAGTAAGAGAGACTCCTCCCCTCCCCTGCCCAGACACGCATGAAATCAAACTGTACTGTACACAGGCATACTGTACAGATGCAAACAGAAGCAAAAAAACACAATCTCTTGTCTATTGCACCATTTTTTCTCACAGTCAATAACAGAATCTGTGACTAGGCTTGAGCCCAGAGATGCCTCATCAGGTTGTAGGATTGTGTGTGTGGGGGGGGGGGGGGCTTTGCATTGCCGTGGTGCAGTCACAGCCAAAGGAAGAGACAGTCTTTGTGTCGTTGTCGTTATGAGGCTGTCGGCACAGCTGTAATTGAAATGCGCTGCATGTCGCTGACTGGAGGGACAATCTGTTAGCCATGTGTTTCTCTCACAGCCATGTAATGCGATTGGGCTCTGGCTGCAGGGACTTTATTTATATCCTTGTAAAAACAGGGGAAAAAAAGAAAAGGAAAAGAACATGCCAGCAGAAAATTGGAAAACTCTCGTGATGTATGAATAGAAGGGATGGGCAGGGAGGATTCATTGGGTGCTCTTATTGTAAAAGGGGGAAAGCAGAGTTCCTTGCGCAGAGCAGTGCATTTGCAGGGCCATTCATTTGGCACGCATCGCACAGTGCTTTAAAACACGGCATTACAACTGTTACAACCATTAATTTCAGCATGGGGTCAGTTGCTATAATGACTTATTCATGGCACACTTTATCTTATTGACCTGACAGGAAATACTGATTTATTGAAGAAACCCCTATGTTGTCATGGCAACCGGAGGTAATGGTGGGTGGCAATCGTGCTGGAGATGGGGAGGGGTGCAGTTTATCATTTGAGTTGTATTGCTGTTATAGGTTTCCCATTAGGAAGAAAGATGGCCCTCTATATTGACCCACAACTTCTATGAAAGTCTGCTTCAATCACACTGGCCAGCAGAGGCCATCTCCCCACTGTGCAGTTGATAACAAATGTGATACAGTGCAGTGATTCTGCGGTATGGCGTGTGTTATTACTTGTATGCACAGTGATCTGTTGCATGCCTGTTGTTTTATGCACCTTCATTTGTGTATTTGTGTATTTGTGTCTTGACAGGATTGTGTGTGAGATGGCTGCAGCTCCTAAAGGAAGTGCTCCAGGTCCAGTTAAGCTGTGCATTGGCGAATGCAGACCAGAACTACGCACGCAGTCCTCCCTGCTCTACTCCTTTGTGGTAATTCTGAATATGAAAAACATTTACTTTGTCAATTTGTGCCAAAGCAAATATCAAGTGTTTGCAATGAATTAGGCTGAACCTGTGATTGCAGGTAGAAAGCCAGAAAAACGATTTAATTCATCCACTGCAATCATAAACCAGAGAGGAAGATAGAATAAGATAATTCATTTTTTCTGAGTACAAGAGATTGTGCATAAGAATGTTCATCATCATTACGAAAGTATTTCTTATGGCTTGTTCACCTTCTGCACGATTTTCATTACATGGCTAATCAAAAGTATGATGTTGTTTATTGCATTCAAGCCAAGACTGATTTGTGTTTGCTTTTGAAGGGCAACGGTATTATTAAAAACATTTTTAAGTAGGGTTTATTACTGTGACCGACAGGTGCAAATGCATTTCAACGGCCGAAAACATTTCCATTGGAAGAAACGTACTCAAGTTTAAAAAACAATGCAGATAAAAGAAACACAAATGTGCCAAAACATTATAAATGATATATCTTTTTTTTTAAAAGAAGCTCTTTTGTCTACTTTTTTAAAACAATTTTGTTGTTAATTTTTTGCGTTTTCTTCAGTCAAAGCCAGTAGACGATTATAGAGACAGCCGTATTCTGTGTTTGATCTTTGGTGAATGAAACATAATTAATTTTGCTTCTCCATAGACCCCTTCAATGCTGGCTCTGACCCCAGGCAGAGGACCTGAATCTGGGGGCACCAAGGTCACCATTGTCGGGGAGAATCTGGGCGCTGGAAGCACTGTAACCGTGTACTTTGGGAATCAGACCTGCGAGCTGTACAGGTAAGTCTGATGATAACACAACTTCCTAATGTGATATTTAATCTTACAATCCTTTAGAGAGGCAATGAAAGTGCCTGTACACAGTATCAAAGCCTTCTTTAATCTCTACGAAACAGAGTAAAAGATCACTCTATTTAAAGAAGCGCACTTAAGATGCAATTAAGTGTTGGTGGGATACATGAAAAAGTCTTGTCGGCGGTGGAGAGACCCACAGCAGTAGGTATTGTTCTCTATGTATTTATAGATATCTATTTAAAGTTCAAAATGCTCACATGGTAGGAGTCAGGAGGTTGAAGCGAGGGAGCCATTAGCTAGAGCACCCTCTAATTACGGTGTTCCATCCCTAATGTGTCTGTAAAGAGGAAGGGATGGGACTGGCTGTAATGAATCCTCTCTTCCTTGTGTTAATGTGCATGGTTTAAAACTGCGTGAAGTCAGGGGTATGCAACCACAGTAATGAGTGGGCAGTCAAAATTGAAAAGATGTGTAAACCGCTCTTTTGATGCTCCCACCAGGAGGAGCATGTCGGAGATCGTGTGCTTCTCTGCACCGTCCGTGACGAGAGCCGGACCGGTGCGAGTCAGTTTGAGTGTGGACCGGGCCAACGTTCCTGGGAGTCTGGCCTTTGAGTACATAGAGGACCCCACAGTACAGCGCATTGAACCCCTGTGGAGCATCACCAGGTAACACAACGCATCATAGTACTGTGTATACACAGTAACCAGGGAGGCGTGTGGTGCAGTGGGTTGTGCGTTGGTGTTCGGATCAGGGGGTCACAGGTTCAAACCCCACTGCAGTCAGCATGTCGTTGTGTCCCTGGGCAAGACACTTCACCCCACATTGCTCCTGTGGGGATTGCCCACAGTATTAAGTACGTAAGTCGCTTTGGATAAAAGCGTCTAACAAGTGACATGTAATGTAACCAGCCACATGTGGTCTTATTGCCTAAGAAAGTCCACGAATGTCCACAAAATGGTAACAGAGCACCTTCAGCAGTTCTACAGTGCTCTCGTATGCTTGGGGGTTTCAAGTATGGTGTTAGTTTAGATTAGAATATCGTGTAGTAGTTAATGTAAGAGGAAGTGATTTGATTTAGCAGATTGCAGCTTGCTTGTTGCATGTTTGATGAAGCAGGCCCCTGGTTGAATGGAGGCTCTAAGAGGGTGTGAATGGGAACTCGAGCTGCTCTTCATATAACATATTCTGTTCACAGTATTTGAAATGTAATAGCGTATAATTCAAACCCATACAGGGTTGCTAAACAAACACTGTGCACAAGTTGCAAATCTCTTTCTAGGAAGTATAACGTCAGTAGTACTGCGTGGCAAACAGACAGAAGGATGACGCACATAGGCATTAGTAAATGGGCGTTGAGCAAAACATATACAAGGACACAATCTTTCTATTTATCCATCGCGTCTGTTTTCTAACATTACATTTATTATTTAGTAGGACGGTCTTAGACTAAAGACATTCTAAAACACTAAGATTTCCCAATTTAATTGACAGATTTGTAAAACTACCTTTCTCCACAAAGAATGGAACAAAAACACGACTTTAAATCTTGAGACATGCTCATACAGTTCTCGTAAACAAATGACTAATAGACAAAAAAAAAATCTTAGTCAACTGAGACCAAAACAACCAATTAGTCAGCTAATCGACTAGAGCAGCCATATAATCTAGCAGTATAATTATATAGCAGTTTTTATTAAAAAATCAAAAAATATGACAACCCCCTACTGCCTACACATGGTGGCCTGCCAAGTGCAGATTATGAGTGCCTAGCAATCTGTATGTTGCGCAGGTTTACAGCGAGATAAATCCAAAGAAATTAGATGTTGCGGTTGTCATGTATAACAAGGTTGTTTCACAATATCAAATCAGTGTTCGAAACAACATGACTAATGTAACAAAAATTACAATCCATGTTCAAAATATAACTTTTATTAAGCTGCATGTCATTTTAAATATTAATTCAGAGTTTGATGCTGCAAATATTACAAAGATAGTGAATTTTCTACATTCTATCAAATCTTAAACTGTCTTACCTGTATTCCGCATGATTAGAGAAACTTATTTTGGTCCGGGGTGGGATTACACAGCACTTCGTCCCTGCAGATTAGACTTCACAGAGCCACCCTGGCCCTCAGCCTGGTGAGAGGAGGAGCTTTGTGGAGCTGCAACCAAGAGCCCTCATCATGAATGTGCGGTCCCACTATGTGGCCCTATAAGCTTAGGTACCCTTTGAAGTGCAAGAAGAGAAGCATTGGCACTCTGTCAGGTTGACGAGACCGGCCACTTTTTCTGAAGCCATTTTCTCCCCTCACTTCCGTCATGTTTTTCCACCCTCTTTGTCTCTCCTTCTCTTACTTTCAAAGCCCACACTAGTTTTCTAAGCTCACACTGCTGCACAGGTTATACCAAGATTAGAGAGTGTTGTTTATTTTAATCACATCGAGCACAGATATGTAAACAAGCAGCACCTGTATTCATGCTATGCCAGCCTCACAGTCATGGATGAATATAAAACAGCAGCCAGCTGGTTTGCCATTTGATCTGGCTCTCCTACCCAATAACAAAGAGAGAGCTACCATGCCAGCTATAGCTCCTCACACCCGCATTAATGCAGTTTCTCTGGAAAATGTGGGGTGTGAAAGTTAAAAAGATTGCTCTCTCTGCAGCCATCACTCATTAAATTGTGGTTTGCATTCATATATGTATTGGCTACCTGGAGCTCATACAGTATGTGCATGTGTTTGATCAGTAGTTCTTCTTGCTTATGAATAAACTCCTTCCTCTCCTCCAAACAGTGGACACACAACCCTGACAGTGACTGGAACAAACCTGGATGTGGTTCAGGAGCCGCGAGTCAGAGTCAAATATGCCGGCCATGAATCTGTCAATGTGAGTGAGACAACTGCTAATATACTGCAGTCAACCTGCATGGTTTTGCTTACTCAAGCTGATGTAAATGTCTGAGTTAAAGTGTTCTTCAGTGATATATTGCTATAGCAACGAGGTAGATTTATGGTTGCGGTAAATGTACTACTTTTTGTCTTTACATACTTATCTGTCGTGACATCTTCACAAATGATTTAAAGAGGCTGAATATGGCCACACCCGGAGAGCTCACCTGACAAAGACAAGACGGAGAGACGTTGGGATGAAAGTTAATACATATATTACATTTCATTAAAGGGGCCCTATAATGCTCATTTTCAGGTTTCATATTTGTATTTTGTGCCTCTACTGTGACATGTTTCCATGCTTAAATGTTCAAAAAGCCCTTTATTTTTTTCATACTGCCTCACCCACTCTTTTCACCCTCTGTCTGTCCCTTCCCTGAGCCTATCACCTACAATGTGTTAGAGCACTAGCCAATAGAAGTGCACATGTTACATAGTGATGTCATTATATTACGGAGGTAAACAAAGGAGTCCAATGCAGGCGTTTCAGGCAGGGGGTTGGTGTGTGGGTATGAACTTTGGGGCTTTAGCCTTTGCAGACCATTTACATGCACACAAACCTTTATAACACACTACTGGAAAGGGAAAAACCCCCAAAAAGCATTATAGGGCCCCCTGCAATTTTCCGATGGTAAAATAATGTTTGAACTGGTTTAGTTTTAAGGAGAAATGACCATATTCCTAAAGAAAAACCTCCAGTCTCTGTACCAAACAGCCTGTAGGGTGGAGAGCAAATGAACCATCAACACCTTGAAATACTATTACAGAATCTAATAGGCTGTAGTTTGTGCTGGATGTGGATATAAAAATGAAGCCACCCATAAACAGAAGGGTTGGAGGGAGGTGGCATTTAGATCATTCCAAAATGAGTTTAAAAAAAAGCTGACATGAAAGTGCACCTCGGGTTTGGGAGGTGATTTATTGTGCTGACTCGGCTTGCCTGAGGAGCTAAGGCAGGTCCTTTCAAAGTGATTGATTGTTCCAAAGTGTTGAAGCCCCGGTGGCATAAGTCCAGTCACCTTTAGCCTCTATTCTTACACTTTGGACAAGTCAGGGAATTGCCCGAGGATCTGAGACTGCACACTGGCTGAAAAAGGGTCGAAACTTTTGGAAGGAACTTTTTTAGCTCGACCTTGAAATAGATCGATATGTTTCTAAAAATCAATTCTGAAGAGAAAACGCCAGAAATAGTGAAGTGATGCCAGAAATTGAGTGATAATAGTTTGCTTGTACCAGCTGTAGATTGATTTTTTAAATACATCTTTTCAAAACAAAGATAGAAAACAAGGTAAATATGATATGAAAGTGTTACATCTTTATTGCTGCCACAATAATACAATCAAACACTAAATGTAATAAAGACACAAGTATAAGAAAACCAAGATGTGGCATATGAAAACTTAAAACATATTTTAGGAAGAGTTGTTTTTAAAAAGTGAGATGTTTTGTTTTTGAGGTATGCTCTGAGCTATAATTAAATGGCGCATTAATGATGCTAGTCAAGAATTAAAGCCAGTCAATTAAAACTGTGTGTTTTACAGTGTCCCTGGCAGCAAGGAGATCTGAAGGGATTAAAACTGACCCTTAACCCGCATCGGCTGCTAAAAGAGGGTCATTGCAAAATGTAATGAGGGCAGTCTCTGCGTCGCGCATATCTCGAAAACATCATCGGAAATGCTTAAAAAAGTGTTTTGGATCACAAAAGCAGTTAATTGACTTGAAACAACTTTTAGTAATAGCTTAGATAAAAACTAAAGCAGAAATTGTCCTGAAGCTAGGGGGATTTAACAATCTGCTAGATATTGAGGAGGATTTATAAGAATTGCAGAGGAAAACAGAAAGCTATTTGGTAGTAATTAAGTACCAAAGACTTAAAACAGTGGTGAGAAAGACCTGTTTTAGGAATAAGCCCATTGAGGGAGCAAGGGATAATCTTCATATATAGAGTTTCTGCCAGATACTGGTATATAAAAACACATTTAATGGTCTCCTAGTAAACTTTGACCCAGGTCTATGAATGCCTTTAGTGTCAGTACTATAGCATTAGCCGTAGCAAAGCAGAAGGTCAAAAACACACGAGCAGCAGGAGAACATATGGATGCGGAGGGAGTTAATATGCAGGGAATACTGCAACAGCTCATGAATGACAATCAGACATATATATCCTTAATCTCATGTTATGTAGGTTAACACTACAGAGACTGTCAGTATGTGTATGTTGATGGATGAGTTGAATATGATTAAAAGGCTCCATAATATTCTCAACGTCTGCATGTTAAGAATGAGTAAGAATATTAAATCAACCACATATGGGCATAGAATGAGACATCTGCTCAAATCTATTCAGAAAAGTGCTTTCTAAAGAAAAATCAAGGGCACTCTTAATGTATTGCCTTATAATGAAAATGTATTCATAACAATAACTAGAAGATGTTTTAAATTTAGGATTTCCAACAAAATACCTTTCTAAGGGTTAAATATTTCTGCTGAAGAACTTTCAAATACTTCTTATAATTAACCTGTAAGCAGATAAATTATTTATGTTTCTTAATAATGTATGCAATGATTAATCATGCAGCAGACAACACAGTGAGTTTTAAATATGTGTATGAGGATATGTTTTTGTAATTTACTGTGAGGTGTGTAATCTTGATTTGGTTTCCGCTCCAGGTGTGCAAAGTGCTGAACACAACCACCATCAGCTGCTTCGCCCCCTCTCTGAAGGCAGAGTACACTGCAGACCAGGAGACGATCAAACACGTGGATGAGTTCGGCTTCGTCTTCAACAACGTCCAAGCTCTGCTGACCTACAACAACACGAGCTTCGTCTACTACCCCAACCCGTACCTGGAGCCCCTCAGTCTGACCGGGGTCCTGGAGCAGAAACCTGGAGCTCCAATCATACTCAAAGTACGTCACAGCTGCTACTGCTTTTATGCTTTATTTTTATAATTTCCATGCAAGAGGGTATTCTGAAGTCTATAACCATCTGCACTGACATAGGAATACATGTACATCTATTCATTTATTTGAATTGCTTTACGGCACACACTGTAAAAACACAACACATCAGTTGACTACATTTCTCCGTTTCTCTGAAAAACTACATTTCCGAATATGCTCTCTGTGAACTCCAATACGTGACTAATTCTTGTAGCTTCTTGGAAAGATTTTTCTTGCCTTTCAGTTTTACACCATGTGTAATGGTCATTAGATGTGTGCCATCATAAAACAGCGTATTTCGTTGCATATTGCATTAGTTATTTGCTTTTACTGGGTAAAATAATGTCGCTGATATCCTGCATATAATATATGTATGATATTCTGCATATAATATATGTTGGCAGTGTAGATCGCACCTTAACTTCCTGCCATTCTCTCCAAGATGGTTGATTACAGTAATCATACTAATTACCCATATTTGCATATGCTATAGGAATTACATACAAAGCAAAGGATCACTGTGAAAATATGCTTCAAAACAGAACCCTTAGAAACAATGAGGAACATTTCAATAGGGTATATGTATTTAGTCCTACATTTGACCTTGCCATTGTTTGACATTCACTATTTGACTTCCTATTTTTTTTGTCTTAGGTATATTGTATGTTACACTGTTGAAAATGTTAATTGCAAACAACTATGGTGTAGACATTGAGCATATAACAATAAAGCCTTTGACACTTGGATTCTACATATATTTACTGTACTGTAGAAACATTCTCATAATGATCAAAACATTGTTTGAATAGTCCTATTAAATGACTATGTCATATTAGTTGTGTTGTCTAATTTTATGTTATTTTTGTGGATTTTTTCTACATGTCTCCTCTAACTGTGTTGCAGGGACGTAACCTGGTGCCGTCTGCTTCTGGTGGAGCCCGGCTGAATTACACGGTGCTGATTGGAGACACGCCCTGCACCCTCACTGTGACCGACACTCAGTTACTCTGCGAGCCACCCAACCTCACGGGGCAGCACAAAGTCCTGGTCAGTCTATAGAGCGTGTCCCTGTGTTGTGGTTTTGTGAGCGTCTGATCGCCTGTCATTGAGGATATGGGTCACTGTTTGTACGTCACTGTGTTTGTGGGTCACTAACAGGCTTTCAGTTAGTCGCTGGCTTTCTGTCATTGTCTGTCACTCATGGTCTGGTGGGTTCCCAATTACATTACATTGCCCCGCAGAATTATTGACAGGCACTCCTGTAAATAATGAGAAAAAAGCTGTAAAGAAAGAAAGCTGATGTGCCTGGAACTTTTAAAAAAGGTTTCCTTTCAAGGCGATTGTTCAGGAAAGTGGTCCATGTATCTATTGTAAGTGCCAATTCAATGCTTCAGCAACAATGTTTTGAATTCAGGCCAGCCTTTTAATTAGTGGTGTTCTTTGTTGCTTTAGGATTTTCAACACTGTTTTGAAATACCGTGCTTACGTCTGCATTATTAATAATATTTTTCAGGTCCAAGTAGGAGGACTTCACATCTCTCCAGGAGAAGTTCACATCCGGTCCGACAGCCTTCTCACTCTTCCTGCCATCTTCAGCATCACAGCTGGAGGAGGGCTGCTCCTCATCATCGTCATTATCGTCCTGCTGGCCTACAGACGGAAATCACATGAGAACGATCTTACTCTGAAGCGCCTGCAGATGCAGATGGACAATCTGGAGTCCCGCGTGGCTCTGGAGTGCAAAGAAGGTGAGGGAAACTGATCCAAACGATTAAACTCTCAGAAATCCAGAAAAAAAGAACTTCCACTTTCTAGTTGCATAATAGCACCATATGTCGAGAACTGTTGATGACTGTGTTTAACAAAATGATATATTTGTGTAAGATATAATACTTATTATATATACATTGTATATGTATATTGGCTCGATCATACTTGAATATTCATTAATGATAGTGTTAATCAGCAACTTTTTGGATATCTGTATTCTTAGTTGCAATAAGTTGACAAAAAATGATCAAAATCAAAACGAAATATATGCTGTAAGATCATTATGAACAGTGCTAATTACTATTGCATTTATTGTGTAATGTCATGGGAAACTCTACATTGCCATGCTTCCTGAATTCAATACAAGCACTACTGGTCATACTTGTACTGTTTTACAACCATTTCAATCAGAAACAGTTGGGAATGAAAAATACTGTCTTAGGTTTGCTGTGATAAACAGATCAATGTTACAACATGTTGTTCGGCAAAATGTTTAAACCCTTACCTCTGTCATATGTAGCTTTTGCAGAGCTGCAGACAGACATCAACGAGTTAACCAGTGATCTGGACAGAGCCGGCATACCTTACCTCGACTATCGCACTTACGCCATGAGGGTTCTCTTCCCCGGCATCGATGATCACCCGGTGCTCAGAGAGCTGGAGGTAAGAAACCTCTGAAGCACGGCTGCTGCACTCGAGTCAACTTTCAACCATTTTTCTGACATCTTGACCTTAAGGCTCTAGTATACTCCAAAATGAATTGATTTTGGCTTGTTGGCAAGTGCTGTCAAACTGCTGTTGAACAAGCAGTGTGAGCAAATGTCAGTGTACTCACTGCGGTTGTAGTTTGGTTTGTTTATTGAGTACATCAGCTGGATTGTGGGCAGACTTTTGGGGTTTTCTACATCCCTTAGTCTCAGTCATGCACATATTTTGAGGCAAACTTATCTTGTTCACTTGGACTATTGTCTTCGATCAAAATATTCTTCTACACCTGTTCAGTAATGCTAGCATGTCATATTTCACACTGGTCTAGTGTAGCGTTTGTTGTCTTTTCAAAGAACCCCTATAGATATCATCACATTTCATACTAAAAGTACCTAGTTTTAAAATGTTCTTCGACACGGCCTCAGGGGTTTAGTTCTACTTATTTCAAAGAAACTCTAAACAACCAGCCATTTGCTTTTTCATTATTTGAACAATATTTCCCATGTGCTCAATGTCAAAATGAAGCTAGTGTTTCTAATTGGAGTTGGTTCAATCAAGCAGTTATGTTCACAATGGTTTCAATAGATTTTTTTAAGGAGCCTGTCTGATTGCATTTTAAGCATCGTCCTATTCTTTTTCCTCCAAATAAATAAACGTGTCTTTTATTTGTTGCAGAAAATAAAGAATCGTTTGTGTTTTTGATTAAATTCTTGAGGGAATTTAAAACTATAAACCACAAGTTTCTCTGTTGGGGGGTTCTGCTCTTCAACGGTTCTATTTTTCCTTTATGCCTTTAGATGGTTCGTGAGAATTCCTGTAGATATTTATTCGGTCTTCATGTTCCTCTGTCCACATTATGACTTCTCTCATCCTTCAGTGAGCATTATCTAATGAGCATGTGCTTCTTTGTGTCTGTGCAAAAATGCATGATGCGTGTAGGTGCCGGGGAGCGGACAGGCGAATGTGGAGAAAGCCTTGAAGCAGTTTGCTCAGCTGGTGAATAACAAGGTTTTCCTGCTGACATTCATCCGCACACTGGAGCTGCAGCGCTCCTTCTCCATGCGTGACCGCGGCTACGTTGCCTCGCTCATCATGACCGCTCTGCAGGGGCGGCTGGAGTACGCTACTGACATCCTCAAACACCTGCTCTCCGATCTCATAGAACGCAACCTGGAGAGCAAGAACCACCCCAAACTACTCCTCCGCAGGTAAACCAGAAGTACTACACTGCTGCTAAAAGTTGAGTTTCAAAAAGCTATTTATTGTAGCCTTTTGGAAAAAATAAATGTTCATTATAATCATCTAAGGAGGAGTGAAAGTGAAAGAGAGAAACTCCCTCTGGAGTGAACTTTGGGAATATAGCCTTTGTAGACCATTTACATGCATAAAAACAAATATAACACACAAATACTACTTGCCTTTAATTGTTAAGCACATCTGTGTAATAAGTAATTTATATCTACAAGAATTCCTTGTAAATTTCAGGAACTTAAAGTAAAAGCTATTTTTCCCTTACTTTCTCCGTCCATATTTTCCAGTGTGGTCAGAGGATTTAACCTAGAGAGACCTTTTCTATCTCAAACCTGCCAGGTTCTGATCAACACTGCTTATCTTTCAGCATAGATAATACCTTTGTGCATTGTTCTTTCCAGCCCAGTTACGGCACTTCTGTTGGATGAGTAACTAGGCCAGTGAAGGAAAGCCCACCTCTGTTGAGCTTTGTTTTGTTCAGCGGCGTGAAACAGCTGTTAGGAGTCTGAGGAACAGGTGAAAGAGACAGGAGAGGTAAAGTGAGTGAGAGTGGGAGGGACTGGCAGAGGAAGAGAACCTAATGTGGACGAGAGAGTGCAGCGGCGGCATGGTCTATGTCAGTCTAAATTATCTTCTGCGTGCCACTCATGAAACATTCAGTTCTAGCTCACGTTTCTTCCCCCCGTCACCTCTCCTGTCCTCCGTTCTCTCGCCTCTCCCCTTCACCTCTGGATATCTGCAGATAGTTTTCCTAGCTGAGACTGGCCTACTGAATGTTTCATGAGGTTTCTTTTTTCCTTTCTTTCTTTCTTTTTTGAAAAAGAGGGCTTTCTAAATCTGAAGCGGACTCATTAAATATAAGGATGGGTTCACATGGGAGCGGGTACAACAAGAACTTGTTAGCCCAAACATGCTGCTCTTGCGGAAACACCACAATTTAATGGGATGCCGTCAACAGTCGAGTCAATGCAGGTTAGGCTTGAAATGCAGGTAAGGACCGAAAAAAAGAGTGGCAGACAGAAAGCAGGTTAGGTAAGGGAAACAGAGCGGTGTCTATAAAACTGCAGGAGTTGGATCAGATTCAGAAGAGCCTTTACAGCTTTCCCATCTGGGCTCGTGAAATAGCTAAGTGAAGACACAGTAAGGAAGAAAAGTAAAAGGGCTTGAAGTGGACATGTCATGACCCAAATACATTGTGCACCGGCGGCACTTAACTTACAGCAGACTGTATCAGAGTATGTGTCCTTTGAGACCGAGCGGCTGAGTAAGGATGGCATTTCTCTGTAAACTCTCCATGTCATGTGTTTTTGGTTCCAACAATGTCGGGCTCTTCTAACGTCTTAAATTATAAAAGAATAATCAGAGCACTGCCGCTCTCTATGGGACGCCTCTTGCTAACAAATGAGTGTGCTTTCTTCTTGTCTTGCAGAACCGAGTCCGTGGCAGAGAAGATGCTGACAAATTGGTTTGCCTTCTTGCTACACAAATTTCTCAAGGTAAAATTAAATGTCTTTCACGCCTTATCGCTACAGGTGTCAATGTGATAGACTACGACATTGCTTTTTAAAATGACTAGCATCGATTTTAGAATTGACTGCTGTTTGCTGTCATTTTAACTGTGAGATAGTGATGAGTTTTATGGACATTGTGGAGGGATAATGGTTTCCTGCGGGGTCAAACTTTTGCAATTCACACGAGAGTAAAATGCTCCATTTATCATGTTTGGTGTGCCTTGCTCTAGATACTCAGTGTCATTGTCTGCCCTGATGAATACAGATCTCTCTCCTTTACTTCTTTCTCATGTCTTATATTTCTTGCTCCCACCTTTCCCTCTAATCCCTGGGTTCCCTTCCAAAACAAAGGAGTGTGCTGGCGAGCCTCTCTTCATGCTGTTCTGTGCCATCAAACAGCAAATGGAGAAGGGACCCATAGACTCCATCACTGGAGAGGCTCGCTATTCCCTCAGCGAGGACAAGCTCATCAGACAGCAGATTGAATACAAGACGCTGGTGAGTCATAACGACATTAGGGAAAAAAATGCGGAAAATAATCAAATAGATTGTCTGTATTCATTTGTGAACATTCCTCGGAAAGAGCCTTGACAGATCCACAGAAATGTAGCATTTTGTGAATTCTTTGAATATTAGGAGCTTCAACAACATGAAGGGAGTGAACAAATAATCTGAAATACCCAGATTGCCATCATGTCAAGCTAAAGAAGATAACACTTTTTTTTTTATCGAGAAAACAAGACCTTTAACATAGCTGTGACCCAAGCCCAGAGGAAGTGCGCCGGCTTTTTAAGCACATGTTCATAGAGGCAAAACTGTTTTTTTATCTGTAAATCAGCGTTTACTTAAAAGAAATCCTGAATAAACTACCCAGTACGAACACTTTTATAGCCCTTGTATTATTAGTGTAGGCCCCAAAGCTAAGCACATTAGTGGTACAGGTGATGTAACGTAATATTAGCTATTCCCTGTCTAAATGTTATTGTTTTTTTGTATATATCTTTATGTAATTGTAATTTTGTTTCGGACAACATCTGTGGACCCCCCAGTAATAATCTTGTGACCCTCTTGGGGATGCTGACCCCCAGGTTGAAAACCACTTATCTAGGATTTAAACTTTAGGTCAGTCTGTCTTCCCAAATAAGTGGAAAAGTAATTAAATTAAATAAAGATACATGCATTTAAACAGCTAACAGGGTTTTATCTAAACCGAGTAACAGGGGTGCTGCGCCCTATTACTTTCGGCGTGCACCCTCATACCAAAATGATGATTTCTGTTAGGCAAAAACTGTAAAATAACTCAAAAAATATGAAAATTGTATCAAATAGACCGTCAGACAGCATAGACAGCTTCGTTTTACCGAGCTCCAACGTGGCGTTGTTGTTTGCGTCCACGGCGCCATCTTGTATACGGGTGTCATGTTTTTGCGAGAATAGATATATCGTATATTCAAGATCAGCACCACAGTATTGCCCTCATACTATATTTTTCTAGAAAAACCCCTGTATAATATAATAAGGAATACTGAGTTTACAAAGTTCATCACTGGTGTATGCTTTGCAATGAAATGAAATGCAGTAGGGCCACCTGTATACACAACATGCCCCTACTTTATACTTTTCCATTAAAATCAAGCCGGCTGGGTTCCTCCAGTAGCCCGTCAGAATAAGTTCCCCCTCAGGCTTTAGCTCCACAGCAGAGGCAGCCAGCGACAGGATGACACCTCTCTGATATCCATGTCGGAGTCTGAGAGGCTGTGTCTCATTACTTGTGTAATGCCCCTGCTGTAGCGGCACAGCCACATCCTGGAGGTGTGAAATTACATTTCTGGCCTCGATCCTCTCCACCAGGACAGTTTGGTGAGGAGTATGTAATGAAAGGACATTCCTAGCAAGTAACACCTTTCCCTCTGCCTTTTTCTCTTACCTTCCCTGCCCCCCCCCTCTTTCTCTCTATCCCGGATCCCCAGACGCTGAGCTGTGTGAACCCAGACAATGAGAACAGCCCCGAAATCCCTGTCAAGGTGCTCAACTGTGACACCATTACCCAGGTAAAAGAGAAGATCCTGGATGCGGTGTACAAGAACATGCCGTGCTCACAGCGACCACGGGCTGCAGACATGGATCTGGGTGAGGCTGCAATCCTACTGTTGAAGACTAATTATATAAAGCTAATTGTTTTATATAGTGAGAAAGAGAACATAGACTGAAAATGTGCCATGGAACATGATATGTTGGAATGATGACAGGTGGGAAGAGTACGGCTTGTAGTGGGCTTGTCAGGGGAGTTATCACAGGTGCTGCACTGAAGACATTTGACATCAACAAAGGGCTCCAAATCAATTTCCGGAAGACAACTTCCTCCTACCTGTTTACAGCCCCAACCAGAGCAACACTCAACAACACTGATGTTAAACCTTACTGACAGCTCACCTACACTTAGGATTACGCCCACAACATGTCATCTAATTCTGAATGACGTGGCACAAATCCAGCTGACACGCACCTTAAAAGGTAGTGTCTGATTCTGCTTCGGGTTTGTAGTTTACACTTTAAAAGGAGCTCTTATAGGTGAGGGATTTGGAGAGGATCCGTTTCTTCCTTGTTGCTTTGGGTAGCTTAAATCTCTGTAAAGACACTGTGTCATTTGTGTTTTGTTTGCAAAATCACAATCAAGAAAGAAATACACATTCAGCCATCTTGCTACGGGTGACAGCTTGCTAAATTTCAAGAATAAACTGACAGCACAAAAGTTCACCTGCAGCGCACCGGAACTTTGCAAGACAAACAATGGACATTAGACAATCTGTCAGGCACTTAGGATACAAACATTCCCAAAATGACAAATGTCACACATTTGCTATTGATTGCTTTTTCCTTCAGAGTGGCGGCAGGGCAGAACAGCACGTGTGGTCCTGCAGGATGAGGACATCACCACCAAGATAGAGAGTGACTGGAAGAGACTCAACACACTCATGCACTACCAGGTCTGTCGATAATGTCAATACTCCACCATAAGAAAAGCATAATGAAGCTTGATGTGACTAGTGTGTGTTTTGTTGAGCAATGCCAAAAAGTAAGCCCTAAACCAATGGCTGCTTTTTAAGTTTTTAATTTATTATTAAAGTAAGAATCTCCTTGATTAAAAGATCAATTATTTTGTCTACAGCATGTCAGAAAAGACTTAAAAATGTCTATTTGCATTTCCCACAGCCAAAGGGGATATACATAGATTGCTTCTGCTGTCCAAATAACGGTCCAGAATCCAAAGATTTTCAATTTCAAAATATATAAAAACAGTAAATCAGAACCACTTCACATTTATTATGTCATGTTATGTAATGTTTTATGTAAGGCTTGCTAGTTTGAGAAGTGACTCATGATTTGAATGATGAATGATTTTCAAATTATGAAACATAGTTGCAGATGAATTCATTTCAGCTGTAACTAATGATGAACTACAGAGCTCGTTCACTCTTACAAAGCCTTTTTAAAAGCTGTGATTATCCAGTTGCTCAAGGGCATCACACTAGATATTGTTGATGAAGGACACAGCATTACTCATTCATATACCCTCCCCCCCCACCCCTGCCAACATTTTGTCAACCCCTTGGTCGCAAGCACGCTTAGTCAACCGAACATGCACTTGTGCTCCTGGGTCTCTCACAACATCTTTTTTTCAGCTCATAAATACGACTACACAGGTCACCAAACTCAGATGAGTCATCCTGCTCAGCTGTCAATCAAATGTCTGTCCTCACTATCAGCTTTTGGCCAAATGTAACACTCGCACACAGCAAGCATTTCAAGGCAGCATACTTTTGTTTAAACAAAGAGATAAATAAAGACAAAGGAGAACTGAATTTTTCGGCACAAAAAAACATGTTTCTGATAAGATTCTCTATTATCTGTCAAGGAGAACCAACTAACCATGGTGCCAAGTGTGGAAATATTTGTTATGTTGCTAAGCTGGATTTGTATTAGCAACATTTTACAGCTCATGCAGAACACTAGTGTGAATTTAGTTCACGTGTCAGACAACCAAACCCAGCTACAGTATACAGTATTTACCTGGGACTAGAGAAATGACAAAATGTAGGCGACACTTACACTGAGCCTCGGCTGAGCAATTTTTAATTAAAACATTCCACAGCCAGTGAACTATGCAAAATTACCCATACATATTTTATAATTAAAGGAGCCCTATTGTGCTAATTTTCAGGTTCGTATTTGTATTTTATGCTCTTCTGTGACATGTTGACATGCTTTAATGTTCAAAAAGGTCTTTATTTGTCTCATACTGCCTCTGCTGCAGCACCTCTTTTCACCCTCTGTCTGAAACCAGAGCCCAGTCTGCTCTGATTGGTTAGCTGGACGGCTCTGTTGTGATTGGCCATTCGCTTAGAGATTTCGAGAACCTTAGCCTATCACGTACAGTGTGTTGGAGCCCTAGCCAATAGAAGCGTCACTGTTACATATTGATCACTATGTTACAGATGGAAGCAAGGGAGTCAAATGGTAGTGTTTTAAGGCAGGGTGGGAGTGTGTAGGAGAGAAAGTCCCTCTGGAGGGAACTTTGGGATGTAACTCTCTCAGACCATTAACATACACAAACACCTATATATCACACTACAGGAAAAGGAAACACCAAAACGCATTGAAGGGCCCATCTAAGACAAAATAAAGACAACTGTGCCCTCTTAGTCTAGATGTAAAATACACACAAGTAAAGGAAATAAATACATGGTAGACACAGTTTTGATTCCATTTTTTGTTTAAGTTTGAAGTATAGTTAAGTGTTCTGGCTTTAAGTTTAAGCTAAGTACATTCTACAGTACGCATTTATAATATGAATAGGTTTAGTCCTACACTGTAGTTAAAGCTGATCAATGCTATACTTTCTGTATAGTGATGATAATGGAGCATATATACAACTTTTGTTAAAGAATGTGTATTTACCTGAAGGACATTATGTATAGTCCAATTATATGTCTAGTGATTCAACTGCCGATGGACTATTCAAAAGCTTTTGAATTCAAGCCGCCATTGCTCTTGACCTACAGCTGCATTCCACTTATTCATAAAAATAATAGCCATGCCTAACCTTTGTCTTCCAGGTGTCGGAGCGCTGCGTGGTGGCCTTGGTGCCCAAACAGATGTCTTCTTTCAATATTCCTTGCTCAGCCAGCTTCCCACGCAGCATCAGCAGATACGGTCAGTGCTGTTTCAAAAAACAAAACAAATACTTAATATTCATTCAGCTCACAGCAGTGTTGCTCCATCTGTTGCTGTCACTCATCAGTCTGTAGTAACGCACATTAGCAGATACTGTTTTACAGCACATTAAACAGAAAGAAGTGCTATTTTCCAACATATTCATCCAGTCTTATCACTTTAGATCTATACAAACTACTGATCTACAATCAGAGAGACACATTTAAAGATACAACTAACACTTGTCTTTCATATGAGGTTTCAAATGTTTTCAAAAATACACAAAACAGCAAACATGATGACAACAAGAGCAGAAAGCACAAAGTGACAGAAAGTAAGGATCAGAGCCAGGATAGAAAACATGTCTTTAGTGAATGAGTGCACGTCTGCATCATTACTATGACAACCAATGAAAGAATGGCAGCAAATGATTACACAGTCTGAACACACAGACCCAACATGTTCACTTGCAGATCACAAAGAGACAATGCGCCTTAAATTCAGATCTGAAAGACAAATGTGCCTTTGCTTCTGTTATCAAACGAGATGTATTCTCTCTACAAACTACACCTAGAGCATTTTAGAATATATTTTTCTGATTATCTGACATTTCACCATCTAGGTGTGGACGTTCCCTTCCGCTCCACGCCCACCAGCCCTGACAGCCCCCACTCCCGTGTGCCCATGCTGACCCCTGACATGGAGAGCGGGGTCAAGGTTTGGCACTTAGTCAAGAACCACGACCACGGGGACCAGAAAGAGGGTGAGCGCGGCAGCAAGATGGTGTCTGAGATCTACCTGACGAGGCTACTAGCTACAAAGGTACAATATGGCTAGTTTGTTAGCCGACTAATGTTGGAAGTTAATGCAGCTATTCCTATATGAACAGAGATTCATCACCCCACGCTGATCTTTGATAAACCCTCTGTACGCTACCTGTAATATCTCAGTTAATGCTTTCTTTAGGATTTAATTGTGTCCATCTGACAGGTCGCTAACATGATGTTGGCAGTTCTGATTGAATTCCTCGTTTACGTCTCACAACTTAATACCTTTCGCAAAGTGCTTTTAGTTCATTAAAGTTAATTAATTAACATTTTGATTGCCTTAAAGTATGTGGCAATGGTTGGCGGCACGATGACTTGACCAACAGTCTTGAGTCTGAAGTGAAAATCACAATTTCCCACAACAGTCCAAAACCCAAAGATATGAAAATATTTCATTTACAAACATATAAGCGCGGCACTAGGATGGTTTCAGAGATCTACCTGACAAATGTGTAATATGTTACATAAATTCTAGTAAAAAGTATGCAGGAGATAAATGTATTTAATAATTAAATGTTCATTTTTAACATGTTTGATTACGCATTTCAATACGATATGACAAAATGAGAGGCAATTGATGTCACAGACTTCAGTTAGATTTAGGAATTATTTTATACAATTTGTACCAATTTTTGTCATCTTCAGTTGCCTTTTCTATGCATTTGTAGCCTTTCCACTTGGATTGAATGTAGACACCACAAGCAGTTAGCACTAGGTCTCAACTCTCTGTTCGGTTTTCTATAGGGCACCCTGCAGAAGTTTGTGGACGACCTGTTTGAGACCCTGTTCAGCACTGTGTGTCGGGGCACCGCCCTGCCGCTCGCTATCAAATATATGTTTGACTTCCTGGACGAGCAGGCCGACAAGCACGGCATCCACGACACGGACGTCCGTCACACCTGGAAGAGCAACTGGTGAGAGGGAACCTTACTTAACTTCCACTGTAGAGACATCACACTTGCTGGCAATATTTTCTATAGAACTTGTAGTAAAAACAGGCAAAGCTTGGGCCAAGTGAACAATTATTCAACCCTTAATTAGGGCTGTACGATTTGGGGAAATAATCTAATTGCGATTTTTCTGACAGATATTGCGATTGCGATTCGCGATATTTGTTTTTAAGCGACCCAACGAAAGTTTATTGTAAATGCGGCCATATCTCCGGCTAGGAAGGTCATATCAACGTGCTCCCTTCTCTAGCACCCCTGCAGCTCGAGCTACGAGTGAAATAACTAAACTTACATGAAACTTCCTTTGTGATTAGGTAAACATGTGAACATGTGATGGAGCATTACTAACCTGACTCAGATGGTTTGTTTCACCAAACCATCTAGGAAAGCTCCATTGGAAAAAGGAAAGCTCCATTGGAAAAAAATACTTGGCAGGTGATTGGATCAATCTGTCTATCACGGGCCACTTCTGATTGGTTAACAATGGCTGGTACATGTGGAGCACAGCACTTCTGATTGGTGTGGATGACTGACACACAAGAAGAAAAAAAAAAAACACAAAAAAACAAAAAAAATTAAAACAAAACAAAATCGCAGGCTTTGCGATTTGATAATTGCATCATTTAAAATCGCAATTTCGATTTAAAATTCATTAATCGTTCAGCCCTACCCTTAATGCCAGAGTGCCACCTTATCTTATTCTATTTCTATGCTGCTCTTTGAAGAACTACCAACTTTTGTTCTCTTGCACAAACTGTAACTTTATAAAGGTCACAATTAAAAAGACGAAGACTAACATCTTCCCGTCTCTTACTCCTTTGTACACTCTACTCTTTTATTTTCCACAGCTTGCCCCTGCGCTTCTGGGTTAACGTGATCAAGAATCCCCAGTTTGTGTTTGACATCCATAAGAGCAGCATCACGGACGCCTGTCTGTCGGTGGTGGCCCAGACCTTCATGGACTCTTGCTCTACTTCTGAACACCGTCTGGGCAAAGACTCACCCTCCACCAAACTGCTCTACGCCAAGGACATACCGCATTACAAGAGCTGGGTAGAAAGGTGTGTATGTGTGTTTGCGCCCATGCAAAATCGAATGCCATTCTCAAGGATATAAAAGATGATTGAAATCCCCACTGAGAAGTGATTGCTTGTCCTCAAGTCTAAACAGGGTCAGTTCCCAATCAAGGCCTATATTTGCATAGGATAAGGATTGTTTTGTTTAAGGTTATTGTTAGTGTCAGGTTGAGACGTTATTTTAGGAGACAGAAGAGGCATGTAATTCGAGATAGAGCCTCAGGACTCTTGACGAGATGATAATGATAGTTGTGTATCACCTTGTCACTATTAGAGGTAGGTCACTATTACGATGTTGTGTGTGGTTTGATAGTGCCTAAATACTTGTATTGTATTTGTACTAGGGATGGGAACGATTAATCGAATATTCGAAATTGTTCAGGTATTCGAATATGAGTTATGAATATTTTTATTGTAGTTTTTCTGCCTAAGTTGATTACATATTATCAAATGGAATAATTCAATGTATACGACAGTGCCATAGCTAAATATGTTAGGTCTAAAGGTGTGTTTTGCTCCGCTCACCGGTCCCTCACAGCGGGCAGAGCTGCAGGTGCTGATCTCTCTCTCTCGCGTCCGGTTATACTTCACTCGCGTTTATGTCCAAATCCATCAGAAAACCAAGTTATGTTTTAAGCATGAAAGCTGTAGGCCTATAGCTGTCAACTGTTCAAACTGTGATCACCAGTTCAATACATTTGACAAATTCGACTTGGTTTCTATACTTATTTGAACATGTATTTATTTATTTTTTCAAAAATAACATTTTTCTTTTTGTAAAAAATGTTCCCACATTTTTTTTTATAGGATATGTACATTTCGGTTTATCGGTTAACCGTTTTTTTGGGGGTCGAATATTCGAATATACATTTGCTTTAAAATTCCCATCCCTAATTTGTACTACGCCAAACATTGGTTGCTATTTATGTTCTTTTTTTGACAAGCCATACCAGGTTTTGTCAAAACCGGTGGAGTAATACATTTGCTGTCACTTTTTTATCATTTACCAAGTTTACATAATTACACAGTCATACGCAGGGCTGGGAGGTTTACTTTAAAAAAAGGCATTCCGGCACAATTACTAGTTATATGTAAAATAAAGGTAAATCAGCAACCTAATGCCTTGTGTCACGATTTAAAAGTAATGTAACCTGATTACTTTGTGTCACTTTTGGTGTACCTCAATATCAAATGCAATGCCCATAAATGAGATAAAAGAGATATAAATAAGATAGCTTTTTATAAGGTGTATTATGTAAGATAAAAGAAAAATGTAACCGTAGAAAAAAAGAAACCAAGATATCTTTTTATCAACAATGTGTCATCTTAAAGTATATGCTAGGCCTACAGTAGGGATGCATATCATTGACTTTTTTTTACGATACCGATACCACTGAACGATACCGATACTCGACCGATACATATCGTGATACTTTCATGTTGCATAAGGGAAAAATTGAATCATTCTGCAATTACTCCCATGAAGCGCTTTATGATATAGGTTTATGTCAAATGAATATTCAAATTAATTGTGGGACTTCGACCTTTTAGTACTGAACAAACAATGAAAAACACGTTTGACAACACGGGCTTGAAGACTGTACATTCCTGTACTCTGATTTTATGTGACAGTAGAAAATGTTTTGAGAGGTTGGATGTGTTGCCGCCTTTCCCAGAAATAAACTTCTTGCAGTGGATACAGACCCCACCATTCAGACTGCAGTGGATACAGACCCCACCATTCAGACTGGCAGTGGATACAGACCCCACCATTCAGACTGCAGTGGATACAGACCCCACCATTCAGACTGGCAGTGGTTACAGACCCCACCTTTCAGACTGCAGTGGTTACAGACCCCACCTTTCAGACTGGCAGTGGTTACAGACCCCACCATTCAGACTGCAGTGGTTACAGACCCCACCTTTCAGACTGGCAGTGGATACAGACCCCACCTTTCAGACTGGCAGTGGTTACAGACCCCACCATTCAGACTGCAGTGGTTACAGACCCCACCTTTCAGACTGGCAGTGGATACAGACCCCACCTTTCAGACTGCAGTGGTTATAGACCCCACCTTTCAGACTGGCAGTGGTTACAGACCCCACCTTTCAGACTGGCAGTGGTTACAGACCCCACCTTTCAGACTGGCAGTGGATACAGACCCCACCTTTCAGACTGGCAGTGGTTACAGACCCCACCTTTCAGACTGGCAGTGGATACAGACCCCACCTTCAGACTGGCAGTGGATACAGACCCCACCTTTCAGACTGGCAGTGGTAAACCCCACCATTCAGACTGGCAGTGGATACAGACCCCACCTTTCAGACTGGCAGTGATACAGACCCCACCTTCAGACTGGCAGTGGTACAGACCCCACCTTTCAGACTGGCAGTGGATACAGACCCCACCTTTCAGACTGGCAGTGGATACAGACCCCACCTTTCAGACTGGCAGTGGTACAGACCCCACCTTCAGACTGCAGTGGTACAGACCCCACCTTTCAGACTGCAGTGGATACAGACCCCACCTTTCAGACTGCAGTGGTTACAGACCCCACCTTTCAGACTGCAGTGGTTACAGACCCCACCTTTCAGACTGGCAGTGGTTACAGACCCCACCTTTCAGACTGGCAGTGGATACAGACCCCACCTTTCAGACTGGCAGTGGTTACAGACCCCACCTTTCAGACTGCAGTGGTTACAGACCCCACCATTCAGACTGGCAGTGGTTACAGACCCCACCTTTCAGACTGGCAGTGGATACAGACCCCACCATTCAGACTGCAGTGGTTACAGACCCCACCTTTCAGACTGCAGTGGTTACAGACCCCACCATTCAGACTGCAGTGGATACAGACCCCACCTTTCAGACTGCAGTGATTACAGACCCCACCATTCAGACTGGCAGTGGTTACAGACCCCACCTTTCAGACTGGCAGTGGATACAGACCCCACCTTTCAGACTGGCAGTGGATACAGACCCCACCCTTCAGACTGGCAGTGGTTACAGACCCCACCCTTCAGACTGGCAGTGGTTACAGACCCAACCTTTCAGACTGCAGTCATATGCAGCCACACTTTAGATTTTCGTGCAGACATCGAGCTAATGAAAAAACGAAAGCTAACCGAAAGGCTCAGACGTTCGGGACGAAGGTGAAGGGCGTTGCTTGGCAATCAAGCCAATCACCGAAGCCGTTGCAAGACGCGCGATCTGATTGGCTGGCGGTTTGGGTGCGAGTTTAAGGATATTACGCCTCACTTTATAAAATAAAAAAAATAAAAAATTTAAAAAATCGAAAAAGTATCAAAAACCGGATCTGATTTCTGTACGGTATACCGTAGCCGCCAGTAACCGGTATTTCGGTAATACCGGGAACCGGTATGCACCCCTAGCCTACAGAGTAGTTTTCAGAAGCTGTTTTAGTTCAATATATTATTAAAAGCAATCAAAGTTTTTATGTTTAATAAATAAGGTGTAAAGCTATTGCATTAAAAGATCAAAAGGAAAATTAAGAAAAATGGAAGAAAACCAAAAGGAAAATTCAGATAGTACAACTTAACAATATATTGATCTTGATGTTATTGTAACTGTAATTCTGCTATAAATTCCCATTTAAAAAAAATGTACCAGTAATCTGATTAAGATTTTTCTTTTTATCCTTTTTACATTATCCTGTAACATGTAATCCATTACTCTCTGGTCTAAAGCCTGCTCATACAGGGCGACGGAGTCATGTCCTTAGTTGATGCAAGTAACACTTGGATTGGTTCATCAGATCTCCCTGCAATGCATTAGTATAAAAATGGTATTGCATAAAGCTATTATTGCAAATTGTGGCACAATTAATGATGCAGCTCTAATAGGGTTGGAAGTAACAGACTGAATGTGTAATCAAGTGAAAGCTTTCGTAAGTTAAGTCATATGTGTGTTTGTTTAGCAAAACAGAGTTCTGGTGTGGTTTGAAGTCACTGTGACTGAATGACTGAACCTATGAGTGATGCCTTTCCTTATTCCTGCCAAAATGCCTCCGACTAACTGACGCCTTTAGATATTCTTTGAGCTCACACAGCAGTAGACTGAAACTAGATGAGGAGAAAAGCTTTTATATGCATGCCCTTGACTCTGGCTGTGTGTGTGTGTCTCCTCTCAGGTACTACGCTGACATCAACCGCCTGCCTGCCATCAGTGATCAGGATATGAATGCCTATCTGGCTGAACAGGCCCGCCTTCACTCCAGTGAGTTCAACATGCTCAGTGCCCTCCATGAGATCTACACTTACGTCAGCAAGTACAGCCAAGAGGTGAGGCCCAGTCAACACTCTGTAACATGGGGATGTGCTGGAGGGGTCCTGATGGTGTGGACTGAAGTTGGAATATTTTTATGTTAAAGCAGCTATTCTTATAGTGGCAAATAATAAGATGACTATGGGTGTTTTAAACGACAGTTATCATGAGACTCTGAATCTTGGTTAAACCCGTTATACGCTACCTGACTAGCACCAAACTGAAAAAAATGCCCAAATTCCTTAAAAATAGTTGGGAAAATTACCTCAGTAAAATTTTCCTGACGAATCAGAATCAGGTTTGTTGCCAAGTAAGTTTACACATACAAGGAGTTGGCTTGGTGTATAGCGGTGCAAACATAAACACAGTATGAGGAAATAAGTTGTAAGAGAATGATCATGAATTAGACAGATTAAAAAACGAAAATATTTCAAAACTAGTTGCCATTAAAAAATAACAACAAATGTTTAATATAAATATACAATATCTAATAACTAAGTACAGTGAAAATATGACAAAAGACAGTTTATAAGAGTTTAATTGGAGGGCTGTGCAGATTTAAAAATAGGTAGTTTTGTACAGAAATAAGCTAAATATTCAGAGTGATAAACAGTGCTCATAGTATCAAAAGAACAAGATATTGTTCTGATGATGTATGGTGAGTTTATTGTGTCAATCTGCCAGGTCGCTATCTTGGTGTTCTCAGGTCCTTGTTTTCACAATGTGCTTTCAGTTCATTACAGTTCATTGATAAACATTTCAATTGCCCTAAAATGTTTGGCAAGGTGTGGCAACATGATGACTCGATCTATTCTTGTTCAAAGTCTTGCCCTATAAAATGTCTGAAAGAGTGAAAATCACAATTTCCCGCAGTCCAAGGTGGCATCTTCAAATGTCATGTTCTGTCAGTTGAAAGCCCAAAAATCTAAGATATGACGATATTTCATCTACAAAGATATAACCTGGAAAAGTAGCTACTGCATGCATTTGAGCAGCTGGAACCGGTGAATTATGGTTTTGCTTATGTTTACACATATGCACCAACTTCTGATCAATCAAATGATACATTCAAATTGACAATATATTAGGAACTAACAATCAAGTGCAGCCACATGTACAATACTATGAAGTGTGGAAGTTGTTGGTGTTGTAAGTCTGTTTTTTCTGTATTTGCATATTTGTATGATTCCTATTTCTGAACAATAAGCCTCAGTTTCATAATTTGTGCCCTTGTGTGTGTTTTTGTGTGTTTTAGATTATTGAGGCACTGGAGCAGGATGAACAGGCCCGGAAGCAGAAGCTGGCATACAAACTGGAGCAGATCATCGCAGCCATGTCTATAGAGAGCTGAGACACCTCCATACAGACAGACACACAAACACTACTACAAAAACATACTTTAACAGATGAGTATTAAACCCATCAGCAACACGCGTGGTACTCTCATGCACATGTGAACACACACATACAATCACACCTAAGCACCTATACACACACACACTCAAATCCTGATGTACACTGTCCTTGCAGACTCAATGGACCTACTGTATAAACAAACGAAAGAGATTAATACACGCATACAAATGTACATACACACTCCGCAGCACACAGATCGTCCCAAAGCACGACTTTTGAATCCCATGTCATCGAAACTCCAGCAGGCAAACACCCAACTTCTAAAACGCTCCTATAGAGAGACACAAAGAGGATTTGGGCCATCACGGTTGCTGAATTCGCAGCCAATTCTTTTCCGCTGGGTAATGGTTGTCTTTGTAGTCGGTGCTTATACTAAATATGTGTGTGTGGCATGGCTGGAGCTCTGAAGAGAACAGCACTTAATAAAAGAATGACTCAACTTGAAAAGTCACTGGAGGAGCTCAACAAAGACAGGAGCCAATTTAATCGGATGGCACGTTTGGCAAGACGGGATTCAAAGTACTTTTTATGTGTCAAAGATGAAGGACTCGTGTTCGCAGTACATATCACGGGCTTGGACTGACATCGCCGTTTGGAGCAGAGATGTGTAACTTTGTGTTGCTAAGCCTTTCCCTATTGCCTTTTAAAGGCTTACTAAAGAGAAAACAAAAGACTGTGATGCCATTACTTTTCATTTCCACACTTGAAGCGCCCTGTCCTTGTTTTAAATGAAGATTTAATGAATCGCAACTCCGCCAGGGATTGAACAGTACACAATTTGGCATTGAAAAAGGTGAGGGTCTGGCTCTACAGCACTGCAAACCTTCAAATATGAAATATATGTAGATATATTTCCGGACTAAATCCCGGGGTTTTTGTGCCAAATATAATATGTCTCATGTTTCATTCATGTTAAATGCTCCCGTAGAAGTTATTAATAATACATGTCATTGTACGGAAAAGATCCCATTTAAGATAGGACATTTTGTACAGTGATGATCTATAGACCACCAATTCAGCCGTTCAAAGATAAGTGGAGACCAAATTGAACTGTAGCAGAAAGCATGATTAATGATGCTTTAAGTCTGATCAGGAATCAGATTAGCCAAGCCTTGGCCAACAGCGCCCCCCTCCCCCTCCCCTGTCTCATCAGTCATTGTTTACATTAAGCGCGATACTTGAAATTCACCGAGTGTACGAGATATTAAGAACACCTGCTACTCCTGTGAAGTAATCCGATCAGATTAAGTTTGATGAAGGCTTTGATGCCTTATTGATCCTCCCAAAAAAATCTATTTTGAACATAACCTGGAAATCAAATCCAAGAAATTAGCAGGGAGGAGTTTCTCCCTGGAGATATTTAAGCTGCGGGTGCCCCAAAAGAGAGTGTAGCGGTATAAAGTAGGTGATTTTAATATTTTGTCCACAGAGTGGATATATGATTATTGATACATGTATTTGGATCAGCATATGGTCCTGTTGCTTCACAGCTCTTAACATCCTTCCATCTTTCAGCATAAAGTTCACATGTTTTTATTTTGCGTCCATATGTACATTTGACCTGATTGCTTGCTGTATCCTTGCTGCTGTATTTATAGAGTGCCATATCTTAAACTGCAAACGATTATCATGATGAAGAATCCAGTCTGAGGCATCGCGGTCATTCAGGTTTTTAGTTTTGATTGTTTGTATTTCACCCATTGCAATGCTGAAATATGAACTTATTTCTGTGCTTTAGGCTGTTTCATCGCTCAATGTAAAAGTCACATGGACTGTCTATCAGTATCTTTCCGGAGCGTTGCTCCTTTTACCATTTCAGTATCAGTGGGGTTAATGTACTCCCCACAGGACCTTTATTCATGCTAATCTAGAAGAGCAAGATACAATTATATAAATAATAAATACATTTCCTGTTAAGTGTTGAAACATGGCAGAACTCATCTGTTTCATGTGTGGTTTGATGATGATAATTTATAAATGTGTTGTGCAATAAACTGTCAGACATTTAAACTGTAATGTTTTTTAAACTATATATTGTTGTAAAAATATTGTACATAAAAAAACACTCCTATTTTGCAAGCAAAAGATTCACTTTGTACTGTTGTTATACATTAAATGCGCAGCTGATGAAAAGGATTTTCGCCTGGTTTATTTTCTGGTGATGCGAAATTCGGAATAAAGCCCTTGTTGAATAAACTGTAAAGCTTTTTGACCTTATAATACTACATTATACTAATACAATGAATGAATACAATGTCCTTGGCGTAGAGCAGTTTGGTGGAGAGATGATTGTCCAAAGCATCTTAAAGGAATACTATTCAGGAATACTGACTTTCTATGTTGTTTACTTCAGAGACAAAGGTCTGCTGTTGTGAGAAATGACGTCAGTTCCGAGCCAATCTGAACTCTGCCACACATTACTGGATAATCTATTCTTATTACGTTAGTGGACCACTAGCATGCTAATTTGACAGTTAAGCTATTATTGGCTTTCCTTGAAAGGGTTTTTCTTCAGCTTTTTCTTCAACATTAACATAATTGTTGGACACATACACAAACGGCATTAGCCATCCTCTGACATCACCACCCGCACGCTTTAATCCAGCTTTGTATCAATGAGGAATCCATTATCTAAGAAAATAGTAACCAACTGATGCTCCAACATTATTCATCATAAAACAGTAAAGTTGTGAAGAGTTTTATTTTTAAATAACTGACAAAATATTTTTGGTGCTTCGGTATGTTTTGGTGCTCAAAATGTAATATTGGAACATATATTTACCACACATTTGGGGACATTATAGTTTATAATACAAATGTTATTTGAAAAGATTGTATTTGTTATTGTGCTTTCTTTGCTTTCACGGGCCAAGGGACTACAGATATGATTTAGCTTAAAACCAACATTTGATACGGTCCAACAAAAATTGTGACATTTATGTTTGGAAGTGTCCACGACCCCTCCTAATTTAATAGATATATAAGAACCAATGTATTTTTATAGAAAATTGCACACACTTTTCATTTGGCAGAAATTGGGCGATGTGCTACGAGGTTGGAATAACAGGTATGGTACACAACATGTACCAATGGAACAGTCAATTCATACCTTGTTTATAATAAAGTACAGATAGTGGTATAATTAATTCCGGAAGTAACATTGTTTGTTGAAAATGTTTTTTGCAATCATACAAAGGAAAGCTGGTGTTTACAAATGCAGGAAAGGGTATATTTAAACATGCCTAGTCTGGCCAGAGTAGCACATTTGATATCAAAGAAGAGTTGAGCTTGTGAAACAACAAAGAAATATCCTGAAGGACATAAGCTTCCCTTTGAATTTTATGAAAGACAACAGCATGTGATGAGCAGCCCATGGATTGAAGACCGGTTTACACTGGCGTCATACTGTGACAGTATTTGGTGTGGCATGTGAGCAGCATATAGGGGCTCATGAGCACTTGCCATAAGGAGCACGGGATTTATTATTCATGTTTAACCCTCGGGGCTGTGGGCAAGCAGAGCAGAGGGGGGAGGAGGGGGAGGACTGCATCTCTCCCAACATTCAACCCAAGCTTTACCTGTCAGATCCACGTGGGGGTGGTATCAATGTATCGGAGGGTCCTCTGTACACCTGCCAGGCTATAACCCCTCGTCTTTCCTCTATTGTCTCTTTGCTTGTCAGAGTGCCTTCGCCAATGATTGATGTCACTACATTGTAACGTACAGTAAAATAACAACACAACACCCTTTTCTCATTTCTGTGAGATCGCTTGTAGAACTCATCCTCAGCTTCTCCTGCTGCCCAGGATATTTCATTCAGTGGAAAATTGACCTTAACACAGACTGCAGATCTTGAAGAATAATTAATACCTTGGCTCTTACTGTGGAGTGAATACTGAATGGAAAAAAGGCCTTGGATTTTCTATACACCTTCAACAACCCAACAGAGTGTGTGTTAATAGTCAATGGACAAGGCGCTGCCTCAATTTCCTTCAGCTCACGGTAGCGAGTGGTTAAAGGAATATATGTAAATAGAAAAAGGGATGGACACAATAACAGGAATGCTCACGATATGTCTGTCACAAGGCGAGTGTTTAATAAGAAAATGAACTATTAGTCAACTATTACTTGTTTAAGATTTCCAAAACTGAGCACTTTTTGCCATTTGTTTGTATGTTTTGATTTTGGACACAACTATCAGTTGAAGGCATCACAATCATTTGTAAGCCAAATTCTAAGTAGTCCCTGGTTTCATACCCTATATTTTAGGACTGTATCCCTTCCTTTGTTATATATATCTGTAAATGTAATGTCTGTGGGTTTAAGACTACTGGATTAGGGTGGCCGACAAGTGCAAACGCGCTACAATAAAACGTCCATTGCGAGAATCCCGCTGCACTTTCAAAACAAATTTGCAAATAAAAAAACACTACTTTGACAAAGCACATACAAATGAAGAAACATCTTCAGAAACTTGACAACACATGCGCAGCATTTAGAAAACATTCACCAAATTCAGAAACATGCGTAGCTTTTACTAAAATCACTGCCAACACAAAACCCTGTGAATAAAAAAGAAACACCGCAAGAAGCTCAAAACACGAGGGAAACGGGGACACTGAAACGTGAAGCCCACAGCTGGGACCGGAGCGCTTGTTGACATTCTGGGATTATAATGTTGGCATACTGTCACTGTTGGCAGAGTGAGATTGTTTCATTATTGTAAGTGTTTTGTCAGTATATTTGAAATGAGGAGGTTAGCTAGCTATCGAGCTTATAGTAGACATATAGGTTATTGTGCTCGATTGCATTTTAACTGAACATACACATCTTTTTGTAAACAGTGGATGCTTTTCCTTGGTGGCTTTAAGCTGGGAAGAAATCCAGCATCGACTATCAGTAGGTCCAAATACAAATGTGTGGTACCTTTGTTTTTTTCTTTCCATAATGGACACTCCCATTACCGGACAATCAGGCTTCAAATTCCCTGAAGCACCTCTGGAACGCAGCCTCCAGGCGATGGAGGTCTGCAAGCATCAGTCTCCTGCTGCTTTAATTAAGTGCAGACTGCCTTATCAGAGCGCACACAATCAAGCAGGCTCTGATATGTTTGTTCTTGCCAAGGACAAAAGACAGCTGTCTAAACCAGGAAAGAAATCCCAGATGACTGTATAGAATACATCTCAAGGGACCACAGCTCAGCCTCTATCAGTAACAACTTGTTTCAGGATTTATTGGATGAGCTAAACCATGACGGCATTTTATTTCCCCAATTTGCTGTAGTAATTTCTCTTTTGTCCACTAGCAACGACACTTGCAGAATCTGGTCATAACTGCCTTCATTATTTACCACCCAAGTATAAAAGCTGAATTCTTTATATACACTCAGGTTGAAATATTCCAGTTCCACACAAATATACAGCATGAACAATAAATTAAGGATTTAATGATGTGCTTGTGAAGCTAATGTCCAGAAGGTTGATCCGCAACACTCCAGTCTAGTGGTGCCATCTACTGGCCAGAGTTATTATCACAGGCATGAAAGAGTTTTTATTTCTTTCACTGTTAATTCATCTGTTTGAGCACACACTGGGAGAGGGAGAATGATCATGTGACAGGCCGTGAAAATGTGGTGCATGAAGAGGACAAAAAGTGTCAGTTTTAGCAGAGCCGTCTGAGGGTGTGTGTGTGTGTGTAACATCTGCAGAGCCATGTGGTCGTTGAGGTCATGACCTTTATATACACAGGCTTTAGTCAAGACACAGACCTATTCTGAACCCACATCTGCCCTTAGAATGTGAAGGACTAACACCGGGGTAGACCTTGACACCAATTTTTGAGAAGTAGTGACTTCATCTTCCTTTCTTTCCAATTTCTTTTGTCCTCTTCCCGCTCACTGGAGGGCAGAGACCTCGCTGCTCAGCCCACGGAGGTAACGGTCAACATTTGCTGCTGTTTGAAATTAAATCCCCTCCCACTACTCCTCCTCCTCCGACCCTCACTTTCCCTCCTTCTCCAGCACTCCTGAAATCACTTCAAGACAGGCTCCCTCCTTTGTAGCCAATCGGTGAGCTTGGTGGGATTTATTGCACCCATTTTCAAAGCGCATTTAAAAGTGTATTCCAACTTGTATGTGTTTTATGAGATTGTGTAGGCTTGCGTATGTGTTTGTACAAATAAATAAACCAACATTTAATTAAAAACACCCTCTCAGTAAGAGCTTTAATTAATTAATCTAGCAGCGCATGCCAATTTCTCTCCTCGTTTATTCATTAAGTCAAAGCAGAATCATGAATCTCAATAGATATTTTTAATTATGAATGGGGGCAAATAAATTGTCTTCACACAAAAGATCGTCACATTAGACAAGATGCCGTTTTACAACTTCCTGTCCTATGTCCTGCCTGGGGCTCGAATGGTCCGCTGCTGGTGAACTCTTGCTCTCAGACAGAATAAAAGCTAACACTGAGAAACGTATTGAACTATAACCAAAAGTCACTGTCTCGTATACTTAAATGTATCAGTAAGGCTATACATTCTGTGAAAACTATCTAAAAGAAGTCCTTTGAGAATATGATCTATGGCATATTCTTCTAATTAGCTCTCTAGTTAGTGAGGAGGATCTGACTTTTAAAGCAGATTCGTCAGCCAAGCCTCAGCGATCATTGGGTGTCCAATTAGCTTAAACTTCCATGACCGCAAAAGAAGTCTTCATAGACAAAACACTTCTGACCTTTTGTCTAAAAGACATCCCAGAAGTAAAATATTACATTAAGATTCAAGCTATGCTGTTACTTTCATCTGCAGAGTTTGGCTATCTTTATCCCACAGAGGGGACATTACGTTACAGCAAAAGTATCGATATATAGTATAGAGACTAAATGAAACACTATTAAATAAAAGGCATGCATAATATTAAAATAAGAAATGTTGTTGTTTTCTGTTCATATTCACAGAAAAAACAAGGTGTGCGCGTGTTTTTAAATACACTTTGACAGAAAGAAGAAGACAGCGAGTAATGGAGTTATAACAATTGTTTGGCAAGAGCTCAGGATTTTTGTGGTCTTAAAAGTATAGGGTGGTTCTAAAGGGGACTCCTTGTGAGAAAGTACAAACACTTGAAAAAAATATGGAATGAGGTTTCCTTTATTCTCCTGAGACACTACTCCATACATTTTAGAAATCATTAAAAACACAATACGGTGAGTCTGCACGGAAATGTAAAGCACAATCCTCAAATCTGGTTGAAACGCATTTGCAAGCTAAACGAAAACACACACTGCTGTCAGAGATAATCTACAGCACCGGCAGATATATGATGATTGCAATGTACTGTTACTGAAGAAACACGGCTGCAGCTGAAAGAAAGAAATGGGGGCTATGTTTTTAAACTGCATAATCTTTAACAGATGTGCAGAACAGTCAATATACTATAAACAAATAAAGCCATATGAAGCAAAGGCCTATAGGCTTTGAATCACAGGATGCCAATAGTAGAAATTAATTCCAGATTTGCTTTCTGTAAGGTTGTTGGAGGAATGCTCGTGCCGTCTGTGTTGGTTTCCTGCTCTGTTACAAGCTATTCAGGCTGAGGCCCCACGAGGACGCATACGGTAGTTTCCGTTACCGTTTTGTGTCATATAGACCGTTCGGCCACACTAGGACGACAGGATACGGCAGTAAACGACTACGGTAACGATAACGGGCCCCGAGGTGGATAGAACGGCATACGCAACGCTCTGGGGGGTCAAACGGCTCCGTGTAATCGCCTCTATACGATTATTTTCTGATAACGATGAAATAGCCCCGCCTCCCTCTCCCCACGTCTCCCTCTCCCCATGTCTCCTGCTGCTGCTGGGCTGTCAGAAGAGGGGGAGGAAAAGAGAGGCTCAGTTTTTTATTCTTACATTATTATATCGAGTCGTTATTCATTTGTTTTAAAGCTCAATAAATAACAAAGAAGACCTTTGACCGGCACTTTTCTAATTTTGTCCGGAAGATTTTAACGGACATGTTGACCGGCGAAAAAAAATGTTAACGGAAACTCTGCCGCATGGTCCCCTCGTCCCTTGGAAGAGGCGGAGATGTGGATGTTTTTCATCTGCTGGTGGACTACCGGAGAGTAGGAGCAAACGCTTGCCTCGGGGAGGGAGAAAAAGAGCCATAACGTCCACAGCGGAGAATAAACAGAAGGGCAACCATGGCAACCATGCGCGGGAAGTCTTCTTTGCTGCTTTTGTGGCAGACTACAGCGCCACTTACAGGCCTGGCATATGTACTACAGCGTCTCCAGCGCTTTCGAGCGGTCTCGTGTGAACAGACACTTTCCGGTGTTTATGCGTGTGGACCAGGGGCGGAGCTTCAGGGGGGGCTGTAGGGGCAGGGCTCCCCGGGCCCGGGACGGTCGGGACCCAATGGGGGCCCGTCGCCGAGGCAGCAGGCTCCGCCCCCGAGATATTCGCCGGCGGGCCCTGCTGCCTCGCGCCACTGAGTGCACTGACGTTCGTGGTCATATTAGGTATAAAGCATTGTAGCCTATAATATGAGTTGAACTTGTGCTGCTATTTTCACACTCACATTTAACATTAAAACATGAAAAATTGCAAGTGAATCCCTTCTATTGTCTCCAAATGTATTTTGGGTAAATTCGTCATAAACAGCCGTCCATCAACATCATACGTAAATGAACGTCAACGTCATCATCAATCACTTGTCATTCAACAGAGCACTGCCTAAGCATGAGCAGTTATAAACATAAAAGTGGAGCTACAAAACGCAAAGAAAAAGATAAAAAGGACCAAGGAAAACCCAAATTGTCCAAGCTAGATGGATATTTTTTTCGCCCTACTCCTCCTCCTGCGGGAGATGAACCTGAAGTTGTTGCCACTGCCAGCCGTGTTTCATCCCCGAGCCCCAGTCCGCCAACAACGTTAGTGGGGGTTAGCCAGATTTACAGGTAGGCTACAATCACGGACACACACTGTCAACAAGAAAATGTGAGTTTGTGGTAAATGTTGATATCATATGGTTGTTGTTACTTCGTGTAGCTCGGCCGCCTAGCTTATTTCCTTTTCTGTCTCTCGGCTGTAGTGATGATGATAATAATAATAATAATAATAATAATAATAATAATAATATAATAATAATAATAATAATAATAATAGGGACGACTCAGCAGCTGCTAGCTGCTCGTCTAGAGGAGAGCCAGGCCTGACGCTTGACCAGCCGAACCCCTCCCCCTCCGGCTTCTTAACTGCTGCGCCGCAAGGTGAAGAAGTACCGGACACTGGGAATGAAAGCAGCAACAGGTCTCCTCCTCACGCTACGCCTACGGGTGAAACTCAGACCACGGATCATGATGTGTCCTGCAATTATCCTCTGGAGCGTTTTACGACTGATCGGGCAAACTATTTAGAAAACATTGAGGACGCCAATATCAAAAGATATATCCTTAAAATGGGCCCATGCAAACCCAAAGGTCCATTTCCCAAAGACAAGGATAACCTTTGCTTTTCAGAAAGCTATTACACCTCCACCACTAAAGTTGGGATGAAATTTCCACGCAGCTGGATGTGCTATTCCCCAAAATTGGACTGCTGCTACTGTGAGCCTTGCTGGCTTTTTGCCAACCGAAAGGCACCGTTCTACAACAATGCATGGGTAAACGGAATAAAAGACTGGAAACATCTTTCTACTAAAATTGAGAGGCATGAATCCACTCAAATACACCTTGGTGCATGCGTAGTATATGAGCAGTGGAAAACCAACGGCACAATAGACGCTGACATGGAGGAATGTGCGTAATGCCGCCCAATTTTGGAGACAGGTCGTGGAGCGCATTGTTAATGTAACTCTCACTCTAGCTTCAAGCAACTTGGCATTCAGGGGCCATCGAGAGGTTCTAGGTCAGGGAAAAGCTGGCAACTTTTTGTCAATAATAGAATTATTGGCTCGCTACGACCCTGTTTTGAAAGAGCTAATCAACCGACCAGAAAGGTCAGTGAAATACCTCAGTCACCAGATTCAAGATGAGATTATTTACATATTATCTCAACGTGTGAAAGCTGACATCATTGATGAAATAAACGAACCCCCATTTTATTCCGTCATCATGGACACAACGCAAGATGTGTCAAAGATAGACCAGTTGAGTCAGGTTTACCGTTACATAACTGTTGTTAAGAACGACATGGATATTGCAACAGATATACAGATCAATGAAGTCTTTTTGGGTTTTGAAGTGACTGAAGGTTCATCAGCTTCAGAGCTTGAAAACAAAATCCTTGGTTCTATAGAGAAAAACGGATTAGATCTGTCTAAATGTCGCGGACAGGGCTATGATGGGGCGGCTAATATGAGTGGTGTGTATTCAGGCGTGCAAGCAAGAATAGCCGAGAAGGAGCCCCTTGCCCACTATTTTCATTGCGCTGCTCATAATCTCAACCTAGCACTCAACGACTCTGTTAAAAATGTCCCTGGAGTGAAGCAGTTCTATGACACTGTAGAGACGCTCTACAACTTTTTTGGTCACAGTATCAAACGATGGGCATTGCTCAGTGAGTTAATGACGCCAGAGAGCAGAACTATCACATTAAAACGCTTATGTCCCACTCGCTGGTCATCTCGCCATGATGCGCTTGTTGCGTTAAGGCACAGATATGGAGACATTATAAAAGCCCTCGTCAAAATATCCCTTACCAGTGACAAAAAGGATGAGCGCAATGAAGCAAGTGCACTCAAGAATGCCATAAGCAAATTTCGCTTTCTATTTTTGGTCAACATGCAGACCAAGATTTTGGAAAGCATAAATTGTGCTTCACAGTTACTGCAAGCAAAAGACGCGGATATTCTCAAAGCATCTACTCTACTGCAAAATGCCATCAGTGTTTTGGTGGAGTATAGGGGACAATTTCAAACACAGTTTGAAACAACCAGGGCCAGGAAAGTTAAGAGACACTTTGATGAACTTTCTGAAGACAGCCGCCTCACTGACGCAGAGAGCAACTTTCGGGTGACCGTTTTCAATGCATGTCTCGATATAATCATCCAGCAACTGTCCCAAAGATTCACCAGCTTAAATGCAACTGTGAACATGTCTGAGGCAATTCACCCCAACACACTACTGCAAGCAAAGGATGAGGATTTACACCAAGCTGCCCAGCGGCTTATAGAGCACTACAGTCGGGACATCGCCGCCAGCTTCCCTGGCCAGCTGCTTTCTTTCAGAACCTGTTTCAGGGACCAAATACAAAAACTAAAATCTGTCGCGGATCTGGTAAAAATGCTCATTGTTTACAACCCAGCAGTAACATCTACATTCAGTGAGGTTTGCACAGCCTTCATCTTATTTCTGACTCTTCCTGTCACCGTGGCAACCGCCGAGCGCTCTTTCTCCAAATTAAAACTCATCAAAAACTATTTGAGGAGCACGATGGGACAGGAGAGATGAGTGGACTGGCCTTGCTGTCCATCGAAAGTGACCGAGCCAAGAAATTGGACATACAGCGGATTGTGGACGAGTTCGCGGAGCGCAAGGCTCGCCGAGCACCCTTCAAGTAGTGGTGAGTACACTTCAAATGTAATTTGTACAGTAGCCTACTTGTACGTGAATGTGTGGGCCGCCGTGCCAATTTTACACTGCTCTGCTCTCATGGTGGCTGCTGGCTGTCCATGGTGAATGGTGTGTCAGAAATGTAGTCATTTTATTAGGCTATGTTTTCGTTGTCCTTGTGGTTTGTTGGACTTTATGTCATGTTATATCATTATTATCTCTGATATATATTTCGTTTCTATACCCTTTGTAGAAACGAAATCTTAAATATTACACCTTTTCTTTAGTTACTTTTCTTTCAAACATTGTTTTAAATTGTAATCTTACTGACTGAGTGACTTTTTACGCACGAGCGTCAGATTACCACCCCGGACTCCCGATATTTTTGTCAAGCTTTATTGGGTTTAAAGGGCCCGGTCATGTGGCCCCGCCCCCCGGCCCGGGTCTGATATGTGCCGCCAGTGGTGTGGACGGAAGCCTTTTTTGCGATTGCGATCGCGTTTGCGTATGCGTTTTACCGTATGCGTTCTCGTGGGGCCGGCGCCTCAGTAACACCTTATTTGAAACACGTCGTCACAGAGAAGACAGATTACCTTACCTCCGTCTTTTGTTTTCTGTGTATAATGATATGCGGTAAAGGGAATCTTACTGTACTTGTACACAACTATTCCCAGAGGTGGGTCCGAGTCATTGCAACAACAAGGTTCAATACCTTGTACTCAAGTCCAAAGTCATAGTTGACAAGTCCTTAACTTCGAGTTTCGAGTCCTAAACAAGTCATAATATGCTCTTCACCAATTTGACTGCCCGCTTTGAAGTTTTTTTTGTTCATGTAAACAAAATTATCTTTTTTCCGACTGTCATTCAGTAACTTTAGTTTGCCCTGTTTCTCTCCTGCAACGATATTGGATGCCATTGGATTGGTTTAAACAGCATAAATCATGGAAATCAAGTGTCGATTTGCTGGGACTTGATGACGTGATTTTTGACCAGGATATTAATTGATTTTTGGAATCCTTTTTTATCTTTGAGCTTTGAAGAAGGTTTTCTAAGTCAAAAGTCTAAGTAAAGGCACAATCCAAGTTGAGACCAAGTCTTTTTGATTTGGTCAAGATGAGTTTAAGGTAATTTAATTAATTAAAGGTGGGGTAGGTAATTTTGGAGAAAAGAGCTCGAGTGCGCTAGAATTTGAAAATACTCAACCGGAAAACATGTGCCACTTCCTTACAGAGCCCCTCCTCCAACACACACAAACAGGCACATGACCAATGAGGGCACGAGATAAGTTTGTGCACAGATGGAAGGCTGACAGGCAGGTAGGCCATCCAGTTATTTTAGCCGGGCCGGATAAAATGATTGGTCGTGCTTTTCACAGTACTACAGCTTCCACAGATGACATTTTTTTATGTATTTATCGTCAAAGCATTTAATATATTCATTGCTATCAGGATGTTAAGAGCATTCCATGGAATATAACAAAAAGTGTTTCTGAAATAAATTACATACCCCACCTTTAAGTCATGTGACCGGAATCAAAGTGTCTCTTTATTATTTTTCTTCAACCACAATGACTGAAACATTCTAGAATGAAAATGCACAATGCCTTGAAGTAAATTATAAAATGTAAAGCAAATGAAAGCACTAGGGGCCTTTCTAGAGTGAATTAACGAGAGGTACAAGGTGTTAGAAAGTAAAAATAAACTGCCAGGGTTTGTGTAAAAAATGTGCCTTACTGCCATTAGAGAGGAAGCTGTGATTCACGAGGACTCAACTAGCCGAAATACTTAACCAGCCAACAGTCTAATGAAGGTTTTACTGGGGTGACAAGAATACTGGTGTCCAGCTGTGGCTGCTGTAATGGGCCCGGCACTGATCATTGAAGTTGGAGTTTTAGCGAAGCTCATCTCAAGTCACAGTGAGGGAGCAATTGCCGCCCTCAAAGCCCTGCTGTTTGAGCTGAATATTTGGTAGTTGTCTGGAAAGAAGGAAGGGGTCTTACAGGGAGGAAATGGGGTGATGTGGGGGAAGGATGGGGCCAAAACAGGGACAGGGGGACTATGGGCATTGGGACTGGTATCAAATTACAGGAGCATTTCTAACAAGCATGTACGAAGTGGTCCAGTTTGCTTTTCTCGACTTGCTGTCGTTTCTACACTTTTTCTTTGTCTCGGAGGGTGTGGTGCTTTTTTTTTTAACAAGTCATTTAGCATACCTTTGCCAGTGGTTCCAGATGTGTGATTTACAGAGAGCATGGGAACAGCTAGCAAAAAGAGCTAACAAAAGTGAAGCAAAGGTCCCCAAATTGCAGGGGGAGGAGGGGGGGCTCTCAGGACTCTGTTGAAGTGTGAAAGGTTTAAACGGATCCTGTGGTGTCTTCACTACTGAGATGGCTGGTGTTGATTGATGGCCTGGCTGAGTGGTGGGGGCTTCGGAGCCAGTGAAATGGATTAGTACCATTAGCATAACAGTGGATCACACTTTTGTTTCCAGTATGAAATTCAGCTCCACAGTCTATCTCCATAAGCCTATTAGGGACCAGGGTGTCACCCTTTTGTCAGCGATCACCTTTCATTGTGTGGTGGATTACTGCTCCCATACAAATAGAGTGCACTGCTCAGGCAGACAATAGTAACTCAGTGCTAAAAGATGGAGTAATCAGCAATCACCAAAACATATTCTCTACTTCACTTACATGTAGTCTTAATATGTTGGACTCAAGCCCTCGAGCCGCTTATTTAAGATATATATATGTATATAAGTGTAAACATTGATAGGTATTCAAAGAATGCTGGGCATAGTTTTTTTAAATACTCAACATCCCAACAGGACCCAGTTCTCCTCCTTCCCTCCATCCGCCTTCAGGGGTGGGGGCACAGAGGAAGGGTTAAAGTAACCAGTGGAAGAAGGGGTGTAGGGCTGGGCCTCGGTAGCAGAGGAGAAGGGGGGGCTATATAAAAACTGACAGAACACAAGTGGTGCTTTATTCACACTGTCCCGCTCTGGGTAAGAGGAAACCCCTAACTGCTCCAGCTCAACCAACTCAACCTTTTTCTCCCTCCCTTTTCGCTCACACCCTTCGGACGTGTGCACACTTGGGACAAGAATGGCAGCATCATCCGTACAGAAAACAAACAGGCCCCTCAAAATGTTGCCGTTTGCATTGCTTCTCATCGCCTCCTTCTTAAATGGTGAGTAGTAAAAACATGCTTTATGAATGAGGGTAAACTTCTCTGAGATCGTATGGCCATCCTTAGGGAGGGAGGGGGGGCCAGGAGGGGTGGGGTCGGGGGTGGAGGAGTGTTTGAATTGTCTTTGAGTTGAAACCAGGTTTTAACCCTACAACTCTTTTACTCTCTGGAATCTTTTTATGTGCTTAAAACAGATCTATAACTGGTATTCCTTTTTGAAACAGTTTTAAATATACCTCCTTCAAAATGCAGTCAGAAAACATTACTTTGGAGAACCTTAGCAAACAAAGGGAGTATTTGAGAGAGGTCTGAAATGTGTGGAGGCATTAAGTATGAAATTATGATAATAGATTTCCAGATCTCTATTCTAAACTTATACATTTACAAAATAGAGCCGTTTTATCTCATGAATTTACTTTTTATCTGTTATTATTCCGATTCAAACTATTTTTGAACCTCTGGCGCTATTTCATTGAGCGGATTCCCACGATCTTGAAGGACTTTGAAAAATGTTTGTATTTATATTTAGCCGTGGAATGCGAGATCAGTTGAAGTGTGCGTGAGAAAAGGGTGTGGTGGAGTATGGTCGTTAATGTGCGTTTCGAATGTGGCCGTGCTGATATAGTGGGAGCTTTATTGAGGCATCAGGGACGACTGTGGCTGTTCAACTATGTGTAGAGACATGCGGCTCACATGGCTGAGCTCTATATACAGCAAGAAGGGCTCATCTGGAATGGAACAACTCCATCCATCAGCTGTATTAAAACTATCAACAACTTCCTACTATCTCATCTTTCTTAACCAATCAGAAGGGTGGGACAACAATCTAATTCAGGTTTTGTTTCTGATATCAGCTAATTGTAATTGTAAGATTTGCTTTTTTTTCCAAAGTGTATATGATTTTCCTCCCACTTAAAGGATATTTAGCCTTACTTTAGTTTTTTTTCAGTAGTTCAACCCAAGAACATTTCAAAAAACGTATACGAGAGTAAACCAAGACCATAAAACAAAGAGCACATTCTTTTTCAAATGCAAAACATATTAGCTGTACTTGCTTAAGCATTACGATGTAGATATATACAGCCTCCTGGCAAGCAAATAACTAGGAGATGTATCATGTGGTGAATACAAATATCTGTGAAACTTTTTAGACGGATGATTGTTCCATCCTTCAATAGTGGCCGAGCCAAGTCCAATCAAAAATAAACACAGAGAAAGACCAAGATGTCAAAAGAATTGCGCTGAGAACAAACTAAAGCTTTACTATCATCTAGAGTGCTCTGTGTTGTGGCTGGGAATGAACCCCGCGCTGAATAGCTTAATTCAAACCTCCTGTCTTGTTCATGGGATATAGCTTATGGGAATGAGATCATCAGCAATGAAAGACATCTGCATCGAAAAATTGCCTGGCCATAATTGTAACTTATAGTTTCTGAACCAGAGAAGAAAAAACAAACACTACAATGTTTAACTTTTGAAAATAACCCCGGGTTGCTAAAACATAGCAATGTGTTACAGACCGCAGTTGGACCTTGTGCCTTTCATCAAGACAAATATACAGCAGATATTGGAGAGCAAAAACAAAAGGAGAACAGTAATGTTTAACTCTGTTTCAACTACAGGATAAACCACCTGTCTCCTCTCTGACAAAATCCCTCTTGCAGTATTATTTTGTAAACCCAGGGGAGGGGAGCGGGGCCGAGTTACGCAAGTAGAGGAAAGATGGGCTTACAGTACAACTTTACTGTGATGAAGTCAGAGCGGATTCACAGATGTTAGTGAGTGTAACCGTTACCCAGACAACGTGGAGGTGGGTTATTGTAACAGAGGCTAGATGATAAAAAACTCTGGGGGAAACCCTTTGTGAGAATGTTAGGGAGATTTCTTTTAGAAAAGCAGTAAAATGGTTAGATGAAGCAATGAACAGGGAGTTAAAGACTCCTTTGTTTTTGATCAGTTTGTCTCATGTGTGCAAAAATGACATTTACATTTCCTAAACTGCACTTTCATAATACAGTTTCAGCTCAGTCTGTGCTGTGGAGTGGTTTTTAGGAGGCTCAGTAGTAAGCAACAAACCCTGCCCAATTCCTCTGCCAACCCAAGAGCATGTAATTATGTAAATCATTGTTTGTGCTGTACCCATTGAATGGATGCACCAAAGAATCACAGAAACAATGTCAACAACAGACTGTTCTGTCCTCTCATGAAGAAAGTGGCACAGAGCAGACCAAGTCAAATCCAAATGTCAAGCCAGTGGTGGCAAGTAAACGCCTGGACACACACACACACACACACACACACACACACACACACACACACACACACACACACACACACACACACACACACACACACACACACACACACACACACACACACACACACACACACACACACACACACACACACACACACACACACACACACACACACACACACACACACACACACACACACACACACACACACACACACACACACACACACACACACACACACACACACACACGACCCTAGTGTACTTGGGATAGTGTTTTTGATCCACGCCTAATAGGAGGAAGGCTGCTTTTCCACTTAACAGCTCTGTCTTTGATCTTGTTCCAGACTATTTACAATGTGTGTGTTCTGATACAATAAGCGTTGACATGCCAAACAAGCTTCTTCATCAAACAACTAGGTGCCGTTATGTGCTTTAATCAGAAAATCAGATACATGGAAGGGAAGTCAGAGCCTGACTATCAGATGGCAACACGTCCTGTAAAAAAACTAAATGAAACTTGTGAGCGAACAAATCTTTGCACATCGCCAAAAGTGCACTCCAGTTTGGCGCCTTAATGGCCTACTATTTTTCACTACCACCCCTAAATGTGTGTGCAAGTAGTTACTCTGGTATATTTCTTTGTAAGATATAGTATGCCTGAAAATCTCTCTGGACAAAATCAATGCTGAGCCTCTGAGCTATTGACGCCCAGATCTGCAACAGGATCCCCGAACAGTCTACCTGCACACACTCAAACCAGTGTGTGTGTGTGTGTGTGTGTGTGTGTGTGTGTGTGTGTGTGTGTGTGTGTGTGTGTGTGTGTGGTGGATTAGGAGGAGGAGGGGGGTGATATAATGCTCCCAATTGAAAGCAGATGTCATGTTTCCTGATTGTGGTCCCTCAGAAACAGGCATCATGCTTTCGATAAGGGGGCTGCCGTGGCCTCAGGGTGGGGTGGGCTGAATGCTGCAGCTGGACAGCGTTGGCTGAAGTAAGTGCTGCTTCAACAGGCCTGATTGAAACCATGAGATCCAGTTGCTTTTCAGCCAAGAGGGAAGAATGGGCAGGGTTCTGCTATTAATCGCTGTGACAGGAACGACAGGGGAGGGGGGGTGCGCTGTGGGGGGGGGGGGGGGGGGTCAAGATAGTGGGGTCAGCGGTCTATTGTTTCAAAGAGGATAGAGTTGCAGAGCATGTTTAACCCTGAGGGATGTAGCTCCAATGTCACATTCCTCAGCATGCTCTTACCTCGCAAATTTAGATTCTTCAAGATATGAATTAAGATTTTTAAATCAGGAAAGTAATCTTTATAAGGGATCATCTAAATGGATGATGCTTTGAGGGAACCCCTTATTGGACAAAAGTTAAGGAAAAATATAAAGAAAAAACTGTTTTGTTATTTTATTTTTCAAAATATAAACATCTGATTAACTGCTGGAGCTTCGATTGAAAGAAAGTAAACCATATTAAGCTTTGTCTGTCCTTTCTTAGAGTAAGTTTTAACATTAAGAAGATAACATAGGACTATATTGCAGGATAATTATAAGAGGCCAGACAATCTCTAAATAAAACAGGTATTAAAGACTGATTATTTCACTTACTGTTTTGTCTCCACCCTCAGTTCTACTTTGAAAATCCATGTGGAGAGTGCTGGAGGGCTGGGGTGGAGGGGGTGTGAGCTCTTGGATCAAATGTCTATCCAATAGATGCCAGAGTGACGTCAGGGAACCTCTGCAGAGGTGCTCTGACATTACAAATTTGAGCCAGGTCCAGAGGCAGCAGCAGAAAGAAAATGACACTTAATGGCCGTTAAATTAGGAACCTTTCGCAATTTCTGAACATTCAATTCCCAGATAAGGTCCGATAAAAGGATTCAAATGATGTGCTGTTCATGCTGCCTCTTCCCACAGACCCCACTCAATCAATACTCTGGCAGAAACTCATACATAAAGTAGACAAAAGGAACATTTGCAGGACATGAAACCCTGAGAGGAAAAGAGGAGGCGAAGTGTTCTAAGAGTGTTTATAGAAGATGTCTTGCTAGAGACACACTCAGTCAAAATATTTAGGGAACCTACATTTAGCCTAAAAAGCTGAAAAATAGGTGTTGTCATTAGTCAGAGCTGCAAACTTTATTTATGAATAGAAAAACATTTGATAAATGATATGATATTAGGGTTGGATCGTCATTTTTCAACAATGTGATAACTATTGCATACAACATATGGCAGCAACTTTGACAGGGTGGTCCACTAACGTGTGCTGACCTTTATATCCTCCCCATGCCCCATTACACAGCACAGGATTTTCCCCAACAGAAGCAGAAAGAGCCTGGGGGCCCAAAGGTGGAAGGCCATATTTTTGGGGTTTAACTGGGACTGTGAGCCAAAGCCATGGGAGGGTCTACCCATTCAAAACATCCAACAACTTGTGCATGTCTCAGATAGAAGACACACGAGAGAGGTTGCACAGTTACAGATGTACAGTGGTTGCAGATGTTGCGCTACATTGGGAAGATGGCGTGCAAGAGGTTATGCTAACAAGACATTTGCCATGTGAAAAATGTGTTGTAGCCATGAGAAGCAAGCTGCATAGACTAAAAACAGGTGAAGCTTTCAGAGTTCATGGTAGGGAAGTAGTTGTTGCCATATGTCTCTAGGCATGTTGCTTTACATTAAACATTTTGGAGGTGCGAGTACTGAAGCCTACGCCTCACCTCGATGGATGCCTGGGATTAGCTGTGCGTGACTAGGAGAGGGCGCGCAGACGGAGGGAGAGTCGGGAGGATGGAGGGTGTTGAGCTGCAGGCTTGTCTTCTTCCAAGCCTGCCACATTTTTCCATCCAGAGTCCCAAGAGATGGGGGGGGGGCTGTGGGGTGAAGCATTTCAAGACCGAAGCCGTCATTCACAGCAATCTAGTGGGAAAATCTCCAAGAGAGCAATGAAGTCAGGGCCGGGCTGTATGACATATGGAGTCAGGGCCGATCAGGTTTGCCGTGTTTGTGCGCTGATAGCAAGACTCACAAATGATGACTGATTTCTTGGACGCCTTCTGACATTACACACAAAGAAGGAATAGAAGTCAAGTCTGTTTGTAGTGCAAGGGTCAGGGGGGTGTGAGCTGATATACAGTATGTTTCAGTGGAATGGTTTCAGTAGAATCAGTGATTCATCACCTTTAGCTGTGGCTATTGTTGAGTGTGCAAGAGGATGGTAGAGGGGAAGTGAGGTGGTGATGGGTTACAGACAGGAAGTGTGCTGAGCAGGGCAGCAAAAAACACCAAGACACCTCTGTATTAATAACAACAAAGTTAGAGGTCAAGGCTTCAATTTCATTCAAAAGAAGCCAGTAAACTGATTGCAGTTCCCCTTGTCTTCATAAACACTAAAACATCATTAGAAAAGTAGCAGAACTTCATGGTTGTTGGGCAACAAGCCATGAAAAACAGATCTAGAGTTGGACTGAAATTGCCTGAATAATAGCAAGACTGGAAGCTTTCAAGTCTAGAAGAAAAACAAAACAATAAAGGGCGGTGACTCAGATCTTACCGCTTCTGCAAATGTTGGTCATAAGTGGCAATTATATGCAGAGGTTTCATTCCATCTGAGCTCTGGTGTGTCAGGCAAGTGTCTGTCTGTAATGAGTGATGAATGCTGAGAATGTTTACCGGCTGTGTAGCAAAAGAAAGACAAATGGTGTTATTGTGTCTGAACTTGAGACAAATAAGGATGTTTTGCTTTATGAAAATGAAGCAGCCCAGTTTTACAAGAGTGCTTGAGATGCCATGACATAATAAGCTAAATACAGCTGAAACAGTGATCTTTTACAGTTTGGATTTGAAAAATCCTAATCTTTCAAACGGGTTATACAAACAGGGAAATTGTGTTCAGTATTGCCAGTTTGATTTTGGTTCTCTCCATTTTTAAAGGAAATGTGAATTCATTTCCTCTCACTCACCACAGCATCTCCCCAAATTCCCATCAGACTCCCCAAAACCCTAAACTGTAACTGAAAACTAAACATAGCCATCAGCATCAATCTTGAGGCTTTATTATTTTACAACAACACTGACATAGCTTTACTCCCCATGCTGCTACAAATCACCTGATGACAGAAAGTGATCACAGAGGCTGAAACAACACATTTCAGCCTCTGCACTCTAACACTCCCGTGTGTCACATTTGTATGGAAAACCCTGATTTATGCAAGACCATGTCACCCATTCTGAGCCCCATCCTTTCCGGTAACATAAACAGATAGACCACACAGGGACGGTGAGGGATGGCAGCTGTAGGCTACAGGCTGCAGACTCCAGGTCTAATGGACAGACTTAACAAGGTTAGGGAGTCCTTGACCTGTCGCTGGTCCACACCCAAGCTAATGCTCCTAATGGTAAACTGGAGTCGGGGAGGATTGTGGGACGAGGCAACATTCTGACTCCATAGTGAAACCTGACCATGTGTACCACAAAGCTTTCTGGGCCTTTTATTGTGGGCTCGACAAGGGCAAGAAAGTAAAAACTGCTTTAAAGGTCAGTGGCTCTGATGCATTTTCTCATTTATTTGAACCAGTTACAAATTGTAGACTTACTTCCCCTGTTAGACACAGTATGACAGACAGCTGCAGTAGACAGTTGCTGGCACTAAAGCATGCCAAAAGACCTCCCGGGAGATTATACTGCCCCATGTGCTAGCACGGCACACACACTGTTTACTATGTGCTGGTGGCACCTGCCTGTCACAATGATTTATCTGAGGAAGTCAGTGGACATGTGTCACAGTGCCACCACTGTGTGAATGTATGTGCTTCAAGTGTGAACATTTCAAGTACTGACTAGAGACAACCGTAGGAGGCTATAGGGTGTATCAGAGGTATAAAAAAAAAAGCTATATTGTACAAGGAAGGCGCAAGACGATGAAAAACATGCTTTGTTATGGTGTAAAATTGTTTAAATAAGTTGTAATTTAACACAAGAGGCAAGCAGTCAAGGAAATATCATTTTGAAAACACTAAAAATGCTAATCTGTTCTACATTTCAAACTATTAAAATCTGTGTTTCAGTTTACCTCTAATTTACAGTACATGGTGGAAATATCTTACACGGAATGATTATAAATAAACATTTTAATCAATTTTTTTTAAAGTCACTACACAAAGTGAAAACAAAGACAGCCATCAAATCAATCTTGATCAGATCAGCTATATTTGCTAGGAAAGTGTGTGCACATAAAAGGAATTTGAAGTGTGCTCTTTTGTTAACATAAAAATACTTGCACAGAAAAAGACACGACGGCTAAAAACAGTATTGTAAACAAAGTGTGAATGGCAATAAGATTTATTACAACAGGGGGCAGCAAACTTGGATTAATAACATGAATTCAATCACAAACTCAATCTGGCAGCCAGTGCGGGAAACATGGTAATGAGATCTGCAGAGGTAAGGCATTATGGGAATGTTTTGAGAGTGAGGTAATGTTGTTGTTCATAGACAGAGAGAGGGAAATCTGGGTAAAAGAAAAGCATGCTGGGTATTCTGGTTTGACTCTTGGATCCTACACTTGCAATTTGACCTGTGGAAATCAGAGCGATAAAGACTCAGCTCATTAGCTCAGCGGCTGCAGGGTGTCGTCACATTTGACTCATTTGCACGGAGAATAAAAATGTACCCCGAGTTATCCAGCTTATTAAAACTTTGCAAGTTGAAGTAATTTACAGCTGAGAGAACCTGACTAGAAATACCCTATCACGACTTTGATTTAGTGTTGCAATTTATCAAGGACTCTCTCCAGAGTCATACGGATCCCTAATAAATGAAAATGGTATAAAAGGCATATTACATAACTCAATTTTTTTTGAAAAAGTTACGTTTTCAATGGCATCATTACCTGGCACCTTCCAGCGGCACATTCAACTGGAAAACAAGACTACTCAAATTATTTTATTTCAGCAACTTATTTAGTTTATCTCATTCTTGCCTGTCGTAAATGAAGTCACTGTTACCACAGGATCTTTTAAAAAACCTCAGGGTGAGAACGATTCAATTTCAAAGTAAATGACTTCATGATGTGAACCGTGGTTCTGAGCAGATCTGTTATCTACTGCAATAAGATCTTTGACCTAATCTTACATCACTGTAGAGCCTCGAGGGACTGAAATCTCGATGGGAGCACACCAAAGAGCATGAGCTCATGCATTAGAAGATAATTGATGTTACAATAGCACACTGGTGAAAACTACCAACCACCCAAGCTCTGAGCTAGTACCTCACATAACAACTTTATCATATTATGGCAGCAGAACTGAGTTGAAGTGGAATTATACCTTCTGAGAAGCTGGACTTGAGTAGCTGGTAATACAAAATGGAAAAGTGCGCTCACCAGCAGCAGCAGCAAGTGAGTGAGTGCCCTCCAAGCGAGAAATTAGAGCTCACCGTTACACTTGCACCAGTGATAATGAGATCTCACTTTGGAACATGTGAGCTAGCTGTCTGCAAATTACTCACATCCTTTGCCAAGATGTCTGGACTCTGAATTGAAAAAGTCTTGCCACGATTTAAAAGACCAATATGCTACTTGATGTTAAATACAATAGTATACATATGCTACTGTGTATTTTCAAACAATGTGACATTAAGCTTTATTTTTGATTTGACAGGAGGAGTCACAGCACAGGATCCAGAAGTTGTAACAGGGACGGCGGCGCCTGTGTTATCAATGGAGTTCGTACGAGGAGACAGGGATCCAATGACATCAGAAGCTACTGGTAAGAAACACTGACCAGAATTATTCATAGAAATACTGTGTATGTTTTCTCTATAGATTGATTTGTCAGCTCGAAAGAAGAACATTGGAAGAAAATCAACCTGTTTCGCTTGCACACTATAGAACAAAATTAAGTCAATAAAAAAAATATAGTTTGACAGTCAATCCATGTGTGTGCTGCTATAAAATCGATTCATTCATATCCTTAGACCTTCCTCTGTAAACACAGCCATCAGTCTCTGCCAATAGGCAAAAGCTTTCCAACACTACAGTTTATGCTTTGATGATGTGTAAAATAAATAAAAAGATAAGAAAGAAATTCTAAAAACATATTCTAGAAACTGTACTGTTTTGCCAAAGCCTGATCGATTCAAACCCTTCAAGTTGTGGTCTGGAATATATCAATGTGTACGTTTATTGCAGGCCCCAGGTTGCATGAGTAGTTGGTTGCTTATTAGTTTATTATCATGTTTCACTTATTGTACATCACCTGTACAAAAACCTCTGAAATGCCACGAATCATCAATTAACATCTTAAGTGGATTTATTTGTTCAGAGTCAGGGGATCCACAGGTCCAGGTTTTCCCTAGTCTATCTCCAGTGAGTGAAGCGACTACGCCAGGGGCAGCAACACCGGCAGTACACCAGAAGCTATCGACAGTAACGACAGCAGCCATGTAGATACAGAGAAGTCAACAGACGATACACCGGAGTTTACGGTTGAGGAACATACTGAGATGCCCAAAACTGAGGAACCAGAGACCCCAGCACATGTGCCTGCCAGAGGGGACGGCCCGAAAATGTACCACAGGTAAGACAAAGAAGTCCTTTCAAATCCCTCAGTCTGTCATAAAGTTATTTAGATATTAAGTCCCTGGTTTGTAATATTCACTCTGGATATCCATTATGTTCACAGAAACATGTCCTATGATAGTAACCAGTACAATCAAATACTAGTGCTATGTTAGTCTTCACTATTATTACTTTGACATGATAGGGACACACTTTTATGTATCACATTTTCAAATGTTTAAATGGCATTAGGGTTTTGGTTTCAATGGTCTGCAAAGGCTAAAATCCCAAAGTTCACGCCAGAGGGAGTTTCTCTCCCACACACTTCCCCCCCCTGCCTGAAACGTCTTGATTGTAGTCCTTCACGCTTCTATTGGCTAGTGTATGTGATAGGTTAAGGGCCAGGATCTCTAAGGGGTTGACCAATCACAACAGAGCCGGCCAGCGAACCAATCAGAGCAGTCTGGGCTCTGGTTTCAGACAGAGGGTGAAAAGAGGTGCTGCAGTATGAGAAAAATAAAGACCTTTTGAAAATTAAAGCTTGTAGACATGTCACAGTAGAGGCACAAAATACAAATATGAACCTGAGAATGTGCAAAGGGCCCCTTTAAGGACTTATGGAAGTGATTTTGGTTGTCTCTGTCTGTTTGTATGAAATTTTTTTTTTCTCTTGCAATACTTAGAACAATGCTAAATAAATACCATGTATTATTATTTCTATCTGCAGCCGGTGCCCAAAGAAGATGTTGTCTGTGTCAGCAAAGAGGCGGTCGAGGACAAAAACTCTGTCAGTCTAAAACTCAAGGCCTCCTCCAACTGTGTAAGTTCAGAAAGCTCCTTCTGTCTGTTTATGTATATATGTATACCTGCTCTTTACAGTAAAGGTGGTCTGTGCAGCAGAAATCTTACAGGGCCGTATGATCTTGGCGGGGTGCAAAATGTTCTTGCACATGCATGCTTCCACACATACCAACAAAGTACACAGAAGAAAGGAAAATAGTCTCTAGCTTGGTTTTGATGCCATTCTGAGTTGGCCATGAGCTTACTGAACATAAGCTCAGTAGGAATCTATTCCTTATTTATGACTGTTTTATCTCCATTTCCCATAAATCAGTGAAGCTGGAGAAAATCCAACATTTTTAACATAGTCTTCTTCTTTTGTTGGGTGGAAAGTCCAAGAGATTTCTTTTGCATGTTAGGCAGGGTATGGATTGAGCTGTGAGGGCAGAGGGAGGGGAGCACCATGGGTGGGCTCAGTGCTGCCGCAGAATATGAGATGTACAGAGGCCTGGCATCGCAGCGTGGAGGTGTTTATGTTCAGAAACACAAATTCCTCAATTTCTCAGGATAACAGCCTTGAGTTCTACAGGAATCGTGGCACTCATGTCGATGTCTGCAACCACTAGATGTGATTTCAGCTCATGGAGAAAATACATTATTTATCATTTAAACAATGTGTAAACAGCTGAAAAGAGAATACACAAAAGAGCGGCCCTTGGGTTCTTGGTCATAAACATCAAATATAAGCAGAGAAGTCATATTTGTTTTTAAGATATTGAAAGGACTGGCTTACATTAAGTTATCCAATTTGGTATTTCTGATCCGAGACTGAGAAAGGATGATGGGGTTGTAAATAAAGCGGGTGTTGGTGATAACTCAAATCCAGCTGTTTCCTTAAGAAATACAGCCGTTTCTGAGCTCGCTTTGCACAGAGATCCAATACAGAGCTTCCTATGATAAAGATTTCCAGGAAGAGGTCACTGTGTCCTACCCATAGCTGTGCATCTAACAATCTGATCTTGGATCAATGGCTCCTACAGTGCAGCAGATCCTGATGTTTGGATTACAGATGATATCAGGGAAAAGGTTGTGCACAGGGTCGTGATAGCCCTTATCGGATTAAAGACAAAAAAAGAGGAGGAAACAGACAAAGAGGGATAAGAGGGGGAGTGGAGATTCAAGGCGTTATTGTAGGCAGCTATTGAGATTTGGAGAGAGCTTATTATTTGGGATAACTGTTGAATTTCACATTGTGCAATCTAGAAATTAATAATTTCAACTGTTCAAATGTTGAAACGAAAAATGTTTCAATACTAATCATCTTTTATTTTGGTATCCTCGCAGGAAGACACAAAAAAGAAGATTGAAAGTGTTCTGCAGGAGCTGTGTGGTGAAGACTGTAAGCTAGAGATCTACCAGGAGGACAACACAGACGAAATCATTGTATCTGGGAAATATGTTGAAGGTGAGTGACGTCCTGTGGTAGTGAATATGATACAAAAAGATAAACAAAGTACTCATAATAGGTGTTATTCAGTGTTTATAGTTTCTGATGAGTGGTCAATAAAAGGCTGCTCTAAGCAGCAATCGCTTTTCCTCCAAGCAACATTTAATATCAGCTTCCTTGCTCCAAACTTCACACAATCTATTTTACTTTGCTTGCAATTGTGATGCTTTACCTTTTTTTTCCATCCTGATAGTGTAGCAATCTGTTAAGAATAGGGATGGGTACCGAGCCCCGGTATTAAAGGGGCCCCGGGGCTGAATTATTAAAGACCGTGGTACCGTTAAGCTCCGACGTTATCGGTCTTTTTATCGGTACTGGAGACATTTAAAACATATATGTCATATCTATTATTGCTACATAAACATTATATTGCAGTCTTAGTGTCGCCAACTCCGTTTCTAACATGCAAAAAGAAAAGAAAAATGCGTCTATGATGTATTTTCGATCTTTCAAATCCAGACGAGAGATCTCTCTCCGCTGTCTGTGTGCGAGGGGGCGGGGCAGTTTACACACACGCAGCTGCTACATGCATGCAACACACACACACAGAGGAGATGGCGGAGAGAACTAAGCGCTCCAAGGTGTTGTTAAACTTTACCCGTCTCGATGTGGACAATGCTCGTTGCCAAAAGTGCAATAAGAGTTTAGCATGTAAGGGCGGTAACACGAGCATTTTGTCTAAACATTTAGCAAAAGTGCACCACATTCAGACGGAGAAATGCACCGTTTTCAACTGTCTTTCTAGTAGCTCTGTAGCCCCATCCACGAGTAACTTTTCCACGTCAGGTATTATGTATGCTAGCAGCAACACACGGAGTTAACTCAATTAAACAAACATGGGTTAATGATTAGAGGTAACCGAGTTATTTTGTTAAAGTTTCAGCTATTCTGTTTACAGTTCTGTCATCAGATTATTTAGTACGATTTGTTAAAACACTTGTTTATTTTGATGTGAAATATTATTTATTTAATTAATTTTGTTTAGTTAATTTACCTTTTTTTTTCTTTCAAAAGAACCGATAAGAATACCGTTAAAGGACCGGATCGATAAGCGGTATCGATAAAAGTAGTAGTACCGTTAAAATCTTAACGATACCCATCCCTAGTTAAGAAGCATCTCTTTCTGCTCTAAAATGTAGTGACAGGAAAACACTAACAAACATATTTTCTTTGTATTATTTGCAGATGACGTTGCAGGCATGGCTGAGAAGTTCAACAATGACAACATCAAAGACATGGTACAGTACCACGTATATTTTGCTATAGAAATTCTATTTATCATGTCCTGATTGTACAATCAGTGTGCGAAAAAGCACACGTCCCACCCTCCGGGACGTGTTATTTACAATATCGGACATGTAGATCTTTCAATTGACTTGTCCGATGGACAAGTGACGTTTTTCGCCCATATTTATTGACAAATTATTGATAAATTCAGTTTACAAAAGGCAGAAGTAATTCGCAAATTGTCCGTGTCCGCCATTGTTGTGGTTTTGCTTGTCGATTCCTAAGGAAATGCATCTCGCCGCTTTCTGTACTGTTAGACGTGGCGGGGTGGGACGTGTAGCACAGTGGCAGGCTTGGGAAGCAAAACTCGGTTCCGAGTAAGAACAAATAACAATTGTCCGGTACCGGGATTAATAAGAGTTGTGAGGACATGAGGCGGAGGCCGAGCCCCGCGGACCGTAGCTCTCTCTCCCTATGCTCCGTATCGTGTTGCTGTATCAGCTGATCGCTGCACGGCGCAGCTCAGCGTCTCTCTCTCTCTCTCTCTCTCTCTCTTTCTACACACAGCGGATTCGCTGCCCGTTTAAATTTGTCAAACTTTCTTATGTTCTTTCTCTAACACGTAATGAAGGTTATTAAGCGTTTTAGCTCCTATATTGTTAATATTGACCGCCATTTCCTTTATGAATTAAATCAGCCTCCCTGTCTGTGTCCTCGCGCTGTCCTCACATCCCCGGACCCCCAGACTCGGAGGAGCACAGGGATGTCAGTATTGTTTATGAAGCAGGGTATAGAAAGTACATTATTGAAATGAAAATACTATTTATTTACTTTTACAAACAGTGAGCAGCTGGGCAGCTGCAGCATGTGTATTGCAGGACATGTGCACAGACTGTATGGTTGGACTCTGTCTCACAGGCAGGTTGCAGTGTAACATCAGAGGAGACTGGGCCAATTGTACATTCTCAAACTGCACCACTTAGAACTAACTAAACAATTATATTTATATAATTGTATTCAATAACCGTAACTAAATTAAACAGTATGAAGTGATTTGTAAATAGGAATACAGATTTGACTTAATGTTTTCATAAATATGTTTTTCTCCCAGTTTGTCATGGGACTTATTTTTACCCTCTCAAAGAACCGGAATCGAGAACCGAAAATAACCGGAATCGTTAAAATCCAAGCGATACCCAACCCTATGTGTGATGCAGTCAAATCTTACAATAAAAACCGTGGGAAAATGTAAAATACGATGCCGATCTATTTTTCTGGACAAGTGAAAAATGTATTTGGACAAGTAAATTGCCAAACTCACTTGTCCATGGACAAGTACTCTCTAAAAACTTTTTCTTACACTGGACAATAGTATAGTAGTGGTGTGGCATTGTGAATTATTCAGATCATTCTGGAACTGCAGCGTCATGTATAAGCTGGTATTCAATGTCACATATCCAGCTAACATCACACCATGCAATATAAAGGGACATATCCACACGACTCAGCCACCGCAGATTTTCTGGTTGCCTAATAATCAAACTAGACAGGGGAATATACTGGGGAGAAGCAAAAACACTGGCTGAGTGTGAAGACTTAAATCCTCAAGCTGCCAGGCTGTCAGTTTGAGTGACAAACAAAAAGCCCACAAACAGACCATTTGTCAGCTGCAAAGCATTTTCTCTGCTACCCTGGGAGCAATCTTGGGTTATGGGTGTGCCTGTCACACCCCTCTGCCTCTTTGCTTTCCACATGCACTACATTTCAGTTTTTACTAGACTTTAGACAGAAGAAACCTTTCGTAATTAAGCAGTGTTCCAGCCAGTCTATAATGCCATCCGCTCACCGTCATCTTTTTGTTTTGACACTTCTTTGAAGTAAGAGGAAATACTGCTAACTCTCTAGATACAGCTTCGTAAACAAAGGCATGGGGTGGGGTGGTTCCCTTTCTAACTTTAAGACACAATAGATAACATTAACCGGATAATAAAAAGATTTCCTCCTGCTGGTATAACAATGTACACCGTAACACCTTTTTGTGTACGTCATGTGTTCATGCGTGTCGGATACAGTTTGTACCTAGATAGGTTTCAAGGACTTGTTTGCAGACACAAACACATGACTCATGTTTTTTGTTCTTGTTTTTGTCCTCAGACGGATGTGGAGGAGGCTAGTCCTCGTTGGGGGAAGAGCTCTAAGCTGGTTCTGGTTTCCTTGCTGCTGGCTGGCTTGTTGCTGGCTGCTCTGCTGGTAGCCGGTTACTACCTCAAGACCCATCGCAAGAACTCTAAAGGAGTCAGACTGGTGAGTGGATTAATGGAGGTGTCACTGTTAATGCCTTCTGAGCCACAAATCTGTAGTTGTTTATACTTCGGGAATCATTAAAGTTGTCCAAGACATCATTGTTCATCATCTGGTTTAAGTTTTTTTTTAACCCGACTACCTTTAAAATAAATCCCACGTAGACATGTTCTTTCTATCCTGTATTGCCTTTGGTGCTTAAACTGTGTGGAGAATAACATCATGTGTGGCAATGACGCAATTACCTTTACTGACCTAAGCTTAAATAATTTGGCCCCACAAGATCCAGTTCACTTAGGAAATTGAACACCGTGACTGTGTACATATGGATTTTAGGTCAAACGTATGGTTATCCTCCGGTCAATTCCTCACTCAAGGGAGGAAATGCTTGGCTCACATGTCACGTTAACTCAAAGCAGCATTGGTGCTTTATGCTTTTTTCTACTCCAAATCCCATTCCAGGGGGCAACAGATGGTTTTAGTTTTTACTAAAGCTTGTGACATCACTTCTCAAAGCGTTTACATATGGGGGCACACCCATATGATGGTTAGGATGAAAGAGATTGCTGAATTGCCAACGCTTGTTGTCTTATTTATTGAATAAGTGTCTGGCAGGGGAATGAAATGTTATCCCCAATTTTCTTGCAGAAAGACAAAGCATATCCCCAAACTTTAAAAAGTGCTTAACCAAAGGTTCAAGGGTTTGTTTCAGCTAGAACCAAAATGAAACAACAAACATGCATGCACATTGTTAACCACCCAGTAGTAAAACAAATTACCAAAATGCTTCTGAGTGCTCACAGATGAAACCATTAAACCTCATTAACAAAGAATGCATTTGTTAAACGCCCAAAACAACACATTTTCAACAACACACTTTCTTGCTTTTTCTGGCATGTCTAAGTTGACAGTAAAAGTAAACTTGTTGGTTTTAATGTGCATCTTTAACGTGTATGAGCTCTGATGGTCGTGTTTCTCTTTTCCTAGGCTGATACCTTCCAAGTGGATGAGGAGAACCAGGCTAACACCCTGGTGTCAGTGGCCCCTCTACCCCAGGAGCCCGTCGACAAGCCCACCACCAATGGGGAGTCTCCACCAGAAAATGGGACCAACCCCGGACCCACCACTAACGGACACTCTGCCACCCAGACCCCGGTGGCTGACACGGAGATGTGAATCTCGACACCCATGACATCCTGTTCTACCCATCACCCACCAGGACACACTACCCACAAGCCCCTCTGCTGCCTCAGAGACTGTCAACACTGACACAAATTCAACAAGAATCCACCAATTACATTCACCTCCCCTCTTCCGCACTGCAAATCTCAAGACAATGATGACAACAATGATGAAGCTCATGACTATGATGACGATATTGACAATGCCTGTAATGTGAAAAGTTAGGGATCACTGGCCTTTGCTGGTGTCAAGAGGAGCCTACATACGCTGTGTTTGGGACTGAGGCTGCTCAGCAGGGAGCTGACTGGGATTTGTTAACTGCCCTGACTTCCATCTAGTTGTACAATCATTGTAGAAAACCCAAATAATGCCAAATATGTGCTGTTGATTCCCAACAAAGAAGGAGCCAATGCTCTATTGTGTTAATGCACAAATGTGGTGCAATGAAACCAATGAAGCCAGGCAGTTGAATGAAGACCAGCTTTTGTACAGTTTTTAAAAAGGACTGATGCTCACTGCTGGATTCTTTTTTTTCTTGTTTTTTTCCAGGAAATTATGTTTTCTTTTCTTTTCTATTTGCCTCGACCTTGTTAAGACCTTTAAAGTGTGACATGGGCAAAAAAGTGAAAGAAAAAACATAAATGTTCTATTTACTGAAAGTTTTCTATATTTTCTCACAGATTGTCAAACTGAAAAAGTGTTACAAATACAACTGCCATTTTTGTAAAAGGAATTTCTTGTTACCGTTCTTAACCATTCTTTAAGTATTAGCAATGTACAAAATAGATAAATGAGACGGCAAGCATATTCTTTGGTTTTAGTGATGATTAAATAATGCTACAAAGTTATTCATAACATGGAATTGTCAGCAGAAAGCTATTAGTATTTGCCTCAATGCTTTAGACTGATAAGCATAATTAACAACATGACGTTTAATTGGTCCAGATTTAATTGGGAAAGGTCGGAAAGTACATTTCTATTTTTGTGATATTGTGGTGATTTCATGATGACAGTAGTGTACAGTTTTAGTTTTTCTATAACACATCGAAAGTTTACTCTCACTATTGTCTTTCTGAATGAGACGGAGCAGCAGCATTTTGAAATTCAGAGAAAAAGGGAAAAAACACAGAAAAACTAACTTTTAAAGAGTTTTAAAGTTGCGAAACTGATATATGAAACTGCCATTACATTTCGACACAACATAAAGCAGGTTCAGCATTCCCGAGTTAGACTTTATCTCCTTGTTGATATTAAACCTGTTTTACATCTGTGGTACACATTTTTTAGCTTCTCTATGGAACAACTGGCTGCTTTCGTAATGTACTGCATGTGTAAATAAGCCTGCTTTCTATGTTAGTATTACCTGTGCCTGACTCATAAACTGTGATTGTTGACAATATCTTTGTGGGTCGTCTTAAGTTTGATTCTGTGGAGCTTACTTGATTTTTGAACCGAAACATTTAAATACATACATCAAAATTCCTCGACGCCAGGTGTCGTCGTTAATTTTTTTTCACATTATGAAATGTTTAGCTGTACTCAGGAATGTACAGCATGTACATGTGTTCTGTATATTCAAGATATGTGGTTTCCAATGGTTTTTAACCCAGCTACTTGGTATCTGTTGTCTACCATCTAAACATAGACGTATAGAAGAACTACATACTCGTTATCCTTAACGACCAGTCAAACAGAATAAGTCCCTGGCTAATTTAATCTATTTACTATTCTAAAAACAATAGACCAACATCCCATCATGCAAAGCAGTAGGCTCCTGGTTGATTTGATAACTAAATTATGATTTATTACGAGCCAACACATTTTTATTTAATCTCCAAAGGAAATTACAAATTAAATGGGCTTGGATTAAAATAGACATTTGAACTTGTCATTCCTAAAATGTAAATGATATGAAGCACAGATCAAAGACTATTATAGAAACACTGGAACAAGAAACATTTATTTTCTCCCACGAACCAAAGGTTTAATTACGCATGGTTTTACATTGATATGAAAATCAGTAATTTGACTAATGCAGAGAAGTGAATAGCCCGAAGAACTGATGAGTGTAGTTTGAATGTTTATTATGAAAAAACAAACGTGGTATTCAAAACATACCATTAGCCAAATATGTGTCAGTCTAAAGAGCTCAATGTTCATACAACACTCTTTAAGGATTGGCAAATGGTAGTTATATTGTATAATGCATATATCGGTTTGCGCTTATATAATGCTACAAAGTCAGTGACAAAGGAAGCTTTTAATAACACAAATATCAATATCAGAAACATTTAATGAGATCAGTATTAATCTATTTATTATGGGGCTACGTTTTGTCTAATAGAGTGGCATAAAATATGCAACTTAACATGTAATGTTGTCTTTATTCCATTATCTAGCCTTAATGACAGCTGTTTTGGAATGACATGATTGTTCGCAAACAAATTCAAGGCAATCAAGACTTTCCATTAAGCCTATTGTATTAATTTGAATGCCCTTAATTTGTATCAGTACCTGTATCACCTGGGTATTTTCATAACAGCCTAGAATGCACTGTGATTGGGTGCTTGTTGCTCCTTCCAGTGTACTTAAGACCCTTGACAAGAGATAACTCCACAGACTGGAACATCAACTCAATATGGAGCAAAGTGCACTCGGGCTTCTCATCCTTGCAAGTCTTTTCAAGTTGGACCTCTGTGGGTGGAAGTATGTCGATGTAAGGATGACATGGTCAGAGGCCACTCAATACTGCAAAAATCATTATATCGATCCGTCTTCAATCTGCAACCAGGTGCAACATGATCAACTTATGGCGAAACATCAAACTTACATGCGTAAAAATGCGTGGATGGTATCCTACCAAGATGTGGACGGAACGTGTACAAAATCGGACCATTCGTATGCAGTTCGAGTTAGAACCAGTTGTGTTGTACTAACTGAAGAAGGCTGGCTCAAAACGAATTGTAACCAGAAATACCCTTTCTACTGCTATAATGAAGAACCGGTCTTGGTGAAAGAAAACAAGACGTGGGAGGAGGCGATGGAGCACTGTCGCTACCAATACACCGACCTGGTGAGCCTCAACACAGGAGATGATTTGGTTCAAATCCTGCAGACCAGCGCGGAAGCCCAGACAAACCACGTGTGGACCGGAATGCGCTACCTGGCGGGCAGCTGGCTGTGGGTGAACGGGGACAACATGACAAGCCAGGCATGGGGCCAAGAGGGGCCGCCCCAGTGCCCCGCTTGGACTCACCACTGTGGGGCCCTCGCACGAGAGGAAAAGCACCTGGACAGCTGGGACTGTGCAGCCAAACTCAACTTTGTCTGCTTTTAAAATACTTGGATATATCTTGATTAGCATGGAAATATAGAAGTTATAGAGATATGTTGGTGCATTATAAGGATATCCTAGTATGTCCCACTCAATTAGAAAAATATAAAAGGTAGTCTAATGTAAATGTCAGAAAAAGGCAGCATATTATTATATACCATACTTTTCTTATCCTTTATAAAATGGATTGCTCAAGTTGTCCTTCATATATATATATATATATATATATATCAGTGTCAGGGAAACTCATTAAGAAATGAAATTGATGTGATTTGGAAATGTAAACATAATTATATAGATGTTTATTGGTAAACTATTTAACATAAATGATCAAATGTGACTCATTACCTGCCTATGACATTTGTTATGTACATTTTTTTCCGAAGACATACTCATTCAATCAATGTCCTTATGATTGGTGCAAATAGATACTAAATATTCATGAAGGCCACCTAGTGTTTCCATGGATAAAAATAGAAATAGTAAAACATCTGCTAATTGGTTCACTGACATGACAACTAATATTACTTTGGTATACTATCACCAACTAAATATTATCTACATCATACAGTATGCCTTTTGAGCATTGTTATGTAACAATTGAATATCCTTATATAAAACCTGTTTGTGTTCAATCTGTATCTTAACAACATGTTCTAATGCAAGAGTGTTTTGTGACAAAAAGTCAATGACCTATGCACTCCCGATGGCCGTGAAGCAGATTCAGTCACACAACAAAATGTCAAAAAGCCACACGTCCTTCTGGGTGTTGATACTCTGGAGAGGGAATGTGTGTGTGTGAAAAGCCTGACTGTATGTGTAGGTGTGTGTGCACAGCTGATGTAGCAGCAGTAAATTAACCGCTGCTGTCATTCTAGCTGATGTGACCTTTTTCAACCCTTTTTGTTACACCCTGACAGCACATACATGTCTGCTGTTACGGTTCACTTACCGAGCCCACTGGGCTAGAGGCTTCTGCCGAGCTGAGTGGGTGCAAAGGTCAGCGCCGTGTTTGCTGATAGCCACTTGGCAATGACTCTGAACATGGCTGTATCGCTCCATCGCTGAACTCCTGCAACAACAAATAATATCCAAACATATGAAAATGTCAGTCCTTAAAACATCAAATATCACATTTGCCACACAATCAAGGACAATTTATTAGCACTATGTTTTACTATAGGGCCTAGGCTACCTGCGCACATTTTTTTCCATTAATTTGGTGTGCATATCTTGCTTAATAAAACTTTAACATGTGGACATCATACCACTCTACTAAAACCCCAAACTTGTCACAACATATCAAAATATCAGGTAATCTGTCATACAATCCTAAACAATTTTTTAAAGCAATGCAATGTATAACCAGTTGTGGAAAAAGTAATTACATCTTTAATTTGCAGTTAAAAATTTGCCATGGTAAAAGTACAGACATACTTGAAGCAACATGTACTCAGGTGCTAAAATGAATAGTACTCTTTATCCAGAATAACCCCTTTCAGATTAATAAGAGATCATACAGTATGCTATGCTACACATATTATTGGTTTAATATACCACAACAAATGAGCATTTAAGTCAAGTTGAGTTAACCACTTTATATGGAGAGGATAGTACACAACAACAGTGCACATTTCTTTAAAAATGAACCTCCTATAAAACAATTTTCAAATATAGTTGTTGGTTAAAAAGGAGGCTACAATATTCTCATTAAGTAAAAAGTATCTCAATTAGCCTACGAATGCAAATTACTTTTCACTGCAGCACACATGAAAAATAAATAGTCACTACTCACTAACACTTTGACAGCATGCAAAAACCACCTGGAGAGAATGAAATTTGGGTAGAGCTAAACTTAGTATTAATTGTGTTCCCAGTCAAGAACACCCCAAACTAAACACTGTATCTCCACCTACTGGGAGTCATTCGTAATTTCAACTCATGGTCGCTGTTGAAAAAAGATCTGATTAATACCAGAGAGGTCTGAATACTCGAAACTGAGCTCACGTGGTGTTGTTTTCGGCCTGGGAAGTTTACAGTATGTGCTTGGTGTTTACCTGCTAAAACAGTGTTGCTAGGCGACTAATGGAACAGCTTGTTCTCTTGTCAAATACTTTTAAGGTTGTATGCGTTTTAAGCCAAACCAAAGACCAAAAACTTGTACTAAAATAAAATAACACCAGTTTAATCATGTACTTACTTGAGAAGAAGTGTGTGTGTCAAGGTACGACGGGCACACCTGTCATTAAGGTTCTCTGATCTGAACTGGGGGCTCGGTTGATATCCCGCCAAAACGTGACTGACGTACGTGCCAATTACTGTAAGGGGAAAGTGAGTTACGTCACTGACCGTAAATTAAACTGACATATGAGTTCTTATTATACATCCGTGGAATCCGACAAAGTCAATATGGTCTAGCTGCGGCCGCGGCCGCGGCCAGTACACGACACTACACGACACGCCCCCTACACGACACGCCCCCTACACGACACGCCCACCTGACACGACACTACGGTGGCTGAGAGACCGTACATGGCAGATTAAAAACGAATTGCAAATGTTATTGTAGCATTTTAAGCAACTATTAGGCAAATAAATTAATAACCTAGTCTATCCGTTTGAGACACAACAGTATAACTTTCAACCCAAATCATTTTGTCAACAAAACGGTGGTTTAGTAAACTTTTTTTAATATATAAAATAGGTTTTAATGAGATAATCTATTAATTATGTTTGTCTAACTGCTACACATGTATATACGGTGGCCCTGAAGTGCAAAACACCACAGCATTTCAGAAAACACAACAGCATTTCAGAAAACACCACAGCATTTCAGAAAACACAACAGCATTTCACAAAACGCTGCAGCATTTCACAAAACGCCGCAGCATTTCAGAAAACACAACAGCATTTCAGAAAACACCACAGCATTTCAGAAAACACAACAGCATTTCACAAAACACAACAGCATTTCACAAAACACCATAGCATTTCAGAAAACACAACAGCATTTCACAAAACGCAGCAGCATTTCACAAAACACCACAGCATTTCACAAAACACCACAGCATTTCAGAAAACACAACAGCATTTCACAAAACGCCGCAGCATTTCACAAAACGCCGCAGCATTTCACAAAACACAACAGCATTTCACAAAACACCGCAGCATTTCAGAAAACACCGCAGCATTTCAGAAAACACCACAGCATTTCAGAAAACACAACAGCATTTCACAAAACGCCGCAGCATTTCACAAAACGCCACAGCATTTCAGAAAACGCCACAGCATTTCACAAAACGCCGCAGCATTTCACAAAACCGCAGCATTTCAGACACCACAGCATTTCACAAAACACCACAGCATTTCACATTGGACGGAAAGGGTATTCCTTTAGGGAGAACACTTCTTGTTTGTGATTGGACAGAGCCAGCCAGAGAAGCACTGCTGTGATTGGTTGTTTTTGCTGCCAGTCAAGAAATGACGCTTCGTGATTGGTCAGCACCCGACAGCGCAATATGTCCCAACACATCAGCTGTTAGCTGTTAGCACACACTCAGAGCACACAGCTCCTCATATCTGTTCAGAAACTGGACAAAAGTTAAACATGTACAAAACACAGACTGTCTATGTCATGGCGAATACAGTCGCTGCTTTATTTATGTCTGTATGGCGTTGTTGTGAGTGTGGACGGAGCAGCTACAGGTTAGTTTAGCCTGATCGATCCGATTCCATTCAGAAAACACGCATTTTAAAAGCTTTTCGCCTGCCGTCTTGTCTGCACACTTGTCAAAGCATTAATTCATGGTTTTTACTAACCGGTATCAGTATGTAGTTACTTCGGCATCACTTTGAAACGTGTATTACAATTAAATCACGGTCAAATATGTTCATTTTGTTGTAGTTGGTATCTCCCATAGGATTTACATAGAGATACGCCCCGCCCCCTCTCCAGCGCGTCTTGTTTGAATAACAGGCAGGAGCAGGAGCAGGAGCGGCTGTCACAGCTGACAGCCGCGGTGAAACTCGAGCGATTAGAGCGATGCGAATTTGGGTAGTCTACCGTAGTATTTACATGGAGATAAGTCCCTTAAAAACCATGAATTAATAAAGCATTAATTCATGGTTTTTTCGCATCGCTCTAATCGCTCGAGTTTCACCGCGGCTGTCAGCTGTGTCATTCAAACAACGCGCTGGAGAGGGGGCGGGGCGTATCTCCATGTAAATCCTATCGGAATCGGATCGATCAGGCTAAACTAACCTGTAGCTGCTCCGTCCACACTCACAACAACGTCATACAGACATAATAAAGCGGCGACTGTATTCGCCATGACATAGACAGTCTGTGTTTTGTACATGTTTAACTTTTGTCCAGTTTCTGAACAGATATGAGGAGCTGTGAGCTCTGAGTGTGTGCTAACAGCTAACGGCTGATGTGTTGGGACATGTTGCGCTGTCGGGTGGTGACCAATCACGAAGCGTCATTTCTTGACTGGCAGCAAAAACAACCAATCACAGCAGTGCTTCTCTGGCTGGCTCCGTCCAATCACAAACAAGAAGTGTTCTCCCTAAAGGAATACCCTTTCCGTCCAATGTGAAATGCTGTGGTGTTTTCTGAAATGCTGCGGCGTTTTGTGAAATGCTGTTGTGTTTTGTGAAATGCTGTGGTGTTTTGTGAAATGCTGCGGTGTTTTGTGAAATGCTGCGGTGTTTTCTGAAATGCTGCGGTGTTTTGTGAAATGCTGTGGTGTTTTCTGAAATGCTGCGGTGTTTTGTGAAATGCTGTGGCGTTTTGTGAAATGCTGCGGCGTTTTGTGAAATGCTGCGGTGTTTTCTGAAATGCTGTTGTGTTTTGTGAAATGCTGTGGTGTTTTCTGAAATGCTGCAGCGTTTTGTGAAATGCTGTGGTGTTTTGCACTTCAGGGCCACCGTATAATACATCTGGCAGTCTAAGACAGCAAACTAAGCTTCTTTAACTGCTGCTAGAACACAATTTTACCATGGGGTATTTCTAACAAGACCAAAAAGATATACAAGGCTTCCAAAACAGAAGAAACCAACTCAATACAGTATTTGAATTTCCTTCAAAACGACAAAAGCACTAATAAAAACCAAATAACAATAACATAAAGGAAAAGTACTTGAAGTGGTTACCTGTTATAAATACCTTGGTATCTGGCTTGATGATTGCCTCTCTTTTAAACTTCAGGTCAATAATCTGCTTAAAAAGCTGAGGGTTAGGCTAGGTTTCTTTTTCAGAAACAAGTCCTGTTTCTCGCTTGAGGCCAGGAAAAGGCTTTGTGACCTTTTGACCTGTGCTGGACTATGGGGATCTGATCTATATGAATGCACCTGCCCATTACCTGATCCAGTTAGATGCCCCCTATCACAGTGCGCTGAGATTTGTTACTAACTGTAAAGTACTTACTCATCACTGTACCCTGTATGCCAGGGCAGGTCTGCCTTCACTAACTGTTCGGAGGCTCAGTCATTGGTACATATTCATCTATAAAGCCATGTTGGGTATCTTATATCTGCTCTCTGATCACACGGAGAGTTGCAAGTAGCTATTGCCTGAGATCTCATGATGTGTTTTGTTACATGTGCCAAGTGCAAGGACTTGAAACTGAGCAATTGGTTCCAATGCATGATTTTAAAGCTTGGATAGATGCTATGCAATTTGATACTGTTGGTCATTGTCGATAGGTATGTAAATGTAGCCCTGTAAATATGTTGTATGATGTCCTTTTTGTTTTCTGTTGTTTTCTGTTTTCATGTGTAACCGACTTTGCTGCAGGTCTCCCTTGAAAAAGAGATCGATGATCTCAATTGGATTCACCTGGTTAAATAAAGGCTTGAAATGAAATTACATCTGATGTTAGAAATATGAATATAAGACTAACAATTATAATATGTTTGCTAAAGGAGAATATTTGTATCTTATAAAATGATTCCTATAACATCTTCTGTATAACAAGTCCTATTTGCAATGACCTAAAAATGGTTTTCAACGCACAAGGTAACCCTTCTCTTGCGTTCGGTCATACCCCCTATCCCATACTATTTTCGGTCAAAATTGGCCGGTGTTTTGCACAGTGATATTTCTGGAACCCCTTATCCCATTTTGATGGTTGACATCTCATTTGAACAGTCAAAGCCAGAATGACAGCAGGGGTGAATTTCATTTTATAATTTTGCAATAACTCAAAGATATGTTTACTGTATATTATAAAAATGCTTGTCATGTAGGCATACTGGAGATGGAAATGCTTTAGTCAGTGTTGTAGCTGAGATTCTTACCGTTCCAATGATGTATGGGATGTATTAATAATAACTTGGATTTATATAGCGCCTTTCATGAGACCCAAGGTCGCTTTAAAAAGAAGAACAGGAGTAGAAACAAACATAACAAAAGGCAGTCAGACGAACAGTTAGACAGACAAAACAACAAATAGATTTGGGGCCAAAGGCCTTGGCAGACAGATGGGACTTGAGGGCCCTTTTGAAGGCGTCAAGCGTGGGGATGTTGCAGATCTCCGCAGGGAGAGCGTTCCAGAGAGTGGGGGCTGCCATACTGAAGGCTCTGTCCCCGAAGGATCGCAGGTTGGTGCGGGGGGCCAGAGTCTGAAGACCGCAGGTTCCGGGGTAGGGCATGTGGGAATTGTATTGATTTGATACAAGCAAGCCAGTGTTTCATTGTGTACTTTCAACTACAGTATATGGTCCGGCAAGTTCAGCATTCACTGTGATGAATATAAAATAAGACACTGATACCGTTTTCCTCAATGAACATTTATTGAACAGAACATCATGTGGAAAATCAGAGGGGCACCATTCAAGCTGGTCTGCTTAAAAAAAAAAAAAAAAAATAACCTTTTAAATTGATCCCAACAGTAAAATCAACATGATTTTAAATAAAAATGTAAGCAGCCAGGATTGACCTGCAGGAGGTTAAAGCCTATTTAAAAACTCCTCGGAATCCAAAGCTCTTCGGAATCTTTCACTGAAGTCCTTCAGCCTTTGTTGTGCTTCCTCACTCATGTTCTTGGCGAGGTCATGGGCACAAAGTTCCATCTCACTGATAAGACAAGATGGAATAAAGAAGTCATATATATAATATTATGAATTCATATGCATCAGGGGTTGTACACTTGAATGGAAATTGTATTAGCATTCTCCTCATGTTTCCAGCTTACCTCCAGTCATACTCGGCCTAATAGTTGCTTAAAATGCTACAATAACATTTGCAATTCGTTTTTAATCTGCCATTTACGGTCTCTCAGCCACCGTAGTGTCGTGTCAGGTGGGCGTGTCGTGTAGGGGGCGTGTCGTGTCGTGTAGTGTCGTCAATTCGCTTTTAATCTGCCATGTACGGTAATGTCTCTCAGCCACCGTAGTGTCGTGCCAGGTGGGCGTGTCGTGTAGGGGGCGTGTCGTGTAGTGTCGTGTAATGGCGTGTACTGGCCGCGGCCGCAGCTAGACCCTTCTCGACAAAGCAACAACTCGATGTATGGCTTTGTCGTTGCTACAGCTCCGGAAAAATTTAGAAACCACTCAAAATGTTTCTTAAATCTCAATCTCTACATGTATGGCAGCCATTCCAGTGTCTGTTGAATTCCAACACTGAGAAATGTTGTCAGTAGTTTATGGAATAAAAAAAGCATGTTAATTTTACTCGAAGACATAGCCTACATAAATAGTAAAACCAGAGAAACTGATAATGCTGCAGTGGTCTCTTAATTTTTTCCATAGCTGCATATGCTCTATTATGCCATGCAATAATCTATAATGGATCAGAATCAGAAATCAGAATCAGAAACGGGTTTATTGCCAGGTAGGTTCACACATAGCCTACGAGGAATTTGACTTGATGTCATGGTGCATACATAAAATATAAAACAAAAAATCTTTAAGGACACTGTAATAAAATATAGTTAAATAGCAATAAAATAAAGCAGTAATTTACAGTGAAATAGAGTGCAGTGAATTATAAAATATAGAATATGAAATAAGATATGGTGTCAAAGAAAAATAGAGAAACTAAAATAGCACAATTCCCCCCGAAAACCTGTAGCCATTTATCTCTTCTCACAAGTTGCATTCAGTACAAGTAGGCTAGTAGTAGCATAAATAGGAGTATAATTATTGTAGAAGCCTAGTATGGGACAAATTACTATATTTAGGCTAAATCATAAGTAGGCCTACAACATTATGTAGACATGCTATAAACCACTTCTTCAAATATTTATATAATGTCAATTCAGACAATTTCCCTACCAAATTAAGAACATGGTCATGCAAAAGAGCAGTCAAAAAGCATAAAGCTAAACACACACTTATATTAAGCTTAAACACATCCACTTGTCCAATCCAACTGTGTTACACTGTAAGGTTACACTGCCATCTGCTGCAACAAAAACGAAACTACAATTTAGACGTTTTTTATTTTTTGTCTTGTCACCTCACAAATTGATGCAGGTTCTACGGATTACAAAACACTTGTTATACAAGAAAAGTAATCACATTGCCATAATGAATATACAATACAAATATGGCTATGACAATGTCTAGTAAGAAGACACCTAACAATCACCAGGGGATATAGTGAGATCAGAAGTAAGAATTGACAACAGTAGATTTATAGAATATACATAGCATACAATTAACCTTTTGGGCAATGACCTAGCCTATTTAAAATAAAGCAATTACTTCTGGCCTAATATGGGTTGTAAACAGTTCAGAAAAATGGATCTATCCGTGTTGGATGTTTCCTTTTTAATGAATTTAAAAAGGCATGATTAGAAGAAGAAGAAGAAGAAGAAGAAGAAGAAGAAGAAGAAGAAGAAGAAGAAGAAGAAGAAGAAGAAGAAGAAGAAGAAGAAGAAGAAGAAGAAGAAGAAGATGGACTTCAGTTTCCACTCTACACGCACATGCTTTTATACAGGTAGGCCTACATACAAATAGGCTTCACACAGTTATGTTTACAACATGCACATATACAAATAGACACAGCTATTATGCACACATGCACATGCATTGAGATAAGGTATAGTATATAGGATATAATATTTTACGGGGGGAAATGTAAACAAGTTATCACAAATGTACACATTTTCCGTAGGCCTATCGAATTTTTTCATTTCTTATTAGACCTTTTTATTCCTCGGGTTGGAAAAGGTTCCTCTAGGTTGCTTTAGAATATCCTAATATATTACACTACGTGACTGTCGACAGGCTGTGGCCCTTATACATAGAAATGTTTAGGCTACTCTTGTATAAAGAAAAGAATAACAGACTATCGGTACGACATGTGGAAGCTGCGTCAAATTGAGGTAGTTTACGGTAAAAACGGCGCCCTTTTACCATGTGATTTCACCGATGTTTGTAAACATGCGTCAACCACATGTGATTTTGACGATGAGGAAATAGTGTCCGGCCAACCAGCGGCCGGGGGTGTATCAGGGGCGGGGTTCCCGTGTTGCGCTATGGAAAATCGTACAACAGATACACAGTGATAAACGTGCCCTCCGATTGATAATAGAGACAATAAGGCTGAAACGGGAACGTAGCAACCTGAGGACCGGGTCTGAGAGGAACCGGCCGGGAAATGGACCTGCCCGCCTAGGAACAGAAGGGGAACATGAATGGGATGAAACACGTAAGTCATTTATGTTATTATAGGACGAGAGGAACATAATGCTGCGTATGGTGCGTAGAGAATACCACTATGCTTTTCATCACCACTCAACAACTGGGTGAATAGGTAATAAAGCGAGCCTAGAGGAGCTGTCGTAAAAGTGTAAAGAATATTGAAAGAAATAATATAAAAGTCAAGTGTTTGCAGGGAAACAGGACGCGGGGAGTTGTTTATGAAAAAGCCTGATGATACTTCAAAATCAAAAGTGTGTTCATCATCGACATGACAACAGGTAAATTAAACTGCGTCAGTGAGAGGGACCGAAACATGCAATCCAGAGGGAGCTTCCTCTGCGATGGTGGAACATGCTGCGACGGCGTGACAGCGATGTTGTTTCTGGATCTAAACCTTCCTTCTGGGCTGATTTTAATGATAAAACAAAGGTGTAAACAAAGCGTAAAGTCGGTGGGGATGGCGTGTGAAGGGAGAGCTCGGAATAGGATGCTGCGCAAGAGATGGATAGTGCGTAGCAAGAGATGGATAGTGCGTAATCCTGTTGTGGAAGGAGACGATGTTACGCAGTTCATATTGGCACGATCATTCAACACCTCATTTATAATATGTTATTAGAATGAACGTGTCCTCTTTCTCTTTATTTTTTTTAGAAAGCAGGATAAAGAGACTTTCCAAACATAGTCACATATTGACGCACGGAGGGTTGTGCTGTTGCTTGCGTAAGTCCAGAGGAAAACTTAGAGCAACACAATGGTGACGCAGCTTGCTTTATCTTTGAGATGTCAAACAACATTTGCTGCGTCACCGAGATCCCAGGAGGTCCTTTATAGTAATTCAGTCTTTTTATTGCGCACTTGATATGATGAAAACAAGCTCATTTCCCGAACCTAGGGGGGGCTATTGAGTAACAAAAACTTTAGGATGTATCATCAGCTGTGAAGGGATGTTGACATACAGTCATTCGTCATCTATAACCTGAATACTTACTGTTTTATTTTTCTTTTTCTATCTAGGGTCTATTTTATGTAATTTTACACAGATGACGAATTATGTAACTACAATACATGACACAAAGCCTTGAGCTTTCTCTGTTTTGTGAGCTGTTGTTGCTGTGAGAGAACCATTTAGCGGATTTGTCTCCCTTTACTAGATCTTGTAATGCACACCCGCCAAAGCACAATAGGACACTGAAATGCCTGATGGGATGTTGCTGTTGACACCAAAGTAGCTGGCCTCTGGCTCTCGTACATTTCCAGTGACCCCAGTGAGGGGAAGGCCTCCTGATGCTTACCTGCCAAAAGGGTGCGGGAGATAAAGTGATTCGTCACATCTTAGAGCGGTGAGGTGAAAATGAGGAACACAGGAGGAGCAAACTCCCTCCTGCCAAGCGGATTTGTTTGGTCAATGGGTGAATCAGCAGTCGCTTCTCGCGTTGCTAAACCACTGGCAAGAAAATGGAAAGAGAGAGAAAGCCTGAGAGAGAAGGGGAGGGGAGCTTTATTAAGTGTAGTAAATAGAAACTTGACTCCTGAGGGAATGTCACTATGGTAGTTTTAAAACCAGAGGTAAAGGTCATGGGAGGAAGTACAAGCTGATCTCTTAAAGAGTGTCAGGGGTGGCCTTACTGCAGCAACAACATCCCTTTTGCTTATTTGCATTATATGAAAACCAAAACTCCTGAATATTTTTTTACTGACTACCATATCCTCTGCAGTTGTGATGTTATCATGCCTTTGGAGGCTGACCAGTAGAACAAGTGACCCACTTTCACAGAAGAAAACGTGACCTCAATAGTTATTTTGCCATTCTTTCAGGGAGGGGCGCTGCTTCTAAAGTCAAACAAACAGAGGAGCCCAGTACAAGTGGGCTAAATGTTATGCACTCTAATACTTTATTCAAAGTTCTTGGACACATTTCACAATAAAAACAATCCCTGCTTTATCAGCTGAAGCTATTGCAATTCAGCAGATGTTGTTGAAGCCAAAACTAGATGCAGCAAAAAAGCAAAAGAGGAGGGGCCGCATAAATATACTGACCCATGTTTACAGCAGGGGGCCAGCATCACCTTTAGCCCACATACAACTTCAGAGGAAATGGTTAGTGACCCACTGCCTTTTAAAAACAAATCCTCCTTCACACAGATTATAGAATAGGAGGTGGCGCAGAGCCAAGAGATGACGGAGCTAAATTTAAACTCGGAGCGCTGCCGGCCTTGCTCGATGACGATGTATTAATAGACAAGTGTGTGGCAACACTGATTTGCATGTATCGTTAGCAGCTCCCCACCTAACAAGCTGCAAAAGTTTGTACAAAACGTCTGTAGACTCCTAAAAGGTATTTACTACGTTCTGTAAATATTTCTTAAAGATCTACAGTACATAGGAGATTGGAATAGTGACAATATTATTGGAAACCTGCCTAACCAGACACCTTGATGCCACATTTAACATCTTTATGTACGCATTTATCTCTAGTAAAAGCTCATAAAGCTGCACGTGTTATCAGCCACACATCTAATATTTCCCAACAGGCAGAGTGGGAGCCAGAAGAGGGTGACAAAATGTAAATCAACCCTTCCATCTGTGGCCTTCCAGTCTATTTCCACCCATCGCGCGGAAGATCGAACAAACAAAGCATCCGGCTCATCTGAACATGTTAAGGCTCCCTCGCCTTTGCACATTTCGCAATATGTTGCTCCGAAGAGAAGATGATGCAACGTAGACGGAGATATACCAGTTATTACAAGATCAAAACACAATTGGTACTTTTAGGACCTTGTGTTTGTAGGCAAAATCAGCAGGATGTGAAGTATGTGCAACCTTTGGCTTTGATTGGTCCAGTCAATTACCGTTTTAAATATATATTGTATAGTACTCTTTCTTTGTGAAAATGTTGAGTGGCGTTATAAAAACACATTACCTCAGTGAGTTTGCCCCCCCCACTCCTGATAAATTAGGACCTGTAATCTGTAAAAGGATTAACCACCTACCCTGTGAACACATGCACCCTAACCGACGCACGCACACACACACACACACACACACACACACACACACACACACACACACACACACACACACACACACACACACACTGTCCACTGTCACACGTAAACAGGCGTTTAGTGTTCTTTTTACGTCGCCTACCCTAATATGACCCGACCCAGTGTCTCCCTGGGACACAGTTGGGCTGCCTGATTCGTTCGCAGTTATTATATTATTGTTGTAAACGAACTGAATGTTTTTTTTATCCTTCTTCTAAATCAGATACATTAGCCAAATGTATTTGTGATTGTAGATTTTTTTTCATGGATTACCTTCCTTAACATTGGACAGTGCTCACAGTTTGATACAGAGGCTCTAAATTACACTAATTGTTGCTTTATCTATTTTTTTTTATTTTTAAAAGGGGGCAATGTGCCTTTAACAAGCAGTAGATAGTCAGGTGACTTGGCGGAAAAAATGCTACGATGCAGAAAGAAGTTTCTGCCCACTCAGTAGTCGGAGGAAAGCGCTTGCAGTTAAAGAGCAAGAAAGCTGTAGACACCTTCTCAAATAGCAGTGTTACACAGGGGGAGTCAGAAAAGCGAAAACAAGGAGAGGACAGACAATGCTGTTATTTCTAGATACTGTCTGTAAGAAGTTATTCTGTAAGCTTGCACTGCATTCTTTTTTAATACTGAATAATCTTTATTTAATGCACGTTGTTAAAAACATGATGAAGGGCATCATACATGCCCAAATGTGATCATCAGTGGTGGATATATAACCAAAACCGGAAAGCTGTTGTTGTTTTGTAAGCCAAAACATTAAAGTAGCGGTGAAGAGGATTAGGTCGTGACAGACAGGGAAATTGTCCCCGAAAGACACATGAATGTTCTGGATTAGTTGCTACGTCACCTTTCCCCATCAACAGGACAACAATGTCTGAGACGCTGACAAGGCAGATAACAGCAGTCCTTTAATACCAGACCTGCAAATAGAATCCAGTGAGTTTACCACATTAGTTGTCTGTGTGTGTGTTGTCATTTCAATAAAAAATAGGAACAGTAATAGTGACAACGGTAGTCTTAAATGAGCTCTCTATAGACATTCTGCACTGCATGTCTCAGCAGAGACAACGGGTTCATGCTAATGATCCTTACCTATTTCTGGAGCTGCTTTTTTCTGCTTCTTGCACCACGCTAGGACCAGGAACAGGACTGGAGGACTGGAGGCCTGGAGGCGGAGCCAGGAGAGGACACTTTATCCTATTGTGCATTACAAAGAAGTCTACAGGGAGCTGCAAGGATCTATTTTTCCACAGTATGATTCACAGACAGTTTTTGTTGGAGTTCATCTCTGGTGCCAGTCTGCTGCCAAGTCCTTTCTTACTCTGAGATCTTGATCATCTGATGCACTTATGCAAGGCACTGAGCTGCTGTGTCACTCTGCAGGATCTGACCATGACTCAGTGGTTATTCGGCCAGCAAAGCGTCTGCATTGACGTCTCTGTTTACGCCTGTCCCTCTCTTTGGAAATGACTGTAATTGTTTTCAAAGGATAATATGATCAGCGCAAATAAGCGCCTATATAAATATACTTAAATGTATCAATCTACAGACTTAAACATGATTTATATATTCAAATGTAGTTTCTGCAAATGCCTACAATAGAGGGCGACGTCACAAACCAACTGCAGATGTTTACATAGGAAAAACAAGTATTAGAGTGTAAGGAATCTGTTATCTTAATCACATAGCCATGAGGAAAACATATCTATGCCCGGAAGAGCTGAATTTGTATTGCCTGTGTAAATACAGCCAGAAAAACAAACACAGTTGAGTTTTCTGATTACCTGCCTGTGTTGCATCGTTTATGTTTACATGCTATTACCATACCTTGTCTCATGTACATGTTCCTTTATCTTCATTGGTATATGTTGTTGCAGATGATGGCTCTATATTAAGGATGGTATTGCTTTAAAGCATATTCATCTCTACGAAGCAAAGCAGTGAGAATATTAAGCAGTAAAAGTATAGTAGTATAAATTGAATGACATTCCTTCACACATGGATTTACCATATTGTAACTAGTAATAGGGTCAGTCACTATTATTGATAGAATAGATCATTTTTGTTGGTAAAATGCTTCAACATATTGATTGAATTAACTGTAGTAACATTGAAGAGTCCCATGTTTCTTAACCCACCATAATGCAAGTCAAGCAATGAAAGCAATATGTTCAAAAGTTATTATTTAGTAATGTTTTTTCTTCTTTCTAATTGCAGGAAAGGACATGGCCTCAGAATGCAGTTTTTCTTAAAGACATCCTCTCCAGGGAACTGGTTTCGGATGGTGTTTTAGAGTGTAAAATATGATCTAGCACCATTTGAAATCGGTGTTCTTGAGAGGGAACCGACTCCAGGAATGACGACAGTGACCACTTCATTCACAAGTTGCATCACTAGGATTTCATTATGGTGGCATTTTTTTCACTCAATATTTTACAAACCATTTTCAGATGTGTTATGCCATCAGTCACGACACTCCGTTTATATGATTATGTGGCCACTGGATAAGTCCTTTATTAGCTTTCGCTCCAATAACCAGAAGAAAAAAGGGTGTTGGACGTCTAAATCTCCTGAGCAGCTCTCCGCCCCTCTTACCAAGGCTGACCGTTTTCGTCTGGTGTTCAGAGTTTCCATCATGTCTAGCACCATTTGAAATCGGTTATAATGTAGAGGGACTATCAACAAAGCTTGGCTCCAGCAGTTGCATGATGAATTCCCTAAAAGTACCAGAAGATGGCAGCAATGAGCTACTATCCAAGGCTAGCGTGTGTTTGTTTTGTTGAATTACAGAAGCAGTGAATGTTTTACCAGATAACCCTGATCCCTGTTCCATTGAGTTCCTTTTTTTTAGTCTGTTGCACTTTTAAATAATTCAGTTTCTTCTATAATCATGTTGCTGTCACTCAGCCGTGCTGCGTGCGAGTTCCAGATACAGTTACATTGTCCTGTACGTTTCCTCCAGGAACAGATGGAAGCTGGTAACAAAGAAAAGATATGGTTAATGCTTCAGTAGTTCAGAAGTTGTGAGCCACAGCTGTCAAGTTCTGATATTCCCTTCATACATTTAAATCTAGAAATAGTGCACATTATTTGTTGAATTAACATTTGTTGGCCACATTTCCTTACTGTTTCATTCATAAATAAAAAAGTGGTCAAAGTTGTACAGTGTTTTATTTACCTCATTAAATGAGGCCGTTTTGGCTGACTATGTAATACAAATGTAGCTAATAAACTATTTATGTTTTATATGATTCATGTTTAAGTTTGAGTTTATATTTGTATTATTTTAATGTCAGGACCTTGTCAGGTTTTTATTAAACCATTTCCAATTATAACCCATAGAACCCTAGGTCACAGAGGGAATTCTTTTGAGTTTTGGCACTTTATTAGTTATGTAATCTTTGAATACATGCCTGCTTTTACCCATATGATGGTTAAGGTTAAAAGGCAGGTTGCTTGACAATTCAATTATGAATGTACATTTAGTTGCAAGTTTATTTGGTGAATTTAGCTTAAACTAATGCATTCCTGAAATGTATTTTCCCTTCATGTATATTCTAATTTATTTTTAGTGTACATTTTTTAGATAGTTATTGATTCAACCATCATTTTGGAGTGTGTGGTGCTGTTGAATTGTAAAGCAATGGAATTGCAGGTGAGGAGGGAGGAGAAAACACAGGGGCACAAGGTGAACACAATCAGGTAAATCAGATAGGAGGGAACACAGAGACAGGAAGCAACACAGGAAGAAGGACCAGACAAGACACAAGGAGGAAAACATTTCAAAAATAAAATGAAAACCACAATCCCAAACCATGACAGAACCACAATCCCAAACCATGACAGAACCCCCCCCCTCAAGGGACGGATTCCAGACGTCCCCAAAAAAAAAAAAAAACGAAAAAGTCCAAAACCTCTAGAAGGGTGGGTGGAGGGGATCCGGAGGAGGGACTCGGACGGACATCCCGGGGCAAAGCAAAAGCCGAGAAGGGGGGCTCGGGCGGACGGCCCGGGGGAAAAGACCCTGGACGGAACATGGGCTGGTGTTAACGGGACCCTCGGCGTAGCACGTGTCGGTGGAACCCCCAACAGGACAGGATATGGTGTTGGCAGGAAACCCGGCGGAGCACGTGTTGGCGGGACCCCCAACAGGACAGGATATGGTGTTGGCAGGAAACCCGGCGGAGCAGGTGTCGGCGGGACTCCCAACAGGACAGGATATGGTGTTGGCAGGAAACCCGGCAGAGCAGGTGTCGGCTGGACCCCCAACGAAACAGGTGTTGGCGGGACCCCCGGCGGGACAGGTGTCCGCGGGACCCCCAACAGGTCAGGATCAGGTGTTGGCAGGAAATCCGGCTGGACCCCCAACAAAACAGGTGTTGGCGGGACCCCCGGCGGGACAGGTGGCTGCGGGACCCCCAACAGGTCAGGATCAGGTGTTGGCAGGAAATCCGGCGGAACCTCCAACGAAACAGGACTTGGAGTTGGCAGGACCCCCGACGAAACAGGTGTCGGCTGGACCTCCAACGGCAAAGGAGACAGGGCTGGCAGGACCCCCGGCAGAAGAGTAGTCGGCGGGACCTCCAACGGCACAAGACATAGGGTTCGCAGGACCCCCGGCAGAAGAGTAGTCGGCGGGAACTCCAACGGCACAGGACATAGGGTCTGGAGGATCCCCGGCGAGACAGGTGTCGGCGGGACCCCCAACAGGACAGGATCTGGTGTTGGCAGGAAATCCGGCAGAGCAGGTGTCGGCTGGACCCCCAACGAAACAGGTGTTGGCGGGACCTCCAACAGCACAGGGCATAGGGTTGGCGGGACCCCCAGCAGAAGAGTAGTCAGCGGGACCTCCAACGGCACAGGACATAGGGTTTGCAGGATCCCCGGCAGAAGAGTAGTCGACTGGACCCCCAACGAAACAGGACATGGAGTTGGCGTCGGCCGGTACGCCGACAGAACACGGGGAGCTGGCGTCGGCCGGAGAGCCAACAGGAGACGAGGTGCTGGAGTCGGCCGGTACGCCGACAGGACACAGGGAGCTGGCGTCGGCCGGAGAGCCAACAGGTGACGAGGAGCCGGAGTCGGGACCATGGCTGCTGGGTCCGGTACTTGAGCCGGAACCATGGCTGGAACTGGAGCCGGAACCATGGCTGCTGGGACCGGAACAGAGGCCTGGACTATGGCTGTATGGGCCGGTTCTGGAGCCGGAACCATGGCTGTATGGGCCGGTTCTGGAGCCGGAACCATGGCTGTATGGGCCGGTTCTGGAGCAGGGACCATGGCTGTATGGGCCGGTTCTGGAGTCAGAACCATGGCTGTGGGGACCGGAACTGAAGCCTGGATCATGGCTGTGTGGGCCGGTTCTGGAGCCGGAAACATGGCTGTATTGGCCGGTTCTGGAGCCGGAAACATGGCGGCGTGGGCCGGTTCTGGAGCCGGAAACATGGCTGTATTGGCCGGTTCTGGAGCCGGAAACATGGCTGTAAGGTCCGGTTCTGAAGCAGGGACCATGGCTGCTGGGGCCGGCACTGGAGCCGGAACCATGGCTGCTGGGACCGGTACCTGAGCTGGAACAATGGCTGCTGGGCACGGAACCGGAACACGGAACCATGGCTGTGTGGGATGGTACTGGAGCACGGTACCATGGCTGTGTGGACCGGCACTGGAGTAGGGACTATGGCTGCTGGGACCGGAACTGAAGCCGGAACGGGAGCCAGAACCATAGCTGCAGGGGCCGGTACTGGAGCCGGAAATGAGGAAGAAGCAGGGGCTGACTCCAGACAGAACAAACCGAGACGTATGGTGTCAGGAAGGGAATTGGGAGGCAGGAGGCTAGCATGCCTGGGGCTAGCAGGCCGGGAATCCCATGTCGGGAGGAAGTCCATAATCCAGCCAGGTAAGAACTTCACCAACCCTGGTTTCTCTGTTGCCATCTGGTGCGCCTCTGCCAGAGCAGCCTCCTTCTGCTGAACACTGGACGCTCCCCTCCACGTACCATAACAACGAGCCAATGCAAAGGAAAATTTCAGTACCTCCACCTCAAATGGATCATCTGCTGGGTCCATTTCTGGTTAGATCCTTCTGTCACGGATGAGTGAAGCAGGCAGGACCCAAATGCAGATTACACAGAAAATACCTTTATTTCAAGGATCAAATGATCATACAGAATTCCTCACCGTGAACACAGTCAAAGACTAACAAGGATCTAACAATGACAGACAGAAAAACCAGAACTTAAATGCACACAAGACTAATCACACAAACAAGACACAGGTGAGGAGGGAGGAGAAAACACAGGAGCACAAGGTGAACACAATCAGGTAAAACAGGTAGGAGGGAACACAGAGACAGGAAGCAACACAGGAAGAAGGACCAGACAAGACACAAGGAGGAAAACATTTCAAAATAAAATGGAAAATTAAAACCACAATCCCAAACCATGATAACTAGAGAGTAACAGTGCCCCAAAAAAAGGGTTAACTGCAAGTAGCCGTCCACTACAGCTCGAATGACTCCCCACTACCTACTGACCTTCTCAAAAAGAGTCACAAGTGTTGGGGAGCTAAATAGAAAAGTCTAGACTTGACCAGGGTAAAACCCTTCACCCCCATCATGTCTTTATTTTTATCTCTGGTGTCTGCAAGAAGCCAACCTGGCGAATGGGTAAGGATTTATTCTTAGGAGAGTCAGTTGCTATATAAACAATAAACAAGAACATCCATGTCCATTTCCTTGTAACAGTGAGTCATACGGCGTGTCGCAAGTTAGCATGACATCAGCAGCGGCATCCATTCGTGATCCACCCAGCTCTGCTTCCACATGCCCTGTCAACTTCACTGTAATGTGGTAAGTGTGACTGTGTCCATGATTGCGTAAAGCACGTTCTGTATTTTCCCTTGACCTCAGCTGATGTGGGAGGAGGAACAACGATTAAAATGATAGATTGGTTATAGTTTTAAAGTGAGATTGTGTGAGTTATGAAAGAAAAAATAGCATGCTTATGAGTTGTATTCATGTGAATTAAAATGTGTGCAGATACAGCCCTAATTGTATGACCACCAGTGCTTACGGTGGCTAATGTCAGCTAACTTTACATAGATATTGGAGTCAGATCACTAACCTAACTGCTATAAAGGTTGGGGTAGAGTTGATTAAAACCAGATGTGTCAGTAAATAAAAAAAGGGAGGTGTTCGCTGTTATTGTATATGGGCATTCCTGGAAGGCATACATAGTGTTGCACACGTTTGTAGTTACATAGAGTGACAGAAATGGTTGGATACATTATTAAGTGGGTGTGAATATCAGATTTTCCAAAGTAAAGGAAAATGTTAGAAACAGCTTTTCGTAATTCCCAAATTATGGGGTTTCAGATGCTGTGCAACCATCTGGCAAGTGGTTATATTGAAGTCTACAGTATTAGCCCTTTTATGTTAGGGAGGACATCTTCCTTTTCATATTTGTATTTTTGTGCCTCTACTGTGACATGTTTCCATGCTTTAATGTTCAAAAAGCTCTCTATTTTTCTCACTACCTTTGCTGCAGCACCTCTTTTCACCCTCTGTCCTAAACCAGAGGCCAGTCTGCTCTGATTGGTTATCTGACCAGATCAGTTGTAATTGGTCAACCATCTAGTACCTACAGTAGCCCCTTATCTTATCATGTTCAACGTGTAGGAGCGCTAACCAATAGAAGCCCAAGTGTTACATAGTGATGTCATTGTGTAACAGCATTAAACAAAGGCGTCCAATCGAGGGGTTTCAGTCAGGGGTGGTAGAGAAACTCCTTTAAATGTGTTGTTTTCTGTCATTTGTTTTTATAGTTGAAGAGGTCACTGTTCAGCAAAGGTTACACCCACTAGTATTACATTTGGACTGCGAAATTCAGAACCGCCCTACTTCACCTCAACACTTACATTTTTGTTACTGAATGCAGTTATTGTAAGCAACATGTCTACATATTAAGCGTTAGTAAAGGTTCTGTGAAGGGCCCGCGTATACTACAGCTGAAGTTCATAGACATGTTTACATGTATTTACTAGTGTGGAAGCAGGCTGCTCATGACAATACTTATAATCCATATTGTTGAAGATGCTTACAGTAAGAACAGCTGTATTGAAAGCATGTAAACATTTTCATTAACATGACTGCCACACTGATGGTACGTTTAACATCTGTTTCTGGTCTAACCCTGAGGCTTCAGTGGGAACCATTTATGTCTTGTTGGTCTTCATTTTAAAGATCTCCATCTGCCCTACTCATGAGAACAAGGTTAAAGAGGAGCTTCAAGTATTTTACCAACAAGTGTTTTTTTCCTGTTTCATTCTCTTCCCGCCACTGTTAAGTCTGTTGTGCTATGACCACTCTCCCCATACTCACCAAATTATGACCATTCACTAAAAGATAAACACTGGATAAATCGACATACGACACATTATTTAGGCTGCCAGGTTTATTTTGCTAGATGAGTTGGCCTGCGTGTGGGTGAGGTGTTATTTAGTTTTCTTGTTTACCACATGTGTAAACTTGAATCACTTCCTCTGTTGTGAGATTCCCCTCTAGCCATAGGGACTCATGCAGGGCTAACAGGGCGGATGTGCCCTAACACTATTCAGCCTCATCATAGTATCCTGATTGTGGGGGAAAACTTCTGTGTAGCAATGCAGGAGGAGTCACCGACTCATGAAGGAGACACAGGGAGAGCTGAGCTTTGATGTCAAACACTGATGGTTTATTTGGAGCTTCGGCCGGAGAATTCACAAAACAAGTCCAAGAGCCAGAGGTTCTGACTTCACGGTAGAGTTGCCACGTCAATTCTGAAGAACTCTACCCCATACCCATGTATTTAGCTAGTTCAGAGAGAATAATCAACATTGTGCATAACAAGATAGAATCGTAACACCTCTATCAGCTGACGCCAACAGGGAGACAAAACACTGAGAGCACAGCAGCCAAGGTTACAGGTGTATGTGCTCAGTCAGGACAGTATGAACTGATAAACTGGGTCAAAGCTATGGACCTTGGAAAATATTTCCCCAACACTGATCTTGAAAAAATAATGTAATGGGAGCCAGTTTAATGTCCAGCTGTAATGGATCATATTTGATTGAAGACTTCCTGAAAGAGCATGATAAATTATTGAAATTGTATTGACTTGATACTCAAAGTGAGCCCTCAATAAGAATATATGCATGAGTATATAGTCACAATATATGTTCCTTTTTCTTTTTTGGTCTACAGTAGCTTAAAATATGTTTTAGGAGTTTGGCCTGAGTTCTGCATTTTTTCCCAATAAGCTTCCAACTCCCCTCCAGTCTCATCTGGTCTTCATATCCTCACAAGGTAATACATCCCAGCTTAGCTCAGCATACATTATTTTCATGCTCCGAAAAGTATTCCTTCTTAAACCACTTGGAATATTTACGTGTGTGTTTAAGAGTCAAATCCTCAATGGAAAGGCTTACAATTTTGTACAGATGTTTGAACAACTAACAAAAAGATGTGTATCTCTGTGTAAACATGCTCAAATAAAACTGGGTTATAAATTATTCAAAATAGGAGCCAAAACTGTTGCTAAATGTATGCAAATATTTGTATAAGTACAAAAGGGAACTTCTGTAATATGATCCCCACAAAGAGGATGGAAAGAGATCATCCTGTCCTTCAAAAACAGGATAGGGACTCAAGGAAACCCAATTAAAGCACAGAAGTGACATATTGCTGTTTACATTTGAAAGCCTCATAACTCCATTGAAAGGGATTTTCCAAAGTTTTATTCAAGTTCTGAATAGAAAGATTACATAAAAGAAAATGTTACGAAACCCCTTTCAAAGACAGTTGAATACTTTTCTAATTCCCAAATGTCATTCTAAACAAGGTTCTGTGAACCCGACATTTGGGAGATGTTTTTCAAGTTTTTCTGATAGTGAAGGTACTTTATGTGCCAGGATGGGTGTGGCACTGTGCTTGTACAGACTTAGCAGAGTTTGAGAGAGAAGGAGGAATCATCAATGCTTTTGATTTGAATGAGTGGAAAACTTGCTGAGGCAGGGAGGACACCCGGCATGTTTCCTGATCTTGTCTCTTCACATCCTCTGGTAGAGTTCTCATCTAACAAAGGACTGCTATACAGAAGAGGACCAGTAAAGCAGGTTTTGCATGATACTATATGTAAGAACCGTGCACTAACTGGATTAAACACACATTGTTGTTTACTTGTACAACATCACTATAGTTGCAAAGCTGGATCACTGGGCAGAGCCTGTGTGTGTAATGGAATGGAAACTCCCTTGTGATAGGGTGATTAAGCACTTGGAGAGATTTCACATGTTTGATTCGTAAACAGTTAAGCCATGTGTATCACTAACCCATCTGTGTTTAAAGGATAGAGCTATTAGTATTGTTAATCTTTAGCAGTGACACATCCCTGGCTCTATGTGTGGGGCTGCAGTAGCTCAGTCTCTATAGGGAGTTTGCTTGGGAACCGAAGGGTGCCGGTTCACGTTCTGCTCTGACCAAAAACACGGTGTGTGGACTTATAGCTGGAGAGGTGCCAGCTCACATCCTTACACTGCTAAGTTGTCCTTGAGCAAGGCACCAACACTTCTAACTGCTTTGGAAAAACTAACTCTGACACCTCTCGATAACAGAAATGCATGTTTTTGTATGTACAGTATATGTATGTATTCAGACCTAATATGTATTGTACTGTGTATAATAACAGATACACAGTTTTTGTTAATTGTCCCTTATATAAAGATAAATAAAGGGTCTTCTTCTTATATGGCAATGATGGTCTGGTGGGCTACCACTTTGGTCTAGACTCTGGACTGATGTATATTCTTATATACACATATTGATAAATTGTGATTCATATCAATTCCGACTTCATGGACCTCCTGAATTTAAGGCTGAAATCTTTGAGTTTATGTGAAAATGCCTCAACTATCATTGAAATTACCTTTTACCTAGCGCCATCATGGGATACATTTTTTTATTTGTCTCATATTTTAGTTTTTGAACAAATACTGCAAAAACAAATTACTTTTCAATCAGCATTAGCGTAGTGCTTATCAGTAAATTATTAGCATGGTAACAGGCTAAACGAAGATCAGTTAGCATTTAGTGCAAACCACGACTGTGAAAAACAAAGCCTCACATAACCAAAGCATTGTTGCAACAAGCCTGTCTGTTGTTTTCAACCTCAAGCCATTGAATTGCAAAAAGTTCATAAAACAGCTGGGCACTGTGGTTTGAAGCAAATGTTTGTTAAACTGGAGTAAATTGTGTTTTTTTTTGTGGGGAACTATTTCAGTTGTGGATGTGTCACATTTTGGAGTGTTTACTGAAGCAAGAAAAAAATACCTAGAGTGTCCGTGGTTATATTGATGAAGAAACATGTCATCCAGTGCAATACCGTGGTTAACTGGTGTTTTTTAGTTAGTTAGTTTCAGGCAAAAATGGTTTCACAGAAAAGACATAGAAATACTTGGTTCTGTTCACTGTTGATTTTCGTCCCCCCATGGGATTTGTTGAAAATAGAAATTGTAGAATATCCACAGACTTATCTCTTAAATCAGAAGACCGATCCATACAAACAGTCAGTAACATCATAATACTTTGTTTCCCCCTTTGTTTGGGGACTGGGTTTGGAGGATAGTTCATGACAAAGACCACCACTGTTGTCGGGGTTTCTCTGAGAAACACTACAAACCCTTCCTGTGTGATAATACACTGTCTGTCCACCCAACGAAGATGAATAACTACCAAGAGGAGGCCATGTCCTGTTTATGATCCCGCTCTTCTTTTTTCCAGAGGATTTCACAAACTAAAGCTCAATCATATACACTGAAGCACACTGTAAAACAGGACTTAAATAATGTAGTTCTTTTGAAGTAGATACAAGAAAACCTCTCTTCTGATCCCGAAAAGGCCCACTTCAAAGCTCTGGCACTTCAACAGACCAGGGTACAATGAGGAAGTGTAACCACATTTCATAATGGGGATTTTTCTCTGTACTACACCCCCTGCCAGGATAATAGCCTGGTCCTTTACTGCTGTTAACTGTGAATGCAACTCCTGAGATTCTCCCCTAAGGCACAAAAAATGCTAATTTGTAAAAATAATAGTACTATGGTGAAAGACGTGAGCAATGCTCTAACATGCTTGGGAATGTTTTTTTTTAATAGCTTTTCCACTTTACTCCTTCTGGCTTTATATGAGTGATATAATGAACCTCCAAACACTCACACCTGAATACAGGAATATTATTCATATGGATTTGACAGTGTTACTTAAAGGTGGGGTAGGTAAGAATGGAGAAACCAGCTCGAGTGCGCTAGAATTTGAAACTACGCAGCCGAAATTGTTTTGCCTCTTCCTTCAGACTTCCTTACAGAGCCCCTCCTCCAACACACACGAACGCGCACATGACCAATGAGGGCACGAGATAAGTTTGTGCACGAGATGGAAGGCTGACAGGCAGATAGGCCATCCAGTTATTTTAGCCGGGACGGCTCAGATGATTGGTCGTGCTTTTCACAGTACTACGGCTCCCACAGATGCATTTTTTTATGTATTTATTGTCAAAGCATTTAATATATTCATTGCTATCGGGATGTTAAGAGCATTCCATGGAATATAACAAAAAGTGTTTCTGAAGTGAATTACATACCCCACCTTTAATGTTAATAATTAGATACATTTTAATACTTAAAATGTACTTATTTACTGTTATATTATTATTATTATTATTTTATATTACTGTTTTACTGTGTTGTTGAAGTTGTAACTCTATAGGTCTTCAAGGTATGAGCAGGAGGGGATGGGTAGGGGGTGGGAGGCTTAGTTGTGAAAATACAAAAATAAAAATAGAAGGAAGGTCATGTTCTCAACACTAAATGACTATCTTTCGATTAAAAAAAACATTAAAAATAGAGATATAATTAAACTTTCCCGTTTTTCTAAACTTGTATTTTTTTGATATTGTGCCTTGCAATGCAAAAATGACTTCCAATTTGACATTTTCTTTGTAAAATCTTCTATAAGATCTAAGTAACAGATTCAAGACATATATTTGCCATTTGCTAAGTGTACAAGGGATTTTGAAAATATAAATCTCTCAGTCAGGTTTGTTTAATATAAAGAAAAGTTGTATCATCAATTGCTGCGTTACAATCCCAGCCTTGTCAAATATGAAAGGTTGACAAGCTCTTGAAGGCTTCTGCTCCTTTGGCACAATGAGCCCTTTCACACGCTCAAGGTCAGACATATTTTCATCACTTTACTGAGAATTTCCCCGTCACACTTAATATGGCAGTTAGTGAAACAGCATTCATTGATGGGAGTTACTCAGTAGGATTCTTCTCTCAAGAAAGAAGGTTTATGATTATGTTTGCACATGAAGCTTACAAAAAGAGCCCCAGAACAATAGACAATGTCAAAGAGAAAGTCAGAGGGCGAAGAATGCAGCTGATTGTATCTTTAACAGTCGCCGTTTCAGTCTGCAATCTGAAGAAACCACATTGTAAGCCTCTTGAATCAACTTTTCATGAGTCTGTCCTAACAAAAAAGCATATTAATAACACATAAATGAATGATTTAAGATTTGCATACACTGCAAACACACACACACACAAAAAGGAAAAATACATTCCCAAGACTTCATTAGACATGGAAGCAATGTTAAGGATTTTATTCCAGTCTATAACATAAATAACATACAAAATAGCAATTCCATAGTGGCATGAAGTATTTACAACTGTTAAAATAAAGCGCCAATACAAAAATCATTAAAAAAATCGCTTTTCAGTGGATTTTGCTTTAAAGGTGGGGTATGTAATTTTGGAGAAACCAGCTCGAGTGCGCTAGAATTTGAAAGATCTTCCTTCAGACTTCCTTACAGAGCCCCTCCTCCAACACACACGAACGCGCACATGACCAATGAGGGCACGAGATAAGTTTGTGCACAGATGGAAGGCTGACAGGCAGGTAGGCCATCCAGGTATTTTAGCCGGGCCGGATAAAATGATTGGTCGTGCTTTTCACAGCGCTACGGCTTCCACAGATGAAGTTTTTGTATGGATTTATTGTCAAAGCATTTAATGTATTCATTGCTATCGGGATGTTAAGAGCATTCCATGGAATATAACAAAAAGTGTTTCTGAAATAAATTACATACCCCACCTTTAAATTATGATACTTTTACAGATTTGAGTATCTGCCATTTGAAGTGCAATAACAATAACGTGAGTTATCTTTTTTCCCCATCGCCTCTGAGAGGCACTACTACTGTTTTTTTGGCACGTCCCTCCTGGGTAACAGATGCTCTTTAGTAGATAGGCGCGGTTCCATTTGCAGAGCTGACAAAAAATAAGCAGAAAATTGTTTAGTTTGAGCTACATTCATAGTGGTGCAGAAAATGAAAAGAACACGACATTCAGGCTTGATTTTTCTTCATATTCCTTCAATTTAAGAACAATATTTTTAACATTTAAATATGTTTTAAGAGGTATTTTGGTTGGCAATTGCTCTTATAACAGTTAACACACAGGGAGACAGGACATGTACCTTTGTCAGGCTGGCAATCTAAAGATTTTGGAACTGTAATAACTCCGGCTTCAGGTCTTCTCTGGTGTCATATGAGCTATGGTGTCATAAGGAATTGATGTCAGAATTGTTGGATTATGTTGTTTTTATGTTAAGATTTTAGTAGTTTACCAAAGGGTGTTTTATTAGGTATTAACTTAGTATTCTGAAATGTTAGTGTTAGTCGTTGCAACTTTGAGAGAACAATGATTTATTTGTCAAATAAGCTTTAACCTTGGCTGTTAAGCATGCATGTGCTTATATGAATTGGTCATGTTTAAGGAATGTTAATCTGGCTGTAATCAGGTATTCGCTTTATCTTGATTTTAATTGAATTCATAAGATGTTACAAATCTTCCAGTGCCTTTATCTCTGTATGTTTTTGTTTGTCAAATCAGGCTACATGCATTCCTAACAACTTTGTCACAGAGTCACAAACTGTTCTTTTTATTGAATTTGATTATTAAAGACATCCTGATTCATAAATCCGGCCTGAAGGGAATTTACTTCCTGATGTTGTCTATGTCTATGTCACAGCTGGTTTTATTAAAGGATTTCCTGTTGACTTCCCTCACTCCTCAGCAGAGGTCAGGAAACACCGACCTCTAGATTTCCTCAAACAGTTAAAAAACTCAAAAACTGTGAAGAATCTGAACCTGAGTTACCTACTCACAAGTTACTGCATATTACTTCACTGCATGCTGTAACTGTTTGCAGCAATATTTGCTAACATTGACCTGTACATTATGTTCTGAGAGTACAACAAGTATATTTAAAGTTAAAAGGAGCAGAAAGTGATAAGAATAAAAAGCATAATCAAGTAGGAGTCATGCATTATGAGTAAAGCAGTGGATCTCACCCTTTTCTCTTCAGAAGAAACTTGTGTAAAAAGAGCGCCATTATACACACAGCTGTAAAGAAAGAAAACATTAGAATATCCTTTGTATTTCAACTGAAAAATGTAGGTAAATGTTCTCCCGAGGACAAAATATTTACATTACCTAATGAAACGCATATCACACTGATTATAACAGGCATGTGTCCTGAAAAACAAATGCAAAGTTAAATGCAAAGCATAAATAAAGTTCAAACATCTTGATTGTAACGAGGCTCAAAAACTCACCGACGTCCTGGTTAGTATCTACAGCCCCATCATGCTTATCTGCAAGTTTACAACAGTTTTATTAGTATGTCAACTATTTAAACTGGCATGAACAACAGCACTCACTCAGGCTGCATCAGATATAAACACAAACAAAAAGGTCTGTTGTGTTGCTGCCAGCTCATTCCTCTCAGTGTCTCCATGTTGGATTATTAAGGCAGAGAAAGACCAACACATTAATATAATAGCTGACACAGGGACTGAGGGAGGGATACATGTCTGAATATTAGATGACAGTTATCGTCAGTTAGTAAATTACATTTTGTATTATCCGCCTTGCAAACAATAATAATTAGAAGGCAAACTCAGAACCATGAATTAAATTGAGGAACAGCCTAATTGCTTTCTGCTGGAGATTTAATTGAGAAGATTAATACCACTATTGTTCGCTGTTGAATATGAGGCTATATCCAACAGATGGTTAGCTTAGTTTAGCATAAAGACGGGAAACATGGGTAAACAGCTAGCATTACAAATCCCCCAAACATCAGAAATGCACTTATTATTATCTCATTAGTTTAATATGTGCAAAGTTTAAAAACACATTTTACAAGGGATTAACTGCTGGATTATATATATTATGTCCGCTGTGAGCAGACTTCGCTTGTTGCCAGGCAACTGCCCAAGACCCAATAAATAGCCTGTTCCATTACCCCCCAATTCAATATCACATTGTTGTTGTGTTTACACTTTGGTTCTACTGAGTCTTTATTTATTCCCTTAAGTTTAACTTGTTAGTTCAAGTTTTTCAGGAAATGTCTAAATGAGTAACTTAATAGTCAGGGAGATCTTTTTGTGTATGAGAGCAGCACAGAAGTCATTTTATTTTGTATTATGCTGACAAAAATTCAACTGCTTTTAATTTATGACTCATCTAAACAATTTCAGCTTAAAAAACATTTGCAGCATTTCTTTGTTTAAATCCCACAGTACGGTGGCTGACAGGTGCAAACAAATTCCAACGGCCCAAAACACGTCCATCAGGAGAAACGCACTGCAGCTTCAAAAACTATGTACAATATAACTATCACGGTCACTGGATATGTACCTAAATAGTTAGTTTTATTGGATTATCTTAACAATGTGATCGCAGGATTCCTTCTGATATTATTTCAAATATTTTGTAAGCTAGCTAGGTAACCTAGTCATTCAAAATATACGAGCTACACTAACAGCCGGTTAACTTTATAATCACTTTTTAGTATCCCTGAGCTGAGCTTTTTTTTTTTTTTACTTGCAGCGTTTTTGTATTTGCTGTGTTTGCACATGTTTCGTCAAGTTGATGAATGTTTTTCTAAATCCTGCGCATCTGTTGTCAAGTTGGTGAAGATTTTTCTTTATTTGCAGGTTTTGTCACATTTGTGTCTTAACATTTGCATCATTTCTGAAGCAGCAACCAGTTTCTCTTAATGGAAGTGTTTTTGGCCGTTGTAGCGCGTTTGCACCGGTGGGCCACCATACCACCGTGATGATAAACAAACTAAAAAGACGCGCAGTTTATGAGGCTACAAGGAGGGCTCCGGAAGCATCTGCTGCTGGGAGGCAGCCCAAGCTACAAGCCCAAGCTACAACTTGACAGCTTTTTAAAAAATTGTTCAATACCTTGAAATGAAGACGACGTCATTGATGTTACACTGGTTGTAGCTCTACCTTCAGCTGTAAAATGGTCTTTGCCACCTTTGAACAGAGCGATCACAGCAATTCTTAGTTCTTCTAAAGCTTGGACAGAATAAATGTGATTTGTGAAGCTGAGAAGCAATTTCTGAGATGCATGCAGCATGCACATAATCCAATCATGCTGCCAAGTGCTGTGCCTAAAAGGTTTTGAACTTAATTACACGCCCATCGGTTTGTTGGGAGACATATTTCTTTACCTCCTACTGAAGGTGAGGCAGCTGCTGTTGTGCTGGTTCTGACAGTGTTATCTCTAAGAGCTGTGGGTGTGGCAGAGGAATCTGTAGAAGTGGAAAATAATAAGTCAACATGTCTTAAAAAATTATAAAATATTGTGAAACTGGATTTCTTGTATGGAGGCGATATTATTTATATACCTTGTGCTGGAGGTTTAGGTGTTGGTGTTACCATTTCTGTTGTAGTTATAGCTTTGGCCGTCACTCCTATGAATAGAAAACTGGTGAATTTCTCTTGGGTTTTAATGAAATAAAATTAATCAGCAATTTGGTCGAGGAGCATTTCAGTTGACATGCAGAATTTGAAAAATCTTCCCCTGATCCTCCTAAATCAAAAGGTTGCTCTTTAGTCAATACTTTGTTAAGTTGTTAAGGAGAGTATGAGTGTGACAGTTAGTATTAAAGCAACTGTGAGTGAGCACAGCCATGAAGGGTGAATAGAGAGATGTTGTGAAGCTTGAGTACTGCTTCATCAAAGAGCTGGGATCAGAGTGTCTGGAGAGGAGTTGAAGTGATGATGTGTGAACTTGAAAGTGTTCAATACAGAGTGTCGTCAGTGACACCATGGCAACACCTACAGCATGTGCACTGCATTTAATTGAATACAGTATATTACAGATAAACACTCTGTTCATGTTCATTAAAGATTGGAACGTTTTGACCACGCCCGCGATAGAGCAAGATTTACCACTGATCACAATACAAGACAACATGTCAAAGCATGCCAGTGGTTTTTCTGAGGAATATTACATTGCAGAATTTCATTAAGGGGATGTACTACTCGTGAACTGGGTACATATTGCAACTCATAGATATGAAATATGAAACTTCACATTATTATTTTTTACCTTAGTGTCTCCCCTTAAAAGGGCCATATTTTGCTTTTTGGGGTTCCCCCTTTCCTGTAGTGTGTTATATAGGTTTAAGTACATGTAAATGTCTGCAAAGGCTTAAATCCCAAAGTTCCCTCGAGAGGGAGTTTCTCTCACACACACCCTGCCTTAAACGCCTCCATTGGACTTTGTTTTCTATCCAACATAGTGACATCACTATGTAACACTTGCGCTTGTAATGGCTATAGTGCTCCAAATAGGAAACCTGAGATGAAATGACCGTAATAGGGCCCCTTTAAAATAATTGTACTATTCTGTTGTACGAAAATTAATAACACGTCATTGTACAGATGTCCATTACACTCTTTCATGCAAGACTTTGAGTAGGAAAGCATCAATGTTTTAACAGCAGAAATGTCTAAATTCATTCATTACGCCATATAAAGACTGGAAATCTATCTACAAATATATTGTATGGTTTGAAAATGGGGGGACCTAATGTAAATAGATTTGTTTAAACAATGGGTTAATACATGCAAAACCACCTGTGTGGTCCACACCCACATGAATGGATTGTCCTTACCTTCACAAGCTGGCGGTGGAGAATCGTATTCACCAGATTCGCTGCACCTCCTGCTATTTTTTCCAATCAGGGTGTATCCTTCTTCACACGTGTAGTGTATGATTTGTCCATACATTGGTTCATCTTGAGAATTCCACGAGCTGTTGCCCTTGGTCAATTTAACAGGTATTTCACATGTTACAACTGAGGAACAAGACAAACAAATGTTTTTCACACATTCTTATTCTAAAAATCAAGAGTAAATTCAAATAATGCATATTGTTGTGTATAAACTGTTGTATATTCTAACAAACAATGAGAATTGAGAAAAAGATCAAAGAAGTCAGTAAACAGAGGAAGAAGAACTTCATAAAAAAACAACCCACTGCTGTCTTTTGTTTTTTGTTGTGGGAAGGACCAAACAATAGTTTATGTTTCTGGTTGCAGCATCATAAAATACAAAAACAGAGAGACTTACTTTCGCACTTGGCATTTCCAACCCAACCTAAAGCATAGCACTGTTTGAAGCTAGATCCACTGACTTGGAAGCTGTTGAAAGATTAAGGAAAATAAAGCAGGGGCGGTTTATTTAAGGAGGATTTGATAATGTAGAGTTATCATTTTGTATTGCAACAGAAGGGCAATTTCAACTTTGATAGCAAATTCTTACAGAGTTCAGTCAAGAACTAAAAATGAACAAATATCTCAACGTACGCAAATGGAGAGCCAAGTTTCTAATCAGCAAAACCACAACGTAGCACTTCTGGCAACAGCTTTATTTGTCTTTCAAGACTTTCTGGTTATCTTTAGAGACTGTTTCCATTAGCGAATCCACCTTGACTTCAGTCATCTAAGGCTAATTGCCAGCAGCACTTTCTGTACGGCAACTGTACAGCAAAAACAAATACTTCGTGGGAAAATGATCATCTACTGATGGCATCCTTTGTGTTGTCACTGTGTTGCCGACACTTGTTTCTCTACCTTTAAATTCATGTATAACTCAGCTAGATAGCAATTACATGGGAAAAATACCTTTCATATTAATACTCACCCTTTGTCACAAGTGACTTTTATTACAGCACCAAACAGGGTACCGGCGCTGGTATTAAAGCTCATATTCGGTAGAAAAGTAGGGAGACCACAGTCCTTCTCTGTAATATAAAACAAACATTAATACTGAACTTTAAGGTCAGGGTATTCACTTCAAAAGGACTAAATAAAGGTTTGATAAGAGTCTCTGTAATTGAATTAAAGAGGACAGGACTTACTCTTGCAGGTGAGATCTGGTTCAGTCCAATTATCATCAACGCAGGTTATAACCCCAGAGCCACTGTCTTTGACAAATCCATTCGCACATTCTAAAGTGACATCAACACCCTTTGGAAAAGTATTCATTAGAAGTGCGTTGTCGGTTAGGACAACATCTCCCCTTGTCTGAGGTTTGGGGCAGTCGGCTAGGAAAAAAAAAGAGACAGAAATTAAACATGAACAGCGACATCTTTTTGTTTTAAAATCTGGCATGATAATGATCCAGTTCCAGACAATAAAACAGTAGATCTGAAAGCCTTTTATCCAAAAATGCAAATAAATAAAGCTAATATCAGACTTGTCATATAGTCATGACTCATTTATATTAATGGTAAAATGCGGGTGAGAAAATCCCCTATGTGTAAGTTATAAATGTTGGTAAATATTATTTTAGTTGCTCACTTTTTATTAGGTCATAAAGTCAGCAGTTTAAAGTTAGTTAGTCATTAACTAAGAGTCCTTTAGTCTACATGTCAATACTTAAGCTGTTAATTCATGGATTTTTCGTCCAAGAGTATCTCCAAAATATTCAGGGGAGTGCTCCTAACGGTAGAAGATTTATTTTGTATGATCATTGCCTTTTTTCCCATTTTCTATTTAGAAGCACATTGCCTGCTGTATGAAATGCGAATGCGCTATATAAATGACAGAAAACTTTACAGAGAAAAGAAAGTAGTAGAGAAATATTTGCTGAAGTTACAGTTGTACTCACTGAGTGGCCACTTTAGGTGAACATACTCTCCATATTATTTATATTTAGGAAGATCATTTCATTCAGTTTTTTTCCAGAAGTTTCTAAATGATGTCCTTCCCATTCCATAACAAAAAATGTTGACTCAAATACTAAATCATATATTAAAATGAATTAAAACACTTAAATGGCAGTGTTGACATCCATGGAGAAAATACAAGTTTTAATATTTGTTATTATCTACTGTTATTTATTTTTTTACGAATATCAGACATATTTAACAGTATACAGTATTTATACATATTTAAAAAAAGTTGGAATCTATGATTATTATTGGCATAATTATAAAAGAAAATTAGAGTAAGCAATTATCTGTTTTATGTAGTGTTGACCAAAGATCTAGCCTGGCGTATCTTGCTTGAACAAGTGACTAATAAATATGATCTCATTAACCAGACTGCAAAATTGATGTAAAACTAACCTGTTGCCTTCGCGAAGAAGAGGTGGAGTAACAGCAGAACTTTGACTGTTCTCCGTCCACAGGTGTCCAGGAGAACCTCCATGCCGGGCTGCAGAAGCTGACTGAAGATCTGATCCAGGTTCTGTCTCTTGTTGATCCAAATCCCTCTGAGAGGCGATGCAGAGCAGCGAGTCGCTCCGCTGCCAGTTAACTGTGGTCCTTCCCCGAACGCACCACTGGATTACTATCTATTTTTGGCCAAGTTAGCAGAATTATAGGAAGTTAGAAAAGAATGGCCTTCACAATAAAAGCACAAAGCAACATTAGGTAAATACAAAATAATAAACACATGGATAATTTAAATCAGCCTACCCTTGAATTACAGATATTTGATACACATCATTAACCAATCATAACATTGATGTGTCTATTGTGACAACATTCATACCATTATAAGTAGCTATGTGTATATTTGCACTTAAATATTCAGTGACTAGTTTTTATTTTAGGTTTATATATGTTTTCATAGTTTTTTCTTCTTATCTACATCTTTGTGTGCCCTGTTTGTTGTTTGTATAGCGATTCATCTATCTATCCAGCGTTAACAAGTGTCTTATTTTGAAAGGCAAAAAGGAAGTTTCGCTTTTAAAATAGTAGCTTGTATTCCAGAGGCGGGATAGACAACATTCAAAGACAGGTTTCAGGCAGATGTTTCGGAAAGACATGTCAACAATTTCAATGATATAATCTGAACTACTTTGCTGAGTTTCTTTGTTAATGTGTGTGTTCTTTAACTACGCCATAAATTACACAACACACATTTCCAGTATGACCACCGGTAAGAGAAGCCCAGTAGTCCAACCTCCTGTAAGAAACGTCTCCCAATGTTTTGCAAAGCCAAACAGTGGAACATTGTGGGTGTGTCCTGGAAAGAAAGGGAGTAATCCCTCTTCGGGTTCTTTAACAGGGGACGCCCATTAGCCTGTTATATTTTACCCTACTTTTTGATGAGACTTACACTTCTGTAAAGAAAATCAGAGGTGGGAGAAGTACTCAGAAGTCCTGCATTCAAAATATTACTCAAGTAAAAGTACAAAAGTATTAGCATCAAAATATACTGAGTAATGAGTACTCATTATGCAGATTGGCCCATTTCAGAATAATTGTATATGATATGTTCTGATTATAATTATTGATGCATTAAAGTGTTATCAAAGCTGGTAAAGGAGAAGTTAGTTTGAATGACTTTGTATACTGCAGGGTAGCTTGTGAATTTAATCCAGGTGTAACTAAAGTCTGATTTAAGGGTTGATTATATTTCACATCATTCATCCAAATCTGCAAAGTAACTAAATAAATGCAGTGGAGTAAAATTACACGATGTACCTCTGTTTGTTTGGAGTAGAAGTACATAGCAAAAAATGGAAATACTCAAGTAAAGTACAAGTATCTCAAAAGTGCACTTAATTACAGTACTTGAGTACATGTACTTAGTTACTTCCCACCTCTGAAGACAACTATTACAAGAACATGATGACAAATATCATAATAAAATAAATCTGAATATATATGGCCTTGGCAAATAATAATAATAACATTAACAGTGCTTTAAATTGTATTGGCAATAATAATAATCAAACAAATACACAATAAAAAACAATGAATGTGAAGATTGTGGTTGCTTTCTGCAGTAGTTCATACCGTAGATACAGAGTCTGAGTCACCTTTCTAGCTTTCAGTGTTTGTCATGGTTACATTCAACAATTTCCCCTCAACAAGAGGGTTGTGCCTCATTGCCTCATTGCCTCACACACACACTCACACTCTGGGTTGAATTCCAAGGAGTTCACTCCACCACACATTTCCAACCACATACGTTTGTTGATAGGGGCCCTCTTTTACTCCACCCAGAGTTGCCTAAGAAAGACAGACATTACAAAGAAACCTGGCAGCAAAGAGCTAATGAAGTTAAGCAACCTGCATCTGTTCTCTTCAGTGAGCCAGAGAGGAAACACCAGGATATTTTTGATTATGAGATTACATCACTGAAAAACAGGATAATAAAGAAGCTTGGGGTCTCTGGTTGGTTGGGATGGGTATTGCCAGCACAATGCTGCAAAACAAAAACAATATGGCCTTTTCGAACTGTGTGGGGCACCTCACTTCCTTTTAAGGTGCTCAAAAAAACTAGCATTAGTAGATAACGGATGCCAGTCGGCCAAACCACTTCTCTGGAAGTCTCTTCTCATCTCTCCAGACACCCTTGTCCAAGTGAAAGATGAAGACACCTCCCTTCTTAACAACCAACCCAGAAGAATGCATCTGCTTCTCTTCACATCTGATAATGAGGTTCCCACCCAAACCTGGACATCTGTCAAATGCTGCATAATTCACCTGCCATGTCATCCATTTCAGACTGAATTTGATGTAATAAGTATCAGTAACTTAAGTTTTTGCTCCACTAATACTTCTATTTTCTTCATATACTTCTCTATGATATAACAGATGTTACAAAAATAAGGGCTACCTTACTTTTTGGGAAATAAATACTTCTTTCCCATATTATTCACCTCTCACAAATCTTCATGAACAACAACATAGCTGTGACGTTTAAGTACTGTACTTGTTTCCTGCTGCAATAAATGTCATTTTTCACAAGAAAGAGCTCAAATGCTGCATATTCTTACGATATATTTGTTAAAATATGCAAAACTCTCTTTAGAAAACATCTTCTTAGAAGAAATCTAACTGCTAGGAAAATGATAAACTGAGTCAATATATTGTATTCACATTTAAATTGAAGGGTTCCTCCTCTCACCATGTACACTCAACACTTCACTGTAAGTTGGTGACATCTAGTGGTGTGTTAGTTAGAGGGAAGGCACTGACTAATGAAAGTAGCAGTGGGATAATCATGGTGTAGCAAAACAACCTTTTTCTATGCAACCAGAATTGTGTACAAGGCTATCTTTAGCCATAGACATTAGTAATACTACTACGCACTGCTTGAAACATACTAAAAATCTAGTTTGTTGTTTATTAAACAAAAAACAGGTGAAAAAGTGCGGGTTGTTCAGGATGAAAGCAAACATGAATGTGTGCCTATTCCCACCTCTAATTGATACTAAATCTATGTCAACAAATGCTTACCCATTTTAGATAAAGGTTGCATAAAACACACATACATCTCATATTTGTTCGACATCATGCAGCAGAAGGTCATTTTTTCAATCATTAACACATTAGGGTTAGTGAAACGTAATGTTTAGATATTCTTCCTAGGGTGTACATCTGAAAAAACTTAGAATCAAATGTCTATGTTTTCTTTTTGGTTCTTTGCAGACAATTGACCACATCCTCTATGAAATAGTATGAATAGAAATCCAGTTCTGCACAGTTCCAGGCATTTTAAAGCAATTTAAGTCAATTAACAAAACATGCAATTCAGACCATTCCGTCTATAGCCATGCATTAAGGCTACTCTACTACGGCTGTATAGAGTTCTGAATGACTCTGTGGCTTTCATTCACACCAGCGTCAAAGTCAAGGACCTGATGGTAGGGTTCTTGGCAGTTATTCACGGATCAAGGGTTTTTTCTATATTGATACCTATCATAAATCTATCTTTGATGTTAAGGTTTATAGTTTCAAAGTAAATGAGTCAGTCTTAATTTCAATGAATCAAATTATGAGCTAACCTTAGCAAGCTCATTATGTAGAGTCTTTGATTAACTATTTTTAAATTAAAGAGGCCCTTTTACATCGCAAAAAGAGGTGCTGCAGCAGAGGCACTATGAGAAAAATACAATTGAAACTTGAAAATTAGCACTATAGGGCCCCTTTAATGGTTTGCAGTTACACCAGTTGTTTCTAATTCAGTATGTGTCTTTCATTCATGTGTTCTGCCTTCTTTGCTCTTCTCATTTCAAATAGGGCCCTATTATTCCAGCGTGCTTTTGAAATACTGATATTTAATGGATACGACGCATACGTGGCATATGATGAGTCTTAGCTTTCTCTTGTAATGGAAAAAGCCTCTTCGTGCAGTGGAGCTTTCTCTGTCGAGAAGAGCAGTCGGCTACCATGACAACTGGAAATCTGCCATAGAAACAGGAGCTCTGGCCACGTTTTCATATAAAAGGCGATGTTGTAGGAAGTGCATAAGAAGCAATTTAATCTAAATGTGTGTACAATTATGACAGAAATAGAATAAAACGGTTTTAATTACAAATGTTTTATAATGAATTGATTAATTTCAGTACAAGAGGTCCAGAAGGTGTTTTCAGTAAAACTTTATTTTTCAGTGCATGAACGGAACACCATGTCAAGGTCATAGTCTATCCTTTTCAATTATTTTTTAAATATGTTCTCTTTTTTTTTATACATAAAAAAATAATGGAGCGATTTAATATACCTCTATTTTTTTCCCCCTTGAAAGAGCACTCAGCAAGTATTTATAAAGGTGCTGTACAATGTACAAACATTTACATCTACTGTTCCTACAGAATGTAGAAGATACCACAAGGATTGTTTTTCTAATGAAGCGATGCAAGGCCACAGTATGATACAGAGATGAAATAAAGAAAATCAAAGCAGGTAGAACAACAGTGCAGGGGACATACAATAAAAAGGGCATTATCTGACTAACCAGTGACCTGCCTGTACCTGACCCTTAGTTGGATTTCAACCAACCACTATTACTATTGCACAAAACTTACCACTGATTGGCTCATATGTGTCCTCAAGTCATTTTAAACCTGACAACTAACTCTCTTATACAATCACAGGCTCTTATCACAGTCACGCACAAACCTTAACCACCATTTCACCAACATTGACACGTTTGCTACTTTTCTGTGTTCCCTGAGCTCGTCCTAATATGTCTTTATCTTATAAGCAGTTGTGCTGAGAGTATATTTCCTTTCCTCTGACTGACTTTACAGTGTAATCCGACTATTTCTCATTTTCATTGACCCCATGTTGGAACCAATTGTTTATCTCTTCAGCTCAACAACCATTCAAAAACATAGGAAGTTGTGATCTTTGTATGCCAGTTTTACATCAGCAGCATCTCAGTAAGCCAACACATTACCCTCTAGGCTCCGTTTTCCTTCAAGCTTCCCTGTCAGATAATGCAGGATTGACAAATACATACATTAAAAACCCACATTTTCCTTTTCTCAGTGGGCAAAGGTTAAACCATTAGGGACATGACTCTTGCACATTATAATATAAATGGACATTTTGGCCTTAAAGAGAGAATCTTTAAAAAAAAAAAATGAAATAGCTTTATAAAATAATAAACATATTACCGATAAGAATAAAATGGCATTGGTCGGAAGTCAACATCACAAATTAGATACAACTCATGGTCATTCTGATATGCTACAAGGGCAGATACAGTGCAATGGAATTCAATATATATTTAAGTTAGAATCTGCAAAACATGACACATTCAAATATATATGTAGATATAATATTTCACAATGAGACACGTTTGAGCGATTGCGAACATTTGGTACAGCAGTTTGCGCGTTACCTATACATTTCATAAACTACGAGATCCATGGTAATTCCTAGCACTGAAATACATCGGAAGGATGGTGAAAGCTCAAATAACATGGGACAAATCTCTGGATTCTATATCAAAAATGTGGAATGGCTTGGTTACAGCTACATATACACATATTATTCTATCATCTCAATAAATTACACACTGGTTGGTTATCATACACATGGTAAACAAGATCTCAAACCACAAGTTTCTGGTCTTTTTAATGATATTGTTCGTAAGGAGGAGAGTCACGTCTGCAATCGTAGAACAGTCTTGAGTCCCCGGTAAAGTGTATGCTTGCTGGATTGTATTCGAAATGTGCCTGGCGTGGTAAATGAGAACTATAAACAAGAAAATCATCCTCAGTGATGTGCAGAACACGTGCAGTAAAACAAACAGAAGGACCGACTGCATGCAATTGAGCAAACGTTTAAGAAAAAGACAGTCAAAATATCCCGCTATGAGGCCGAGAGCTAAATGAAACCCGAGGTGACAGTCACACTTGGTGTATACTACAGGCGAGAGGCTAGGGCCTATCTCCTTTTCTTTGCATATGGGTCATTGCATTGTAATGGGTGAAGCGCTGTTGGTAGTCATGGTTCCACAGGAGGCTCCCAGGATTGGCACATATTCACATTTCAAAATGTCGTGTCTGGTGAGGCCCCGAGCATGCCGCACATGCTTAAGTCTCACATCAAAGATGCTGAAGCAGCGGACAAGGCAGAGGGGGAGTTGCTACATGCCAACACGTTATGTCACAGGACTCCAAGAAAAGGACCGAGTCCAAACAAAAAATCTGGAACATGGACCAGCAGGTAATAAAAGTGGCACCATGTTGCCCTGTTTTATGGAAGAACTCAGAAAAACAACCCGCTGAGGGTACTGTTAAATATTCTCAAGTCTGGGTGATTCAATATTTATCACAAAGGGTCTTGAAGGACCTCTGCTTCGGTGAGGATTCTGGCTGAGCTGGGCACTTTCCAAGGGCCGGGGATAATGGGTCCCTTTGGGCTCTGCGGGGTCCCTGGAGAACTGTTTATAGAGGCCACAAAGTCTTCCCTACTGCTGACTTCTTTGGAGTGAGCGAATGTGTCTTCTCTTCCTTTTGCCTCTCTTGGTGAGACCACGGACCCTTTTCTACTCCACAAATCTTTAAAATGCAACAGTGATTCTCTTTTGTTGACGGTTCCTTTACTTGAATTCTTGTCTTCCATGGATTTCCCATTAGCATCTCTCTGCCCTGAGTCTTTAGATGTACCTTTCTCGCCTTCTCTGACTTTATGAGACATCCTGCGGTGCTGAAACTCTCCCCCCACTCTTCTTATGAAACGTTCTTGCTCATGGCCAGGCTCGATCCTTTCTCCTCTCCCTTCCATATCTCGTCTTTGTGAGTATTTTCTGGTCTCAATGGTCCCCCCTTTGCCATTTTTCTTTTCATGATCCAAGCTCTCTCTGCTGACGGAGCCTTTTAATCTTCTCTGGGCGCCTTGTGGATGTTCCGCACGCTGCACTGTTGAAGCCGCTTGCTGTGCAGCTGGAGGAGACTTTCTAGGGCTTGTGGAACGTGTTTTTGTCTGAGACATCCTTTTCCTAGTCAGCGTTTCTTCCTTCGGCTGACTCTCAGTCTTTTTGGGACCGTGATGCTGCTCTTTGGCTTTAGGAAATGTCTCCCCTGTGTTCTTTGGGCTGCTTAGCTCTCTGGGGTCCTTAGGGGGCCTGGTCCTTCTGTAGAAGCTCATATGCTCAGGGGAGGTGGGAGAGAGCCTGTCTGCCTCTTTCTCTGACCTCTCACCACTCTCCTTCACTGAGTCCAAACCCCTGCTGCGGGGCTTGTGGCCTTGGGGGGAGATGCTGCTCCAGCTGTGCGAATGTTTCAGATTGCTGGAGAAGGGAGGGGAAACAAAATTGGAAGCCCCGGTGGGATATGGAGAGGAGAGGGTGATGTATCTGATAAAAAGACCTCTCCGGAAGAGCTTGCAGGTGAAATGACTTTTTGATCATGTTGACCTGAGAAAAAAAGCACACATTTTACATTAAGACTCATTAAGGGCATACAATAATTTGAATACACACACAAAAAAAGAAATTTAGCAAGAAAGGTTAACAGAAGGAAAAGAGACAAGAATTACCAAGGTAAAAGAGAAGCAGCCAGTAAAAGCAGTGAAGATGTTAGTGTTGGTGCTCAGTGTAGTAGCACAGAGTAGAAGAAGCTGTACTACCTGCATCAGGGGCAAGAGAAGAAGAGCCAAAAGAAAGCAAATGGTTAGAGAGTCAATGCATAAATAAAAAAGTCAATAAAGAAAGTACATTTAAGTAGATACGGGCAGTGTTCCAAAATAGGCTCGGGAAACAAACAAAAGGATGGGGTCATTATCATTAGCTAAACGTCAGGAGTATTTATGTATTCAGCATGTATTTAACTACTGTGTCCTTCCCCGTAAACACATTTAGTAGATACATCCAATCTAGTTGTTAACATACTTTAATTGCGTTAATCTAACGTGCAACATTCTACATTTGGACGGAACCAGGCAAGCTAGTTTTTATGCTAATAGGCAACTTGCTCTCGTCTTAAAGGGGCCCTATTATGCTCATTTTTTGTTTCATATTTTTATTTTGTGCCTTAACTGTGGGAGAAAAACTCCCTCTGGAGAGCATTTACATGGACAAAAACATATATATCACACTACAGGAAAGGGAAAACCCAAAAAAGCACAATATGGCCCCTTTAACTTTGACAGACAGACAAGACAATGATATCAAGGTCCTTTATAGCTCTCTGTAAAAAGTAAATAAACGTATTTCCCAAGCTATGCCTTTAAGGCGTTTGTAAATAAAAAACGACAATACCTCTTGGAGAAAATAAAGGATTTTATGCCAGATATAAATTAAATATGTAAATGTAATTAGGTCAACTAAGTACTAAAGTTCCCCTACTATCCTTCACTCTGCCAAAAAAGACAAACTAGCAACAGCTTTCTAGGCCCGAGAGCAGTCTGTATTGACTTGTAAACTAAAAGTTAATTGGTCTCTGTTCTGTATGCTATAACCATCATTGATTTAATGGTGTGTGTAGTACTTACTGCCGTCCTGAGCCAGGCCCGCCCCTGGTCTCAGCAGCAGCACCACTTTGCTTCCTCCAGCCTGGATCAGCTCGATAGCCCGGGTGTGAGCGATGCCGCGTGCCGGCTCCCCGTTAATCTCCACTATCTCATCTCCAACCTGTCAGTAAAAACAGAACAGGCAATTACCAAACAGAAACAAATCTGATCGAAACCTAGTTTACTCCGCTGTGCATACATTCCCACTTTCACTCAAACAAACAGAAGAGGTATGCCTTCACAAACACGCTACATATCTAAGTATCTAAATTGCACACACAGCCTTGTAATACCCCAGAGGTATCGCCTATTATTGGAGACAAAATATCTCGTGATAAACAGTGTAAACATGTCATCCTGTTAGGATCTAATCAGTGTTGACATTTGTCTCCACCCTTGGCTAGGCAAAGTTATGCACAGATCACAGCTTGGCTAGCCTGAGATGGATTTCAGCCAGCAGCTTCTCATCTGTTCCCTCACTGCACCGTCTCCTCTCATCCTGACAATAACAGAGGGATTACTTCATGGCCATGGGGGAATTTTAATTTAGCTGAACCTCTTTCAGACAGAAAAAAGTACAGGGTCCCTCACAGTGTGAACTTTCCTGGAAATGGACAGCATCATACATCAGGCTCTCTCATACACTGTTCATAGATAAACCATGAGAAACTAATGCACTGTGTATATCCCAGAAAATATATCTTGAATATATTGTACTATTTGTGACCGAGGAAGTACAATAGTAGAAAGTAGGTTGAAGTGGATGAATGGGTCCAAAAACACTCAGCCTTTCGTCCAGGAGACCACTGGCACTTCTTCACGTAACTTCTGTACTTCAGTGACGCATCTTCTGTAGTTTATTTAAACCTAACATGACTTATTTGTGACTTCAGGGTTGGGAGGGTTCCTATAAAAGTTAATTCAGTTACAATTACTAGTAAAAAAAGAAAAATGAAAGTAATGTTACCTGATTACTTTCTGTTACTTTCAGATTACCTCAATATCAAATACAATGCAAATAAATGCAAGAGAAAAAATGTGTCATCTTAAATTAAAGGGTACAGAGTAAAACAGTTTACAAATGCTTTTTAAGTTTAACACATGAATTAAAGCAAACACAGTATCTTTGTTCAATAAATCAGGTGTCCACTTACTGCATTGAAATATATTTAAAATAAAAAAAGAGTGAAAGTAGTCTAAATGAAAACCTAAAGAACATTTTAGGCATTACATCTACCAGTAATATATTGATCGGTATTTTAAAATGCATTGTGACATTGTAATCCTTTTAGTTATCCCAATTTCTTTGAAATGTAACAGTAATCAGATTTATTTTTGTGTGATTTAGCCGCAAGCCACATTCTTAACCTAAACATAGCCAGCATTTTTGTTTTCCCTTATTGTAACCAGAGCGCAGATTGACATGTTTCTAGACATTCGTAGGTAAACACACACAAAATGTGGAATAACTTCCCGTGAGATATCACATTACCCATATAATCATACATTGCCTCAGTGAGAAAGACAGACAGACACACACTCAAGGAAACACTAGCTTGAAAAAAATACAAGATAGAAATCTATTATAATAAGCAAGAAAAGAAACCAATCAAATCTTAAAATAGAGGCCTAAAGACCATCTCCCCACTCTCTCTCTTATTGTGGAGCTTGGAGATCTTGAATTACTTTGCTAAATGAAAGCGAAAACAAGTGTAAACACATCTTAGCTGAAAGCACCACACCATTATGCCCTGAACACTGTAACTGGCAGTTGTTGTAACTCTATTCATTAGTTTCATCCCTGGTGCATTCATCGCACTGCAACAGAACTAATATTTGTGTTACTGCTCTCCTTCATAAACGAGTAAATGTGCAAAATTTGATTTCAGCCAGTTAATGCTCAGTATAATAGCTTAGCAAACTGTATAATATGAAATGTAGCAAAATTAGCTCCCAAGGAACGCATTAACTTTGATTTAAGGTCTCTACACACCAACCTGAGACCAAAGAACGCGTACCGAAGGCGTCCCGACTTTTACGTCAGCTACGTCAGGCTTCGTTGGCTTCGTCGGATAAAGCCGCCCGCCTACGAACACACCGCAAATACTTCAGCCGACGAGTGGCAATAACTCCCCTTACCAGCAGGCGGCGGTAGTGTGTATTCGTCATTCAAAAGAGGCAACAACCGGAAGACAGACTGCGTTTTATACACCGAGAGAAGAAGAACAGACTTAGTAATATAAACAAACAAACACAGCCTGATCAGTTGGTCTTCACTTTCTTCATTCCATGCCGTCATGATAAAAAAGAAACTCTTGCGTCCGGGTGAGATGAAAATGAGGAAGATTAGCCGTCTGTGTGTGCCTTCTTATCGTTTGTTTTGGTCCCTCACTTCCGCTTCACTTCTGATGCACTGATTCGCTAAGCTGAACAGCCAATCAGAGTGATTGATTTGTCCCGACGTTCTATTTCGTATATGGCTCCGCCCTCTAAGGCTATCGCTATTGGGTAATCCCCTGCGCGCCCGCGCAGCACTGAAACACTTGTAGTCCACGCCCACCCGCAAGGTGGGCCCCACCCTCGGGCTCCCTTCCGGTATAAATAGGAAGGAGGCCCGACAATCTGCTCCCTCTTTTCTTCACCCGAGAAAGTACTGAAGCACTGACAAAATCTGGAGCAATGAGTGCCAACTGCGTCAGGAATTGTCCCTCATGTGGCTCCGGATACATCATGAGCTACGACCGGCACACGTCATGCGAATCCTGCCTGGGGCCAGAGCACGCGTACGCGGCTCTCAGCCAGCGGGTCGCATGCACCCACTGTGCACGTCTCCCCGCGGCCGACAGGAAGCGCAGAGCGGACGCTCTCGCTGCTGCGACCGTGGAGGACGATTGGCCCGTCCAGGCTTTCGAGCCTGCGGGCGGCAGCCTCATGTCCCTGGAGCCGAGGGCCGGGCAGGAGTCGGACGACTCCTTCCCCACCTCCCTCCACGGTTCACCGTGCGGTTCTCCCCTCCCTCCTCTCCCCCGGACGGGGGAGACAGAGTCGGAGCAGGGTGCCGACTGGACGGCAGAGCACGCGGTCCCCTTCTCCGTCATCACGGCGTTGCCGGCGATAGGCGGCATCCTGGGGGAACTGCCGGAGATCATAGCCAAGGCGGCCGCCTGCAGAGGTCTCCCCGTTCCCCTAGCTCAGGAGAGGTGTGCTCCGGACGACATGGCCGGAGTTTTTTCGCGGGTGCAGACGATCAGGAGTGATCCAATCTGGCCACGCTTTCCCGCCATCAGGAGATACCAGGAGGGGGCGGCGGCGAACCCGAGGACCCTGAGGGCTCCGGTGGCCACATTTGTCCCCCTCACCAAGGTGGAGGGGTTCACAGATGCTGGTTTCCCAGCCACCCCTTCTCTGGAGCCGAGCCTGACGGCGTTTTTTGGGGTAAGGCAGGCCAACATGATCGCCGGACGGCGCCCTACGTTGGCCTCCCCCAGGGACCAGTATGTCGCTCGCCAGGCCGACCGGGTGCACCAGTGTGCCTTTCAGGCGTCGGCGGCGGCGAACAACATCGCGCTGCTCTCCGACTCGGTGGTGACGCTGGTGGAGCGGTCCACCACCTTGGCCACGGAGGAAGCGGAGGAGATCAGCAAGGCGGCCAGCACGGCGCTCACACTGTGCGCGTCCATTGCTGTCTCCCAGGCGAGAATCGCCGCGTGGGTGACGCAAATGCAGCGCCACCTCTGGCTGCAGCAGGCTGCGGTCACGGAGACGGCCAGGAAGGTGTTGCTGGACGCTCCAATCAGCCCGGACGGGCTGTTCGGACCCCAGTTCCACGCCATGGTGGAGGCCATGAAGGCGGCTGCAGAACAGGCGGACGACATCCGCCAGCACGTTAGCTGGCTCCAGCCTGCGGGGCGGCCACGGCGGCACCAACGCCCGCAGCAGCCGCAGCAGCCGCAGCAGCCGCAGCGTCCAACCCGGCCACAGCGGCAGGCGGAGAGGCGCACACAGGACTGGCAACAGCAGCCGCGGCGTCAGGCTCGCCCGTCGGCGGCGGCAGGGGCCCCGCCCCGCCCCGCCGCTCCCCCCCACCCCAGGGGCAGAGGGGTCTTCCGGCGGTGAGCCAACGGGGAGGGAGGCACTCCCGCTCCTGGTCTGCTCCGCGAGAGCCTCCGAGGAAACAAAGCCGCTTCTGACGTTTGGGGGGGTTTGTGAGAAAAATAAAACACGTTTATTTTCCAACTTTGTGTCTGAGGCATCAGTATCAAGTGTTTCTCGCATATCCCCCACTCTGCCAGCTGCCTATAACCTATCGGTTAATAGCCAGCAGGGCTTGTTGAAAAAACCTGCAGTTTTTAATCTATCGGTTAATAAACTGCGGTGTTCACTGACTAAACCAGCTGCCACCAATCTGTTGATTAGTAGGCAGCAGGGCTCGCTGCATTCCTCTGTCCGAGATACGCCTCCTACACACGGTCATAATAAGCCCATGAGGGCAGTTATGACGCCTCATGTGGACGTCACTGCACACACCTCCACCCATCCCCTGAGCGTGTACGCGCCTCATGATGAGAGCAGGAGTGATATGCAGCGTGTGGAGGCTCCCTCACAGCCCTTTCGCTCCAGGCCCACCTTGGGTTGCCGCACGGGCAGCGGCGGCGAGGGCTCTGACGTGGCTCGTCACCATGACGACCACAACACATCTCGAGCACGTGCGCCCGCTCTCAGAGTGTTTCTCAGAGTGGCAGCACGTGTGTCTGATGGACAGATGGATGAGCAGGTTGATCAGCAGAGGGTACACCCTGCAGTTCACCTCTCCCCCCCCACAGTTCAATGGGATACAGGAAACACTCCTGTCATCCCAGGAACAGTGTCTTGCGCTCCAGTCAGAGCTGCGGGAACTCCTGTTGAAAGAGGCTATTTCCAGGGTTCCTCAAGGGGAAGAAAATCAGGGGTATTACTCCCGCTATTTTCTTATCCCGAAGAAGACAGGGGGAATGAGACCCATCCTCGATCTGTCAGTCTTCAACAAAGCAATAATGAAAAGGCCTTTTCACATGCTGACGATCAAACAGGTGCTGGAGTGTGTTCACCAGGGGGACTGGTTCACCTCTGTAGACCTGAAGGATGCTTACTTCCACGTACCCATCATCCCGAAACACAGGAAATTCCTGCGTTTCTCATTCCAGGGAATATCGTACCAGTACAACCGTCTGCCGTTCGGTTATTCCCTGGCTCCTCGCACCTTTTCGAAGTGTGTAGAGACGGCGCTGCAGCCGCTACACAGAGGAGGGATGAGAGTACTATTTTACCTGGACGACCTGCTGTTGCTGGCTCGCTCCAGGGAGGAAGTTGCTTTACAGACGGTACAGCTCGTATCACATCTGTCAAAGCTGGGTTTCTTAATAAATTGGAAGAAGAGCCGTCCTCTTCCCTCCCAGAGTATTGTTTACCTGGGGGTGGAATTGAACTCAGCCCGCATGAGAGCGCGACTCTCACAGCAGAGAGTGGAGGCACTGACAGCTCTTCTCCGACGCGTCACACCTCGCAGCGTGGTGACTGCCCTCTCCGTGATGCAGCTGCTGGGCATGATGGCAGCTGGTCACGTGGTGATCCCCCTGGGTCTCCTTCACATGAGGATACTCCAGAGGTGGTTTATTCGCCTGCGCATCGACCCCGTGCGACAGAAGAGGCGCATGGTGGCCATCCCTCCTTCCGTGGGTTCAGACTTAACCTATTGGAAAAGTCCCCACGTGCTGTCAGCGGGGGTGCCCCTGGGCAGAGTTACGTCACACATCTCGGTGTTCACAGACGCATCTCTCTCAGGGTGGGGAGGAACGTGTATGTCGCAGGCAGTGGGGGGACAGTGGCCGGCTCACATGTCCCTCCACATAAACGTGCTGGAATTGCTCTCCGTACGGAGAGTAATCCAGCATTTTGCCCCGTTGCTGCGGAATCAGCATGTGTTGATTCGCACAGACAACAAAGCCGCGGCAGCCTACATCAATCGCCAGGGCGGAGTTCGCTCAGCGCAGCTGTTGAACACAGCCAGACCGCTGTTGATATGGGCGCGATCACACTTGCTCTCCATCAGAGCAATGTATGTTCCCGGCGAGCTGAACAAAGGGGCAGACCTCATGTCCAGAGGAGGTCCTCGCCAGGGGGACTGGAGCCTCCATCCCGAGCTGGTCTCCCAGGTATGGAGCCGGTTCGGGAGAGCAGAGGTGGATCTGTTCGCCACACGCGGGAACGCGCAGTGCGCCCTCTGGTTCTCCCTGAAAGCGCAGGACCACCCCCCCCTGGGGGTGGACGCGTTCGCACATCGACCGTGGCCCAGGGGACTGTTGTACGCATTTCCACCAGTCCCGCTGATTCCTCGGTGCCTGGACCGAGTGCAGGAGGAGCGACTGTCAATGATCCTGATTGCCCCGGAGCGCACGGGCGCTTCCTGGTTTCCATGCCTACAGCGTACGCTGTCAGGCAAACCGTGGAAAATTCCGTGGCGGGGGGACGCTCTCTCGCAGGTGGAGGGAGCGATCAGCAGTCACCCTGTGATAGGCCAGCACCTATGGGCATGGCCCCTGAACGGGAACATTTAGAGGGGCTGGGCCTCTCTCAAGATGTTGTACGTACCATTCAAGGAGCCAGGGCGGCGTCTACCAGAGCGTCCTACACAGCCAAGTGGACAGCTTTCCAGCGTTGGTGTGTGGCGAAAAGCCTGGACCCTATTACGTGCCCCCTGCCTCACGTGCTGTCATTCCTCCAGCTGTTGCTGGACAGGAATTTGGCCTTCAACACAATCAAGGTATATGCTGCTGCCATATCATCTTGTCACGTGGGTTTCGGGGCCGGGACGGTGTTTAGTCACCCCCTGACGAAACGTTTTCTGCGAGGAGTACGGAGACTCAGACCTGTGTCACGCGCACTGGCGCCTCAGTGGGATTTGGCTTTAGTGTTACGCGCACTAAGCAAATCCCCATTTGAACCTTTGGCTCAGGTTCCCCTTAAACTGTTATCAGCCAAAGTAGTACTACTTTTGGCTCTAACATCAGCGAAAAGGGTGAGTGATTTGTCTGCTCTCTCTGTGGCTCCGTCATGCCTCCGGATCCAAGGAGATGGCAGTTCAGCTGTTTTACGCCCTAACCCGGCTTTTATGCCTAAGGTCATCACAAGCTCTTTTAAATCAAGAGTGATCACCCTGGATGGCTTCTTTCCCCCTCCTCACAGGTCGGAGGAAGAAGCCACGTCTCATCTCCTCTGTCCGGTGCGCGCGCTGGCCTGCTATGTGGCGCGCACGGCTGCCTTGCGCCGTTCTCAGCGCCTGTTTGTGCATTACAGAGAGAGCTCGATCGGGCAGCCTCTGTCTGCACAACGGCTGTCACACTGGCTGTGTGAGGCTGTGTCACAGGCATATGTCTCCTCTGGGGCGGATCCCCCAGAGAACATCAGTGCGCACTCCACCAGAGGAATTTCCTCCTCCACGGCTTTGCACGGAGGAATGTCAGTGGAAGACATTTGCACTGCTGCATCTTGGTCTTCCCCCTGTTCCTTTATTCAATTTTATTTGAGGGATGTCTCCCATTCCTCTCTGACACACCCTGTGCTGAGTGTCCTGTCAGAGTGAGTGACGTCAGGGATCCAGCTGTGCGCCTCTCTCCTGCCTCTCGGCACACGAAGAGCGGCCCCTTTCCCCTCTTCTGAGGGGGAGGTTTCCTTGTTTCCTCTGACACATTTTGTACGAAGTGTCTTGTCAGAGTGAGTGATGTCAGGGATCCAGCTGTGCGCTCTCCTGCCTGTCTACACGCAGAGAGTGGCCCGTGTTCCCCCTCTTTTTGTCGCTGGGCAAAGTGTGACCTTCGTCTCTCCTTATCACAGCGGAGGGTATGTATTGTTCCCAGCCTGCGTCCCCTCATGGTAAATATTCATGTTATGCTATATTCCAGGGACTGTGATGCGCCATTCGCATGGCGCAATAGGCTGGGTTGTTATCTGAGCGGGTGTGTCTGTGCTTCCAGTACCGGGGGGACCCAGTGGGGCGCAGACTACATCTGGCTTCGCCATTAACCCAATAGCGATAGCCTTAGAGGGCGGAGCCATATACGAAATAGAACTGAAGTTACCTACTGTAACTCCAGCTTCTATGAGTATTGGCGTAGCCCTCTAAGTGCTGGGCCCCACTGGCTCCACGAATAGCTGAAGAAAAGTTGTTTTGTGTGGGAGCAGATTGTCGGGCCTCCTTCCTATTTATACCGGAAGGGAGCCCGAGGGTGGGGCCCACCTTGCGGGTGGGCGTGGACTACAAGTGTTTCAGTGCTGCGCGGGCGCGCAGGGGATTACCCAATAGCGATAGCCTTAGAGGGCTACGCCAATACTCATAGAAGCTGGAGTTACAGTAGGTAACTTCAGTTCTTTGGCCTCCCGCGGCGGCGGGAGGAGGCGGGAGGGTTGAAAATGTGCCGTAAAGAGACGACACACCAACCTGAGTAGTGCGACGCGAATGCCCGACTGCCTCTGACTGCTTCGGACGGCCTCTGACTCCCAAAGTCGGGCCGGTGTGTAGAGGCCTTTAGTCAGTTTCTTTTGCTTCTTGTTAATAAAGTCTCCGTGGATGGTGATACCTGTCTGTCGATCATTCAGTCTGCCTGCCATAAGGCCTCTACACACCGGCCCGACTTTGGGAGTCAGAGGCCGTCCGAAGCCGTCAGAGGCAGTCGGGCATTCGCGTCGCACTACTCAGGTTGGTGTGTCGTCTCTTTACGGCACATTTTCAACCCTCCCGCCTCCTCCCGCCGCCGCGGGAGGCCAAAGAACGTCGGGACAAATCAATCACTCTGATTGGCTGTTCAGCTTAGCGAATCAGTGCATCAGAAGTGAAGCTGAAGTGAGGGACCAAAACAAACGATAAGAAGGCACACACAGACGGCTAATCTTCCTCATTTTCATCTCACCCGGACGCAAGAGTTTCTTTTTTATCATGACGGCATGGAATGAAGAAAGTGAAGACCAACTGATCAACTGTTTATATTACTAAGTCTGTTCTTCTTCTCTCGGTGTATAAAACGCAGTCTGTCTTCCGGTTGTTGCCTCTATTGAATGACGAATACACACTACCGCCGCCTGCTGGTAAGGAGAGTTATTGCCACTCGTCGGCTGAAGTATTTGCGGTGTGTACGTAGGAGAGCGGCTTTATCCGACGAAGCCAACGAAGCCCGACGTAGCTGATGTAAAAGTCGGGACGCCTTCGGTACGCGTTCTTTGGTCTCAGGTTGGTGTGTAGAGACCTATACACTTTGTCCCACAGCAAGACATCTTAACATTAATATTCATTGTCCAGAAAGAATGAATCTTAATAGTTTTATGACCGTCTGACCTTTACTTTTAATTTTAGAACATTTTATTTGCTTTCCCGTTGCTCAACTATGCACACAAGATATCTCATAATCTGATATGTGAATTCAATGAAATACTCCAAGCAGATTCATTAACTCTCAGAGATAATGAGCTAGAAAATAATGACCCCATGGCCTTTCTTGTAGCTCATCCCTGAGGGGACTCCGTATGCTGTCAGCCCCTCCACTGTGAAGAGTCTAAGAATAGCGTAATTAGCAATATGTTGTTTTTTCCATCCAACACTGAGTATATGTAGAGTCATTGGTTAACTGGAAAAAATGATATCCAGATAAAGAAATAAAACATTCATAGATATCCTAAAGAAACGTTAAACTCCCTCAGCATGCTTATTTTTCCAGGTTGTTCCAGCAGTACAAACCAATTCCAGTCCTCATAGGTCAGAGTTGATATATGGAATTATTATAAAGGAAAGATATTTATTATATTATATAGGAAGCACTCACATGGATCCTTCCGTCCAGCTGAGCAGCTCCTTCCTCAGCCAGTCTCAGGATGTACAGGCCCATGTTGTACTCTGTTCCCCCCCGCAGGCTAAAGCCAAAGCCCCTGGGACCCCTCTCCAACTCCACTGTCAGGCAACCCTGCGCCATTAAACATAACACAAGTCCTCAATACACTCACATAGACACAGATAAAGACATGCAATAAAATGTACACACTCATGCACATAACATTTCCATGAAACCACATATACTTGCTGGGCTTAATGAATACTTCCTGTGATAAAACAAGTTCAGGGTGCAGTTTCTTTAGATGGAAAACTTCATTGCAAAACATTCTTGTTTAATTATTGCCCTTTTTTTGTGTTTGTATCTTTTCAGGCCAAATCGTCCTTCAGATCGGTGATGTCTCATCAGTCTCAGTGAATGTTCTATTGATTTGAGATGTCATTAATGATTCCCTCTTCTCTGAATGGCTTTATTCTTTGTTTATATTGATCGGAAAGTAACGTCATTTGAAACTATAACAAGAGAAGGCAATATAAAGAAATACAAATGTTTAATAATGCCTCTTAACACTAGAACCGCCAGGGCCGCTGTATACCTAAAATCGCCAACGGGTAAAATGTACCCGCTATTAGAATGCATTGATTTTCAAGGTACAATGTTCTTTTATTTATCATACTACAACACAGGGTTAACAGTCAGTTTTGATAGCACAGTGATGAAACTTATACCAATAGAATTTGTGGACTCTCAGCTTTTATATTATATATTTGTGCCGATAGCATGAAATATCGCTAACGTGAGTTATGTGCAAAGTGTCTCTCTATCTCTCTATCTATCTATCTATATATAAGGAACCGCAGTAAACAACAGGCGTTGCTATAGCAACACGTCATGTTTATGTTTACGCGCGAGTCAATAGCGCGAAAATCACTGCATTTTCTATAAGGTAAATATTACCCGCTGGTGCTGATGGGTATAAATGGCAATATTTTTGGCAATATTTTCAATCTGACTTCATATTGACCATTTTTAACAACAGAGGGTGCTACATAACACACTTTCAGGAAAAGTCACAGACTGGGAGACTTGAATATTTTGTTGAAAAAAAGTTACATACAATCAAGGAACAGCTGCGGGTAAAATGTACCCGTTGGCGGTTCTAGTGTTAATGTATGAAATATGTGGCATATTGTGAGCTTTCTGAGGTTACATAAGTGTGAATAAGTACTATGTGTCTGCTGTTGCATCCACTGTTTGCCATGGTGATTGTAACTGCTAAATGAGTCCTAGGTTGAGCAGTAATTTAATCAAAATTATGTAAAGCATAACTTTCCGATGACTGCTTTTTGCTCAAAAATCCATTATCTGATCAGCAAAAAATATTAGGAGAGAGAAAAGACTCTGCCAATAATGTGTAGACTTCTTGTCAGTGGTGCACAATTGTGAGCATGTTGAATAACTGCTTCACTCCAGAAATCTCTGGCCTTAGTTTCCAAGAGAGTCAAAGTGCCAACTTCTGGGCAACCCTGACACTTCTTCTCGCTACATTGTGAGCATGGGCATACGCTTTGGGAGCTAACATTATGTATCAAGAGTTACAATTCTGGGTATAAGACAAATTCAATTTCATTTTTAGATAATATTCAACAGCAGCTCTCCACTTTAGCTGTGATGTCAGGCACTCTTTAATACAGAGAATATATGAAAGATGTTCTGGCCTTGTAGCCTGAATGAATAGATAAGGGTTCAAAAATACAAAAAATAGTGTGAGATTCATTGAATGGGAACACAGGAATAGAAAGTATGAAAGTTATAAATGAAAGTTATAAATTTCCTTGGCGGAAAAAATATTAAAACATTTAGAAGAACATAGACGCTTCTAGCATTCACACCTAATGAATGCAGAATCCATGAAGTCAATGTACTGTAACTCAACGTAATGTATCTGGGCAATGTGTCGAAACAAAAAGGAGGTCAGAGCTTTACAGTATGTGTTGGGAACATCATGTTTTATTGTAAGAAAAAGATAAACTGAAATATTTATTTCATAACAGTCATAAATGTTCGAGCTTGCATGCCTATTATTTAGAAATATGTGCCTTTAGCAGTACAACCTTCAGATATTTGAAAAGAAAACATATAGTAGAAGAAATAGGAGAGATACTCTTACCTGATTGGGTCCCGTCACACACATCGTTCCCTGCTCACTCAGTGGAAGAGTTTTATGGTCAGACCAGTTGACAGCCTCCCTTTTCTCTTCCAGGTCCAGGTTATAACTAAAAAAAAACAACAGATATTTCTTCAGTAACACATGCTGTACAAATCTTGCTAAAGGCCACAAACACAAAAAGCCATAGAGAGGCGAAGTCCCTCCCCTTCCGGGGGACCTCCATGGGACCTTATTTCAGAAAAAGTATGTATTGAAGTCAATGGAGAGAGAAAACTTATCTTTCGATCCCGTTTGAATTGTGCCACGAATTACACATATGATGTTTGTCAATTCAAAAGATAATTTTGCAAGTCAAAAAAATAAAAATGTGTCGTAAAACTGTGAAGTAACACTTTTTTTTGTGTGAAACCGCTCAATGAAGTACATCTCCCGTCTCGCACCAACACCAAGACGGCCGTCACGTTGGCACATTTAACTTCTTTCTTCAGAATGAGGCGAAAAGTATAAACGAGGTGAAAATCACTACAAGTCTGGGCATGTTGAGAGCTGTACATACACACAAGGGGAGTTAGTCGGTTCCGTAAGAGCCAGCATGCGGGACCGGGATTCTGGGATTTGTAGTCTTTCTAGTTGCGTATTTTTCATAGTCTTATATTTCAACAGTTTTACGACAAACTGACTTTTTTGACATGGAAATGATTTTTTAAGATTGACAAACATCATATGTGTAATTCATGGCACAATTCAAACGGGATCGAAAGATACGTTTTCTCTCTCCATTGACTTCAATACATAATTTTTCCGAAATAAGGTCCCATGGGTCGGAAGTAGATGGGCGGGACTTCGCCTCTCTATTATGCAAATCTAAAATGTATTAAAGGCTGGATTTTTAAGGAGGCACTATTATGCAGATTTTCAGGTTCACATTGTATTTTGTGCCTCTACTGTTACATGTTTACTTTCTTTAATGCTCAAAAAGCTCTTTATATTTCTCATACTGCCTGTGTTGCAGCACCTCTTTTCACCCTCTGTCTGAAACCAGAGCCTTGTCACTATGTAATAAACAACCTACTGTATAGAACACACTACAGGAAAGGGAAAACCCCCAAAAGCATAATAGGGCCTCTTTAAGTAGCAGAGGGCAGTTTTTTCAAATACTGAATATATTGTATTCCACACGTTTGTGTTTATTCAGCTGTTTTTTTTTTTAGAGGAATATTCTCTAGTTGTTTGCTCTGAGGGCACCCCTCCCTCTTCCACATATTATTTCATGTTGAGTGTAATTACAGAGGGTGTTTTATGGTTTATAAGGGCAGCTAGCTATATCATTGTATTAATATTACCAAAACCATAACCATAAACACAAAGGGATTTACTTTTAATCTTATGGGGGGTTCTTGTTGTGTTTATTGTTGTGTTCTTTATCATAACATCCTCAAGAGAAAAGGGGGGGTTAGAGCAGAAAGTGAGGGGAAAGAGGAGTTGGCCATTACAATGTGGAGAGAAATACATGAATGTTTAGTGAAGGTGTCGTTTGGTTGCTTGGGCACATTTTGAATTTTAAAGCAGAGATGGTGGGAGTAAAAAAAAACAGCTGACGAAAAACAAGACAAGCTTCATTCCTGGGAGAGCTATGCACAAGAGGCTTATTCTAGTTTGAGCGTAATTATTTAGGGTTGGCTTAATATGCAAGAGATGTTTTGAAAGTTTCAAAGGCCTTTTACTCCCGGGGACTGAAAGCTTTGTATTTCCCTTTCTTGTATGCCTTTATTTTGAGTGAGATTGTTACCGTTCATCCTGTAGTGCTGACCTTTGACCCAGGGTTCTGTGCTGAAGAGCCGGACTCTGCTTAGCTGAACTCGCTCCAGATGGAGGGCCCTTGTATTCTAAAAAAAAACATTTTCAAGTTAAAGAAATCAGTGTGAAAAATAATATATAATAAAAATGTCTATTACTTTTTTTATTGTAATTTTAAGATGAAGAATCAATACTTTCGGATATGGTCAACAACAAGAAGATGCAGCATTCAAAAAAAGCATTATCATCAGACGTAGCTGTCTTACTCAATGTGTTAGTATTACATTAACATGTTTGATTGAATGACCAAGGTTTTTTTCATTAATCTAACATTTTCAGATGAATCAGGTCTCTTTTTATCAATTTTTGAATACCTCCATTAGAACTAAATCTGTAATACTGACAGTAAACTATTAATATTCTCTAACTAGTTTGATAGCTTTTTAATTGAACCAAATTGATGACAATACCAACATAGTCCTGCAGACATGTGCACCCAGAGAAACCCACCGTCCTCAGGAACCACAGTGAGGGTGACCACGTTGCCGGCCTCCTTGATGAGCAGCACGATGTCGTTGTGAGAGAGCTCGATGATGGAGCGCCCGTTGACCGCTGAGATACGATCTCCGACGTGCAGCAGGCCGCAGCGATCCGTGGGACTGCCATCAATGATTCGCCCGATTTTGTGTGGAATGACTGAAATGGTAAATATGAAGAGAAATTACACATTACCACGGAGATGTAGCAGATATTGTGAACAAAGAAAATGTGTCTAGAAAACCAATATAATGGGAGTTTTTATTGTCAAAGCAAAACTGCTTTGGTTTGTTTAAATCTGGTTGAGGTCTTGAATTGTTCAATGAGTGAGAGTGTTAGTTGTGGAAATGTTTTTATCAGACATGAATATATTTATTTTTTGTTCATTGTCACATATTTGGTATTTTCAAAGTCCTCAGAGTCCTTCACACTTGGCTTTTTGAGGAAGCTAAATATTCCTCACTCCAACCAAGAATTGACTCGCTTCTGGGCTAAGGGTAACACATAGAAAATTGTTTTTCCTACCGCAGATATATGTGGTTATATATGATTCTGTATGATGTGGGATACACTCTATAAAGAGAATAACTGGTTACTTTATGTAATATGGCATAGCAATGTCTATGTGAGCTGGAACAAGATCTAATCTGAATTATATATTAAAGCAAAGACAATCAAGATCATTTAGTTTCTTCTATTATTCATTGAAGTCCCAATTGACTTGGTGTACACGTTTTTTACATCAGCATGTATCACCTATGGAAGATGAGCGAATCATGGTTTGTTCTATGCGTTAGGCACTACCATTAAATATACAGCAGCTTATATAAATCCTAGAGATCCTCCTTCTCTGCTACAAATAAAAATACATTATATTTTGCAATGACATCAGAAAACCAGACATCAATATGTTTTTCTCCTATTGTCTTTGATACCACTGGACTATATAAGGATTATATGATGATACAAATATTGTGGGATCATCCATTTTGCAGTAGTAGCAATTTCCAGAGGGATAAAAAACCTTTTAACTGCTTTTTCTTTTTTTACATCTAGACATCTACATTTCCACCAAATATAAGCCTAAAACGTATATTGTAAATGATTGTTGCAGGATTTCAGAATCTAAACACTCACCTCCATGGGGCGGTTTGCTCTTGGAGGTGAGGATGACGAAGCCAAAGCCCTCAGATTCTTTGCGGTGGAGTGTGATGTCAAAAGACTCGTGGTCCAGATCGCAGGGCATTGGCAGGTGAGGTAGTTTCGGAGAACCGTTCACCAGCACTGGAGCCATTTCCAGCGCCTCTTCATCGTTCACATCTGAAATAAAAGGATACAGATGTTATTTGTGTTTTGTGCAACTTTGTATTTGCCTGCATTCCTGAGGGTTTTTATAGAACCGACTGGAGTTTATTGTGTGCTCATGTCCAATAAATATGCAGATAAAAGTGGTGTCTTGAAAGTGCGGCGGTGTAATTTACAGAGTGTGGATGTTGAAGCTGGTTGCCAACAACTACCAAAGACAATATTGAATCTAAAATTAAAGCTGTGATATTACTTTAGATAAAACAAACATCATGACCAGTGCTCAAACAGCTTCATCTTGGACCAGCTATACCCATTTATTGCTAAAGACAACTTCTGAATAATTATCTATTTTTAGAACATACATCTTTATTTTAACCGCTAAGCAATGTTGTCACTGTCAAAATATAAAGTGAGCCAGAGGATTTTTGTTCCGGATGTCCAACGTGGTGTTAAGAGCAACACATTTATCATGATCTAAATATAACAGTGTCAGGTTTTTAAGTGTGTCAGGTGTTGTTCTACTTGTTACCCACCTCTGTATATGACCTTCCTGCGGATAGTCAACATAACTTGACCGTTGCGGGCAGCGTTGGTCATCAGATCCAGCACCTGCTTGTGTGAACGACCTTTCACCATCACACCATCGATGCCAATGAGCTCGTCTCCCGCTCTCAGGCGACCATCCTTCTCTGCTGCTCCGTTGGGCACAATGGCCCCGATGTACACCTGGGGAAACACATTCTGATGGAGGGTTAGTATGAGGAGCAGAAGTTGTGAAAAAGTAGAGACAAACAAGTGCAATCTTTGACTACACAACGTGTTATTTACACATCTAAAACCTCCACAAGAAAAATAGTTACTCTCAGTATTCTATGTTTCCATAGTACCACACTGACACTGTCAACTGTTACTGTGTGTTAGTGTGAAAGTATTACATCACAGAAAAGGCAGATAAGTTGATTTCAAGGGTTTACCAAAGCCAATGGTGAACTATGTCATTATAGTCTGATACTAAGGTGTCATGTTCCTGCTGCTATTTTGTTTCATGGTTTTTTTAAATACATGTTTTACTTTTGTCTTGTTTTAGTTCCTGTCTCTGTGTTTTCCCGCCTGTTGGATTGTCAATTTATTTTCACATGCAACCTCTTGAGTTTACCATGCCTTCCCCAGCTGTGTTGTGTCTTTGTGCTTCGTGCTGTGTGTATATATGCCAATCTTCCCTAGTATCTTCATTGTCAGTTGGTCATCTATTTTTCCCTGGTGTTGTTCGGTCAGTCGCACTTCCTGGTTTTCTGTCTCCATATTATTCTGGATTTCCTCGTCTGTCCTAGTGTTCTCATAGTCTTCCCAGTTTGTTCCTTATTTTTTGTATCAGCTTTCATTTAATAAAGCTTGCTTTTTGTTTTATACTTTTATACCTTCTTCCTCTCTTTCATACTGCCTTTGGGTCCTGATTTTCTACCCCCATGACAAAAGGCACTTAAAATCAAATAAATTGGGATGTCCCTTTCCTTATAAAGTAATTTTTCCATAATAGAAATCAAATTAGTTAAAACAAACATATGTATTTGTCATATATACTTACTGGCTGTTGTGGACCTTCTCCTCCCAGAACACGGAAGCCAAAGCCGGTTTCAATGTCTCTCTTGAGAAAAACGTCTATGTCTTTGGTGTAGGGCTCTGTGGACAGAGGTATCACAGTTTCAGGTTCAAAAACTACTTCTGAGAACAATTCAAGCTGTGTTTGCCTTCACTTACGTCTGCTCTCCAGCAGGGCTTTTGACTTCAGGTACATCTCCGTGGCCTCTCGTTTGGGGGAGTCGATGGAGCGCAGGGTGCTCGTGTTGGAGTGGTAAGGCAGTGCCTGGGGGGCTGAGTCTGTGAGGCAGTCCAGAGTCTCTGTACTGGCCGTCATTTCCTGCCTCTGAAAAGAAACACCATCAATACTACATGTTGCTTTCAGCATTGTTATTTTTGGACACATTCATTTTAGAAGTTCATTAGATCACACACCCTTTGTATCCACCAAAAAAGGACATCACACTTTTTATTGATAGTCTCAACAGCTCATTATCCCAGACAAGGGGCTGAGCATCTGATAGTGATGGATTACCAAGAGAAATAAAGGTCACTTGACTTCCACTCATTTTCCCTTTCACTTTGTATTCCTACAATTGTGATGAAGGCTTAGCAATGAGATTTTAATGCAATTAAAAATCCATGGGAAAACTAAAGATTTTCCTTGTGGACCCCATTCAGGGGGAAAGGGCAATTTCTTTATCTGAAACTGTTGTATTAATAATACCGCCATATCTAAAGAGGCTCATCCATGCTTCATTACCATTGCAATCCCCTGACAATAGCCCTAAGAATACGAATACTGAAAGGAAGTAATTAAGAGCGTTTTTCAGAGCAAACAAAAGGAGTCGCCCAGAAACATAATCAATATTCAAATTTATTGCTATCATTTAATTCGATGCAACAGAGGCTTACTGGTTAAGCTGAAGGACAAAACGCTTTGAAATTAAATTGGGGGGGGATAAGTCCCCAAGGGGGGAAACAATAGTGAGGAAATAGGAAAATATATGCTTTTACTCACAGGCTTGAGACTCTTCACAGGGGATGTTTGACCTATGAAGAGACACAGATAGGAATATGGTCAGGAATACAGATATGATTTGGAAAAAACAACAATCACTGAACCACCAGATGGCACTGCCTCTTTGGCTGAGAAACAGCAGCAATGAGCATACAAATAAACCAGTACAAAACTCAAGAGGTGTACTGACTTAAGAATGCTCCATTAAGGAATATGCATCCATGTGCGATTAAACATACATAGGGAATATAAATGTGCTGGAGTGCGGACTTCATAGTGGAAGCCCACTGCAGGGCTGAGAAAGCGGGTGAGCGCATTAGAGATTCATGCATATAATTCAATGACCGATAATTCTCTCCTCTCTCTCTCTGTTCGCTGTACAGTACACCCACACGCTCCATCTCCAGTGCTCAGATTCTTCCCTACAGATCATCTCGTACAGCCCCCCTCCAATCGACTCCCCGCAATAACTGGATTAACAAACACTCCTCTGGAGCCCACAGCCCTGTGGGGCCGGACCAGCACTTGGCTTGATGAGGGGTTAATGGAGCCTGATGTAAAAGGGGGGAGACGCAGCAGCATTTATCTGCTCTAATGCGAAATTCCCAATCCAGCATCAGATCCATCGAAGGCACATAAAGGACAATATGGCTATGCACACACCTGAAACACGCTTTTTTCCTTCCATCCTTTCTATAAGCTTGGACTTTTCTGTGTGTATTGATGCCCACTACTCACACACACACACAAGGATCCTTTACCAAGCCAAATGCCATTGTCTAATGAGGGTTAAAGCCAGCATTAGCTCTGCAATTGGGCAAGCTGAATACATCTGAGCCCTGTTTGCTTTGACTGTGGGATCATGCAGTGCATGGTGCATGCAGTAGAGTAGGCCATGTTGATGGTGGCACAGCAGTGAGGTTGAGAAGTGGGAGAGGAGAGACGAGAGTTGGGGCGTGGCTGCAGGGAGGAGGCCCCTGTCTCTATAGACATTTAGCCATGGCTCTTTAAGGGGCATCCAAAAGTCCCCTACGCCCCACTGATGATCAAAGCCAATCCAGGGTTCATCGATTTAAGCAGTGATTCCCCGGGGCGGCTGAAGATGATGTAGGAGACATCTGAAGGGTGCCTTTACTCCTCCCTCTCTGCTTTAGATTCAGGCACAACCCCACGCTTATGTAATTCCTGCTCTCAGACTTGTAACAGACTGCATTACGCCTGGATGGGTGTCGTCATAAACAGAGCAGAGTTGCGTGGAGACACACAGGAGGAGTGCTCGAGATTCTCCCCAGATGTACATGTACAGTTTGCAATTGCGAAGCGGCTGCATGTGACGGCGATAAATGGGGCTCAGTCAGTCGGATCGAGTCGGATCACGTCTACTCTATTGTGGTGACCTTCTACAGGTTGCAGACACAGTGGCATCACACAGGTTTCTACAAAGCAGTGTGTTCAGTCAATGCCCCCCCGACCAGCCACTACAACACCTCACTTCCTGTCAGTGTCAGCACTCTGAGCTCACCCCCCATGGGCCCTGTTGAATTGACAGCAGTGGTATTGACAAGTATTTAAGTACGATTAGGAAAATGTAATTAAAGTATTAGGAGTAAAAGTAAATATTGCAGAAAAAACTCAAAAAATAGTATTTTAAAGCAAACCCAGCACATTTGTGAAAACATGAAACATTGTGAACCAAAAACGTATTAATTCCAATACAAATTCAGTTAACCCAACACAGAGTTTTAGTTATACTTAAATATAATTTTGGATGGTTTAATCTAAACCAAATAATCATATTTTAAAACGTTTTTCTAAGTATTGTGTGTCAAAATCTGAATTTATAAAATAACTAGTAAAATAAATGTTTTGGAGTAAAATGTACAAAATATGCTTCCTAAATGTTGTAGATAGAGTATAAGAATAAAGTAGTATAAAATGAAAATACTCCACTTTCTAGAACTGATTAAAAACCATGGCAAATTGCATTCAAAAGTGCATTAAAGCACGAGAATGAAGGATGGATAGAATGAAGGGACTGAGATTAACAGCCAGACAAATAATTTTTCTTCCAGTGTCTCACCTCCTCGCAGCACTAGCACGTTGACCTCGCTGCCCACCGGTAAGTCTTTGAGGATGTCCACCACTTGGGCGTGGCTCAGCGTTTGGACGTTTTGCCTGTTGATCTCCTTAATCACGTCTCCTTTCTGCAGGCCGCGACACCACTGGGCGTCCAGGATCATCTTCACCTTCTGGCCCAGCGGGCAGTCGGCAATCGCAAACCCGAACCCCCCGGGCCCCTTGATGAGCGGCACGCTCACCAGCTCCGGCTGCAGCAGCCCTGCCACCACCTCCCCGTGCCTCCCGTTGGGCAAGGCCGCGACCACGGGCCGGCCGCTAGCATCCGTGGTGACGTAGTGGAGCTCCTGAGAGGAGCCGTGGAGGACGTCGCCCTTCACGAGCAGCGGCTGCCCGTTGATCAGGGGCACGGCTGTCACCACCTCCCCGCCATGCAGGGCCTGCTGAGGCTGGGTTGCCGGTGGGAGAGGGGGAGGTGGAAGAGGGTCGTCGCTGCTTAGATCCACATCTGGAGGAAGCGGGTAGCCACGGCAAAGAACCATGTCTACATACTGGTTGATGGGAATTGATTGGAACATCTGCACAACCTCTGGATGGGTTTTTCCAAGCACTGACATCCCGTTAATCTCAACAATCACATCACCTAAAAGACGGGGAGAAAAAGTGATTCACTTTTGGTATTTAATCCAGACATCACGTCTTACATTTTTATTGGAAAGCACTTATTCTTTCCTTTGTCGGTTGGATCTTTCTTCTAAAATGTCCCTTTCCTCTTCACTGCTCTCTCAGATATTTCATTTTGGCAGCTCCCTGTACCTCTTCCCTTTCCTTTTATCTTCAGTCTACCATTCAGTGCTTCTTTATTCCTGTCCCTCCTTCATACACTCTATTGTTGAGCAGACCAGAACAGCACTCTCTGCCACAACTGCGCGGAAGGGAGACGGGTGTAGATTTCCGTCACATCGCACCATTGTACCCATCACACACACACAAAGCTGACAGCTGTTGGTTTATGTAGACAGTCGCAAGGCAATGGCAAGATCAGAAACTAAACAACAAAGCACATGGCTTCCCACCCACCATAATCAGACTGTCTGCTATAAACCTAAACCCTTGACAGAGCTAGAGTTGCTGTTATTGCTTCTTTGTTGAACACATGGGACAGTGTTAGGTTAAGTGAACACTGCAGAGATAACACCTCCAGGTGCATCGTGGTAGCAGTTGGCTGTAAAATCCATTTTTTTCTAATATCACAGAAATTAGAAGCTTTAAACTCATCCATCTTCCGGCCAGCTAAATGAGATTTAAGTGTTTAGGTGTACATCTGCTTTGCTCACCAGAGGCCATCTTGTTGTCGTGGGCAGCAGGGCCGTCGCTAAGCACGTTTTTCACCTGCAGAAACTCATCAGTGCGGTCTCCTCCGATGATGGTGAATCCAAACCCTTGGGGGCTCTTCTTCAGTGCTGTGTGGTACATATCCCCCTTTAGTTCGCTGGGGTCTGAAGTGAAGCTGAACCCACCTCCCTTACCTGCAAACAAAGAGCACATGTGTGTGTAAAATGGCTGTTTGTAAAGAGCGTATGGAGAGGGAGGTGTGAGAAGTGAAACGACAAGCTATATTACAATTTAAATCTCCAAACAGAGTTGACATAAAAATGGAGCAACACAGATTAATACATTCATATCCCCCTTGAAAGACAGCACAATTCTTCCATGTCTGCATTGAATGTCAATGATGAATGATGATTATGTGCTGAGGATCAACATAGTAATTAGTCACTTCTAATTAACAGGCATGATGTACATGTCTAAACTAGATAAACCCATCAACAGGGACCTTGTTGTGTATCCCTTGATATGAGCACAGACACACAGATACAATCATATAAATGTTAGCTTAAGATACTAATTCACTTGCTACCGGTTTTGTGCTTCCACTTTTTACAGAACCATGGAGCAGAACAGTAATTTAATACCTCTGACAGTGTCCTCTTTTATCCTACTGCAGTCAATGATGCAGAAAAAAGAGGTTTGTCATTGTAGACTTTTTATAACTTGAGTAAGGAACAACTTAAGGTCAGTAGCAATATCAATACGGACCAGCAGCTCGGCTGTGGCATACGCTATACTCTAGATAACCAACTGTCAGGGTCACACTGAATTAAACGGAGCAGCTTCCCTATCTGGCATTACTGCGGTATCAGCACTTTAGATCATGGACACTCCATTTTTCCCTTGCTGCTTGATGGACTCTGGCCTTTACTGCGTTATAGCTTTGAATCAAACACACTAAAACTGAAGCCAGAGGGTGATATGATGCACATTCTAGCAACTTTGCGTTATTTGAGATCTTTGGATGTAGCTGGATGTGGCAATTGAATGCAAGAAATATCATTAAGGTTTTAGAAATGGTGCATAACTTTGTAAAGACACTACCAGTTTATTTATGTACAACATTGTTTGATTGCAGTAAAACAACCTCAAAGGACAAAATACCATTACTAGTAATAAACTAGTTACAGAAAAGCTGGCATTATACTTTAAATTCCTTATTGGCAACAAATCCCATCAAAAGACCAAAACCAATAACGTTTTTATCTGTATACGCACGCCCATATACTGCTATAAGATTGCCATCGTTTTTTATATTAAAAGAGAAAGAAAAAATATATCTTTAAACAGCCTGGAAATGTACTTTTTGAAAATATTCCTGAGGAGTAAATAGTGCATTTGTTGTGGACTTTTAGAGTGTGTGTTCATGGAAAGGAAGAACAATGTCAACCAGTGTATTTATGTGTTTTTTTCACAGCTGTTGGACAAGACTGGAGGAATACAAAAAATATAAGCCTTAAGCTACATAGACAATGATTGTAATTAAGATCAATTTGTCAATTAAGTCTTGTGAAATGCGCTGGTGAAAGATGGCCGCATTGTCTTTTGGCTCCTCTCCAACTTTGCCCTTTTTCGTATTCTGTTTGTGTTTATTTACTTTTTGCCATTTGCTTTTAACATGGTTCGCAACATGCAAGCCGACCGCACCAACTCTGCTACAGTATACAATATAGCAGAGAGGAACTTCTTCACATCAGAAACTTTGTGGACAATAACCCACCGACAGACAATGGAGATTCTCCATGGCTACCTGTTGCTGTCCTACCTGATACCTCATTCACACCAACGCAACTCCGGTTCAAGCTCCGTGCTAGAGCTTTTCAGGTTCAGAACCGGTTCTTCGGTTTAGCTCCGGCTCTTTTCACACCGCTCAGAGCCTGACTTGTGCTGCGTCATTGCGTCATCGTTTGCATCATGACGTAACCGTTTGCGTGCCTGCTTCATAAAGCCAAACCGCGCGGAAACCCCTCACAGCTCACACCAACAACAACAACAATGGCCGATTGTGTTGAAGCGCTACTCGTTTTGGTTTTGGTAAAAACCAGCGGTTGCCATCTCTTTCTGCAATTGTTGGAGAATTGCTTTGGACCGCGTGCTCCCCTCCAGCTTCCTCTGTACCTCTTCGGAAGACCAGATTCCCAGTAGGTAGCTGGTCTCTTCAGTGGACCACTGCTGCTTGTTAAGTTTCTCCATCGTTGTGTACAAACTGGATAAAACGCGGGCTTTTTGTTGTTGTTCAGGAGTTGATCCCGCCCCTGCCCCTGCCCCCGCCACGACGTAAGCGTGACGTATGCGGTGCTTTTGCTCTAGCCGGAGAATTTTTTGGTGCTTGAAACGAACCGGATTCCGGAGCTAAGAGGCTGCTCCGCTGCGGTGTGAACAGGAAAACCCGGTGCTTTTCAAGCTCCAGCTCCGAACCGGCCCTGAAACACCGTTGGTGTGAATGAGGTATCAGAGACGCAGGAGGAAGACAAAGCGGGGGTCCCGTGCCGGGCTGCTGGTCAGACTGAGGAAACGAGAAAAACCGACCCCCTCTTCCGAGTATTCTTCTGGCTAATGTTCAATCGATTGAAAATAAAGCTAGATGAACTCAGAAGTCGGATTGCTTTTCAACGGGACATTAAGAACTGTAACGTTTTCATTCTCACTGAAACTTGGCTCAACCCCGCTATCCCGGACTCCGCCATTGTTCCTGACGGATTCACTATTTTTCGCCAGGACCAGTGCTTGAATTGGGCCGGTACTCACCGGTTCGCAGTACCGGCACTTCTGATTTTTACCCATGTGGTACCGGCACTTCTTACTGAGTACCGACAAGGTGCCGGTACTCAGTAAGAAGGTACTCAGCCGCCGGCCGCCGGCGGCACGTCATGACGCATGACAACAAATATGCCCAGCGCCGCGATAGACTAGAGCAGAAAAGACATCACATAACGTTAGCATTTTGAAAATGTTAGCGTGGCTTAGTAATAGTGCGAAAAGACAGCGGTTGTCGCCGGACAAGGATTCCCTCTCTCCTTTCCTGCTGAAAGATGGTGAGTGTACTCAGGGACGAGGAGTCATTTAACCAGCCGCCAGTAGGAGTCAGGCTTTACTTTCTTTTATATCCATAAAGAAAAAGTTAATCTGTTTACAGTTCTGTTTCATATGGATGTTGAGAGGTATCCATATATCTCTTCATTATGCTCTCAAAGTGCACCAGATTGATGCTTTTAACTTCAATATTTTTAAAAAAATCTTCCCGGGGGAGCATGCCCCCGGACCCCTGTAGAGGGTGTCAGGTCCACTCGCCACTTATAAAAATAGCACTTTACCACTGCACCCCTCTAATCACAGATGCACCCTGAGTCATTTTGTTTAAGTACAGTGAGCCTTTCTAAAATATACAGTAAAGAGACAAACCCACCAGCATTATAGGATATACCATGACTTTGAGCCAAATACTTGTTTTTGGGCTGTATAAATAAATTGACTTGAAACAGTTGCTGATTTAGAGTACTGGCACCTTTTTTATTCCAATTCAAGCACTGGCCAGGACCGGACAGTTAACTCGGGGAAAAGTAAAGGTGGTGGTGTGTGTGTAATGATTAATAACAACTTGTGCACAGATGTGAGGATTATTTCTTCGGACTGTTCATTTAGAGCACCTCATGATCACATGCCGGGCTTTTCACCTGCAGAGAGAATTCACATCTGTTGTGATAACAGCAGTGTATTCTACGGCTAGCCGACAACAACACGGCACTCGATCAGCTGTTTGGGATTATCGACAAGACCGAGACTTCACGGCCAGAGGCGGCGTTCGTTGTTGCCGGGGATTTTAACACCGCTAACATGAAGAAGGTCCTGCCGAAGTACTACCAACACATCAGCTGCCCGACGCGCGGGGGAAACATACTGGACCATGTTTATTCCCCTTTTTGACATGGATATAAGGCTCTCCCTCACCCTCCCTTCCGCAAATCAGACCACATCTCTCTTCTGCTGCTGCCTGCTTACAGGCAGAAACTTAAACGGGACAGACCGGTAACAAGGACAGTACAACGATGGAGTTAGGAGTCAGACTCAGCTCTGCAGGATTGCTTTGCATCTACGGATTGGAGTGTGTTTGAGGACAATAACATCAACAAAAACACGGATACGGTCATCTGCTACATTGGGAAATGCATCGATTATGTGGTACCGAAGGTTTCTGTACAAACATTCCCAAATCAAAAGCCCTGGATAAACAGCGAGGTGCGTACCAAGCTGAAGGTGCGCACTATCGCGCATAGAGCTGGAGATTTGGAGGAGTTCAGGAATTCTAGGTATGAACTCCGGAGAGCAATCAGCAGTGCAAAGAGACAGTACAAAGACAAGGTGGAATCTGACTTCAAAGGCTGTAACACCCGGAGCATGTGGGCGGGACTAAGAACAATGAAGGAGCAACGGGGGGTGCTGTGGGAGTGTCTGCGTGCGCATCTCTCCCAGATGAGCTGAACAGTTTTTTTGCTCGCTTCGAGAGCAGCCAGGCTGGGGTGCAGAGAAGGATCAGGAGCCCTGCCCTTTTGTTTTAAACAGGGCAGATGTGTGTAAATCCTTTAAAAGGGTTAACCCATACAAGGCTCCTGGACCTGATGGCATCCCTGGCCGTGTTCTCAGGGTAAGTGCAGTTCAGGTGTTCACAGATATCTTCAACAGGTCCCTGCTGCAGTCTGTGGTCTCCACATGTTTTAAACACTCCACCATCGTTCCTGTCCCCAAAAAGACAAAAATCACCAGCCTCAATGACTACCGCCCAGTAGCACTCACCTCCATCATTATGAAGTGCTTTGAGCGGTTAGTCAAATCATTCATCACCTCCTCCCTCCCTGACTCTCTGGACCCCCTGCAGTTTGCCTACAGAGCAAACAGGTCCACAGACGACGCCATAGCCCTCACCATCCACACTGCCCTCTCACACCTGGACCAGAGGAACAGATATGTGAGAATGCTGTTCATTAATTACAGTTCAGCCTTCAATACCATTGTGCCCTCCAAGCTGGTCATCAAGCTCAGAGACCTCGGGCTCAACAGCGCCCTCTGTGACTGGATCCTGAACTTCCTGACGGGCAGACCCCAGGCAGTGCGGTGGGAAACATCACATCCTCCACCCTGATCCTCGATTCCTCAACACCGGAGCCCCTCAAGGCTGCGTGCTCAGCCCTCTCCTCTACTCCCTGTTCACTCACGACTGCGTGGCCATACACAGCTCCAACACCATCGTGAAGTTTGCTGACGACACGACCGTCATCGGCCAGATCACAGACGGCGATGAGACGGCGTACAGAGAGGAGGTGGAAAACCTGACATCTTGGTGCCCGGATAACAACCTCCATCTCAACGTCAGCAAAACAAAGGAGCTGATTGTGGATTACAGGAAGCAGCAGAGAGAGGGACACGCCCACATCACCATCAATGGGACTACAGTGGAGAGAGTCAGCAGCTTCAGGTTCCTCGGTGTCCACATCACTGAGGACCTGACATGGACTCTCACACTATCACCATCACCAAAAAAGCTCAACAGCGGCTCTTCTTCCTCCGCAGGCTGAGGAGGTTCTATATCAGGGGTATTCAACTAAAATTCAACGAGGTCCAGTTAGAGAAAATCTCCACATGCAAAGGTCCGGAACATCAAAATGTCTAAGTTGCTTTATGAATTAGTGTGATATATAGCCTATATATTGAAGTAGCCTGTAGCTTTATCAACGTCTGCATGTAATCAACAGCTGACTGCCAATCAAATAAAGAAAGTACAATTCAAAAACAACAATATTTATTGTCGATTAACATTGAACTATACAGATACACAGTAAATACTGTGGATATGTGTAATGTTCCTCTCTGGCTGCATTTAAAAATAAAATAGGAGAAAATAAATAAAATAGCTTTTGAAAATATGTGCATCTTAAAAGTGCTTAATTTTAGATAAATAAAATAAAGTGTAGCAGCAGCTTGAGTTTCCCTTTTTCTTTGTTAACCGTTTCACATCATGACTTAACAGTTTCAGCCGATTATAGAACAATATCAGTCTTTACACATCATAACAATTGAACAGTTTTAAAGTTTCTCTTTCTTTCCCTCTTATATTGCAGTCCCTCACTCACTTTTTTGTATTCAGTGCGAGAATTGAGCTTGAGCTTGTCCGGCCAGGAATTTAAATCTGGGCTGAAATGGTGTCAGGGCCATTCTCATACACACATGCAGGTGCTCATTGGTTAGCCTCGGTTAGCCTGCCCTGGAACGATATTTAGTTTTAATTTTGATCCTGGTGGACTGATCATATTGGGCTCTGAGAGTGCTTATTTGTTGTGACCTCAGTTCTGACTTGAGAGGGAATGTTTGGTCAAACACTTTGTGTTTTGTCTCAAAGTGGCGTTTTGGCACTTTTAATGAGCGCCACGGTCTCTGAACAAATGAGACACACTGGTTCTGTGCTCCCAGTGGGCAGGATGAACATGAATGAGTCCGTCCACTCAGGGTTAAAAGCTCTGTTCTCACTGTCCACTTTCCTCTTCTTGGAGAGCGCCATGTGTAATTATTTGTCTCTCCCTGTCTGCCGCTAACACGCCTGTTCACTCTCCTCTCCGCTTCTCTCCCTGTATCGCAGCGTCCACACGTACGCGGTGAAAAAATCTTGGCGGTGGGCGTGTCTGAAGCTTGGGGATTTTTTGCGAGCAACGCGACCAACAACCAATCACATGAATCTCCCGCCCCCGACATACAAAGCAAAAAACTGTCTATATATATAATATACTGTCTATGCTTGCTAGCAATGTTAAAACGAAGTAAACTGGATATAAAATCCCCAAACAGGCGAAAACCTACCAGTTTCACCCACTGTCTCTGCCACCTCCCTCCATGCCTGGTTCCTCCGGTATGTATCCCGGGTAAATAGGGACTGGTCATAAAGAACCGGGTGATTTGCTACCGCAATAACTAATTTCTCCTCCATTTTGTTAGGAATATAGAAATGAACTGCGGTATGTCACTCGCAGCTTACACGCGGTTTGATTGGCTAGCGCTTGTACTGTCAGATTTGCATAAACGGGATTTGATTGGCTGACGCTTCCACCTCAAAGATTTCCAGGCGTTCCAGGCGTCAAAAGTTGAACAATGTTCAACTTTTGAATCCTGGAACGCCTGTAAATCGCCGCTCTGCTTCCCACAATGCAGTTCGGGGAAAAGTGAGGCGAAGTGACGTCACCCCATTCAAAGTGAATGGGCAGAAGCGTTGGAAGATTTTTTCACCGCGTACGTGTGGACGGGGCGTATCGCTAATTATTCTCTTCACTCACGCCCCGTCCACACGTACGCGGTGAAAAAATCTTCCAACGCTTCTGCCCAAGCATAGACAGTATATTATATATATAGACAGTTTTTTGCTTTGTATGTCGGGGGCGGGAGATTCATGTGATTGGTTGTTGGTCGCGTTGCTCGCAAAAAATCCCCAAGCTTCAGACACGCCCACCGCCAAGATTTTTTCACCGCGTACGTGTGGACGCTGCGTCACTTTCCTCTCCGCTTCTCTCTGCCGCTCTCTCGTCTCTTCTTCTGTGTTTCTCTCCGTGTATCGCTCACTCGTCTCTTTCGCCCCCTATCGGCAGCGGTTAAAATAGAATCGCCCCGTCAAAATTGAAATCCCCTATTAATGTATTGATTATAGTTCCGGGTCCGTATAGGTCGGCGTCTGGGTCCGGATCCGGACCGCGGTCCGCCTGTTGCCGACCCCTGTTCTATATGGACTCCAGGATACTCTGCAACTTCTACAGGTGCACCATAGAGAGTATCCTGACTGGCTGCATCACGGCCTGGTACGGCAGCTGCACCGCCCTCAATCGTAAGGCTTTACAGAGGGTGGTGAAAACTGCACAGAACATCACCAGGACGGAGCTGCCATCCATGGAGGACCTTTACTCCCAGCGGCTCAGGAAGAAATCCCTCCGGATTATAAAAGACCCCCATCACCCCAGCCACAAACTGTTCTGTCTGCTGCTGTCTGGCAGGCGTTACCGCAGCTTCCTGACAAGAACAACCATATTCAGAGACAGTTTCATCCCACAGGCAACAGGCAATGAACTGCTGAAACAACATCTGTTAAACACCTGAACTGTTGAAACAACATCCATAACATTCATCTGCTACTTAGTAATTATTTATCTATTTATCTAATATATCATTCCAATAAATTGCATATAGACTCTTATTGCACTATTTCACTATTTCACTTTTTTAAACTACTTTTCTTTTTGTATTTTCTATTTACTGTTTACTTGCACTATATTTTTCTGTTTATCTGTGTTATTGTGTTGCACTGTTGGAGAAGCCTGTGACACAAGATTTTCATCGGCATAACTACACTGTAGCTATGTTCGTATGACAAAATAAAGAACCTTGAACCTTGAATTCATTGTTGTTGTTTGAAATAAAATTAAGTTTGTTGACAATAAGAAAATGATGGAATATGACCAGTGGTTCTGGTTATGAATCATGCCTGAAAAGGAGCCTAATCAGATGGTCTGTGGTTCGATTCCAACTCCCCACAGTCAACATTGTTGTATTCTTGTACAAGATACTTTCCCAAAGTAGCTCCCGACTGCATGTCCAAAAGTGTGTGAGTGTGTATAGCAGCCTCTGCCTCTGTATAAATGTGTGAATGGGTAAATGCTGACTTGTGTTGTAAAAGCGCTTGGAGGGGGCGTAAAGACTGGAAAAGCACTCTATAAACGCAGTACATTTACCTTTGGCTAAATGTATATGTGCCAATTGTATGTGTCTTTTGAGATCTGCAGCTAAAATTGGATCTGAGAAAACTGCATCACTGCATATGTACGGCTCACCTGAGAATAACTGCCCTGTGTCTGTGAATTTAAAGCTGCATATCTTCTTCCAATTCCACCTTTTTATCTCTCTCTGTTGCACATGGTGATTGGACATTGCCAAATTTTTTGCTTCAGCTTTTTTGTATTTCCCCTCTCATTTCCTTCAGTTTTTAAAAACCCTATAACTTTCAGAGGCGTGTGTGAGGAATTTAAACGCAGGCACTCTCATACTATCAAATGGTTCAGCAGTCATAAACATCCAGCGCAGACATGAACGGCTCTGAGTGAGTGTAACTTATCACAGTCGTGTGCACTCCAGATGTCCACACTGTAGCATGGATCAAACAAAGCCCATTTGCATAATCACATTCAGATTGCTAGAAAAAACACTAAAAATGGTTTGTTGTTTCTTCTTGCCGCCAGTGAGTGCTAAAATAACCATTCTACTGCGCGTTTGTGTGTGAATAAACAGACAGAGGTAATGGAGGGCGAATGAACTGCGGGAGGAAGTGAGTGTGGCGCGTGCGAGTCTGTACTTGTGTGGGAGAGTCCAAGGAAGGTCTCTGTGCCAATGTTTGTGGGCAGATTTTGAAAGCCAGAGGCAGATAAAAACCATCAGATCCACCGCATCAAACAGCCATGCTCTTTGATTAGTGTGACTCAATTGCGTTGTAAATCTCAAGCGACATTATTCAGCATAATTGGGAAGACATCTCTCTTACTACATCAATGGAGCAATAGCTTCAGCTGTATCCAAAAAATGCACCTTGAACATCGGAATTTGAAAACAACTGTCAATGCAAGGCCATCTAACAGGGAAATATCCTGTAAACAAGCTATCAGAACAAAGCAACACGTGGGCACAAAGCTTGGTATGCTATCGAGCTAAAACATCACATTGTTGCCATCTTTCAGGCTAGCTTCAGCAACACCTTAAATTATGTAGACCTGAACATTTGCTAATTTTCAATGACTAAATAATACTAGTGATAAAAGTGTAAAAAAGGCTTTTTGTTACATGTACAACTAGATAGACCCATCAACAAATACCTGTTTGTGTATCCCTGCTGAGAGGAGCACGAAAACACAGATACAATGAAATACATTTTAGCTTAAAGGTACCCTATTATACTGTTTTTCATCAATATATTATAGGTCTCAGACATAGACAAACATGTCTCTGAAGTGTTTGGCTCGAAATACCAAACAGATCATGCATTGTAGCATCCCATAAACCCCTCTGTTTCTGCCCTGTTTCAAAAGTGCTGATTCTGTTTCTGTTACTTTAGATGAAAATAAGGAGCCACGCCCCTCTGAGAGATATTTGGTTAAAAAGAACACAATGGTGCTTTAGGAGGAGATTCAGGTGATAAGGTGGTGGTGGGGGGGGGGGTGGGGGGGGGGGGATACCTTGGTTGGTGATTGGCTAATGGTTACACAAGCCAAAAAAACAAAGTGGCCAAAATCTGATCAGCTCATTTTCAGACAGGTTCTTATATAAATGGATCAGGACAAAAAGTGAGAGAATCTTTTATCCTGAAACTTTCAGAATCTCTTTACACAGAGGGGACACATGTTTATGGATAAAAGAAATGAAAAAGTGGATTTTGCATAATAGGTGACCTTTAAGATGCTAGTTCACTTGCTAATGTTTTTGTGGAGCATAAACACAGATACAAGTACATTAGCATTTAAAGCTAACATCTAACAAGCACATCAACGTTATCTTTAGATGCTCATTCACTTGTTAATGTTTCGTGCTTCCACCTTTTACAAAACTATGGAGCTGAACAGTCATATAATTCCTCTATAATCATACTATAATGTCATGTCAAGCTGGTGAAAATAAGGAGTGAATTATTTCACAACATTTACTGTATATGTGTTTCACTCCTTGGGAACCTATCTTGGAGAACTGTAAAAATCTTTATTCTGGCCCGAGGTGTAACCGTCGCCTCATGCCTTGGTTTCATAATGGCAGCCCACTGACAGCTCACTAGGTTGTGTAATCGGTAATCAGGGGCGAGATGGCGGTTTCCTGAGTCCCTACACACCTGAGCAGAGAGATGTCTGATTACGCTTGGCCTCTCTGACGTGCTGTTCCACCAGCTGTTGCCACATGCACCGCTAAAAGCCAGCCTCCTCCCCTGAATTCCCCCTCGCACTCCCTGGAACCCTTCCAGCGCTACACGCCTGTCTGTCTCCACTGCTGCAGCACACTAATCTATTATACATCCATTGTAATGAAAACATACTTAATTCATAATGTTTATTGCAGCAGAAAAATGGCTTGTCAACGTAAAGAACAGACCATTATCGCAGCACTGAGGGAAAAACACGAGCGAACCAGAGTAGAACTGATAATCTATTACTGATTGAGGCTCGAAGGTTGACACGTTCAGCTGACCTTGCATGAAATGATGACATTCCGACTGCTTTCTATTCCCGGAAAACAAATTCATCACAGCGCAGCACAGCGACTGAGGTGAAAATGTTAGACTCGGTGCAGAGCAAACGCGAAAGTAATTATAGTAGAACTTAATTTTAGATAATTGCCTTATGCTCATGTCCAGAGTGATTAAAAATGAGTATGGAAATAAAAGAAAAAGTTACACAGCTGCAATGAAACCAAAAATACAGCTGTTGTTCTAGAACATCACACAGTGAAGTGAAAACAAGGTTTAAAAATATTAACACAAAAAGGTAAGATGTTAACATATGCACAGGAACAGAGGGATTTGTCATTTTCATTTGAGATGACTTAAGCTTTACGGGAATTTCCTGCTGCGTTGTTTCTACCCAGAAAGACAATGACAAGTGTGAAAGTCGGAAAGCTGGTGGATTAATTCTAGTTATACATGTGCATGCATGTCTGATAAACCTGAGGGAGGTGTCCAAACCCACGACGCAGGGTACAATATGATATCTCATGATGTTTTTTTAAAAGTCTCTGTTCCATTTATTGGAGCAGATATGTCGCAATTGAAGCAGTTGCAGTTTTTTTATGTGTGTAAAATCAAATGTGTGTCCTTACCTAAACTCCTCTGCACTAATACAAGTTTTTCTTTCTGTCTTTACACTCCAAAGGGAGAGCAAAGGAGAGGGGGAAAGCTTTTGTAGAGTTGTTACCTTGGGTAGGTGTTGCTGCGGCTTGTTGGATCGCAGCCGTCTCCTGGCTCAGCTTCTTTTTTGCCTCCAGGACCGGGTTCTCAAACTGGGTTTTCTGGTTGATGTGGCTGCAACAAAAACAGGCTCAGATTTAAGAGACCTGCAAACACAGACTAAATATCTACACACACACCTCTGACTTTTTGAGGTTAGTACGCCACTTTTTCACAATTAATTATGCATGCACCTTCCATATAAAGGAATCATGATTTTCCAACACATGGATGCTAACGTTGCACCATTATAAATACATTCATAGACACAGCACACGTAAAATAAAGGCTGGCTTGCCTCCCCTTTATGTGGGGAAGGTAGTATAGCTTTTAGCGATTGTGTATTGTCGGAAATGAACCCCTAACTGCCAGCAACATCCTGTTCCTGTACTAAAAAAGGTAAACAGCCTGTTGTCCCCCTGGCATACAAAGCACAGCATCACAGGGAGCTCATTTCAAGCTAAAACACTGGCAGCCATAAGCCCCATCTTCACGGCATTGACTCTCCTTGTCCAAACAGTAAGAGCTTCTCTCTCGTGTCACTCTTTCTACCTAGGAGGGATCCTACTGCAGTCTGAGCACTAACACAATGCGAGTCCCCATTTTATTTTCATCACAACAGATTGCTACCTCACCTCCCAGCCCCCCTCCCTCCTCCTCCCTTCATGCGTTCTAGTTGCTCCCCACTTCTCTCTATTCCTGGTACAATGACTGTGTTTCACTGATTCTGCTGGGGTGGTGAGGAGGAAAAACACATTTTGCACTAAGACAAATGTACAAACAATATGCACAGAGAAGTATACACAGACTCGGCATTCTGCACACACGCTCATTACGCTAACACTGGCAGAGCACAATCAGACTAGTGTTCTCATACAGGTCACTGTGATGTTACCCGCAGAGATTCATTTTGCCACCCACTGCTAAACAATGGGAAAATCTTGATCAGAAACTTCAATCGTTCTCCTTGGCCGTGATGAACAAAACAAGCTGTATGCTTCATACATTTGTTTATTTTATTTTTTTAAAGTATTGATTCATGCTGTTCCACTGCTAATGTACACTTAGCAGTGTAATAGGCACTCTGATCCTTCTGGTGAAATTCATTTGTGTGTTATGTGCATCTACGAGGAACAGATGGAGTGCTTGGATATTGCATATATCAATAAGTCGATAAAACTTACTCAACGTAGTATGTGCCGTACTGTGGATCGTCAATTTCCTCCCAGCCGTAAGGAAGCTCTGCAGAGAGAAGACAGGGTGCTCAGGCAAAGATGCAAATGGAGTTCACATAAAGATAACAGAAGGAAAGAAAGAAGAAGAGCTGGCATAATGTTTCCAGTCAATCATCTGGGAGTTAACACATTCAACATCGAGGTGATGAACAGCAGTAGTTACCAGTGTATTTCTTCCCCCCTGAATGGGACATTTAGCATAAGGCAGTAGCCATGGAAATCGCGTACAATTATAAATTGAACATTTCCGTGGTTTTAAGAAGCAGGCCGGCTGGAATGGCTGATGTACGCTATGCCCTGATGAACATATCAGGGCGGCGGGAGAGAAAAGAGCTCTTCACGCAAGAGAGAGCTTTGGAGTAGCTTTTCAGAAGCAACACACCAACTAGCTTTCTGTCCGCCTGTAAAAAATCCATTAAAACCCGGCTGGAAGGATCTCACTCTTTCAACCGTGGCCACTCTCTGTCTCTGCCTGCACTTAGGCCAACATTAGCATCCTGGGGATACAGGAATTCCTCAAAGTAGACCCCAGCTTTAGGTAAATTAGGTCATAAGGCTGAGGGTTACTTTTGGATGACATGTGGATTCAAAGACAAGTCTTATTTTAGCCCAGTTGGTTGTCGGATTAAAAGTGTAAAGTGATGGATCATGTAATGTGGAGCACATACAATAGAGGTATGCCCTTGTGTAAATACATGTGGAGTGGTTAATGGGATGACTGTATGCTTGAGAACCCCAGCTGAGTAGTGCAGCCTACATACCTCCATCCTCACACTTCTCAGGGGGCTTTGCCTTCTTCGCCAAGCGGGGGTCCAACCACGTGGTCGTCTTTGTATTGTGACTGCGGAGCACAAAAGCAGACAGTAAATATCAGCTATAAAGACCTGTGCCAGCAGAGAAACCGCTGCTGAGGCACAAGAAGCCAATAAAAGAATAGTTAATGACTGAAGAACCACAACCGAGTCCCCTATGAAATATGCCTTTGTACACAAGAGCCACTGGATTCATTCTAGAAACATCTGATCCATCGGTTTATGTTCAGCTGTCACATTATCGTGTTTATGGTTACGTGGCCTTTTAAAGAGGGTTAAAAAAACACTTTGAATGAGACACCAGACAAAGTGGTTTATCCTCAAATGTGTTAACAACTGGGGTCTGTAATCAGGAGGAAAATCACAATGGTCTTCTGGTATCTTTACAGACGTGTGGCTTTGAGCCAAATATGAATAAAACACAGGAGCTTGCATGCACACACATGTTCTGTACTGTACTGTAAATAAACCCACACATAAAAACTTCTGAGAGAGGCTTGTTTATTGATTGTTCTTAAATCAAAGTATTGATTGGTTTAGAGAAGAGCTTCACACGTATTTATGTTTGGCAAAGTTAACACTTGAAACGATTGCGGCCAATAAATCAGACTATTTACACTGAAGCTCTGAGCTTTACTTACACAATAAGTGAGGGGCCTGGAATATCATTGCAGTTATAAAGGAAACATCACTTTATGTACATTTTAGGCTGCTGGATAGATATTGGTTTGATACAAACAGACCCATTCTCTGTGTTTCATTATGCTATAACAGGGCTTCTCAAACTCCGGACCAAGGTCTGGATCCGGACCGAACTGCAAATCAATCCAGACCGAACCCTGTGTCCCATTATAAAACTTTTTTTTTATACAAAATTAAAAAATTAAAACTTTCTGATTCTGATGTAAATTAATGTATATTTTCTTGTGTCTGACGCGTTTTGAGAATGAACGTGCATTTCCTTTTACACGCATTGCAGACCGCAAGTTAACCGCAAGTTTACCTTGACTTTCTAATGCTTCTAATGCCTTTTTTGCCGAGGATCAAGGCATTGGCTACAGACAGACAGTGCCATTTCTCCCACTAGTTCAAGCCACATGGCAGTATGTATGTATTGAATGTGTGTGTATGTATAATTTCTAACATTACAACTTGCACCCAGTAAAATGGCTCACTGATGTGTTTTTAATAGTTTTTTGGCCTTAGAACTGCTGGAAATTCTTGTTTGTATAATCACTTCATTGTTGCATATTGCATAATATGCAATAAGAAAAGTATGAAATATTACCAGATGCATCATTTCACCTAGTTGCATGTTATTAGGTTAAACTACTTTAGGTAAAACTATTGTAGTTTGTTTTAACTGTAACTACAATACATTCAACATTATTGAAAGTAATAATCCATTTTGGTTGATACTTATTTTAATAGATTGACTAAATCATTTGGAGATTGCATTTCTTTTTTATCAGTGACAGGTGTTTCTTCTATTTTGTCAAGCATTTACATAAAGGAAGGTGCATAATGGCAAAAACCTTTCTCTGTATACAGTATTGCAGTATATACTGTATTGCAGGGCTATTCAATTAGTTTGGAATGGGGGCCGGTTGATGAAAATGATCCAAAGCAAGGGGCCGGGAAAAAGATGGCTTGAAATATGAGCAATCATATTAAGAGCTTCAGATACAGTAAATACTACAACAGCATAGTGGAGTGCATATATTGTGTTTAATTCAATCAAACAACATAGCCCCAAGGCCTTTATAGATCTAAATGGCAAGTTCAGAACTCAGTAGGCCTACATGTGAAGCTAATTTAACCATCAACATCATTTAATTTGATTTAATTTAGGTGAAATGATCTAATCATTCACACAGAGATGCAATCAATGACAGGAGTTGTCACTACAGTAGCTAGTAGGTGGGTTTGAAACCTGAGCCCGCCGAAGTTTTCAGGCAATGTCTTCCCCTCTATCTCTCAATTTAACGCCCTCTCTGGAATAAAGGCACTCTGGCCCAAAAAAAAAAAGAAGAAAAATAGTAAATATCACCCCGGGGCCGGATTTGGCCCGCGGGCCGCCAATTGAATAGCCCTGCTGTATTGTAATAACGCATTTCCAGAAACACAACTGGCTTATAATAATAAAAGATACAGAAGTGCTGTGAACCCTCATTATGAAAGAGAATGGAACCTTTAAATGTCTGGCATTATATTATTTATTAAACTTATTGAAATGAATCATTGCTCATTAAATATATCTATGCATTAGAATGGATGTTCATAATTAGTCAGTTCCCTAATTGACCTCTTGACCCGCGTGATGTGTATTGCACTTACTCTATGAAGTAGACCATGCCGGTCTCGGTGTAAGCCATCTCCCAGTTTAGGGGCAAGGGCTCCAGGCTGTCATCGCGAGGAAGAGAGCTCCATGTACGGAAGTCCATGCTGCTGCTTGACTGGGTGTAGCTGGGCACCGCTTTCCTCCAGTCTGCCCCCTCTTTGAGCTCTGGAGAAAGGAAGAAAAAACAGGCATGAAGCAGAGCAGGCAGAGTGGATGGTTAGCCTGCGGGAACACCTCTGCCCCTCTGTGTTCCTGCGAGCTGCAGGGGAGTGGAGGAAGAGCTGCTGTCACTCACAGGATTTGCATGTGAGAGATAGTGTGTGTGTGTCCGCCAAAGGGCTGTTTTACATTTGCATGTGCACACTGTTATGCGTATGTGTTTATGTACATTCCCTGTGGGTTGCAATGATAGTGGCAGGGATTCACATTGGAAAGGGCGATTTGAGCCTGAGGCAATTTCTGTATGAAATACTTAACTGCTGCTCTTCACCTATATATACCACTGCATTAGTGAAACACCATTATTGTGAAGCTGCTCTACACTGAACAGGAAACATACAACAAAGGCCGCCCTAATTCATTTAGCATTTCACACCTTCCCTCAGAAGATGGTTATAAAGGGATGAAACACGAGTTCTTTTCATCCCTTTCTTTTATGTGGAGCTAACCTCCTCGCAACAGAGGATGATGCCTAAAGATGTTAGGCACACCACATTTACGGATGTTGCGTTTTGAATGAGATCATTCCACCTGAATTTTAGATTAAATACATAATTTGTACAAAAAAAGCAAACAGAGCCCCTTCAGCAGGATCTAAAACACGTTCTTCTTTTTCCGCTCTGATCAAAAACACAAAGTTGTGTTTTTATATTTAAAGGGGCACAAACACACAGTAGATGCACATCTGTTCAAAGAGCCATGTAAACACTTGAAGCAGCCTGAGGGCACAGGCCTGAAGGAGAGCCGGGGACATCAGGTTCACAGCAGGGTGAGGGCCCACTCAACAGGGGGGAGGGGGAGGGTGATAAGGACAGACAGAGCAAAGTTGGGGGGAAAGCTGCAGTCAATACTTTAGAGACTTAGAGCTCACATTTCCCATTAACCTCTTTTTTTATTCACCCATAACTCTGCCCATCTATGGCCGGTCTAAGACTCCTCTGCCACAGCTGTAGCAGAGCAGCCATTTGTGACTGCTTTATTTCCATAAAAAGAGCTCCTGGATGTCTGGGCATCATTTCCTGTTTGATTTCAATATGACAGAGCAGTTGGGTAAACAGACTTTGGATTTCTGTGAATCCTTTGTACAGCTGAGCAAGCAGTGTTTGAGCCGTGACTGTCAAAACAATGTTTCATTGTGGAAAGAAAAATACCATTTTCAGTTTGGACGTGCATCGGTGTTAACCTCAATTCTCTCACTATAAAAACCCAGGTATGGCGCACAGTATGTAACCCATTTCTGTTGTGGGGGATGTTCTTGAGCATTAAAGACAGATGTGTTCCTCAGAGAGCTGAGGAGTTGTCCTGATTGATCACACACACACTGTCCGGCTATCTGGATGAGACTTTCTCAAGGTGACCTGTGGTCGGCGTATAAAGGGGGGGGGGGGGGGGGGGGGTTGAGGCTAGGACAGCATTGGCAGCGGAAAAGATTTCCCAACATTGTAGCCAGCAGTACATTTGAATATGTGTGTCAATATTGTCACTGTCATTGGAGACAGCATGTCGGCCATGTTTAGTCACTGAATGTGGTTCACTAGCAGATCAGAATAAAATGGTTTATTCACGGACAAAAGCATGCAAATATGATGCCTTTTACAAATGCTTGATTTTAACTGACTGAAGAGGTCAAATCTCCAGCAACACTTAGAAAACACATTTATCGTCAGACCTTGTTGAGTTCCTGAAATATTTGACATCATCCTGCCTTCTTTCTAACCATCTCCCTCGACATTGGAAGTAGGGGAGTTGTGCCAAAATATATTTACCCTTTTAATATGACTAACAGTCTAAATCCCATAAGATTAGTAGAGTTTACACTAACATCTAATTGTGAAACCACCACAATATTTGCCCTTTCCTTGAGAAAAAATAGTTTGCCAGTAATTTGCTGTTGGTCAACTAATCCGTTAATCGAGTTATCGTTTTGCCTCTCTTCCAGAATAATGGAAGGCACCGTTTCTGTAACAAAGAGTCGAACTAGGGACACATACCCCCAGAGCCTATAACTTGACTCACAAGTTGCTCAGAGGGGGTCCAGTTCTGTTGCTGCAGGTGTGGGATAATATTTCAAAAATATAAATGGCTCAAATTTCCAAATGGAGAAGAGAGTCAGAGCCTTTGTTTTATCTGGGTCAAATAAAATTGCATTTGGATTGGATCTAATTATCTCTGCCTAGAAGGTTACAGTATGATTACCGCTTGTTTTTTTATTGGTCTGTTTGTTAGCAGGATTAGGCCAGGTTTTTATTAAACCTTTTGAAAGGGTGTAGTAGGGGCCAAGGAAGAACCCATTACATTCGGGAGCGGATCCAAAACATGGGGCAGATATACACATCATTTTTGAAAAAGGCCTTGATGGAGGTCTTAGTCACTGAGTGCTAGGGATGTTTCTGACTTTCCATTGGCTTCATGTAGAGGTTTTTATTTTTCCAGATCAGATCCAAAATGATGGATCTTCTCCACTGATGGCCCTAATGTAAAAAAACTATAGGCCTCTGTTGCCTTGTTGTGGTGACATAAATGTGTAGTAAAGATATTTAAAAAATGCATTGCTTGATATCAGTGTTAATTAACCGGTTGTTATTTGGTTAAATAGTTCTTACAGGTAAAACATGTCTGTTGCATGTAAGTTATTTTCAAAGGTTTAAAGAGTTTGCAACAGCCATTGCATGTTACTGTGCAACAACTCTCTCACCTGGTCTTTTAAAAGACTAAAGGAATAAAAAAGTATAAATAAAATATGATCTGAGTGTGCACATTACTACCACCTTAAGTTACACAAGAATGAGAAGAGGGTGGGAGGAGAGCTTAGGAGAGAGGATGAAGCTGCTCCGTAGGGTGTAGCTAGACAAGCTTTTAAAGTCATTTCATGTGACAGATTGAAATGCGCACAGTGCCCATCAAACGGTTTACAATCTGTAACAATCCAGTCTTTTTGTCTTACAAGAGACAGTGACAATGACTCTAATGTTTTGTGGCAATTCCACATCCAAATGACAAACAGAGTACAGCAGAATATCTCAGATTTCAACATGACATTCTATGCTTTGACATTTACTGACCGGGCAATCCGTTGACCAGTGGGGGCCTCTCGTCATCATCTTCCTCCTCGGGGACCGCGCTGTCCTTCCTGTCCATCTTGCTGACAGAGGTGGTTCGTTTCCTCGGGAGATCACCGCCGTAGTCTTCATCAAACAGCACTTGATCCACCAGGTCAGGCTGCACCAGGTTAGGCTCCGCCGGAGGCTTAGGGGTTCCATAATAATTACCTTAAAGAGTGAAGGATGGGAGAGGCAGAGGGAGAAGAATTATATAAAAAAAATAATGCAACCAAACAGATAAGGAGCAATAGGAAAGGCAGCTAGAGTGCAGATTGGCAACATTACTCTCTACAGGTTTATATTTCTATTTTGTGCCTCTACTGTGACATCTTGACATGATTTAATGTTCAAAAAGGTCTTTATTTTTCCCATACTGCCTGTGCTGCATCACCTCTTTTCACCCTCTGTCTGAAGGCAGAGCCCAGTCTGCTCTGATTGGTTAGCTGGCTGGATGTGTTGTGATTGGTCAACCGCTTAGAGTGTTCCGAAAATCTCCCATTCCTTAGCCTATCATGTACAATGTGTTGGAGCGCTAGCCAATAGAAGTGCCAGTGTAACACAGTGATTTCACTACCTTACAGAAACAAACAAAGGAGTCCAATCGAGGCTTTTCAGGCGGGGAGCAATGTGTGGGAGAGAAACTCCCTATGGCAGGAACTTTGAGATGTTAGCCTTTGCAGACCATTTGCATGCACAAAAACCTATACAACACACTACAGGAGAGGGAATACTCCAAAAAAGCATAATACGGAGGGAAAGTAAAGGATGGAAGGAGCAGAGAGAGGAAGAGAAGAAGGAAATACATTAATAATGTAACCATATAGATAAGGAGCCACAGAAAAGGCAACTAGAGTGCAGACCAACATAATGGCTGCAAAGTTGACTTCTCAATTAAATAATCGACAGAAAACTATTTTGAAAACGATTATTCATCATTTTGTAATGTAAAGAAGGCAAATAAACAAATATTTGTGGCCCCTCAAAAATCGAAATGTTCTACTATCATGCACAGTAGTGCTATTAACTGTACACTACATCTATGTTTGTTAAGTAAGAGAATGAGACTCACACAGAGAGATCTTGTACCATGCCTAACATTACTCCAATGAACCCAATTTAAATCTGGTTCAATTCTCTAAATGTCACACAACAGCGCTGAAGGTCGAATATTCACAAGTTCCAGAGGTCTGCTCGCTCTGCATGATTTTCACGTCTCTTAACCCCCTGCATTGTTTTCCCTCGATAACTGCACCGCAGGGCGGTCATGACTCATGTAACATTAACATCAGTTCACTTGGAATTTGCAAGCAACTAATTACACTGATCATTGAATACAGCAATTATCTATCTCTCAGCTTGCTTTTTTTAAATGAAGAGAAACCTTGTGTTACAGATTATGAATATTCAGTGGGATAGCAGGGCTCCGTGAAGAGAGGGGATAGAGAGCAAAACTCAGTTAAATTATTTGCTAATTTAGCTCATGGGGCGATCCATCTATGTATGGCTGGTGAGCAGTATGTGGAACTCAATTCAGGCGTAGAAGAAGTAATTATTCAACCTCCATTAGGATTATAAATAATGTGCATACTCATTTATATCCTAACCATTTATAATGGTTATTTGTTTGCTAAATGCTGCTCTGTCAGATGTGTTTACGCAGTGATATCACATACGTTTTCTGCATATCCATTTGTCATGTCAAATATTAATTCGGTTCTTACAATAAGTGATCACCAGATTGAGTCTGCGATTTATAATCAGATTAATTAAAGAATAGGGGGGCATACCGCTGGAAAATGTTCTGCAATTTAATTAGCCTCCATAAACTCTATCTTATTTTCATTTGGACGTGGTATTATGAACCTTTTGATGCATGAACATGCTGACATCACAAACACTGTGCTGTAGGAGCAACATTTATCAACTGCAGATCTTTTTATAGCTCGGTACAAAGAGGGGAAGCTGACAACAGTGTGCATGCCAAGAAGAACAGAGGGCTCTGAGGAGCACATCACAGTCATTCTAGCAGCTTTACAGCACGACACAGTAACGCCACAACAGCCTTTTTGATAAGTGAGCCCATCTTCAGCATAGGGCCTCATCTCCTCGGGCATGCCAGATACAATACCCAGCAACTGGGTTAATGCAGCCGTGCTCATCTCCCTGAAAGCAGTGGGAAGGTTGAGGAGGAGAAGGAGGCTGGATGAAAGCCCGCTCCTCCCACCTCGTCGCTCGACTTTCTGTGTTTACTAAGCGACACTCATCTGCATTTGTCAAAGATGGCTTCATTAACAGGGGTGGCGCCACGATAGCGGGGAGAGATCGGGTCTGCTGGCTAATCCCCGCCTGTCTCCTGCCGCACGCTGACATTCATCTGCCAGACGCTACGTGCGTGATTAATTACTTACAAACATGTCCCTTGGACTCTGATAAATGTGTGTTGCTGATATAGAGGTGTGTGAAAGCAGCGCGTCGGCGAAGATTTGTGGCACCATTTGCCTTTATAAATGGAGGGAAGCCTCATAAGCTGATGAGTAGGGGAGCTTGTCCGACGTTACTTGTGATCCTCGTGTCACCGGGGTTGATGAGCCAGGAAGAGCGAGCCTCCTCTGTCAAAGTACGTGAGAGCGATTTCATGGTGGTGGAATCAGCAGCCGGTAATGAAAAGGCTCCTGTTGTCAAGGGCAATATGCATAAGCTACACAAGGTCATGAGCACACGTTAATCTTACCGAGATCACTAACAGACAGCCACACACACACTCCTAATGCATGAGTGCTGCACTCCCATCTCACATCCAATTTAATCGGCAAGTCTGTTTCCCTTCCTCGTTAAAATCCCACCCATTATCACAATGGGGATCCTAAACCAACAGATTTGACATGGATCTCAATTTGGCAGAATGTTGCCTTCCCTGATAGCAGATAAGAGATGTAATTTTCCAGAGAAAAAAACCCTCTATGGGTAGAATTTCATTTTTCTTGGCAGCTGTCCCTCCAGTCTTGCACTTCACTGCACTGGACCATTCAGTTCATGTCTGGCTGAGAGAGTGACCCAACCTGAACCTTATAGAGACTAAGCGGGGACCAAAGGCCCCAGAAAAGACTCGCTCTCAGCGCCTGGCGCAGATGGCGGATGTGTCTGCTTGGCAGGCAACCTGAGACCCTCCGGACCAACATGGAGCAGCCAGTATGTACCCTACCAATCATAGAGCAGTCAGGACCCTCATAAATAGACTAACCCTGGGTAGTGTGCTGTGTCCTGACCCCTCAGCTTCCTTGCTGTGAGGATGTGGGGCATTAACATGGTCATGGATGGCAGGATGATTGAGTCAGGAGAGGGTGTTTAAGTTAAAAATGAGGTATAAATGCGTTTAATGCCTCCTATGAAATATTTTCTAGGTGGAGAAAAAGCGGTAGGCTATACATGAACCATTAACGTAATGAGCATCCCGGCAAGTCATTTGGGACTATTAGCGAGAACATTATGATTAGCTGAAGAATCCCATTAGCTCTTACTTTGAGTACAGCTCACTCACTGTTGGTTAAACTAAAGGTAATTCAACCACCCTCGCGACCTATACAAGAGGATGTTTGACCTTGTTTATTTTCCTCTTTTCAAAGAAAGAGCAAGGCTGCGCTTCAACCGCAAACAAATGGAGTAAATGCCATTCCTCGATCCAATTACTTTCAGCTCCTCTTTGAGTCTGCTGCTGGGAGATCAGCGCTCTCTGCCACAGAGGCCATGCTTTTGATGACTGGGTTTTAGAGAAAGAGAAGAAGAAGAGGAGGGGGGAAGGTGGCAGTCACTATCAGAGTGTTCAGTGCTTTCTCAGGGATAGTATGCTCAAACTGTCCAACTTTTGAGAAGCTAATCCTCACATCTGAAAGCAGCCGAGGCAGCTCAGCTTCAACTGCAGAAGGGGGGTTTTCCTGGAAGCTGAGGGGCTAAGCATGCTTCTATGTCCACTCTCTCCCTCTCACGTTTGCACTCTTCTTCAGTTTGCTCTCCATTTCTCCCTCTCTACCCACGGGCAACCTCAATATGGAGGTGTAAATCCCTCCTGGCCTTGGTTCACAGATGACGGACAGCTCACGGGCGATTGGCAGCTCCTGAAACATGATCTTAGATGAGCTATCTCGACACAAGGACGGGATTTGTGTGTGTGTGCATGTGTGTTTAATGTATTTTCTGCCACTGTGCTACAAGGACAAGAGGTGGGAGGAGGGACTGAAACCTTATCACAGGGATCAGAGCCCGTTGGAAGGCTCATCACAGGAAGGCATTTAACCAATCGTAAGAGCACACTCACAAACTTCTGCAAGCACATGTGCACAGCTTAGAAGAAGCTACTCTCAGACTTAAGGCGCTTTCTCACTGAATGAGGATTTTACTTTATCTTTTAAATTCTTCATCCTACAGGAAGCACGAGATGCAGCTGAATGGGAGCGAGTGAATGGCGCAGAGAAGGTCCATTCACACGACCAGAGGTTGCCTCTAAAGTAAAAAAAATCCCTTCCACTTAACAGCAGCCCGGATTTACAGTAAGAAAGAATGAGCTTAAAGAGAGGGGAAGATTACCATGTTATTGCTATAATCATTGCGCAATGTGAGAGAAATCCCCCTTCCCAATCCCCTCATGACATAAACACACTGCAACAGTCTGACTTTCCAAGACCTTTCAATGCAAGTGCTTATGGTCCATTGTAGTATGAGGTGTTAGAAATGGTAAATACTTTGCTATTCGGCAGTTCGCTAAGCTGAAATATCCCTCCTTGTGTAAACTTCTTACTGCAAGGAACATGACTGGGCTTGTCTTGCTGTAAAATATCCGTTGCCACTGACATGTTTACTGCAGCCAGGTGCAGGGGAACTCAAAATAGCTCTAAAAAAATCAAATGCAATAGTTTTCTTTAAATGAGCCAAAGCTTACTGAATGTGTCTGTGAGAGGAGATGAGGAAGAAGAAGGAGGAGGTTGGTTTTATTGGACTGGTTTATAATAAGGTCATGATGAGGTGCTAAAGCTGATCGCATGTTCAGACTCTATTATGTGAATATATACTGTATATTGTCAAGAACAGACAAAGACATGCTGACACAAGAAACACAGAGAAGCAAGTCATATATCAGACACATGCTGATTTTCAGGTATTATATTTGTATTTTGTGCCTCTATTATGACATGTTTCCATGCTTTAATGTGCAAATAGTGCAACATGTTTTCTCATACTGCATGTGCTGCAGCACCTCTTTCCACCCTCTGTCTGAAACCAGAGCTAATTCTTCCGGTTGGTTAGCAGGCCGGCTCTGTTGATATTGGTCAAATGCTTAAAGATGTCCTGCCCCTTGGCCTACCACGTACAATGTGTTGGAGCACTAACCAATATAATTGGGAATGTTACATAGTGATGTCATTATGTTATGGTTGTAAACAAAAAAGGGAGAGGTTGAGGGAGATAAACTTCCTCTGGATTTTTTTGGATTTTATCCTTTGCAGACCATGTCCATTCACAAACAACTATATAACACACTACAGGAAAGGGAAAACAGCAAAAAGCATAATAGGTCCCCTTTACAAAAAAGACTCACATATATTTCCATAGCATATATTTTGTATAATAATAAATGTAGCTGGCATTAACTAGAATAGGCAGAGCTTGAAAAGTAATACAACAAGTGGAGTCCGTTTTTCGTTTCAATTACATGTTCTTTTTTAATTCAATTAAGAAATCTTCATATGCATACCATATCTGTCATTACCCTCTGGTTATATCTGGTTCCAAAAGGCCGTCTGACAAAACCTTTTCTCTTCTAAGATTTATTTTAATCCTGACAAAAAAAGTTACACCCTTGTCCTGATTTCTACAGTTTTCCCATATATATTTAAATACAAAGTCTGCATACTACAGTGGCCCCATTTTATTCAAAGTGTTGAGTTACAGAACAAAGTTCACCTGAAGGGCTGTGAATATCGCCGCTAATCTGACTGTCACCTCTAACAAGTCTTTAATCATGTTTCACTGATCAATACATTTCGTCCCGCTTGTCACATTTCACTAAGGCAGCCTGTAAGTCATAATGACCGTGAATATCGAGCGTACACTCACTCCATTATAGGGATCTGTCACTGTGAATCGTGTTCACGGGAGCATGCAGGTTTCTCATATTCTCATGACACTGTGGCGATACCTACCATCATAGGTCCCACTCTCCAGTAAAAGTCCACTTTCCTCCAGGATCCTGAAGTCTCCGCAGCTGATAAAGTTGTAGTCCACTCCTGGCACCTCCCCATCTCGAGGAAGCCGCGTGGTGCCTGGAATTGAAGAGAAATACATCAAACTAACATGTTTTAGGTAATAGACCTAAGTGCTTCGAGCTGATGACGTTACCTCATGCAATAACCTGAAAGGACAATGGTTTTGTATTTTTGCTTTTGTTGTGCAACACCCTTGAAAGTGAGCTGAGAAAAATGTCATCCAGCTCCAAGTCTTTTGAAACAAATTATTCCTGTCTTCCAGCATAGCAACAAGATGTGTCTCAAGATGTGTCTCAAGTGCTGGTTAAACTTTAACATACAAAGTTTTACTTAGAAAATCTTCCACTGACAGCATCTCACGATTCATGAGATACAAAGGATACAGACTTTAGCATTTTTTTGTGTGATTTGTACAAGGCTGCAGCACATTTTAAAAACGAAAAACCTGAAAAGACCTTGTGGTCTTCCTGTGAAAGATGGATAATTGATGAGGGCCTGTGGTATTCACTTAATCCTCTATGAGTAGTAGAGAAGTTATCATTAGGAGGTTATTAATGTAGGGATTAGCTACAGCTGAAATGAAGAAGGATGCATATACATAATGTTTGGCTTCAACTTTAGCAGAACAAGTTTTTATTTATTCACCACAAATCTGAGAGAAGCTTCAACTGACAGCATTTCACGACTCATGAGGTACAGAGGATGTAAACTTTAGTAGTTGTTTAGGTACCCATATCTGTACGAGGCTGCAGCAAATTTGTATTTTTTTGAGCAAAAAACACAAGAAGACCTCGGTGCCATCTTGTGAAATATAGATAATTGATGAGGGCCGTGGGTTTCCATTTAAAGGGGCCCTATTATTCTTTTGGGGGTTTTCCCTTTCCTGTAGTGTGTTATATAGGTTTTGGTGCATGTCTGCAAAGGCTAAAATCCCAAAGTTTATCTCGAGAGGGAGTTTTCTCCAACACACTCCCCCCCTACCTGCAACTCCTTTGTTTACTTCCTTAACATAGTGACATCACTATGTAACACTTGTGCTTCTTTTGGACTCCAACACACTTGTACGTAATAGGATAAGGGGCGGGACATCTCTAAACAATCAGAGCAGACTGGGCTCTGGTTTCAGACAGAGGGTGAAAAGAGGTGCTGCAGCACAGGCAGTATGAGAAAAATAAAGAGCTTTTTGAACATTAAAGTGTACACATGTCAAAGATCAGGCACAAAATACAAATATGAACTTGCATGAGAATTTACATAATAGGGCCCCTTTAATGTTCTATGAGTAGTAGAGAAGTTATTATTAGGAGGTTCTTGTATGGACCAGCTACAGCTGCAATAAAGAAAGCAGCCACGTAAATATTGGATGTGAAATATGATGGAAACAATATGTGGTGTAACCTCCTGCAGTTGTTGATGTAGAGATGTTCCTCCTGTGGAGAAGCTACAGTCTATTTCAATAGTGATGGGAGGTTTTTGTTCCTTGCAGGAAAAATAGCCACAAGGCAAAAATGGACACCAAATGAATGCATTAGCATGTGGATTACGTAAGTCATATTCCATGAATATATAAGTAGGACTTTGTTACTATTGGACTCAAGGGTAATTAGGTGGCATGTCACCAAACTTGTAGAGTCTATAGAAAAAGCCCCAACTGAACGGGAGGCAGGACAGCAGTTATTTATTGCATGGGAGGCTGAACAAAGCATTCAGCATGAACCAATCATCAGTGCTACATTCCATGGCAATCTCTGTCACCCTAAATGTACTGTTGCCCATGGTTATGGAACAGATTTGTTCATTGCCTCGGCCTGGTGAATCCTTTTCAGGGTCACGGAGAGGACAATGGGGTGAGGGTATGGAAAGCTGAGAAACAGCCATGCGGGCCACCAGTCGATTTTGAGACAACAGGCGATTTAAAAATTCAAATCAACCTGACTCCATTGTCAGAGGAAATCAGAGCAGGCTGAGGAGCCCTGCAGCGGCGCAGCGAGGAGAGAAGATACAGACTCCACACAGAAGATTATCAACTGAAGCTAGAAATATATTTCTGGGAAAAGAGATGTTTCAGGATCGTAGTTGAATTACTGAACATTCTTTCACAGTATGTATTGTGACCTTCAGTACAACACGGCAACAAACAGCAGCTGTGATTTATGACAGTGCTACATTGAACCTTTAAACAGCGTATTCTTTTACATCCATAATGGGATCTCATTGAAACATGTTTGTGCATCTCCTAAGTAGATTCCTTGACACTTGTAGGGTCTGCAGCAATTAACAGTGGAGCCTCTGTGCAGATTATGTAACTTTATACTGCCATCCCTCTTTTGTTTTACCACTCTTGCATGTTCTTGCTAATTGGACTGTGACAGCTCCTCTGAAACCGTGCAGAGGAGCAAAAGCACAGCTTGGAAAAGAAAATATCAGAGAAGCTTCCTTCAACAGTGCACCTTGATGCCACCCTTTCTGTTACCAAAGGCAGATGACATTGCATCTCATGTAAGAATGCCGGCCTCTGCTGCTTCTCATTACCAATTTATTTGCCAGCCCGCACTGGCTTTGGTCACTCAAAAAGGGTCCCCTGTAGCCCAATTACTTGAGCCTCAGTTATGTACCTGCCAAGCAGATCCCTGAGCCATCACCCCGGATGTCATACCGATATAGACCGTACATCTCCTATCGGGGATCAGTCGATGACAATATAATGAGGGCTGCCGGAGCTTTGAGGTTACATCCGACAAAGTCTTTCTCGCAGAACTTTGTAACTTCCTGTCGTACTTTTCTTTCTCAACGCAGGCGTCGACACTTTGGATATGCCTTCAATTATCTGTCGGAGGCTGGTCGTTCAAACAAAATGCTTGTTGAACACTGGAAATGGTGCAGTTAATTAAACCCGACAAGAGAAGGGTGCAGAAATAGAGAGGCTCTATCAGAGAAAACTAAGACTTTCTGTCAAAATGTGTTGTGCAGTGCAGGGAAAGGAGGCCATGTTAGAGAATTAGGAGTATTAAACATTTTTGGAAACACACCTAATCTATTTCTTGCCGAGAGTTAGATCAGAGGATTGACACCATTGTCATGTCTGAATATTAAATATAGCTACAGTTAGCATCTGGTGATCTTAGCTCAGCATAAACACAGGAAACAGGAAAAGCTGCACCTTTTGAGATAACAAATGATACATCTTATACACCTTTTCTGTTTATTCTGTGCAAAAACAGAAAAATAAAGTTTATAAAAGACAATTTAGAGTTTCCGTTGGTTGCCTGGCAATTAAACGATGACAACAAGGCTCCAGCAAATAACTTTGTGCTTTGTTGAAAACAGTCATATAACCCTATGTATGAACCAAATGTGTCCTTTTTACGTCAGTTTTTGTACAGATTGAATAACTGAGATATAATGTGGATTTTGTTGACAGGAATCTTACCTTTGTAATATTGGGCCTGATAATGGACATGAAACTGTTACAGTATATTACAAAAGCACTTTTGATATAAGTTGTTGTATTTGTGTGTATTTAATTAAACTGTCATTTTCTGATATGTTCATGTGCAATGCCAACTGTAATATTTAGTAGTTAAAGTTACATTTACGAGGAGTAAAGCTTAAGCAGGCACAGATGGCAGCTCAGGGGTCCTTGAGCTGAAAAGCAATATCTATATGTTAGCAATAATCTTATGATGAGTTGTATAAAAGTATTGACAATAATGTATAGTGTGTGTGAAACTGTAACAAACTAGCAGTAATGCTTATAATATATATCATATTTTATGGTAGGTTTACAAGTTTAATGTCGAGCGTGTCTAGTAAAACCTGTGTCACCTGCTAGCTTTAATGGACTACTGTCACTAAATAGTGAGTTGTGTGTGTGTGCTGAATAGTTTCAGTTAATGTGTTTAGCGGGTTCATGAGTAGACTTATAGTATTTTATGTGTAATGTAAGTTTGCAGACTAGTGCAGTGTTATGCTTGTGCTAATAAGGATTATAAGTGTGCAACACCATGTTTTATGCTAAGCTAAGCTAACTTGCTCCTAGGTATTGCTTTGAATTAACCAAACAGATATAGGATTGGTATTGATCCCCTCATTTAACTCTTGGAAAGAAAACATATATTTCCCAAAAGGAATAAACTATTCCTTTAATTTCATGTCCATGAACAGTGGTCACAGCCATGTGTTTACACATGTCAGTGAGTGTGTGTCTGTCTATCCGAGAGTGAAACAAATGGTCACTTAAGTCGTGCAAGGTCTCGCGGCTTTGGGCTGCCTGAGACCTACTTTTCAAACCGTCTGGACTGAGAGGATGTCAAGACTTAAACATCAGAGGAAGTCAGTCAGAAATGGCAGGCCATACATTTAACATGGTGATTTCATGCATAGTTTTATGTTTGTTCTTCAACAAAAAAAAGAGGGCTTAGGGCTTTGCTGCTGAAAGAGCGGGAAAGAGAGAGGAAGGAAGAGAAGGAAGCGGATCATTACAAAGCCTAGGCCTTTTGTGAAGTGTTCAGTTTTAAGATACTGAGGCAAGCCCTGCCATATGGCTTACTCAACTATTGTCCCATTATAACAGAGCTAGCTATTACCTTTTAACAAGAAATACAAAACTACTTACACATAGACCTGCTACCATTATTCTTTAATCCTAAAATAAAATTGAACAGAGAAGAAGGAGCATTCTCTCCGAAAATGGTTACAACGCAGCATGCAGAAGGGTGAGTTAAAAGTAACGTTTGTGTGAGATCAAACTCTTTCTGCCCATCTTTAATATCAGTGGGGAGTCAAGGGAATGTGTGTGACCCTGAGCTTTCTGTTCTTATAGAAAATCCTCCCACTTTGTCCTCTCCACAGCTCTTGAGAGCCTCCCCCAGCTTTTCCGTAAGAGTCCAAATGAGACCCAAGACCCAGTGAAGGAGACTGGGGGATTTAGCACACACTTACTCTGCAGAGCTGGATCTCTTTGTCCCTCTGCTCCTCACTTTTCTCTCCTAACCCTCCGTCACAGACCACACTCAATGCCTGTCTTTTTCTGTTTCATATTCATTTCTACATACATTTTCAAAACCTGCCAAAAATAGAATGAGTGTGGATTGGACACACAAACAAGACAGCACAGATGAGCTGCAGTTGTATGAGAGTACAGCAGTGTGGTTGGTAGTTAAGTGAAGTGGTCCATTGGCACAGTGACACAAACCGCCTCTGCTAATCCTCATGCTGTCTGCCTGACTGTCACACACATTTTAGGTATAAATCCACCCTTGAATATGCTCATTATTTTTCAATTTGTGATGTTCGACACATTGAAACAATTGTTTTGTGTGTTAAATTGCAATTTTATGGTGCGCCACTACTCCCTCAACCTGCCTTATATTATTCTACCCAGAGTATTGATTTCCCACAAAGGAAAAATTATTTCTCAAGCTTCAGTGCCAAAAAGATGAGGAGCCAAACTTGTAAAGCACGTTTAGAGGTGGAAGCTCGAAAAGCAAAAATAGCTGCAGTGAGAGTGAGTTTTGGGAGTTGAGCAAAAACAGCACACAAGCTTCAACATGCAGCTTGTCTTGTGGCTGCATTGCACTGTGGTTCATTTTTGTTTGGACAGTTATCTGCAGGAATAGAAAAAAAAAACCTAAAAATGTATGAAGAGATTGGTATTGTCTGATAATTACATTGCACTTTGTTAGTATAATAAATATTTTAGAGGAAATGTGCATACTGTGTTAATGGCATAAGATTAGATACACTTTAAAATCCCACCTTGGGGTTTTATTTGTCACAGCATTAAAGGGCCCATGTCATGGCCATTTCCACTGATCATAATTCCATTGTTGAGGTATACTAAAATAGATTTATACTGTGCATTTTTCCAAACTCACATTGGTTTCGCATACAGCATCTCTGTAAAGTATGTGTATTCAGCAGTATTCACTCTCTCCACTAAACGGCTCGTTGCAGCTCTTGCCCCCCCCCTCCCTGTGAGCACAGTGTGCTCTGATTGGTCGGGACGTTGTGAATCGCGCTGAGCTCCGTGGAGGTGTGGTTTCCTTGTTTAGCGATACACAGCGAAACACAGCCAAACTCATCCTGAGCACACACAAACTCACAGCCGAAGTAAAAACAATAAGTGTGGCTTGATATTGAGTAAGAAAAAGGTTGATAAACGCTGTGAGAATGGGTCTGCAGAGAGAATTTCGCCGCAATCCCAACTGTCTGTTATCAGCCTGCAGCCAGGGATGAGAAATCAGCAGAGCTGCCTGCACTGAGTGTGTGTGTGAGGAAGTCCGTGGATTGGTCAATTTGGACCAATCAGCAGAGGCTTAACGTAACGGCTCCACGGACGTAACGGCTCCACGGACGTAACGTAACGGCTCCACGGATGGGTCCGTTTGGTTCCGGGTACGAGCTGACGTCAGCTCGTACCCGGAACCAAACGGACCCATCCGTGGAGCAAAGAAAGAAACTGAGAAATCTCCAACGAGGCGTTTTGGGGAGGAATTTTCTATGTTAGAGTTTTACTCGCTACAGGGTGTACTTTGAGGGTTTGTGACTCTGCAGACCGTTTACATGCATAAAAACCTACATAACACACAAGGTGACGGGTAATAACCAGAAAAGCATGACATGGGACCTTTAACTGGCATTACACATATGTTAAAAAAACAAAAACAAATAGAAAACATTTGAATACAATTACATTTTCATTTACTATCAACAAAATCACATATTGAGAATACCAATTATAAAGAATGAGTTAAAATACTCCATCAAACAATAACAGAACAATCTACCAATACAAAACAAATATATAGAGAGAAGAGATAGAATTAGAATTTAAATAAAATTATTGGAAGGGCCTAAACTTCTTTAAATGAAGTGAAATCTATATATGGACCTTTTTGATGAACCCGATAACATGATTTAATAAGTAGTAACCTTTTAGCGTAGATTTGTTCTTATTATTTTCTTTGGATTTTTCCTTTTCTAAATGTTATTTTTGTATTCTATTTCTATTCTTGACATGTACAGTAACCTGGATCAACCTTGAAAATATGAAGAAAGCCTAAATAAAGTAAAATAAAAAACAAGCATAGCAAGTAAAAAATAAGCAGGCAATAGTAATTGGTACAGAGGAAGAGTGCAAGTGAAACAGAGCGGGTGAATGATGGGAGGCTGAGAGCGAGAGGGTGAAGGATGGAGGTGCCGTCTCTGTGTGAGTTCTGCTCTCTTACTCATTAAGACAGTAATTCAACCCCGGGATTAGAGAGTCACACTCATGCAGCGAACCCAACGGCTGCGGATGATGAATGGTGTTTGCGGGCCGTAAAACCTCAACGACCGCCACTATTGTACATGAAAACTAGAGTTAAAGTTTTGCGTTGTATGCCTCCGCCAGCCCAAAGTTGTAGTTTACATCCATGTCGGTCCTAACCCGTATAATATTTCTACTGAAGACTTTTAGGGAATACAATAAAGGTTATTTAGTGTGTTTTTTGGCCAGAGTTATCACTATATTGACATGATGTATGCACAATCTCTCTTCCCCTATAAACTTGTTATTTTAAAGAGGACATATTCTGCTCATTTTCAGGTTCACATTTTTCTTTTGTACCTCTACTGTGAGATGTTTAAATTATTAAGTATTCATAAAGGTCTTTATTTTTCACGTCTTTTCACCCTCTGTCTGAAACCAGAGCCCAGTCTGCTCTTATTGGTTAGCTGGCCGGCTCTGTTGCGATTGTTCAACCAGAGTGCAATTTGAGCGCTAACCAATAAAAGCGCAAATCCTACATAGTGATGTCATTATGATAAGGAAGTAAACAAAGGAGGCCAATGGAGGCGTTTCAGGCAGGGGGGGGAGTGTGTGGGAGGGGAACTCCCTCTGGAGGGAACTTTAGGATTTTAGCCTTTGGAGACCATTGCACTAAAACCTGTATAACACAGTACAGGAAAGGGAAAACCCCAAAAAGCATAATGGGGCCCCTTTGGCAGAGGACTGAGATTCGTCACAAAGTGCAATCACCTGAAGCTCAATATATTCAAAAACCATTAACTTCCTCGTATGTGTTCACATTGGCAAATAAAGATGATTGTGACAGACAACCAAGCTGTCACCGCAACAGTTGAAAAGGCTTCACATGTTGCTGAAAAGAAGCTACACGTTCTAAGTGTGGGTGCTTAACACCCAATGTCAACAGGCTTCTCAGAAGATACACAATCCCCAATTTAAAACTGTGCACTCAAGAGGGTCATCAATTCAATATCTGACCAAAGTGTGTAATAAAGTAACAATCATCCATTCTTTTACAGAGGTATGCCTTTGACTTATGGTCAGAAAATAGCTTTTGCGGAATATTATGTTGTCACAGTGAAGTTCACCTTTGTATATATTATGTCAGCACTTCATCCTTCTTTTCACAGAAGACATTTGTACGAAATGTTGTATTATTAGCATATGAACTTTAGAGTTATGGCCAAAAACGTGTTTTGTGAGGTTACAGTGACCTTGATGACCTAATTGTTATAATTCCTATGAGTCCAAGTGGACGTTTGTGCCACATTTAAAACAAATCCTTCAATGCGCTCCTGAGACATACTGTTTACAGGAGTGGGCTGGAAGGATAAAGGGACCACCTGAAAACATAACTCCCCCTTTAAAAGAGAAAGCCATGTTTGTGGTCAAGATCGCGGAGTGTGTTTAGGTGAATGTATGTGATCATTCCTGCACTTAACTTGCACTATTGTGTCACAATTTGATTTCACTATTATACTTCCTCAAGGATTTCCATTGCAAACAACTAAAGTGTAGCTATTGTGCATCTCAAATCTTTAGCAAAAAGCATCACAAGAAGGTGTGTGTGTGTGTGTGTGTGTGTGTGTGTGTGTGTGTGTGTGTGTGTGTGTGTGTGTGTGTGTGTGAGGAGAAAAGAAGCCCGCAAGACGGACTTAGTTGTCCTTGGAGAGAAATCACTAATGAGTTCTGTAAAGCTCTATAATCATCTTTTGTCCATCCACTATAACTGACCTGAGGTACTCCCAGTGCAACAGAGCTTGAAAAGAACATTTCAATTACAAATCACGTTGAACTCAAGGGCCAAGGAAACAACTATAGCTCAGAACAGGCTGACATGTATGTGAAAGAAAGACAGAGAGTGAAGGAAACAGACAAAGAAGAAGTAGTGGGGCTGGAGGGTAAGAAGGATATTCCTCCTCTTCTAAAAAGAAATGAAATATACATGAAAGGTAAGCAGCTGACTTCCTTAAAAAATGTCTCACTTGTCAATCCAAGACCTTTCTGAACAAGACAAACAACAACTTCCAGCCTTTGGGGAGTTGAGAGCAGAGATGCTGCTTGTTTGTGACAGGTCTGTGCTTGAGAGTCTGTCATCGCCTGAGGAGCAGTCGCTCTGCATGTGACTAAAACCTTGAATACAATTATGGTGCTCCTCTGAGCAGAGTCACTCCTCAACAGGACGTGGGAAATATTGAGGCCAAAAACTATCTGTGTGAACATCATCCCAGGATTACACATACTGCGTCATACTCTAGTCTCCTGTTAATGCAATTTTACTTCCAAACGTCATCTGGTGCTTTACCAAAGCTGCCTAATGTCTCTTTAAACATCAGAAGAAACATGAGAGGAGACGTCTTAATTCAGTTAGTTGTTCAGCCCCTTATGATAAATGGAATATGAATTACCTAGCCTTTTTCGAGATGATAATCATCTTTGCTGCTACTGTAATTTACACTCCATTCATACACAGACAGATGCTGATTACTTGGGGGGGGGAGAGTCTCTCCAAGGAAATGTAATTGCAAACGGCAAATAACCTGAATTCCTGCAACCCACACAAACCTAAATCAGGATTATAATTTACCACTTATAGCCGTGTCACTCTAATTTTGGTAATTTTTTCATGCTTTCCTTTAAAAGATTACAATACTCAAGCTCATGAAAGCCAGAAAATACTGGCGTGAAATGTCTTTTTTTTCGAAAGTGAAGGAAAGATATTAAACGGATAAAGGTTTTTTTTGTGTGTAAAAGCACCACTTATCAGCTCCAAATATATTTTTTGCAGCAATTATACAGACTCTTAGATCAACAGCTGCTTTGCAAAATAACATCAAATACCACATGTTTTTATATTTCAATCAGTTTAAAGTTTCCCTTAGGTTTCAAATTATTCAGAAAAAGCATACAGCTGCTGTTCCTTGCAGTTGTTCTTGGCCGTCCGCAGAACCAACCTCTTTATTTAACAGTCCATTAGTGATTACAGCACAGAATAATAGTTGGTGATGGCCCCACTGAGCAGAAAGTCAGCGAGGGGAAGCAGAGCACCGCGGGGGAAAGAGTTATTTATGGAAATAATGTGGCTTTGATCACTTGTGGTGATACGGCTCAGAAGTAAATAAGTTACATTGGGGTTAGAGAAATGTCCTTGGTGGGGTTGCTATGGTGACATCGAAATGTGTGTGTGACAGAGAGCTGTTAGAGGATGATGCTTGAGAGCCGTAAGAATGTGTGTGTGTCTATACAGTCCTGTGTAGTGTAACAGAAAAGAGAAAACGCTGCATCTAGTGGGTTGGATCGGCAGCTGTGTGACGCATGCTGAACATCCTCATTGTTCCCATAAGATGCTTGAGATAAAAACACATATGCACTGAAAGTAGGTTATACTGGGCACTCTTGGCTTGCTTTGTGCTCGAGGATCTTTTGAAATCAGTGACTGGGAGCTATGCATTACAGGCCTATATGGAGTACTTACAGGGGATGGTGCGTAGGTAGAGGTTGTCCCGTATGATCTGCTGGAGCTTGTGGTCCATTGAGCCCTTCTGAAACTGCAGACTGAGGTAGTGGCGCAGGTCTGTGTTCAATACTTTACCTGCAGAAACAGAAGCAGAGGAAGAGAGGGTCAATAAAAACATGGCGGTGCTCTCTCTGAACTGTTTACGCCTAAAAGGAAATCTATCCAAGTGACATGTACCCACACAAAGGGGTCGATGCCACAGAACCGAACTGTTTTTCTACAAAACAGATACGCTTTCATAGATGTTAATTGTCAGGTGTTTTCCTCACATATTGAGTGCTTATTATAATAACTATCATTATCATTAAAGTGGCAATCTCAAAGATTGAAGGTAACAATGGTGATTGAGTTTATGATCCACTGATTTAATAATTGCAATAATTATGTGTTTGCAGCACTATAAACTTTGCACACAATTCTGACAAATAGAAGCTTATGTATTAACAACAAGACCCAGATTTTAAAGTCTGCCAGGAGTAAAAACATACTTAAAATCTCAGGGATTTAAAGTACCCTTTTATGTTTTTGGGGGATTCCCTTTCCTGTAGTTTGCTATATAGATTTCTGTTCATGTAAATGGTCTGCCAAGACTAAGAGGCGGAACATTTCTAAGCGGCTGACCAATCACAACAAAGCCGTCCAGCTAACCAATCAGAGCAGACTGGGCTCTGGTTTCAGACAGAGGGTAAACAAAAGAGATGCTGCAGCACAGGCAGTGTGAGAATGATAAAGAACATTTTAAGCATTAAACCAGGTAAACATGTCACAGTTGAGGCACAAAATACAAATATGAACCTGAAAATGTGCATCATAGGGCCCCTTTAAGTGCATTTTTACATAATTACCTAATACATATATATTGAGGCGATATTAAAGGCAGTGCCAGCAACATTAATATTAAATAGAATAGAATATAGGCGAATGTTAAGTAAATTAAATGGACATTAACAAATGAATGGTTTCATTGGTTTTCATTTCAATAAAGTATCTATCTATCTATTTCACATCATGTTCTATGACAGTGCAGAGGTCAGTTTAACTGGGTCACAGTTATCCAGTAAAACCATATTAATCTCCATTCTAATGAAAAATGTGATGCTCCGGATGCAGGTGTGTTTTCTCAGATTATGTGACACTCTTAAGCAGGTCAAATAAATGAAACCACCTCAAAGCTCTTCAGATCAAATCAAAACTTACAGTTACACAAACATTTTTGGGCAAACAAGGTCTTCACTGATAGTCACAATATTATCCACAGCATTAAACATAAAGTATACTCCTGTATGCACAGTATGTATGACCACCTGTTCTGTCTAGCTGAGGGCTCAAATCCTTGTTGATTCAACTTTTCACTCGAGTTTGATCAATGTGAGGGGATTGTCGTTGAGGGCGAAGGTTAAACAGATTATAAAAATCTGATCTCCTCGGTTAAATCCACTTTATCATTGAGGATATATTAACTTTTGGGATATGAAGGAGGTAACAGAAGGATATTTGGCCTAGAAACAGTTTCAATGTGTTAAGAAAAGGGAGCACATGCTGTTCAAGAATCCTGCTAAAAAGCAAACTGGTTAAAAATACCAAGAACAAACTGGACTGGGCTGAATTCATGTCATTACTGCCTCCTTTCTTCTGAACAAACAAATGTGAAATCCAAAGTGATGGATGATGGATTTAAACCGCTCCACTCTCTTAACAGTTCCAACAATCTCACACAAGCCTCAAAAACTTTCCACCAAAGATGCTCAATGCCACAACCTCAAAAGTGAGGCGGCGGAGATTTTCATAAGAAAATCTGAAACGATATCGCCTTTGCTCTCAACTCCCAGAAGCCTTTGTAAAAACAAAGCAAGTTCACACAAAGTTTGAGGCAGCTGAAGACTTCAGTCGTCATACACAAGCAGGGAAAAAAAGTTTCTCTCTGAAAGAACATGATGAGGAGTTTTGAAAACAGGAAAGAGATCTTTGGTGTCTGCCTGCCCTCAGTTTCAGCGTCAGCCTCATTTTGACAGACGGTGGGAGAGTAGGCTTTGAAACAGTTTGACTACAGAGAAGTAATCATCTTTTCCCCTTTTCTCTCCCCTAGTCTCTCTCTTTCCCTCTCGGTTGCACACACAGACCAAACCCTGCTCAGCTCCATTCCTCTCTGCATCGCTATGAATACAAATAAGCTGGACTAGAGATGAGATCGCACTACTGTAGCCATACTGTATGAGCTAATAGAGAGGGGAGTGTACTTCACTACGGAGGGATGATTCAATAATGATGAGCTCTGGGAATATTTCAGCTAGTTTCCTCAACCTCTTAAATCCTCTTTTCCTGCTCAACTCTTGACAGAAACCAACACGCGCCATTATTGTGACAGCACATACTTTTATTGTGTTTGGTACACTTAATATCGCTCTATGTTTTGGAGGATGCTGTTCTCTCACATATCCATATGCTTTCAGCTAATGATGAATCCTTCAGCGGAGGATTAAACAAGTTAGTTTCTAAATGAATTGAGGCATATATTCGCTGTCAATACAGTTTGTCAACAGCAAGAGTACGGGAGATAGTGTACCGTGGATAAAATCTGTCAACTACCTGACTTAAAGCTGCCTTTTTCCATTTCTTATTCTTGCATGGATGCAAATGTATAACTGCCCTGCTATATAACGATATCCTTTGAATATCTTTTTCTGTGCCGATATGTTTTTTCTCCTCTCTTTCCTGCTCCTTCTTCTTTGATTTCCTTCTCGAAGGGTCTTCAAATGATTTTTTCTCTCGCCTAAGTGCAAGGATTTTATTTTGAGCAGTTGTTCTTGTCTTCTCCTTCAGGCTAGGTCAGGAAATCATTGGTGTTGTGGGCCTGTAAAGCCGACTGAGACCATGAAGTACTGGGGTTTACAAATAAACCTAACTTTAGAAGTTTGTGATCTTCTCCCGTTGATCTTTTCCCACCAATCAAATCCGATATTCCTCCACACATTGAACCCTTAATTGTAGGCTAAACTTTGCATTTGTGATGATGAAACTCCCTTTGTGATGATGAAAGAGTTGTAACATCTTCTTGCAGCAGTCAAGAACTCTTTGTAACCCACTACCATTCGTGCGTCATGCTTTAAGCAGAACCAACGGTCCTCAACAGTTTGTGGCTGTACAGTTGAGCAGGTGTGGATGTGCCTGCCTGTATAAGACAGTAGAGCAAGCATGCTCAGCCACACTTCACTGGATAAATGAAATACACACACAGACACACACACACACACACATTGGTCTGATCTGCTCATTGTGCTAACAGTAGAGTGCTACAGTGTGGCCTTTGTGGCTCCCTGGTCCTGTCAGAGTCTGTTAGTGAGGCTGTCACATCAGAGTCCCTGATTCCCCCTCCCCACAGATAACACAGCTATTGTAGCAGCCCTCATTTTTCTCTAACAGGGACTCAATGGGCTTTATTGTGCCCCATCGGCGATCCACTCTACAGCCCGCCAGGAAGAGAGACATTGAGAAGAGAAGACCAAAAGGCAGGGTTTTGATCAAATTCATCACACATTTAAATAATCTTTTCTTTCTTAACTTTTTTTTGTCATTATTCATTTAATTCCACTAAGACTGTACTCAAAGTGATGGCAGAAAATGATTCCTAATTTACTTCCTGTCACCTATCTCACGATCTATATTCCCAGACAAATTGGATGAGATAAGTCCAATCAAAAGACCAGTTCCCTTGAAATGAAACTGTTGCTTTACACCGATCTCAGCCAAAGATCACCAACCCTCCTCTGTTTCCTTGTCATTTTTGCATTAAGTGACGGCAGGGAATGTGACATAAAGGGCAAGGTCACCCACTGGAATCCTTCAACACCATGCTGCCATTTCACCTGGCATCAGCAGTGCTCCTCTTCTAAAAAACATGGAGACTTAGAGAAAATATCTGCAGCAACAGAAGCAGTGGCTGGCACCCCCGCTGAAGCGTCATCCTCACTTCGACCAACACCTCACTCAGAAGCCGCAGAATTAGATTAACACTCCGAGCTCAAGACATAACTCTCTCTCACACACAAGCACATGTCAAGCAGCCGTTTGAAGAGATTTGTTCAGGGAATGTTATTTTTAAAATGCATTCAATCATTCTGTGAAAAATGATTACATAAGATCAAAACACTGAAAACACATCATGCCATTTTTAAACTGAGGTATCAAGATCGCTGCAAGCTAGGAAAAGATGGAAAAAAACAATCTATTATAAGTGGTATCAGTGATATCTGTTGGTCTGCATGTTGTGGTCTTATGAGATAATTTCTTGTATGGAAGAGTGACTTCAACTAATTCCAGTCTTAATGCTAAGCTACATATGCTTGCTGTAGCTTTATATACATTGTACATAAATGAAATCAATCTCCCAATCTAACACTCTGAAAAAAAGCAAATATACCTTAAGGGGTCTATTATGTTTTTTGGGGTTTTCCATTTCCTGTAGTGTGTTATATAGGTTGTGGTGCATGTAAAGGGTCTGCCAAGGCTAAAATCTCAAAGTTTCCTCCAGAGAGAGTTTCTCTCCCAGACCCCCCCTCACCTGACTGAAACTCCTCCATTGGACTCCTTTATTTACTTCCTTAACATACTGACATCACTATGTAATACTCACGCTTCTATTGGTTAGCACTTCAACACATTGTACGTGATAGTCTAGGAAGCATGACATCTCTAAGCTGTTGACCAATCATAACAGAGCCAACCAGCTAACCAATCAGAGCAGACTGGGCTCTGGTTTCAGACAGAGGGTGAAAAGAGGTGCTGCAGCACAGGCAGTATGAGAACAAATTCTAATAAAAACCTTTTTGAAGCATGTAAACATGTCACAGTAGAGGCACATAATACAAAAATGAAACCTGGAAATTAGCATAATAGGGCCCCTTTAACTTTTCCTTTAAGGCGTAAGGTTGTGCAAGGGTCTTTTTCCAAACACGGTGACATGTGAGCCAACGCCTTGTGTGTATTGCGACATTTCATTCTGAGGCAGTCTCCCTGAGGCATGTGGGACGTCCACAGGGAGGTCATTATCTCTGTTATCTGACAGTCACTTAATTAACAGCCTTCTGAATGGGAGTATGTCGTCAGGTCTGGAGCTGCTCACTGACACCTTTTTCAGTGGATTCGGTCCATTTAAAGAAAAACTAAAAGGTCAGAAATTCTACACATGTTGCTCAAAGACATTTGGACATTCACTGGGTATGCGTGCTTGGAATGTGTATGGAAAGATTGCAATCTCTGTCACTCAAATTCATTAGACTGAACACTTTCCTTTCTTTTCTATTCTAATAGATACCCCACGGACTTCCAGACACATAGCTGAAACGCAACCTGACTTTAATCTAATAATATTTATAGTGTCAGTTTGAGGTAGAGGGAAACAGATCTGTCACAATATTTTTATAAAAGCAACGTAACTCATAATTTTTAAACCCTACCTGACCTATTTGTCTGTTGGAAATTACAAATGTGCAGCCTTATGTCAACAAGTCCTCCGAACAACCAAGAACATCCTTTATGTAAATATGACATAACACATATTGTGGTCACGGGTAAAAGAAACCAATGTTTGCTGTGAGTAATGAACAAGACCAGTACAGTAATCAGTGTTGATTATTTGTTTACTTGTCAAACCACACTACCTGCTGCCTGTGCAGACTTAGTGGCTCCATGTCAAATTGACAATACTCCTTCCATTGCTTCTGATGGAGGAGAATCATGAATGATATGGCCACTAGAGGGCTTTGTCTCTAAAATTAAAATACATGTAACTTTTTGGCTGATGCTTTCATTGTTCATAATGGGACAGGTTTCAAATACTGTTTAAAATTATGGAACTTAATTTAAGAAATACACTGGTAATCTTAGGAGATTTCAAATATTACACATAGCTTCAAACCGGTGTACAATGCGACCCAATAAACAGTTATTCAATATAAGTTCATAAACAATCAGAGATATTTCCAAAGTGCTGAAACAGTGGTATACGTTCCTTTATTATCTCTGGTTGAATATACCATTGTGTACAAAGTTACTAAATTGGAAGTTCTACTGCCACTATCTTATGTAAAGTAGCCAGTCTCTAAAGGTCAACGACGCAACTCTCATGAATGAATTTCCAGAGGATTGTCACAACATTGAAAAATACAAAATATACATACTTCAATTAGGTGATAGAGAATGTATCCATATCACCCAACCATGGCTTCAATGATAGATTGGAAGAAGCTGATATTTATTATTCAAGATTGTCAGATACTGTTTATTTTTTCATAAAGCTTAAGTAGCTTTATGCAAAAAGGGAAAAAGGGTGAATAAGAATGATATGTGTTTGTTGCATTTTATTCATCAACTAATAAAAATGCCTAGTGCATGTATCAATCACTGCTGTAAGACCAACAGCTATTGCTCTTTTGTGTGTATATATTAGTTTCGGTCAAACTATTAAAGGATGTGAGCAACATAAAACCTAAACAAAACTATTCATTGGATGGTATAATTCTAATTTAAAAAGAGAAGCGAATGCCTCATGTGAATAATCATCTTTACATGTAACCCGAGTGCTACAGAGCATTAACCCATATAACAGGAGAGCTACACTTTTAGTAGCTTTTAGTTTTTTGGTCTATTCTCCCCCTTTTTAAGTTTAACATCATTTTGAGATTTTACCCCGAGGTGTTTCTTACTGTACACTCTGTGCTTTAAAACCCCTCTCTCTAATGCTCTGCTTCGCCTATACTGGCAGGCATGGCAGATGCTACAGTCTCTCTCTCCATCCATCATGGTGTGTATGAGCGGTCACCACATCCTCTTCATCACGCTCTCCTCTTCCCCATGTGGCACTCAGTCAAACCCTGTGACTAAGGCAGCAACACCTGCAAGACTTCTGGTTGGTCTGCACTCATCACTCTTCTGAAGGCAACCACACCACACTTCCCCCAACCCTCACACCCCGACCTCTTCTATATCCTGTTCTAACCTTGCACAGTCCCATTATTTTGGAGTTAGAATTGCCTCAGGGCACCTTCACAGCAAAACCTCCGCTCGATTTTTCAGACGTGCCACTGGGATCACGGGGCATCCCGCTGACTCTGCTGAGAGAAGCAAAGACTGAGTGGTGGGCCATAAGCCGGGGTTATAATCTCACACCTCATCCAGTACCGTCTGTTGAAATCTCTTCACTTATATAACTGGCATGAGGATGTGTTTTAACGGCGGGAGGATGTGCATTAGAGGAGAGGAGCAGCATGCCTGATGGGTAACTCTGTAGCTGTGTTCCCAGTCTGTCGGCTTGGCTTGCTACAGAACTATGCAAAGTTAAAAAGGCCGTGGTCTCACGCGCCCAAAACTCTCTGTCATTTCACATAATTTTAGCAGTGGGGCAGAGGTCTTGCATAAATGGCTTAAAATAAAAAAGGAGAGGAAATAGAATAAAAAAAATAAAAAAGGTGACTATGAGTTTGTTTTGGTAGACTATTTGATGTCGGCATGACTTGCAGCAAATTAAGGTACATTATTCCAACACAATGTTCAATTAATTCTGGCTGTGCGTCTTTATGAAACACACAAACGATGGCAGTGTGTACATAGTTTGTGGAAATGAAAAGGGTTACACCTTTAATTACAGTGTTCCTCCAGACTGCAAATAACGTCCAAACAACCTTAAATGTAATACCGTTTTGCAAATTAATTGGATTATGTGAATACTTAAGTTCTCTTTCATCATAAGAAAAGCAACATTGGAAAAAGCTGAAATCCCTTCGCAAGCCACGTAGGTCTGTTCCCCGGCTCCCCTGTCAATAAAGACTACAAATATCCCTTCGTATGATCATAGCATGACACATTTCCAGTCCACTGATCTCACGGACACAGACAGTACACAGAGAGACATCTGCTTCCGCATTAAAGTTAACTAACCATATGCTCTCCTCTCCTCTCTCTCTCCCCCCTCCCCCCTCCTCTCTGTCCATCACCACTCAGGAGATGGAGGGATGACCTTCCGCTGTGAGGTAAAAGAGACATCGGCCCAACTCAGCAGAACTGCAGAGGTAGAGGTGTGCGAATTAAGAGCTTCAACAGCAGGAGTGCCAGAGCCGCTGTGATAATGTGAGGCAAAAGAAGAAGTCCCAAAGAGACGAAAGTGTGTGTGGGGGGGGGGGGGGGGGGGGGGGGATAGAGATAGGAAGGAGGAAGAAAGTACGAGAAGATGTGGTGAGAGGAAGGAGCAGTGTTGCCCTGCAGGTGCCGAGTCATGTCCTTGCTCAATTGTGCGTATCTTCACTTTTAAGTTTCTTCAATGTTCATTTTTCTCTTTTTGCTGTCTCATACTCCTCCACCGTCTGCATCCTCTCCACTTCACATTTCTTCCTCTAGCCTTCTCTCTCCTTAATGAGCAGTCTATGGCCCATGCCTCTGTTCTATCATTAATGTGGTCTGTGCAGAAGGAGACAGCTGCAGAATGAAGTCGCAGACACAGGCACCCAAACACTTTACATCCCATGTGGGTCCTCACTTAGAATCTGCCTAAGACAACATTACATGTTACTTGTTAGACGCTTTTATCCAAAGCGACTTACATACTCAATACTGTGGAAAATCCCCACAACATGTCCGCAAAACTTAGACAACGGCATTTATCAATCCAACCAAAGTTTGCAAAACATGGAGCAAAAACTGAAGTTTGCTCATCACCGAGTTTGTGGACGCACTTTCGACATGCAAATCAGCTGAGATTCTATTCATTGGTGGCAATATTGGGAAAACTAGCAAAAATAACTGGCAAAATGTCCATATAGAGCTGCAACTAACAACACATTTCATTTAGTCTAAACATAAAGAAAATAGTGAAACCAATATAATATGATAACATTATTGATAAGATATGAAAAATTATGAAAACTCCAAATTTGAGTGTTTAAATAATGAGTCATCAATTATGAAAACAATTGCCGTCAATAAACGATTAGTAGACTTTGCAGATCTATTTCCCCATTTCTCGTTAGCTTGTGCAAGCTAACAATACAAAGAGTCTAAAGCCCTGCTAGTGGCTTTTTGAGGCTGAATCCAGCATTTAGATAACATTTTGCTGCCTTATACTGTATAATGGTGTTTTGCTGATGTGTAGTAGATGTTATATGTTTACCTTGTTTGCCACCATAGATTAGCTTGGTAGCGTGCTAAATTTGCCGATTAATACTAAACACTAAAGTTACGCTGATGGGAAATTCATATATATGGCAAGTAAAGGATGGTCATAAACCGTATTGTGATGAGGTAATCAGGTAACAATAAACCCTGAATATCAATACCAAATGTTACAACAATCCATACAATACTTACATTTCACTCAATACACAATGTTCATCTCATAATGGCTCAAGAGGAAAAGTCAGGGAATCAGCAAAGTCAGTAGGATTTATCCTGCAGGTACCATGAATGTTTTTACATATTTTAACGGCAATCCATCTGATAGTTGTTTGAATATTTCATTCGATAGCATGGTATTGGTACATTTATAAAAATGCGTATAAACTGCACTGTCAGAGGTTTGAAGCAACTCACAGGTTTATCTAGGATTTGACAGCAGGCAAGATTTTTTTATATTTTGAATTTCACCAACATTTGATTAAAATCATCACCATATTTGTTTTCTTTAGTCAGAAAATCTGACCATATATCATCTTTCCCTTGTTATAATTGATGCATAATCTCTGTTTACCGGATTCTTGACAGACTCTCTGGAATCACAGCACTATTGTTTGTTAATGGTTTGATTAAATCATCTTTTATTCAAATCCAAGCTCTTTCCTTTTGTACCATCCTCTCCACTCAGTTTGGAAGCCATCGGTGTAAATGCGTGCATTTCATATTCACTCCCTCTCACCACTCATACATGTTTCACATGCAAAACTACATCTGGCACAAATGCATGCAAACACTGTTCCTGCTAGAGAGAAACGAGGTCTCAAGTAATATCCAGGAAACAAGTGTGATTTAAGTGAGCTGTGTTGTTCTCCGCTAGTGGCAAGGTCGGTCTAATCCCAGACTTGTTGTCGAATCATGTCTGCATAAAAGGGAAGTCATGTTTTTCGTGGAGTAAGAACTCGGCTAGGCGTATTTAATTATTGAGAGCTGGAGAAAAACGTAAGAAAGAGATCGTATTTGTTGCTGAAATGAGGTGGAAGGCGCCAAACATGCTCAGCCAGTCAGGAACAAAAAAAGAAAAAGAGTAAAGCCTGGATCCTAATCTTGCTTAAATCTGCCTCAGACCTCGTGCAGGGAAACCTGTTGCAGACACTGAGCAGTGAGACCTTAAAAAGGCTCCACTAAAGACCACTTCAAATGCTGTTTATTCAACAAATGATGTGCATTGTCGCATTCTCTGAGCATCAGGCATTCCTTTTGATGCTTAATGAGTCTACAATGGCCAAAAAGGGCTGAGTCATTCACAACCAAAGATGGCTGTCGAGTGTGGTATTCAGCAGCTTTGCCAGCCGTCAGAGAATGATGAGAGAAATATGAGCTGGCATCTTCCTCGGTGGCAGCAGATAGGAATCAGACTACAAAGTACTTCATGCAAGCCATCGCAGAGCAGAGGACGGGAATCAGGGAAATATCTAGATCTGTTTCACTGTTTCTCTATCTCTCTTTGAGTTGTTTAAGTGACTGACAGATTGACAAAAGAGGATCATATTATTAATTCAACGACATGCACACCCAAGAAAAGATAAGCTTGAAATAAAAGCGTAATTGTTGCTGTGGTGATGAGATGTGCTATGCTCGTTGTTTTCAGACAGCAGCCGCCTTGCCAGATGTTGCAGAGGAAGAAAGTGAGCAAGACGGTGTGTGTGTGTGTGTGTGTGTGTGTGTGTGTGTGTGTCAGAGCAGAGAGTGTCAGAGGATGTGTGTGTCATTCTCTACTCTATTCTGTTAATCATTGCAGTGTGCTATCTCTAAAAGTAACTTTCCAAGGTCTGGACCGAAGGACAAGTCAATCTCTGCGTGTTTGTCGTGATGCAAAGACTCAGCGGTGAACAAAAGGTGCAGCTCACCGCCTAATTCTCCTCTCCGGGCTAAAGATCCTCTACGACTCTCTCTTTTATCATCGCAGCTTCTTGTGGAAGGCAAAGGGTCGACGTTTCCGTGCCGCCTGAAATGCCAGTCCATCGCCTCCAATACCATGCGTTTTATTGTTGAGTGAGCAAAGAGCATCCTGAGGGCAACAGGGCATCTTATTAAAGTGCATTGTGCTAATAGAGCATGACACACACACACTTTGGAACTTCTCGCACACTCTCTCAGAGTCCAGCGTTACTCAACCGTCCTTGATAGTGACTGTATATAGACCATTTTCATCACATATATAAAAAGTTTTTTTGGCATTGCTGAAAGAGTAGTATTGAGAAAAGTTCAGGACAATCCCTTTTTAGAATGATGAATGTAGAAATGTTATAGCTTTGCATTCGAAGATGGAATAACTAACAATAACCTTTTGTCACATTTACTGGAACTGTAACTAAGCAACCTATCAGAGCTAAATAAATGATCTATCTAATACAATATTTGTCAGGATTTTGTAAAAAAGGAAACAAATATATACTTTTAATTGTAGATTTAAGGAAAATACTTAATCATCATCATATATTTACAATAAATCTATTTCCCATACGAAGGTAACGGATGAGAAACACAACTTAAAAGCACCACGGTGCAAACCCTCTAATAGGTAATACACTATACGTGCAGTATATTGCAATTTTGTAGCCATTTATATTTCTCTCTGTAATTAAATGTCATCATCCTGTGGATAACTATGCAAGTCTCTTTTGCTTCAGAGGAAACTTTAGATAATTTACAGAAAGGAGTAAGAAAAAAAACAATACTTCAGCAAACATCTGTACATTTAATGTTCCGCAGCTGTGTGCATGCAGCAAATGCAGCGTAATGTAGCGCAGAAGGAGCACTGAGGTGAGAAGTTCATGATGAGATATCCAGAGGATAATGATGGCAATTCCAATAACTCTGCTGGCTGGCTGCACACTCACTCACTCTCGGTGCAGAATCTTAATCCTGGGCTCTGATCCTACTGACTGAGAGGGCCCAGAGAGCCATTTTTAACAAAGTAAGTAATAAAGGAGACAGCGCAGAATACATCCCCATGATGTTTATGACAGGACACACAGATTACATCAGCTTTGACACAGGGGAAAGCAACTAAAGTGCAACACAGCTATATGACAGGCCTTATGGCTGTACGTGATAAACTGCCATTAATATCGGTTTCATGTATATTACTGTTCAACGCTAACTATTATGATATCTGATTTCATCCTTAGTCTTCAACACAAATTATGATGATGCATTTGTGGAGTGCATGACCTTGTGTCTTTGTATGAATGACGTGTGGGCCAAATGCCAGGATGTTACACACACAGAGGAGCAAAATGAGAGTGAGACCCCGTCAATGCAGGTGAAAACAGCTCCTGCAGATTAAACTGTGGAGGGGTGTTTGTGTGTCTGCAGACAGGGATTAACTGCCCACCCTCATCACGAGGCCATATTGGCTATAACTACCGTTTGCAGTTTGGGATTCTGCAGGGAAACCGTTGGAAACAGGATGAATGCCTAATTGGCACAAGGCTGAGCGAGTTTCAGGGATTGCAGGATTTTGGGTGCTAAGGTATGGAGGCTCTGTTGGCGTCTCTCTGAAAAATTGTTTCTATGAACCAAAAAGCAGCCAGAAAGCAGGGAACGCTTGAGTGTGTGTGACAGAAATGTTGCTTGTATAATATATGTATATATTCAGGTAGGGACACAGTGAACCTGTATTTCGTAGCAACTGTGAGGACAGAGTATGAGAGAGAGACATCTAAGGGGCGGTTTATGAATCAAACCGCAAAAACTTGTTGATAATGATCAAATACTTCCGTGGCACGAAACAAAATGTGAAAGTTTTTAGGCAAAGTTCTTCCATGGTTTCTTCAGTTTGAACATTTAACTTTTGAGAACTTCTTCCCCTCTTCTTCATTAAATGAAAACAGGGTTTTCTTAAAAAAAAACATCATAATACTTCTCAAGATAAATTAAAACTCAGGGATCATACCGGCACAGAAAGGTTGAAATTATACTCAGCCCTAAGTAAGAGTTCACCTTTTTTTAGGGTTCATGACAGTTCATTTTATTTTTGACAATTCAATTAGTTTTCTTTTTTTTTACATTTCAGTCATACAGACAGCGTTGCAGTCACTCTGGGGGATCAACAGATCTCGCTGAGGGCCGTTTTCAGAACTACTTTCTGCATAATAAAATGTCCCTTATTAAATAGTTGATGTGAGGCTTGTGGAATACCCTGAGCAAAATACATGTTCTATAAAATTATAATCAACTTCGTTGAATTGTATCTGGCAGCAGATAATAATTTCACTATCTATTAATTTGCCAAAAATATTTAATGGACTAATAGATTAATTCTTCTTGCTAATACAATACACATGTCAATCACAATTGAAAATAATGCTTTCAGATGCTTTTTTAAACCAAATATATTCACTTCACTACTATATGTACAGTGTATGGTGTCCAACAGGTGCAAACACGCTTCAACGGCCTAAATAATTTCCATTAAGAGAATAGTGCTGCAGCTTCAGAAACAAAGCAAATATAAGACACAAATGTGCCAAAACACAAGCAAATAAAACTAAATACATATAAATATATAAAATAAATAAACACACCACATGCGAAACATGCGCATCTTTTACTAAAAGCAAAACAATGCAAATATTTTTTTTTCCAAGAAGCTCATGACACAACACAAACCAGGGGACACTAAAACGTGATGCACACAGTTGGGATCGGAGTGCTTGTTGATGTTGGGGGATTATAAAGTTGGCCAGCTGTCACTGTTTCCAGTAGCACAGTTAGACTGTTTTATATTTGTGTTTTGTCAGTATATTTGTAAAGACTAGGTTAGCAAGCTTTCAGATGATCTGGAATAATATCGGTGGAAGCAACGGATCACATTGTTAAAATAAGCCAATAAAATGTATAGTTTGGGTAAGTTTGCTGTGACAGTGACAGTTAGCTAACTTTTGAATTTCCTAACATCAACAATAAGGGCTGTGGTCCCAGCTGTGTGCATCACCTTTTTCGTTTATGCAGCGCTTTTGTAAGTGCTGCACATGTGTTGTGAAGTTGGTGAAGATGTTTCTTCATTGCAAGTGTTTTGGCATATTTGTGTTTTTATATTTGCATTGGTTTTTTTATATAATGTATTCCTCCTGATTGAAAGGTTTGTGGCAGTTGTAATGTTTTTGCACCTGACGGCCACCGTATGTATGACTAACAAAATCAGCAAATAATTACATTTGAGAAGCTGAAACCATCATTTTTGCTTTAAAAATGACAAATATCAATCCATTTGAATCAGATCACATATTAACACAACCAAAACTATCTGCATAGGAAAGATGGCAAATATGTGTTCTTTTTTTTTAACTAATCTGGGTGAAGAAACCCTTGAGACTTGCTTTAATCAACTACCCTTAGCATGGATATTGTAATAAGCAAAGAAGAGAACAATAGCGAAGAAAAGTGGAGAGCCAAGGTGAGAAAGGAGAGATAGGTAACAAAAAGGCAAGGAAAGCAGGATGAGGATCTCAGAAATCCAGGTAACATGCAGCATACAAACAAGGTGTTGTGAGGCCTGCACCAGCGGCTTTAAGGGGTGACAAGAGGGGAGAAGGGAGACAGGCCAGAGTAGGAGAGAGTCTGCTGCAGGGGCCGAGGGATTTCTGCCAGATGTGTTGACACTTCCTGGGCGAGAAGTCAATGGAGGACAGCGTTGGAGGGTAAGCTTTGACATGCCCGTGGCTTCGGGGGAAGGTTAGCTTTCAGACTCACACTCAGGACAGTCGGCCAAGACTGGAGATCATAGGCAGAGGAGGAAACACGTGAGGAGGACACCAGAGGAGAAGCTGTTAGTGGTGTCCCCATGACGACCCCATGACAACCTGGCTCAGGTGTGTTCTGTGACCCATTAGTAATCTCGCAGGTTCGTAATTATAAAGGTCTCATGAGGAGCATGAGCAGCTTCGATGCAAACAACCGTATACAGTCCCAACAAGCTCAGACTATAAACCTAATATAACCGCGATAAATCATATTTTTGGCAAGAACTTCGAGCAAACTCCTAAAGAGCTGCGTTAAAGACGTGGTGCAGTGTTTTAACACCGCATCACAAAACTTTATTATCGAAAATGGCAGAAACTGAACATTTCTTGTGTATGATAAATATTAAATAGTAGACTTGGAAAAGGTAAATATCCAACTTATTCGTCTAATAAATTATTTATTGTTGCATTTCACTACACTGCAATTTATTTCTGCAAATCTGCAGATCATGTCAAGACAGCAAACAAGAATATTTGCATTAGTGCTTATCAGTGCACTTTTTTCTGAGACGCATCAATTAGTCAATGAATTTATACATTGTCAGTGAAAAATGAAAAATGACTGTGTCTGTTTTCAAATAGCTTTTTTGGCTCAACCAACAGTCCAAAATGTATTTACAGCGATAGAAGTGACAACAAAAGGAGCTGGAGCCAATGACTGAATCATTATTTTAGTAATAATTCATCGGCAGATTGTTAATCATTTTCTGTTAATCAACTATTTAACGAATCATTTAAATATAATATCCTCAGTGTTGAGATATATGTTGGGCTATGTACAGTATTTATGTTTATTTATATTTTCAAGCATCTGCTCATACAGATTTGCAGAATCCCTACACAAACCAAAAATGTGGCAGCAAGCAACAGCGGTCTGTGAAAAAGAAACAATGTGTTTTCATAACCTCTCCAAACCAGTGGCTGTGCACAAGACACGGGAATCTATTTTTTCCTCCCCTATTTGCACATGGCCCAGTTCAAAAAAGCATGTAAATCCATTGCAGTCTGAATCCCTTCTCTGCAGCATGAGTAAAATCTGCAACTCATACATTGATTCTTGAAGACAGACAACCTCAGGTATGTGCGGGGGGTTGAAAGAAGCATGGGGGGAGGGGGGGCGAGGGGTGATGGAGCGAGACCACATCATTCTTGCAGACAAATTACATAACAGACACACTATGGTGTTAGGACCGGACGAGTCGAACCTGAAATGCGTTTCAGGCAGGATGTCTGCTGAGCAAGTGCATCATGATGTAACGTGATGAATCTCTGGGGAGACGCAGAGTAAGGATGTTAGGGGCTGCCATTTTCAGACAGCAGCCTGTACTGCGGAAGGGATGCATAACAAACATGGAACACACACACACACACACACACTCACGCACACACATACAACACAGCCAGGTCTACATTTTAATGCACAAATATTCTTTATGGAGATAGATATAAAAATAATAATAATAATTTCGATTTTTATAGCGCCTTTCTAGAAACCCAAGGACGCTTTACAATGGGAGATAAAATAACAAAACAACAAAAAAATTAAATAATAATAATCACAGAGAGGTTGAAAGGTTGAAAAATAGGTTGCTGGGTACTGCATTTTAGCTGGGGCCGAAGGCCTGAGTGAACAGATGGTGTTTGAGTTTTTGTTTGAAAGTGTCCAGAGAACCGGCATTCCTGATAGCAGAGGGGAGAGAATTCCAGAGGGTGGGGGCTGCGACACTGAAGGCTCTGTCGCCAAAGGATTTCAGCTTGGAGCGCTGGATGGAGAGCAGCCCTGTGTCGAAGGACCGCAGCTGACGAGAGGGGGTGTAGGGCTGAAGGAGGTCAGCGATGTATGCAGGGGCTAGGCTAGGGAGTGGAGAGATTTGTAGGTTAGCAGGAGGAGTTTGTACTGGATGCGTGACTTGACCGGGAGCCAGTGAAGGTGGATGAGGGTGGGGGTGATGTGTTGCCAGGGCTTAGAGTGGGTGAGGAGCCTGGCTGCAGAGTGCGGGTGAGGAGCCTGGCTGCAGAGTTCTGGACGTACTGGAGCCTGTCCAGGGCTTTGCTGGTGACCCCGAACAGAACTCCATTGCAGTAGTCCAGGCGAGAGGAGATGAAGGCATGACGTTTCTGCAACGGGGTCGGGGAGAGAGGGCCGGAGTCTGGAGATGTTTCACAGGTCAAAGAAAGCAGTTTTGACAGTAGACCTGATCTGGGAGTTGAAGGTGAGGCTAGAGTCCAGAGTGACGCTCAGGCTGCGAAACTCAGGGGAAGGGTTGATGGAGCAGCCATTGACGGTGAGAAGCAGATCTCCAACCTTCCGGAGCAGTGTTTTGGGGGCCACAACCATGAGCTCTGTTTTGTTATTATTGAGTTTCAGTAGGTTTGGTGACATCCAGGTTTTGATGTTGCGGAGGCAGTTGACTAGTGACAGGGGGGGTAGCTGGGATGATGGATTGGTGCTGATGTAGAGTTGGGTGTCGTCGGCATAGGAGTGGAAGTTGAGACCATTTTGGCGGATGATTTCACCGAGGGTGAGCATGTAGATGTTGAATAGAAGGGGGCCAAGCACCGAACCTTGCGGCACACCTTGGTTGACAGGGGCTGGGGGAGAGCTGGATTTTCTGATGGTCTCAAACTGTTGCCTGTTGGAGAGGTAGGAATGGAACAAGGAGAGGGCTGTACCAGAGAGAGAGGCCAAGGTAGAGGGATAGGCGGTTGAGTAGGATGGTGTGGGAGACTGTGTCAAATGCTGCGGAGATGACCAGGAGGATGAGGATGCTGATGAGGATGCTGATGAGGCCTGAATCGGCGGCTATGAGGAGGTCATTGGTTATTTTGATGAGGGCAGTGCTGTGGTTGGATCTGAAGCCTGATTGGAAGGGTTTGTAGAGCTCATGGTTGGACATATGATGGTGGAGTTGGGCAGCAACTGCTCTTTCCATGATCTTGTTGAGGAAAGGAAGGTTGGAGATTGGCCGGTAGTTGCTGTGTAGTCTCAGGTCTTCTGGGACTGGTCAACTTTCTGTCCCTAGAGTCAGAACTAAACATGGAGAAGCAGCGTTCAGTTATTATGCTCCAAATATCTGGAACAAACTACCAGAAATCTGCCGGTCCGCTGCAACTCTGACTACTTCTGTGGAGCCGCTCTATTTGGCGGCCAGAGGCTTTCATGGCACAGAGACTGGTGGTGAACCAGGGGGCTGAGTCGGTGAAGGAGACAGTACGAGTAATGAGGGGAGCAAGTGAGTCGAGACTCTGGGAAAGAGCAGTGTTGTACTGGGCTACCAGGCCGTCAACCGAGGTGTCGGGGGGATCCGAGGCCAGGTGGGTAGATATGAGGCTGGTTATGGCTGGTGCGCTCACTGATTTTAAGCTCCTGTAGGAAATTGTCCGCAGTACAAGTTGTCTGGGGAGGGGGATAGGCACAGTGAAGAGGGTGGCATGATGGTCAGAGACAGCCAGGTTGAGGCACTGCAGTTGGGATGCAGTTGTGCCAGTGGTGCATACCAAATCCAGGGTGTGGCCTTTGGCATGGGTGGGATCATGGACATGTTGTTTAAAATTGAAACAGTCCAGAAGTGCCAGGAAGTCAGAGGCAAACGTGCAGCAGGGTGAGTCCACATGAATGTTAAAATCTCCAAGAAGGAGCGTAGATGGGGACATGGAGCAGATGGAGGTGAGTAGCTCAGATAGTTCCGATGGCGGAGGCTGAGGCTTTGGGGGGGGCGATATATAAGAACAGCCTGGAGCTGTGCAGATCCAGAGAGAGTGAAGGCAAGACATTCAAGTGAGGTGGTGTTGTGTACAGGAAGCTCTTTGATTGAGATGTCTGCTCTGCATATTACAGCCAGCCCACCGCCCGACCAGTGGAGTGGGGCTTTTGGAGGTAGACATAGCCAGGAGTTGTGGCTTGGTTGAGTAGTAGGAAATCCTGTCCAGTTTGCCATGTTTCAGTTAAGCAGAGGAAGTGAAGTTTATGATCAGTGATGATGTCATTGATCAGAGTTGTTTTTTATTCAAGGAGCGCACATTCTGCAGCATGAATGTTGCATTGATGTTTGTGATTGTTGAGGCAGAGGGGGTGAGTGGGCTGGTGACGTCGATACAGCTGACAGATCTCAGATTACAACTGTGCACGTAAGGTTTGCTCTGATGACGTCGGCGAAGTGCGACGGACCACCTGTCTGTCAGGCCGTTTCTCAATGTCGAGTAGAGCTGCTGCAGAGCCACTATTTCAAGTAAACTACGTCATCGAGTGGCGCCGAAGGACTGTTTAAATGCATGTTAAATGCCCAGCATTCGGTGCCACTCGATGACGTAGTATACTTGAAATAGTGGCTCTGCAGCAGGTATACTCGACATTAGAGATGGCAAATCCGGATCCTTTTACGGACTCAGGGTCTTCTGAGTCATTCATTGAAGAGATCCGGATCATACGAGTCCTTTGAGTCATATGAGTCAGCATCACCAAGAGCGTAGAAATCCTACCAGGGAAACCGAAAACTTGTTGCATTTCACAAGCATATTAAACTAACGTTACATTAACCTCCGCTACACAGTGTCTTTTGCTTTAATAAAAAATGTTGATCACAAAAAAAAAGGGTTATTTTGCGATTTGGCGAATCTGAGTCTGCTGTTGACTCGTGCACAATAGCCGTGGGAAGTAGGGGTGCTGGAGGCGGGGCTGCGAGTGGTGTACATTTGAAAAACTTCATGTTACTGTTGTTGAAATCTCTCCCCACTTTTGTCCGCACCCCCTAAGTAAAATGACTTCCCAGTTCCCGCGGCTATGCTCGTGCATGACGAGTCTGGATCTCTGGATCTGCTATACGGTTACGGCTCTGAGTCCCCACGACTCACGAGTCTGCAGGAAGTGAAGGAACTTCCCTTGATTCAGTGAGTCAGGATTTGCAAATCTGAGTCTGCTGTTGACTCGTGCATGATGATTCTGCCTGGATCTCTGGATCTTTGGATCTGCTACGGTTACGGCTCTGAGTCCGCACGAGTCTGCAGGAAGTTTCACTGATCCGCGTCCCCTGAGCCAAACGATAACTTCCGGCAGCTATCCTACTTGCTAAAGGCTAGGCAGATGGACTGGGGTACGTTGTACTGTGATTTTACATGTTATAAGGAGGGTAGCGAGTGACGCAATTTATAGTTTGAATTTGTACATCACCAGGTGTAGGACTCAAAGGACTCACGACCAGCTCATTACTAGGATCCGGGTTAATGATCCGGATGAATCAGGACTCACCCATCTCTACTCGACATTAGAGATGGCAAATCCGGATCCTTTTACAGACTCGGAGTCTTCTGAGTCAGTCATTGAAGAGATCCGGATCATACGAGTCCTTTGATTCATATGAGTCAGCATCACCAAGAGCGTAGAAATCCTACCGGTGAAACCGAAAAGTTGTTGCATTTCACAAGCATATTAAACTAACGTTACATTAACCTCCTCTACACAGTGTCTTTTGCTTTAATAAAAAATGTTGATCACAAAAAAAAAGGGTTATTTTGCGATTTGGCGAATCTGAGTCTGCTGTTGACTCATGCATGACAACGAGTCTGCTGGATCTCTGGATCTGCTGCAATACGGTTACGGCTATGAGTCCGCACGAGTCTGCTATGTTTTGCACAGTGAGTCAGGATTTGCGAATCTCTGAGTCTGCTGTTGACTCGTGCACAATAGCCGCGAGAAGTAGGGATGCCCTACTCAGGTGGGGCTGCGAGTGGTGTACATTTGAAAAACTTCATGTTACTGTTGTTGAAATCTCTCCCCACTTTTGTCCGCACCCCCTAAGTAAAATGACTTCCCAGTTCCCGCGGCTATGCTCGTGCATGACGAGTCTGGATCTCTGGATCTGTTATACGGTTACGGCTCTGAGTCCCCACGACTCACAAGTCTGCAGGGAGTGAAGGAAATTCCCTTGATTCAGTGAGTCAGGATTTGCGAATCTGAGTCTGCTGTTGACTCGTCCATGATGAGTCTGCGTGGATCTCTGGATCTCTGGATCTGCTACGGTTACGGCTCTGAGTCCGCACGAGTCTGCAGGAAGTTTCACTGATCCGCGTCCACTCCCCTGAGCCAAACGATAACTTCCGGCAGCTATCCTACTTGCTAAAGGCTAGGCAGATGGACTGGGGTACGTTGTACTGTGATTTTACATGTTATAAGGAGGGTAGCGAGTGACGCAATTTATAGTTTGAATTTGTACATCACCAGGTGTAGGACTCAAAGGACTCACGACCAGCTCATTACTAGGATCCGGGTTAATGATCCGGATGAATCAGGACTCACCCATCTCTACTCGACATTAGAGATGGCAAATCCGGATCCTTTTACAGACTCGGAGTCTTCTGAGTCAGTCATTGAAGAGATCCGGATCATACGAGTCCTTTGATTCATATGAGTCAGCATCACCAAGAGCGTAGAAATCCTACCGGTGAAACCGAAAAGTTGTTGCATTTCACAAGCATATTAAACTAACGTTACATTAACCTCCTCTACACAGTGTCTTTTGCTTTAATAAAAAATGTTGATCACAAAAAAAAAGGGTTATTTTGCGATTTGGCGAATCTGAGTCTGCTGTTGACTCATGCATGACAACGAGTCTGCTGGATCTCTGGATCTGCTGCAATACGGTTACGGCTATGAGTCCGCACGAGTCTGCTATGTTTTGCACAGTGAGTCAGGATTTGCGAATCTCTGAGTCTGCTGTTGACTCGTGCACAATAGCTGCGAGAAGTAGGGATGCTGGAGGTGGGGCTGCGAGTGGTGTACATTTGAAAAACTTCATGTTACTGTTGTTGAAATCTCTCCCCACTTTTGTCCGCACCCCCTAAGTAAAATGACTTCCCAGTTCCCGCGGCTATGCTCGTGCATGACGAGTCTGGATCTCTGGATCTGCTATACGGTTACGGCTCTGAGTCCCCACGACTCACGAGTCTGCAGGGAGTGAAGGAAATTCCCTTGATTCAGTGAGTCAGGATTTGCGAATCTGAGTCTGCTGTTGACTCGTCCATGATGAGTCTGCCTGGATCTCTGGATCTCTGGATCTGCTACGGTTACGGCTCTGAGTCCGCACGAGTCTGCAGGAAGTTTCACTGATCCGCGTCCACTCCCCTGAGCCAAACGATAACTTCTGGCAGCTATCCTACTTGCTAAAGGCTAGGCAGATGGACTGGGGTACGTTGTAATGTGATTTTATATGTTATAAGGAGGGTAGCGAGTGACGCAATTTATAGTTTTAATTTGTACGTCACCAGGTGTAGGACTCAAAGGACTCGGGTTAATGGAGAGGGGAGACTCGTCACGACCAGCTCATTACTAGGATCCGGGTTAATGATCCGGATGAATCAGGACTCACCCATCTCTACTCGACATTGAGAAACGGCCTCAGTGTAGTGGGGATGTCATGATCGGAGTTGACAAACTTGCGACGTGCAGCCCTATGCACATAGCGGGGACGGCGAACGAGTCCAAGTGATTTTATTGTAGTGAGGCAATTGGGAGTGTTGTGGCAAACAAGATTCCAAATTTGCAGAGCGGAGTATTTCCGGAGAGCCATGTCAGCAGCACAGAGGAGTAACGGCTAGCTACGAGCTGCTAAGCAGGGGCTAGGCGGCAGCTGAATTGAGAAGCCAGCAGTGGCTAGCAGCGAAATGCTAACGAGGAACTTGGTAGCAGCTGAGTTGAGGGGACAGACTGGGGATGTGGAGAAAGAAATGGAGAGGATGGTTGAAGAGGATGGCTGGTAGCTACGCAGGAGCTAGCGGCTGATCGGTGGCTAGCAGTGACAGCTGATCGTCGGAGAATGTTTAAGTGTAATAGCTACACAGTAGATAGATCCGAACAGTTGTGATAGCTTTAGCAGACTATTTGCAGTGGATTTGTGGTTGTTAGAACACAAAATAGCACAGAAAACAGCACAGCAAACACGATTTTGGCTACGAAGTGAAGCGGCGACAAACACGCCAGCGTCCTCATTCCGCAGCGTCGTTATTTCAGAAAAGCGTCGTTATTTCAGAAAACTTTTCTGATAATTATAGCATAATTAGCATTTTCTATATATATCTCTTTGTTTTCCAATGAATTTGTATCTAGTTTATTTCAATTTGGTCGTACCAACTTTAGAAATATTCAACAGTATATTTTTTACCAACACATATATACAATTAGGATATACATAGATTAAACAATACCCTTACAGTACAGGAATATTCTAAAACCTTATAAATCACTTCAAACTAAATAAAAGAATACCAATATTAAATATTTCATAGAGCTAAACAAACAATAAATGGAAACTATTAAGTTACAGATCCTCAGCCTTAACATCCAATACTGGAATCATGTTCATATTCAAAATTATTAGTCAATAGTTATATATTTTAGAACTCATACCTGCAGATACCTGCAGATATCTTCAGCAACAGTCAATCTATAGAGCCATCTTTCTGTAGAGTGAAAACACACATAAACATGAACACACCTTTCTGGTATTATAACTGAGATACACAGAGGGCAGACCTGAAAGCCTCACCTCTGACTCCCTCCAAACCTTAGACCTTTCCAATAATCACATCCAGATGAGTGCTCCACACCCGGGATGATCACAGCTCTAATCCCCATACTCATGTGGGGTAAAGCTACCAATTGTTTCTGTAGAGTAATCGCTACGCATAGTAATTATCCTCCATAAACACTGTTGCTACATGCCCCCTTGAAGAACCAGCTGTAATTATTTCCTTTGAAAGGGAATTTTTCATTGCCTTAAATGAAACCACTTAGCGCATGGTAACTTTTAAGGTTTTTTGCAGTGGTGTAATGAAGGGATATTCTTGTTAAATAGAGCCTCGGCAGACTTCCCTTTCAAAGCATGGTGTCGGTTTGAAAGAGAGGAAGAGAAAAAGGGAGAGATAATGGGAGGGTGGGAGGGATGGCTGTAGGCAAGGAAGTGGAAAGTTTATCGGCATTTCAAGGTTGTGATGAATCCTATCCACCTGTGAAGCATCATTGACCACATTGCTCTTCATGGGCTATAAACAACAAACTAACAATTGCCTGCTGGCCACACACACACCTGTATTTATACACTAATTCTTCCTCTAATGTGTTCTGCTGCAAATCTCCACGGTGGCAGCGTGATGCATGCTGACACCTTTATATAAATTATGAAAGCATAGACCAAATCGGGCATTAGTCTCTGTCTGGCTCCAACAAAAGCACACTGGGACCACCTTCAAGCTTTCCAACGGTGAATAAAAAAAGTGAGGATAAATCAAGCTGTCAAATATTTTGCATCGACCTGCAAACTGCCGGATTAAAAATAGTCCCTGTGCTTACAAAAGCTCTGCCACCCACTCTCTACGGTTCAACTTACTGCATCCACCACGCCCCTCCACCTAGAGAGAAGAGAAACTCACTCCAAATCAATTAGAGGTGATTTATGCTGTTTTACGACGGTTATTTATATCTCCCAATATCCACAAGGAAGGACCATAAGGGGTTTTGGAGGACAATGATTAATTTAATCAAGTGTGAGTGAACTTTCTCCAAAAATCATGCCGCTCCAACAGATAATCCGCTTTCCCTGAAACGTTTCCAACAGGATTAGCCCCCGAGGGAAGCCTGGATGCGTTATACAGGGAAGAAAGAAAGAGAGGCAGAGAAAGCAGGAGAGAGAAAGGAGATAAATTGAGAAAAACAGACAGAGAGAGGGTGAGACACAGAGGGAGAGAGATGCAGGAATAGAGGGGCAGGTTTGAGAATGACATTCAGAAGGGGGACATGCCTGGAAAAAGGAAAAACTAAACATATTGAATTTAAGTATCAATAAAGATTAGTTTCGGTTTGGAAAACGTCAGAGTAGATATAAGTGATGGAAAACTGAATGGATGGACTTTGACATAAAATTGTTACTTGTGCATTTACATTTTTTGGAAGAAATTAGGTCTTATGATGGTGGCGAAGTTAAACCGTTTCCTCCTTAAAGGGGACCTATCATGCTATATTTAAATAATATATAAGGTATATATATATATATATAAGGTATATTAATAAGTTTTAATTTTCAAAATACGAAACAGATCATGCATTTTAGCCATGCCTCATTTTGCCTCACTCCAGCTCTGTCTTTGCAAGGTCTGATTCAGCTGACCACGCCCCCATGCGGAAGAGGGGGGCGTGACACGGCCCTGGCACGAGCGTCATGTTATCATGCTTGCTGCGATAGAGAACCGCAGTGACGCGTCCTAAAACCCGGAAGTAAGTTAGCATTTTTACCACTTCCGGTTCCTTCGTCAAAAAGCAATGCAATTTCTCCATAGGGTTTTGGAAAATAGCTCCAAATAAGGTCTGTGTTTGACACAAAATTAAGAGATAGATCACGTTTTGTTCTACCACATTAAATACATCAGCAGTGACCCCGCTGGTGATTTCTGAAGAGTTTACATGTCGGAAAAACGATGGTTGTTAACAAGTGGCATTAGTGGACTACAGAAATGGTCGAGGCCGTTGTACGTCATTACGCCGATTACGTAAACACTCCCGCTAAATTTCTTTCCCCCTGTGTTCTGCTTGAAAGAGAGTATATGCCTATCTTAAGTATCTGCAGTATCTTTAGTATCTTTAGTATCTAGATCTTTATCTGACCATCATCATTTATAGTCGTTAATAGTCGTTTTTGTTTGGCGATCTTAAGTTGGCGTGACGTTGAGTAGTGCGACCCTGCCGTTCTAGCTTGTAGTTCCTTTATAGCATAACGTTAGCATTTTGCTTCTGGCGACTAGATTTATGATTCGAAAATTATAAAAGTAGCGTAGATATGTGGAGATTATCTGGCTGAACAAAACGTGATCCCTCTCTTAAATGTGTTTCAACCACAGACCTTATTTTGAGCTATTTTCCAAAACCCTATGGAGAAATTGCATTGTTTTTTAACGATGGAACCGGAAGAAGTTTACTTCCGGGTTTTAGGACGCGTCACTGCGGTTCTCTATTACGAGTGGAGAGTCAACATGGCCCAACCTCTCATTCCCCTGATTGGTGGAGAGTTGACCAATCAGGCGGAGTGCACCTACATTACGTCAAAAAGGTGCAAATAAAAAATCCACCCTGTATCAAATCCGTTGCAGCCCCGTTTTTAGAGATTTGGGTATGGAGGAAAAGAGAGAGGGTTGTGTTTTCTGTCACTTTGTGAGTTCCCTGGAACACCGGGGACACATATGTATGTATAAAAGACATCACAAAGTGCATTTTGCATGATAGGTCCCCTCTAAGTTCACTTCAAACTGGAAGAGTCGAGCTGCTCACTTGCCCACAGCTGTTTAAATGTGTGGCATGTTCTGCCTGTGAGCTTTCTACGTATGCCTTTTAAATATTAATGGTCACCTATCATGCTATTTTTAGGCAATAGCATAGGTCTCAGATATATAAAAAAATATTAAAAACATGTCTATGAAGTGTTTTGGTCAAAAAACCAAACAGATCACCCATTCTAGCTATGCCTCATATCCCTCTATTTCTCTTCCTGTTCCAAAAGCGCTGATTCTGGGTATAAACAGGTCTCTCTTGAGAATGAGAACCTGTGTCTCAATGAGATTTTCCCCTGTATAAATAAAGGCTAAAAAAAAATAAAGAAAATAAAGCTTTTTTTTTTTTTTAAACTGAAACAAATAAAAATAAGAGGGGGCGGAGCTTATGCCGGCTCATGCGGGACTTGGCAGATACTGTCTAAAATGCTGCGGTGATGAAACGCAAGGATTATTAGATCAAGGATTATTAGATCAAGGATTATTTCTGAAACAGTATGGAGCTCAAAGGCTTTCTCTCTTGCCGGTTATACCACAAGGTGAGTTCCTTTGTATTTCCTGCTTCTTCACACACATGCTCTCTCCAGTACAGGTTAGCAATGTAATGTAAACACCGACGATATAGAGTGCCACATTGACGCGTCCTAAAACCCGGAAGTAAGCTGCGCATGGGTTCCTATAAATAAATCTATCGATCATAAATCTATCGATTAGATTTATGATTCGAAAATTATAAAAGTAGGGTAGACATGTGGAGATTATCCGACTGAACAAAACGTGATCCGTCTATTAAATGTGTGTCAACCACAGACCTTATTTCGAGCTATTTTCCAAAATCCTATGGAGAAATTGCATTGCTTTTTTGTCGAAGGAACCCATGCGGGACGCGTCACTGTGGCACTCTATTACGTCCAAAACAGTCGGGCATTTTTTCTGATAGCAACGTTTCTGATAGTGCTGTGGGTCCGCCGCCGATATTACGTCATATCGGCCGCAAATCTGGATCAGCTCCGTTGTACCCCGGTTTTAGAGATTTGGGTACGCAGGAAAAGAGAGAGGGTTTTATTTTCTGGCGCTGCGTGAGTTCCCTGACACACCGGGGACACATATTTATGTATAACAGACATCAGAAAGTGCATTTTGCATGATAGGTCCCCTTTAATATAAATCAGTGGTAAGGGTCAGATTGGGTCAGGCACATGACAGACAGGAAAGGGTTTATGCGTCTTGAAAGCAGTTTTATGTTTTGACTTGATCCGAACGTTTTTCCATCTAGGTGGGCGAATTTTCTTGTCTCGATAGCTTATAACATTTGTGAAAACCCTTGTTGAATTAAAAAGGAATGCTTTACAATCATAAAACTACAGGCAATCCCTGAAAGCTGACCTGTTGTTCTCATCTTACATTATCAAGATAGTCAGGTGTACCAACCCAGTCTCACATGGACTCTTCTATTAATATCACGATTGTCACTTTAACATGTCATTTGTATTTAACATGCATGTAGAGTTTATATTTGTATTCTATTTTATTTTTGTAAATGCACTTTTATTATCTATTTCTTTATCTGTATTTATCTTTGTCTTTGCACTGCTGGAACAGCCATACTTCCCTGCTAGGGATCAATACAGGTTAATCTTGTTTCATTTGTTGATAAAAGATTAAATTAATCCATATTAGATAATATTCAAGAATCCACAATAGTGGGCAAATATCCCCAAAGAGGGCTTATCTTTAAAAAAATGCAACATAAATCAGAATTGTGGATTAAAGTTAAAAGAAAGGGGCGGGGCTTCAGCAGAAGCTCCTATAGTACAAGGTGTAGTGACCGCTCACAATACAAGCTAAGAAGGTTTGCTGAAAGTAAGATTTCTGAATTGAAGTACAATCTCAAGGCTCACACAGCCCACCAAAGTCCACCTCTGGCCTGAGAATTCAACTTCCTTTTTAAAATGTTGCTCCAAGCTGGTTGTAACAACTGCCAAAGGGGCGGTGCTGAGCCACTCTGAAAGCTGTAGCCTTTGATTAAGCTCCTCTCTTCCACGCTTAATGCCGTGGCCCTGAATTATTCACCGACTTGGTGGAGAAGGCTTGTGCATGCTACAAGCTTGCTAAGTGTGTTAGCCTAAAAACACATAATGCAATAAAGCTCATCCATGCATAATGGATGTTAGACTGGACCTGGGCACTCTGTCGTGGGAAGACAGATTTAAACAGAGGGGATCAGAGGGACCGCGCTTAACGCAGACTGCCAAATCGCTGTCCTCCCATGCCACGGCACTCTCCGGCCACAACCCCCCCCCCCCCCTTGCATCAACTGCTTTCTCTTTTTATCCATCCAGCTTTAGCTTTATTCGATTTCCAAGAAGTTGAGGACATCACTACACTAAGAAAGTCAACACGGATCACTGAGGAGTGAATAAACAGATTATATTCTGGATTTTGGGGGGGTTTATTTAAGCAGGACCGTAATTATTTTGCTGGCTCTAATTAAATATAATAAGCTAAGATAGTGATCTCTGTGTCACATGATTTCATGCAGCATAATGTGCAATCAACACCACTCTGGTGTTAGCATGCCAGCACAGCTCTGCCTCTCCGCAATTAGGGAGCTGATTGTCCCCGGGGTGTTGCATGTCATACCGGCTCATTTATCACTTCGCCTGTAGCATCGCTTAAGAAGTCCAATTCACACCTTCAGAATCCATCATGCTCATACATGGGAAGATTTCCAAGTCCTAAAATATTCAAGGTTACACTGGCATGAAGAAAATATTTGATGTCTGCTCACATTCAGCCTTCATATTGGTATTTTTGGTGAGTGGGATGCAGGAACGCATTTTTATGACTGCTATGACTAATCAGACTTTAATTTCCGTTTGTTAATTTGACCAAACATTAGACTTTTCTGGTTTGATCTCACGATGTGATTTGGCAACCAAGTTGGAGTAGTGTGATTTGCTACCGAGGTGGCAGCAGCTTGGTTAATAAGCCCAAAGAGGCAGAATGCTACTCAGTATGCTCTGCACATACTTTATACTGAAGAAATATGCTATACCATTAGTGAAGTCGTATCCGCTATTCAGAAGCATTCAGCAGGGACCAGCTCATAAAAATAGGAACCTTTTTATTTCTTCTCTAGACAATTATGTTTGATACATGTGTCCTTGAGGTCCTGCTTGACTCAATATAACCAGCTCATTCATTGCTCTGGATAAAGAACGATTCAAAATGTACACATTTCAAATGTCACGGTCCTTTTTCCAACCAAATTCGTTTTGAAAAGATAAAATACGTTTTTTACTTATTTAGTCAAAAGAAAATACCCACTTCCACCCTGAAGGTCGGCACTCAAAAAGGAAAAAGAGAGATTTATGCGCCACAGATACAGTGTGTAAATAAACTGCTAAAAACCAAGCAGAGTGCTGTTAAGCATGCATAAGCCCTTTGAATTAGTCTTCCTGATCTGCCTTGGATGACAGCCGTTCGCGCCGGCAGAATGCGATATGAGAGCATATCACCACAACACAGACTGCTCCCTTATGTCAACTCTTCCTCTCCACACAAAAACCTAACTTTGGCATTATTCAGTCATTATTCAACGCTGCCGCTAACACGGCAAAGCCCTCAACGACTTAAAGTGGCTGAGCTGCGGCTGAATGATTTCCAAGCATTGTTTAGGGTCGAGCGGTGATCTGCTGTTATCAAGACATCCTGCCCCTTTGGTGTTTTGTCTTCCATGTTATAACAGTAAATTTCCTCTGAGACACATCAGACCTCTTATACTCTGCCCATTCTGCTCACCAGCCGACAGCATGTAAATGGCTCCGGGATTCATTACTCATCGTGTCTCATAAACAGCATCTCTTTGTTTAACATCCAGTAAATCCTCTTATAAATATAAAAGAGGAAAGTGGTAGTATATACATGGGAGTAACGTTTAAAACCAATATTCAGACTTTCATCCTGTGTATTCGTCAGACTTATTATAAAACAGATAATTGGCACTTGATCTTATGTTACTCTGAAGTGCTTCCTACAACAAACACTGAGGAACTATATACCAAATGAGTCCAGAGTGGTTTGAAGCATCTCCCGGTACTCTTTCAGCAAGGACAAGAGGGGAATAGAAGGAAGAAGTGACCAGTGGAGACTAAAAGCAAAAGACCACCCTTGTTTTGCCCACTTTGGTCCTGTGGCTGCAAGACAGATGTGGTTGCAACTGTTGCTAATGTGTGTCACCGACACTTGCGGGTGTGTGGTATTGGGAGCTGGTATGTGATGCTTGTCTACAGCTTGGAGGCTGAAGAGTCACACCCTCCACTCATTTTTAACATGTGGCCTATGCATGTTGGTTCCCTCAGTGTGTGTGTGTGTTAGTAAATCATGGCCTGCTACAGGGCCATGACACAGCTTGTCATCTTGTCAAAGCAAGAGCCCGGCCGCTCTGAGAAAATAGCTGCGGGAGAAGAAACAAGATGTCATGGTTTAGCGAATATGTACTCCCCGCGCTATCGGTCAGATGCAGATTTAAAGAGCAAAAAAAGCAAGAGCACATGGTGGCTTCTTTTCAACTTCCTGCTTATCTTGCACTTTAACCATTTGAAAAGACTGACATTCCGTGCAATGTGTCAGGAGTGAGGTGTAATTAAAGTGCATCTAGAGTGGCGATCCATTAAAATGATAGTGGGCAATCTTGCAGCCAGCAGGTGCCGTGGTCAAAGCAATTGACCTGAGATTATTGAGGTGTGATACAGCAGGGGGGTTGACAGCCTGCTGGAAACAGAAAAGGTCCCTAGAAGAGACAGATTGTCGTCCTGTTAGTGTTTACTGTGTTCATGTAAAAAAAAAAGGTCTCTCTTCATGGTCTATTGGTGATAAAGCAGCATGGGCGAAAAGTGTGTGTGTGTGTGTGTGTGTGTGTTGTGTGTGTGTGTGTGGTGTGTGTGGTGTGTGTGTGTGTGTGTGTGGTGGTCGTGTGCTTGGAGAGGCATGACTAGGAAGAGATAGAGTGAAAACAGCTGAGAGAAGAAGACGTGTTTATCCTCACATGGTGTCATCATCTGTGAAAGTGTGGTTGTGAAAGAGACAAAAAGAGGCTTTGAACATGAGCATACAAAATTGGTTTGAATTGCTTGATCATAAGGTATTGGCCAGAGTGGAATATCATGTTTTCTCAGGGAATTGCATTTGTAAAAACTGTTGATCATATTGGACTTAAGTGATTGCACCACCGCAGATGTTCTCTATTGAATGGTGTGGCACTATATTGAGCCTGAGTATGTGCTAAAAATGCATTTGTAAAGTTAATTTTCAAGCCAGTGTGTTTAAAGGAGTACCAAATGTAATCGGCTGGTGCATGAGATGTCTTTTTCTAATGAATTGATAGCTCCTCTCAACTTCTATTCCACATAAATTGACCATTACAGAGTCGTATTTCACGCAGCTGGAAATGTATGTTATTCACTTAATGTTGTTGAAACGAAAATGACAGGAAGGTATTGAATCAAACACAGGATGTGTCAAGATCACAACTTTCTCAGCAATACCTTGGTCCAGATCTAGTGGTAAAAAAACAACAGGGTAATTTAAATGTACATACGGAGTAAGGTCACATGTAACATTTATTTTTGAGATCTGGCTAGTCAAATTCGGATTGAATCTTCTTTTTCTAAATTTTGATTTTATCTCAGAATTTAAAGCCTTACCTAAATAAAATCACTTCTGGTCAGATCTCATTTTTGTTTAACATGTGGCACTTATCCTCTTCCGCACATAAATACATCTTTCGTCCATTAAAACGTTTCTTCTTCTGAAAATATCCAACCACGCAGGAGTTGCAAAAAGGAGGGATTATGCTTTTTAAGAAGATTCCCAATAGCCAATATCATGATAATGTTCAACCATCGAAACATAATAATAACATATTAACAAAGGTTAGTAGCGGTGAGGTTTTCTCAACACTAGAGTAACAATTCAAATGTTTGGACAGATGTGCCAGGATTGTGCCGATCTGCACCATGAGGTTGAGGCAAACTTTGGTGAAGAATCTAAAAGGTGTGAGCGACAGGCTGCCGTCCTCTTACAGACATTAGCTCTGTCCCTCTGCTGCCAGCGGCACCCTACCTCTTGGCACCGTCATATCCAGTGGTAGGTCAAAGGTCACCACACACACACACACACACACACACACACACACACACACACACACACACACACACACACGGCATTGGATAAAGAGGGCGATGACAGCAGAGTAAAGGAGTAAAGGACGATATGACTCCCCGTGTTTACCCTCACTACAATAGCAAACAAACCTTTCCTAAAGCTCCTGCTCCTCTTCTTCATCACGACCTCCTCTCCCAAGCCACCCTTTCCAATGGGAGACAGATGTGTAGTTTTACAGCAGCTACAAAAAAAATGTATGCTACCTATTTTAAAATGGTACTGCTATTCCACTTTAAATTTGGATATATTGCACATACTTGTAATATTCCTAGTGTACTTACTTTTTTGTATCTTTACATTTATTCAGATTGTTTTACTGATCTAGAAACATTTTAAATAGCTTTAAATATAGAAATGTGCTTCTTTCTTCCAATGTAATTCCTCTTATTGGGTTTCTGTATGCACCATTATACCAAAGCAAGTTCCTGGTATGTGTAAACCCACTTCTCATTAAATCTGATTCTGATTCTGAAGGAGCAGCTTCCTCGCTGTAACCAAAGTACTTTAATGGAATTCACTAAGACGGGCTACTCTGGCTGGATTGCCAGTGTAATGCATGGCAGTAAATCACAGTCATTGTCTACGTAGTTGTGCAGTGAATGATGGGAAAGTCATAGGGAAGGAGTGGTCAGGCTTGTCATGGCCCTGAGGAAATGCTACGGTTCAGTGTGGGGTTGAAAGAGAAAAGCATTCAGAGTCGCTTTTCTGATATAGTTTGCCCTAAACAGGCCGTTAGCAGCTTATCTCCATGATACATTCAGCACGTAACAATGTAGAGTAAATGGCATGCTGACCTTTATTCCTCTTTACATGCCTTAGCAATGCAAATGTTACACTGATGTCACCACAGGTCCACTAACAAACCTCCCCATGGTGTTCTGCTGTCGTTCTGACCTATCGCCTCATATTAAAGGATGTGTGCTGTAGCACGCTGCTCTCAAAAGCCCCAGCTGAGCGCTTAGCCAAATCCCACTGTGCTCCAGTGATTATCATAGCTTTGAGCATAAATGTGGCCAAATTCCTCTGTCCCCTCCTTGAAAGTCAAAACTGTTTCTGCATTCTACAGTAGCAGTCATCCTATGAGACAGACGATAAATCACGGCAGTGAAGCATGCAGTGCAACAAAGGACTGCAGTGCTGCACTTTAACCCAGCCCAGCCACTGCAGCTGGCCCCCTCCCTTCATCGCCCTCGCGTTGATTACAGGCAGAGAAACTTATGGGCTAGAGCTTGATCATCATCTGCATTGGCCAAACATCCTTCCTTCCCTCTTTGCCTCCCCCTCCGCTCTCTCCTCCATCCTTTCCACCTCTAAAGCCCTGTACTCCCCTCCATTACACTAATAAGGCTAATCACCCCTCTGGCTGCTGCAGCCATGGGCCCGGAGAACATGTCAGCAAGGGGAGATCAATGGACTACATCAAAGGGCTGGAGCAGCACACAAACCACCCCAGCACAGGGCCCGAGAGATAAGGCTGCTGCTCCCCTACATTTTTCATGAGATTATCTACCACTGTTCTGTTCTTGCCTGTGGTTTAAGTGCAGGGTGCTTTTAATGAGCTGGGCAGCACCAGATACTAATGCTGATGGCAACATCCAACATCTTGGAACCACATGCATGCAGACATGATAGCACACATGTGCACGGGTTGCGGGCATGCACATGTAGCCGTGCAACCACCGGTGCATGCAAGGTTGATACAGCATGTGTGAGTGTCTGCACAGAAACCCACAAACACCCACGCAGGCACGGCCGTGTTATTTCTACAGATGCATTAGAGGTTCATCCATAATAGATTAGTTGCTAATTAGGGGATATTTTGCCGGTGCTAAAGTAATGTTGAGGGCAGAAAGAGGAAGAGTAGTTCGCTTTGCCAGCCAACTCAGCAGCCCACTTTCAGCTCCGTCTTCCTCACTTTTCGCTCTTCCTGAAGGCTGCTTTGATATCCAAGGGTGCTAACTCAGACTCCTCGGAGGAACAGGCTGGCTGAGGAGCCCAGAAGAAGGAGGATGTGAAGTAGAGGCTGGTTAAGAGGGAGGAATGAGGGGATAAAAGAAACGCTTAAGCTCACCATCAGCAAAGTCTCGAAGAGGAGCAGGGATGAATATGTATGAGGAGATTTGTTGGGGAGGTGACCTTTAAGTCTTCCTAAGGTGTTAACTGGCTGAAATTGGCTTCCTGAGGCCTTGTCGTTTCAAATGAAAGGGCTCAAAATAACAGGCATAATAGTTTTCTTTGGCTTGTGGCAAGTTGCACAGACAAAAAGTATTCCCTACAAGTTTTATCTCCTGATCATAGGACTAGAAAGATAGACTAGACAGGGCAATGTCATCTCAGCGTCGACCAACTAAAACGTTTAAAGTGGTCTTCAGAGATCTGTACATGCCGTTTCCGTCCAGCACACTGAGCTCTCAATCAATTACATCTGTCTCCCTAACAACACAGAGGACAGTATAGATAAAAGCTGAGAGAAAATCTTTCCCCCCCAATACACCTCTACTAGAACAATCTGATCTGGCTCACAGCAGCGGTATTGACTCACTCAAAACAACATTTATCACAACTCAGAGAAAATCTAAGTTTAAACAAAGGGAAGCTGTGTGATTTTATTTTTAATTAAATGGACTGGGAGAGACATAAAGAGCTGCATGTAATGTACTCTCAATAAGGCAGCACATTAAACCACACTAAATACATCTCTTTCCAGTGTTTAGAGCCGATGGAAACTCAGAGCGGAGACCACATTGTTTGTACTTCTGCGTAGAAAACACTGTAATTGTTTAACTAAATATCAAACCGTTTGTATTATTCTTTCCAGGATAAGAATGTGCCACAATCAGACAACATGACATTTATTTAATTTAGGAATATGCAATCTTAGAAAATGTTTAATATATACTGAATGAGATACTGTAGCCGCAGCTTAAAAGTAAAACAAGTAAACCTATCTCAAATCAAATGAAAAAGCAATAATAAAAAGTATGAAACATAAACCTGGAGTTTTCTGTAACATTTCAATTCATATTTTTTAAATCCCGGAGCATCACTACGGGAACCAAGCTTTTATACTCCACTGTTTTAGCATGTGTCCCGCACACTTTGGTTTTTCTGTCCTTTGACTTTGACTTCTGCTATGCACACCAATTAGTGAATGCATTTTAATTAAAACCTAATGTGCGAAAAAAAAACATGAATTGTTATTTGTGTAACTTTTCTGCACCTTAATAAAAAGGTGAGAATGTATTGCCGCAACACGATCAGTGTCAACACACGTCTTTGTTCTGGTTCATTTGAAATAGCATCACTATAAACTTGACAAAACAACTCCAGAAAAAGCATTTCACTACAAACTTCGGTGACATAGGAAACTATTGTAATGGTGCATTCAGCAGTCTTTCACTTTGTCTCTCCATCACTTCACATTATGAGGGACTCTTCTCCATTTAAGAATGCATTTATATATGGACAAGGACAACCTCCTCAGTATTTGAATATGAACATCTTTACCATGGCCATAAATCTAAAGTGAGGAGTTCAGCTGAGTGGGGCCTGAGTAGTTGTTCAGTCACTTTATAGAATATTTAATTCTTTGTATTCATCTGGATGAAAAGATCAGGTCTGTCAGGCTGCTCTGCTGTTTCAAACTTTAAAGAGCTTTCCAGTCCCTATTATGCTTGTTGGAGGTTTCCCTTTCCTGTAGTGTGTTATATAGGTTTATGTGCATGTAAATGGTCTGCAAAGGCTACAATCCCAAAGTTCTCTCCAGAGGGAGTTCCTCTCCCACGCACTCCCCCGTCTGAAACGCTTCAGTTGGACTCATTTGTTTACTTCAGTAACAGAGTGACATCACTATGTAACACTCTAATTTCAACACTTTGTACGTGATGGACGGGACAGCTTTAAGTGGTTGACCAATCACAACTTAGCAGGCCAGCTAACCAATCAGAGCAGACTGGGCTCTGGTTTGAGACAGAGGGTGAAAAGAGGTGCTGCAGCACAGGCACTATGAGAATAAATAAAGAGCTTTTTGAACATTGAAGCATTGAAACATGTAGAGCAGAGAAGTGCGGTCCTTGAGGAGTAGCAATCAATATATAATTACAATATATGATTTCTAAATTTAAATCCCTCATTGGGCTGGTTTCTCCTTACATATGATGCTCAAAAATCAGAAGCTTGATTTCATACATTTAAAAAAAAAATGGTTAAGATGAAGTTGTCAGCAAAATGTATTTCATCCAACGAAAATAAAAGAAAAAAGAAAAGGTCAATATCAGTCTAACAGTTCGCTTGATTTAGAATATTTTTACAGCTTCCTCTAGCCGGTAGACAAGTAAAACCCTCCAGTTGGAGCAGCAGTAGACCAATATCTGCCGAGGTTTGTCAGGTAAAATGACTGTTTTCCAATGGTGTCTGGTGACTTTGAAAAGAGAATAGATAAAGGCTTCACTTTCCTGTAAGAAAGGGCTGTCTTAAGGCGTGTTAAAGCAGTGAAAACATTCATACAATCAATATTCATTTTTAATAGATGGCTAAAATAAGTTTCCCTGCTTCTTTCTTCCATGAGATAACTCCTTTCAGCTTTTCAAACTCTGGTTTGCTGACCTTCATCTACTGTAGATAAGTAACTCACACAATTCCACTTCAAAAACATCCAAACTATCTTTTGAAGTTACTTTTTAAGGTTAATAAACTCAATCATGCCTCAGGCCTTGGTGGTTGTTTTTGTTTCTAACCTATCCAGACACTGGTTAAAAATGTATAAACATGTATTGGCAACATTACTGAATATTATCTTGCACTTATTTGTGCAGTGTCTGGCATTTTAATTAAAATAATGTTTGTAATACTCAGTTTTATGGTGCCTTCTCAATCAAATCTCTACACTGGGAACACTAGCTGGTGTCAAAGGCGTCTTTCAAGCATTAACATGTATGTCATAATTCAAACAGTTTAACAGTTCTGCCTCTACAGTATATCATAGGAGAACGGATAAAAGTGTTTGGAGCAATAAATAAATGATACATTACAAGAGGGTCATATGATAGCATGCTGCAATATTGATCATTTCTAGAAGCACATATGTGATAGTATTATTATACTATTCGTCCCTAGTCTGACTTCCTTTCCTTTATCTCTCCTGTTCTCTTTCTCACACACCATCACATAGCTTTGGTCCTCATCATCACCACAGTGCCTTAAAAGGTAATTCCCGCTTTAAGATGTCTCTTCTAGGGCTGCTCAATTAATCGTATTTTAATCGCGATTACGATTATGGCTTGCAACGATTACGAAAACAACGTAATCGAAATAAAATGATTATTTTTTTATTATTATTATTAATTTTTTTTTTTTTTTTTTTAAATTACTTTTTTTTTTTTTGGTTTTTCAGTTGAATTATACTTAAAGTTCAGGGTAATCAACTGTTAAAAATATACGGTTCACATTTTTTCTCCAATAAATTGATGTTTTCAAAGTAAATGGATAATCGTTTTTAATAATCGTGATATCAATTATTGACCCAAATAATCGAGATTATGATTTTTGCCATAATCGAGCAGCCCTAGTTCAACATTTATTTCCTGTTACTTCTGGACCATGACGGTGGGCCAGCCTTTAATGTTTAACTGAGTGGAATATGTTGAATATGTTTTACCAAAATGTTGACTATATGTTAAGGATTTTTCAGGTTGTGACAGTGCACTGCAACATGTTTGTTGATCTCGTTTATTGGTATTTATTATTTTGATATTATTTATTTAAATGTAGATATGAATGTATAATTTATTTTATTTTATTTTGTATTGGTTTTTCAGTTGATTACCCTGAATGTATAATTCAACAGTTAAAAAGTTCAAATTATTATTTGTATTTGTTTTAAAGTACAATAAATGGATGTTTTCAAAGTCAATGAATAATCGCATTTCATAATCGCAATTACAATTATTGACCCAAATAATCGAGATTATGATTTTTGCCATAATCGAGCAGCCCTAGTCTCTTCTACTCAGCCCGATATTTCTATGATTTCTAGCAACTCGTTCTGTGTGAAAATGGAGTCTGCTTCATACACTGTGCTACCGCCACACAAACAACCCTGAAAACCAAAAACAAGCACCAAACACTAGTGAGGATATATACCCATATAGCGAACATATAAGAGAACAATATGACTATGATGTGGATGGAGGACACATACAAACAGCTGCAAGCCTCTGGGTACAAACACAACCTCAAAGCTGTCCCACTGAGTGAACCAAGCTCGCTTTTTGTGGTAATTGAAAACCATTTCTCGTTGTGCGGATAGATTCCCAACTCATTTTCTGTGACTTAAGTTGAATGTGAATCTATTATGTTCTCACTCTGGCTGTATGACCTACTTATTCACAAACGCACACACACACACACGCACTCACAAACAACCATAAATGCAACTACAGCAGGTGAGCTGTTGCTGTGTGTGCGTCATTTGTTTTCCCATCTGTGAAAATAGGAACAGGTACGTGCATGTCGCTACCGTTTCTGTGCTGCCTGGGAGGCATGTAGCTGCTGCAAGGCCTCTCCTGGGACTAATACACATGCACACACACATAAACCCACGCAACACACACACACACACACAGATATAAGGGTGCGAACGAGCAGCGGATATTGCTATCAAAGCTTTCCGGCTTGCCTTGCACCCACTTATTTCTTCACTCTGTAAAATGATGAATTCATGGTCTCCTTATGACTGACAAAGAATTGAAGTGAGAAGTTAGAAGTGAGAAGTGAGAGAAGTTCAAAGTGAAAACATTTCTTTGACCTCGGAATCCAAAATAAGCCGACGAGCAGTATATGTCAAGTGTGATATGAAACATAATTAACCGTGACAGCTGCTTAATTAAAGGAAAGTCTGCAATTGAAAAAAAAAGAATTATTCAATCTGCACGTAAAAACCCTTTGTCGCTGATTTAACCGAAAATGATTTGGATAGGGCGATTGATGCTCATTAAGGTTAATAAGAACATTTAGTGAATGTTAAACTGACAGTTCTGCTTAATTTAATGCTCCCCACCTTAGCACTGGGGTATAACACAAGGAAAGAAGACAGAGGGAGTGTGTGTGTGTGTGGTGTGTGTGTGTGTGTGTGTGTGTGTGGATGCATAGTATGGCACTCTCCTTTTTTGTGATTACTACCTGCAGTCGCACACTCCTGCACCCTCTCATTTCCTCCCATCTCTTTCTCCTTTTCACTGTCAAACCCACACAGCCCCTGGTAACCCCCCCCCCCCCCTCTCTCTCTAAGCAGTGGTCCGTGACATTATCCATCCAGTACAACTCAGCCCACAGGAGAACCATATCGGCTGCCTGTCTCCACAGGGACTCCATTACTTTTTTGCTGAATGTCTTCTAGAAATGGAGAAATGACAAGAACAAAATGTGTGGCGTCTATTTGTACTATTTGCACAAAATATGAGAGTACTGTCATCATGGCTCACTAAACTGAAACGGCTCCTCTCGCAGTTACCTTATAACTAACAAGCAATGAAGCCTGCAAAATTCACAAATTTGCCACTTTGAGGTCTCTGTGCATTTTTATTGTTTTGGCAAGATAGCCAGAGGTAATGACGATTGCTGCATAAAGATGGTTAGGTCAACTGACATGTGGCCGGTGGTCATTCCTGTTGGTTAGGCCCAACAACCTCCAAACTGAAACCTTCACAGCAGTGGAATAATGTTGACTCCTGGCTGTGCGGATGACTAAAGCAAATATGATGTATGCTGGGCTAAAGCACACCAGGAAATAGTGATGGTCAATATGAGTTTCATACAGACAGCAGCAGCTATACTGAATAATGTCAATGTGGACCACCGACCACCAATACATTTCTTAAGGCGCCCTATTATGCTAATTTCCAGGTTTTATATCTGTGTTTTGTATACCTCTACTTTGACATGTTTACATGCTTTAATGTATTTTTCTCATACTGTGCTGCAGCACCTCTTTTCACTCTCTGTCTCAAACCAGAGCCAAGTCTGCTCTGATTGGTTAGCTTGCCGGCTCTGTTGTGATTGGTCAACCACTTCGAAATGTCCCGCCCCTTAGCTTATCATGTACAATTTGGTGGAGCGCTAGCCAAGTGTAACGTAATGAGGTCAGTTTTTGCTACTGAAATAAACAAAGGAGTCCAATCGAAGTGTTTCAGGCAGGGGGGGGGGGGGGGGGGGGTGTTTGGGAGAGAAACTCCCTCCTGAGGGAACTTTTCATTTTAGGCTTTGCATACCATTTATGAACAAAAACACACTACTGGAAAGGGAAACCATCAAATAGCATAATAAGTCCTGTTTAAGACATCATTTGAATGTTGCCATAGCCAGGAAAGATGCTTGCAAAACGTATCATAAACCTAATGGTGGTCATGACTACAAATGCAATCTGCACAATGAAAACCCAGAGAACATATTACGCTCTATTCAGATCAAGCTGCAAGGGTTTTAAATAATAAGAAAATATAATATCTTAATGTTACATTATTGCGTTTTAGAATGATGCATGTTTCATATTTATTTTTCATTGGGTACTTTAAGTGAAAAAAATGGTCCTGTGATAAAGAATTTAAGGATTTTTAAGTGTTTTGGATTAAAGGAGCATCACATTAAGGGGTAACTAGAACTACAAATGTTCAAGAAAGTATTAACTTGCATTAGCCAAAACAGCTCTGTTGCCCCAAAACAGATAAGGGTGCCACTACATACATCCTGACATTATAGTGACGGTTGTTTGCAACAATAAATCACCTTATTAGCTTAATAATAATCAGCTTCAAACATGTAATGTTGATGACATCCTTACACTGCAGCAAGCTGTGCTGGTATGACAATGTAGAGAGAGTATTTCAAGCAGCATTACAGTATCACAAAGGAAATGTAATGTCAAAGTGTTTGGCAGCATATTCACATTTTGTCTCTCTCCCAGAGATAATTGTTTTCCGGACAAGCCGGGACTGAGTGAAGAGATAATTATTTATCATCACAACTGCTTTTTTGTCTCAATTAACCTGATCCTGTTGCACTGCTCACAACAGTGTGTGTACACATGCACTAGTGCTGGTTGTTGTGATTGAGCCTTAAAATAGAGCCATTACAACTTGATTTTGCCCCTGCCAGTTTGACTTTTAAAATTGTAAATGATACTTGCTGTAATTAATTATTTGGCAGGAAGGTTGGTAATTGTATTATTAAAAGATGCCATATTATGCTTTTTGGGGTTCTCCCTTTCGTGTAGTGTGTTATATAGGTTTGTGTGCATGTAAATGGTCTGTTGAAAACGGTTGACCAATCACATCATCATCATCATCATCATCATCATCATCATCATCATCATCATCATCATCATCATCATCATCATCATCATCAATCAATCAGATCTGGCCAGCTAACCAATCAGAGCAGACTGGGCTCTGGTTTCAGACAGAGGGTGAAAAGAGGTGCTGCAGCACAGGCAGTATGAGAAAAATAAAGAGCTTTTTGAACAATAAAGCATGGAGACATGTCACAGTAGAGCCACACAATACAAATATGAACCTGGAAATTAGCATAATATGTCCTCTTTGAGATAATTCGTTTTTAACTGTAAAGCTTGTTACATTTCCCAGGATGTTAACCCTTAGATTATTTTACCTGAACCAGATTTTCAACATTTTCTCCAAGCCACAGATTCTGAAAGGACCTTACAACAATAGTCTTTTTTCTGATCTTTGAGGGACCTGCAGCTTCAGGCTTTCCACGCCGGCTTCAGCACTCAGCTATAGAGGTTGCATTATAATGTAGATGGATGGCTCACTGTCCCTGTGGTGGTTGTAAAGCAGGGCAGGGTTAAAACCTGTTGTCTCTGCATTGACCAACACATTCTTCATCGTCTGATTCATCACAGTCAGAGGGCGCGTTGGATTTCACACAGTGCACTCAGTTCCTCCCTGTAGCAGATGTCTACAGAGATAGTGAGACTCATTCCATCTGTCATAATAAATGGGCGTAACTTTAGTGATGAATGTCTGTGTGTTTATGGACATGTTAACAGGCCTACTTTATTTAAAAGAACCTGATGTATTGAATGTTTACACGTCTGGATGCGCAATCTTAAAACCAAACATCAATTGGAACTTCACCATTATGGTGGATGAAGCACAAACCCTGCATCAAAAGGCTGTATGTCATTTTGTTGTGCAAAAGCTTCAATATTATGACATGATGTTGCTCCCCGATGACAGTACCGTCCCTCATGTCATGGAGTGTCTTGGCAGTGGAGGACGATCGGGGACTAATGGGTGCTCCGGTCACCTGCCTGCTGCTGTGTCTATCCTGCGGTCGCCCATCTGGCGCTTGTGATGAAACAATGACGGCACAGAGCAAAAAAAAGTTGGCTCCAGTTAACCACAAAGAGAATCCACTCTGGTTCTCCCGTTCTGAGGGAGAAACAACTTCTCCTGGCACATTTTCAAAGTGAGTGTGGTCAAAGAGGAACATCGTGTGAAGAAAATAAGCTGATTTTTTCCTACTTTAAGTAAGAAGGTGCAGTGCGAGGGTAAAAAGAACCATCTGGTTTAAATGTGATTCATTTTCCTTTGGAGGCATGCACACATCACAGAGTGTGCACATAAAAAAAAAAGTGCCAGTTACAAGTTTCAGACTGCATTTGAAACACAAATGCATGGGAGAGGAGCTCTGCAGTTTCCCACCCCCAGATTCCCCCTCTTCCTCGCAGAGAGAATACAGAGTCAACTTTATGTAGGTCAGTGTTTTTTCTTAAGAATTAAGAAGAGATGAACTTACAAGAGCTATGTTGTGCCATTGTTGGGAGGGGGACAAAACAGACATATTGATCATCCCTCTGTGTCAATTTAAATGTAATCCCCAGTGATTTACATGGAAAGCCTGGCTTACAGCATGTGTTTTCATGTGACTCCGATGCAGAGGGAAGACGATAGCGTTTTCATAACACAGGTTTTGGAGTCCTCAACAGAGAAAAGCCCCGCGGCAGAGAAGGAGCATTCCTCACAGCACCCGAGGGACAGAGTCCTTATTGGCTGCTGTATGAAAGAAATCCTAGAATCCTCTTTATGACTTTTCCCTTTAACCAGGTTAATACTGCCTTGACTGATGTCAGCAATTAAAAAGCGATATCTAACATTTATTATTACAGCGGCGACCTCACCCTGGCCCTCTCCACGTAGCATCTGTGATTCAGTATTCCTGTAACAGATGTAAGAGATGTAGAATGACTGTTATCTGTCTGGACAACTAGCACATTAAGGGCAGAGAGGTCACTGGCATCTACAGAAGCATTATGTGCACGCTGTAGCCTGAAGGAAGGCTGCAACAGAGCTTTGGTACGATCAACTTGTGCTGAGGTTTCATTCAATTAATTTGATCTAGCTAAGGTAAGATTGTAGTCAAAACAGTCAAACAGAGCCTATGGCTTTAATTAATATAAAATAAAAAACAGATTACAAGTAGTCGAAAAATAATATATATGGATACATATCAATAACAAAATAGCTTAATTTTAATCAGAAATTAAATCATTAGAGCTACAAATATGTTTCATTTAAATACAAATCACCAATTAATAGGGATAGAAACGGTGTGTAATGATCACAGGCAGTCCTGCCTCCTCTGACAAGCTGGGTGTAATCACCCTAATCACAGAGCCCAGTGCTGCATCCTGAAGAAGGATTTAAATAGTTGCTGTGTGCCATCCTGGTAGACTGAAGCGTGTAGACGGGATGCATTTCTACCAAGTCAGGACAGGCAGCCGGTAAGATCAGCTCCATAATGTTGTGTGAGAGCTCCGCAGAGCTGCTAATGTTTATGTTCTGTTAGATTGTTTGCGTGTGTCCCACGTGTCTTGTTAGAACTCTGTGCAGCGTTGTTTAGACGTAGGTTTCAATGTGGTGCGCTAATTGTGTGGAACATTCTGAGTTTAGATGCTCTGTTATTTATCGTCAGAAGGATGGTTAAAATAAGGAAAACATTTATTCTTAAAAAGTATTAATTTTGATTTACTAAAAACCTTTCTAATAAGATCCTGTTAAATTTTAATCAACTGAAGATTCCTGCTAAAAGGGGAGAAAATAATCTTTCTTGTTAAAGAATTCATTTGATTTATCAGAAGCATTGATAGTGAAGTCTTGTTTTAATTCATTGAATACCTCTGTTAAAGGAGGAAATAATCTTTTGTTGTTTAAAAATAATAATTTGATTTGTTAAGAACATTTCTAGTAAAGTCCAGTTAATTAAATCTGCTGAGATTTTAAAAGAGCTTGGGTTTAAAGAAACGTTTTATCTTTAAAATGGATATTTCTGTGCTTAGTCTGCTACATCTATGTGTAACATATTCATAATTAAGGCAGCAGTTGCCAAACAAATGTATTGTTTACATACTCTATTTATTTTTGATAACTTACAAGTTCTAAAATGCATCTTTCTTGTTTTCAAAGGTTTTTCACCTGCATAAAGTGACCCAGTCAGCAAAGACATTTAAGTGAACTGCTAAATAAAAAGTCTGAAAAGAAAAGCTGTGTCATTGGAGTGGAATCCTGTTCTCAAAGTCCAGTAGATGCCTCAAGTCCCTTTCAAGTGGGGAATCTGCACAAAAACAGAGGAAACTTGACAGTCATAAAGTAACGTATTTAAGTTATAAATAAAGGGCTTGAGAAATGAAGAAAGAGCCAATGAACACTTAAAATATGGGTTTTGAAGGCAAATAAATTATGTATAGTTTACATTTGTTCAGAATATTTTCAAAAGCATATTATGTGCTGTAACAATGGTTTTCAATATCAATGAATCTAAGATTATTGTTTTCAGTCTAATAATATCAGAAAATACTGAAAAATGACCCACACAATTGTGTCTTTGTATCTTACAATGACAAGGGGTCCTCAACCTTTTTTTTGCATGTTAGTAACTGAAAATAGAACAGGTATGGCCATACTATTAACCTGTTAAGTTGAAAATCTCCATACTGTTGTTGGGTCATGACCTCAAGTAATAAAAAAGGGCCTATAAAACGGCCTACAATAATTTGTAAATAAATATGCAGCTTAAGTTTTGAATCAGATTTTCCTTTGTAGGGCAATAGCAAATGATTGGTGTCCTTGAGTAAGCTATGTGCTTTTAGATAATGTAGAAAATATACTTTTCACCAAACCAGAATAATGTAACATTGGATTTTAAACGTAAGCAGACTTGATGATTTATGTGATGGAGGATGCAGCTCAAGCCAGTTCCAGTGAGCTATTATGCAATTTTCATGTCTGTATGAAAATGAATGGAAACCAGTATCTGTGAGACATGTTGTGGGGGGGGGAGTCAAAAAATCTAAAACATGGTGGCATAATGTTTGCTGTTATGTAGTAAATGGGCTGAAACATGAAAACGCACTGGTGGTGTGGTCCTTTCAATTATTTGCTTTCAAGGTTTTCATTGTGTTCATGCGTCTTTTTCACAGAGCACGTAAACACCAACATAATTCCCGTGTTGTGAATGCAGAGAATAGTTCACCATTCAGTCAGTGATGCTGTTGGTGAGTGACAGAGTGGGAGTGAGTGAATGAACGGACAAGTGCAAGCACCAGCATTGGATAGAGAGGAGGAATGAGAAAGCAGGGAGGAGGAAGTGAGGGAGAGTGCTAACAGGGAGCGACAGAACACACGCCTGCTGCTCAGAGCCCGGCCCATTGAAGGAGATTTATCTTTCCTTCAGAGGGAAGCTGCAGGATGCCAGGCTTGTTAGCCAGACAGGCAGCAGGCTGCATCCCAGCAGCCCCTGTTGCATATTCATTCAGTCTGATTAATGGATCCAAATTCTGTGGGTGTGATGTGTTCGGAGAATTTCTTACCGTTGTACCGGGATGCAAGGAAGTGCATCTGGTTTATTCAATGAGCCAGCAGAGGGAAGCTAAACATACACTCTGCACTCGCACGCAGCTAATCACTAAATCAATGTGGTTTTCCTGTGTACACACGCTTGGAGAACTTTCTGTTACTCCAATTGAGATTACTTATAATTCTTATGACATTACAGCCTGCAGTTATTTCACCTCAAAGAAAATGTGAAAATGCTCAATTTAAGGCCTCAGACACAATATTTATTTTTTGATTGTTTGTATTATTGTACATGACACAAAACCTTTTAACTAAGGTTATGAAAAGTCATGGCTAGTCATGTTAGACCCCAAACACATTATGTCTTTTTGGTTTTCTAGGATTAATGTTTATGATTGGGTTGTGAAAAAAACCCATTTTGACTAAGGTTCTGAAAATGGCTTTAAAATGATTAAAGGATTATAAAACTGTTAGTCTGTGAACTGATGTTTGACAGCCTCCCTATCACATTGTGAAAACTATATCCCGAATGTATCTGCGAGAAAACTGATTAATTAAAGAGAGTGATTTGTTTTCATTATTCTCAGCACTCCTGCAGGAATCAAACTGATTAAACAGCTAGTAAATCCCAACCGTGCTACAGTTTGATCAGATATCCCAAATCACAAACGACATAAGTAAGACACAGATGATTGAGCCATGGAAGAAAATACTTTTAAACACATTAATAAATGCATTCTTTATTCTGGCCCAGCACAAGTCTAAGTTACATCAAGAACCAAGGTTTAAACCAAACACCAGCCCTTAACACCCAATAAGCAGCTCTGATGCTGTCTCAGCATCATAGCAAATTAGTTTATAGAGGCCCTATTATGCTTTCATGCAGTGTGTTATATAGGTTTTTGTACATGTATAAGGTCTGTTAAGGCTAAAATAGCAAATTTCCCTCCCACATACTCACTCCTGCCTGAATCACCTCCATAGGACTCCTTTGTTGTCTCTTGTAACTTTAAGACATCACTAATGTTACACTCACTGGGATATCTCTAAGCGGTTGTTCAATCACAACAGAGCCGGCCAGCTAACAAATCAGAGAAGCCTGGGCTCTGGTTTCAGACAGAGGGTGAAAAGAGGTGCTGCAGCACAGGCATTATGAGAAAAATAAAGAGCTCTTTGAACATGAAAGCTTGTAAATATGTCACAGTAGAGGCACAAAATACAAATGTGAACCTGAATATGAGCAGAATATGGCCCATTTAATGAAATCTCTGCAGGGGGAGGACGTAAGCCAGCCAGACTTCTGCATGTGGATGTTGATGAAAGGTACAACAACCTCTTCCTAGCTCCACTCTCTCAAGCATTATCCTCATCTAATCAGGTCAAAAAGCAGTTCAATCACAGAGGGGCTCAGATTTTGCACACTGACACTCTACCCTCTGCTTCCTTATTTTGTTTGTGTCAAAAAAGTGTTGCGCAAGTGACCCTGTGACCGTCTTCTGGGCATGGACCCAGCTCTCCTTGTTGTTGAGTTTCCCTGGTTCCTCGGCAGGTTTGCTCCTGCTCCTTGAGCCCATGCCAAGGTTCATTTCATTTATTTTCATTTAATCGTTTATTTGAATCGGGACAGTGCACATTGATGAACACTTTAAAACAAAATAATGCTTACAAGTGTAAATGAGCCGGGTTTTAGCTTTGAGCTAATTTCCATCCGTAGTCCCGTCACATACAACATATAAGAACATGACATTTATATACATAGCAAAAATAAATACATGATTTGTTGTGCCAAGATGTAGTGTCGCTGTTGAATCGGATGCAGCTACACATTTAGAGCCAGCAGCCGTCTTTGTACCCTGTACCCAGCATCGCGAGGTGCATCAACATTCTGCGAGTGTCTCGTAGTTTGCAAGGCTTCACAGAGAGAACCCGGGCACGGCAGACGTGTCAGGAAGGCTTCTGACGGATGTGCTGTTGTTTCAGGCATGTGGTGTCTGGCAGACCTTATCCTGCTACTCTGTCACTCTGTTTGGCTTTGCGCTGCACAAACATTGGCGCATTCCAAAACGCAGCAAAATGCTAAGCAGTAAGGCTCTTTCCAAGCCCACCCGAGGTGGCACGGTGGCAGAGGGTTGCATTTGTTTATTAAACCTCTGAAAAGGTAAACACTGCTGCTTCACTAGGGAGTGGCAAAGAGTGTATAAAAAGGATTAGATATAAAGAGAGGGAACAAGAGAGATTGAGAAACCAAAAGATAGAGAGAAAAGAGGATGCAGAGGATGTCACTAAAGGACACACAGAGTGACAAAACCTTATTGGATTTATTTGTCTTGCTCGGCTTCTCAGATGAATCTCATTTATTGTGGCTGACAGCGAGGGAAGTGCACATCAAAGAAGAGCCCGGCTCAGACAAATGTATTTTCTTTATTATAATGAACGGGAAGCAGGTCCTCTTGTGGAAAAACTGAAGCCAAACAGAAATATGGCAAAGACCACAAGTCCATTAACGGCGGATCCAAAAGGTATCACTATGAAAGGCTTGGATTACGTTTATATTTTCTCAAGAGCTGGATAAAGAAACATGATGCTTCTGCACCTTGGCTGTGCGCGTCATTGTTTGTGAGACTTTCTGTTCATCAAAATTCACCCCATCTGCTTGTTGCATTCATATTTCCCAGACATCCACACCACATAATATACTGTGAGAAACTCTGGTAAAGATCAGGTTGTGTTTCCTGTATCAAAGGTTCAATTTCCTACAGGCTCAGGGGCGAAGCTGAACACATTTTCTGGATGGTTCATGTAGGGATGACATGCACTTAACACTAAACCAATGTACATGAATTGTATATGCGTACTACCTACTCGACCAGGATACAGGACAATAATTATCTGTCAGAAACTGGCTGACAGAAGAATCTTATAAGTGTCTGAAAAGCACTTGGAAGAGAAAAGACAAGAGATGCTTACAATCAGAGGACTGTGTGTTGCACCCTCTCTGAAAGGGGGGAGGGAGCAAAAGAAAAACAAGACAAGATGAAAAATTGAATATTTAGTCAGTATTTGGCAGATATGATCCCCCAACAGCTGGCAATGAACGAGCGTTTGTTTTGTGTCCTGCTCCGTGGAAGAAGAAGAAGATTGTCCTTGAGGACTCCACATAAATCAACAATCGGCAGCAAAAGCATGCAGCCAGCCCCTGGGTCTGCCAGGGAAAGCATAAACTTAATTAAGTCCCATCTTACAAGGTGTGTGTGCACTGGGAGGCCTGTAATGAAAGCCTAATGCTGGCCACAAATTGGTCCAACAAGCAGCTAAAACGGATGCCTGACAAGGCGCTGCTCGGCCCCAGAGGGGGAGCAGAGGATCAGGCGGCTAATATAGAGAGATAGGAAATTAAGGAACCAAGATGTCCTCTGAAATCCAAAGCTGTGTTATGGTATGAAGCTATTGCTGGAAGAGGAATGCTTTAACTTAAACTAATTCATATATTGAGAACAGACTTGCAATTGGCAATTTACAAAGCGTAAAATGCGTGTTGACTTATGATACTAACAAGGACATTTTCTTATTTATGTCACAATCATTTAAAATTTGCAAAACACAAAGTAATCAGATGTATGTTTGGTGGAATACACCATGATCCACTATCAGGAACAAAACTTGTTTCATCTGAAATAAAAAACAACAATCATTATATGATCATGACTAGGGCTGCCACAAACTATATATATATATATATATATATATATACATACTGTATGTATAGTTTATTAATCCATAAATCTGACATATTTGTTAATTATTTTAATAATAATATATCAAACATATAGATTTTCCCATCTGATAAGCTTGAAACAGAGAATATATTTGTTTTGCTTAATAAATGACTTAAATGATTATCAAAATGAGTTTTCTGTCAACTGACACATCACAAATGTGGTACTTAATGACATAATCATGATAAAAATCCATTAATAAAAACTGACAAATGGTTAATCGCCTAAAAACCCTAAAATATCTACTGTCTTCATGCCGTACATGACAGAGAATAATCCCTTACTGAAATAGACCCTTTAAGATTAGAGAGCAAGCTGTGTATTTAAATCGATTTTAACAGAAGAACAAACATTTTATTTGGATTAATTTATTTTCTGCATGTATTCAGCAATTTTGCTTTACGCTAGAAAAGATCACAGATTTAGACAGTAGGAAGAAATCTTGATGACAGTAAGAAGATGTCTTTGTTATACAGGCTGAATCCATATGTAGACCTGCAGCGATCAACATCAGCTAAACAACCACAGAGAGGGTCTGGTCGTCAGGCAATAACCAGTGTCAAGATATAAACCCTTCTTGTCTCCTTGGTGACCACGCAGAGCCATCTTTGACAGGCAGACCTCCTCCAGAGATCAGCCAGGCGCCTTAAACAATTCAATCCAGCTCACACTGGGAGCTGCTCAGCCTGCTGTAACCTGGTAAACAGCTGCTCAACATTTGCTCTCACTGGCACCTCAGAAAAAGTCAGCTGCTGCCAATATTTAAGCATTAGTAGAATGTTGCTTGAGTGGAAGCAACACGGGCAGAAACAAGTCCGTACCCAGCCGCAGAATGCAGCCTTCCAACAATTAGTCAAAGAAAAACAGCATCCAAGTATATGCCCCAATGACACACAACAACAACAACAACAATTTTCAGGGAAATCAGATAAACATGTGCTTTGGCCAAAACGCACGCAAACCAAGAAAACCAATTCATCACTCTGCTATGAAAATCCAAATCTAGTGATTTCTTGCCAGACCTATGCTCCATTAGATGACAGAGGGGAGGGTGATTTAACCCTGAGAACATTACAGTCCTCTTGATTGGCCGGACCACATTACCTGGTGCAGTCAACACCAGTCAGGGGTTTGAGGGATCTCTGGGTTTATAACCTTTGCAGACCATTGACATACAGTCATGGACTCTGACCTGAGTTTCAACAGTCACATTAAAACAATTACTAAATCAGCCTACTATCACCTTAAGAATATATCTAGGATTAAAAGACTATGTCACAGCAGGACTTGGAAAAACTTCAGTAGACTCGACTACTGTAATGGTGTCTTCGCAGGTCTCACTAAAATCCATTAGAAAGCTGCAGCTGATTCAGAACGCTGCTGCTCGAGTCCTCACTAACACTAAGAAAGTGGATCACATCACTCCAGTTCTGAAGTCTTTACACTGGCTTCCTGTGTGTCAAAGAATTGATTTCAAAAATATTGCTGCTGGTTTATAAAGCATTGAATGGTTTAGGCCCAAAATACTTTTCTGACCTACAGCTACATTATGAACCATCCAGATCTCTCAGGTCTTCTGGGACTGGTAAGCTTTCTGTCCCCAGAGTCAGAACTAAACATGGAGAAGCAGCGTTCAGTTGTTATGCTCCAAATATCTAGAACAAACTACCGCAGGTCCGCTGCAACTCTGACTACTTTTAAATCCAGGCTGAAGACTTTTCTTTTTGCCGTGCTTTTAATTGAACTATTCATATCTTAAACTGCACTGTAACTTTTATTCATGTATTTTGTCTTTTAATGTTTATTTTATTATCTTTGCTTTTTAATGACTGTTTTTTTAAATGCCATTTTCTTAATGTCTTTCATTTTTGTAAAGCACTTTGAATTGCCTTGTGTTGAAAGGTGCTATAAACTTGCCTTGCCTTGCCTTACACCAAAAACGATATAGCACACTACAGAAAATAACCCAAATAGCATAGTAGGGCCCCGTTAATCACTAAACGGGGAAAATACCTGCTCCTATTCATTAAAATAAAGATTATCATTTTTAACAATAACAGAAGAAAATAACCATCAGCCTGTCTGGTCTCGCTAGCAAGAAGGGCCATCTTTTTGTTATCTCAGAGGATAATTACCTACATTTTTGTTGTATTATAGTTATAAATAATTCCCTTTCAAATAATGTTACAATTTAAATTACAGAATGTTCTTAAGAAGGAACCAGAAAGACATCGTCGCTGTAATAAAAAATAGTTGCTTTATTAGTTGATTTATTTTCAAAGAAAAACACTGTAATAATCATTTTAGTGTAATTCTTCAAGTACTGTAGGCACATTTGCTCAGTGAGAGTCTTGCAGTAATGCCGGTGAGCAATTACATAATTTTCAAATCAATAGCAGTGCGTGTGCTCAGAGAAACTGCCTCTGTGCCTATTACACAAATAAAGAATGAATATAAAGAAGAAATAGCAAATGGAGTGTAGGAGGAGAGGCCTTTGCTGAGTTTTGCAGAGAATGTAATGAGTTTTAGTAAACCGAGAGCCTTCGGTATATTTGCAAATAACAGTAGAAAATCACTGACACTGACTGAGCGAGTTAGGAGACAAGGATGTTACCAATCGACAAACACCTGGGATTCAAAAAACGGAAGGAAGCAATGCGGCTCAGGTCTTACAACATTTACAGCTTTATATGTGATCAATTTGCTGCTCAGTATTGGAGAAGCTGGAGAAGCAGCGCCAGGACCGAGGCAGCCGGCAGATAAATAAACTAGTGGGAATGAATACAATATATCATGTGGTCTGGTCTGGAGGCAGTAACAGAGATGATGGGAGGAACTAACTATGTCCTGAACAACACATTTTACCGGCTCCACAGGCTCCTTCACAAATGTTTTTTTTAAGTGCACTTTGAGCTGAGCAAACACTTGCAAAGAGCAAAAACACTGTGTTAGGTCAACTGTAAAATATTGTACCATTTGAGTAAATCTATAGCATATGTCAAAACATTTATATTAAGATAATTTGTGAGAATTATCATAGTGACGGTCAGCAGTGAGGTGTGCAAGGCAACACAGTTTAACTAAATATGTATATCTTTAAGAAGTCACACACACTTTTACTATTGGACATTTGTGTATTCTGTACCCTCAAAATGAATTATGTTGCAGAAAGACTTAAAACACACTCATCAACCCCTCCTGAAACGCCTAAAGAGGACTTCTTTGTTTACCTCAGTATCATAGTGACATCACTATCTAACATTGTGCTTCTATAGCTAGAGGTCCAACACATTGTACGTGATAGGCTAAGGGGTGGGACATCGCTAAGCAGTTGACCATCAGAGTAAATGGGGTCTGCTTTCAGACAGAAGGTGATAAGAGGTGCTGCAGCACAGGCAGTATGAACAAAAAAGCACTTTTTGAACATTAAAGCATGTAAACATGTCACAGTAGAGGCAGAAAATACAAATATGAAACCTGAAAATGAGCAGAATAACTCCTCTTCAAGATATTTTTGAATTCACCTGGCAACAAAACTGACTATTTTCCCTTTCCGTGATATTTGTTTCCTTTTAATATTTGTCTTTTCTGTTTGTCAATGTGTTTTTATTTTGGCTGCTGTCTTTCTTGGCAGGGCTCTCTTGAAAAAGAGATTCTTAATCTCAACGGGACTCTCCTTGTTGAAAAAAGATTTAATACAAAATAAATATTCTCTACTGTTTAGCATCTCTATCAAAGTTTTTTTTTATCATTTATAGATATCCAAATATACATTGCATATTATTTTAAATATATTTATATTTTACAGTACATTCCTGGGTATAATGTATGCAGAGAATATCCTCCTCCATATGTTCATATTAAATATTACCTCCTTTTGCATGTGTTGAGGGGTTCAGATAGAGTTCTTCACATATTCCATATCTTAAAAATGAAAACGCATTATGCATACCACATTTAATTCTTCCTCACTTATATTTTTTCCACTATCGTCTTATAATTAGCATGCACCCATAATTATGCGGACAAGTAATTACCTGTTAAGAAATATATATATGCCTCAACAAGTTTCCCCTGATTTACAATTGCACTTTAAACTCTACATTTTTCCAATAAATGTTGGCAGCCTAAATTATACTCATGTAAGTGTGATAAGGCTGTGGTTACCATGGTAACAACACACTTCTTCAGATGTGGAACGAAAGGAAAAAGCACATCCCAGTGTATGAGAGTAGCCTCCTATAGTGAAACAAGTATAACTAATGTAAGAGTTTAATAATACTGACACATTAAGACAAATGAAGCCGGCACATTAATCATAACTGTGACTCAATGTTCATTTGAATGATGGTTTTAGTTATGGTAAAAAGAATTGCTGCAAAAAAAGCACAGCTGTATTAAATCAATGCCCATGCAATGCAAATATTGTGAGTTGTTTATTCTAAGGTTAATATGCATATAATCATTGATGTCTTTAAGTGTCAATGTTATGCACACAATAAAGCATCAGAATCATTTTATGCAAGTATGATTTTGTAAATGAGTGTCTTAAATGTGTAAGGAGTATATATTGTTGTTACATAAGACTGATTACCTCATCTGCAAGTCTTATACAAGCCTTATTCAAACATGCAAAGGTTGTTTATATTTGCTGCTGAATAAAAGACAAGACACTCAAGTAGGAGAGAGAGAGAAAAAAGTAATTTTGTGATATTATAATCACTGGATTTTTGTTCTAAACAAAACAAAAATAAACATTAGATTTTTAGTGTACCTTCTCTAATTAGCTGAGTTTTCTCTGCTAGTCACCGTTGGCCACAAAGTATTGCACTCTTCTCTGTTTCTTGAAAATTACCCAAGTGTTGTATCTTTTTATCCGTCAAAAGTGCATTCATCCATGACCATCGACTGAATTATAATGCTAGATAAAGTCAATAAATTATTGTATTTCACAAATTGGCTCCAACATGTTGATTTGTGTTATGTAGGTAGAGAAATAACACAGTGAAACAAATACGACATGAATAACTTGGGAAAGCTTTCTTACTTCTCCCAGTCGAATAAAAGTTTACCACTGGAATTCCTGAGGTTTCATAAATGTTTCACAGCTATCTATTATTCCTCAAGTCAGTACGATTGTTGAATGTATTATGATGCAAAGCTTCAAGGATAAATAGATAGCCAGAGAGTTATGGAAGTCACAACAGTGCAGAAGAACTCAACCATCTTTTGTTTTGAGATTGATAAGAGGCATTAAGGTGCCATCACTTTGGCAGGAGCCCTGAGCGAAGGACAAGAAAGAAGGACTGCAGTTTGAAACCTGACACTAGTAGCCTTTACCACTCAGCGGAAAAAGAACAAAGCAACTTGTCCATCCTTGTTGTCAGATGGATAGAAGTCTAATGAGGTGGATAACTCACTGGCGGAGTCCTTCACTTTCTGTAATGAAGCAAAAGATCTGGAGCTCTTCAGAGTGAGTGTGAGCTACACAGGTAGCCGGGAATTAACACTGCCTCCTGTAAGAGCCCAATCAATTAAAAATGAGATGAAAAAGAAAACTGGAGTCATGCCTAATCATGCGGGTAGGTGATGATAAACAGACATTTAATGCCCTCACATGATGAGCTGGAGCTGAAGAGGAGAGATCCTGCGTGGTGTCAGCAGGCTCTTATCAAGACTGATTAGATTGAAAGCCAAAGACAGCACACTGTGGAAAGTGCTGTTGACAAGTACCTTAATTGCTTCAACCGTGTACTTTGTCAGACCTGCCGGCTGAGGGATTGATTAGTGATGATGACGGTTTGCTTTCCTTGACATTGCAATAACATAAGATGTAAAGGTGGAGGATGCAGAGGAGCTCTATTAGAAGAAATAATGGGAGATCACATTCCCGCTCTAAGTGATTGGTGGCAATGGGACTCGGGGCTGAAATTGAGGAGTTTGCTCTTTGCAAAACATATTTATTAATAATTGATGGAAAAACCAAGAGCTTGTTTGTAGAGGAAGAGCCAAAAAGTGAATACACCCTTACATTTTAGAGGAAATAAAGTATTTAGGAAAAAGGGACTTGTGCAAAGCATATCCTAGGTTCCGTAAAACAGCTTCACTGTGTATTGAAAAACTGCTACAGTCACATTTTTCAATTCTCAGTGATGTCACAATGGGAGAGGCATTTGCCACTCAAGTTTATTTCTGCTCCATCTGCTGCCCATCCACTTAGAAGAAATAGACAAGATGACACCTCTGTAATTTCTATGGACATAATGCAAGTCAATAATGACAGTAAAACACATGAGGAATTAGTGGTGTTAACTTTAGTTGTCATTCTACATGCTTCTATTGTCAGTGCAGTATTGTGGCATTTCCTTACTTGGCTTTATACTTGATTAACAAGTTTGCAAATGGACCTTTACCATAGATTCAACATGTCTTTTTAATTATTGCTGTAATCAAACTTGCTGACCAAATGTTTCATTCTAATAAAATGTTCAGGCGAGAATGCCGCCAAGTGGATGAGTCTTAAAACAGGTTGTTATTCAAGTACAATTATGGTAAGAAGAATTCTGGCTAAGCTGTGAGGCCAGCCTTTGGATGACCTTTTCCAATATAATTTTGCAGGCATGTTGAGCATTACTCAGCTGCCTGGCTCAGCCGCCTGGCTCCTGCAGTTTCTGAGAAGAGGGCAATACTTATAGTTAATAGCAAATCTAGAGTCACTGTGGCGACAGCAGACCTCAGCTGCACCGGTATTCATCATAAGGAGATGTTTTTGTCCAAAAAGGATAACAACATCAATTCTCACATTCACATGAATGCATACACACACACACAGAGCTGTCAGCCTGACAATTCCTAGCTGACAAGGTTTTCAAATGCCTAACAGTCTCCATAGAAGGATTTATGCCTGCTGGCCAGCTCAACACGGACAAGGGGACTTCTTCTCCCCACACAGCTGGCGGTTGCTGCTCGGCTCTGCCTAATGAGATTGTGCCCGTCTCCTGGAACATCTACTCAAGAGGAGATGGGACCAATTAGTCTGCTTTCTGCCCCAAAGAGAGACAATCACCATAGCTCTGATGTTATTACTTCAGTGTCTCAGCTTCCAAAGTAATAACAAACATGCCTAAACAAAAAGGGAGAGAGCTTGTTTAGACTGTGATTGGTCAGTGTGGTCAGGGTGATAGGAAAGAGGGCTCACTTCTATTCACTTCACAAGTCGAGACAACTTGAAAGGATATGGCGTTCCACTAAACTTGAAGAATCGCGTTTAATTTGGCATATTACTTTCAATGAATATAAGAAAGCACTGCGTAAAGCGAGAGCAGCTTACTACTCTTCATTAATAGATGAGAATAAGAATAATGCAAGATTTATTTTCAGCACTGTAGCCAGGCTGACAGAGAGCCACAGCTCTACTGAGCCTTCTATTCCCATAGCACTCAGTAGTAATGATTTTATGTGCTTTTTTAACGATAAAATTGTTACTCTTAGAAACAAAATTAATGACCTCTTGCCTTCGACCAGTATAGTGTTATCAACAGCTCCCGGAAACGTAAGTTCTAATATTACACTAGATAGTAAATTAGAATGCTTTTCAGCCATAAACCTTGAACAATTGAATTCAATGATTCTTTCTTCTAAACCATCAACGTGTATCTTAGACCCGATTCCAACTAAGCTGTTAAAGGAAGTTTTTCCATTAATTAGCACTTCTTTATTAAATATTATGAATATGTCTTTATTATCGGGCTATGTTCCACAATCATTTAAAGTAGCAGTGATAAAACCGCTTCTTAAAAAGCACAACCTCGATCCAGAGGTTTTAGCCAACTATAGACCTATTTCTAATCTTCCGTTCCTCTCAAAAATTCTTGAGAAAGCGGTCGCAAAACAGTTGTGTGATTACTTAAAAAACAATGATTTATTTGAAGATTTTCAGTCTGGCTTTAGAACACATCATAGCACAGAGACAGCTCTGGTTAAAGTCACAAATGACCTTCTAATAGCCTCAGACAAAGGACTTGTCTCTATTCTTGTCTTCTCGATCTCAGTGCTGCATTTGATACTATCGACCATGATATCCTATTGCAAAGACTAGAGCACTTAGTTGGCATAAAGGGAACTGCTTTAGGCTGGTTTAGGTCCTATCTATCTGAACGCTCTCAGTTTGTGTCAACGATAAATCTTCCATGCAAACCAAAGTTAGCCATGGAGTGCCACAGGGCTCAGTGCTTGGACCTATTTTGTTCACATTATATATGCTTCCGTTAGGCAATATTATAAGGAATCATTCTGTACAGTTTCATTGTTATGCGGATGATACTCAACTATATTTATCATCAAGCCTGATGAAAATCATCTAAATAAAATTCAAGACTGCCTTAAGGACTTAAAAACGTGGATGACTTTAAACTTTTTGATGTTAAACACGGCCAAAACTGAAGTTATTGTACTCGGCCCAAAGACTCTACGAAACAAACTATCTAAAGATATACTAACTATGGATGGCATTAATTTGGCCTCCAGTGAGACTGTAAGGAATCTTGGTGTTATATTTGATCAGGATTTATCCTTTAACGCCCACATAAAATCTATCTCAAGGACCGCCTACTTCCATCTACGTAACATTGCAAAAATCAGGCATATCTTGCCTCAAAACGATGCAGAGAAACTAGTCCATGCATTTGTTACTTCAAGGCTGATTATTGTAACTCTTATTATCAGGGTGTACCAAGAAGTCAGTTAAGTCGCTTTAGCTGATTCAAAATGCTGCAGCACGAGTACTAACCAGAGTTCGGAAAAGGGACCACATTACTCCTGTTCTGGCTGCCTTACACTGGCTCCCTATAGAACACAGGGTATAATTTAAAATTCTTCTTCTCGCCTACAAAGCCCTTAATGGGCAGGCGCCATCTTACCTTAAATAACTCATCATTTTTAAGAGTACAATGGGAGCCAGAGCCTTTTCTTATCAAGCTCCACTTTTGTGGAATCAGCTTCCAGTTTGTGTTCGGGCGGCAGACACCCTATCCGTTTTTAAGAGTGCGCTTAAGACCTTCCTTTTTTATAAAGCTTATAGTTAGGGCTGATTAGATTCAGCCCCTAGTTTTGCTGCTATAGGCTTAGACTGTCGGGGGACACCTTACTTCTTCCTTCTCTCTGTCTGTACCTGTGTACTCTCATGTTCCGAATAACCCAGCTTCCCCCACATTTATTTTTGGTGTCTATCTACGCCGGGATCCTGAGTCGTGGCTGATCCTGTTGCTGCGGTCCTGTGTCCTGGATCCTCTATCCTGAGTCCTGGATTTGAGTCCTGGACTTCGAGTCGTGGCTGAACCTGTCACTGTGGTCCTGCCTGACTCTCATCATACTACTTCCCTGATGGCTCCCACAGGATTGTTGACATCCTCGTGGATTCATCTTCTTATTATAGACACATGCATTTCCAAACATTTGGTCCACCTATGTTGTAAATGTATTATCTTTTCGATTTACACACGGCATCTATTGCACGTCTGTCCGTCCTGGGAGAGGGATCCCTCCTCTGTTGCTCTCCCTGAGGTTTCTCCCATTTTCCCCTTTAAACTGTGGGGTTTCTTTGGAAGTTTTTCCTTGTACGATGTGAGGGTCTAAGGACAGAGGGTGTCGTATTGTCATACTGATATTCTGTACAAACTGTGAGACAAATGTAACATTTTTGATATTGGGCTATATAAATAAAGATTGATTGATTGATTGATTGATTGATTGATTGATTGACTTGAAATAAACCCCAGCTTAACCAATTCAATCTTGGCAAGTCAGTAACATGAGGTATTTATTTAAAATGCTGGCATTTCTTAAATAATAGACCACCACAGGAGTCATTTTGAAAGAAAGCAACCGACATGAAAGGAATTGAAAATAGCATGTTATAAATGTTCATGAGACTACTGTCGCACCGAGAACGAAAGTATCCGCTTAATGTAGATCATTGATTTCTGAATGTGCTTGCACAGAGCCTTTTTAACCTGTTCTACACCGCCCCCCCGGTACCGGGGGGAAAAACGCATCATCTGCAGGAAACAGCGTCTGAGGGCATCTTAATATTTAATAAACTATGAATGTTTTATATCCATGTAACGGGAAGAAACTCAGCTAACTGATCCTTTTCATTTTTTTTTCCAAAACAACCCACAATGCTAACGCTCAGCCTCTGAATTAGCCAAGAGCGAAGAAATGCTAACCGATTACTGCACAGAAACTCACTCATAACACCCTTATTACTTATCTTAACTGCACATCCAACATATCGACTAGCATTGTGAGATGACACAGAATCGACAGGTACATACATTATCACTCCATGATAAGAACTCGCAAGATATTAACAAGAACAGACATCAAAACATGTGGCGCTAGGTAGCTAAAAACGGCAACATGGCCTACCTTTGCCGATGTCTGGTCAAAAGTGGTCTTCAAGGCATTAAAACGATAAAAACGCTGCGGAAGTTTAATCCATAGGTTAATCCGATGTGTCTGTGTCCCTTTGAAATGATTTCGGATAATCCATAAGCAATAAACCTGCTTTTCCATTTTCAGATGTCAGAGCGAGAGATAGGTTCACTCTCATGCAAAACTGCGTGCACATAGCTTTAATTTCTCAATGGTAACGTTGGTGTGTATGTGGAAACTCCCCTTCAATTTTATTGGCTCTAACGGTCAGAAAGAGATGTCAATCACCAAAATCGACCAATGGGTTCCAGAGAAACGGTAAAAAAGGCCATGTCCACCCAGATCACCTCAGAAGTGGAGTTTTTTTTGCTAAACCTCTCTAAAAAGGTCAAATGTCACTTGTTTTGCATCAATCTTGATACAGGGTACTTATTATATGTTGTACTTCGGATTTCTAAAGCTTTTAGTCTACCTTACCATCATCCAAGGGTAGTTTTCACTATAAGTAAAAAATAAGTTTTGGACGGACACAATAATTTACAGTTTTTTACTATGTTCAATCTGAATTTTCTTTAAAATAAAAAACATCTATATTGATTCTGACTTTTCTACATCCAACTCAAAGGTTTATCATTACTTTGAGAAAAAAGATTATTAATTTAACCCTTTTAGAAGGGAAGATATGGTCATTTGTTCTGGGAATGTCATTTTCGAGCCTGAGACCTGAAAAACAGGCTCAGTGCTTAACAGGAGATATAATTTAATAGTTTAGGGAATACTTTAGTTTGCTGTCTGTTAGAGAATTGTGTGAAGATTGACACTCTTAGTATTGAACTTCAAATATGAAATTAGCTTAGCATGAAGGCAGGCAACCAGTGTAAACGCTACACAAGGCTGCTGGGTGGAGAGATAAACTGTTTGTCTCGAAAAATTCAAAAGAGACACCTTTCCCCCTGTTTTCAGTCCTTGTGCTAAGCTAGGCTAACTATGACCTGTCCTGACTCTGCACTCAACACACGGGTGTGGTATTGTTCTTTCAACTAACTGTCAGAAAGGATATCAATAAGACTTTACAAAATGTCCAAGTATTTATTTTGAGTATGAATCCTTTTTTATGAGAGAGCCAAAAACAACTGGCCAGCTAACCAATCAGAGCAGACTGGGCTTTGGTTTCAGACAGAGGGTGAAAAGAGGTGCTGCAGCACAGGCAGTATTAGAAAGACCTTTATACTTTTAATGGGGTTTAATGATCTTGCAGCCATAAATGTTGCCTTACAAGTTGAAAAGGTAAACACATTACCACAGAAAACCGAAAAATGTGGTGTGCAAGACACCTTAGTATTGGATTCAGCAATGGGTGAGAAATAGTGCATCAGGTTCATCAATATATTTGACCAGCTTCCATCTGAGGTGTAATTTGTTTGCAACCACTCTTGCATAACTATTGAACAAATGCTGCACAAACAGATCATTCATTTGCCTGCAGAAGCTTTTTCTAATACACATTCCACCCCCCACCCCCCACACATGCTGCTTCCACTTCACATCTCTCCCCCAAATAATTTGGTTTGACTTCTGTCCAGAACAGCGCCTCATACATAAAGATGGGACAAACAAAGCCACCGTCAGTTTCAATGCAATTAGTGAATCACTGAGCATTTTGAAACAATCAATTCTGTAATTGGAAAAGTTTTTAAAGTCAACCGTCCCTTCTTTTCTGTGACAGATGTGGATGGCTTTTTCTCACAGAAAAGTTTCTATTTGAGGTATTTAAATGCTTTTGGAGAAAACAATGCAAAGCATTTTTTTGTATCCAGTAATGTTGAGTAGCCACATTGAAACAAAGACATGATTTTAAACAGAAATAGATGTGACAGATAAGGAAGAGAAAGAGTGCAAAGGTCATCAGGATGTGTGGAGGAGAGAAGTGCGGAGAATACAAATTCATCAGATCAGAGAGAGCTGCTGCAGACTCCTCCATTCACCTCCACTCCATCATAACCATCTTCACTTTAATATCTGTCCGACTGAATTACAGCCCATTGATCAATATCCTCAGTTCTTCCACATGTTATTTTGGATAAAGAACTGGCTTTTAAAAGATTTCCGGAACATGGTTTTGTGGCTCCTCAAATACTCAGCCAATAATCCCTTCTAAGTATTGGTAGTGTGTGGAGAATCAATCATGCAGTGAACAAGCTGGGATGGAGTTTGTAGAGGATTATTTCTTCGCCTAATTGATCGATCAGGCTGAGCGGTTGTCAGGACTCTTGTAGCCTCGCAGTGTGGTGAGCATGTCCAGACTCCAGCAGAGATTCAAACCCAAACCAATGCCTCCAGAAAGACACACTGCATGGATGCTGAATCTAAGATATGCAATGGTTGTAGAATTACTCTGAACATCCAAAGCAAAAGAAGACTGGGTATTATTGTTAAAGTGGCCAGCAAGATCATTGGTGAACAGCACATATCTTCTATAGGCAGCTCTAAAGGAATGCAGGAGTGACTTTAGAGAGCTTAAAACATCCTTTCTTCGAGGCATTGGATCCTCCCACTTTAGGTCAAAGAGACCGGGTTCACAGGGCAGAGTGCAATATATTAAAATGTTCCTTTGCAATGAACATGCTTCATTTGCACAAAAGGTCAATTTTAACTTGCATCTATGCACTTTCTGCTAACACTTAGGACTATAGCACTTTTCCAACCTTAAAATAAAACTGATTATATGGCTTAGTTAGATACTCGATTCCGATCGGTCAATCTGGGCATTCAGACGTTGTTAATTCTCACTAACAGACCGTTGCTAAGGATAACAGACCGTTGCTGAGGAGGATCCAGGGACTTTGTGCAGTCATATCAATCCGCAGAAAGAAGCACGGTCAATTTAACGTCATACGTGGACAACAAACATTCGTTTTTATCCATCAATGAAAATGACAATGAAAAACACCATGGAATACTTATTGAATAATCTGTTTTATATTTGTGGAGAGCATGAAACTATGGATTCATGATGGCTACATTTTCCCAAGTAAAGATTCCCTCAATCCCTTGTCAACTGCCTACAGGACATAAAAAACTGGATGTCATCAAACCTGCTCAAAATCAACAGCAATAAAACAGAGCTCATGATTGTGGCTCCCCAAGCTCCAGAAGGTTGGAGACCTGCTTCTCTCCATTGACGGCTGCTCCATCTCCCCGTCCACTGAAGTCCGCAACCTGGGAGTCATCCTGGACACCACCCTCTCTTTCCAGGCGCACATCAAATCTGTTACCAAATCCGCCTTCTACCATCTCAAAAACATTGCCAGACTCCGGCCTTCACTCTCTGACTCTTTGGCAGAAATACTTGTACACGCCTTCATCACATCCCATCTGGACTACTGCAATGGAGTCCTGTCCGGGTTCCCAGCAAAACCCTGGACAGGCTCCAATACGTCCAGAACTCTGCCGCCAGGCTTCTCAACCGCACCAAGCCATGGCAACATACTCATCCTCATCCCCACCCTCATCCACCTACATTGGCTGCCGGTCAAGTCCCGGATTCAGTACAAAACACTCCTCCTCACGTACGAGTCCCTCCATACCCTCGCCCCCCAGTACTTATCGGACCTCCTCCATCCCTACACCCCTTCTCGGAGTCTGCGGCCTTCAGACACGGGCCTGCTCTCCATCCCCCGCTCTCGCCTCCGAACTGTTGGTGACAGGGCGTTCAGTGTTGCGGCTCCCACCCTCTGGAATGCACTTCCTGCCGAGATCCGTAATGCTGCCTCCCTGGACATCTTCAAATCATCATTAAAAACACACCTGTTCACCCTGGCCTTTGGGCCCTAGCCCTTTCTTGGTCCCCCGGCTTCCTTTATTTGTTGTTTGCCCTTTGACTGTCTGTTTGTTTTGTTTGTCCACCATGTACAGCGACCTTGGGTCCCTTGAAAGGCGCTATATAAATATCATTTATTATTATTATTATTATTAAGGAAAAGAAAAACAGCCAAAGAGATGGAAAGAGATGGAAAGAGGATAAAAGAGCGCTGGACGTCAGAGAAATCCACAGAAGAAGACAGGAAGTAAACACTAACGGGAACCTGGTATGGGCTCTGGCCTTGTTCAAAGACTTGTTAATTGAAAAGAAAATGTGAGCAGACGTGGACAGTTTAAGCATGTGGTGAGGGGGTGTGTAAGCATTTTTGTGTGTGTTTCTTTGAACGCCTCTTGTTTTTATGTAATTATACGACTACTAGAGTCGCCAGTCCTGTTCTCCATCCAGTCTGTCAATCTGGTGGTGTCTCTGTCTGCCATTACTCCTCTCCAGCGCTGAATGGCTGATACAGGCTCTCAGCAGGGCCGTGTCTGGGAGCTTAACAGGGCATATATCTGCCTGCTCTTCTTTGACCACAGGCAGCACTCTGCCCCAGTCTGAGGCCACCCAGCTGCTCTATTCTGAGCCGCATGCATGGCTAGTCTGTCTAGAGGAGACAGATAGCCTGACACAACACTGCCACTGCCACGGCCTCTGCGGCGTCCTGAGGAGAGAGCTTCCATTATGAATAAAGTCAGTCTGCTGAATTCATCCCAGAGTCTGTGACAAAGTGAAACCGACAGGAATAAAGGCAATGAATTCTGATAAATCATTCATGTACCAAAATAAATGTCTTGTTTATGTACACTGTGGTATGGTCTGGATTTTACATTCTAACTTATAATTGCACAATTGCCTAATTTAAACAGAACCCGTTTAAAAAAGGGTGACTTTTATTTATTAAATATGGATTTTTTTAACAGTTACTTTCTACTTTTTATTTGAATGTATTTTTCTGTCTATATGTATGGTTCTTGTATATGCACCAGTACACCGAAGCAGATTCCCTGTACTTGGAGGCTGACTCTGATATTTCTTGGCTTTAATAAGATGCTCCCTGCCTATGCATGAGTCAGAACGCCATTATTTCTCTGTGTAAAAAATGTCAAATCCTTTCATTTTAACTGTACTTGAATTAAGCAGTAACATGACATGACTGCTTTTTTCCAGAATGCCAGTGATGTGGCACATAGCCAGACAACATAACACCATTCTAATGTCTCTTTCTTATCTACAAGCATGCCTCATCCTGCACATTGGCTACAGCCTATCAGCAGGCAGTTAGCATATGGTCAGCTGTAGCAGAAAATGTCAATATGGAAAGATTTAGACTCTAAATGGTGTCATTCCTCTATTCTTAAACACAACTGCCAACAAAAGGCTTTTTGAATGGGGGCCTTGGTTCAACAACGAGTAATGCAAGGGCCAATATCGATACTGATACCAGCACTTGTTGCTTTGAAGAGAAATAACTTCACTAACATCAGAGCAATGTATTCAGATCAAAGAGGGGAATATTTGTATTAATAGGCCACTTCAGAATTACTATGAAAATATTTATCAAAGAAAAGCATTTATTTTGACAGTAACTTAAGCACTTGCAACACAACAACTTTGAACAGATAGATAACATACATGTGTGAACTCTCTGAACTAATGAGTTACAGTAATCACTGCACGCACACAACAGCAAGATACTGTTTTTATCAACAATTTAAACTAAATGTAGTATCAGTTATTACAATTATTTATTCATTCACCCACTGCTAATGTGTAACATAACAGTGTCTTCCCTCTGCTTATACACTACAGTTAAAAGCATAAGGTCCCTTTTGAAGACCAGCTTTCCAACTGAGAGTCTGGGAAGTTAAAGGGCCATTTCTGATGCATCTCCAAATACCATTTTCCTTGCCTTAAATATAGTCAAATAAATCAAAAATCTTTTAAAAAAAAATGCTGTTTTAGTTTAAAAAGGTGATTGCTTTTGTGATTTCAGTTAAACTTGTGTTGCACTTGATGAATCCTACTCCTTCATACAGTTTGCCCATAGCAACATTGTTTTGGAGCATCCTGCCTGAGGAGATACAAACTCTGACTGGTCCCTTTGATAAAAATGCTTTTTTTTCAATTGCTTTCATGTGATTCTATTAATGTTTTATTGTTTTCGGTTTGTTTTACTCTCCGGGTTTTAGTTGCTGTTTTTGTTCATTTCATTCTGTGTGTATGAAATGTGTTTTTATGTGAAAGCCCTTTTGAATTCTGTTTGAAAAGTGCTATAAAAGTGAAGTTATTATTATTATTAATTCAGGCTTGCCAAAATCAACACATTTAGTGTCTTTGGATAACAGAAATGTCTAAAATATGATGTCATAAAGGTTTAAGATTCTGTCAGTTCAGAGGTTGCTATTTCTGCTCCTTCATTGCTCCTTTGCTGTTCTTTTAATGGAGCTTTAATCCTGCTCTTATGGAACCAGCCTGGTCTTTGCATATTTCTGTGAGTGCTGTCTCCATCCTGTAGGGCATGTTGGGTATCTATGGCAACCACAGCAAGGACCAGAACACTGCATTTTTTGCTCAATTTAAGGAGATCATTAAAGGAGCACTGAAACCAAAGAGACAATTTCCTTTTTCTGTACCCCCACTTGCTCTGTGTGACAACATGTGTTTTGGTATCATGAGGAGATTATGGGATGTTTTCCAGTCTTGCGTACATTATGTTTGCTTTTGTGCTCTTTGTTAGATGTAAACAAGCTCTTTTTCTTGAATAATAATACATTGGTCTGGCATGATTTACAATTCCCAGCATGCTTCTGTCCTTTCGAATTTTACCAAAGTACAATATTCTGGCTGCAAGCTCTGGGTTTTCTGCAAGTCAAATACGAGGGAGACTAGCAGTAAGCACAAACAAAAATGCTTTTTCACTTTTAAGATATTACAGCTAGAGTTAAGAGGTTTTGAAGCTAAAAGCTGGTCAGTGTAACCAAGCCGAGCAAATCTCCTCTTATGGTATTAAGACGTTAACTTAGTAGCCAGCTCAGGGATGTTATCATGGAATAAGCAGATTATAGACCCAAATATCCTCAAATACATTAAAGCATGCACCGTACAAGGTGGATATTTTTCAGGAGGCAAATGTGTTACAGCTGAAACTGTCATCAGACAAATCACTGCAGCACAGCTGTCAAGCTCTCAGCTGTCTGATGATGGGAACTTGCTTCTGCTGTATAATTTATTTAAGATGATTGGTAAAGAGAGAGCTTTCTTGATTAACCCACTAAAAAGGAAATAAAAAAATCAGTTAGATATGCAAGGTATTCAAACTGAGCAGATTGAAGTGATTCAAGTCAACACAGGAAAAATAACCTTTTATTTTGTGTTATTGAATTAAAAAGGGAAAAGAAAGTGCGAAGTCTTCATAAACTTTGACACTAAATAGCCAAGACACAGCCAATCAAAACTATAGGTTACTAACGTAACCCCAGTTCTCAGAGTAACATGAAGTGAGATGTCTCACTATGGGATGCGCCTCAACGCGTATGCATCAGAAGCATCAATCTCATTACGCCAATCCTGATTGGCTGGTGATCTTGACGACTACGTCAGGGAATCCACCCACCCTTTAAGTAGCTTGCGCTACGTCGCAGCGTCATTCAAAATAAGCACCTCTTCTCGCTTCGCCTCAGCAAGAAGGGCCGTCTGGTGAGACATCTCACTTCATGTTACTCTGAGAACTGGGGTTACGTTAGTAACCTATAGTTCTCATTCATAACACTCCGTTCGATGTCTCACTATGGGATATTGAGACTCCCGTATTGCTAGACATGCTTATCTCGAAAATCACCAACACAAAACAGTACTTAACAGGTAGAACCCTGTCCCAACACGGGGCCCAGAACTGCACGGGCCACACTTGGAGCAGAGACATCTAGTCTGTAAAAGCGGATAAAAGTGAGCGGTGAAGACCAGCTCGCTGCTGCACAAATGTCCTGAATGGAAACACCCTTGAACAAAGCCCAGGATGTAGCCAGTCCACGAGTAGAATGAGCACGCAGGCCCGTTGGTGCCTGCAAACCCTGACTCGTATAAGCCAGAGCTATCGCTTCCACAATCCAGTGGGAGAGCCGTTGCCTGGTAACGGGCTTGCCCTTATGAGGGTTAGCCCAGGATACAAAGAGTTGGTCATTGCATCGAAACTCTTTTGACCTGTCCATATAGGTGCGCAAAGCACGAACTGGGCACAGCAAATTCGGCCGCTGTTCTTCAGAGGAACATAGCGGTGAAGGAAATGCCTCAAGGTCAATGGGGGTGCATGAGCCAACCACCTTGGGCACAAAGGCAGGGTTGGGCTTCAGCAACACTCTCGTTTGCCCCGGGGCAAACTGAGTGCATGAAGGATGCACAGAGAGCGCGTGAATGTCACTGACTCGCTTGGCAGATGCCAGAGCCAGTAACAACACTGTCTTCAGTGACAGGTGTTTCATGTCAGCGTCTTCCAGGGGTTCAAATGGAGGTCGAGTGAGCCCATCTAAAACCACTGCCAAGTCCCACAGGGGCACCAGTGACCTGGAAACGGGGAGGAGCCTGCGAGCCCCTTTCATAAAACGGCAGACCAAGGGATGTTGGCTAGCCGTCTTTCCCTCAAAGCCCACATGGCATGCGGCAATAGCAGCCAGGTACACTTTAATCGTAGAGAAAGCTCTGTGTTTATCAATCAGGTCCTGTAGAAATGATAGAATCACACCGACAGGGCATTGAAAAGAGATGTGTCCCTTTTGAAGGCACCACTCCTCAAACACCCTCCACTTACAGTCATAGAGAGACCTGGTGGAGGAAGCCCTTGCACTCTGAATAGTGTTTATCACCTTCTGAGGAAGCCCCACTGTACTCAAATTATACCACTCACGGGCCAGGCCCATAGTGCCAGGCGCTCTGGGTGTGGGTGAAAAATCATCCCCCCCGCCTGAGATAGTATGTCCCTGCGTAACGGGAGCTGCCACGGCTGCCCGCACAGCAGCTGATATATCTCCGCCAGCCAGTACATTGCAGGCCAGTGCGGAGCTATCAGGATCAGTGTGTGGCGATGTTCTCTCACTCTGGCCAGAGTTGGAGGTATTAGAGCCAGGGGTGGGAACGCGTACAGAAGGACCGGGGGCCAAACGTGTGCGAGCGCGTCCACGCCTAGATCGCGCATTGAAAAGAACAGCTGACATTGAGCATTTTCTTTTGACGCGAACAGATCTACCGCGGCCCGGCCGTAACGCACCCACAGCTGACTCACAATTGTTGGATGTAGAGTCCAGTCTGCATATAGTGGTGCACCTCTGGACAGCAGATCTGCCCCGAGGTTCATCACTCCCGGTACGTGCGTCGCTCTCAGAGAGAGGAGACGTCCGCAGCTCCATAAAATCAGTTTGCGTGCCAGCATGTGTAACTGGAGAGAACGCAAACCCCCTTGGCGGTTTATATACGATATTGTGGTCGTGTTGTCTGTCCTCACGAGGACATGATGTCCTTTGAGAAAAGGCAGAAAGCGTTTTAGGGTGAGAAACACCGCTAAGAGCTCCAGATAATTTATGTGTGACCGTTGGAGGTCTCTGCTCCAGAGACCCCTCACAGGTCGACCTTCGTATATACCCCCCCAGCCCGTCAGACATGCGTCCGTGGTGACCACTTTCCGCGATAGGACAGCACCCATAGGTACGCCCCGTACTAGAAAAGTCGGGTGCAGCCAGTGGCGCAGTGCCATTACGCATTCCACAGTGACCATCACTCTCCGCGCGCCATGACGCACGGGGTCCAGTCTGAGGGCAGCTACCCAGCGCTGAAATTCCCTCATGTGTAAGCGGCCCAGTCGTACCACCAGGATGGCTGACGCCATGAGCCCCAGTAACCGCAGACATGATCTGAAGAGAACATATTTGCGTGGCTGGAAATGAACGAGGCAAGCCCTGAAGGCTTTCACTCTCTCTGCTGACAGGCGGGCTGTAAAGGGCACCGAATTTAGACGTAAGCCCAGGAAGAGTACAGTCTGGGCTGGGGACAACATGCTCTTTTCTGTTATTACAAAACCCAGGTCGAGCAGGTGTTTCACGAGGGTATTCGTCTGCGTAATAGCCTCCTGCTCCGACTGTGCAAGAAGGAGCCAGTCGTCTAAATAGGTTGCCAGGCGAATGCCCTGTTGTCTTAACGGGGCTATTGCTGCCTCCGTACATCGTACAAACACCCGTGGGCTGAGAGACAGACCGAAGGGAAGCACTCTGTACTCGTAACAGACACCCTGAAAAGCGAACCTCAGATATTTCCTGTGTGGATAATATACTGGGACGTGAAAATACGCGTCTTTCAGGTCGATTGATGTGAACCAATCGTCCTGACGTACGAGACGCAGCAGAGATGTGTGAGTGAGCATCCGGAATTTGTATTTCTGAGATACTTGTTCAGAGCCCTTAAATCAGGATAGGGCGAATTCCGTTCCCTCCCCGTTTGGGAACGAGGAAGTATTTTGAATAGAAGCCGCTCTGACTCTGTTCGGAGGGTACAATGGATATGGCTTTCTTTTTTAGTAGCGAGAGAATCTCCTGCTCTAGAATATGAGCCGACGCTCCCCGGGCTTGTGAATGCACAATGCCCGAGAAGTGAGGGGGGGTGACAGCGAATTGGAGTCTGTAGCCCCGTGATATCGTCTTGAAAACCCAAGCAGAGCATTGTGAGAGCATCTTCCACCTTTCGTCTCCGAGTCAGAAGAGTGGAGACGTGATAATTTCTCTGTTGTTTGCACTCTGTGTCTTTATTGGTTTGTGTTAGGGGGCCCTCTAGTGTCTGAACACGGTGGCATCCACAGGCTGACAACCTCGGTCGACACTGCGCATGCGCGCGGCGATGATGCGTTCACAGACTCGGTCACCGTCCGCATTCCGAGAGAGGCAACAGCCACTCTCAGAAGCGGAGCAGTCACCTGACTGTTTATTGTTATCATTGTTTTTCTTTTCATTATTTTTGACTGCGCCCTTGGCTTTAAGCCTGGAAACGACAGTGGAAAATATTTTATTGAAACCCAATGACATGTGTTTGTGCGACTTGAACGAGCAGCAGGAACTGCTGCCTTTGCGTGAAGTCTATCTCCCTCATGGCGCGAACTGGAGGATGACGTTCTGACATCACTCGAGGCGGCGGGAAGATGGGGGCGTGGTTGCACCCCGGAAACACATGGGCTTTGAACACGTGTGGAACACGGTCCAGGGCTGGAAAACAGGGAACCTCCAGCCCTTTCCCCGAGGAGAGGAGGGAAGGCTGTCAGGCTGCCTCTTCTTCTTCCTCCTGATGGCTGAAGGTCTGGGCCGGCTGCGCCTGTGCGGCTGCTGCCGGGACCGGGGACTTTCTTGGCCAGCTCGTCCTCGCCTCGTGTCTGGGCGGGAGACCCGGGGCGGGCTGTGGCTTTTGCCGTTTCGGGACCTTGAACTGGGAAGGATGCGAGGCAGCCTGGGTGAAGGTCTGTCGCGGGCCCGTTGGAGGTGGCGGCTGGGCCTTTCGGGGAAGGCAAAGCTGGAGAGCCTCATCCTCCTTCTTTTTGGCCTCACACCGCTACTGCATGGAAGCAGGGGCGGTGCCGAATATGCCCTCGGGGACAATTGGCATGTCCAACACGTCCTCCTTTTCCCGGTCCGGGAGGTTCGTCAGGTTAAGCCACCTGGCTCTCTCCTGCCCCATCATCCCCAGCGATTTGCCCGTGGCCTGGACTGCACAGCGCTGCACACGGAGGCAAATGTCCGTGATCGCTGTGATCTCGTCCCACACGGCCGGCTCAGGTTTATTGTCATGTCTCACAGAGCTCCGCCTGGTAAGCGGTTAGCATCGAGAGACATTGAGCGCCCTGACGGACAAAGCTGCCGCTTTGTAAGCCCGTTCGGTCATTGCTGACTGGAACCGGTCCGCTTTCGTCGGCAGTGTGGGGTTCCTGCTAGGAGCCGAACAGCCGCGGTTGGAGGTGGGCTTCCACAAGCGGCTCCATAGGCGGCATGCGGAGCAAGCCGAGCTTCTCCATGCCCTCAAAGTCCAGAGAGGAGGCTCCCTGGATTGGGGCCTTGCTGCTGAAAGGGCGGTCTCTCCACGAGACAGACACCTCGTCCAGCAGCTCTGGAAAACCGGGAGAAGTTGCCTCGTCAGCCTCGCGGCTTGGGGCAAGTTCTTTCCCTCATAGCGAGACCTGGAGGTCTCCTTGGCTACTTCAGGCCAGGGATGTCCAGTCTGGACGCAGCGCGTTGACACACGGCCTGCAAGTCCATGCTGAGGCGGGGCAGAGTGGCGCGCTTTCGCCTGGGGGAGCGGACACCGCCTCCGGCTTGGCAGCCTGAGCAGACGAGACGAAGATGTCATCTTCGTCCTCGTCCGAGTCGGATAAGAGGAACTCAGAGGTATCCTCTTCATCCTCCTCCACGTAGTCCAGCTCCAGGACATCCTCCGCGGGTGGAACCACGGTGAGGTCCAGTTGGGAGCCCCAGCTTGTCACAGCGCGGGGCTCCCTTCCCGCGGCTGCCGCCGCCGTTGAGCCCCAGCTTGACACAGCGCGGGGCTCAACACCCGTGGCGGTCGCCACCATGCCTCGATCGCCGGTCGGCAAATCGACAGGCATGAAGGGGTCTTGTCCCGACAGGCTAGCTTGGCGCGCTAGCCGTCGGCGGAGGCTCTTGGTGGTGAAGCGGGCACAGTGTCCGCACGCACCGGGGGCGTCGATAGCCTCCTGGGCATGTTTCAGCCCGAGGCAGGACGAGCAGACCTGGTGTGAGTCCGTGCCCGAAATTTTGAGCCCGCAGCCGCAGAGCCGAGCCTCCGAACCTCCTCCGTCTCCTCTGGTGTGAGGGAGAGAAGGGTCCATCCTCGCTCGCCGGGGTGTCGGCGTGGAGGGACAAACTAGCAACAGGTATGTTACTGTTTGCGGAAAAATCAAAACCTTACCGTTATTTGTGGAAAAAAAAAACGGCAGGGCAGATTTCGGTATTAACTGGTGTGTTAATATGAAAATCCCGTGCGAGGCAAAAGTAGCCGGCAAGCGTCCGGCGACCGAAGGTTAGCTTTGTGGTTCAGTCTGTGGACAGTTAAGCTAGCCTGGCTACTGATATTCTTTGAGATGTGCTCCGAAGCGAGAAGAGGTGTTTGAATGACGCTGCGACGTAGCGCAAGCTACTTAAAGGGTGGGTGGATTCCCTGACGTAGTCGTCAAGATCACCAGCCAATCAGGATTGGCGTAATGAGATTGATGCTTCTGATGCATACGCGTTGAGGCGCATCCCATAGTGAGACATCGAACGGAGTGTTATGAATGAGAACCCCCGGTGCTGTGTGTGACAAAAGGACAGAAGTGTAGAAGTGACAGGTGTTTAGCTTTGACTCAGAAGTTACACAGAGCCCTCAGAACACACACGGCACTCTGCGACTACATCGCCAGAAGTGCTGACATAGAGATAATGAGGAAAAAGGCTGAACTCAGGGATATGGATAAAAAAAAATAAAGGATCAAAGGAGTCCTATTGATAAAAGTGGAACAGCAGCTTATGATTCTGTATTCTAGGAGCAGAGCAAACATGACAATGGCTGCACCTATTGATTCAGAGCAGCGTTCCCTGAAGGACTTCTGACCAACGTGTGCTTCATCAGCCACCTCCAGACCTGAGCATCTTTTACTGAGGCAGATTTTACTCTCAGGGCTTTCTTATTTGGGGTTTTATGCACATTATGTCGTGTTGGTATTTCTAATATTTACAGTATTTCTTCCTTTGTACTATTATTGTATTACTGATTCATTATATATATATATATATATATATATATATATATATATTATATTAGCTGTAAAGTGTTTGAACTGGCACATGATGATTACTGTGAGAATATTTGAAATGAAAGCATTTTTCCTGTCAGCTGTTTAAAATAGTAAGATTATGTAGCACAAAATGAAGGTTGTAATTTTTGTATTTTTACCAGTCCTTTTGAGTTTTTGTTAGTGCATAGAGTTTTTGATGAGGCTTACATAGTTAGTAATTATAAGGACATTTCTTATTTTTATAAACAGACCTAAAAGAGTGAAGAGGACAGATTTTGAAAAGACTTATCAAGGTGAACAAAAACACATAAAGAATGTTACTTAATTCTCTCATTAGCCCAGAAAATTAAGATCAAGATTGTAAAAAAGCGTCATGACACACTCCCCCCCCATGCCTTAAACGCCTCGATTGGACTGAATCGATTACTTCTTGACATCAGTATGTAGCACTCGCGCTCCTATTGGCTACTGCTCCAACATAGTATACTTACGGGAATAGGAAAGGGGGCGGGACATCTCTAAGCGGTTGACCAGTCACAACAGAGCTGGCCAGCTAACCAATCAGAGCAGACTGGGCTCTGGTTTCAGACAGAGGGTGAAATACAGGCAGTATGAGAAAAATAAAAGAGCTTTTTGAACATTAAAGCATGTATACATTTCTCAGTAGAGGCATGAAATACAATTATGAACCTGAAAATGAGCATAAAAGGGTTCCTTTAAATGTTCATTGTTACGGCCTCCGCCTTCTATCTGCTCATTAACCTGTCTGTGAGTGTTTGCAGCTGTGTGTGTTATATGTATATGAGCTGTGCCGTTGCCCAGACGCAATTGGATGCCAGCTTTCTGTCCCTCCCCCGGTAGGCGTGACTGAAGATCTGGATTGGAGCAGGTCGGGCCCGACTCTCCAATCCCTGCACACACCTTCCGGGGACTGTTACAAGAATGTGTGCATCTCAGTTAGTCAACAGAGGTCTGAATCTGTGTCAGATGTCTTTCGGTACTCTCAGTACATTCTGTGTTAGTTCTGTGTGAGTTCTGTTAACAGTGGTTAACTAGCTTGGCACTCGTTCTGTGTTAGTACAACGTAACTGTGGTTAACTTGTACACAGGCTGTGTTTTGTTACGGTCTATTTTCGTAACCCTGCCTGACTGACCTCATTTGGTAACTAGGCCCCATAGCAACAGTGACAAATCCATACAACGCGTTTCTTTCAGAGAAAAACTGAGACAAAATATGATCTCAGCCAACACAAGGGAAGTTTCTGTGATTGACAGTAGAGTGAGCAATCTTCACTCACACAGACACACACTCGCACACCTCCGGGCTTCCCACAGAGCCAGTGAAACAATCTCTGATCTTTCGTCTCCAACATTGACTAATGAGCTCATGAGGAGAGCTTTAACAAATCTCAGCTTGTCTTTTGTAGCTAAGAAATCAGTGTTGAACCCCAACCAGTTTTTTCAAATGCATACACACCAAGCTAGTATAGAGGGAAGAGGAAAAACATTCTCCTATTGATGTCATGTTTAAAAATAAGATTTTCAAAGTATATTTTTCACATGCCAACAGGTTCACATTTTCTATAATTAACCATAAATTGGTGGGGATGTAGCCATTGGAGTATAGATGGTGACACTATTGTTATCTGTGGTATATTTTAACGAGTGCCATGCTGCTTGTTTAATCATCCCTTAAAATCTGCCCCATAGCATTTGTATGGAGTGGATATTAAGACATTTTGTGAAGAAGCTTTGCCGAGTTCTTCCTCTAAGGTACAAGTTTTGCCACCAAACAGAGATACAGTGTAGATACAACACACACACACACACACACACACACACACACACACACACACACACACACACACACACACACACACACACACCAACACACACCACACACCACACACACACACACACACACACACACACACACACACACAACACACACACACACACACACACACACACACACACACACACACACACACACACACACACACACACACACACACACACACACACACACACACACACACACATTCTTCCATCCATTCTTCCTTAATCATCCCTCTTCATGGATCTTCGCTCACCATGCCCACAGGCCTACAGCTTTTTTATAATCTAATCCTCCATCACTCAGTGGCTGGTCCGTGTGCGAGGGGGTGGATCAGCTTGATTGATTGGAATTACTTGACTTTTTATTTAAAAATAGCTCTGCTGATTCAGAAAAAACGACATGTCGGGGGGAAAAAAACTCGGTAAATAACTGCTTATCTCTTCCAGGGCTGTTTAAAAGAGGCGTATGAGGGAAGCCAAGGGTGGAAGAACACATTTGAAATTGTATTAATGGTGCAATAACACAATACAGATGGCATAGTTTTACTGCTTCAGTTTGATAACTAAAGGATGCAGCCGAGGGTTATTTTCACTTTCCACCATGGTCCTCTATTCTTGAATTAACTAAATAATTATTTAGTGTATAACATGTATATGTATATTTATCAACAAAAGACCATCATAATTTCCAATAGCCCGAGGACTTTTTTTGTTCAAATATAGTTAAAGCAGTATATTAATATTAAACATTTACAAGGACATCACAGCATTGACAATCCACAAATCCTAATATTTAGCAGAGATGGAAGAAATACTCAGTGTATTAACTTAAGTATAACTAGCCACATCACAGTGTAAAAATACTCAGTAACAGGTAAAAGTAAAAAAGTATTGGCCTTAAAAAATCCTTAATGTACCGAATTTGAAAGTATGCGTTATGGAAACTGGCCATTTTAAGCACCAGGTATTTAAAAAAAAATTGTATTAAGATTATTGGTACATTTTTGTGTTATCACTTCAATATTGCACTTGGTGAAGGTGGGGTTTATTTGAATTACTTTATACACTTGTGGGTAGATTAACCTATAATAATATATTATAATATATGTCAATTTATATTGTCTATTCATAACCTTAATCGGCAAAGTAACTAATAACTAATTATGTAAAATAAATAAAGTGGAGTAAAACTTATAAAGTAGCATAATGTGAAAATTAAAGTTCCTATATTTTAAACTTACAGTACTTGTAAAGTAAATTAACTTAGTTACATTACACCACTGATACTTATGGAGATGAAGTCAGCCAAGGTTCAGCATCATTGTTGGTTGAATGACTTTAACCGGTAATCAGTTATTGAAACAGTTGATTAACTTATTATTCATCTATTCATTTTAAATCAAAGTAACAAAATTCAAAATGATCTCAGAGATCAAAGTCATTTTATATCTTCTGTACAGATAAATGGGTTTTAAAAAATATATATTTTGTGTTCCGGCTCGAAAAGTCTCTAAAAAATAAATGCGTGAAACGACTTTACCTATTAAATCTACATTTAGAGAAGGGATTATTTTTTAAATGGTCTAATTTTAAATGGAATTGCCCAAATTGCCCAATTTTAAAAATTGCCAAAGTATTAGAAATAAACCCGTCACCTCAAAGAGCCGTTATAGTGCATCGGATCTTCTGCCGTCCGCAGTGACAGCCGGTGTCAGGCAGCAGGTTGCTTTGGTGAAGGTGGAGACGCCTTCCTACTTACCCTCCTTCTCAAGGCGCGTACAAGCAGAACAGGTGAGCACAGAGGAAAAGGGGAAGGTTTGGCAGCTGAGGTCCTAGCAGTCTTTTCAGGCATTCATTATTTAGCCCGTCTAAAAATACATCAGAGGCTGCCTCCCTTCCAGCACATGGTGCTTCTGAATTTCACAGCCTCCTGCTCTCAGCCGCTCAATCTGATCTGACGAGCTGCTTGATCTACTGTACATCAAGGTAACGCCTGAGTACACACACACACAGGCACACACATGTGAAATGTCACAGATGAGCCACGCGTACATTTGATCAAAACAACAAAGACCATTGACATTATTACAATAAATTACAGGCTTGAGTTTTATGATATTCACTTATACTCCAAGTAAAACCTGGTCAACACATTAACAAGCACAATCTATTGCCTGCCAATTTACACCAACAGCACAGCAACTTGACTCATTTGCACCCAAGCAAGCAGAGGTCACGACACCTCAATAAAAAAAAGTAAACTAAACCTCGCCTCACAGGCAGCATCCTCTTAACACCATGCATCCCTGAAGAGTTTCACGTGCCGCCTCCGGTTAGGAAGGGCTCTGCATCTTGGGTGTAATGTAAGACGCAGTCCATGAAATCAAACATCTATCGGGTCACAGATTGGACAGCGCTCATTGTTAATTGCATTGGGGAGAGAATGTCAACTTAATTATTTCAGCCGGAGCTGGAAATGATTCCTTGCAAATCTATTAGACACGTATGCTATGCAAGTCATGCACTGAGTCTCACAAGTCAATAAGCAGAGTGTCCACCAGGATAGATGAGCACTTCTAACAGGCCTGCTGTGATTTAGATGGCAAGATTAAAATGGTAAAACATTAAATCTGGTCTGATTAAGGCTGGGAATTTGCGTGTTAACTGAGTCGATGGTCACTCACATATTTGATGAAGATTCATTTCCACTGCTGTTTTAATCGATAGACTATGGGCATTTTAATTAACTTTCACATAAAGACGTCATAGCAGCAACAAGGACAAGTTTATTGTTTGTGATTAACTGAATTATCAATGTGTACAGTAAATGTATTATATACAGATAGTCAAACATTATATATTATTTTAAACACTAGGTGCAAATGTTAACATTTTCAAAATGCTATGCTACGACAGACAAAAACTGAAAAGAAAAATTGATTTACATTGATTCATGCTTTTCAGAGGTTTTGTTAAATCAGTGTTTGGCATGTCTGCTTAAATGGGCCCATTTATGCTATTTTGGGTTTCCCCTTACCTGTAGTGTGTTACATAAGTTTTACTGGATGTAAATGGTCTGCAGAGTGTAAAATCCCAAAGTTCCCTCCAGAGTTTCTCTCCCACACACTCCCCCCCTGCTGCATGAAACGCCTTCATTGGACTCCTTTGTTAACTTCTGCAACATAGTGACATCAATCTGTAACACTCGCGCTTCTATTGGCTAGCGCTCCAACACATTGAACGTGATGTGGGCCGGGACATCTTTACGTTCAACTAGAGCAGACTGGGCCCTGGTTTCCGACAGAGGGTGAAAATAGGTGCTGAACCTTTTTGAACATTAAAGCATGTAAACATATCACAGTAAAGGCACAAAACAATTTTTTTAAATACATAAATACCGTAACTGAATAATCTGTAATGGCAATGATTCGCCATAAACACGTTTTCGACTAAGGTAATCCAATCATCCACAAAGAATGAAACATAACCGATAAGTGATTTTCAGTTTGGTGCAATTGACTCCTAGATATCCCATCAGCTCAAGCTCCAATTGAACCAGTGCTGTGTTTGAGGGCGAAGTAAACAGATCGATTCTGCGTCCAAGCACCTAACGGGAGAAGTCCCTCTCAGGAGCCAATCGAAAAAATCTCATGCACACTGCCAACACAGAGAGTCTGTCAAGCAGAGCCCCATGCTATGCAAATTCAAATGTTTCTGTGCAGAAAGAGTGTGTATCAGTGTGTGTAAAAATATCTCTCTTTTGGCCTGAATGCACACACAGAAATCATGGTACGATTCGAAAACTGCATACATAAAAGAACGCCTGATGTATGCATTTATTACCAAACTCAGCATTATTCAGTATAAAACGCTGCACAACAACTGCAGTCATGCCCCAGTTATGAGCAGGAACTGATGGGAACACAGCTTTGAGGGAGGTAAAGCGTCGGCTTGGGAAAAGGGACGAGGCAAGGGAAAAGCAGACCACTTCAAAGAGTGAATGTGAGCCGGTGGCTTAAAGCATGCTGATTGTACGTGACAGGGAAATCTGCAGCCGGATCTTAGCAGCCTGACCGAGCAGATGGAAATGAGATTTTTCATCACTGAAGGATATATCTGATAACTGACAAACTTTGAGAGAAATATCTTCACTGGAAAAAAACTTTTGAGGCTCAGGCTGACATGAAAGATAGCACTCTTGATGTGTGCATCAAAATGGGTCATACAGTATTTTCTAAATGTTTCTTAGCAGTTTTATAATGAATACAAGAAGTATGCAGTTTAATGTAGTAAATCAGACTGTATTGGGTGAAAATATTAATACAACATGTAATAAACAATTCAAAGGGGCATGTTGTTTATGATTTCTATCTGCAGGCAGATTGAAGAATTTTAGCATTTGGTGAATAAATGAGGACAGTTTGTGCTGAAAAACAAAAATATCTCCAGGGTTACCTTTAAACCCTCGGTTTGATTTTGGATCCATTTTGGTAAGATTCCCGGATTCATTAAGCTCTAAAAATTCATATATTGTATCTCTCCTCTCTTTAGAATTCTCTGAATGTCAATCTGAGTTTTAAAATGTGTTATTGTATAACTCGCCGTGAAACATTTTAACAGCTTAATCTGAAAATAACTGATATAAGATTAAAAGGATTAAAATAATCAGATTTTATTCGTGATAAGATGCTATCAAATCCTAATAATTGTATAAAGATAATTTTTCTGCTATGCTTCATGCATTTATAATGTTTTACATTTCCTGGAATACATTTCATTCTCTAATAACGGGAAACCCTCAATGCAGCAATGAAGTGGTCTAAAAATAATATATATATATATATATATATATATATATATATATAATATATATATATATATATATATATATATATATATATATATATATATATATATATAAAATCAAATACAATTCCATTCAGGTCTCGTTACTAATGTGGACCCTGAACAAAAGGTAATGTATTTTTTTTGTATGTATACACTCAGAAAAATGCAGTTACAGTCCTGTGACTATTGACCTGAACGTGCATGTGATGGAGTTATCTCCATCTCTGTCATCCATCAGGGGAACGTAAAGCTTTCAGATCTCACTCTGCCTGCAGCATATCTAAATATGAATACATTCACACAGCATTACATAACTGACTCTATTCATCATTGACTATTCACTCAGACCTGACTGTAACCTGATTCTAATTCTGACCTTAAACCTGAATGTGAATACTACTTAAATCAATTACGTTTCTTGACCACTGCGATGACATTCTGATAAAAAGGAGTGGAAAGAATGTAAACACGTTAAATCAATTACAACTTTAAGGTACTTGTACTCTACTGAAGTTATTCCATTGTATGCTACCTTGAACCTTTTCTACACAACATTTCAAAAGGAACTACCACTTTTACTACAGTGAAATTGTAGTGCAGATTCAAATTGTACCTAAAAATCATTTAATCAGCCTCTCAAATATGTATACTATAATAATGCATATTGCCGTTCAGATTTAAAAATGCTAATTGTATCTGAATGTATATGTAGTGTTTACATGTTGAATGCTTGGTTGGTTAATCAATTAAGTGAGTTAAAGACAATTATTCTGATAATCAATTATTTTTAAATAATATTTCTTGTTATAGCCTTAAAAAGAAAAGGGAATAATAACACGTTTTCTCTCTCTAGGTTTTTAGTCATGTCTGCCTTTTTGATAGTTCAAATCAATTATGAAAAAAACAAACAAATAATATAACATTTTGAACAGATTTTATAAAAATTAAGTATATTTTGCTGAGAATTCTTCACTTTTTAGTTTCACATGTATTACTGAATGAGTAGTTTAAACTGTGGAATTACTACTTTCACTTAAGTAAGTCAAAGATCACACCACTGTACACAAACACAGGATCGGTCCTCACATGTTCTGGGAGAGGACACGCCTTGGATCTGGAAATACAGGCTGGGAGAGAGAGGAGCAGAAGGCAGGCAGAGGTGGCTCACTGCCTCCCTCTAAATCAACACAGGCACCTCTGCTTTTTATTCCTTCAACAAGAGCAGTGCACTCCCATTTAGCTCTGCAGCAGACAATGGACTATTTATCTCCAACCTCTCCTTCTGTCTGCTCCCGGGACACATATGGGCATGTTCATTCACCCTCATACACACAGACACACACTCACAGCTCTTGATTCTATCTCTGTAAGCACAATGTAAGCATGCATTAGGAGCTACAAGTAAAAAAAGATATAGCGTTTTCCTTTTTACAGGCAACGCTTGAGTGATCTACTCCGTGACTCCAGGGCAAGTGGTTGGACACAAACACATACCTTAGCACAGCTTCCAATGGCAATGCAAGTGTGTGTGTGAGAGACTGAGTGTACAATGCATTTGTGTACAGTGTGTCTGCATGCACTTGTGTCTGGAAGGGCCTGATGGGCGAAAGAGAAGAATGGGGACAAACATAAAAGGATGATAGCGGAGAAAAGAGAAGACGAGGTGAAACGGGGAGAGAGGGCTCTCGGAGCAGAAATGCTTCAGTGCCTCTGCGGCCTGCCACCTCGTATCACGGAGCATCCGCTGACAGATGAATGCAGGAGAGCCCAATAATAGAAATACTCGAGCATAAACGCCCAGATGAAGGGGAGGGGCTTCCTTTGTGAGCTGATGCGTGAGGCAGCAGAGGGAAGCCAGAGGTCAGCGACGACAGCTACCCATCTCACTCTGCTGCTGTAAGCCTGCTTCAAGTCTGATTTATTTTTCAGCAAGACTGGGAAACTTTTTGCTTTCACAGAGCATGCTTACGTATTGTTACCAAGGAACTTTTAGCCTGGACTTATCATCCAATATTTTAGCCATTTACCCACTTTCTTTCAAAGTGCCTCTGCATTGTTTTTAAATGTGTTGCTGATGATGAAACAGAAAGTTTTTCTGATGTAAAAGCAGTTCAAAAACAGTTTACCAAAATGCCTTTGACCTAACAACAGCTCTCCATGGACATGCTACTGTTTCTATTGACTCATAATAACAATAATACCTTGTGATGTTGATTTATATCCAGATGTCTGTTTAGGTAAAAGATGGATTATCAGGCATAGGGCCCGGGGGAGATGTGGTTTGGAGTTTCCTAAGCCACTCTTTTAAATGACTGTTATTTATAACAACGATTGATTTACAGTCAAAGAGCTCAGTCAAATGACCTAATGACCCTCTCATAAACCCGATCCAAGTCCTTCAACCGAGACCTGACAATACCAAGTGCAATCCATTCTGTATTTTCAATATATATTAGTTAGTTATTTACTGTATTATTCACATAGCCTGCCCACATGGGCTTTACAGCCAGGCACTAACAACTGCAGTGATGAAATATTATGAAGTTATTATGAATACGATTAGTCAAGCTTGCAACTTCTTACACTACATTGCAAACGGAGAACTTGGTGTTTTGTCCCGGTCTCTACAAATAAAATGAAGTGAAATTATACAGCTACACAGTGCCTAAAACAATCAGTTTACCTACATTCAAATTAATAATATCATTTGATAGAAGCTCCACTTTTTGGAAGGATTTGTATTTTGTGCCCTTACTATAACATGTTTCCATGCTTTAATGTTCAAAAAGCTCTTTATGTTTCTCATACTGCCTGTGATGCAGCACCTCTTTTCACCCTCTGTCTGAAACCAGAGCCCAGTCTGCTCTGATTGGTTAGCTGGCCGGCTCTGTTCAACCGCTAAGAGATGTCCCACCGCTTAGCCTATCACGTAAAATGTGTTGGAGCGGTAGTGCAAGTGTTACATATTGATGTCACTATGTTACTAAAATAAACAAAGGAGACCAATGGTGGCGTTTCAGGCGGCGGGGGGTTACTGGGAGAGAAACTCCTTCTGGATCAATCTTTAGGATTTTAGCATTTGTTTATTTACATGCACCAAAACCTATATAACACACTACAGGAAAGTGCAAACCCAAAAAAGCAGAATAGGCCCTCTATAGAATGTGCCATTTGGAATCCCAATATTTGTTCAAAGCCAGTGGTACGTAACAAAATGTATTGTGTGTCTTTGAAGTCAAACCCACATGTAGAGTGCATTATATATTCATTGCTTATAAAGCCAAAGCCAATTTCTTTAACATTTTAAAACCTGCATGTTATGCTACTTGCTTGCTTCTTATCTCTTCTCTTGTTGGCACACTGCTGCCACAAAAGGAAATCCTTTGAAAATGTTCCTCTCAAGCAAGACTGCATCTTTGAAAGAAATAACACAATCTTCCTCTTACAAATTGTTTTATCCATGATCAATTCAAAACACTCAGTGGGCTTTTTGTTACAGCCAAACTTGGTTTGGTATGAATAGTAGCTTATGGTCGTATTTAATAATCTAAACTTCAGATATTTAACAGACTTCACAGAGCAATTTTGCTGATTTTATAATTATTTGATGAAATATAACTCTTATAATATTTAGTATTATCTGTCAAAAGAATGTTGTGCAGGCAGGTTTTCGAATGCCTCTGTCTATCTACAACAGCAGTTAACAGGCGATGGTTAACCTGAAAATGTCAAAATATAAGTACTGCAAGCATTGTGTCTCTTCCCACGGCGGATCTTTTAACTTGTTTGTGCCCAGGCGTTCATTGCGTCATGCTGTGCTCTCTCCAAGGTTTTGGTATTGTGAATGTTCAACATTTATATTCCAAGAAATGCAATGTGCAGCATTTATATGTGTTATCTAAGCCATCACAATATAGTCTAACTATAAATTAAACATTTACACTCCATTCTCCCCTATTGTACCTGATAAACTGATACAATAGGTTAAAAAATTAAGAATGATATAGTGGCACAAGGTGATGTTAGCGTTTCAGGCAGAGATGACGTCAATTGAATGCAGGTATGGGTAATAGGCTGCTGAGATTCTTCCCAGGTCTGTGTAAAGCTATTATAATAGGCGTCAAAGTGAAAGGAGTGATAAAAGGGCATTGACTGCTGATGGGAAATGAAATCCAGCTACAATTGCTTTTCAGACATAAACTGGAAGCCTCACAGTATGAAATCCTCTACCACAATATGACTGTAGAATAAGCATTACAGCACATATTCACATCCTGAATGCTGAATGGCTCCCCCACATATATCAAAAATATGTTGTTTTTGGTTGTAAGGAAGCTTTCAGTATGTTTATATTAGAGGGGAAGATGCTTCTGGAAGGTTTAAACCTGTTGTACGGTGAATGTGCAGTCCAAATATGAAGCAGGGGAACATCCACGGTGTGGCTGGGTGGATCTGAATACCAATGCCTTAATGACTGCTTTACAAATCACGATGATTCAACCCATTCTGCGCACAAAGGCAGGCAGGGCCTTGTAAAGACATCTCTCTTCCTCCCCACACCTGTAGTTCAGACACGTTGTAGAATTTAACTACCTAAATATAAATGGTCCACAAACAAATTAGCACACACCTGCGTCTCTGTCTTGCCCATTTAAAAAGGTGTTTCCTCAAGAATGAAATATATAAAGACGTAAATCCTCTGAAATCACAGAAGGCGCAGACATCAGCTGATGTTTCTGTGTAAAGGCCACATACATACAAATGTGCAGAAGTGTCCTCGCACATTTGAAGCATTGGGATTGACAAATAACCCAGGGCTACCTCTGTCCTCAATGTTGCAAGTCATTTAGAGTCAGGTTGGAGCTCATGTCCTCGAGGAGAGATGAAAAGTAATCTGACCACTCATCCATGTTCTGGTCAACATCATGCAAACAGCTTCTGACCCCTTGAAGGTATATGTTTGTCAAAAAATAGATAAAAGAATGCATACATCAGTAAAATCTACTTAGCAAAAAAAAGATTGTATGATGAATAGAACATGTTATGTGCATATTCATATTTTCTATTTATTTATATGATTAGAATTGCAACACAGGTTCAGTTTGAGTAAGATTCAGATAAGCTGTTAGCTCATTTGAAAGGCGCCCTATTGTGCTCATTTTCAGATCATAATTGTATTTTGTTCCTCTGCTGTGACATGTCTCCATGCTGTAATGCTCAAAAAGTTTTTTTTTTTTCTCATACTGCCTGTGCTGCAGCACTAGCCAATAGAGGTGCAGGTGTTACATAGTGAAGTCATTATTTTACGGAAGTAGACAAAGGAATCCAATGGAGGCTCTTCAGGTAGGGGGGGGGGGTGGGAGAAGACTCACTCTGGAGGGGGATCTTGGGTATTTTAGTAGACCATTTACATGCACAAAAATGTATATTACACACTACAGGAAAAGCATAATAGGGCCTCTTTAAACTATTAAAGTGATAAAAGATAAGGATCCGTTAGAGGAGCTACTAATGGGGGACAATCAAATATGAATTCATGTCAACCAGAACAACAAAACAAAACCACACCTTGGTTTAAGATACTTTGTTAGAGATTAAAAAAAGGATGGTGAAATGTATCTTTACCCCAAGTTGAAGAACATTCACTGTGACAACTAAGGTTATCCCTCTGCATTTATCCCTTAAAAAGAAAGAAAAGTTGTGTTCTAATGTACTGAACTACTTTTAAACTTCACTTTTACAATTTACACTGACATGAAAACAAATAGCTTTTCCCCCCTTTGCACTAACTCTTAATAGAGAACTAGCCGCTTGGGCTTTCCGGACAAGCTTTGTAGATGCATTAACAGCAGATACTTTATGTACAGAGGACTTTTTTTCCTCAGTGGCTTACCGGCGCTAGACCATGAAATGAATTAATTTAACAGCATTTTTCTTTCCCTTTTAAAGGTCAGCGGCGCAATTAAAATCAACGCACTTACAGCTATCCTTGTCCCGAGCGAGACTGAAAAATAAAGCAGCGACTGCGCACATCTACAGGTGCTAGTGGTTGGACTGGTTTTCAAGACAGAGCTTTTTTTCTCTGTATAGGTGCAGCCACATGGATTCCATGCATGCCACAGAGGTGTGTTCAGCCTGTTGACAGTGAGTAAGCCTCTCCACATCTGCCTGACAAGAATTTGTGTCCTCCTATAATCCCTAGCTCCTCTCTGACCCGTCAGTAGGCCTGTCACCGTGAGCAATACCCCGTCAGAGAGCGGTGTTGGGCTGGATGGGCGCATGGACAGATAGACAGATGGGCGGATGGATGGATAAGTGGATATTTTGTCTGTGTTCCCCCGTAAGGCCCCTCGAGTGAAACAGCAAGTCTTTTCACACAGATCAATTTTTTTTTATATGTGCAAGAGTAACACAATTGGTTTGGTTCGCGGCTGTAAGCCTGGGATATTGTGTCGAGAGTGGCTGACAAACTATTTTGTTTTCCTTGGGCTGATTTGTTCTTTCAATCTGGCATCCTTTTACTTTTAATACATTAAAAAATCTCAAACGCAAGAGGTCTTTCCAGGGCAAATGACTCACACAAATAGAAATAGAAATCTGAAATGCTGGACAGAACATTTCTTTTTTTGCAACAACAAATAATTTGTTCCCCCTTCACAAACCTCTCCACAAGTAAAATGCCTAGTTTTATGGATACGTTTCGGTGTTTCAAAAGTTCAAAGCGAAAGAAATGTGCTTGGAAATCAGAACACATTTACTCAGCCTTGTAGTGGACATCCACATCCTCTGAGACATTCAACACACAAAGTGCATTTCTTAAGTGAGTATGGGACTTCATTATTAATTTTCCCTGCTGGGACACAAACAATGAGGCAATTTTAAGTACATTTATGAGAACAACACTGTCAGACAATAGAGAGTGGGACTCCTCAAGCAAGGCTGCTGCTGTGTTTTGAGGAGCGGGGGAAACAATATGAGCTCTCCAACTCATTCTATTTTTCTTAATTGGATATCATGTGAAGTGTAAAATACAATAGAGAGGGGAGTTGGTAATTTGTGATTCACTAGCATGCAAGATTCAATTTCTCTTAATTTAATAATGTGCAAGAATGTAACCTCACAAGTGATTCTTTGTATTATTTATCATGACAGCACCAAACAAGGAGACGATAAACATTTATTACACAATACTGGTGGGAGCTAAAAATGTCATTTTCATCCTCTTTTTCTTTTCATATTTAAAATTAACGTTCAGAAGCGCTGTCTCTGCTGGCTTAGTCCACCCTGTGTAAGCCTTTACTGTTTTATTAACTGTTTGAAAGTCAAACTGTAGACAGCCACAGTGACGTCCTCAAGAAACATATTAATATTGCTAATGTCAGGCTTTATTTCAAAGTAAAAGAAATGTCGTCCTGGATACATTACCTTGAAATAAACCTCAGCTTCCCGGACGGCTTTTTACCGACTTCCACCTTCACCTGGTCCAAACCGACAGCTACGTGTGTGTCTCTATACAAATGTGTGTGTGATTGCCGGGTGATGTTTTTGGACTTGTTTGTATGAAATTTCATGCGTGGGTGAATGCCAATGGCAGGGCTGCTCAGCCAGGTATAAAAACAGACATCCAGACAGACGGTGCTCGAGGTCACTGTCGGCCAAGTCAAAACACAAACTGGCTGAGAATAATGAAGCAGAGGAGAGATCATGGTGCACTCTGCATCATCTGGCCTGAGGCACCAAAGCTCAGCTCTTACCGCCGGTGTAAAAACTAACAAATCTGTTGAGATGGTGGATTACAGTGCTTTTTTTAAGTTTGTCTTTCATAAGAAAATCATGATTTCTTTTTGATTTCATGCATTTTAATTTTTTAATAGACCTTTCTCAAAAACGTAACGGAAAAATACTTGTGGCACATTGGTTTATTTTGTGATTTATTATAAAAACTATGGACTTTAAAGTAATTGAGTTTTGCCATTAAGAGTCTTTTTTAAAGCAGAATGTCAAAGTATATGTCCTCCCTTTTTAAACAGGGGCAGAAGTAGCTCAGTCTGTAGGGACTGAGCTTGGGATCGAAGGGTTGCTGGTTCAAGTCCCGATTGGAACAACAAATGATTGATTGTGGACTGGTAGCCAAATCCCCTTCTGCACTGCCGATGTGTCCTTAAGCAAGGCACTGCTCTTCGCTTGGCACCTCTATGAAAAATGCATGTGTTTGTGCAAGTGTGTGCATTTCTGTGTATTTGTAGTGTGTACTGTAAAGTGGGAATTCAACAAACAGAGTGAAAAACTGAATTTCCCCTCAGGGATTAATAAATGGTAATTTTCTTCTTCTTCTAAATTTGAAAGCAAACTTTTTTAGTAAACTCAATACCTTTAAGTTGTTGACTCTTGGTTGGACAAAACAAGCAACTTTAGGATCTCACCTTAAACTGACAAAAGAAATCTGATAATTGATCAAGAAGACAATGATTCAAACTGAAGCACTAAAAAACGTTCCGGTCACAGATAATGTATATCAATACACAATAAGGTCCTAAGTTCCGTTAAATATTCAGCATTCCAAATAAAGTCAATAGTTATGTGAGCCAACTTGATGCCTGACTAAATTCCTTCTGCAGCACAACAGGCCTCCACTTCAGACTACAGACAACTTGAGGTCAGACACAAAAAAAGAAATAGACGGAGTCGCCGGAACTGTATAAAAATTTCAGAGGTAAAACCGCACTTTGTGAACGCATCACTGGCGATGCGTATGAAATTGCAGACACTCGGACCAAAGTGCAACAGAGCAGAGGAAAGCAAGTCCTTGTACAATGGAAGAAAAGTTGGCGGAGGAGAGAGCGTTTCGATTGAAGAGTATTACTGGCCACTTTGCAGCTCAGACAGGATAAAAGCCTGTCAGCAGCACCTGTTTGTTTGAGCACAACGACACGTTTTATTTCAGTGATGCTGACATGGAGTGTCCGCGCACACACTGAATGCATACTTACACGCAACTGACATTTAATATTAAATGAATTGCCGTGATCTAAAGATTGTGCAGGTGAATCAAAGAAGTTGTATTCCTGAGATAAACAAACCTTCAAAGCTCGCACAGATTGTAAACACATAACAGGGAAGCAGACGCAGTGGGATGTCAAACTGGTGATGGCTGTCTCTTTAAATCCACACCATAAAAACACTTTCTCAAACACTTATGTTGCTTATTACCCAAGAAACAAACTTTTTATGTTGCTTGCTTTCATGTTGGGACTTGAAACATTTTTTAAACCTGCTTTACTTGATTATAGGAATTTGTTTGCATCAGCGCAGATCTTTTTGATGTCAGCAGTTGTTTATCTTGATGCATTCAAAAAAAAGTGAAATACCTGACTCATCGTGGTAGCCTGAATGCCTAGGCCCGTCTGCTTATCCGGACATGCAAAGGCTTAGTCACTGCTCTATCATTATTTATAGCGGCCACTTTGGGGAAAGCTTCCTTCATATTTATGAGTCTGAATTAGTCAGATACGCTCAGCTCTGAGTACCAAGACTCATTGTTGCCGACTGTCTTTAAAGCTTAAACACAGTTAGACAGCTTTCATAATCCCCAGAGAAATAGTCATGACTTTAATGAGAGTTGTATTCGAGATTGCTTTTAATTAAGTTCTATAACATCTGTTTCTCCAAACCATACTTGTGCTGAAATGCACTTTATGCTTTTTATATTTGTTTTTTAAGATTTCTTATTATTATATAAGACAAAAATGTTCAGAATTATCACAAACAAATTCACAGTAATCGTCACTATACAGAGCAACAATTTGAATAAAGAAAGCTTATTATTATATTGAAAATAATAAAGAATAAATACATAAGAAATTAATCGCAGTTTAACACTTTTTTCTGCACTTTTAAAGACTGCCAGGAATGGACTTCAACCCTAAAAACTTCAATCAGTTTTATCAAAGCAGGGTTGTTAAAAATCTGTTTTTCAACGAGTAGAACTGGGGGAGATTTTAGTCAAAGAACAAGAAACCAAGAAAATAATAAGTGAAGAAATGTGTCTTAAACATTAAATCTGCTCCTTTATACTCTATCCCATCACTACCTAAATGAATAGGATGAACTCATCATAATGCACATCACATAAGATAATCCACAAGAAGAAATCAATTCATTCATTAATATACATGTTAATTAATTGCACAGCAGCAGCATAACATCAGAAATTAGCAGACACGTCCCAAATGATCATCGAGAGAACAGTCAAACAGCCTTCCACCAACCTTGTAACGTTGGATAACACATTTTTCCAAGCACACAAACACTGACTTAACAAATCCAAGACATCATCTCACATTATGTATATTAATGCGTGCAACGAATGTTTTTCATTTGATAAAGTGAAGCAGTAATTCCCGGCATCTGCACTCTCAGGGGAACGAGCCCTTTGGGAAAAGACACTATAGTTGCTCACTGCCAGCAGCAGGACAGGAGACTCCTGCTGCCACACCGAGTGCAAGTAGAGGCCAGAACACATTCACTTGCTCAAAAGAAATATATACTGAAGACGTGATCGGACTGCTGGCAGGTGAGTTTGCTCATAAAATGTGTAATGAGCAGCAGCAGTGGCAGCTGGTGTTGCAAAAAAGCAAGTAGCACATCAGAGGAGGCGGAGCATTGTGAGCTTTTAAATAAACTGCTTTATAGCAGAGGTTGTGTTGGATACGTTTTGCAGCCATATGTCCCTTTATGAGTATGTTTGTGTGACGAGGGGAAGATTTATTCATGAATCAGTCTGCAGGGCTCATCTACTAGTTATTTCAGATCTGAGTGAGCTCCTCCAGCAGCTGCGTCCACTCTGGTTGCTATGCTTACAAACTGCAGTGAAGTCATATTTTTGTGGCCCGCGAGGCTAAAAGCAGGATGGATGTGATGTTAATCAGCACGAGCCACTCTGCTTCTCCATTTTGTTTAGTATAATGCATTAAATGTGAAACATTTGCTTCATGTAATCTGATATTTTCCCACTAATTCACTCTCTATGGATCGTATCGCTCATGCCAATCTCACATCGGATATTTAAACAACTGCCAAACACTGCAGGGGCGAATTATGGGAGAAAGGTTTCTGTAATGCCAAGTTTGATGCCAAGTTTTTAATAAAATACAAACATATATTACAAAACACTGCAGTGGAAAATAGAGGTGAAAAAGTGGACTTTTTGAACAGTCAATGGATAGAAAAATAATTCCCCACAAAAAGCATAATAGGGCCTCTTTAAGACCTTGACCTTAAGAAACTTGGAAAGACATCTTCCCTTATTACCTGACATTTCATGGATGAAATTAATAATCAAGTGAAATTTGCAGATTAATCGATAATGAATGTGTTAGTTACACCCCTAGCTGTAACCATCACATGCCTTCCTCTTCCTGAACAACACCACTGTATATTACACAACAGAGTTAACCACAGCTGTTAACAACCATGGCTCGTCCATCTGTCCTTTCCCTGATGCCCCCCCCCCTCCGCCCGGGAGACTGTGTGAAGCCGTCTGTAATCAGATTACGCAGTGACTGGGGCCTCTGCATCCATCCCACTGTTAGCAACATCTGCGTCATGTGGAGAACCATGTGCATGCTGCGGGAGAGACGGATTAATGCGCTGATCTGTGTGTGTGTGTGTGTGTGTGTGTTTACAGGAGACCGAAGCATTACAGCTCTCCATTTATAGTACACTAACAGGTCCTGTGCTGTTGTGAACAGCCTGTGTTGTCTGTGTCACCTACATAATTAGGAAGATGCCATGTTCAAAATATACACACACACACACACACACACACACACACACACACACACACACACACACACACACACACACACACACACACACACACACACACACACACACACACACACACACACACACACACACACACACACACACCACACACACAACACACACACACACACACACACACACACACACACACACACACACACACACACACACACACACACACACACACACACACACACACACACACACACACACACACACACTACAAGCAGCAAGGCTAGGCAATATACAATATGAGGTATGACAAAGTTATTAGGTTTTGCAATACCATCCTCAGTGATGTATTGTTTATTCAGTCATCATAAAATTGTATACACACACAGACAATAAATATGTTTTGGTAATGACCAAATGAGAGGAGATTATCTTTGAATAAAAGCTGCTGCTTCAAACAGGGTCATTACAATGCAGGCTTAAATAACATCAGATGCAAACACAGAAAAAGGCAAATATCATTAGATGCCATTACAGCCTGGAAATTATCAGAAATATCCTCATATTTACCACCAAGCCTGACCCAAACAGGAGAGTGCAATTACATAATCAAAAAGAGAAGAGAAGTATATGGTAATTAAGAATAAGGCAAATATATGGATATTGTGATATGAGTCTAGATATTGTCTTAATCTTTAATATTGTCCAAGTGTTGTCTATTCCTCGTTTTGTCTGAAAGCCATCACATGCCATCACAATATTAAATAACACCACAGGCAAACACAGAAAAAGGCAAATATCATTAGATGCCATTATACTCTGGAAATGAGGAAATATGTCCTTATATTTGATCACCAAGCCTGACCCACGGGAAAGGGCAATTTACATAATCATGGAGAAGAGAAGATAAGAGAATAATTTGTTCATTTAGAATCAAGGCATATTAGGCAAATATATGGATATTGTGATATGAGTCTATATATTATCTAAAATGTGTATATTCTAATATAATCTTTTCTTGGTTTTAGTACTGCATTACTATCAAGTATTATCATTTTCTCAACGTAAAGGACTGACATTTTATTTTATTTGTATTTGCTTGTCTAGTTATAAAACATTTATTACATCCACATTATTAATGACAATCATTGGGTAAATGTAGGGTTAGGGTTAGGGTTAGAGCATTAGGAAAAGTGCTATAAAAATCCAATGTATTACACCAATACGACCATCATTTGTCTAGAAAAGATTTGTATGTCTTTTTATTTTTAGTATTTTGTTCTATGCCCCCCTTGTTTGAATAAGTTGCATGTACACCCCCATAACCCTGGTCGTGTTTATCTTCTTACTCTATGTTATAGCATGTTTGAAGGTCAGTGAGGCCTGCCTCTGTTTGATTTGTGATTTCACTGTTAACTACAGAAGGCTTACAGAGAATATTGTATTGTCTATGACTGTACATGTGAAAAGCTGAATACAACAACAAGAAAATCCAATATATTATTATTATTAAATATTTTGTGAAAGCACCAATGCTCAACCATGAAATATCGTTGCAATACTGATATTTGTTAAAAAATACTGTCATGTTTGATTTTCTCGACATCGCACAGCCCGATCCAAGATACCTCTGTTTGGCAGCACCCATTGTACCCCATGCTCCAGTGTCATTCATCATTGTGTCATTACTAAATCAGGATCTAACAGGTCTTATCTAGCACTTGCACGTTCTGAGGGCAGTATGTTACAGGTGAAGCAGCGGCGAACAGAATGCACTTAGATTATCTCCCTGTTGACAGAAAAGCACAAGAGAGGGCGCATCCTGGCGATTAGGTGCGCTGAGATAACCATGAGGCCCCGAACGCATCTCGCTGTGCAGCCTCTGGGAGCAGCAGATGTTTGTGCTCCTCACCTGGCAAAGGGGCTCTGCAGTCACTCAGATCCCGCCTGCCACCGCCTGGCCTGATCCATCCTGCCACGAACCTAATGTCTCATTGGCATTCAGTTACACGCCTGCAGCAAGCAGCGAGTGGAAAGCTTGGCGCTAGCTCACCGCTATTAAGATTCTACAAAGCCAGCCGTTCCCCTGCCGCCGCAAGCACAGAGAGAATCACACGCCCCAGGAATATTAAAAGATCTGGGGAAGGGATGAGCGAAACAGCTGGGTTAGCCAGCCACACTGACAGGAAAAATTAAATGTTGGTGTCATATTTGAAAGCTGTGATACTCAGAATGTTTATGAGTGCTAAATCAGCCTATGAAAATCATTTACTTCAAGTGGCTAAATCACCAGTGCAAACACATAATCGCACTGGCCTCAGTTACCCCCTCCATCCCACCCTCGGTCATCTGCAAAACCACACCGTGACGACTTCATGATGAGCTGTATTACTGGCAGGCCTCCCATCCTGAAGCTCAGAGAGGCAGCAACCCCACCGGCCCCCCCTCACCCCTGCATGTGTATGTCTGCCTATCAACATCCCCCCAGAATCCTAAGCCGCTTCCTAATCATCCTTTGAAAGAGCAGACTAATTCAGATGTCAAGGCCCATTACCTGTGAGCTTTCTGGAGGTGACCTGAGCCCCAATCTTGCAGTGATAAACAGCAGTCGGAGGATAATGCACATCTGGATAATAGGAGAGTGGGGAGTGACAAGCTGGCCAAGTGTGCAATCACTGAACGCAGCTCATGCGGGGGGGGGGGGGGACTATGGCGTGTAGCAGTCATCGTTGCATGAAGATAACGTCCTTCATGACAGTGCTGGGTCAGTCAGCCGCCGTATGGCTGCTGTGCCTGTGGTTAAATAAACAAGGCGCTCAGACAGAGGAGTGACTGCTCACCAACTGTCCCCTTCAATCTTCTCTCAGACACTGACAGACACAATGTTCAACCAAGAGACAACCCACAAAACATACACACACACACACACACCGGAATTCAGATTATACAGGATGTGACTGGTGCACTCTGGAGCAAGAAAAGTGTTAAAAATAAATAAATCACATTACAGATAAACACTAAGATTGTAGCTATATCCCATACGGACATATTTTGGGGATTTCTTAGCTTCTGTTATGATCCTATTTTGACGATTACATATTTAAGGGGTTGCGGTTTCCAGGGGGATAGCGTGATAAGACTTAATCCCTTTTTATTATAGTATCAGCTACAGGGATTTTAGGACCAAGAATCTGGACAACTTCTGTATGGGTACACAACTCTATTGTAGATGTATGATACATTTAGAAAAAATTTATGAATGACATTAACATTTCTATCACAGATATAAAAAATGACAGATATCTCAAAGATATAACCATGGGCAGATGAACAGAAACTAGCTCTCCACACAGCAGGCAGAAGGAACAGTGGGTAATGAGGGCAGATAGGATGCAGGTCAAAGCAAAAAATAACCACTTTCTATATTCATTACTCCTCGTCTATTCAGTCGGCAGTGAAACCCCCCCCCCCCAACTACACATTTGCATCCACTGTCCTATATATAACTAAAATGCAATAAATTATTTTATGACCCTCCTTATAAATACATATTTACTGGGCCATGTTTAGAATTAGTCATTATTTTATAATGTGAGCGCTAACAGGCATTTCAGACGACAATGCAGTCTTTAATTGGAGTTGGACTGAAGCCACAGAGAAACAACAATTCCACAGAACATCCCACTGAAAAAAATAAAAGCACTATCCCAGAGGTAATTCAACATACTGTCAACACTAGGGATGGGTATCGCGGACCGGTACTAAGTCAGTACCGGTAGCCGATTGGACGGTATCGGTATACCGTTAAGCCGCTGGACAAACGGTGCTGCTATCGGTATATGAATACGCTACTTCCTTAGTTTAAACAATTCTGGTTGGTTGGGAACCCTCATCCCGTGTGACGTATCCGGTTTGAGTACCCCTCTGATTCGCCACTGTGAATGCCACTCGTCATCTCTCCTAACAGCGCTCTTATTATTGTGAGACTCCCGGGGGCAGACGCAACATCTTGCAAGAAACAGCGTCTCAAGGCTTCTTAACATTTAACAACCTATTAATGATGCATACCCACTTAACGGGAAGAAACTCAGCTAACAGACGATATTAACCATTTTACCTACACGCTACTTTAGCACATAACTGGCAAAAGCGATATTTTCTACATCATGTTATCTGCAAAAACGACATATCACATGAAAGCTGAGATTCCACAGATTCCATTGGTATAAGTCTCACCACCAAAACTCACTGAACTAGCAGCCAGGAAAGAGCAAGAAAACAACTTCACTTTACGTAGCCATGATGATAATTATGTCTTACCTTTGCTGTTTTGTGATCAAAAGTTGTGTTCAAGGGCATAAAAACGGTTAATCCAATGTGTCTGTGTAATTTTAAAATGATTACTGATAATCCATCATTACAATTATAAATAATAAACGCAATAAACGGATTATAATGGTTAGCCGACCGGCGACCGGAGCTTCCGGTTTAGGAGGTGCGCACGCAGCGTCTCGTTTTAACTGAATAATGGTCATGTTTACATGGATTCATGAACTGCCCCTAATTACCGCCCCCTTCCAGAGACACACTCATACCTGCGCTGCTTGGTATGACATTGAAAAAGTTAAATTAAATAATAAATAAAAATAAATTACAATAAAATGACTGTTGTTTAATCTTCACATCTTGTAATCATGTCTATAATTTTGAGCACCAAATTATTGAAAAGTATCGATAAGAGTATCGAAAAATATCGGTATCGATAAGGGTATCGAAAAATACCGGTATCGATAAGCAGTATCGGTATCGATAAAATCCTAACGATACCCATCCGTAGTCAACACCATAATTATATTTATATGCTCAACACCTTTATGGCCAATGATACTGTAAGCTACTATAGACGATACAATTAGAACATGTTGAAGAAGCACATTTCCATAATAGGCCATGTAGCCTAGATTTCAGTTGGGAGATTATGTTGTTTGCTTGCGTTAGTAGTGTATATTGACTTACATTCATTTCCTAGAGACTTCCCCAATCTCTAGCCATAATCCTTTCTTTCCTAAAAGTTATAATTGTTAGATTTCTCTTACTTCAACATGACCCTTTCCTACCCATATCCTGCTTGGAAATGGCAAAAGTAAGCAACTATTTATTTCCCAAATTTCCAATATCTAATAACATTTTATGTATTTGTTCCTGTTACTTATGGTCTGAAATATGTATGGGAGATGTTCTTAATATAAAAAAAAGTAGCTATCATCTACACCAGGATGTGTGCAAGTGCAATTTCATGTAAGAGTAATGATAATTTTCCCAATAATGAGGACATATTATGCTCTTTTTCAGGTCCATATTTGTATTTTGTGCCTCTACTGTGACAGGTCTCCATGCTTTAATGTTCAAAGGTTCCTTATTGCTCTCATACTGCCTGTGCTGACCCACCTCTTTTCACCCTCTGTCTGAAACCAGAGCCCAGTCTGCTCTGATTTGGTAGCTGGCTGGCTCTGTTGCAATTAGTCAACCGTTTAGAAATGTACCGCCCCTTGGCCTATCACCTACAATGTGTTGGAGCGATAGCCAATACAAGCGCAAGTGTTACATAAATGATGTCACTATGTTATGGAAGTAAACAAGACGTCCAATGTGGGAAAGAAACTCCCTCTGGAGTGAACTTTGGGATTTGAGCTTTTGCAGACCATTTACATGCACATAATAGGGCCTCCTTAACTAACCCTGAAAATATTCTTCTTCCATAAAATGTAATGACTTATTATATAGTGACATTTTTCCTCAAAATTAAGTTGAGTCCCCACAATGTGAATGTGTAAAAAGCTGTGTCCCCACAAACACATAAATACAAGTCCACCCACACACACACAAACAAACAAATGTATCTCTCATTAAACACTGCAACTATGACCTGTCTACCAGCCACTCCCTTGGCATGTTATCACTATAATATGTCCTGACTATACACCTCACAACTTCCAGTACTCACACTGTTACAAAAGATCGTAATGTATTTTTTCTTTTGTATGCTTAAACATTTATTTCTATAGGTGGCCTGAGGACAAACGATATAAGGGATTGCCTTCCAGTTCAGTGAATTTTAAGAGAGGTATGGATGATTAACCCATTAACGTAAGTTTTACAGCCTTTTTTCTTATGTGTTAGCAGAATTCAGCAGTGACAAACTGACTTGATTATAAAAAAAACAGTTAAGGCTTACCAGAAGATGCAATTCATAGCGTCTTAAGATGGTTGTTTGGAATGGGATGAAATAAAATATAAATTGTGATTTGCATGCTGTACACACTATTATCGAACTGAATATAAATCAAAATGAAAAAGTTTTAAAACTGCACACAGATTTCACATCTACAAGGCAATCATAGTGAAACACACTTACAATCAGTTTCAAAAATGAGTTCCAACTCCAAACCAACATATCAAGCAGGCTGTTTACGTTGCGATCAATGTAGGTGCTGCTGGAGTGTGCCAGAAGAGCAGCGCCAATTGGATTAAAGTGGGAATAATGAGAGTGTGCTGGGGACCAGGAGCCATGCATTGCTACCACTCTAATCTAATATCACCATTCATCACGCACACACACAGTCACATGCACATCAGTGAAATAGCCAGCTGTAGTATGGATGAATTATTGAGGACTTGGAGTAGGGTTGGGAGCAACTTTACGCTCGTTTGTTTTGTAGTTGTATTCTGCCTTCTCCCACCGACCCCCCGCCTCCCCCCACACACAAACACGCTGCAAGGCATGCGAGAGTGGGCTCTCAGCTAGGTTGCTCTGGGAGGTCGGCAGCTCTGCTTTGTAACAGCGTCATGGGATTATTGCATAACAAAAAGTAATGAATGCTGGTATGGAGTCTCGATTTTGTTGCCAATAACAAAAGTAAGTCTTGTTTTTGGTGCAGTATGACATGTTTAAAAGCACTACACAAATACTAATATGCAATAATTGTTTCACTCTTTATGTTCTCCAAAGACTAAATTCAATGTTTATCCCTTTAGATTCAATTACCAGTCAGACAGGTCGTAAAAAATATGATTTTGTCTCACAGTTTTAATTTAAATTATGTATCAAGATGGAGATTTTGCTATATGTACTTTGTGAAATATACGCATCTGTGTGTGAGTGTGAGTGTGATTGTGAGTGTGAGTGTGAGTGTGTGTGTGTGTGTGTGTAGGCAGCAGCACTTCACTACAAGTCTGCTGACAGCTGCCTCAGGCACACATGGGAGATGCTTGATGGAAGTCACAGAGGACAAACAAGCTATATACCAACAAAATGCCTTGTAGGATGATATAGCAAAAGGCCAAAGAATTTAAAAGAAATCATGTATTGGTTCCAAATAAATACTTAAAAAGGACAGACAAATAAGCATACTCTTATTTCCACCTATTACAATTTATTACAAGGGCTTTTGGTTAAGGGATTTACACATTTGCACAATAATTATGTAATCAAAACCTAGCGTAGTCACCACAAGAAAGACGATATTCAATAGCATTCTATCCTTCTTATTGGAAGTAACCGGGGGAGGGAGCGTGCAGAGAGACAGCTATGAAAGTCAGAAAGACATTAATGAGACGAGTTAAGTAGGCTGAGGAGATCCAGCATTGGAACGACACTTCTGCTAATTGTCATGCTCTGGCACTGTGGCAACCGCCTTGGATTTTACAGTTTGACAGTCTTTGCTCAAGTGTGCAGCACAAACAAACCACGCTGGCTGATGAGTGTGGTGACATGCCAGTGACACGGTGCTGTTAACAAAAAAGGGGGGCTTGCGATCAAGTAATTTTGCTGCGCTTCTCATCTCAAACACTGGCAGAGGTTAAGTATCCTCACGGTGAAGACGGTGAATAAGCTTTATGGTAATTATTTTCCAATCTCTTTTTGGTGTTTCCAGGTATAAAAGTCTTGCAGAGACATAAAACGTGCTTGTGGTAAATAATCCATCACATTGAACCCTATGCCAATGTGGCAAAATTAAGTTGTCATTGTGCGAAACTGCAGTTGTGATCTATGCTTTATTGCCACACATAAGACATAACTAACTCACAATAAAATAATTAAAAAGGAGCCCTATTATGCTAATTTTCAGGTTCATATTTGTATTTTGTGCCTCAACTGTGACATGTTTACATGCTTTAATATTCAAAAAGAGACTTTAATTTTCTCATACTGCCTGTGCTGCCACACCTCTTTTCACCCTCTGATTGAAACCAGAGCCCAGTCTGCTCTGATTGGTTACTTTGCTGCCTCTTTTGTGATTGGTCAACCGCTAAGAGATGGCCCGCCCCTTAGCCTACAAGGTTGCATACAAGGTGTTGGAGCACTAGCCACGTAAGTGTTACGTAGTGATGTCATTATGTTACTGAACTAAACAAAGGCGTCCAATGGAGGTGTTTCAAGCAGGGAGGGTGAGTGTGTGAGAGAGAAACTCCCTCTCCGAGGAACTTTGGGATTTTAGCCTTTGCAGACCATTAACATGTACAAAAAACATAAATAAAAACACACCACAGGAAAGAGGAAATCCCCCCAAAAGCACAATATGGCCTCTTTAATGGTATATATTAGTGCTGAAAAATATACGTTTTTTTATTGTCATTACAATATGAAGTTACAGCAATAAACACAATGAGAAAGACTGCCATACTGCAATTAGGGATAATTTGATTTGGTTGAAAGAGAAAATCATAGGACATGGCACTTTAATCTAATGTAACTAATGCTTTTTTTTGGTGCCTTTTGTATTCAGAACAATCAATGTCTTAAATAAAACATGTTGGAAATAACTATCTTTCAGTCTTTTCAATTCAGCAAGCATTTTTTTCTATATATATATTTTATTCTGGCAAGTCATATCGTTATCTCTATATTCAACAAAGCAATCGCATATTTTTCTCCTATCTTGCAGCCGTAGTATTTACCTAAATGAAGGTTACTATTGAGTGATTTTCAGGACTGTAGTAAACTGAAAAAGGTAATGGCCTGAAAGGTAGGAAAAACACATTGAGCCTTCAGGAAAGTGATCAGCTGTAATATACATTATTGCAATTAATGGGCTGAAACATGCAAACACACCGGTATGGTCCTTTAGGCTCCTCCATACACAGAAGGTGCACATTAGAGCTGTGGAGTTTCAATAAATACAGCAGCAGAGGACTGCCTGATGCAATATTTTGCTTATATTTCATAAAAGTCTTTGCCAAGTTTCCTTTTATATTCCACACTGTAAATTATGAATGAGGCACCTGAGAATATACTACCACCTACAATTCATTGCGTGTACGGTAATAACTTTAACTACTTTTTTGTATTTATCCAAGGGACGCCTGGCCTAGAAAGCACAGTTTTAGAGAACATACAGTAACATGCAGACTGGGCAGCGGTGCAATTAAAATCACAAAAGAGGCACAAACTATAAGAACCAAGCCGTCTATAATCCAATAGCAAAACAGCAGGATCAGTGCCCAAACATAAACCAATCTTAGCAAAAACCAAACCTACCCGGCATCTTATTGAGTGTGCATGAAAAACAGTCATAATCACTTCAAATGTAGGCCTACTTGAAAAAAGGCTTAAATTATTATGAGTTATGTGCCATGATATGAGCAGCGTACGTGAACGCTCCCCTCTCCATCCAGCTGAAACATCTCGAAGGCGCGAACAGAACAGATGTCTTCAGTCATTCGACCACTCTCCCAGCTGCTGGGTTCTAACTCTCACCATCAATCCTCATTCTTTTGCAGCCGACTACAAATCTTTTTACAGTGACAAAAGCATCGCCTGTCAAGAGGATGATTTCACTGAGAGGCACTTCCTGATATGAGAGGTGCATTAATGAGATTAACCCACACACTATTGCAGTTTCATTCAAGGTCTTTGGGACTCATGTCTATCAGCTTTCTTCTTTATTGGCGTGATCAGCAGGTAATAGAAAATATGGTGATGTGTGACCAGAAGCTGACAACCCAAATTATAAACTAGAGCAACATGTTGTTTTCAATTTCTCTTTTACTACAGCATTCAAGGTAATTAAGAATCTGCCTCTATAGCTTACGGAAACAGATGAATGATGCCATCCTGCTGACTGAATACACTCTCATTATCACATTAACAATTATAAAAAATTACTATTAACTCCCAATAAAAATGCTGTTATCTCAACAACCCCGAAGGTGTTTGAGTTTATTAATTATTTACAATTGTAATTAAATATACCTGCAATCTGGTGACTGGTTAGATTTCATGATCATATTAAAAAAAAAAACCCCAGCTGTCTGACTGAGACACAAACAGCTATGACTCTGCAGAGCAACGCATTTAAAAAGAGGGCTTGTATACATGCGCTTCCACATTCACATAGCAAATTTAAATCATCAAATGAAAGCGTGCTTCTAGCTGCACTGTGTTACTGCACTGAGGAATTATTCATTTGATGTCAAAGACATCATCCATTCAGCTGCAGATACATGGCTACAGGTTGTATGTATGTTTTGATTGCACCGTGATTGAAGCTGCAAACATATAGGAGGCACAGCAGAAAATAACCGAGCAGCAGAAAAAAAGCAATTCTGGGATGCCATTCATGAAGCTTTTCATCACGCATCTTTTTTTCCTCCGATTCTTAGCTGGGGGTACGGGCACACATAGATTCCTGTACTGAGCACAGAGCCGGGCTTTTAATAGAGGCATCTCACAGCTTAATCAAAGATAAAATGGAAATTAGCACCTCACGGTACATTGTGAAGTCTTGGTGTAGGTGTGAACCTCCTCCTTTCCAACAGTAAAAAGGTATCTAGGATGTATGCATGTGAGAGAAGCCTCTTGGCGGCCCGTGGGGAGTATATGATGCGCCAGAAGCAGAAAGTGAGTGCTGTGTTCAACTCTTTCAGTTTCGATCAATGGCTCAGATAGATAATAGCCTCCATAGAGACTTGTATCTTGCATCCTGTCTCCCTATCGATGCCTCAAATCCCCATTTCTGGTTTTTGCACCCTCTCTATACAGAAACAACTGAGATGTTGACTTTAATTAAATGTATTGTGTCAACAGATTTCGCATAACTGTAATAATAATATTAAGTTTAAATAACGGTTCAACTTAATATTATTGCTTTTAACTAACCTTATACAGTTATGTGAAATGTGGTGCCATAATACATTTAATTAAAGTCAACGTTTCAGTCTTTTTAGTACAACCTCTTCCCTGCTAGCTCCTCCCAGATGTCAGCAGCAGGAGCAAAGCGCACCAGCACCAGAGGGCAAGGCAGGCGGAACACAAGAGGATCTTGGGAAGAGTGCAGGGCGGGGGGACATCTGGTAGACCCAGAGAGGCTGTCCGTCGCTGCCGGGGCGCCGTCATGTCAATCGCAGATTCCCGGGTTTCCTGGTAACAGCTGATCCTCCAGGCCAACTGCCTCCATCAGGCTGTAGCAAATCCACTCGCTAACTCAATTATGCAAGAGGTGTGAATTAAACATGAGGCTTCCACACAGGGATGTATACACACACAGCGCAGACGTACACACATGCACAATATGTAATCATACAATATAACAACCCCATCTGTATGCTAGCGCCAGGGGGGAGTTGTGAGGCAAACAGACCCATGCAAAGCTGATCCACATTGGTTGTAACATTACATACGGCAGGAAATAGGCCAAACAGGTAAGAGTGACAGAGAAGGGAAAAGGTGATGAGGATTTTTACCATCTCTGCCACCTATTAGTTCCCTGTGAGATTTAAAGAGGGAAAAAAGAGCCTTGTGTGGGAGTTAAGCCTGGAGCCAAAGGCAGAGCCGATTTTTCTCCCCATCTCTTTTCGTCTCTCCCTCTGTTTCTTTGTGTTTCTCTTTCCCTGCCCTTTATTAATCATCCTTGGTTAGTAATGGGTAGCCACACACACACACACACACACACACACACACACACACACACACACACACACACACACACACACACACACACACACACACACACACACACACACACACACACACACACACACACACACACACACACACACACACACACACACACACACACACACACACACACACACACACACACACACACACACACACACACACACACACACACACACACACACACACACACACACACACACACACACACACACACACACACACAAATCTTGGCAAACATGTTCCCCTCTCATCTCTTGTTTGCGTAGAAAATATGTCAAAATCAACACAATATTTATTAAGAAAATACAGGAAACTCCTAGAAAAAGACCAAAAACACAATAAGTAGGCGTGTGCACATCTGATCTTGAGGGATCCTGGCCTGAGGTGGGACTCAGCTGCTGCTGATGTAACCTTTTGCACTCAGATGTTGTTTAGACATTCCAGCTCCTGCATACAAGCAATGTAAGGCCATCTCCATCACCAGTAAACAGAACCAGCTGCTTCAGACTTTCGCAGCTATTGGACATTATTATCAGAGTGTTTGGATGTTGCAGCCAGCATCTTTGGAGAGCTAGATGCAGAAGGACAAGGGGCTGCAATTCTGGCTGATGTGGCCAACGGGCAGCGGAATAACAGAGGAAGTAATTAGGCCTTCTTTTTATGCATGTAAGTGCACTTAGCCTGGAAGGCTCCAACTGGGCTACATGCCATTATTACCATTATCACTACTCGATCTCCCTGAGAAGGCGGTGAGAGAATGGGCCAATTAGATGGCATGGGACCGAAGGAGGTTTACAGTGGCAGTCTTTGATATCATCTATGGGAAGTGTGCAGGAATTTGTATTTTGTTTCAATGCACATTAAAGAGCACTTAAGACCATCATGTAAATGTGCCAGATTTAGCCAGAGGCACATTTTCCTCTGCAGTCCCTGGCAGGTGGAAAACAGATCACATGGATGGAGCTTAACTCACTTTATTTACCTTTTGATCAGATTTGGAAATGGTTTAGTGAACTTAATCTGGCATGTATGGGTTGATATACCATAAGGAGACAAATACACCTAAATTATAGAGGAAGGAGTAAGAGTGGATTTGAATACTAATAAAGGATGCTTTTCCTCAGGTGATCACAGATTGGATATACGGGCCCATGTTTTTGTGTATGATTATGAGGATTGTGGTGTTTGGTGGGTGCCACCGCCACATATCACAACGTTAATTTTACTAACAGGTGGGGCTCAGGTGACACAGCAGCAGGAGGAAGCGTTTGTAAAAAGAAAGCAGGAGACGCACCTGGTTTGACCGTCTTCAGGCGGATCGGCTCCCGAAAGTGACGGATGACAGCCAGGGTGTCGCGGTTTGTAAGTCCACTGACGGGCGTCCCGTTCACCTCAAGCAAAACGTCCCCGTAGTAGGGCAGCTTCCCGACGTGACACACCAGCACGTCCAGCTTCATCTGGCCCAGGTATGGGAACTGGCCCAGCTCTGCTCCACCCAGAACCTCCACCACGGTGCCAAAGTCCCCCAGGTTCCCCCATGACACCGCGCACTCCACCACTTTACCGGACCAGTGTTTCTTCTTCTTCAGTGTTCTGGACATGGTTACTCCCTTTCACGAACAACTAAACGGTCTAACAGTGTCCTCGGTTTGCTGCTGTTAAATGAAGGCGAAGTGACGCGGCCTAATAAACCTTCCTGAGATATTCTCCAGAGCTTCTGCTGAGGGGGATTTCATCTCCCTGACATTTCGGACGCTGCTTTTCAACCCGCGAATCTGCCGCTGAGTGTTGTCATCCCACGGTGTGCGTACAGATGTCTGGGAAGCAATAATTCCAAGCGCTCCTTGTGCGTAAAACTGCAGAGTTGATGGCGTCTAGATGCTTTTTAAAAGGGAATAATTCATGCCATGCTCTCCGTCGCTACTCTGGAAGCACATCCGCGTCTCCAGATGAGCCTCCAGACGCTGAGTCGTCAAAACTAAATGTAAATAGAGAGGATTTTACTCACTCGGCGGTGGATTGTGTCGCTGAAATGTAGTGCGTCAACGAGAAATCCCTCGTACCTGTGGGCAGGCTGAAAATAGACGGGCGGCAGCGATCACCGGTTGGCGGTTTATGCTGTGGAGATCCAGCCCACGGTGACTGAGCCGTGAGACATCTGCGAGGAGCGTTTGTCTGCTACAGGTTTGAACACACCTGGCACCGCCAGCAGAGAGGCTGCCAAGCTCCGAAACGCCCCTTTTACGCTCAGCAGCAGCGGTGTGGAGGAGACGCTCGTGCTGGCTGGCTCCATCCTCTGGTGTGTTGTGGTACTAAATTAAAAAACATATTGTGTGGGCCCAGGAATGTTCACTCTATCTTATTGTTAATTTGCGTAAAAATAAATACAATCTGGAGATGTTCTTTTGCATTTAGCTGTCTTGAAAAAAAATACAAGAAAACAAAGACTACACCACTGTTGTACAATATGTACGTAGTTCGAATTATTATTATTACTGGCAGCCTTCTTAGTTTGACCATTTTAATATTGCAACAAGAATCTGTAAGTTACTCTGTGAAATATATGTTTTGACCACTGTTTACATGTCACACTTAATTTATTTTATAAATACGGGTAGATTTCAAAGTAGAAATCTAACCGGATTTCTACTTTGAAAATTGAAAAAAGTTAGATTTTGTCTTTAAAATATTATGTGCATGCCCTATAATAGTGCTTTATTTCTTTGTCTCTATCTTTACTTTTGATGTAACATTGTACATGACCCCTCTGTGGGACGAATAAAAGGATGCTGATACTGATTCTGAAATCCAGGCAGATTTACATGAAAGACTAAGTAAAAACATGCAGAGCATGACATCCCTAACATTAGGCGTGCAGAACTAATGGCACCTAATTAAGACATAATTTGTACAAATTGAGGTAACTATATTTGGAGATGTTGATTATAATAAGTGTCTCCCCAGCGCCACCTAGTGACACAGTAAGAAATCAAATCATGTAGTGCTCTGATTCACCCCTCCTCAGCTCTTTGATTTCCCCTTGAATACCTACATGACATCACACTTGGTTGCATTCAGCTGCGTTTATCCATGCATGGCCTATAGGAAGAGGCTTTAATTGATTTGCTCGGTAATTATCAGTAGACTGTTACCCAAGGCTTTGTTTTCCAAATGTTTGAACAGAACATGCTTAGAATAGCCTGTTCATGAATGGATATTTAGCATACATAGGTACAGTGCAGTGAATCTGACCTTTTACATAAGGCAACATTCCACCTACATATATTCATGGCCTGGGAGCACAGGGTTCACATACATTTACATGAATGTGTGTGTGTTGGTATCAAACTGTTACATAACCAGTGGTGGAAATTACATTTACTATTTTGACATATTTTTACTTTACTTGAGTATTTCAATTTAATGCGACTTCATACTTATACTCGGCTAAATTTCAGAGACAAATATTGTACTTTTTACTCCACTACATTTATATAACACTCATAGTTACTATACTTTGTACATAAAAAAACATACATGGTATAATGCAGTACTGTACCACTAATCTATAAAGTATTTCACATATCTAAATTGCTCCATTGACAAACTACAATACTGAAATGCTCTTACATGTATAAAAACAGGATAATATAATACAAATAATAATATAATACTATGAGAATTAAGTACTACTTTTGATACTTGAAGTACAATGACCTGATAATACTTATGTACTTGCTATTATTCTGAAATAGGTAATTGTGCAGAACGAGTACTTTTACATGTTGTACGTTAAGTATATTTGTGATGCTCATACTTTTGTAGTTTTACTTAAGTCAAATTTAGAAATCAGGACTTTTACTTGCAATGAAATACTCTAAGACCGTAGTATTCGTACTTAAGTAAAGGATCTGAGTACTTCTTCCTACACTGTAACAATGTAACAGCTCCTTTGTCTGATGCTGGTTTCATGATAAATGTAACTGGAGCTTGATGATGCAAAACTGAAGGCGTATGGAAGTTGAGCTTTGGAAGTTAATTAATCTTTGTAAATGTCACTTCATCTCTGGAGATTACCAGCTGTGTTTCACAGCTATTATTCAATAATGCTCAGTTTGCTTTTTGCGATTACACGGCCAATACAGCATGATATATTTGGACAGTTTTAGGCTAGTTGATTCACATGACAGTCTTATGTCAACACCATATAGTCGAGTTAATTGACTATATAGCTTTCAAAAAGGAGGCAGTGAACACAACATCTGTAGTATTTATGAAGCTGTTTCTGTTCTCTGGATGTGATGCATTAGAAGTCCGTGTTTAAATACGGACTTGCCACCCTGGACGCCATGCTGAATAATTCATGGCAGTGTAGAAGGATGATTAACAATGCTATCGTGTCTTTGATGGGAGTGGAGCAGGGATCCAAACAAACTGCATACTTTGACGCACAGTCAGATCCAACTCTAATGTTTCCCAGGATTCTGCTGGATTTATGTAGGAGGGACTTTGAAAATGAGGTCTTTTTTCTTAACGTCAAGACTGGTGATGGACTAACGTTTTTTTAAGGCCCATATTAGCTGGCTTTGTGTTGGATTGACGTGACTAAATCCAGATTACTGATGGCGTGGCCTTTTAAATCGTTCCATGGTGTGCCCAGAAATCATGCGGTGGTTAAGACCCCTGTGCCTGCAATTACATGTAACCTTAATGAAATCCTGCAAGAACATTTTCTCTGTTCTCTTTTAAAAAACCCTACTCAGTAATAACACAAACCATGCCAGAAACCTGAGACAAATGACTGGATTCATTTTGGACAGAAAGGTCACTTGATAACAATCCCACATTTTGTTATTGTTTTATGAGCAATACATGAGAAATACTGTATAAACTTGTTACAGCTTATGTGAACATTTCCTGCCTTTTATGATGCTATATATCCAGGCTTGGGGAGTAATGGATTACATATAACGATTTTACATAAAATCCCCCAACAAAGAGGTAGCTGTGTTACATTACATTTTGAAGAAATATGTAATCAGATTACTGATACATTTAACAAATTTGGGAATCACTAGCAGGATAAGAATGTTACTAAACCAACAAAAAAACAGCAATTAAAACAAATATATTGTATACAAGGCAGTTTTTCCTGTTGATTAAATCACTTTGCAGAGGACACATTAAATAGTAAAAAACATCTCGTCATTTATTTTCTCTATACTTCCATTGCATTTTATTGAGGTAATCCAAAAGTAACGTAAAGTAATCAGGTTATATTAGTTCTATAGTTTCAGATTAAGTTACGGATTACATTTAAATACAGGTAAGTAGTAATTGTAACTTAATACGTTTTTAAATGTACCCTCCCAAGCCTGTATATGTCATTGTAAAATCAATATCTTTGAGCTTTGGACAAACACTTCAAATGTGTCTCCATGGACTCTGGGTAATTGTGATGAGCTTTTTCCTCTCAAGTGGAAAGCAACCAAGAAAATAATCAACAGCATATTCGATAAAGGAAGTGGCTGTATGAACTGAGAGGAGTGTTGAGGCAGACTCACGATCCAAAGCAAATTATCAGAATTCATGTTTAATGTCAGAGTAATGGCTACGTAACAAAAAGGCTCTTTAGACATGCTTTACAGAATGTACAAGTTAACAAAGGTCCAAAAATACAATTAAAAACAAAATGCAAAACTTCAACAATTTAAAAAACCAAAAAGCAGCATTGGATATCGCCAGAGCATGTACTACTTAACTTTGGTATAAAGTATAAAGGACGATCAGAGAATAAAAGCAATACATATGCACATTATGTTGTGCTGTGTTGGCAGAAAATATTGAACGGAAAATTGCTAAACGCCCCAGCGACATGTAGCTCCATTCGGATGACTTATCACTGCGGGTTTTCATTTGAATTTCTCAATCTTTCTAAAAGGGGGCACGAGGTTGACCTTGGCCAACAGTCAGAAAACATCAAGAAGACAAAAAGCGTTGAAGCAGGGAGTGTGTCAAAATAAGAGTGCAAGAGTGAAGAGTTCATATCTGCACGTACCACTCGGATGTACCGACACATAACGTAATCAATATGAACAGTAACAATAATAAGATTTTTCAGCATCTTTGATTTAGTACCCTTGAAGTGTGCGTCTACAAAAGAGGGAGAAAAGGAGATGACAAATATTTTCTTGGTCACAAATTTCAAGAGCAGTATGTCCTAGTACTGAATATTAACATGGCAGAGATAAGAAAAACAAATGGGTTGTCAGACATTATACTCACAGAGAATGACTACAATATACACTCAGTTGGCAGTTTTAAGGTACGCTTGGCTAAAACAAATGTAGTCTTATACAGCCATGCAATAATTCCTGTATTGATTATAATACAATTACATTTTTCTTCTTTTCACAGACAAAAAAGCCCTGTCAGTATAACTCAATAGAGTTCCACAAGCTACATCCACTTTAATGAAAATAATCAAAACCTTTAGATCATTAACAAAAAGAAAAAAACGTTATAAAAGGTTGGATTTATTGCAGGACTGCTGTATCAGACAGCATTTATTTTAGTTGGATTTTCCTAGTAAACTGTCAACTGAGTATAATTGGCTAATTAAATTGACCAAATATGAGTTTTAGTCACATACAGAGCCAAAGTCAATCCCATCTGAGCAATACTGAAGTGCAATAATCTAGAGGGTTTTAAGGAAAACTCATGACCTCATGACATCAAACGTGATTAAGCAAAGCCACGCTCTTCTACTGTAATGAAAGGCATCGTCAAAGCAATTGAATATCTGACGTCTGAAACAGTACAGTCTTCTGAAGCTGGCAGCGGTTTGATTACTCTCAGCTGGGAGGAAAATAACATCCATTTCCAGAGAAAATGTGTTCATTGTGTTACCTGCACACAGGTCCAAAACTGGGTCAATAAAAGGCATACAATGAATAAGCTTAAAGATACTGCAGCTTATGTCTCCAACCTCCTTGCAAATGAACTAGTAGGACATGGAATTTAATAGATAACTAGCCTTATGTAGACATACAGACATACATGTAGAAAATAACAGAATACATTCTCATTTTTCACAGTCCAGAGTGAAAACCTAGGCTAAATAAATCTACGGAAGGATCACTTTGAGATAAAACTGTGGCGATGAATCCTCACAATGTAAAACAGCATGCAGACTGCATAATGACGTCTACCTCCATTAAATTAAGTGCCTGTAAGGTATGATAAAGGGAAATCAGTGCATACTGTGTGTAGAAGCCGTCGTGTCACCTGATCGAGGTCACTGAGAATGCTTGTTGAAAAAAAGGCCATCAGATAGACAAACATGAGGGAATAGCCAGGATTGTCACATGTGCAAAGGAAATTGTACGCTTTCTCCCCAAACTGCTTATTATTACAAAGACATCAAATGAAGGAATCATCATAGGACAAAAACAAGATCAGATAAAGATGATATAGGATATATTCATATATATTTATAATATACACCACATTTTGGTGTCACTGTCTCTGGGTTTTGCATAAGGAGATACCAGATAGCATAGATTTGAGTCAGTTGGGATGGCTGCGGGAATGTGGGACGCATCTTTAATGTTCTTTCAACAATCACAAACTGCTGGTCAGGGAACTACACTTGTCCCCTTTTTACCCACTTGGGAATCGGTGATTTTGTCATTTTTCACAAAGTCATAAAGGCTGCTCCAACAGCTTTCTGTACCGGGAATGATGAGAGAACACTGCCAGTGTGACGTGCACTGGCACAACACTTCAGCCCCCCCCCCAGCAGCATGGCCCAAGGAGCGAGAGCTTGTTAAGACTGAACCATGTCTTGGCGTTCTGTCATGGCAGCCCAGACATGGCTCTTTGAAGCATACATTCATCGCCTTCTCTAGAAAGAGAACAAAGAAGAGTGGAAGAGGTGTGAGGAAAGGTTCCTGCAGAGGTGGAGGTGTCGAGGAGACGGTCAATTTAATCACTGGTCCATTTCTCCAGCATGACACAGCTGTCTCTCCACGCTGGAGAACGTTAATATGTCCTCTCGAGTGGAAAAAAAGGGAATGTAAACATACAAGAGAGCATCTTTGGCAGAATGTGAGGAGTCTCTTTGGAGGTAGAGGGTGAAGGTGGGGTTGCATCAACGAGGAGTCAGAGGGAGAGCGTGGGCGGAGTGTAAGGACCTATGAGGGAGCAGCGTGCTCCTGAGGGTTAGTCCTATTAGAGGCCCTTCTGTGGTCCTGTGTGGATTGGCTGGGAAAACAGTCCGATTCTGCCTCCCTCTGTTCCTCCGGCCCGTCGGCAGCCAGAGGGGGGGTCCGGTGCACCGTCACCGGGTGAGGGGACGCGCCTGGTGGGGCTCTCAAAGACGGATCTTCCCCTTCTCCCCAGAAGGACCTGCTGAGAGAATCTGCAAAACGAGTAAACCGACGTTAGATGCCAACATATTATCTCCCTCTAGCTGATTTTTTAACTATCACTGATTAAGTAATGATTCATGCAATATTTCCAAATGTAATCTGGTTTTAGCTTCTTAAGTGTGAGGATTTGTAGGTTTAGATTATTTATATTCATGATATTCGAAAGGCTTGAGATTTGGAAGTGTTGGTTAGACAAAACAAGCAATTTGGAGAGGTTCCTTAACACTTAAAAAAACATATACTTTTCCCTTTTTGCATTATTGGTAAACTCCATTTAAGAAGCTTGTTTTGAGTTTGGTGAAGTTAGCCAAGCTGACTTTAACACCGTTTTTTTACAACTAACCTCCATAGAGAAGATAAAGTTAGCTCTAGCCTGCGAGCTGCTCCATAAATCTAAATAGATCATATTTGGAAGATCCATATCCGATGGAAAGCTGACAGGCAGGTAGGCCATCCAGTTACTTTAGCCGGGCCGCTTTTTTATGTATTTATTGTCAAAGCATTTAATATATTCATTGCTATCGGGATGTTAAGAGCATTCCATGGAATATAACAAAAGTGTTTCTGAAGTGAATGACATACCCCACCTTTAAGTGTGATATCTCTCATATATAAAATAATGGCTTCAGTAAACTGTATATAAAAGCAAGCCAAGAGCCAACTCTCCCGAGTGCCTGCAATCTGTATAACAGCCACAGAAAAGAGAGAACATGTTCTTTCTTCAGTAGCTGCAGGAGGGTGGAAATTCAGCGTGTTATCAAAAAACACCTCAGCAGGTAGGACATGATAGTTGGCAGCTAGATTAAGGATGGTGTCACCACCTCGCTCTAATAGGTAACATTTCCAACTCTCACCATTAGCATGGTGCTCCGGGGGAGTGTGGCTGCTCAGCCTTTTGTTGTGTGGGGTGAGAAAGATGGAGGAGTCGTGGTTGCTAATGAGGCTGTCCAGTGGCGTGGCGTCGTGCTGAGCATGCTCACCGAAGCTTTCCTTCAGGCCCGGTATGGATTTGTCCAGCGGGTCGTCCTCCCCCAGGTAGGCGTAGGGACAGTACTCCCGTGTGCGAGAGTAGATGTTGGCGTTGTCGTAGCAGTCGGAGCAGATGACAAGCGGACCTGCGCCACCTGGTGAGAAAGAATTAGCAAGTGTTACTTTCCATGTGGTCGTTTTTAACGTCTGTACACGACTTTGGCGTCATTTTGAGACTCTTCGTTTGAGATAGCATGCTAGCTGTGGCAGTGAAAAAGCATTTCAAGTACACTTCTTGTTAATCACTTCATAACTATGTTAATTGCACAGAAAACATACTTAAACATGATGTAACATGTTTTGTAAGTAATTTACAAATTAATTATTGTCTAATTGTCTGCTTTCCCTTTTTGTGTTTTGTAAAAGCTATTCAAGCTGTTTCTTTTGTACAAGAGATGCCACATAATTGACTTTATAATTATAAAATCCACTTTTTTCATGGCTTAGTTGTGTCGATCATCAAATGCATCTCAGCTCATACTGCTATTAGCATCTTGTCCTGATTATTTATAGTACTTTGCATTTTGCTTTGTATTTCAATCAGTTCAAATATGGTATCAAAATTAAATTAAAATATATCAATGTATATGAAAAGACCGTCAACCTTATTACACCTTAATATGAATGCATCTACATAAATACCAGTTTAAAGAACACTTTGGAACACTTGGTATGCAGGACAAAATAAAAAAATGAATCTGTTAATAACAAATACAAACAGAAGCTGCTTGCGGGCGGACGCCCCTCACCTGCTGGGTGTCCGGCCAGGCCCTCGCGGGGCTCTCCGGGGTGGAAGCTGCTGCGGCCGGTGAACAGAGAGCCGACCCTGCAGTGCAGCATGCCGCTCCCCTCTGTCTCCACCTCACTGCCTGTGTCCCCATAACACACACCTGGAACACACATGATAATTAGTCAGTGTCTCATTTCAGCAAGGAACTGATCTGGAACACTAAAGCAAAAACCTAATGGCTGCAAGAAGAAAACCTTTGTACCCTGAAGAGACAATCCAAGAAGCCGGCCAAAGACTATATATATATATATATATATATATATATGAAGAAGAAATTTGATCAATTCGTTTTTCACGTCATTTCATGACTCTCACAGACAGCAGGAGGCGGTGGTGCGTCCTAATGTGTTTGATTTCAGATAAACTATTTTGTTAGCTTTGTGATGTTGAAATAACATTTGTTTTCACAATCATATTTTAACCATACAACAAAGATAAAAGAAACTATCTTGTAGGTACAGTTCAATGATGATTACTATTTATTTATATAAAATAGACAAAAACACTAAAATCCAATACAAAATAAAGTGTGTCTTATTTGTCTGAAGCATTCCTAAAACTCTGCATTTATTTGGAGTAATTCATTCACATCATCACAATTTGTCAAAATATTAATTTATTTATTCAATTAATAAACAATAGATTTTTGTAATTTTGTGTGCTTGTGTGAAGCAAGAAAAACAAACGTGTTACACAAAGGGAATGCCATAATTATCTTATCCTGACTAACACAGCTGGTTAAAGATTTCACTAAATGAATATTTCTAAACGTGAGAAAACAAAAAGGGGCCACAGCCATGTTTCTGACACTAAATATTTTTGTTACAGAGTCCAATATCTTCAAAACCCCATATCTAAAGGCAGATTTCTCACCATCTGTGCCCTTATGGACGTATCCGTTGGAGAGCGGAGGCATGAGCTGCTGGTGGCTGCCGGCCTCAGAGTTACTGTAGCCTTCCTGCGGCTCTGACAGAGTTCCCTGGGAGGACAGGTAGCTGGGGATGTCTGCTGGCAAATTCATCTCATCTGGAACAGACGGAGACACATTTTATTACACGGTATCGAGTTCTGTGAAACAGTCTTATCCCCACAACAAAGATCCGTCCCCAAAGACACATTTCATGGTTTCAAACCGCCACCATTATCCTGTAACTCTTCAAATAAGGCTCATTTATTTGATACCACAAATTGCTAAACTGCTCACCTGTGTTGCTGATACTGTAGTCCTCGCTTTTCCTGCGCATGTGATAGATGACAATGACCCAGACCAGCGAGGTGCCCACCACACAGCACACCACCACGATCACCACGATGCCCACGGTGGTCCAGCCGTCCTGGTCGTACCCGGTGCCGGTGTCACAGTTTGGTGACGGGGACACGCCGAGGTAGATGTGTCCACGTTCCGTTCCCAGAGTATTCGACATGATGCAGGTGTATTTCCCAGCATCAGCAGGACCAGCGTCCACTATGATGAGGAGCTGGTTGGCTGCAGCAAAGAAGTGGCGCTCGGTGAGCACCAGGGGCCCATCATCTTTGGTCCAGTTGAGACGAGGGGCCGGGCTGCCTCCGGCGATACACTGGAGCACGGCCGTTTCACCGCGGGCCACGGTTCTGTCTTCCAGAGGCCGCATGAAGGATGGAGTTTCTGGAAGAGAAGAGGATTAATAGATTTGTTATTATCCCAGTGGAATTTATGACAAACTGTTTTGTTGGATGTCTATGGGCTCAAGTTTATTATGAGAAAATGTTTCTTAGTACTAGTGTTTAAGCCTCGATGGCAAAACTACTCGTTGACTCAGCACATGGCTAAATAAAGTCTCAGAAGCAGTTATTATATCATCCAGACACATTTCAGTTCTCCGTGGACATGGTACAGTAGGCAAGTTGCAAGCTCATAGAGTCCTGTTGTGAACCCGGAAATGGTAAGTACCCCAACGTTTTATATTACAAATGTATAGTATGGGTCCCAAGCACATAGAAACAGCCTGGTGCAATTTGCACATATAGCATAATTTGTGTTAACAGCATTCATTAAGATTGGTTGTGGGGGTTATTGAGGAGGCTGAACCCATTTCTGACCTTTTCTGGATAATTTGGATTGAACCGATTGCTTATTTATTTGAAAACAAGTGTCCACAGTAGAGATAATCATTTTCCTCTGGTGCTCTCTATATCCAATGGTCACAAAACTTTCATGGTAGTCAAAATCAGCCAACCGAGAGTACAAATTATGATCACTTAAAATTGCCATTGTTGATCCTGAAAATGACAGAAATGCATTTGGAATCCTCATTACCCCCAAAACCAATTCAAAATTGTCCAATTCGGCCCAAACCATTTTTTAACTATTGTCTGCATAAGCTATAATGCTAATACATTTATGCTAATCGTGTAAAATTGCCCGGTCTATGTGAGTTAACTTCCGGCAGTTTGTAATAATATAAAACGTTGGGGTACCCAAAACATTTCCGAGTTCACAGTGCTTGCAAGTAGACGATGGTATAATAACGTTTGCATTTAGATCAACATTAGTTCAAATGGCAGAAGAGTTAACACAAAAACAAAGCATGTGTTATGATTTCACAGACACAAATGAGCAGCCAATGACTCAGCTGAAATGACCCAGTAGAAAAAAACATCAGTAATTTGCACTGTTGATCATGTGACTCACCCAGGACAGTGAGAGTTGCGTTTGCAGACAGACTGCCGGCTGCATTTTGAGCCGTGCAGCTGTACACTCCCATGTCTTCAGTCTTCACGTTAGCGATGAAGAAGATGTCGTCATCGGGCATCACGTGCATCCTGCGCTCCCGGGCGGCGGGGAAGTCCGTGCCTCCGTCCTTCTTCCAGGCAATCTGGGGTGATGGATGGCCTTCAGCAGCACACTCCAGCCTGGCCATAGTCCCTGTGCGTATTGTCAGATCCATGGGAGTCTTTAGGAAGGATGGCAGCTCTGAAAGATAAGAGGATATAAAGTCAGGGGATGCACAGATGACCAGTACCAGAACCAGCCAGCTATAGCTTAAAAATCTCCTATCATGCTATTTTTAGGCATATGTTATGGGTCTCAGATATATAAAAAACATGTCTATGATGTGTTTTGCTCAAAATACCAAATGGATCTTGCCTTTTAGACATCCCTCATATCCCTCTATTTCAGCCCTCTTAGAGAATGGCTGATTCTGTGACTGATGCTGCTGGCCCCGCCCCCTTTTGAGCACATGGGCAAGGCAAGCAGTGAGTTCAACGATTATTTCTGAAACAGTATGGAGCTCAAATGCTTTTTTTTCTTGCGGGTTTACAACAAGGTGAGTTCCTTTTTCTATTTCCTGCTTTTTTACACATACTCTCTCCAGTACAGCTTAGCTCTGAGTGTTAGCGATGCTTCCTAATGTAAACAAAGACCATATTACGTCCAAAAAGCATTGTTTCTGATAGCGACTTTTCTGATAGGACCGTGGGTGTAAAGCCAGCTCACATTTCCGATATTACGTCATATCGGACGCAAATCTGGATCAGCTCCATTGTACCCCTTTTTTAGAGATTTGGGTACGGAGGAAAAGAGAGAGGGTTTTATTTTCGGACACTTTGTGAGTTCCCTGACAAAGTGTCAGAAAACTGGGACAAATATTTATGTATAAAAGACATCAAAAAGTGCATTTTGCATGATAGGACACCTTTAACCTTTTACTGCAGAGCAAGATAAGAAAACGCAAAACATGACATTCTGAAAGGGCAAACGTCCTCACCATTGACAGTAAGCTTGGCCCTGTTGGAGTAGTTGGAGCCGAAGTGATTGGAGACCACGCACTGGTAGCGGCCCTCGTCAGTGAAGTTGGCATTGAGCAGGTGGAGCACGGTGGTGTAGATCAGCTCTCCCTCCTGGTACCGGGCGTAGTTTTGCACCTCTGCGTCATACAGCACCTCCCCATCCTTCCGCCAAGCCGTGGTCATCGGTGAATCGCTGCTGCTGGACGCCACGCAGCTCAGAGTCACGTTGTTCCCCCGCAGCGCCTCATACGTCTCGGGATGAGTTGTGATCCGGGGCTTTGGGAAATCATCTGTGGAGGAGCAAGGATAGCAAGTGTGAAACTCTGCTTTTTTAAATAGAAAATCATTCTTTTTTTTTTTACAGAACACTGCTTAAATAAAATGTAAGTGTTCAAATTAAATGTTCCAATACAGAACAGGGAAAATGGTTGTCATAGTTTTAAGACCGATTACAGAGGAAATTAAGATTATGAACACAACTTCTACAGTGAAATAATTGTAAAATATATATTATATTTATCCAAAGAGATACTCAATATCCTTTCCTAGCTTACAACGACAAATATTTTCCACTGTGTTGATTGAAGAGTAATCATATTGTATCAAACTAGGTTCAGTTTTGAAAAAAAAAAGAAAGAAAAGAGAAGAAGAACTGACCACAAACAAACTCTTGCTGGCCGATGGACAGGACGTTGTGAGCGAGTAGGCTGGCAGGATGAGCGCAGACGGCAGACACAGACTGGAGGAAGCTGTTCTCAGTCAGCCACGGCCCCAGCCACTGCATGTGGCAGTCACACAGCAGGCTGCTGGTGTTCAGGACGCTGAGGACGGAAACAAATAGAGGAAGCTTAAGAGGAGGCATTGTCAAATTTGTTTGAATCACCAAACTTCAGTAGAGAAATTATAAAATGGATTGAATAATAAAAAAAAAAGGAATTTGGGATTACCAGGTTTGTGATATTTTCTGAAAGTGGTTAATAATGTACTTATTAGAAGTAGCACATTTGTAATACCTTGCTTGTAATGAAGCATACATTAATTAATAACATTTTATTTTAAAGTATTATCAAAATGGCTATTTTAAAATAATGTATTTACAAGAACCATGCATACAAATACATTCATCTCAGAAAAGAGAATAGAAGATTTATTATATTATCTACTTTGACAACATATTTAGTGCTGCTTGAATGACAGTGAGAATGCAAGAATAGTAATATTTCAGTTATTCCAAATATCATGAGACAGAGCTCTGAAGACCCTGAAATGTTGCGTTATTTAACTTAACTGTTCTTAGGTCATTTCTGTAGCAGTTCAAATACATACCGAACACAAATCCACAAAGCAACCAAACAAAACAAGCAATGATACACAAGTTATTCAATTATCTTAAAGCGATCTCATTTTGGACCCAGTCAGCATGAGACAAAAAAAAATCCAAGGAATATCTATTACAGGTTAGAAGAGAACCTTTAAAGGATAAACAGGATATGAGAATAGTTGTATTGATACCTAAGCGTAAAAGAAACATGTTTAAATACTTAAAAGATAAACATGTTAAGTTCCTGAGTCTAAGTTCAACCAAAGCCACTTCGTCCAACCTCCAATCAAAAAGTGCTGTATTCTATTAAAGCAGCAGATTCATTAATAACTGGATATGATTACTGTCGTGGTCAAAATGTATGAGTTTGACAGCTACTGGGGCTAAGACAAACTCCTAGAATGGGCTTATAAAAAGCTCAAAAAAAGGCAAAAGACTAAACATTTACACAGCCCAGCTGTCATTATGGAGCAGATGATGATGCTGCATCACAAAAGCTGGATCAAATATCTGTGCTTGTCCAATTGAGTCCGAAATTGTAGGGTTTTACTCAAAAAATAAATAAATGACATTCTGTTAAATGACAAATGGCATCACATGTATTTAAAGCCAAAAATGTGGTGAAAAGCTCTAAGGTAAAGTAGCTCCAATATATTTATTACTTAAGCTACGAGGTCAACACTTCTTCACACAATTAAATAATGGCAATTAAAATGCCTTATGTCTTTTAATTGCAGTACAACTAAATCATTATAATTCCCTTTTAATGAAAGCAATATTTCTAAATCAGTCCAAGAACAAATAACCCAAGGAAGCTGGCCTCCAAATGTGTTTATGAGAGTTGTTAGATTAATTTAGAGTCTACTCACAACTCTTTGAGCTTCATATGGGACATCGCCTCGGGGTGTATCGACATGATGCCGTTCTTGCTCAGGTCCCTGCAGAGCGGACAGAAATATGGATTAGACACAAGTACGATGTGTTTCTATCAAAATGGCATCCCATTTCACAAGCAAAAGTAAGCAACGACAGAATAGTGTGGGAAAATAAAGCCTTGTGCGCTCCGTTATCGTTCAACAATAACTGAGATTATAACAGTGCTGAGAAACAGGTGTGGCATTACTTACAGATGTTCCAGCTCATCCAGGCCCTCAAACGCTTTCTTGGTGATTGATTTGATTTTGTTCCGCTGTATTATTCTGAAAAAGCAAAAATATTTAATGTGATGCTCCTGGGTAATATTTATTGCATACTGGAACTCCTGTGTAAGCAGCTTTCTTTACGGCTAAATTCAGAAATCAGAATTTCAATGAAAGTTAGATTAAGCTTGAGGAACTATTTCACAGCACAATACAACCTGACAAGCACGAACAGATGTTTTTGTGAATGAAGCTTCTCATTATCATCAGGGAACATTTACAAAATGACTAAAATCTCTGCAACACTGCCAAATGAAGCTCAGCGCAAGTTCCTTCAGGAAGACTGGGATACATTCACTCCGCAGCTGCTTATAATCAGCTCATCACAGGATTCCTGCTAACCTATTACATTCACCTCAATCTCAGCAGCCAATCATCGTGCTGCAGCCAAAATTTAAAATGGTTCTCCTCTCTCCTGCAGTCAGCTGTGATTTCAGGTGTTCATGCTGCCGACATACCCGTTTCAGATCCTCGTAGCCGATATCAAGCAAGAGCGAGAGGAGAAGACCTCCATCGGCAGAAACACGGGTACGTCCGGCTGTCTCGGCATAAGCGAACAAGCCGATCCGGTATCAGAACGGAGTCGAGGCCCCTCGATCAGCTGATCCGCGAACACGGAAGTCGCATTACGCACAAGCCGACCACGAGCAGGCCCTCTACGCCGCATTCAATCCCTCCCAGGAAATTCAACCAGCAGATAAGTGACAGCCTTGTTCACAGCACGTTTAGGCATGATCGCCTCCGTGTCTCATCAGATTCGTATCTCGGCACCCCTTTATGGGTTGGGGCAGTCCGGATAAAATAATTGTATATTTAAAAAATGAATAAATATAAAAGACAGAAAGAATGCACAGGTTCTCCTTCATACTTTCATGCATATAACTGGTGGTGGTGCAAACCGTGCTTGCTTTTATGATCATACGATCCCCTCTATCTGGTACTTCAATAGCAGACCTCAGATAATGTCTCAGTGCACACTTTTCCGTCAAGCATAAGGAATGGATGCAATATAAACAACTCATGCTCAATGTAGTCTTGCAGCGTATGTCTCTCACAGCAATGAGTCACTCCCTCAGCTCACGTTTTAATCATCTGCAGAATACCTTCATTGCATTACATTATTCATTAATCAGCACTTCATCTAATTGTACCCCTGTCCTGTACATTCTCTGTTTTATAATGATTGCTTATTCTGCCCTTATGCGTGTAACCACACGCATGCCCTATCCGACCCAATATCCGCACTGGCTAATCAAAAACTCTTAAACTCCTACGGTAAGCTATGCATATAACTGGTGGTTGTATCACATCCTTCTAAGATAATGTTTTACCACATGCTATGCCTCTCTCACTTATCCCAGCAGACTGCCTGAGCGATCAGAAGTCCTGCTCCATGCAATAGCCAGCAGACTGCCTGAGCGATCAGAAGTCTTGCAATAGCCAGCAGACTGCCTGAGCCATCAGAAGTCTTGCAATAGCCAGCAGACTGCCTGAGCCATCAGAAGTCTTGCAATAGCCAGCAGACTGCCTGAGCCATCAGAAGTCTTGCAATAGCCAGCAGACTGCCTGAGCCATCAGAAGTCTTGCAATAGCCAGCAGACTGCCTGAGCCATCAGAAGTCTTGCTCCATGCAATAGTCAGTATCACAGGGAGCGCAGCTCACCCCATTCTATTTTCCTTCTCTCTCCGCTCACCCTATCCTATTTTCCTTCTCTCTCCGCTCACCCTATCCTATTTTCCTTCTCTCTCTCCGCTCACCCTATCCTATTTTCCTTCTCTCTCCCCCCGCACATTCCTGTCTAACTCTTGCTTGCTTCCCAGTTTAGACCAGTCGCATCACGTAAGGTAAGTACATGCCCACATTCAGCGCAGCACTACTATCATATCACTCACGGATATTATCGTAATGATTCATTGCATCGCATCATTCATCATCATTCGTTAGTTGGGGGTTTCTCTTCTCCTAGTTCATACCCGGCCGCAGTCAGGCTCCTTATCTATATCATTCATATACATTTCTGCCTCACTGCATAAATCTCGGTCTGAATCCTCAATCATGTCTCAGCTGAATCCATGCCACCTGGTAAGGTAAAATCCTTCGTCAAGTGGTCCGATCTTAATCTTTCATCCACTTTCCTCCTTTTTGGGGGTTCCGTATATGCTCACGGCTGCATCCCCCTGGATCGGGGTCTATCGCCAAAGACTTAACATTTATCATATGGCATGTGTCAATAAATGTTCTTTAAATAAAATGAAGTCTCTCCTGATTGAAATGAAGCTCAGTGCAAGTTCTTTCAGGAAGACTGGTATACATTCACTCCGCAGCTGCTTATAATCAGCTCATCACGGGCTTCCTGCTAACCTATAACATTCACCTCAATCTCAGCAGCCAATCATCGTGCTGCAGCCAAACTTTAAAATGGTTCTCCTCTCTCCTGCAGTCAGCTGTGATTTCAGGTGTTCATGCTGCCGACCACCTCCTCCCCATCCACCTCCTTTCATCACATCCAGTGCCAGGAGAGCTAATCCAAAGACCTCATCACACCTCCTCTTCATCCCATCTCCTCATCAAATCCAGATCTTCAGCATCATCACCAGTGTCTAGACCCCGGGGGGGTTCCCTATGCTCACGGCTGCGTCCCCCCTTTAGATATACGATTTCAGGATCGGGGTCTAATCGCCAAAGACTTAACATTTATCATATGGCATGTGTCAATAAATGTTCTTTAAACAAAATGAAGTCTCTCTTGATTGAAATAATTTAAGATGCACATGCTTTATTTGTCTAGATGCAATAAAATGTGTTTTAAATGAAAATTGTTTTGATACGTGTATAATCTGGGCATCCTTACAGTGTGTTCAGCTTCTTCATCCCAACAAACACACCAATGGAGTCTTCTATGGCCCAGGAGATTTCATTATTGCGGATATCACTGAAAGAAAAAGAGTCATTTTAGATTTTAAAACACTTTAGATGTGAGGGCTCCTCCTGGAACACCACAGAGAGTTTAAAGTCTCCACTGTGGTTGTCAGTGGCAATGACTCAGCTAGAGGACTAACAATCTGAGACTCCATGCTTCCACAGTGTGTCACAGCTCACTGCCCCTGCTGTTCTGATGTGGGGAAATTAATTGGCTCTGTTTAGCGCTGGGACAGTTCATGGGTCCGCTGGAAACACAGAGAGACGTTGTGTTTACAGGATGGGTCATGGGCTCTTTTGTTTCTATTTCCTCATGCCTGGCCACCTCTGAAAGAACTTCAGTACTCTGTGATGCCCCTCTCCCATGAAAGCTCCCCGGATGGTAAGGGTCCAAAGCGGATAAATGAAGCAGATTTATACCACTGTCGAATAGAGCTGCACAATTAATCAAAACTGTAATGAATATTACACTATGGACTAGTGCAATATTCCAATAAATATGTGTAAAAATACTATTTTGAATGAAGTATTATAGAGCTTCAGAGATATACCAACCTAGAAATCATTTACTACAGACAGATCCAATTAATATATGTTTTAATGATAACGAGAATAATAATGTAAAATAAATATATTTTCAATATCAGTCAAATAATCGCAAGAGTTATTTTTTCCAAATTGTGCAGCCGTACATTCAACCCAATATTGGAACTGATATTTGCTGCATTAATATAAGAGGGCCTTTTCTAACAGATAACTCCAATTTTTTTTATAAACGGAGCAGTGCACTAGGATTAAATGGTAGTCATCAGTCAAGAAAGAAGATTTCAAAACCAGGCTGCAGAGATATTTGTTGACACTGAAATATTGAGCATATAATGTGTTGATATTATTCATCCCTACTGTATGAAATATTTAAAAGCAAACCAACTTAAATCCTGGACCAGGCAATATCTCTCTACATATACTGACAAAATATTATATTACCCTTCATCTATCGGCCTCTGGTTAAGCTGCAATGTGGAGAAAAGTCTACTCTCACTTCTGCTACAGTATATGGTTCACATGGACTCAGCACTAACATTATGTTGCCTCAAATATTCAGTTTGTTGTGTTTGCATACAAGTTACCCACAGTGAATGGCAGCACAGAGGACATAAAACCAAGAGTAAAGGACACATTTGGGTGGTTTGATGTAAGACTAAACATATGACTAATGACAAGCAGGACCAGAATGCAAGAACTCAAAATACTTTTCTACTTTTGTGTCTCTAAACTACTAAGGATAACTAGGGAAATGTATCTAATACAGGACTAGAGCTACACATGGAGAGTGAAACAAACGCAGACCTACTGTAGTCAGCGGCCTTCATGAGAATGCAAAGAGCCAAGAACATGTCAGGATGGTTAGATTTTACACAATGCGCCTAATAACACTTGTTAGATCAGCTTTAAAAAGACACAGATTTATTTGAGGCGTAGAACTTACAGGGTGCGCAGACTCGTCAGGCCGCTGAACACTCCCTCTCCCAAATGGCTGATGGAGTTTTCCCCGAGATTCAGGCTGTCCAGGAGACCTAATCCCACGAAAACTGTCTCCTCAAGTCGAGTCAGATGATTGAAGGACAGGTCTCTGTGCAAAACAACCATAAATATGAGAAATATTATTTAAAGCAACAATTTAACTAACAGTTTTTACCCCTTATATAATCTATATTTAATAATAATGTTACTTTAAATTCAAGAATGATGCGACACAATTTCACGATTGAGTACATCCACCGGAGGCAAGACGGCACTAAATCAGCTTCAGACAGCAACTGGCAGCAAGATAACAGTAAGTCCTCTGAGCACACAGAATTCATTTCAGAGCCAGGGCTGATGAAAGAAAGTGGGGACTCTTAGCTGCGTGGGGATTTTAGCTCTGAAGCAAACACACTCACAGTTCCTCCAGCTTTTGGCAGAACTCCCAGGCGTCTGGTCGGATGATGCCGACAGTATTCTGGCTGACCCGCAGGATACGCAGCATGCGCAGTCCATACAGCCAGCCTTTGTTGACCTCCGTGAGGTTGTTGTGCTCCAGCTCTCTGAGACGCAGATGGGAAAAACAAAATGGCATTAGCACAAAGAACTGTATTTACATAAATCGTTTTTATTTATGGGCAAATATGCCAGATTTATCATGGCTAACAAAAATGTGTTTCTGCTTTGTGATGAGGTTTTGACAGTGCCTGACAAACCTCAATCAATCAAATGAAATGTGTATTGCCCAATATCACAAGTGGCATATTTATAGCAGAGGACAAGAGAAAACTCCCATAGTAACTCCACAATTAATGGGTAGAAAATGTAAGAAACATCTGGGAGATCCACAGTGGGATCCGTCTCCCAGGTTGGACAGAAGAGCAATAAATGTTGTGTAAAAATGTAAAAGGTAAACAAATGTATAACACAGATAATCCAAATGATACAAATTATAATGTGATCAAATATAAAATTAAAATTAAAAGATGGATCCATGTGGATGTTAATGATGATGCTCACGGTGCGGCAAATCTCTGTTATCTCAAAACATTGCACATTCCCAATTTGATAAATACATCTTATCTTATGTAAAATTGGCGGAAGCTTTTAATACAGTGTGGGATCTTTTGTGTAATTCTTAACAACATGATTGGTCCACAAGATGCGGAAAATACTGAATAAATTGTGAGGTTTTCTCCTTAAATGTGTTTCCCTCAACAAAATTCACCTTTTGCATTTACAGACCAATATATCTATTTAAAAAAGTTTTACATTTTATTCTTCCACAATTGAAGATGTACACTGTTTATTGTACTCACAGTTCTTCGATGTTGTTAAGTCCAAAAAAGGCTCCATCCATGAGCTTGGTGATGCTGTTCCTCTGCATCTTCAGTGACTTCAGTGAGTCCATCCCTTTGAAAGTCAGACTGTCCACTATCTTGATCTTGTTACGCTTCAGTTCACTACAATGAGAGGAAGAAGCAGATTCCTTTAGCCAAGTAGAGTTTTATGAAACAAATAAGAGCCAATGGATTATTGTTGTTTGGATTTGCAGTAATTTCAGCAAGCTACTATCAACTATAAGATTGACAAATCATTTGAATGTTGCATCAAAACACATTGTGCGATACTTACAGGAACTGAAGCAGTGGAAGTTTGAAGACTTTGGATGGCAGCATAGCCAATCGGTTCCTGTTCAGCTTCAGCACCAGCAGGGAGCTGGAGATGTTTTCAAAGCAACCAGGCTCGAGGACGCTGATCCTGTTATTACTCAAATTCCTTTGAGATAAAAGTGCAAACACATTAGATCCAAAATCAGCAAGGAGAGGACTGTTTGCTCTGTATATACATCTGTTGTATGTCAACATCCAGATACAACAATATATATGTCATACACCTGCCAAGGGTTATAATAATAATAATAATAATAAAATATATATATATAATAAATATATATATATATATATATATATATATATATATATATACATATATATATATACATACATACATACATACATACATACATACATACATACATACATACATACATACATACATACATACATACATACATACATACATACATACATACATACATATATATTATAAAAATAAAATATGTGTGCAATATTAATCAGCCTTGGCAGGTGTATGACATCTCTGCTTTCTAGGTTTTCCTAACTTTAATTTACACTTTTATTGTACAGCCATCCAGGTAGACAATGGGCCTTTCTTATTTCTCAAATTTTCCCTCCGGTAGTGACCCGGAAATGGATTTCAGCGCCCCATGTTGAAGGACATTTAATTTTTCTAAATGCACTTCGAGGACCGAGGATTGAGCATCGAGGAGGCTCTCTGGAGGAGCTATAATCGAGGATACACTGATGGGTCCTCCGTGGATCCTCCGCGGATGTATTTCCGGCAACAGTGATGTTTAAAAGAGTCGTGACGCACGGCCGGACTTATCTCAGCCAATGACAGCTCTGCATCCCCTGGATATTATTTTATTAACTGCTTGAATCGCGACGTGATGTTTACAGTGAGAACAGCTGTGAGGTCCGTGCAGAAAGCAGAGCAGTGTGTATAATATATATCACTCAGTATAACAGGCCTGCATTACTCTCTTTATTTGTATGCTTTAGTTTAGTAGATATCTACAAACAAAGAGTCAATATTTTTCCAAAACCATTTAGTGCTTCACATAATAAAATACACAATGGCTGTATCCTGATATATTATATGGTTTAGGAGCTGTAGGTGTGTGTGTGTGGTACAGTGTGTAGGTGCGTGTGTGTGTGTGCGTAGATGCGGCAGACAGACAGGTCTCAGTTGGTTTGGTGTCCTATGCTTACTTTTAATACTTGTAAATACAACTTTTGGCCCATAATTTAATTTCCCCATTGTAGCGACCAGAGAGGGGGGGGGGGATACATCCAGTCTCTGATAGTGTTACGTTATTATGAGAGTGCTCTCATACTTGTTTGAATCTGAAATTGTATTGTATTGTGTACTTTTCCAATGTCCAGCATACTTGGAATTCTACCGAGGCCGGCGTACTTCGTAGCGAGACATTTCGAGGCTGCACATGTGTAGACTCCGGTCTTAAAATCCCCACAATGCTTTGCGCACGGACCAATTTCCAAATCGTTGGCGATAATCGCGCTCCATTTAAGGCGGGGCCTCGCATATGACGCACACCTGTACACCTGAAGAGGCATGGAGAGGGACACGCCCCCATCGCCATCAATGGGACTGCGGTGGAGAGTCAGCAGCTGCAGGTTCCTTGGGGTCCACATCACTGAGGACCTGACATGGACGCTTCACACCACCACCATCACCAAAAAAGCTCGATAGCGGCTCTTCTTCCTCCGCAGGCTGAGGAGGTTCAAAATGGATTCCAGGATACTCTGCAACTTCTACAGGTGCACCATAGAGAGTATCCTGACTGGCTGCGTCACGGCCTGGTACGGCAGCTGCACCGCCCTTAATCGTAAGGCTTTACAGAGGGTGGTGAAAACTGCGCAGAACATCACCAGGACGGAGCTGCCATCCATGGAGGACCTTTACTCCCAGCGGCTCAGGAAGAAATCCCTCAGGATTATAAAAGACCCCCATCACCCCAGCCACAAACTGTTCAGTCTGCTGCCGTCGGGCAGGCGTTACCGCAGCTTCCTGACAAGAACAACCAGATTCAGTGACAGCTTCATCCCGCAGGCAATAAGACTGTTAAACAACTGAACTGCTGAAACAATTTCATAACATTCATCTGCTACTTAGTAATATCTATCTATTATCTAATATATCATTCCAATAACCTGTATATAGACTCGTATTGCACTATTCCACTTTCTTTTTTTTCCACTTTATTCAGAACTATTTTTCTTTTTGTATTACTTTTAATATAATATACTTTAATATTGCTTTAATATTGTCTGCTTATCTGTATTATTGTGTTGCATTGTTGGAAAAGCCTGTGACCTAAGATTTTCAACGACATAATTACTCTGTAGCTATGTTAGTTTGACAATAAAGAACCTTGAACCTTGAACCTGTTAGCTTGTTCCACAATTCTTCGTTTTCCGAGGCTAGGAAGAATTCTCGCCTCGCTTCTGAAGCAAGTGACTTGGAAGACATGTGCTACCAAGCAAGCATCCTCGACATTAAAATACACCCAGAGTGCTGTGCCTCTTGTCATCATTAACGGACGTCTCTTTAAAATGACCGCTCAGAGGAGAGGATTTCTCATTTCTCTAACCGCCTGCTGCTTCCCCTCCTCTCTCCTCGGTTCCCCTCCTCGACTCCTCCGCTCGCATCTCCTGTGGGCGGGACTAAGACACCAGGATAGGAGTCGAGGAGGGGAATTAGAGAAATGAGAAAGGCCCAATGTGTCCTGTCCAACTTGATCAACAACAATGTTTTAATGAAGAGGATTACTTACAGATATTTCAGCTGCATGGAGGGGAAGGATCCAACTTTGAGCTCAGTGATGGAGTTGGATGTCAGGTCCAGAGTCTCCAAGGAAACGTACGACTGCAGCTGATGCATCGACAGCTCCGAGATCCGATTGTGGACTCTGAATATAAAAACAATATGACAGGTATTCGTTTTTTTCAAAGCCATAATACCACTGATTATTGTGACAAATTATGTAAGATATACCAAAGGTATACTAACAAGAGAAATCATTCATATCAGTTGCCGAGCAAAGTAAAGACAATATCTAATGGTGCTTTTCAAATGTTTTGATTTCTGTATATGTGTCTACATAACATTATATATCATAAAAAGATTACATCAAAAAATATGCAGGTCTTCCAAAATGGTCAAACTTTTACACAACACAGAGGTCTGTGTTTTTAAATGTTTTGCTAAAACTGCCAATAGTTATCTTTTCATGTAAAGTATGACATAAAAGGAGGCAAAGCTTTACATAATGAAATGCAAGCTTTGTTTAGAACATTTGTTTTAACAGGAGAGGCTAGATAACATAAAGTGGGTTTTATACTTACAAGGACAGCGATGTGATATTTGAGGAAACATCTCCAAGAAAAGGAAGAACGGGCAGCTCATTGTGATTCATGGTGCTGAAATGAGTCAATACAACATTAGAATTGTATTAAAAAAAAATACTGCTGCAGGATAATTAAATCATAAAGAGTAAAGTCTTGTGCATCAGTCACATCATTAGTTATACAACTTCTTCATAAATGGTCAAGAAAAGAGTAATAAAAAAGTGCAGATAAGCTTTATGTCATTTATGAGATTCTTTTGAAGAGAGATTGCAATAAAATGTAATTAAATATTGACCTCAAAAGTTATAGCATAATCTAACACCTCCTAGTTTCAACAAAAACTCAAAACCTTCATGAATATAAGATATATATATTTGAATAAGACAGCATTGCTTTAAACTCAGACCTAAAACTAGAAAAATCTCAGAGAAACTTGTATATCGAGGGTCAAGTGCCAGGTTTCCTTGGTATGTTATGTTTCGCCTCCTGGATCAGCAACAAACCAGTGCTGTGGACTCAGTAACTTCAACACACTTCTTCTTACTCCTTGTGTACTCACACTTGTGTTATCCCCTCTGGTGGGTCCACGGGAGCCGCCGAAAGTCTTTTCCTATTGCAGTCCAGAATATAGACCTCATCTTGTCCTTTCAAACACGAGCAGGGAGCGGGACAAGACTCCAGAGCCCAGGCACTCAAACTCAGCAGCATGAAGACAAGGGCCGAAGGAATGGGCCAACCCTCCGCCATTTTAAATGTCTTCCTCCGGAGGGCTACGTAGCTACGTGGCTAACTCGCTAAACTGGCACGTTAACTGTTAAAAAACCACCATCAAGTCGTTCCAGTGAGTGGATATCAGTCAAACGAAAACATAGTCCAGGTTTACAGTGCTATAATCCCGGGAAGAACTGTGAAATACATGTTTTTTTCAACTTGCGTGAGGCATCCCAGCAGTGATTTCTCCCCCCTTCTTCCCAGTGCCTGGAATTCCTTCCGCTCCAATCTGGATAGTGGACTCCCTCTCGGAGAAGCTAATGCTAGCTCAATGCTGAGTTGATTTGGTCCCACAAATACTCCACTTTTTACCGGACGACTTCGGTATAACTCCACGCTTGGTTGGCGTTTAGGTATATTGAACCATGTGAGATGGTATCTTTGCTTAACCTGGTTTGTTTACAACGAATTGAAAATAATTGTCTTCGTCTTCTGTCCTGCAAGAACAACAAAGCGCCTTGAGTTGATGACATAGAATATCCTTGGTACCGCCCCTTCCCAGCTTGTTTAGAGTTGTTCTATTGGTCCGTAGTCAAGCCTGTCAAACATATCAGACAATTTGATTGGATTTCAGTCCAATATATTTTTGTGGTAGCCTATACATTTTCAGAACTACCCTAGTAGGAATTATTATATCAGATCCTTGTGGTTATTGGTGGCAACCTCCGCTTTATGCCTTTCAAGAATTTCAAACACAAGTTTTAGTTTTAGCACTATCATCCCAAATGTACATATCATATTCCTCTTTGAAATTAAGAAACACAGTTATGCAACATGTTCCTATAAGTTATCCTTTTAATTTTCTATCAGAATTATTATGATTATTATAAGTTGTCAACATGTAAACGTTTTTCACCTATTTGGCTACCTTCAAAAGCAAAGGGACATAGTGCTTAAGTTTTGAGGGAAAATAAAACATGTCATGCTTGGTCACGTTATAATGAAGCATGCATCAATACTTAACTTTAGTTGTTTTATTTCATATATCTTATTTATGCATGCCTGCAGCTGCATGTGTCAAATGTCGCTAAAATCAGTACGTCTTGCTTGAATTGTTCTTTAGTTAAAAGTAATTTTGAATCTAAAATGCTCACATGGTCTTATTGAAATAACTGTTTATTGACTACAGCAGGGGTAAGAATTTAACTTTTCCCCCTTAAAAAAGCAAAACAAACATTGGTGTGTCAAAACTATGTTTGTTTTCCTCTGTCCTCTCCCCATATTACCTTGTAAACCCCTAGATGTATTCAGTATTAAAAATGCTTTACTTTTTGCATGTAATGTCAGTAACAGGCAGAGGTGAGAGAAGTACTCAGATCTCTACTCGAGTAAAAAGTATAAAGTACTCATTATGCAGATTGCTCCATTACAGAATAATATATATTATATGTTTTGATTATTATTATTGATGCATTAAAGTGTTATCCAAGATGGTAAAGATGCAGCTAGATTTAATGAAGTCGTATACTGCAGGGTAGCTTGTGAACAGGTGTAAATAAAGTCTTATTTAAGTGTTGATTATATTTCACATCATTAATGCAAATCTGCAAAGTAACTAAAGGTATTAAATACATGTAGTGGATTAAAAGTACACGATGTCCCTCTGAATTGTAGTGGAGTAGAACAAAGTAGCATAAAATGGAAATACTCATCTAAAGTACATATCTCAAAATTGTACAGTAGGCAACTTGAGTAGCCTACATCTACTTAGTTACTTCCTACCTACAGGGACGAAAATATAAAAGCCCACTCACATACATTTTCAAGATTCAAGTTCTTTATAATCATGTACAGCACTTACAGAAAGGCTCACTCCAATAAAGCTCATTAAATATGTATTACAATGATTTTTACATTACAGGGCTTTCGTTTGTAATGAAACATTGCGTATAAGCGACTCCATATATCTTCCCAATGGTGAAACTAGCCTATATCAAATCATGTATATCATTGCGGCGCATGCGTGCGTTTGTGAACCTTTACTCTAAGTAAATATATATCAAAGGACCTGAGTCACATGCAGAGTCGACGCACACAGACGGAACACAAAGAGAGATAGGTGACAGGGGGTTGGCCGATTTTCGACCAATCAGCGACCACAGAGAGACTTAAAGCTCCGTTACCTGCAGCCTGCACCACCACATCTAGTTGTTCTCAGCCCAGGCGTGCCAGACACTGTGCAAAACCAGTCTGCGTCCTCGCTTGTGATAACGGAACAACCGTACAGCATTTAGTGTCGGTGTGAGTGTCTCGTACACTGCGGCAGGACTTCAGCCATGATGCTCCCCCGGACTTTCAGAGTAGATTATGACCACGTTACAAGCGTCGTATGCGTGGTGGGCGCGGGACTTAACGTGAACCTGAACAGGTAGGCTATTGTTCAACCCATTGTCTTCTACAGAGCCCACGTAACACAGACAACAGGCTGTGTGGCTAATTGTTGATTTGGGGGAATTATATGTTCCTTTATTAAAGTATTTTATTCTATTGTGAAAATAGTAACGTCTTCCTCTGGCAATATTGTTTTGTAAGATACTGTATTGTATTACCTTGGTTACAGTAGGTATTACATTAGCGACCTATGTTTCAATCCTTATTTTCTTTTGAATAAGTGGTCAACATGATACCACTCCACGATTTTGCATTCAGAGCTATTTTTTTTAATGTAATTTATTGATTTACTTTAAAAAAGATTCCCATTTTCCTAAAATAAAAACAGTAGCCAGTTTATCAGGTGCTTTCTAAAACTATACAGTATTACATCAGTTATATAATAAGCTTAGGTTTATAATAGGTTGAAGTAGCCTACAGTTAGAGACGTGGAATTAATTTAATGGTAATTTTGGCAGCTACAGTTTTGTTGGATTACTCCACCCTATTTATATCAATAAGGGTGTGCTAAACAATGACAATTAGTTATTGTAATGCAACTACATCCTGAAACCGGTCATAAAGTTGAGTCAACCCATCTTTCAAACACTTTAATTAAAATTGAACATTATATTTATGAAGGTAGAATTGATGGCAGGATTGTTTTTGTAAAACACATTAAACGATACCAAATAAAAGGGCAACAGAGGGTAGCAGAATGCCATTGTTTGCCCACATTAAACAGAGCTGTGAGGAGGATGTAATTTCAATGCAGATCCTGTTGATGGCAGACCACAACGATTTGTTTTGTACAGTATAAGGCAGTCAACAGTCCTCTTTTGTTGCTATCCAACAGGAGAGACTTTGTTGTACCAAAGAAATGTAAGTAAGACGTTCTCCCAAATGCCAGCCTCCACAGCACAACAGAGCGAGGCTTGATCCCAGACTGAGTAGAGTGGGAAGAACGGCACACAGATCCCCTCTGGGATTTTTTGGAATATCCAAAAATAAAAATCTGATATCATTCAGAGGGCATCTATTTTAAAGGTGTTGTCAAGTATAGAAGTCCTATTCTTAAATCTTAAAGAATAGCAATTCTCAGTAATTAGAGAGTTGTTGGTGGATGTAATCATTCCTCCTCTCTAAACTGGCAAAAACATTTTTTGTTATTCAGTGTTTTCATGCTATGTTACAGTATATTCACTTTTTTGACAATCTCATGAGTTGGAATCACATTAGAAGTAGGTCTCTTCACTGCCAGTGTGGACAGGGGGAATAATTGCACAAAATACTTTTAGTGTACACATGTCTATGACGTGGACCTATCATTCATTTGATTAGTTCATTTTCATGATTATTTTGAAACAAATATGTGGTAAACAGCTGACACATGCAAAACCAGGGACCTGGTGGTATGGTATATTGTGGGACTATCAGATGTCTACGTCGTAGGCGCTGAACTTATACCCACATGTTGCGAAATTGGAAATGTGGCTGCAGGTGTACTGCTCTTCTTCACTTAAATACCATTTCCCTGTAACACACAATTTCTTTGTTAATAAGCCACAGCAGGTCTGTCTTGTGTATTTATACATCATGTGTTAAAACCTGCTGTTTGTCTTGTTCTCAGGAGTGCACCTCCAGGCTCTGAGTTCTTCTCTGTGAAGAGCACTGCCACTGTTCAGTACAGCATCAGCCCCCGACCTCAGGAGACCTCCCACCTGTCTCCCATCCCTCTTAAGGGAAACTCAGCCCTTCTCATCCACATGAGCCGTGCCAGTGATTATGAAAATGATGGCAAGGTGAAGTAGTTGTGCTTGAAACTGATATCCCAAAGCAGCAAGTCATATTTCTTAATTTCAGTATGTGCTGATGTAATGACAGTTCTCATTCATAACACTCCGTTCGATGTCTCACTATGGGATGCGCCTCAACGCGTATGCATCAGAAGCATCAATCTCATTACGCCAATCCTGATTGGCTGGTGATCTTGACGACTACGTCAGGGAATCCACCCACCCTTTAAGTAGCTTGCGCTACGTCGCAGCGTCATTCAAACACCTCTTCTCGCTTCGGAGCAAATCTCAAAAATATCAGTAGCCAGGCTAGCTTAACTGTCCACAGACTGAACCACAAGCTAACCTTCGGTCGCCGGACGCTTGCCGGCTACTTTTGCTTCGCACAGGATTTTATTTATTAACACACCAGTTAATACTAAAATCTGCCCGCCGTTTTTTCTTCCTAAATAACGGTAAGGTTTTGGTTTTTTCAAACGGTAACATACCTGTTACTGGTTTGTCCCTCCACGTCGACACCCCGGCGAGCGAGGATGGACCCTTCTCTCCCTCACACCACAGGAGACGGAGGCTCGGAGGCTCGACTCTGCGGCTGCGGGTTCAAGATTTCGAGCACGGACTCACACCAGATCTGCTCGTCCTGCCTTGGGCTGAAACATGCCCAGGAGGCTATCGACGCCCCCGGTTCGTGCGGACACTGTGCCCGCTTCACCACCAAGAGCCTCCGCCGACGGTTAGCACGCCAAGCTAGCCTGTCGGGACAAGACCCCTTCATGCCTGTTGATTTGCCAGCCGGCAATCGAGGCATGGTGGCGACCGCCGCGGGAGTTGAGCCCCGCGCTGTGTCAAGCTGGGGCTCAACGGCGGCGGCAGCCGCGGGAATGGAGCCCCGCGCTGTGACAAGCTGGGGCTCCCAACTGGACCTCACCGTGGTTCCGTCCGCGGAGGATGTCCTGGAGCTGGATTACGAAGAGGAAGATGAAGAGGATACCTCTGAGTTCCTCTTATCCGACTCAGACGAAGACGAAGATGACATCTTCGTCCCATCTGCTCAGGCTGCCAAGCCGGAGGCGGTGTCCGCTCCCCCAGGCGAAAGCGCGCCAACTTCGCCCCGCCTCAGCATGGACTTGCAGGCCGCGTGCCAACGCGCTGCGTCCAGGCTGGACATCCCCTGGCCTGAAGTAGCCAAGGAGACCTCCAGATCTCGCTATGAGGGGAAGAACTTGCCCCAAGCCGCGAGGATGACGAGGCAACTTCTCCCAGTCTTTCCAGAGTTGCTGGACGAGGTGTCTGTCTCGTGGAGAGACCGCCCTTTCAGCAACAAGGCCCCAATCCAGGGAGCCTCCTCTTTGGACTTTGAGGGCATGGAGAAGCTCGGCTTGCTCCGCATGCCGCCTATGGAGCCGCTTGTGGCAGCCCACCTCCAACCGCGGCTGTCTTTGTGTCGCTCAATGTCTCGTCAATGCTGACCGCTTACCAGGCGGAGCTCTGTGAGGACATGACGAACAAACCTGAGCCTGCCGTGTGGGACGAAATCACAGCGATCATGGACATTTGCCTCCGTGTGCAGCGCTGTGCAGTCCAAGCCACAGGCAAATCGCTGGGGATGATGGTGGTACAGGAGAGAGCCAGGTGGCTTAACCTGACGAACCTTCCGGACCGGGAAAAAGAGGACGTCTTGGACATGCCAATTGTCCCCGAGGGCATATTTGGCACCGCTCTGGCTTCAATGCAGCAGCGGTGTGAGGCCAAAAAGAAGGAGGATGAGGCTCTCCAGCTTTGTCTTCCCCGAAAGGCCCAGCCGCCGCCTCCAACGGCCCCGCGACAGACCTTCACTCAGGCTGCCTCACGTCCTTCCCATTTCAAGATCCCGAAACGGCAAAAGCCACAGCCCGCCCCGGTTCTCCCGCCCAGACAAGAGGCGAGGACGAGCTGGCCAAGAAAGTCCCCGGTTCCGGCAGCAGCCACACAGGCACAGCCGGCCCAGACCTTCGGCCATCAGGTGAGGAAAAAGAAGAAAGCAGCCTGACAGCCTTCCCTCCTCTCCTCGGTGAAAGAGCTGGAAGTTCCCTGCTTTCCAGCCCCAGAACGTGTTCCACACGTGTTCAAAGCCCATGTGTTTCCAGGGTGCAACCACGCCCCCATCTTCCCGCCGCCTCGAGTGATGTCAGAACGTCATCCTCAAGTTCGCGCCATGAGGGAGATAGACTTCACGTCAAAGACAGCAGGTTCTGCTGCTCGTTCAAGTCACACAAACACATGTCCTTGTTTTCTAAAAACATTTTCCACTGTCGTTTCCAGGCTTAAAGCCAAGGGCGCAGTCAAAAATAATGAAAAGTAAAACAATAAAAACAATAAACAGTCAGGTGACTGCTCCACTTCTGAGAGTGGCTGTTGCCTCTCTCAGAATGCGGACGGTAACTGAGTCTGTGAACGCATCATCGCCGCGGGCATGCGCAGTGTCGACCGAGGTTGTCAGCCTGGGATACCACCGTGTTCAGACACTAGAGGGCCCCATAACACAACCAATAAAGACACAGAGAGCAAACAACAGGTAAATGATCACATCTCCACTCGCTCTGAGAAGCGAAAGGTGGAAGGTGCTCACATGCTCTGCTTGGGTTTTCAAGACGATATCACGGGGCTACAGACTCCAATTCGCTGTCACCCCCCCTCACTTCTCGGGCATTGTGCATTCACAAGCCCGGGGAGCGTCGGCTCATATTCTAGAGCAGGAGATTCTCTCGCTACTAGAAAAGAAAGCCATATCCATAATACCCTCCGAACAGAGTCAGAGCGGCTTCTATTCCAAATATTTCCTCGTTCCCAAACGGGGAGGGAACGGAATTCGCCCTATCCTAGATTTAAGGGCTCTGAACAAGTATCTCAGAAAATACAAATTCCGAATGCTCACTCACACATCTCTGCTGCGTCTCGTACGTCAGGACGATTGGTTCACATCAATCGACCTGAAAGACGCGTATTTTCACATCCCAGTATATTATCCACACAGGAAATATCTGAGGTTCGCTTTTCAGGGTGTCTGTTACGAGTACAGAGTGCTTCCCTTCGGTCTGTCTCTCAGCCCACGGGTGTTTGTACGATGTACGGAGGCAGCAATAGCCCCGTTAAGGCAACAGGGCATTCGCCTGGCAACCTATTTAGACGACTGGCTCCTTCTTGCACAGTCGGAGCAGGAGGCTATTACGCAGACGAATACCCTCGTGAAACACCTGCTCGACCTGGGTTTCGTAATAAACACAGAAAAGAGCATGTTGTCCCCAGCCCAGACTGTACTCTTCCTGGGCTTACGTCTAAATTCGGTGCCCTTTACAGCCCGCCTGTCAGCAGAGAGAGTGAAAGCCTTCAGGGCTTGCCTCGCTCATTTCCAGCCACGCAAATATGTTCTCTTCAGATCATGTCTGCGGTTACTGGGGCTCATGGCGTCAGCCATCCTGGTGGTACGACTGGGCCGCTTACACATGAGGGAGTTTCAGCGCTGGGTAGCTGCCCTCAGACTGGACCCCGTGCGTCATGGCGCGCGGAGAGTGATGGTCACTGTGGAATGCGTAATGGCACTGCGCCACTGGCTGCACCCGACTTTTCTAGTACGGGGCGTACCTATGGGTGCTGTCCTATCGCGGAAAGTGGTCACCACAGACGCATGTCTGACGGGCTGGGGGGGTATATACGAAGGTCGACCTGTGAGGGGTCTCTGGAGCAGAGATCTCCAACGGTCACACATAAATTATCTGGAGCTTTTAGCGGTGTTTCTCACCCTGAAACGCTTTCTGCCTTTTCTCAAAGGACATCATGTCCTCGTGAGGACAGACAACACGACCACAATATCGTATATAAACCGTCAAGGGGGTTTGCGTTCTCTCCAGTTACACATGCTGGCACGCAAACTGATTTTATGGAGCTGCGGACGTCTCCTCTCTCTGAGAGCAACGCACGTACCGGGAGTGATGAACCTCGGGGCAGATCTGCTGTCCAGAGGTGCACCACTATATGCAGACTGGACTCTACATCCAACAATTGTGAGTCAGCTATGGTTGCGTTACGGCCGGGCCGCGGTAGATCTGTTCGCGTCAAAAGAAAATGCTCAATGTCAGCTGTTCTTTTCAATGCGCGATCTAAACGCACCGTTAGGCGTGGACGCGCTCGCACACGTTTGGCCTCCGGTCCTTCTGTACGCGTTCCCACCCCTGGCTCTAACTCTGGCCAGAGTGAGAAAACATCGCCACACACTGATCCTAATAGCTCCGCACTGGCCTGCAATGTACTGGCTGGCGGAGATATATCAGCTGCTGTGCGGGCAGCCGTGGCAGCTCCCGTTACGCAGGGACATACTATCTCAGGCGGGGGGGACGATTTTTCACCCACACCCAGAGCGCTTGGCACTATGGGCCTGGCCCGTGAGTGGTATAATTTGAGTTGCCTGCAATGTACTGGCTGGCGGAGATATATCAGCTGCTGTGCGGGCAGCCGTGGCAGCTCCCGTTACGCAGGGACATACTATCTCAGGCGGGGGGGACGATTTTTCACCCACACCCAGAGCGCTTGGCACTATGGGCCTGGCCCGTGAGTGGTATAATTTGAGTACAGTGGGGCTTCCTCAGAAGGTGATGAACACTATTCAGAGTGCAAGGGCTTCCTCCACCAGGTCTCTCTATGACTGTAAGTGGAGGGTGTTTGAGGAGTGGTGCCTTCAAAAGGGACACATCTCTTTTCAATGCCCTGTCGGTGTGATTCTATCCTTTCTACAGGACCTGATTGATAAACACAGAGCTTTCTCTACGATTAAAGTGTACCTGGCTGCTATTGCCGCATGCCATGTGGGCTTTGAGAGAAAGACGGCTAGCCAACATCCCTTGGTCTGCCGTTTTATGAAAGGGGCTCGCAGGCTCCTCCCTGTTTCCAGGTCACTGGTGCCCTTATGGGACTTGGCAGTGGTTTTAGATGGGCTCACTCGACCTCCATTTGAACCCCTGGAAGACGCTGACATAAAACACCTGTCACTAAAGACAGTGTTGTTATTGGCTCTGGCATCTGCCAAGCGAGTCAGTGACATTCACGCGCTCTCTGTACATCCTTCATGCACTCAGTTTGCCCCGGGGTAAACGAGAGTGTTGCTGAAGCCCAACCCTGCCTTTGTGCCCAAGGTGGTTGGCTCATGCACCCCCATTGACCTTGAGGCATTTCCTTCACCGCTATGTTCCTCTGAGGAACAGCGGCCGAATTTGCTGTGCCCAGTTCGTGCTTTGCGCACCTATATGGACAGGTCAAAAGAGTTTCGATGCAATGACCAACTCTTTGTATCCTGGGCTAACCCTCATAAGGGCAAGCCCGTTACCAGGCAACGGCTCTCCCACTGGATTGTGGAAGCGATAGCTCTGGCTTATACGAGTCAGGGTTTGCAGGCACCAACGGGCCTGCGTGCTCATTCTATTCGTGGACTGGCTACATCCTGGGCTTTGTTCAAGGGTGTTTCCATCCAGGACATTTGTGCAGCAGCGAGCTGGTCTTCACCGCTCACTTTTGTCCGCTTTTACAGACTAGATGTCTCTGCTCCAAGTGTGGCCCGCGCAGTGCTGGGCCCCGTGTTGGGACAGGGTTCTACCTGTTAAGTACTGTTTTGTTTTGGTGATTTTCGAGATAAGCATGTCTAGCAATACGGGAGTCTCAATATCCCATAGTGAGACATCGAACGGAGTGTTATGAATGAGAACTATAGGTTACTAACGTAACCCCAGTTCTCAGAGTAACATGAAGTGAGATGTCTCACCAGACGGCCCTTCTTGCTGAGGCGAAGCGAGAAGAGGTGCTTATTTTGAATGACGCTGCGACGTAGCGCAAGCTACTTAAAGGGTGGGTGGATTCCCTGACGTAGTCGTCAAGATCACCAGCCAATCAGGATTGGCGTAATGAGATTGATGCTTCTGATGCATACGCGTTGAGGCGCATCCCATAGTGAGACATCTCACTTCATGTTACTCTGAGAACTGGGGTTACGTTAGTAACCTATAGTTTCAGGAAATGGGAGGTTTATTCTTTAGAATTTATTCAAGTTCATGTTAAAGCAGTCATGGTTAGGCAATTTTTCAGAAACAGTTTGCTCACCGTTTTGTATTTTAGGAATCGTTTCATTTCAGATAATTGCCTTTTGTCATTGGATGAACTTTCTGATTAAGAGTAGAGTTTAACGAGAAATCAAACTCACCCTCCTTTTAAGCATTTCTAGCTTTTGCTTCTTTTGATTTATGATTAACTACGTTTCAAATAACCAGAGGAGATATTTCACATTGATCATGAGCTTTTTGCTACAATGTACATTGAAACTCCAAATAATCATGTGTCTTTTAGATTTTGAATCGTCAAATGTCATGATGTGCAACTAAATGCCCTTTGCCGTTGTGTTTTAAGTTGTCTTCCGATACTATGGGGAGAAGAAAGATGTCTTGGGGAGGGCCCTCCTGCACCTGACAGCGGTTGGTAAGCAAAATAAGGAAATTGAAAAAAACATATTTATACTGCTTATTATTTGTTTAACTTTTTAACTTTATTGTTCTTTTATCAGCAGAGCATTAGTGGTGAATTTCAATGCAAAAACTAAATCAACCATTACTCATTTGGGATAAAGAAATGTGTATAAACAGTCTACCAGTACAACATTAGCAATACTCTGATATCAACCATTATCTGGAAAATGTGTGCCATGCAGAGGAACTGTGATAAACAAACTGTGTGTGTGTGTGTGTGCACAGAGATCTCTCTGGATGTGGATGCAGACAGAGACGGTGTTGTGGAGAAAAACAACGCTAATAAGGTGAGCTCAAAGGTGTCAGATAACTTTACAGACACCTAATGAAGGAGATATTTTATCTACGTTTTACTTTCTCATGAACAATAACATGCCAAGTGTGACAAACTGAATTCTGTTTATGTAGATAACTCAGCGTTGCATATTAATCATTTAAAGGGTTTCTGACTACTGTGGATTTGATTTTTACTCCCCAACAGAGGGGAGATCTTTCTATGATTGTGCTATTTAAACATAATTTTGTTTCTTTTTATAAGTTTGATATATGTGCAGTACAATGTTTGCCGTCAATCTGTGGTGCAAAACATTTGTACCTTTTAGATTTCCATTAATTACATTCAATCACGTCTGTTTTTTGGAAAACTTGTTAGGGATCATGGAAATGGGGTTCAAATGGTCACGGAGCCATCCTATTGGTCAACTGTGACTCGGAGCGGATGTTCTTGAAGAAACTAGATAGCGAGCAGGACCAGGTCTCCAAAGTGTCAGGTAAAAAACAGCTTCTCTTTGTTCACTCTGCACATTTTTCATTACTGTTGCCAGCATTAAAAGGTCACTCATTTTTGCTTTTGCACAGTTGGCAGATTAAAGTGTTGAAAGGGCAAACCTGTGTGATGAAACTACATATCTAAAGACCTCTGCGTGAGTGTAGAGGGCAGTTTGATAAAGCAGGCCTCTCAAATGACTTTGCTGCGGATAAACCAGTAGAGCTGAAATCTGATAGTACAAGCAGGTGTTGTTCATTATGTGTGAGTGTGGGTGCCCCGTATTTATCACAGATATGACCAGACATTCACTGTACTATCTACTTTTAGTGTTAAAAGCATAACAAAGTCACTCAAGCACATTCATGTCATGTATCTGTTACATGTTGAGTACAATCTAAAGCAGGGGTGCCCAATACGTCGATCGCGATCGACCGGTCGATCGCAATTAATTAAGGGTAGTGTGGGTAGATCGCATGGCATACAAAAAAAAGAAGAAGAAAAAAAAAAAAAAAAACATTTAAGTTTTTTTTTTTTTTTGTTTAAAGTTAGCCTATCATCCATCCTTAGTATGGCATTTGCCACTTGATTGACGTACAGGTAAGCCAGTCTGAGTTGTATTGTGCCATACGGGTTCATGCAGTTATCAGGGGGCCTTACCTCGTCATCTGAAGCGCAAATGCGGCGCACTATTAGCCACAGTTTATCCGCCGTTTAGTCCGTCCGTCCGTCCCCCCCCCGCTCATGACACAGATTGGGCAGGGGCGGTCCTGTAGGTAGATCATTTGGGCTTGGTCCTTTTAAAAGTAGCTCCCAAGCTGAAAAAGTGTGGGCACCCCTGATCTAAAGTATATAGGATTGAATGACATTTGAGGACACTAACATGATGTTTTGTGGGTGTGCAGATCTGAAGGACATGTCTCTCATGGTGCTGCGGACCAAAGGCCCGGCCAAACTCCCAGAGGGCTACAAGCTCACCATGCACATCTCTCAGGGCGACGCAGAGAGTGTCAGAGTCTTCAGGGCCAGATCCTCTGGAGTGGAGAGCAATTCACTGCGTTAGTAAAGAGTGTGGGTGAAAAACCCAGAACAGATGATGTTGTGTGCATGCAATTCAGAATATGTTTGTGTTAATGTATGAGTGTAAGATTACAACGGTAAATCAGACATTTTTGAAAAACCTATTTTATAAACTCTCATTGACTGCTGACTCCTCATTTGTCTTTAACTTGCTTAAATAGAAAACATTTATGTTTGCCAATTAGCTGAACAATAAACAAGTTTTGAATAATCTGCTGCAGGCCAAACTTTGGCCTTGATCAGGGCTCAAAACGGTTATGATCCACTAATGTTAAATATGATATGAGTTAAATAAATCCCTGTTTTTGCTAGCTATGCTGCCATATTGACTATAGCTGAAAGTGAAACTGTAGTGAGATTCAACCATTCTTTGTTTGGTAGGGGAGAGGGTGCACTTGATTGAAGCACATGCAATGAAGCACCTTATAATTCAAGCATTGTTTGTGTTGGTCTTGCTCCCCAGAGAAACTCTTGTTCAACCTTTTTGTGAAGGAATATCCTCTGGTGCTGAGCAATGAGGTCCTGTCCCAGGAGGTGCCTTACCTCGGAGGCGTCTCGGAGATGAAGTTTTACGTGGAGGGCCTCAGGTTTCCTGACAAAGACTTTGATGGGCTCATCAGCATCAACCTCAGTCTGCTAGAGCCCATCTCTGATGTAAGACCTGCAACATGACATTTATAATGTAACGCCAACTAATCCTTTTACGTACTTTATATACCTGTTTAAAATGAAATTGTAAAAAAAGCCCAGAACAAATACGTTTAAAATCATATGAACTCATGGTCCACCTAGTGGTTTTTTCATAGCTTATAACCACAACTCAGTCTCTTTCTGTTGATCTGGCTGAAAGCAAGTTAGTGGATGGATCTTCAGATAAACAAGTGTTTGTGTGAAACCACTATTTCCAAAATCAAGCACAAACTTTCAAACAACATAATTAAACTTTGAACACAACCATTTCTTATAACCTAATACAGCAAAGGTTATATCCGTTTTGAGTATGTTTTTGTTGGCTTAGAAAGATTTTTAGTTAACATACTTGTACTCAGCTGCCTCTCTCGTGCTCTGACAGGGTCTCCCTGAGACGCCGATTTTCACAGACACAGCCGTGTTCAGAGTGGCACCTTGGATCATGACACCCAACACCCTGCAGCCTGTGGAAGTGTTTGTCTGCTGGTAAGAGCAGACTGATGAATAATAGAGATGATTGTGACAAAATAAGTTTCAACACTATCTTCACTATCTCTTAATCCCCCTCAATGTTACTCATACTACGAAATTCACACTTAGTCTTCATGGTTTCACTTCCCATTCTTGAGTATTCAGTTTTACCCATAATCACTCAGATAACGTGTTGGGTATTGGTTAAACTTGAAGATACAAAAAGCCAGAACATTTTCGATTTCGACACATTATGCTTAAGGAACTTACTTCTTCTGTGGTTACCTTTTCAGCACATCTGATAACTACCAGTTCCTTAAAGGAATGAGGAACCTTGTCACAAAGAGCGGTTACAAGCTTAAGATCTGCCATGAGTATATGAACAGAGGAGATCGCTGGATGCAGGTAAGAAAGTCGAATGTGTTATATGAAAAAATACGTATTACAAATTATCATCAACTGACTAATGTACCTCTACAATAAATGGAAAGCTATACAAAATTCTAATCTAAAACACTGCAATAACAGTGGCAATGTCCGCGGATTTCATGTAAACCACATCGGGGGAAAAAGGAACCATTCATTCAAAACCTCAAAGTAACATGAAACAATCCAAAAAGAAAACAAATTTGGTAACACTTTATATTAAGGTACACAAATTCACCCTCAACTAGTTTTAATTAACATGCATATTAGCAGTATATTGGCTATGTATTATCATTATAAAACACTTATTAATGCCTTATTCTACATGACCATAATTATTATTTGAATTCATATTACCAGAATTAATATTCTACAAGTAATACGCCATTAGTTGAGAGTTTTTCCTCAATAACCCTCTAATTAGTGCTTATTTATTGCAAGTAAGGAAGTTGTTGTACATGGGTTTTGGTCTTAATATGCTCTGCTCAATATGGGCCTAATAAGGCAGTAGTACCACAAGAATAGTAATTCTCCCATAATAACACTAAACAAATAGGATCTATTCTTATGTAACAAGACATGAAACTATAAGTGTTAATTAAGTCTAAATAACTCAAAATGAGGTTTTTCTATCTAAGAATATGTTCCATATCTTAAAGTGAAGTCTTGTTGATAACCAATAAGCTAGTAATTTGAAGTTGCCACCTCTTCACACTTTGTAAATACATTATAGCACACAACTACTGAAATTAAGTAGGCACACGTTGAAATATCTGTTTTATTAATGAACCACTGAAGAGAGGTTCAGACACATACCAAAACATGTCAAGTTTCTCCAAGGCTGAGAACACATATGCAGCCTGTACTTTTTAATAAAAACTGATTTTTAACAGATTTGATGTATTTGTGATCATACTGTGTGACCTGCTTGTATGTACTTACACAATAGGTGTGCTGTTCTCTCTATGTGTTGTACTGTCTCAGTGTGAACATAGATTAAACAGCCAGCCAAACTCTTTTGAGAGCCAGGGAATGAGCAGCCATGCTCCTTTATTGACTTATTTGCAGTCCACTGACATTCAAACGGAGTGAAACTATAAAAAAAGAAGTTACAAGGCAGTTAATGATCTCATACATGCAAGTGTAACATACACAGATTAACACATGGGTGTAAAAAAGGTAAATATAGCTAATTCTAGCTGTGCAATAAGCATGTAGGCTATACAGGCTACTATGGCTAACGCTAGCGCGAATGCTAACGCATTTTCTCATTGAGTTTAAACATCTCCAAATGTCATCGCATAAACACAATACATGTTACTAATCCCTACAGTGTAAGTGTAAGGCTTACACTTACACTTACAGTCATTGCTTTCTGACGGACTTGACCCTTTTACTCTTCAGGTTGCATAGGGAAAATTAGTAGTAGTCTACTGCCATGCTATTCAGTTCACTTTCTCCTACTTCCTGTACCCGGTTTCCTGTCTAACCTTCAGTACAAATTTTACAAAAATATAAATGTGCAAATATGAAACATACAGGTCAATATCACCTTGCTATTGGTAGCTGAACTGTCAATACCCCAAAACTTATTCTTAGATAGAAATACCTAATTTTTTCAATTAACACTTATAGTTTCAGTGCCACGGCTTCCACATATGAAATATTTGTATATATTTATTGTCAAAGCATTTAATTTATTCATTGCTATCGGGATGTTAAGAGCATTCCATTGAATATAACAAAAAGTGTTTCTGAAGTGAATTACCTACCCTACCTTTAAGTGAAGAAGAGCAGTACGCCTGCAGCCACAGTTCCAATTTCGCAACAGGTGGGTATAGCCTTATTAGGCCCATATTGAGCAGCGCATATTAAGACCAAAACCCATGTAAGACAACTTCCTTACTTGCAATAAATAAGCACTAATTAGAGGGTTATTGAGGAAAAACTCTCAACTAATGGCCTAGTATTTGTAGAATATGGTCATGTATAATAAATAAGGCATTAATAAGTGTTTTATAATGACTAATAAATAGCCAATATACTGCTAATATGCATGTTAATTAACAACTAGTTGAGGGTGAATTTGTGTACCTTAATATAAAGTGTTACCACGTTTGTCTCAGTGGGCTTTACAGATTAAAAACAAACAACAACATTGTATATGATGGAGTTACAGCAAAATGAGAAAACTAAATAAAATAAGATACAAACAAAGTCAATATAAATACATAAAACATTCAAATGAATTACCATAAAAATAAAATAAAATGAATACCATAAAATGCCAGCTCTAACTAAAGGCTTTGTTAAAAATGTAGGTCTTCAACACACTCAAGGTTTGGACTCTCTCTGCCTCTCTGATTAAAACAGGAAGTTGGTTCCAGAGAAAGGGAGCTTGGTAGATGAACACTGATGGATTGAAGCACCCTTCAGTTGTTGAAGGTTCGAGCCCGCTCCGCGCCGTTCGTTTGATGAGTGGTCTGCTATAAAAAGGAAGGACTCAGACAGAAATATGAGATTAAACAATAAGCTGATTTAATGGTAGAAACAACAGTACAATATAACGAAGTACTTATATAACGAAGTACTTCGGGCCTCAGCTCTTCCACCGTGCGATGTACGTATCAGACAGTCAGACCGAACAGAGGCCGCTAGTGTACAGAATTCACGATATTTATTCCCACAAACGGAGAGGAGTTGTGTGGGAGGAGTTGTGTCGGTTGCTCCTCCCTAGGTGTTCATCCATTGGTGGACTCACTCCTGGGCGAATCAGAGTGAGTCAGCCATAGGCGTGGGAAGTTTGGATCTCCTGCGCCGCTGATCAGTCCCATGCCATCTTTTATGGCAGTCATAAAATAAACAATTCTGGGTTGAACGGGGGTGAGGTACCAATCCTTATCTTCGTTTATCCTCGGCACCTGGCCGTACCACTCCGTATCCCAATCCTCCTCCCTGCCTAGACTCAATGTTGTCAGTTTTATTACCTTTCTCCTGCAACCCCCCCATGCTCCTATCCGGCCCATTAAAAACCCGGGGGGGGGCGACTGGATCCTCTACATTCCTAAGTCAACGCACACACAATTGACCACAGCAAACAAAGGAAAATAATACCATCATGAGGACATTTGGTCTAGTTTCACAAGCATACATTTTACACAGACTATTGGCGCCTAAGATATGTCGTGCCAAAGTTATAATTATTAAAACAGGTTATACAGGTTACTTTAATCCCCCTTTTGATCTCACCTCAAGAGATCAATTCACACAAAGCATTCGAAACATAACCACTGTCATTCTTTTCTACTGCGTCTGTCCCACAATGAGCGGATACAAGGCACACAACAACAACCACATGTTACTAAAATGGCAATACAAGTAGCTATAGAAATCAAAGGAGACATTATTAAACCTTTCCATTGACCAAACATGTTTGTAAACCATTCCTCCAAGGGGTTGTGTATCCCTGATTGTTCATGCATAGTTATGGATAGTGTGCGAAAGCCTTCTAAAGCCTTTGTGACGGAACCTTCCGGAGCCGTATTGTTTGGAATGAAAGTACAACACATATCACCAAACATTGAACACACACCTCCTTTCTCAGCTAACAGCATGTCAAGGGCCATTCTATTCTGTTTCAGCGAGTCCTTCTACAGCGTCCCTAGTGAGATTAGCTAAACGGAGCACATTGTAATGTACATAGTTGATCCTGTCTACATTATTCCATCACTACCTGCTTGGAAAGTGAGGTTTGTTTAGGAGACATTTTGGTAACAACTACCTCATGTTTGGCCCGTTTGACCCTAGTTACGGACTCCTCTGGCGGGGGAATGGAGTCTGGGTGGTCAATGGAATCATTAAAACAAAAATAAAGGCAAGGGTGAACACACATTATTTCTGTTATTAATAATAGGAGATTTACTAGGACACAAGGAATTAACACCCAATCAAATAATAAGGCTATTCGCTAATGGGCCATATAACTAAGAATGGTGTTCAAGATACAAACAGTGTCCCAAGTAAAACCACGATTCCCACTAGCAGAGTACACCAACAAACAATAAGGAAGTGTAATCCACAGTCTGTCATTGTTGAGTACCTTTAATCAGTGGTCCGTGTTATTGTAATTAGGTTCTTGAACACAATGCTAAAATCTCCTAAGGAGATTCTTTAAAACTAGGGTGTAAAATAGTACCCTGTAATGGTAAATACTGTGCTCCCAGAACCTGTTAAATATAAGGTCTGGTGAGTGGGGAGACTTTCACTGCCCTTTAACTATAGGGCTAACCTCTCGTTATATATAACCTACTACTCTTATTAGAAAGAGGCCCTATAGGTGGGCATAAAAATGCTGCTACTTATTGGAAAGTGCCCCTAAAGGTGGGAGTAAAAAAGTCGGGTCCTATATGGAGTCGTGTGTTTCAGGGGTCGGGGTCCCGTAGACTCGTGTCCGCCTCCTCGCCGGCCGTAATCTCCTTTCCAAGATCGCCTGTTGTTACCTCTGTGTCTTTGTCCTTGTCATCTGTTGTATGGGTCGTTGCTTCTGCTGGGCTGTCGTCGTCAGATGTGTCGTTCTCTCGTCCTGCTGCAGCGATGTCAGTTCTGATGTCGTCTAACGTCCTTGCTGGAGGTTTTCCAACGGCGCACTGGCTCCAATGATACCACGTTTCCCCCTTTCCTTCGAGGCGAACTGCATGTGATGTCCTCTGAGTCACTCTGTGCGGGCCGGTGAACCTTGGGTTGAGCCACTTCGGACGGATGACCTTCAGCCAGATGAATTCTGCGGTGTTAGCCTCGTGCTTCTCCGGTCCCCCTTTGGCGTCAGCCACCTGGGTGGAGAAATCTCATACCAAGCCCTTAAGTTGCTGGGTAGTATGGTTTGCTATCCATCTCTTCTACTTCTTTCCCTACTGCTAATGCTCCAGGACCCGGAAACTGATGGCCGTGGGTCAGCTCAAATGGGGAGAAACCTGTCCCTCAGTTAATGTGTTCATAAACAAAGTCCGACACCGGCTATATCAACCTGTTTCAGAGGAAGGTGGAGTCCCCTGTGCCGTCTTGACTTGCCGTGTCTTCTCTGTCAGAGGCAGAGGTTTCATCTTTTTTTTTTAGTCCTAAAAAATTTGACGCGTTTTGCAACAAAGTCAAGTATTTCTTCATCTGTAGGTGTATGTGTTGATACAGGTGTTCTTTTAATGTCATGAGGGGAACTGGGTGAGGGGGGGTTAGAGGTGGAGGGAAGCGTATAGGGAGGGGGTCGGGTCTTAAAGGGGTTGTATAAATCTGGATAGAGGAGGGGACCGCCCTCTGGGATGTCTGGGAGGGGCCCACCATATGGCTTCTCCTTCCTGACTGGCTCTATCACTTCTGTGGGAGGGGCTGGTGCAGGACTGGGTGGGGCTGCTATGGCGGGCAGATTTTTGGCGGGAGTTTTGCTCAGAGGCAGGTTACTGCCACTCCATTCATAACTAAGGCTGCGTTATGGCCTATTCTCCTTAGCTTGTCAACTAGCTCCCTTTCTTTGTTAAGTTTAGAAGCCCTGATAAAACCTGCCTTCTGCTTGTTGAGAGTTTCTAATTTCTGAACCAACTGTCGCTCGTATGTATTGAGTGCTGTGGCTAGGAGACTTATTGCCTCGTCACCCTCTACTCTATTCTCTGCGATCATCTGATCGTGTAAGAAACGGAGATCCTGCTCGCCTTTTTATGATCTCCGGGCTTAAGTCCGCTAAGTATCAATCTCTCTGCTTGTCCCCACTGTTCCCTTAAACTCCCCGGAACAGGGACTCCTAATTCTCTCTCTTCACGTTCAAATTCTCCTTCCATTTTGACTTCGTTCGTATCTGCTTCTCCTAAAGGTTTTAGTTTTTTATAAAAAATACCAGTATTCTGCCTACTATAATTTACTAATTATTGTAGTTTTATTCCCACAGGTATACAGTCTGATAGTTTTCGGTGCGAGGTGTATTATAGGCGGCGCGTAAGGCTCAGGTTTGGGAAGGCTAAATAACTTGTTTTACCTGACGCTGCCTGCCTCCGGCGTCTATAGAAAAGAGATCAACTCAGTGAAACCGCCTGATCAGAGCTCAGCGTGCGGAGTTTAAATCTATCAAGTCATATTACAGGATAAAGGAAATACAGTTTAAACTGCCGTATGAAGAGAAGACGCCGACGTGTCGCACTTATCATTCATATCACATCATCGATCATATAATATCATAATATATCATATATTTCCTTGTCTAAGTCAGCTTCTCGAGCCGTATCTGACCGTGCAACACTTACATTGTCACATACTGTATGCAGAAGTATTATTTTAAGCAACACATTAGGTTGACGAAACACTCAACTCAAATGTAATTAAAGTCAGATCCACTCGTGTCTTAGATGGGCAACAGTGATAACATAAAACTGTTGTACGCTTTCAAACACTCGGTAGTTTATTTATTTTTTAACCAGTTGCTCTATATTCACCTTGCAGGTGCAACTATGTGGCTTGTATCCTTTATTATATGTTTAAGTCATGGATGTTTAAAGTTCATATTTGTCTAATATTAATTTACTTTTCATTAATGAAGTATGACGCTGCGCTGTTAGTACACTTGTCCCTTTCACGTGAACGCGCTCTCAGCTGGAGAGAGAAACCCTGGCTCGATTTACCGAGTTGATAACCAGCGTCGTAGGACCGCTTAGCCGTTACGTTAAGCCCGCGCTGATTGGTCCAAATTGACCAATCCACGGACTTCCTCACACACACACACACACTCAGTGCAGGCAGCTCTGCTGATTTCTCCTCCCTGGCTGCAGGCTGATAACAGCCAGTTGGCATCAAGGCGAAATTCTCTCTGCAGACCCATTCTCACAGCGCCTATCAACCTTTTTCTTACTCAATATCAAGCCACACTTAATCACACTCAAAATAAATATACTAACGTAACCCCAGATCCGTCTAAGGATTGCCTGTGTACTTAGTCGATGAGCCCCAACCCCAGAATTCGTCTAAGAATTACTGTGTGTGTCACCTTATTTCTCAGAGTATTTCAGCTGGACTTCCTTTACAAATTTAAAACCACTGAAATCTCGGACGACGATTGCAGCTGGACTTCCTTTACAATTTAAACCACTGCAATCTCGTTACACAGTTAATCACACTCAAAATAAATATACCTAACGTAACCCCAGATCCGTCTAAGGATTGCCTGTGTACTTAGTCGATGAGCCCCAACCCCAGAATTCGTCTAAGAATTACTGTGTGTGTCACCTTATTTCTCAGAGTATTTCAGCTGGACTTCCTTTACAAATTTAAAACCACTGAAATCTCGGACGATGATTGCAGCTGGACTTCCTTTAAATTTAAACCACTGCAATCTCGTTACACAGTTAATCACACTCAAAATAAATATCCTAACGTAACCCCAGATCCGTCTAAGGGTTGCCTGTGTACGTTAGTCGATGAGCCCCAACCCCAGAATTCGTCTAAGAATTACTGTGTGTGTCACCTTATTTCTCAGAGTATTTCAGCTGGACTTCCTTTACAAATTTAAAACCACTGAAATCTCGGACGATGATTGCAGCTGGATTCCTTTACAATTTAAAACCACTGCAATCTCGTTACACAGTTTTATATTCCCCGTACAGTCTAGTTGACTTTTATAGTGCGATGTATATTTCAACAGATGGAGAGACTTCCAGAAGCGCTTCTACACCCCCTTTCGGCGATGTGGCTTTTGGCAAGGAGTCGAAACCCAGTCTACAGAATCTCTTTATCGTCACGTTTAGTCTTCTAGATTAACCCCACAGCAAGAGTTTGCGAGATCCGGTCATTTCAAATTGATTTTGAAAGTTGCGTTTCTCCTCTTGAAATACCCCACATATAACACAACTGCAGCTCCTCTTTGAGACTGGAAAGTGTTATTCTGTAGTACTGTTTTTTCTACCGTAAGACTAAAACACTGAAAATGCCGCTGACAACTCTAAAATTTTGTAGTATAGCCAATCACAGATTTTGATAATAACAGGTATCTGCTCACCTTTCTGTTGTGGGGCGCCCTGGTTTAGTTGTCAGAGGTATTCGAGGTGTCTTCCCTGGACCGTTCGTCCGCTGGCTGCCGGTGTTCCTTCTATGAGACCCTACTCATCACGTCGGTTGGTCACCAAATTGTTGGATTGAAGCACCCTTCAGTTGTTGAAGGTTCGAGCCCGCTGAGTGGTCTGCTATAAAAAGGAAGGGCTCAGACAGAGATATGAGATTAAACAATAAGCTGATTTAATGGTAGAAACAACAGTACAATATAACGAAGTACTTATATAACGAAGTACTTCGGGCCTCAGCTCTTCCACCGTGCGATGTACGTATCAGACAGTCAGACCGAACAGAGGCCGCGAGTGTACAGAATTCACAATATTTATTCCCACAAACGGAGAGGAGTTGTGTGGGAGGAGTTGTGTCGGTTGCTCCTCCCTAGCTGTTCATCCATTGGTGGACTCACTCCTGGGCGAATCAGAGTGAGTCAGCCATAGGCGTGGGAAGTTTGGATCTCCTGCGCCGCTGATCAGTCCCATGCCATCTTTTATGGCAGCCATAAAATAAACAATTCTGGGTTGAACGGGGGTGAGGTACCAATCCTTATCTTCGTTTATCCTCGGCACCTGGCCGTACCTCTTCGTATCCCAATCCTCCTCCCTGCCTAGACTCAATGTTGTCAGTTTTATTACCTTTCTCCTGCAACCCCCCCATGCTCCTATCCGGCCCATTAAAAACCCGGGGGGGGCGACTGGATCCTCTACATTCCTAAGTCAACGCACACACAATTGACCACAGCAAACAAAGGAAAATAATACCATCATGAGGACATTTGGTCTAGTTTCATAAGCATACATTTTACACAGACTATTGGCGCCTAAGATATGTCGTGCCAAAGTTATAATTATTAAAACAGGTTATACAGGTTACTTTAATCCCCCTTTTGATCTCACCTCAAGAGAGATCAATTCACACAAAGCATTCGAAACATAACCACTGTCATTCTTTTCTACTGCGTCTGTCCCACAATGAGCGGATACAAGGCACACAACAACAACCACATGTTACTAAAATGGCAATACAAGTAGCTATAGAAATCAAAAGAGACATTATTAAACCTTTCCATTGACCAAACATGTTTGTAAACCATTCCTCCAAGGGGTTGTGTATCCCTGATTGTTCATGCATAGTTATGGATAGTGTGCGAAAGCCTTCTAAAGCCTTTGTGACGGAACCACTGACTCCTGATCTTGTTTCGCGGACTATGGGCACCATTAACAGACCTGCAACCTGGGAGCGTAATGTTTGTGGGGGGCAATAGTGGATTAAAATACATTTTAGCTACGAAGGTGCCTGACCATTTAGCGCTTTGTAAGTTAAAATAAGTATTTAAAATCAATGATGTGCTTTACTGGTAGCCAGTGTAGAGCTGCTAAAATTGGAGTGATGTGGTCCATTTTCCTGGCTTTAGTTAGTATACGGGCTGCATCATTTTGTACTAGCTGAAGATTTTTAATGGATTTGGTGGGACAGGCTGATAGAAGGGAGTTGCAGTAATCCAGCCTAGAGGTTATAAAAGCATTAATTAGTTTTTCTGCATCATTTTGAGTCAGGATATGTCTGATTGTTTTACAAGTTGTTAATGTTGTTGTTAAAAAAGTTTGATAAGATCTCTACGTCTAATTTTCAGGACGAGCTGGAGTTTGGATACATCGACTCACCTCATCACCGGTTTCCTGTTGTTCTGGATTCTCCTCGTGATAGGGGTCTCAAGATTTTCCATACGATGAGCTGCTGGTGAGACTCCTTTTTTTCTTGAAATAAAGTTTCAAGATTTTAACCAGATATTTTAATTCCCTTTCGGGGACATCCTTCAACACAAATGTTGAAAGCAGAGTATTTCCTCAAGTCTGAGCGGGAGCCTTAACCACCTGCATGTCCTCAGGGCCCCGACTTTGGCTATGTGACAAGGTTGGCCCAAAGAGAAGATGTGAGCAGTTTGGACTCATTCGGTAATCTGGAGGTTAGTCCTCCCGTTACCTTCAATGGAAAAAACTACCCCCTGGGCAGAATCCTCATCGGAGTGGCTTTCCCTACGTAAGTTTGTAACAGGGGAACACAGGACACAGTGTGGCGAGGACTTGTCAACATTATTTAATTAATTTGTCTTTTTCTTCAAGGGCCACTAAAGGACGCAACATGACCAAAGTAGTCCAAGACTTCTTGTGGGCTCAGAAGGTTCAGGAGCCCGTTGCCTTATTCTCTGACTGGCTCTTAGTCGGCCACATAGATGAATTCATGAGTTTTGTTCCTGCACCTGACAGAAAGGTAAATGATCCCTTTTAAATAGAAACTTTAGTTATTTTGAACCAAAAGTTGCTTTCTTTGTGCTTTAACTTTACCACATTAGTGGTCATTTTAACCCAAACTACAAAGTTAATTTCTGTGAAGAAGCAAGTTTACTTTGAAAAAGCTGTTGTGCAACACGTGTCAATTTGCATGTCATTCATTTGAGAATGCACGAAGAACACGGAATAACTTTGCTCAAGATATGAAACACACTGTTTTATGAGGATACGTTGCATAGTTAGGAGACAGAAAGCTGCTAGCTGTTACCGGTGGATACCGACATGCTTTTATGTGATGGATTGAATGAGCTCCCAGGACAATGGGGCAGCTGCTGTTATCTTTGTCTCTTGTGTTTCTGTGCACAGGGATTCCGGCTGCTGCTGGCCAGCCCGGACGCAGGCTACAAACTATTCAGAGGCTTACAGAGGGATGGACACGGGCAAGCCAAACTGTTCGAGGGTAGGCCTGTCTCAAACTAAATTGGAAAAAACAAATGCACAATGAATTCTTAGCAATGCACACAGTCATCATGTTATCCTCCCCACTTCCAAAAAGGTCTGAAAGATGAAGAACAACAAACAGTGGATGAGATTCTGAATGACAAAGGGCTCGCAGCTGAAAATAACTACGTGCAGGTGAGTGGGATTGTATAGTAAGACCAACATACAGCTTGCTTTGTCTACTTTTTGGTGCAGGGAATAAAATCCCCCGAAGATCTAATTGCAAAGTTATAGCAAAATTCTCACAAACATTTTATCACCTCTGTACTTTTTCATTAAAAAATATTTTCCTTCTCAAGACAACCGCCAGCCAGAAATTACACTCATAATGTAGACAATCTCATTCCACAACTGTAGGTGTTAATATAGCACTATAACAGCTTCTACTCTGTGTAAACTCGGCATGATTTTAGATACAGACTGCAGGATTTGCTCCCATTCAGACAAAGGATCATTAGTGAAGGAAAGCATTGATGTTAGGGCATGGGTCGGCAACAGGTGGCCCGCGGGCCATTGGTGGCCCGCCAGCAATAATATTTGTCCCGGAAAATTATTTTGAGAATAAAAATAAAATATTATTTATTTATTTATTTTTTTACAATATCGGACCGACAGTCGCACATATAGGCTATAATGTCCGAATAGAGAATCTACCTATACCTGAAGAATGCTTATTGTACTTTTATCCATGTTGAGAGTGAATGACACACAGCACAGGCACAATCTGGCAGCGGGATGCACTGACGCTGATAGTGGATCATTAAGTAGGTGGACAGCGCGTGGTGCCAACATGCGGTTTGTGGTTTGAAAAAAATAACACCAGCTCACTAAATAATTCAAACGTAATGTTTACTTATATGCAGTGTTAGAAATGGGGGGGAGCCAGGGGGAGCTTGGCTCCCCTAAAGAGGGGGGGAGCTCCCCTGAAGGCCGATTTTGAGATAAATAGGGGGAGCCCAAAAAATATTGCATATTTGTGTCACACAGATTAGAAATGTTGAGTTTCTGTAAATAAAAGTTCTTGAAATAAATAATAGTCATTGTTCATTACAGTTTCTGAATATTTGTTTTATATTTGTGAATATTTCTGGGTGTTGCCATCTGTACGTGGCGGCGCTGGATTCTTTACGCTACTTACGTTGCTATGGTTACGGTGGCGATGCTGGCGCGGTATTTGATATTTTCATACTGATATTTTTTTTAACTCTGGCTTTGTAATACAAAATATGGCGAAACGAAAACAGCCAAGCCTCGCAGCTTTTGGATTCACAAGCAAAGAAGCGAAGGAGTCTAAAAATGACAACGTGAACGGAACAACTTTTAGTTGACCAGCTGTAAGCGGCGTTAGGGTCGAGTTTGACAGCTCCACACCGAGGGAGAGGCCTGCCGATGCGGAGCCTGAAGAGGCTTCAACTACGGCCACAGCCGCCGGCGCCACCCGCACTAGCGAACCTGACGATGCCCACATGACCTGCCTTTTAACTGGACACAGAAAAGATGGAGTGAGTGGAATGAAAGGTATGGTATCCATGGCTTTTCATAAAAAATGTGGATGTGAGATTTGCAAAGAGGCAAAAGTATATTGATCTCCCTGCCGCTCGCAGAAAAATCCACCGGCGTGCACCAAAAGAAATAGGGCTCCCCGATAGCAAATGGGTTATTCGAACACTGCTTATATGTGAACAGTAACAAAGTTCAGTCAAAACATTGACAACAAAATCGGAGAAGCCGCTTGATCATGGAGGGCGAGGGGAGGTGGTGCATATGCTGCCACCCCAGTTGGCAGCTTTGTTTTGAAAGCAAAATTTTGGCTCATCGGACATTTATGAGAGAAAATCCCTAATGTCCGAGTGCAAGTGAATGCAGCACAAGACGCGAGCCTTGTAACCCCTCCCCCGGCCCTGGTGCGAGCATGGAAATGTGATTGTCATTTGAACGGGACGGCGCAAAACGAGAAGCATTCGGTCTACAATGACAGAGAAGAGTTTGGCTGTACTCAGCATTGATTCAAAACGCACTAAAGCTTTGGATCTTAATAAGTTTGTGAGCAGGGGCGAACTGGCCATCTGTAAAATCTGGAGAATCACAGATTCCCCCACTTTTCATGATGAAGGCCATTTGTCTTTTCTCCCTACCAAGTTCCAACATATTTGATGTGCATTAGGACTCAGCAGCCCTGTTATATGAACTTGTTTGAGCTTGTATGGCCTTCTGCATCACTTTTTCTGCCTTTCGATGTTTGAATTCTACAATCCACCCTTGGGGGTGGACGCGTTTGCACACGAGCCATGGCCAAGAAAGCTCCTCTACGCCTTTCCACCGCTGCGTCTCATTCTCCCTCTCCTGGGGAGGGTGAGACGAGAACGTCTGTCAGTCATCCTAGTGGCCCCAGATCGCCGTGGGTGCCGTGGTTCGCAGAGGTGACACAGATGATGGTGGGCCAGCCCTAGGCGATTCCTCAGTTCTGGGGGGCGATGTCTCAGGAAGCATGTGCAATAGGGGCGTTATCCTCTCTGGGCCAACCTCTCCAGGCTTGGCTCCTGAGAGGGACAGGCTGAGACAGGGGGGATTGTCTGATAAAGTTATCCAGACTATCCAGGCAGCAAGAGCAGGATCCACCACAGCCTGTTACAGGCCAAAGTGGTTGGGATTCCAGCGATGGTGTGAGGAGCGGAGTCTAGAGCCCCTATCTTGTACGTTGGGCTCTATTCTGTCCTACTTACAGTTACTGGTGGACAGGGGGCTTGCTCATTCCACAGTTAAAGTGTATGCAGCAGCCATTTCGTCCTGCCTTGAGGGATTTGGCGGCAGGTCAGCCTTTAGTCAGCCACTTATGTCGCGGTTTTTGCAGGGGGTCAGGAGGCAGCGCCCAGTAGTGTACACCTCCTCCCCGCAGTGGGACCTGCCGTTGGTGCTCGAGGCTCTGGTCACAGAACCATTTGAGCCTCTGGAGCTCTCCTCCCTGAAAGCACTGTCATGGAAGACAGTGTTTCTACTTGCCTTGACTTCAGCCAAGAGAGTGTCCGAGCTGACCGCTCTGTCGGTGCACCCAAGTTGCTTGTTGATCCGGGGTGACCGTAGCGGGGCGACACTCAGACCGAACCCCTCCTTTGTTCCCAAGAGCCTAAGTAGTTCGTTCAGGTCAAGGGCTATTCATTTAGGTGGCTTTAATCTTCCACCCCATATTGGGGCCAGGGAGGCTAGATTGCACCTCCTCTGCCCGGTGCATGCGCTAGCATGTTATGTGGAGCGCACGGCTGCCTTTAGGCGCACTGAACTGCTGTTTGTGTGCTTTGGGGGTGGTGTGGCCGGTAAAGCTCTGTCCAAGAAACGCCTGGCAGGATGGCTCTGCGAGTGCATTTCACATACCTACGGACAGGCGGGGAGAGCCTTCCCCACGGGGGTCTGTGCACACTCAACACGGGGTATGGCTGTGTCAACAGCCTTATTCAACGGCGTGAGTGTGGAGGACATGTGCACGGCGGCGTCTTGGTCCAAGCCAGGCCCATTCATAAGGTTTTATCTCTTGGACATGTCTGGCTCCTTCTCATCGTCTGTGCTTGCTGGGAGAGCCTTCCTCACTATTTTCCATGCACACTCTTCACGAGGTAAGCGTGTCTGAGTGTGCTCTACCAGCCAAGTAGCTGCGGCCCCGACTTCTCCACGGTCACAACCGAGGGAGAAGTAGTTGCGGTGCAGTGGCTGTTAACGAAAAGCCAGTCAGGGGCAGTGTGATGGGTCGATGTTGTTGGACGACAGGGCGTTTATGCATCAGGGCTCCGCCCATTGTACCCATAGAGTCCAGTAGAGGGCGGAGCCTGTGTAAGATATAACGAGGGGTTACGTATTGTAATCCTAGTTATATAAGCACAGGCGGAGCCCTCTACTTGGGGCCCTGTCTGTCCTATGCCGCTCGCTGAAGAGGGTGTAGGATGACAGTCAGGAGGCGTGGCCGCCTTATATACGGTAAGCTTGCGTGCGCATTCAGGTAGGCCCGCCCTGGGGGCCGGCTACGTTTATAAATATCTCAGTAGGTGAATGCTCGCATGGCATGATTGAGGGTAGTACCCATAGAGTCCAGTAGAGGGCTCCGCCTGTGCTTATATAACTAGGGTTACAATACGTAACCCCTCGATCTGGAGTACAGGAAAATGTATTTTTTCTTTTGCTTAAAGCACTGTTTTTTGAGAGACCCTTCGCTAATAAGAGGTTACAGATACAAATTGGGTGTTGTATAGTTTGTGTAATGGATGATGTATTTTTTACTGCCTGCTCTCTCAGAGCTGCATTGACTGGAACAGAGATGTGCTGAAGCGAGAGCTGGGCCTGGACGACGAGGACATCATCGACCTGCCAATCCTCTTCAAGTTAGTGATGGAGGAGAACGACAACAACAAGGCTGAGACTGAGCTCAGAGCAGTGGCTTACTACCCCGACATGGTGTGTGCAGACATATTGATTATACAGTATGTGATTGTTTGAAATAAATCTAAGAGATGATACCGTGAGTCTTATGATCTATCTTGTCTCTTTCCAGGTGAACATGATCGTCTTGGGGAAAAACCTGGGCATTCCGAAGCCCTTTGGCCCCAAGGTGAACGGACGCTGTGCCCTGGAGGTGGAGATGTGCTCCCTGATGGAGGGCCTGGGTCTCAGCTGCACCTTCATCGACGACTTCGCCTCCTACCACAAACAACTGGGAGAGGTGCACTGCGGCTCCAACGTCCGCAGGGAACCGTTTGACTTCAAGTGGTGGAACCTGGAGATGTGAATAAAAACTGATCCGTGGGTAGAGAAGGGTTAGAGGACCAAATTCAGGTTCAAGAAAACAAACGCAGCCCCTCTCATTTTCTTGCCTTACATTTTCTCTAAAATCATGAAACGCTTTATTTTCTCATAATCTTGCAATGCGTGCCAATCTTCCCCCCCCCCAAAAAAATTGCACAGTTATCACCTATGTAGGAACAATTAACCAAGGGCTCGGTCTAATATGCATCTTCTTCTTTAATAAACATTTTTGGTGGCTTTATTTACAAAAAAAGATGTAAAGCAATATTTACAAACATGTCTTTTGAACAAGGGCCTAAGCAGACAAGAACATAACTACAATAATTTGAATGGAGCACATAGAAGGGTCCCTCCTTTTGTTGTGGTTTATAGCAAGCACAGTTAGATGAACGGTACCGCATAGTAATATGCTATAATATTACATCGCCACAAGAGGGCGCACATCATCTACTCAAGCATTTCCAAAGTAAAATCATTTGACATTTTTTTCATGAATCAATTTCAGAGGCTGTAATACACATATGTGTAATTATTACCAAAAATGTATCCTCATATCTTTTCAATGCCTTTTTCAAGTAAAAAGCAAAAGATTGTAGCTTGATGAACCCACTTTGGGTTGTTTTGCATTTGGTCCAGTGTCTGAACCCTTTTGCACTTTCACAAACTGGAAATGCTGTTTTTAAATCACCAAACACAATAAATCTCATGTCCGCTTCAGTCATATTACTGAAATAAACTCCATGTGTCAGTTCTTTCCTTCATCATAAATTGAAAAACATGAATAAGCTTCTCTGCTCTGAACATGGGAGCTGTTTCAGACTTAAAGGTCCCATGTCATGGCCATTTCTACTGATCATAATTCCATTGTTGAGGTATACTAGAATAGATTTACATTGTTCAATGTTCCAAAATCACATTGGTTTCTCATACAGCATCTCTGTATAGTATGTGTATTCACTCTCTGTCCTAAACAGCTTGTTGGAGCTCCTGCCCCCCCCCCTCCGTTAGCCCAGTGGCCGTCTGCGAGCCAGCGAGACACCGCGGAACGCTGAGTTCCGCAGTGTCTCGCTGTCTCGCCGACCCAACACCAGTGAGCCAGCTCACAGTGTCCCGCTCCTCGCAGCAGCGAGCCTCGCAACGTCCCGCCGAGTGTGTGTGTGTGAGGAAGTCCGCGGATTGGTCCAAACGTAACGGCTCCGCGGACGTTACGTTACGTCACTATACCCGAAATACGTCACTATACCCAAGAAGTAAACAATGGAAAAAGAGAAATCTCCAACGAGGCGTTCTGGGGCAGCATAGACAGATCTTTTCTGTGTTACAGGGTGTACTTTGAGGGTTTGTGACTCTGCAGACCGTTTACATGCATAAAAAGCTACATAACACACAAGGGGACGGGTAATAACCAGAAAAGCATGACATGTGACCTTTAAGTTTTCTGCAGTCAGGAGATAACACAGTTCACCATTCATCGGGCAGATATGTACAAATAAATAAATGTCTGCCTAAGTTTTTACATTCAAGCCAGCTGGAGGCAACACAGTGCCTTCAAATATGACCCTCCTTCAAAGCAGCTCGCAGGACACAATCATTTTAAAGGCAACTTCAAGAGGAGTCACAGTGAAATTCATATTTTTTTCCAAGAGGTCGCCATACGAAATAACTCTGCAAATGTAGTGCTTGGGTCACTTACTTATATTACACTTTACAAATAAAGTAGGAAACTGTGTGAACATTTGTCTCTCTATCAGCGATGTGCACTGCATCTGGACATGTTGGCTGGTTTCTGATAAAACACAAATCACAGGGACAACACCTCTATGTCATGCATGGCAACAGTGTACAGAGGTTTTTGGCAAGCAGATTTACACCATGCACAGTACCGTTGTACACACACTTGTACACAGACATCGAGTCAACAAGTGGTGTGGGACAAAGGTCTAAACAGCAGTACCTTGACGTATGGATTGAGGATGCATGTTGCTAGTTGTTGCATGCTGCAGTAATTATGCTTTTTACTCTTGTTTTTTTACTAAGTAGCATCTCTATCGTATTTTTTTCTACAGAATTACAGTACAATTTTGAATTACAAATTGCAGACACAATTTACCGTACCCTATATTACCCATCACCCACCTAGGAGGGAGGCGACTGATCCTATTACAGCCACCAACAACAGTATCGTAGAAGCACTCCGTTAAAAACATGACAGGTTGACCGAAGCTGTCGTAAAACACGACAAATATCCACAGCAGAATACTCCGAAGAAGAAAAGATCAATAAAACACAAAAAGTGGCCTTGACAGACAGCCTCAAACACACACACCTGGTACATCAAAGTTAAACCCATGTACAATATCACAGTGGGATGCGAGGTTGACATTTAAATAAACATGTTTCTTTCTAGTGCAACTCTCCTCTCTATAGACTGTTTAACAAGCTAAACAAACAGCAGTTGTTTCATCAGTTATGATTTCATTCTCCATTATTTAACCCCAGTTCTTACCCTGATCCTTTCAAGACGACACACGACAGCAAGAATCTGTTTTCAGAGCTTACTGTTTTTTACAGGCTCCCACTACCTGTTAGCATCTAGCTCTCCTGCTTACAAACATTTAGCCACCCCTGCTTATATTTATACATTTTGACGCTGTTTGGCCCTGGTGCATGGGACAGTAATTGCCCGAACGCCTAACCTTTTACACTCAATAATGCCATCAGAACACCCTGGGGATTATGTGCTACTTCAGAGAGCTAATACACAAATAACAGACCTTAAGAAGGATATCCGACGGCTTTCTGACGAGCTGAAAGAAAAAGACTCTCTCGTGTCCAGTCTCATGGAGGTGGCATCGGTGCAGTCTAAAAAGCTTGTCTCGTTCAGTGCAACTATCCATGACACAGTTCTGTGGGATCCTTCCACCTGTCCGCGGCCTTCCGACTCCTCGACACCTGGCCATCAGCAGTCGTGGTCTGAGGTGGTGCGCAGGAGCTTATTGAATGGGGAGACTTCACCGCCTCGCCTACGCCTTCAGAACCGCTTCACGACCCTGTCAGATGATCCGGTCCATCCAGCTGATGCTCCCGCGGCACTGACCCGTCCAGATGATCCGGTCCATCCAGCTGATGCTCCCGCCGCACTGACCAGTCCAGATCTGCACCCTGCTGACACTGCAACTCCTGCGCCGGCAGCAGACAGTAGCGTTTCCGCCAGGGGGGCGTCTTGCCGTCATTTGATGCCCTTATTCAGCTCGGAACGCCCTGAACTCGAGCCGAGGGCGTCCAAAAAAATAAATAATTGGAGAGAAGATCGAGTTTTTATCGCTTGAAATGACGAAAAGGAAAAAGGACAAGGACATGATCCCTCTGTTGGAGGGGCAAAGGAGTCTGGTGGGATTATTTTCGCCGGCAGCAAAGCGTGTTCCTGTGACGGAAAGTGTACTGCCGGCGAGCCTTGACGGGGGGTGCTAGTGAAGCACGCGCGTGAACTGCGAGCGCCGGAGCCTCGCAGCGGCGAAACTGAGGCTCCGTGGTAAACTGTGGTAACATGAAGAGCCGTTTAGGAGCCGAAATAGCCGGCTCTTCTTAGTGAGCCGAGCCAAATGATCCGGCTCACTAAAAAGAGCCGGAATTCCCATCACTAATACGTAAAGAGATAGTATCTATAAGGGACTGCTCAATTCAAAATTCAAGTCACGTGACACAACGTGACATCACCCCCCCTCACTCAGGTTGGAAAAAGAAAGCCCAAAAGGATCTGTTTGAGTTTGTCGAATTTAGCAGAAGTTCCGCGTGCTCCACGGTCTATCACGGGCGGTCAGAGTGATAGTATATCTAACACATTTAAACTGGCTCTATTAAATGTCAGGTCTTTAGCAGGTAAATCATTTTTAATCAATGATTTTATCACCAAGCACAATCTGGATTTTATGTTTTTAACTGAAACTTGGTTAGACCAAAACAACAGCACAGCTGTTCTTATAGAATCAACCCCTCCCAACTTTAGTTTTATGAGTCAGGCAAGACTGCATAAGAAAGGGGGTGGAGTAGCTATTTTGTTTAATGATTTATTTCAATGCAAGCAGACTAGGTTGGGAAACTTTGCTTCTTTTGAATATGTGGCCCTTCAGCTGAAATGCTCCTCTCGAGCTCTGTTCCTAAATATCTATAGACCACCCAAATACTGTGCAAGTTTTTTTGATGATTTTACCGAGTTACTGTCTATAGAGTGTATTGACTTTGACCGTCTAGTCATCGTTGGTGATTTTAATATCCATGTTGACAATCCCAGGACAGAGGGGCTAAAGAACTGTTGTTTTGTGTTATCGATAATTATGAACTGACTCAGCATGTTACGGAGCCCACGCACAATAAGGCGCACACCCTGGACTTAATTGTATCAAAGGGTCTGAACATTTGTAAGCTTGTGGTGACTGATGTAGCACTCTCCGATCATTCCTGTGTTTTCTTTGAGAGCTCTATTCCCGTCCAAACAACTGTTAAGAAAGAGGTCACCACTAGACGTCACTTAACTGAAAATGCACAGGAAATGTTTGCTCAGATTTTTTCTCCCTCAACTGCCATCCTAACTCTCAGTAAATGAGCTAGTTGATCATTTTAATTCTAAAATCACAAATGTCATGGATACCATTGCTCCCATTAAAACAAAGGAAGTATCTAGCAAGAAAATATCTCCATGGAGAAAAGCCATGACCGTGAGAACAGCAAAAACTGAGTGCAGAAAAGCTGAACGCAGGTGGAGAAAAACAAATCTCCAAGTTTACTTCGAAATATATAAAGAGAGACTCTGCTTCTATAACCAGGAAATAAAAAAGGCACGACAGTCGTTCTTCTCTGACATGATTACCAAAAATAAAAACAACTCACGTGCCTTGTTTGCTACCGTCGACAGACTAACAAACCCCCCAGTGTCGGTAGCTTCTGAATTTCTATCCACCAGGGCCTGCAATGACTTTGCCTCCTTCTTCACTGACAAAATCATGAAAATTAGACAAGCAGTCAGTGCTTCTGTATCAGGTACAGCAAATGATCTGTCCCTGTGTCCACCTAAAGTCAATTCAGACATCATGACACAATTCCGTCTGATAAATGCTAAAGATCTGGAAGACATTATTCAACATCTGAAATCCTCCTCCTGTAGCCTCGATATTATCCCGACAGGATTTTTCAAAACTGTTTTTCATTGCCTGGCCTCAGATATACTACACATAGTAAACAAGTCTCTCCACTCGGGTGTATTTCCACAGGCCCTGAAAACTGAAGTAATTAAACCGCTCCTCAAAAAGCATAACCTAGACGCAACCGTAATGAATAATTACAGGCCAATATCAAACCTTCCCTTTTTAAGGAAATTGATTGAAAAAGTTGTTTTTCAACAGTTGAGTAATTTCATGTTTTTAACTGACGGTTTTGATGTGTTTCAGTCGGGCTCTCGACCAAACCACAGCACTGAGACTGCTCTTGTTAAGGTCTTAAATGACATCCATTTAAACACAGACAGTGGCAGAATATCAGTGTTAGTACTATTAGATCTCAGTGCTGCCTTTGATACTGTTGACCACAACATATTGCTAGACCGTGTAGAAAACTGGGTGGGAGTTTCAGCAACAGCTCTAAATTGGTTTAGTTCCTACTTAAAGGACAGACAAAACTTTGTCTCAATAGGCAATTACCAATCAACCATGACAAATATGTCATGCGGGGTTCCTCAAGGCTCCATCTTAGGAACTTTGCTTTTTAATATCTATATGCTACCACTGGCTCAAATTATTAAAAACAGTGATCTAAGCTATCACATCTATGCAGACGACACCCAGATTTATTTTAAAATTACACCGGGAGACTACTCTCCGATTAGAACACTGAGCAAGTGCATTGAGCACATCACTGACTGGATGACTCAGAACTTTCTCCAATTGAACAAACAAAAAACTGAGATCATTGTTTTTGGAGCAAAGAAGGACCGATTAAAAGTAATCGCAGAGCTTCAGTCGGCAGACTACAAAGTAACTCATAAAGCTAGAAATCTAGGTGTAGTGATGGACTCAGACCTGAATTTTAACAGTCACATTACGACAGTTATTAGGTCTGCATACTATCACCTGAAGAACATATCTAGGATTAAAAAACTAATGTCACAACAGGACTTAGAAAAGCTTGTCCATGCGTTCATCTTCAGTAGACTCGACTACTGCAATAGTGTCTTCACAGGTCTCACAAAAAAATCCATCAGAAAGCTGCAGCTGATTCAGAACGCTGCTGCTCGAGTCCTCACAAACACTAAAAGAGTGGATCAGTCCGGTTCTGAAGTCTTTACACTGGCTTCCAGTCGACCAAAGAATTGATTTTAAAATACTATTGCTAGTTTTTAAATCACTAAATGGCTTAGGACCGAGGTATATAAACGATCTCCTGCATAACTATGAACCATCCAGGAGTCTCAGGTCCTCTGGATCGGGTCTGCTCTATGTTCCAAGAATAAGAACTAAACATGGAAAAGCAGCGTTTAGCTATTATGCCCCGACAATCTGGAACAAACTTCCCGCATCATGCACGTCCGCTGAAACAGTTCCTATTTTCAAATCCAGACTAAAAACATATCTCTTTGCCGCTGCTTTTAATTGAGCTGTTCATACTCACACTGCAGTATGCCTTTTATTCATGTATTCTGTACCTGCTGTGTTTATTTATTTATTTCATTATCTTTGCTTTTTTATGCCTGTTTTTAAATGCCATTTAATAATGTGTTTATGCTGTATTTATTCTTAAATGTCTTTTGTTTTTATTTTGTAAAGCACTTTGAATTGTCGCGTGCTGAAAGGTGCTATATAAATAAAATTGCCTTGCCTTGCCTTGCCTTGCCTTACTGGCTTGACGAATGATACAGCAGCCAGGCTTATTCTGCTAAGCCAGCTGATGGATGACAGTCAGTAATGACGCTGCATGGCTGTGGAGGTGTCTTTTCCCATGCTTTGAGCTTACAGGGTTCCCCATTGAGCTGGAATGAGGGACGATAGGTGGGTTCATGTCCAGTCAGAGGATCCATGGCAAACATACAAAGAATGATCTGTCAGTCTCTTGATCTGCCTTCTGACTCGGCTCCTCTTCTGCGTCAGTGGTTCACATGGTTCCCTTGGCTCGTTTTTGGCTAAAGATGCCTCTAATGGCAATGCTGAGACAAAGGAGGAAAATGTTACGCACACAAAATAGAAGGATCAAGTGAATGTAGGGTTAAAAAAAAACTGTTAAGTAGTAAAATTATCTCTCACCTGAAGATGGACGTTGATGCAGTGATCAGAGCAGTATGGCTAACAGTTCTGCATACAGACATAAAAAATAAAAGGCATAGTTAATACAGACAAATGTAATAACAGAAATCTTACAACAACACAAAACATCAGAAACACTGCAGTTCATTTTCATTTTCTTCAGTGATTATTCTTACTATTCTGGTTTTCTATGCTTTCCACATTAATTTATAGATGGCAATGTGAGTCAGTTCACAACTTTGGTCCAGACTCAAATGTCTAATTATTTGACTAATGACACAGATTTTGTTAGCATGATAACACGATAAACTAAATGATGTAAACATGCATTTTTAACATCTGCATGTGAGCATTGTCTTTAGATGATTTTAGCATTTAGCTCAAAGCTCTATTGTTCCTAACTGTAACGATCTTGTTGATGTTCTGTCTAGTATATGGAATATCAAAAAATAAACATACAAAGGGAAAAAATTAATATATAACATCATAAAACAGGGAACAAATAAATATATAACAACGACCCATTAGAAGTTGCTAGTACTGAAGTTAAAATTTTCAAAGGCCAAATATATCACATGGAACCAAAAAAGGTGTGCAAACGTTCATACTTGACTTGGAAGTAATGAATGTTTGTTCTCAATAATGAACTCAATTTATTCAGTTTATTACACACTTATGAAAACAAAGTTGTGAAATCCATCCTTCATTTTTGGGAAATATACATTCCCCTTAATCTCAAACTATCTACCTTTAAATGGGCCCTATTACGCTTTTGGGGGTTTTCCCTTTCCTGTAGTGTGTTAAATGTTTGTGTGCATGTAAATGGTCTGCAGAGGCTAAAATCCCAAAGTTCAAAGCAGAGGGAGTTTCTCTGCCACACACCCCGATAGGGCCCTTTTACACAAAGGAACATTCTTTCAGTGACTTTGTAAAACATGGAGGACCATCTGAGCATCCCCTAATGCTCTTCACTCCATCCGGTTGCTGCTGCAGACGAGACGCTGCTGGGAAAGAGGCAACACAAGCGTGGCTGTCATAGTTTATAAACTCAAGCACATAATGCTGCCAGCTGTTCTATCACAAAAAGGATATCCAAGCATGCAAGAGAATAACGTTGAAAGTGAATCGTCAGTACACCTTCAGATAGCCTCCAAGTGAAGCGTATGTTGTTTACTCACAGTTTGAAAGCAGCGTGGAGAAGTCTTCATCTGTGTTAAACTGTGATCCGCCCAGGTTAAACTGTGATCCGCCCAGGGTAAACTGTGATCCGCCCAGGGTAAACTGTGATCCGCCCAGGGTAAACGGCGATCCGCCCAGGGTAAACTGTGATCCGCCCAGGTTAAACTGTGAGTAAACAACATACGCTTCACTTGAAGGCTATCTGAAGGTGTACACAGGTCTCAGATGGACTTGGTATCACATTAAGAACGATATTCAGTAATAAGTCTGGCAACAATAGCTGGTTTAAATGATTTATTGGAGCTCGCAATGTTTTGAACAGACATCCCCACTCAACTCGTTTTTCTTTTTGTACTCCTCGCTGTTCACGTCCGGATATCGCCATCGTAACCACAACCTCACACACTGGTACTGAATGTGCATCAAAGTCTTGCTACCGAGCCATATATACCAAAAGATTTATGAAAACGACAGAAAAAGCGATCGAAATGTGTATTTCAGCCGAAGGCCACGCCCCCCACATCTGTGCCCCAGTTGATCGGGAAACCAGTTAATCCGGAACACCGGCTCCCGTCGTTCACTCAATGAAGCTCAGCGTAAATTCAACCAGGAAGACCGTCTATTCACTATTCCTACATAACTACTCTCTCTGCTCTCAATAAGTGATCGGGGGCGTCACTCTCCAGCTTAACCAATCACTTCGCTCTATTCCCAAGAGCCTATCATAGTGCTCTGCTAAACCTTTTAAATCTGCTCTTCCCCCTCTGACAGCTGTCACTTCAGGTGACTCTTCGCAACCCTCCTCCACCCCCTTACAGCTCCTGTCCCTCTGAATCCAGGGTCAAGCTAAACCACTCCTCTTCAAACCGAACCCAACCATCTATTCACCACCACCAGTGTCTAGACCAGGGGGGTTTCATCGGATCGGTTCTACCCTCCCGAATGATACTTCCTGCACAACAGGGCCTAATCGCCAAAATCACCATTACATTCATTTGTGTATCTTTGCAATAAATATGTATTCTTACATCAAAACCGTCTCTCCTGATTGAAAAAGAGCCGGCTCTTTGAGCCGGCTCGTTCGCGACCGACACATCACTAGATGGCAGGTGTTTCTAGCGATCCAGCGATCTGGGTCAGTGTTATAGTGATAATATTATAAACAAGGTGAATTTAGCGATCACAACGAAAACACCCAAGACACACATTGAGCCCAGAAAATGAATGTTATTAGGGCTGTAAATATAATAAGCCTATGGGTAAAATGGACAACATTGTAAGGAGATTTAAACCATACAGCGATTCTGCACTGCGGTCACTCAGCCGTCTCTCGAGTTTGTCTTTTCAAATCAGCTGCTCTTCATTTTCTTTCCTGCTATATTCAATGAGTGATACAAATATTTTTTACCATAAGTTCTGAATAAAACTGATACTGTTGGACTCAGCACTAGTTGACTGCTACCAGAAATAAAATGAAGTACTTTTACTGTGTACTTTGTGAGTAATCCTCTATCAGAGTCCCCTCCATAGTACATAATGCATCTTTTCTGCTATCTTTGATGAATGATAAAAATAAAATGTTACCATGAGTTCTTAATGATATTGAGACTGCTGGACTCAGTATTCTTACACCTACTATCACAATACATTGAAGTACTTCTAGTGTGTGTGTTTTTTTTTTAATCCTCTGTCAAAGTCCCCTCCTGAGAACAAAATCAAGCCACTTCTGCTAAGTTTGATGAGGGAAAAAATTATTTTTTGCCATTAGTTCTTCGTGAGATTGACACTGTTGGACTCAGTACTAGTGAAACTACTCCCACAAGTACTATGAAGTACTTTTACTGTGTACTTTTTGAGTAATCCTCTGTCAATGTCCCCTCCTGAGTACAATAATGCATGTTTCTCTGCTATTTTTGAATAAGCGTTAAAACACCTTTCTCATGAGACTGATATTGTTGGACAGAGTATTTTAAGAGGATGGTATGATATCAGCAATACTTTCAGTGAGTACTCCAGCAGCAGCATTTTTACCCCTTGGAAAGTCTTTAGAGTCTGGCCTGGATAGCTGGTCACAAATATCCTTCAGCAAAGTGACACACCCTTGTGACTCTTGTTGGCCTCTTATGGGGCTGCTGTCTTTTAAATATGATTATTTCTCTGCTCCTAGTTAATTCCTCGCAGATTCTTCCATCAGTCCCAGTCATCACCTGTCAGCAGGGTTGGGTTGTAACCAGTGTTCGAATTACCCATTTGCTTTCGGGGCAGCCCTATTTATTTATTTGTTTGGCAATCATATAGGCAGACCTGAAAGATGTATATGTTTCCTGCATTAGATCAACATTGATCGCCAATAGCTTGTTTGGTAGGACATCTTTTTTCTCATCTCCGAAATCTCGATCGCTTTTTCGTGTGCCTGGCTCTTATGGTGCTTAGAAATCTTTTTCCGCAGGTTATTCTGTTGATCACTGCTGACTTTTCCCTGAATCCATTCTTGTGAAAGGTGCACTCAGGTGGATTTTTTTTGCGAGCGGCAGGGAGATCAATATACTTTTTGCCTCTTTGCAAATCTCACATCCAATTTTTTTTTTTTTTTTGAAAAGCCATGGATACCTTTCATTCCACTCACTCCATCTTTTCTGTGTCGAGTTAAAAGGCAGGTCATGGGCATCGTCAGGAAAGGTTCGCTAGCGCAGGTGGCGCCGGCGGCTGTGGCCGTTGTTGAAGCCTCTTCAGGCTCCGCATCGGCAGGCCTCTCCCTCGGTGTGGAGCTGTCAAACTCGACCCTAACGCCGCTTACAGCCGGCCAACTAAAAGTCGTTCCGTTCACGTTGTCATTTTTAGACTCCTTCGCTTCTTTGCTTGTGAATCCAAAAGCTGCGAGGCTTGGCTGTTTTCGTTTCGCCATATTTTTTATTACAAAGCCAGAGTTAAAAAAAATATCAGTATGAAAATATCAAATACCGCGCCAGCATCGCCACCGTAACCATAGCAACGTAAGTAGCGTAAAGAATCCAGCGCCGCCACGTACAGATGGCAACACCCAGAGATATTCACAAATATAAAACAAATATTCAGAAACTGTAATGAACAATGACTATTATTTATTTCAAAAACTTTTATTTACAGAAACTCAACATTTCTAATCTGTGTGACACAAATATGCACGATTGTTTTGGCTCCCCCTATTTATCTCAACGTCGGCCTTCAGGGGAGCTCCCCCCCTCTTCGGGGGAGCCAAGCTCCCCCTGGCTCCCCCCCATTTCGAACATTGGTTGTAACGGAATACATGTAACGGCGTTACGTAATCAGAATACAAAAATCAAGTAGGCCTAACTGTATTCAGCTCGCGTTACATTTAAAAAACGAGTAATCTGATTACATTTACTTTCGTAAACCTGAAGTGAATACATTTTGGATTACTTATTGGAATTATTGGTGGAAAGATTTCCTCACAACATTTAATATTCATTACTAAAGGTACAGCCGAATCATCACAGCGCACAAAACCTATTACCAAAAAAGGGAGCGTTTGAAAAAAATTTGCGGGTCCGCTCAGTGAAACAATAACAACGAAACATGGAGGAACAAAAGTCTGCGTTTAAATCGTGTGTGTGTGTGTGTGTAGAGGTGTGTGGGGTTAAAACACATCAGCCTGCGGTCGCTCTTTAGCCTTTCTAATGATTCTGAAGGTAAACACAGTGAAGGCGGTGTGTGAAAGGCGGTGTGTGAAAGGCGGTGTGTGAAAGGCACTGCGCGCTCCTCTCAGAGGCTGAGTTAACCCTCCCGCTGCCTCCTGGCGCTGCAGAGATTGCATGAAGAGAAGGAGGTTTTCCTTCTATAAAACAGCTGCGGGCAGCAGATACTGTGAGTGTCACGGACATGAATTCATAGATCAAGGCAGACTGGTGCACACACTCTCCTGTTTTACCAATCCGGTGCTTAAACAAATATAGCTCTACACCCCTGGCCGAAATGTCCTTAAAATGAAGTCTGAGTTCGACAGAAGGCGACACTCCCGTTCTAAGCCGTGTCCCTCACTCCTCACATCCCAAGCTGCATCCCCAAAAAGTTGATTATGTTGTTACATCGTTTCAGATGTTATGTTTCAGTTGTGCTCTTGATAAGCCATTAAAACAGTAAAAACACGTTCAGTTTCCTTTTGCTTTTTGTGTCTCCTGTACACCAAAACTATAGGTTACTAACGTAACCCCAGTTCTCAGAGTAACATGAAGTGAGATGTCTCACTATGGGATGCGCCTCAACGCGTATGCATCAGAAGCATCAATCTCATTACGCCAATCCTGATTGGCTGGTGATCTTGACGACTACGTCAGGGAATCCACCCACCCTTTAAGTAGCTTGCGCTACGTCGCAGCGTCATTCAAAATAAGCACCTCTTCTCGCTTCGCCTCAGCAAGAAGGGCCGTCTGGTGAGACATCTCACTTCATGTTACTCTGAGAACTGGGGTTACGTTAGTAACCTATAGTTCTCATTCATAACACTCCGTTCGATGTCTCACTATGGGATATTGAGACTCCCGTATTGCTAGACATGCTTATCTTGAAAATCACCAAAACAAAACAGTACTTAACAGGTAGAACCCTGTCCCAACACGGGGCCCAGCACTGCACGGGCCACACTTGGAGCAGAGACATCTAGTCTGTAAAAGCGGACAAAAGTGAGCGGTGAAGACCAGCTCGCCGCTGCACAAATGTCCTGGATGGAAACACCCTTGAACAAAGCCCAGGACGTTGCCAGTCCACGAGTAGAATGAGCATGCAGGCCCATTGGTGCCTGCAAACCCTGACTCGTATAAGCCAGAGCTATCGCTTCCACAATCCAGTGGGAGAGCTGTTGCCTGGTAACGGGCTTGCCCTTATGAGGGTTAGCCAGGATACAAAGAGTTGGCATTGCATCGAAACTCTTTGACCTGTCCATATAGGTGCGCAAAGCACGAACTGGGCACAGCAAATTCGGCCGCTGTTCTTCAGAGGAACATAGCGGTGAAGGAAATGCCTTAAGGTCAATGGGGGTGCATGAGCCAACCACCTTGGGCACAAAGGCAGGGTTGGGCTTCAGCAACACTCTCGTTTGCCCCGGGGCAAACTGAGTGCATGAAGGATGTACAGAGAGCGCGTGAATGTCACTGACTCAGTAACAACACTGTCTTTAGTGACAGGTGTTTTATGTCAGCTTCTTCCAGGGGTTCAAATGGAGGTCGAGTGAGTCCATTTAAAACCACTGCCAAGTCCCATAAGGGCACCAGTGACCTGGAAACAGGGAGGAGCCTGCGAGCCCCTTTCATAAAACGGCAGACCAAGGGATGTTGGCTAGCCGTCTTTCCCTCAAAGCCCACATGGCATGCGGCAATAGCAGCCAGGTACACTTTAATCGTAGAGAAAGCTCTGTGTTTATCAATCAGGTCCTGTAGAAATGATAGATCACACCGACAGGACATTGAAAAGAGATGTGTCCCTTTTGAAGGCACCACTCCTCAAACACCCTCCACTTACAGTCATAGAGAGACCTGGTGGAGGAAGCCCTTGCACTCTGAATAGTGTTTATCACCTTCTGAGGAAGCCCCACTGTACTCAAATTATACCACTCACGGGCCAGGCCCATAGTGCCAAGCGCTCTGGGTGTGGGTGAAAAATCGTCCCCCCCGCCTGAGATAGTATGTCCCTGCTAATGGGAGCTGCCACGGCTGCCCGCACAGCAGCTGATATATCTCCGCCAGCCAGTACATTGCAGGCCAGTGCGGAGCTATTAGGATCAGTGTGTGGCGATGTTTTCTCACTCTGGCCAGAGTTGGGGGTATTAGAGCCAGGGGTGGGAACGCGTACAGAAGGACCGGAGGCCAAACGTGTGCGAGCGCGTCCACGCCTAACGGTGCGTTTAGATCGCGCATTGAAAAGAACAGCTGACATTGAGCATTTTCTTTTGACGCGAACAGATCTACCGCGGCCCGGCCGTAACGCACCCACAGCTGACTCACAATTGTTGGATGTAGAGTCCAGTCTGCATATAGTGGTGCACCTCTGGACAGCAGATCTGCCCCGAGGTTCATCACTCCCGGTACGTGCGTTGCTCTCAGAGAGAGGAGACGTCCGCAGCTCCATAAAATCAGTTTGCGTGCCAGCATGTGTAACTGGAGAGAACGCAAACCCCCTTGACGGTTTATATACGATATTGTGGTCGTGTTGTCTGTCCTCACGAGGACATGATGTCCTTTGAGAAAAGGCAGAAAGCGTTTCAGGGTGAGAAACACCGCTAAAAGCTCCAGATAATTTATGTGTGACCGTTGGAGATCTCTGCTCCAGAGACCCCTCACAGGTCGACCTTCGTATATACCCCCCCAGCCCGTCAGACATGCGTCTGTGGTGACCACTTTCCGCGATAGGACAGCACCCATAGGTACGCCCCGTACTAGAAAAGTCGGGTGCAGCCAGTGGCGCAGTGCCATTACGCATTCCACAGTGACCATCACTCTCCGCGCGCCATGACGCACGGGGTCCAGTCTGAGGGCAGCTACCCAGCGCTGAAACTCCCTCATGTGTAAGCGGCCCAGTCGTACCACCAGGATGGCTGACGCCATGAGCCCCAGTAACCGCAGACATGATCTGAAGAGAACATATTTGCGTGGCTGGAAATGAGCGAGGCAAGCCCTGAAGGCTTTCACTCTCTCTGCTGACAGGCGGGCTGTAAAGGGCACCGAATTTAGACGTAAGCCCAGGAAGAGTACAGTCTGGGCTGGGGACAACATGCTCTTTTCTGTGTTTATTACGAAACCCAGGTCGAGCAGGTGTTTCACGAGGGTATTCGTCTGCGTAATAGCCTCCTGCTCCGACTGTGCAAGAAGGAGCCAGTCGTCTAAATAGGTTGCCAGGCGAATGCCCTGTTGCCTTAACGGGGCTATTGCTGCCTCCGTACATCGTACAAACACCCGTGGGCTGAGAGACAGACCGAAGGGAAGCACTCTGTACTCGTAACAGACACCCTGAAAAGCGAACCTCAGATATTTCCTGTGAGGATAATATACTGGGATGTGAAAATACGCGTCTTTCAGGTCGATTGATGTGAACCAATCGTCCTGACGTACGAGACGCAGCAGAGATGTGTGAGTGAGCATTCGGAATTTGTATTTTCTGAGATACTTGTTCAGAGCCCTTAAATCTAGGATAGGGCGAATTCCGTTCCCTCCCCGTTTGGGAACGAGGCGATGATGCGTTCACAGACTCGGTTACCGTCCGCATTCTGAGAGAGGCAACAGCCACTCTCAGAAGTGGAGCAGTCACCTGACTGTTTTTTGTTTTTATTGTTTTTGTTTTCATTATTTTTGACTGCGCCCTTGGCTTTAAGCCTGGAAACGACAGTGGAAAATGTTTTATTAGAAAACAAGGACATGTGTTTGTGTGACTTGAACGAGCAGCAGAACCTGCTGTCTTTGACTTGAAGTCTATCTCCCTCATGGTGCGAACTTGAGGATGACGTTCTGACATCACTCGAGGCGGCGGGAAGATGGGGGCGTGGTTGCACCCTGGAAACACATGAGCATTGAACACGTGTGGAACACGCTCTGGGGCTGGAAAACAGGGAACTTCCAGCTCTTTCACCGAGGAGAGGAGGGAAGGCTGTCAGGCTGTTCTCTTCTTTTTCCTCACCTGATGGCCGAAGGTCTGGGCCGGCTGTGCCTGTGCGGCTTCTGCCGGAACCGGGGACTTTCTTGGCCAGCTCGTCCTCGCCTCATGTCTGGGCGCGAGACCCGGGGCGGGCTGTGGCTTTTGCCGTTTCGGGATCTTGAAATGGGAAGGACGTGAGGCAGCCTGAGTGAAGGTCTGTCGCGGGGCCGTTGGAGGCGGCGGCTGGATCATTCGGGGAAGACAAAGCTGGAGAGCCTCAGCCTCCTTCTTTTTGGCCTCACACCGCTGCTGCATTGAAGCCAGAGCGGTGCCAAATATGCCCTCGGGGACAATTGGCATGTCCAAGACGTCCTCTTTTTCCCGGTCCGGAAGGTTCGTCAGGTTAAGCCACCTGGCTCTCTCCTGCACCACCATCATCCCCAGCGATTTGCCCGTGGCTTGGACTGCACAGCGCTGCACACGGAGGCAAATGTCCGTGATCGCTGTGATTTCGTCCCACACAGCAGGCTCAGGTTTGTTCGTCATGTCCTCACAGAGCTCCGCCTGGTAAGCGGTCAGCATTGATGAGACATTGAGCGCCCTGACGGACAAAGCTGCCGCTTTGTAAGCCCGTTCGGTTATTGCTGACTGGAAACGGTCTGCTTTTGTCGGCAGCGTGGGGTTCCTGCTAGGTGCCGAAGACAGCCGCGGTTGGAGGTGGGCTGCCACAAGCGGCTCCATAGGCGGCATGCGGAGCAAGCCGAGCTTCTCCATGCCCTCAAAGTCCAAAGAGGAGGCTCCCTGAATTGGGGCCTTGTTGCTGAGAGGGCGGTCTCTCCACGAGACAGACACCTCGTCCAGCAGCTCTGGAAATATGGGAGAAGTTGCCTCGTCATCCTCGCGGCTTGCGGCAAGTTCTTCCCCTCATAGCGAGATCTGGAGGTCTCCTTGGCTACTTCAGGCCAGGGGATGTCCAGCCTGGACGCAGCGCGTTGGCACACGGCCTGCTGAGGCGGGGCGAAGTTGGCGCGCTTTCGCCTGGGGGAGCGGACACCTACTCCGGCTTGGCAGCCTGAGCAGATGGGATGAAGATGTCATCTTCATCTTCGTCTGAGTCGGATAAGAGGAACTCAGAGGTATCCTCTTCATCTTCCTCCACGTAATCCAGCTCCAGGACATCCTCCGCGGGTGGAACCACGGTGAGGTCCAGTTGGGAGCCCCCAGCTTGTCACAGCGCGGGGCTCCATTCCCGCGGCTGCCGCCGCCGATGAGCCCCAGCTTGACACAGCGCGGGGCTCAACTCCGGCGGCGGTCGCCACCATGCCTCGATTGCCGGCCGACAAATCAACAGGCATGAAGGGGTCTTGTCCCGACAGGCTAGCTTGGCGCGCTAGCCGTCGGCGGAGGCTCTTGGTGGTGAAGCGGGCACAGTGTCCGCACGAACCGGGGGCGTCGATAGCCTTCTGGGCATGTTCCAGCCCAAGGCAGGACGAGCAGACCTGGTGTGAGTCCGTGCTCGAAATCTTGAACCCGCAGCCGCAGAGTCGAGCCTCCGAGCCTCCGTCTCCTCTGGTGTGAGGGAGAGAAGGGTCTATCCTCGCTCGCCGGGGTGTCGACGTGGAGGAACAAACCAGTAACAGGTATGTTACCGTTTAAAAAAACCAAAACCTTACCGTTATTTAGGAAGAAAAAACGGCGGGGCAGATTTTAGTATTAACTGGTGTGTTAATAAATCAAATCTTGTGCGAAGCAAAAGTAGCCGGCAAGCGTCCGGTGACCGAAGGTTAGCTTGTGGTTCAGTCTGTGGACAGTTAAGCTAGCCCGGCTACTGATATTTTTGAGATGTGCTCCGAAGCGAGAAGAGGTGTTTGAATGACGCTGCGACGTAGCACAAGCTACTTAAAGGGTAGGTGGATTCCCTGACGTAGTCGCCAAGATCACCAGCCAATCAGGATTGGCGTAATGAGATTGATGCTTCTGATGCATACGCGTTGAGGCGCATCCCATAGTGAGACATCGAACGGAGTGTTATGAATGAGAACATACCCATCTGTTATGGAAAAAGAAAGTAATCCAAAAGTAATCTAAAAGTAATCTGATTACGTTACTTTTTTAAGACACGTAACTGTAACTGTATTCGGATTACTTTCAGAGCCATGTATTCAGTAATCAGTAACTGATTACATTTACAAAGTAACCCTCCCAACCCTGCCTGTCAGTCAATAGAGCTTCGAAAAAGGTGTCCAATTCAACAAAATGTTTTTGTGAAGGTCAGATATAAATTATAGATTGTTTGATTGTGTAATTACAAGGTGAGAGAAAATAAATCCACATCCTCCTATTAAACTTATTTTATTTACTTTTCCATGTTGTACATATACTTACCTGTATTACATGTTGAACCACATGCTGGATATCTTCCCCTGCCTCAAGGAAATACAATAAAATCAATGGATTCATAATTTAAAAAATGTATATAAAAATGTATAAATTAATAATGTTGTGTGCAAACATTTCAAATTTAAATATAAAATGAAAAAAAAGTTTACTTTTGAAATTATTTCTCACAAAAACCTTTCTAAATTATAGTAAATTATTAAAAAAGGTTTAGTCAATATACGTTTTTCTGCCTAAAATAGTTAAAATTGAACGTAAACTATATCAAACACCACATCCATGGCAATTAACCCATTTTTGCCCGCTATTTAAATTGACTTTGGTTGAAGTTAATAACAATATTGATATTATATATATATAGATATATATATATAGCATATAATTGATGCAGTCTTTCTGAACACTTTTAAAATACTGCAAATTAAGAATGTAATGTTCTGCACAGATAGTGCCTTAACTTGAATTTGAAAACACGTGGCAACTTTATTAATACAGCAGTTGAAAAGATTTGTGGAAAGAAAAATTCTTCATGGGCTTCAATGGCTCTCTAGATAAAGGGCGTTTTATGGTTGCTTGTTATCCTCAGATAGTGGTTTGTTTAAATAACTAGTGACATTTTAATAAATATTGCAAAAAAGGGCTCCAAAAAAGGCATATAACCTGGCTGGCTTAACCAGTCTGTATTTCTTCAAGCACCACAAGATTCATAGTTTATAAAGTACAATTCTGGGCCATTGATTGTGTCATTTCTCCAAACACATACAGTAAAAATGCCTGTTTTGAAGCCTTAAAATGGTGCAGGAAAAGGACTTTACATTGGTTTATACTTAAAGACAGGACTATTCAGTTAAGAAAAGAGAAAAAAGGAAAGAAAATTGTTATAATGGGTGATGTAACATTAATGACAGACATAATATGAGGTCCTTGGCACTCAGACTTTAGAGGGGTCATTTTGTGATCATGGGGCATCACCCTTACAGCATCAGGAGAATATCATATGGAGTCAGACACTGGAAGTGTGCTGGAGGCGTTGACTGGGACTGATGGAAGGATGAGGCTGATGAGACTGAAGAATCTGCGAGGTACGAACTAGCGGCAGAGGAATAATTATATATTAAAAGACAGCAGCATCATAAGAGGGCAACCATGTGACAGAGTGTGTCACTTTGCTGAAGGATATGTGACCAGCTATCCAGGCCAGTCTCTAAAGACTTTCCAAGGTGTAAAAATGCTGCTGCCGGAGTATACTGACTGGAAGTATTGCTGATATCATGTCTAACATCCTCTTAAAATACTCTGTCCAACAATATCAGTCTCAGGAAGAAATGTTTTTTAACGCTTATTAAAAGAAAAACATGCATTCTTGTACTCAGGAGGGGACATTGACAGAGGATTACTGGAAAAGTACACAATAAGTAGCCTACTTCATAGTAATTGTGGGGGTAGTTTCAGTAGTAGCCTACTGAGTCCAACAGGATCAATCTCACGAAGAACTAATGGCAACAAAAAATAATTCCCTCATCAAACTTAGCAGAAGTGGCTTGATTTTGTTCGCAGCAGGGGACTTTGACAGAGTATTTCTCAAAAAATACACAGTAAAAGTACTTCAATGTATTGTTAGTAGTAGGCTTACTAATACAAAGTCAAACAGTATCAATTTCATTAAGAACTAATGGTAACATTTTATTTTTATCATTCATCAAAGATAGCAGAAAACATGCATTATGTAGCCTACTATGGAGGGGACTCCGATAGAGGATTACTCACAAAGTACACAGTAAAAGTACTTCCTTTTATTTCTGGTAGCAGTCAACTAGTACCGAGTCCAACAGTGTCAGTTTTATTAAGAACTTGTGGTAAAAAATATTTGTTTAACTCATTGAATATAGCAGGAAAGAAAATGAAGAGCAGCTGATTTGAAAAGACAAACTCGAGAGACGGCTGAGTGACCGCAGTGCAGAATCGCTGTATAGTTTAAATCTCCTTAGTTACAATGTTGTCCATTTTAGACAAAGGTTTATTATATTTACAACCCTAATAACATTCATTTTCTGGGCTCAATATGTGTCTTGGCTGTTTTCGTTGTGATCGCTAAATTCACCAGTTGTTGGCTCAATCATTTGTAAATACATTTCAAAAGATGCATGAGAGACATGGATCAAGAGAGGAAGGGGGCCCACATAGACAGCGTATGTACTGTAAAGGGCCCGGAGTTTTGTGCTATGCCTCTGCTCGTCCATATGTCGAGGGTATTTCCAACCTAAGTATTTTCTTTGCCTTCAGGTCACTGCAAACAAAGATATACAACAAAGGCTTTCTAAAATCTGCTTTCGCTATGCTGTTGCTGAGGTTTCTGAAAAAGAAGCACATCAACGCTCATCCTCTGAATGTTATTCTGTGGTGTGTCCTTATACATAAAGTATATGGGTGTGTCACACACATAGGCGAATCCAGGTGGCCTCAATCAAAGCAGGAGATTCCGACCCTAAACACTGCAGGGAGTCTATTGAAGTGTCTTTTCAGTGTTATAATTGCCTTTCATCTTAACCCTTGTGCTGTGTTCAGGTCAAGAACATGCGAAAGGAAAGACAAAACGTTTAGTACATGCTAACATGGCCCAACACATTTATGTCCTTCACACACAGGACCCACAACAATATTGAGACACACACACACACACACACACACACACACACACACACACACACACACATGTCGAGTACTACAACGCCAGCAAATATTCTCATACTTATGATTATTAATTATTCCCCTCTCTTCTGATACCAATACTGTGCCGATTAAAAAGTTTACCTGTAACACTCTCCAAACTACTGTAGGAGCGGAATCAATCGAACAATATAATGCTAGGATAATGCTATACAATGCTAACGTACGTTATTCACGTGCTTATACAATACAATACAATACAGCTTTATTTATATAGCACTTTAAACCTCCAGACCAAAGTGCTGTACAGGCAAATAAACAAAACAAAACATACAAAAAAGAACACAGCACAGCTCACACACCATAAAACAAGTACAAGTAAAAACAATAGACAATTTAAAAGCAATAAAAGCAACGCTCTAAAAGATGTTAATACGCTAAGGAGAAGAGGTGGGTTTTAAGAAGCGATTTAAAAGCAGGCAGTGTGGCGGCCTGTCTGATGTGCAGGGGCAAATCGTTCCATAGTGTGGGAGCTGCTACAGAGAAGCAAGGGCCCCCTCTGAGCTTTGACTTGGTTCTGGGCACATTCAGGAGCAGTTGATCAGCTGACCTGAGAGGGCGGTTGGGCGTGTAAGGGCGTAGCAGCTCAGAAAGATATGGTGGGGTCATGCCATTAGGGATTTAAAAGTAAACAAAAGGATTTTGAAATGACTCCTAAAATGTATTGGCAGCCAGTGGAGCGAAGCCAAAATGGGGGAAATGTGGTCATATTTCCGTGTGCCAGTTAAAAGCCTTGCTGCGGCATTTTGCACCCGCTGCAGACGAGCGAGGGAGGACCCACTGACCCCCATGCAAAGAGAGTTACAGTAATCCAGCCGAGTGGTGACAAAGGCGTGGATTACTGTCTCAAACTGCAGTCTGGAGAGAAAAGGTTTTACTTTAGCTAGCTGCCTCAGGTGTAACTGTATAACCTGTTTCAATAATTATAACCTTGGCCCGACATATCTTAGGCGCCAATAGTCTGTGTAAAATGTATGCTTATGAAACTGCTTATGAAACTAGGGCAATATCCTTATTGTTGCATTATTTGCTTGCTGTGCTCATTGTGTGTGCCGTGACTTGGGAATGGATGGACCCAGTCGCCCCCCCGGGTTTTAATGGGGTGGACAGGAGCGTGGGGAGGGGTTGCATGGGAAAGTGTTTAAACTTACAACATTGAAAGTAGCAAGGTCATGTGCAGAGACTGTGCAGAGACTGTGCAGAGACTTAGAGTATACAAAGAGGGTACTGCCAGGTGCGAAGATAAAGATTGTTATGATCACCCCATGTTGACCCCATGAATTGTTTACCCCATGGCTGCCATGAAGATGGCCTGGGACTTATCAGCGGGCGCAGTAGATCCAAACCTCCCACGCTCTGTACGGAGTGGAAGACGGTCTCAAGGGCAGCAATGGCTGACTCACTCTGATTCGCTGCCTAGGGCTCGCCCAGGAGTGAATCCACCAGTAGATAACACCTAGGGAGGAGCAACCGACACAACTCCTCCCACACAACTCCTCCCCGTTTGTGTGTATAAATATTGTAACTTCTTTATACTCGGGGCCCCTGTTCTGTCTGTTGCTTTTACCATTAAATCAGCTTATTGTTAACCTCATATCTCTGTGTCTGAGTCCTTCCTCTTATAGCAGACCACTCATCAACGAACGGCGCGGAGCGGGCTCGAACCTTCAACCACTCCAAAGGGTGGCCCTCCAACAGGTGATAAAAGCTTGTTTTTACCACAGATTTAATAACACGTACGTTATTCACGTGCTTATCCACACGTACGTTATTCACGCGCTTATCCACATGCACATTATCAACGCGCAAAGTTTAAGATATCGCTTTCTAAGCTACGCCGCCGCCACTTGAGCGCGTACCTTGAGCGTATACTTTGAGCGCATACTTTGAGCGCATACTTTGAGCGCACCTATGATACGTCGCTGTGACGTCTGACGTCTGACATCGTCATGATGTCGCCTGTATTCTACGTCAACCCAATCAAAATTGATGTAGGCGTTGGCGCACATTGACACGTCAGTTCTCCGCTCAGTTAGCTTAGTTGTCCGTTCTTTGGCACAAATCACACCCCATACTGCACCACATCTTGTTGTTCTCAGCCCAGGCATGCCCAGACACTGTGCAAAACCGGTCTGCGTCCTCAGTTGCAACAACGGAACAACCGTAGAGCATTAGTGTCAGAGTGAGTGTCTCGTACACTGCAGTAGGACTTCAGCCATGATGCACCCCCGGACTTTCAGAGTAGATTATGACCACGTTACAAGCGTGGTATGCGTGGTGGGCTCGGGACTTAACGTGAACCTGAACAGGTAGGCTATTGTTCAACCCATTGTCTTCTACAGAGCCCACTTAATACAGAGATACAACTGGGCTGTGTGTGGCTAATTGTTGATTTGGGGGAATATATATTTATTCCTTTATTAAAGTATTTTATTCTCTTGTGAAAATAGTAACGTCTTGTAAGCTATTTAAAAATAAATGTAATTTATTGATTTACTTTTTTTAAAGATTCCCATTTTCCTAAAACAAAAACAGTAGCCAGTTTATCAGGTGCTTTCTGAAACTATTACATCAGTTATATAATAAGCTTAGGTTTATAATAGGTTGAAGTAGCCTACAGTTAGAGACGTGGAATTAATTTAATGGTAATTTTGGCAGCTACAGTTTTGTTGGATTACTCCACCCTATTTATATCAATAAGGGTTTACTAAACAATGACAATTAGTCAAGAAGAATGCCATTGTTAGCCCACATTAAACAGAGCTGTGAGGAGCATGGCATTTCAATGCAGATCCTGGTGATGGCAGACCACAACGATTTGTTTTGTACAGTATAAGGCAGTCAACAGTCCTCTTTTGTTGCTATCCAACAGGAGAGACTTTGTTGTACCAAAGAAATGTAAGTAAGACGTTCTCCCAAATGCCAGCCTCCACAGCACAACAGAGCGAGGCTTGATCCCAGACTGAGTAGAGTGGGAAGAACGGCACACAGATCCCCTCTGGGATTTTTTGGAATATCCAAAAATAAAAGTCTGATATCATTCAGAGGGCATCTATTTTAAAGGTGTTGGCAAGTATAGAAGTCCTATTCTTAAATCTTAAAGAATAGCAATTCTCAGTAATAAGAGAGTTGCTGGTGGCTGTAATCATTCCTCCTTTCTAAACTGGCTGTGAACAGATCCTGTCCTAACGTGATAGGAATGTAAGTCAAATGGTACAACATGCACAGCCCAAAGCCCAAGCCCTGTGTTTATCAGATTACAAAATGTCTAACGTTGTTAACCAAGTGGATAACTTGTTAGACTTTTTCGCACAGAAAAAAAAAGTTTTTGTTATTCAGTGTTTTCATGCTATGTTACAGGATACTCACTTTTTTGACAATCTCATGAGTTGGAATCACATTAGAAGTAGGTCTCTTCACTGCCAGTGTGGACAGGGGAAATAATTGCACAAAATGCTTTTAGTGTACACATGTCTATGACATGGACCTATCATTCATTTGATGAATAGTTCATTTGATGACTAGTTGTGAATCTATGTGGCCTATTTTGAAACAAATAATGGTAATGGCGCTACCGCAAAACAGCTGACACATGCAAAACCAGGGACCTGGTGGTATGGTATATTGTGGGACTATCAGATGTCTATGTCGTAGGCGCTGAACTTATACCCACATGTTGCGAAATTGGAACTGTGGCTGCAGGTGTACTGCTCTTCTTCACTTAAATACCATTTCCCTGTAACACACAATCTCTTTGTTAATAAGCCACAGCAGGTCTTTCTTATTTATACATCATGTGTTAAAACCTGCTGTTTGTCTTGTTCTCAGGAGTGCACCTCCAGGCTCTGAGTTCTTCTCTGTGAAGAGCACTGCCACTGCTCAGTACAGCATCAGCCCCCGACCTCAGGAGACCTCCCACCTGTCTCCCATCCCTCTTAAGGGAAACTCAGCCCTTCTCATCCGCATGAGCCGTGCCAGTGATTATGAAAATGATGGCAAGGTGAAGTAGTTGTGCTTGAAACTGATATCCCAAAGCAACAAGTCATATTTCTTAATTTCAGTATGTGCTGATGTAATGACAGTTTCAGGAAATGGCAGGTTTATTCTTTAGAATTTTTTTTTATTCAAGTTCATGTTAAAGCAGTCATGGTTAGGCAATTTTTCAGAAACAGTTTGCTCATCGTTTTGTATTTTAGGAATCGTTTCATTTCAGAGAATTGCCTTTTGTCATTGGATGAACTTTCTGATTAAGATTAGAGTTTAACGAGAAATCAAACTCACCCTCCTTTTAAGCATTTGTAGCTTTTGCTTCTTTTGATTTATGATTAACTACGTTTCAAATAACCAGAGGAGATATTTCACATTGTTGTCTTGTTGTCTTTATTAGGATCCCCATTAGCACGAGCATGAGCATTGGCTATTCTTCCTGGGGTCCTCACACACACATAAACATACATACAACAAAATTAAAAGAAAACAAAACAAAACAGCTCATCATTTCAATCAATTTACAGTGCTGTATGAATTGAAAAATAAAATGGTCATCCAATTTATCGCCATGCTAAGGCCAAACAAAAGTAAATACAAATAAGTGTACATAAACATGCATACATAGCCACAAGCACAGTTCAAATGTACTTTATAATACTTCAATAATTTTTTAGCAACCTTTTGAAATGTACTTGAGAATGTTCCTGAATGATATGGACAGGTAAAGAGTTCCAGCTGACCATGGCTCTGTACATGACTGTTTTCTGTCCCATATTTGATTTAGATTTAGGCAATACAAACCTTCCTTCTATTGTATGTCGTGTTTGATAGTTATGTTGAGCATACTGCGCTATAAACCTTTGTGATAATATATGTGGTGAGTGAGTCACTGTAATATTTCTGACAACATTTAACAAAATATAAGTTGACCTCTGTCTGACACTTAACCATTTCAGTGTCTCCAGCATTTCAGTTACTCTGGTTCTGTAGGAGCATTGCAGTGCACATCATGCTGCCTTATTTTGTGCTACTTGTAGTTTGTTTAAATATTTTTCTGCAGCACTAGACCATATAACCAAACAATAATCAAGCTGCGACAGAACCAAAGCATCCAAAACTTGTCTACTGACATCCATTGGCAAATATTTTACAATTCTTTTTTACAAGTGACACACCCCTTCCCATTTTACATACAACATTATCAATTTGTTTAGACCAAGATAATTTATGATCCAGGGTTATACCTAACAATTTTGTCTCCTTGACCTGTTCAATTTGAATATGGTTTAAATGTAGTTGCAATTTTGGTTCTCCTTTTAACTGATGATTTGATCCTATTAATAAATATTTTGTTTTTCCAGCATTAAGTACCAACTTATTATTTTTGACCCACTCTGATATCAGTAGTAGATTTTTATTCATAACATTTGTCAACTCTCCTGTAGTCGATGCTGCATAATATATTGTTGAGTCATCTGCATACATTACAATTTTGGCTTTTTCTAACATTAATGGTAGGTCATTTGTAAAAATAGAAATTAAAAGTGGTCCCAAACAACTACCCTGAGGTACTCCACAGGTGACTGTCTTCATCTTTGACAGACTTCCATTAAAAAAAAACAGTTTGACTTCGATTTGTCAGGTAACTTTCTAACCACCTCAGCGTATCAAAATTAAAACCATATTGTTCCAGCTTATGTAACAACAACGAATGGTCAACGACATCAAAAAGCAGAACTAAAATCAAGTAGTACTGTACCCACTAACTTCCTATTATCTAGTTCGCCCTTCCAGTCATCTGTAATTTGTGTTAAAGGGGTGCATGTCGAATGGCCAGGTCTGTAAGCATGTTGATACACAGTGTTAAGCTTGTTACCTTCAAAGTATTTTTGTATTTGATTGAAAATAATTCTCTCCATTATCTTTGCTAACGCAGGTAACAAACTTATTGGGCGGCTATTTGTGCCAGAAAATGGTCCAGCTGGATTCTTTGCAAGTGGAATAATTTTTGCTATTTTCCATGCCTGTGGGCAAATACATTTTTCAATCCTCAAATTTATAATATGGCAGATAGGCTCTGCAACAAAATTAGCAACATATCTAAGAAATGTACCAACTAAATGATCCACTCCTGGTGGTTTATCATTACATTTACCTAGTAGACATTCAACATCTGTAATTGTCACTTTTTCTATTTTAAATGTACACCTCTTATTTTTCATAATTAATCATTTATTAGAAATGTGGAGTTACTGTTCATAGTTTGATTCATATTTATCCTCAAATGTTTTACTTTATCAAGAAAATAATCATTCAGATAATTAGCAATTTGTACTGGTTTAGTCAAGAATTTCCCTTCCACCTCAAGATATGTTGAGGTGGATTTCGGTTTACGGCCCATCATGCTATTTATTTCCATAATACAATTGTTTTTTCTTTTTATTTAATGCTGTAACATCATTCCTTAACCTTCTATACATTTGCCCATCTGACTCATAACTTGATGAGTTGATGTTTTTGCATCATCTCTTTGTTTCATTAGATCCCTTAATTCCTCATCTAACCAGGGTGCTCTAAAGTTCCTTACTGTCTGCTTTCTAAGTGGTGCATGTTTATCAATCACCTGCATAAATAACAAATTAAAGACATCAAGAGCATCATCTGGATTGACTTTCTCAAAAACATGATTCCAACATATCTTTTGAACATCCTGTATAAATGACTCTTCACAAAAATATTTCATTGATCTCCTCACGATTACTTTCGGTCCAGCTTTTGGCACCTTTGTCTTTCTCACGATAATTATTAAATTATGATCAGTACACCCTACTGGAATTGATATTGCCTGAGAACATGTTTTCTTGTTTAAATCTCCGATAAAATAAATCTCTCTGTCAAGATCACAAACTTTATCTAACATTTCACATAATTTGTCTAAATAAATTAGGTTTGCATTTGGAGGTCTGTAACAACATCCTACCAACAAAGGTTTCAAGTGAGGTAAATGAATTTGCAACCAAAGTACTTCAATATCAGCAGACATCAAATCATATCTCACTTTAGCTGGTATTTGCTTTTGAATGTATACTGCCACCCCACCTCCATAAGCATTCCTGTCCTTTCTAAATAAACTATATCCATCAATGTCCACTGCAGCGTCATTAGATGTGTCATAAGTGAGTTTCAGATATTGCTAACAAATGAATACCACATGATAATATTTCCTCTATCTCAGACACTTTATTTCTTAGACTACAAATATTTATATGAGCCAATTTGAACCCTTTACTTGGTAATTTATTCGACATTAAGTAAGTTAAATTAAGTTAAATGTTATCTCTTTTTCACTTCCTTTCAAATTGAGAGCTGAACTAAAACATACATGTAACACAATTTCAACCACACACACCATCACATACATAACCCGACATTTATCTGCAAATAGATTGCTACTAATGTGCATATTCACTTGCTCAAATTAGACGAGCCTCCCGGTAGCTCCCAAAGATTTTTAGATAATAGTATGAAATAGATTCATGGTAATGTCTCGCAACACAAGATCTAATTAATAAATCAAAATTACATTTTTAGGAGGAATGAACAACAAATAGAGACCAGTTAAAATTGGTCTCTATTCAAAATCTAATAAACCTAATTTCATACTTGCAGTTGATGAAGTAAATTACTTCAAATAAATGAGCAGGTAACTCATAGACCAGTGAATATTGGCCTACAATAAAATAAATAAAATATGGAAATCACCAAAACTGCAACGCTTCCCATTTTGATAATACAATCCATTTCTTCTCCTAATATGCATAATCATACCATTTATCAGGTCATGTCAATCAGTCATTTCCCACCTTCACTGAAACCGGGCTTATCACTGTTTTATAGAAATGTTCAGCTTCACTACAGTCCCGATAAAGTTTGGTTTGTCCATTGAAGGTTACGATGAGCGTTGCGGGGAACAATAGTCCATGCCTCATCTCAGCCTTGCGCAGCTTCATCCTGACGTCATTGAATAGGGCACATTGATCATGAGCTTTTTGCTACAATGTACATTGAAACTCCAAATAATCATGTGTCTTTTAGATTTTGAATCGTCAAATGTCATGATGTGCAACTAAATGCCCTTTGCCGTTGTGTTTTAAGTTGTCTATCCGATACTATGGGGAGAAGAAAGATGTCTTGGGGAGGGCCCTCCTGCACCTGACAGCGGTTGGTAAGCAAAATAAGCAAATTGAAAAAAACATATTTATACTGCTTATTATTTGTTTAACTTTTTAACTTTATTGTTCTTTTATCAGCAGAGCATTAGTGGTGAATTTCAATGCAAAAACTAAATCAACCATTACTCATTTGGGATAAAGAAATGTGTATAAACAGTCTACCAGTACAACATTAGCAATACTCTGATATCAACCATTATCTGGAAAATGTGTGCCATGCAGAGGAACTGTGATAAACAAACTGTGTGTGTGTGTGTGTGCACAGAGATCTCTCTGGATGTGGATGCAGACAGAGACGGTGTTGTGGAGAAAAACAACGCTAATAAGGTGAGCTCAAAGGTGTCAGATAACTTTACAGACACCTAATGACGGAGATATTTTATCTACGTTTTACTTTCTCATGAACAATAACATGCCAAGTGTGACAAACTGAATTCTGTTTATGTAGATAACTCAGCGTTGCATATTAATCATTTAAAGGGTTTCTGACTACTGTGGATTTGATTTTTACTCCCCAACAGAGGGGAGATCTTTCTATGATTGTGCTATTTAAACATAATTTTGTGTCTTTTGATATATGTGCAGTACAATGTTTGCCGTCAATCTGTGGTGCAAAACATTTGTACCTTTTAGATTTCCATTCAATTACATTCAATCACGTCTGTTTTTTGGAAAACTTGTTAGGGATCATGGAAATGGGGTTCAAATGGTCATGGAGCCATCCTATTGGTCAACTGTGACTCGGAGCGGGTGTTCTTGAGGAAACCAGATAGCGAGCAGGACCACGTCTCCAAAGTGTCAGGTAAAAAACAGCTTCTCTTTGTTCACTCCGCACATTTTTAATTACTGTTGCCAGCATTAAAAGGTCACTCATTTTTGCTTTTGCACAGTTGGCAGATTAAAGTGTTGAAAGGGCAAACCTGTGTGATGAAACTACATATCTAAAGACCTCTGCGTGAGTGTAGAGGGCAGTTTGATAAAGCAGGCCTCTCAAATGACTTTGCTGCAGATAAACCAGTAGAGCTGAAATCTGATAGTACAAGCAGGTGTTGTTCATTATGTGTGAGTGTGGGTGCCCCGTATTTATCACAGATATGACCAGACATTCACTGTACTATCTACTTTTAGTGTTAAAAGCATAAAAAAGTCACTCAAGCACATTCATGTCATGTATCTGTTACATGTTGAGTACAATCTAAAGTATATAGGATTGAATGACATTTGCAGGACACTAACATGATGTTTTGTGGGTGTGCAGATCTGAAGGACATGTCTCTCATGGTGCTGCGGACCAAAGGCCCGGCCAAACTCCCAGAGGGCTACAAGCTCACCATGCACATCTCTCAGGGCGACGCAGAGAGTGTCAGAGTCTTCAGGGCCAGATCCTCTGGAGTGGAGAGCAATTCACTGCGTTAGTAAAGAGTGTGGGTGAAAAACCCAGAACAGATTATGTTGTGTGCATGCAATTCAGAATATGTTTGTGTTAATGTATGAGTGTAAGATTACAACGGTAAATCAGACATTTTTGAAAAACCTATTTTATAAACTCTCATTGACTGCTGACTCCTCATTTGTCTTTAACTTGCTAGAATAGAAAACATTTATGTTTGCCAATTAGCTGAACAATAAATAAGTTTTGCATAATCTGCTGCAGGCCAAACTTTGGCCTTGATCAGGGCTCAAAACGGTTATGATCCACTAATGTTAAATATGATATGAGTTAAATAAATCCCTGTTTTTGCTAGCTATGCTGCCATATTGACTATAGCTGAAAGTGAAACTGTAGTGAGATTCAACCATTCTTTGTTTGGTAGGGGAGAGGGTGCACTTGATTGAAGCACATGCAATGAAGCACCTTATAATTCAAGCATTGTTTGTGTTGGTCTTGCTCCCCAGAGAAACCCTTGTTCAACGATTTTGTGAAGGAATATCCTCTGGTGCTGAGCAATGAGGTCCTGTCCCAGGAGGTGCCTTACCTCGGAGGCGTCTCGGAGATGAAGTTTTATGTGGAGGGCATCAGGTTTCCTGACAAAGACTTTGATGGGCTCATCAGCATCAACCTCAGTCTGCTAGAGCCCATCTCTGATGTAAGACCTGCAACATGACATTTATAATGTAACGCCAACTAATCCTTTTACGTACTTTATATACCTTTTTTAAATGAAATTGTAAAAAAAGCCCAGAACAAATACGTTTAAAATCATATGAACTCATGGTCCACCTAGTTGTTTTTTCATAGCTTATAACCACAACTCAGTCTCTTTCTGTTGATCTGGCTGAAAGCAAGTTAGTGGATGGATCTTCAGATAAACAAGTGTTTGTGTGAAACCACTATTTCCAAAATCAAGCACAAACTTTCAAACAACATAATTAAACTTTGAACACAACCATTTCTTATAAACTAATACAGCAAAGGTTATATCCGTTTTGAGTATGTTTTTGTTGGCTTAGAAAGATTTTTAGTTAACATACTTGTACTCAGCTGCCTCTCTCGTGCTCTGACAGGGTCTCCCTGAGACGCCGATTTTCACAGACACAGCCGTGTTCAGAGTGGCACCTTGGATCATGACACCCAACACCCTGCAGCCTCTGGAAGTGTTTGTCTGCTGGTAAGAGCAGACTGATGAATAATAGAGATGATTGTGACAAAATAAGTTTCAACACTATCTTCACTATCTCTTAATCCCCCTCAATGTTACTCATACTACGAAATTCATACTTAGTCTTCATGGTTTCACTTCCCATTCTTGAGTATTCAGTTTTACCCATAATCACAGATAACGTGTTGGGTATTGGTTAAACTTGAAGATACAAAAAGCCAGAACATTTTCGATTTCGACACATTATGCTTAAGGAACTTACTTCTTCTGTGGTTACCTTTTCAGCACATCTGATAACTACCAGTTCCTTAAAGCAATGAGGAACCTTGTCACAAAGAGCGGTTACAAGCTTAAGATCTGCCATGAGTATATGAACAGAGGAGATCGCTGGATGCAGGTAAGAAAGTCGAATGTGTTATATGAAAAAATACGTATTAGAAATGATCATCAACTGACTAATGTACCTCTACAATAAATGGAAAGCTATACAAAATTCTAATCTAAAACACTGCAATAACAGTGGCAATGTCCGCGGATTTCATGTAAACCACATCGGGGGAAAAAGGAACCATTCATTCAAAACCTCAAAGTAACATGAAACAATCCAAAAAGAAAACAAATTCTTTAAAAAAAATCTGTTAAATCAAATCAAACCAAACTTTATTTGTACAGCCCAATATCACAAAACACGTTTGTCTCAGTGGGCTTTACAGTTTAAAAACAAACAACAACATTGTATATGATGGAGTTACAGCAAAATGAGAAAACAAAATAAAATAAGATACAAAAAAGTCAATATAAATACATAAAACATTCAAATGAATTACCATAAAAATAAAATAAAATGAATACCATAAAATGCCAGCTCTAACTAAAGGCTTTGTTAAAAATGTAGGTCTTCAACGCACTCTTAAAGGTTTGGACTCTCTCTGCCTCTCTGATTAAAACAGGAAGTTGGTTCCAGAGAAAGGGAGCTTGGTAGCTGAACACTGACTCCTGATCTTGTTTCGCGGACTATGGGCACCATTAACAGACCTGCAACCTGGGAGCGTAATGTTTGTGGGGGGCAATAGTGGATTAAAATACATTTTAGCTACGAAGGTGCCTGACCATTTAGCGCTTTGTAAGTTAAAATAAGTATTTAAAATCAATGATGTGCTTTACTGGTAGCCAGTGTAGAGCTGCTAAAATTGGAGTGATGTGGTCCATTTTCCTGGCTTTAGTTAGTATACAGGCTGCATCATTTTATACTAGCTGAAGATTTTTAATGGATGTGGTGGGACAGGCTGATAGAAGGGAGTTGCAGTAATCCAGCCTAGAGGTTATAAAAGCATTAATTAGTTTTTCTGCATCATTTTGAGTCAGGATATGTCTGATTGTTTTACAAGTTGTTGATGTTGTTGTTAAAAAAGTTTGATAAGATCTCTACGTCTAATTTTCAGGACGAGCTGGAGTTTGGATACATCGACTCACCTCATCACCGGTTTCCTGTTGTTCTGGATTCTCCTCGTGATATGGGTCTCAAGTATTTTCCATTCGATGAGCTGCTGGTGAGTTTCAAGAATTTTAACCAGATATTTTAATTCCCTTTCGGGGACAACCTTCAACACAAATGTTGAAAGCAGAGTATTTCCTCAAGTCTGAGCGGGAGCCTTAACCACCAGCATGTCCTCAGGGCCGCGACTTTGGCTATGTGACAAGGGTGGCCCAAAGAGAAGATGTGAGCAGTTTGGACTCATTCGGTAATCTGGAGGTTAGTCCTCCCGTTACCGTCAATGGAAAAAACTACCCCCTGGGCAGAATCCTCATCGGAGTGGCTTTCCCTACGTAAGTTTGTAACAGGGGATCACAGGACACAGTGTGGTGAGGACTTGTCAACATTATTTAATTAATTTGTCTTTTTCTTCAAGGGCCACTAAAGGACGCAACATGACCAAAGTAGTCCAAGACTTCTTGTGGGCTCAGAAGGTTCAGGAGCCCGTTGCCTTATTCTCTGACTGGCTTTTAGTCGGCCACATAGATGAATTCATGAGTTTTGTTCCTGCACCTGACAGAAAGGTAAATGATCCCTTTTAAATAGAAACTTTAGTTATTTTGAACCAAAAGTTGCTTTCTTTGTGCTTTAACTTTACCACATTAGTGGTCATTTTAACCCAAACTACAGACAATTTTCGATTTCGACACATTATGAAACTATTGCTTAAGGAACTTATTTCTTCTGTGGTTACCTTTTCAGCACATCTGATAACTACTAATTTGCATGTCATTCATTTGAGAATGCACGAAAAATACGGAATAACTTTGCTCAAGACATGAAACACATGAGGATACGTTGCATAGTTAGGAGACAGAAAGCTGCTAGCTGTTACCGGTGGATACCGACATGCTTTTATGTGATGGATTGAATGAGCTCCCAGGACAATGGGGCAGCTGCTGTTATCTTTGTCTCTTGTGTTTCTGTGCACAGGGATTCCGGCTGCTGCTGGCCAGCCCGGACGCAGGCTACAAACTATTCAGAGGCTTACAGAGGGATGGACACGGGCAAGCCAAACTGTTCGAGGGTAGGCCTGTCTCAAACTAAATTGGAAAAAACAACTGCACAATGAATTCTTAGCAATGCACACAGTCATCATGTTATCCTCCCCACTTCCAAAAAGGTCTGAAAGATGAAGAACAACAAACAGTGGATGAGATTCTGAATGACAAAGGGCTCGCAGCTGAAAATAACTACGTGCAGGTGAGTGGGATTGTATAGTAAGACCAACATACAGCTTGCTTTGTCTACTTTTGGTGCAGGGAATAAAATCCCCCGAATATCTAATTGCAAAGTTATAGCAAAATTCTCACAAAAAAAGTTATCACCTTTTTCATAAAAAAATATTTTCCTTCTCAAGACAACCGCCAGCCAGAAATTACACTCATAATGTAGACAATCTCATTCCACAACTGTAGGTGTTAATATAGCACTATAACAGCTTCTACTCTGTGTAAACTCGGCATGATTTTAGATACAGACTGCAGGATTTGCTCCCATTCAGACAAAGGATCATTAGTGAAGGAAAGCATTGATGTTAGGGGATAACGACTGTCTCACTGTCAGCGCTTCTGTTTATTTAAAAAGTGTTAGATGTGGGTAAAGTCAGGATGCTTTGACATCAATATTTTCCCGTTATCGGAAATAAGGGTCTAAACATAAATCAAGAAAAACTGAATTAACAGCCCCCGACCATAAATCTTTACAGTTGGCAGCATGCATTTAACATTGTTTCCCCTGCATCCTTTTGACAACAAGTTTCCACTGCTCTCAAGACTAACATTTTGGGGGTGGACGCGTTTGCACACGAGCCATGGCCAAGAAAGCTGCTCTACGCCTTTCCACCGCTGCACCTCATTCTCCCTCTCCTGGGGAGGGTGAGACGAGAACGTCTGTCAGTCATCCTAGTGGCCCCAGATCGCCGCGGGGCGCCGTGGTTCACTTTTTCTGCCTTTCGATGTTTGAATTCTACTATATCCAGGGGTGCACATAACTGGTACGCAGGTACGCATGCGCGGCAAAAATCTGAAATGCGTAACGTCACTTGTGTCACTACGCGCCTTTGCGTACCTGATAGGTCATCCAAACAAAACACATATTTCGTCTACACGTGTTTTTTGTCAACACTCAGTGGAGTAAACTATTAGACATGTCCAAAAAACCAAAGACATTAAGCAGCCACTTTGGCGTTTTGCTCCCTGCAAAAAATCTTCGGACTTTCTTGGACTGATTGAACTGGGTGCTGGCCGAGCCGCGCAGGCCAGAACCGACGGACCTGTGAAGCTTTACAGGAGGCGGGCTTAGATCACTGGACGACAGAGTTGGTCGCCGTGTGCACAGACAGTGCTGCTGTTAACGTCGGTGTGTACAACAGAATTGTACCAAAACTACGTTACTGGCTGCGGTGCGAGACTCCCCTGTGCACATTCTGTGCATGCGCACACACTGGAGAACTGCGCAAAATCAGCTGATCACAACGTTCACGTTCTGTGCTGTGCTGCTGCAGTTTTATTTACAACAAGTTGGAGCAGAACACACAGCTGCAAACTTACTCAGGCTGTTAATGGAAGAGTTTGAAATCAGACAGAGGTGGAAGAAGTACTCAGATCTTGTGTAGGAATACTCTGTTACAGTAAAAGTCCTGCATTCAAAATGTTACTCAAGTAAAATTTGAAAAGTATTATCATCAAAATATAGTTAAAGTACCAAAAGTAAAAGTAGTCATTTTGCGGATTGGTCCATTTCAGAATAATATATATGATATGTTTTATAATTATTGATCATTAAAGTGTTATAAAATTAGTTTTAATTACTTTGTATACTGCAGGGTAGCTTGTGAATTTACTCCAGGTGGAACTAAAGTCTGATTTAAGACTTGATTATATTTCACATCATTAATCAGAATCTGTAAAGTAGCATAAAATAGAAATACTCAAGTAACGTACAAGCATCTCAAAATTGTACCTAAGTACAGTACTTGAATAAGTGTACTTTGTTCCTTCCCACCTCTGAAATCAGATATGACTTCAAGTCACGTGATCATTTCTTAGTATTTGATCCTTCAACGCGGCCTCAGGAAATGCAAGGACTTCACAGTTTTGGCAACAAGTTTGGAGAAAGCAAATTGGAGGTTTAAACAGGGACAGGGAGGTGCATCTTCATCATCTTCATCATCTACCATGCAAGAAGTGTAAATAGAGGACAGTGAGGAAGACACTGAGGAGGACAGTGAGGAAGACTGCACTTATTAACACCACGCTACGTGTGGGGTGAGTACCAAACACTGTCTCCTGGTACTCATCTGAGTAACTCACTAAAAAAGTTATGTGCACCCCTGACTATATCAGCACTTATAATTGGTCAGGTCAAATTAAACAGGACAGAAATTTGACACTCACTCGTTGGGAAGAGGGCATCCTATGACAGAGCCAAATTCAAGGTTACTGAACTCTTCGGTGGACAAAGATGATCTTGAGTACGGGAAAATGTATTTTTTCTTTTGCATAAAGCACTCTGTTTTTTGAGAGACCCTTCGCTAATAAGAGGTTACAGATACAAATTGGGTGTTGTATAGTTTGTGTAATGGATGATGCATTTTTTACTGCCTGCTCTCTCAGGGCTGCATTGACTGGAACAGAGATGTGCTGAAGCGAGAGCTGGGCCTGGACGACGAGGACATCATCGACCTGCCAATCCTCTTCAAGTTAGTGATCAACAACAAAAAGGCTGAGACTGAGCTCAGAGCAGTGGCTTACTACCCCGACATGGTGTGTGCAGACATATTGCTTATACAGTATGTAATTGTTTGAAATAAATCTAGGAGACGATACCGTGAGTCTTATGATCTATCTTGTCTCTTTCCAGGTGAACATGATCGTCTTGGGGAAAAACCTGGGCATTCCGAAGCCCTTTGGCCCCAAGGTGAACGGACGCTGTGCCCTGGAGGTGGAGATGTGCTCCCTGATGGAGGGCCTGGGTCTCAGCTGCACCTTCATCGACGACTTCGCCTCCTACCACAAAATGCTGGGAGAGGTGCACTGCGGCTCCAACGTCCGCAGGGAACCGTTTGACTTCAAGTGGTGGAACCTGGAGATGTGAATAAAAACTGATCCGTGGGTGGAGAAGGGTTAGAGGACCAAATTCAGGTTCAAGAAAACAAACAAAACTTGCCTTACATTTTTTCTAAGATCATGAAACGCTTTATTTTCTCATAATCTTGCAATGCGTGCCAATCTTCCCCCCCCCAAAGAAATTACACAGTTATCACCTATGTAGGAACAATTACCCAAGGGCTCGGTCTAATATGCATCTTCTTCTTTATTAAACATTTTTGGTGGCTTTATTTACAAAAAAAGATGTAAAGCAATATTTACAAACATGTCTTTTGAACAAGGGCCTAAGCAGACAAGAACATAACTACAATAATTTGAATGGAGCACATAGAAGGGTCCCTCCTTTTGTTGTGGTTTATACCAAGCACAGTTAGATGAACGGTACCACATAGTAATATGCTATAATATTACATCGCCACAAGAGGGCGCACATCATCTACTCAAGCATTTCCAAAGTCCAAAGTAAAATCATTTGACATTTTTTTTCATGAATCAATTTCAGAGGCTGTAATACACATTGTGTAATTATTACCAAAAATGTGTCCTTATATCTTTTCAATGCCTTTTTCAAGTAAAAAGCAAAAGATTGTAGCTTGATAAACCCACTTTGGGTTGTTTTGCATTTGGTCCAGTGTCTGAACCCTTTTGCACTTTCACAAACTGGAAATGCTGTTTTGAAATCACCAAACACAATAAATCTCATGTCCGCCTCAGTCATATTACTGAAATAAACTCCATGTGTCAGTTCTTTCCTTCATCATAAATTGAAAAACACGAATAAGCTTCTCTGCTCTGAACATGGGAGCTGTTTCAGACTCACGTTTTCTGCGGTCAGGAGATAACACAGTTCACCATTCATCGGGGCAGATATGTACAAATAAATAAATGTCTGCCTAAGTTTTTACATTCAAGCCAGCTGGAGGCAACACAGTGCCTTCAAATATGACCCTCCTTCAAAGCAGCTTGCAGGACACAATCATTTTAAAGGCAACTTCAGGAGGAGTCACAGTGAAATTCATATTTTCCAAGAGGTCGCCATACGAAATAACTCTGCAAATGTAGTGCTTAGGTCACGTACTTATATTAAACTTTACAAATAAAGTAGGAAACTGTGAACATTTGTCTCTCTATCAGCGATGTGCACTGCATCTGGACATGTTGGCTGGTTTCTGATAAAACACAAATCACAGGGACAACACCTCTATGTCATGCATGGCAACAGTGTACAGAGGTTTTTGGCAAGCAGATTTACACCATGCACAGTACCGTTGTACACACACTTGTACACAGACATCGAGTCAACAAGTGGTGTGGGACAAAGGTCTAAACAGCAGTACCTTGACGTATGGATTGAGGATGCATGTTGCTGGTTGGAGCACTGCAGTAATTATGCCTTTTACTCTTGTTTTTTTACTAAGTAGCATCTCTATCGTATTTTTTTCTACAGAATTACTGTATTACAGTACAATTTTGAATAAAAAATTGCAGACACGATTTATCGTACCCTATATTACCCATCGCCCACCTAGGAGGGAGGCGACTGATCCTTTTACAGCCACCAACAACCTCATTGTAGAAGTACCTCCGTTAAAAACATGACAGGTTGACCGAAGCTGTCGTAAAACACGACAAATATCCACAGCAGAATACTCCGAAGAAGAAAAGATCAATAAAACACAAAAAGTGGCCTTGACAGACAGCCACACAAACACACACACCTGGTACATCAAAGTTAAACCCATGTACAATATCACAGTGGGATGTGAGGTTGACATTTAAAAAAACATGTTTCTTTCTAGTGCAACTCTCCTCTCTATAGACTGTTTAACAAGCTAAACAAACAGCAGTTGTTTCATCGGTTATGATTTCATTCCCCATTATTTAACCCCAGTTCTTACCCTGATCCTTTCAAGACGACACACGACAGCAAGAATCCGTTTTCAGAGCTTACTGGCTTGACGAATGATACAGCAGCCAGGCTTATTCTGCTAAGCCAGCTGATGGATGACAGTCAGTAATGACGCTGCATGGCTGTGGAGGTGTCTTTTCCCATGCTTTGAGTTTACAGGGTTCCCCATTGAGCTGGAATGAGGGACGATAGGTGGGTTCATGTCCAGTCAGAGGATCCATGGCAAACATACAAAGAAAGATCTGTCAGTCTCTTGATCTGCCTTCTGACTCGGCTCCTCTTCTGCATCAGTGGTTCACATGGTTCCCTTGGCTCGTGTTTGGCTAAAGATGCCTCTAATGGCAATGCTGAGACAAAGGAGGAAAATGTTACGCACACAAAAAAGGAGGATCAGGTGAATGTAGGGTTAAAACAAATCTTTAAGTCGTACAATTATGACAAGTCAACATTATGTCTCACCGGAAGATGGACGTTGATGCAGTGATCAGAGCAGTGTGGCTAACAGTTCTGCATACAGACATAAAAAAGAAGAGGGCATAGTTAATACAGACACATGTAACAGAAAAAAAACACTGCAGTTCATTTTCATTTTCTTCAGTGATTATTTTGTCTATTCTGGTTTTCTATGCTTTCCACATGAATCTATAGATGGCAATGTCGAACAGTCAGTCCGTTCACCCCTTTCGTCCGGACTCGAATTTCAAACTATTGGACTGATGGCACAGATTTTTTTTTAAACATTCACGGTTCCCAGAAGATTGATCTTATTGACTGGTGATTGTGAATATCTTTGATGATCCCTTAAGTGCACACCAGGTCAAAATGATGTCCAATAACTGCAAAACTAAACACATTACCATCAGCCTAAGATGTATTTTGAATTAAGAGCAAATTATTAAATGTTATCATGATAAGATGATAAACTAAATGATGTTAACATACATTTTTAACATCTGCATGTGAGCACTGTCTTTGGAGGAATTTAGCATTTAGCTCAAAGCTCTATTGTTCCTAACTGTAACGATCTTGTTGATGTACTTTTTAGTCTATGAAATATCATAAAACAGGGAACAAATAAATATATAACAACGACCCATTAAAAGTTGCTAGTACTGAAGTTGACATTTTCAAAGGCCAATATATATCACATGAAACCAAGAAAGGTGTGCAAACGTTCATACTTGACTTGGAAGTAATGAATATTTGTTCTCAATAATGAACTCAATTTATTCAGTTTATTACACACTTATGAAAACAAAGTTGTGAAATCCATCCTTCAGTTTTGGGTAATATACATTCCCCTTAATCTCAAAACTGTCGACCTTTAAGAAGAAGAAGAATTGGGAGGGATGAAACCCTCTTTAATGGTCACACATGCAGAGCACACAGCACACACAGTGAAACTTGTTCTCTGCTTTTAACCCATCCTAGTACCAGGACTCTAGTACTAGGAGCAGTGTGCAGCTATTGTACAGCGCCCGGGGCGCAATGGGAGTGAGGGGGGAAGGGGGGTGTCCGGTGCCTTGCTCAAGGGCACCACGGCAGGGCAGGAGGTGAACTGGGACCTCTCCAAGTAGAAGTCCACACTCCATATTTAGGTCTGGTCGGGGACTTGAACCGGCGACCCTACGGCTCACAGTCCAAGCCCCTACTGACTGAGCCACTGCCGGACAGTAAATGGGTCCTATTATGCTTTTTGGGGGTTTTCCCTTTCCTGTAGTGTGTTAAATGTTTGTGTGCATGTAAATGGTCTGCAGAGGCTAAAATCCCAAAGTTCAAAGCAGAGGGAGTTTCTCTGCCACACACCCCGATAGGGCCCTTTTACACAAAGGAACATTCTTTCAGTGACTTTGTAAAACATGGAGGACCATCTGAGCGTCCCCTAATGAAGAATGACAAGCAGGTTGTCTCACCGATGAGGAGCGCTCTGTCTTGGGCCGGCTGTCTGTCCCTTTGGGCTCAGAGCTCTTCACTCCATCCGGTTGCTGCTGCAGACGAGACGCTGCTGGGAAAGAGGCAACACAAGCGTGGCTGTCATAGTTTATAAACTCAAGCACATAATGCTGCCAGCTGTTCTATCACAAAAAGGATATCCAAGCATCCAAGAGAATAACGTTCTAGAGTGAATCGTCAGTCATTTCAGAAGAACAGCAACTGTGTGGAAATCACAGATCAGTCTGCAATAATGTACATTTTAGAATATATTAATTTAAGAAAGTTTGTAACACAGACTGGTCCTTCTGGTGTTGGCAGTGAGTTCCACTAATGCAGCTAAGGCGAGGATCAGCACTCAAGGGTGTTTGGATATTAATTGCTCGGGATGTGGAGAGTGTTATTCTTACATCGGCTCCATCTAGATTTTCCCCAGATAGTGTTGATATGGGGCCCTTGTGAACTTGTCTCTCACACCTTCAGGCTATCACTGTCCCAGAAATATGAGCTCTTTACTGCTTAACTCACCTGGAACACTCCCCTGGGTTGCACTGCACAAACTGTCCTCCATTGAGCCGTACGTAAATGACTCTCCCTTGAGTGGCGTAACACAAGACGCACTTTCCTGTAGGAAGGGTAAAAGAAGTTATGTAATATTTTTACCAGAAATGTTTTAAAGGAAATGCTGACAGCTTAATTATAACCACAGCTCTACTCCAAAACAGTATTGGCATTTTCTATACTTTTGACATGCAAATGAAAGTAAGCAAACATATATAGATTACTATGGGATTCATGTTGAGACCTGTCATTACTGGGATGAAGTTAAATCCAACAAACCTTCTCACATTAAGGTAACCGAAAAGGAACAAGATTAATAGCTTATTATTCCCCACAGTAAACATGAGCTGAATGATAAATATGTCATCAGCTGTGAGACGCTGCCTGCGGTTTTGGTTTTTGGGAAGTGGCATGCATATATGTACTTTCATTATGTGTTGTCTCTCTGCCTGTCTCCACCCACCAGTCCGGTGTCGTACTCCTCCTCTGCCTCGTGCTCCTCCACTACGCTGGCAAAGCTGCTGGCGTTGGAGGAAGAGCGGGAAAGGTCCTGCGCCTCGGGGATGGACGGCGCCCTGCAACACATCGCCAAACTACACACCTGGGTCACTCTGACCGCAACAAACTCCTGTGTTTCCCATATGGTAAATGTATTTAAAGTAGGACAATCAACATGTTTTCTTTATTTTTGTTCTACTATTCCCTCCAAAAGTATAATTAATTCATCCTCTTCATTTCACAGCACCTCAGGTAGCACTTTAAAGCAAGGTGACAGCAGTGTGTTTGTCGGTGCCAGGTTATTGTGTAATCTAAAAAGCTGTTCTGTAGTTAATGCAACCCCCAAATTAGATTTCATCAAGGACTTGGCAATACTCAAGACCAAGTAAACTAGTTTTCCAGCTAAACATGTCACTCAGCACTATAGTAAATTCTAGAATATATTGTCTCAATTAACTTTAGTTTTTGCATATATATCATTATCTCAGATTTAAATGTCTAAAATGATTCTATTTTATTATTATTATTATTTTATTTGATCTACACTAGACACTGGCACACATTCTGCTTTGCAGGTGACTCCTGCAGAATAGGATGAGACTGTTTTTGGAATAACAATAAACAAGAATGTTAGAGACAATCTGAAAAATATAAGGTGAATTGTGTAGCTTAATTTATGTAAATAGCCCAAAAATGACTATGACTATGAGGGGAATCCTCCATGCAGGGTTGCTGTTCCATTTAATACAAATATTCCCTATTGACCGACCCAAGGGACCATTCATCACAAATATCTTGTCAATTTACGTAAATATAATAAAGTATACTATTATATTGTTGATTAAAATAATATTCACCTGTTCCTAGTAGTAGGGAATTCAGGAGAGCTGTGATTGGAGGAGTTGTCTGATCTGTTTTCCAGAGAGAAGTGGATGCCCTCCGGTGTCCTCTGGGTGCTGGGTGACACCTCTCGACTTCAGGACAAGAATGGAGATTGACATGAAAATGCAGTCAGTTTACTTATTTCATATGATGACACATTAGACAAACTCTTGAGGAATGTTTAACACTTTCATATCTTCTGATCATGTGCCTTTAACTGCCACAGACTGTTGTTTAACTTTTGTTTAAAGTTTGTTTTCCCATTGAAGTGACATGCACATCAACTGCTGCATCACAAATATAAATAACATAAAGTCCCCATTTTAACAACAAGTTGAAGGCAGTTTTATCTAAATGGATTGTGTGGGAGTCTCTAAGTGCACTTCATATTTCGGTTCATGTATGAACGTGTATGTTTTTTCACAATGCAATTTTATTCAGCAGCAGGTAAGCTTGTTTGGATATTACTGAATGCATTAATGAGATTGTTTATTCGGCCATCACATTATTTCCATGCACATTTCAGATTTACAAAAAATATGATAGTAATTAATATGTGGGTGCATGTTATCTGACAATTGCATGCACGTATCCTGGGCAACCCCCGCTGCTGTTAATGTCCCCCCCAAGGAACAACAAATACAGTAAAGCATTTCAAATCCCCATTGTTTATCTAAACAGCCCAACAAAAAGAGCTTGCAAGACTTAATTTGCTCATTTTCAGTCTCATACTTTTTTACCCCCCCCCCCCCCAGAACATGTTTACATGCTTTAATGTTTAAAAAACACTTTATTGGCCGCCGGACAGTTCAGTGGTAGGAACTGGCGGCCAAAATGCGGTCACCACTGCCTAGTAAGTCAGTCAAATCCTGAGCCGGCCGAGCATTTCAGGCAATGTCCTCCCCTCTGTCTCTCCCTTTCAATAATAAGATCTCCAATAAAAGGTCCAAAAATACCCCAAAAACACTTACACTCATTGTCTGTCTGAATATACGAGTAATCACCCTCTGTCTGAAACCCTTCCTTTAAGTGCCTGTCTGTTTAAGCCCCCTCCTGGAAAAGCCCATTGTGCTCTCATTGGCAGGCCAGAAACAAATGGTAGACCCTTGAAAAGTTAGTTCTATAGCAGTTGTTGGGGATAGTTTGATGGGGCGGCTTATTTCTATAAGCCTGCATGTAGGAAGGGAAGCTCCTAAGGCTTGTTGATTCTCATGTTATCTCACTAGGCACTCCAGATCGCCAAATGTTTGTACACAGCCACTTAAATAGAGAGTCTTTCATAATGTGTCCAGTTTTAACAGTGTGCAGTGTTCTAATGGCTCATTTCCTCATTTTAATGCCTTGCTTCCATCTGTTGCAACACTATTCTATCCTCACTACCCACTCGCTGCAGATCAGCTGTGCTCTGTCCTCTCACCTCCTCTCTTGGACCTCCTGGATGTTCTCGATGCCAATGGCGCTGCTGCGGCGGGAGCTGAATGGGCCAGACTTTTTCCTGGTCGGGCTTTTCCCAGGAATGATCAATGACTGACGGTGGGCAGGGAGAGGAGAGTCAGACACACGATCGGGGGTAGTGTCATCATTCACAAGCATATGATACATTAAGCTACTGAAGGGAAATATGTGCACATGTAGAAATATGCGGCAAAATCAATTATGGACTGATGATTTGATTAATCCTGTGACACATTAAGAAACATGTTTTACCAATCCACTCTGAAATTAGTTAATATTAATATATTCAAATAAAATTTGACACACGAATTGTTTTAATCAATGTTCTTTCCTTTTAATTTTGAATGCTAAGGTCAGACTGTGGAGTTTAAAAATTCAAAAGGTCTAGTGACATCTAAGAACATCAGTGGGAGTGTTTTTTAAATGTTTACTGTTCTGTTACAGAGTAGCCATCAGGCTCTACTGCCTAATAAGAACTCATTAAAACTCAAAACAACCTGCACGTACCTATGACTTGCACTATAATGTATATAGTTGGACCCGCACTTCCAAATTGACAAATTATATATTCATTTGAATTCATACAGTCACTTTTTTTCATTTTACTTCTTACATTTCTTCATTTCTATTTATTATTATTATTATTACTAGTAGTAGGGAATTCAGGAGAGCTGTGATTGGAGGAGTTGTCTGATCTGTTTTCCAGAGAGAAGTGGATGCCCTCCGGTGTCCTCTGGGTGCTGGGTGACACCTCTCGACTTCAGGACAAGAATGGAGATTGACATGAAAATGCAGTCAGTTTACTTATTTCATATGATGACACATTAGACAAACTCTTGAGGAATGTTCTTAGATGTCACTAGACCTATTTATTATTATTATTATTATTATTCTTTAATTACATTTGAACCTATACAGTCACGTTATACATTAAAAAAAAATATATATATATATTCTTACCTTTTCTTTATTTCTATTATTATTATTATTATTATTATTATTATTATTATTATTATTATTATTATGTGAATTCATATGTGTCCTGCTGTGTTTACCATCATTGCTGTTGCTGCTAAGATACCTGAGTTTCCCTAAGGGGAGTAATAAAGGTTGATCTTATTTTATGTTATCTTTAAAGACCAATTTAAAAGTGAAATTACGTGTGGTTCAGGTAGGCTACTATATGAATAAATGCATGAATGAATGAAGTTCTCATTAAATCATTGCTACAAAATCTGAAAACTTCTCACTGCTACAGGAAATAAAACAGGCACATTTCAAACTACAAACTACGTACTGCTCACTTACATAATGAAAATATGAAACATTAAAAGATAAAAGTAAAGAAAGAAAAAAGAGAGAGACAAAAACAGTAAACAAGAAGGGAGAAATATACATGAACCTCTTCTATTGTTCCTATTCCTATGGCACTGCCTCGGCGTCCATATTTACTGGGACTTTTCCCTGGAACAAGCAATGACTGAGCCACACAAGACACGGAGAGCACAGAGAGAGAGGAGAGGATAGATGGAAAAAAGTAAGGTGGGAGGAAAAGAAAAGAACACATCATAAGATAACATGCAAACAGCACAATCATTTTAACAACAAGCTGCAAAGGAGCTTGAAAAAGAGCTAGCAGTACAACTTAATAGAGAGCACAATATCGAAGAAATAGTCAAAAGCTTTTAAAGCAAACTGGGGTCCCGACACAGAGGGGCACAGCAGGAGATAGAGTGCCAAAGAGAGAGCAAGCATGTCGCCCCTTTCTGCCCTGAGGGTTACAGGGTTGCTTAGCGATGCATTCAGAAGGAGAAAAAAGGCAAAAAGGGCAGACAGAATCCAAAGGGAATAGCTTTTAAGGAATAGGCCTGTAAAATGGGGTTAAGTTAGTCCCATTTCAAAGTACTGACAAATCCAAAACGGCAATGAATGTCAGAAAAATTGAAATATATTTAATCCCATCTTTGAACAAATAGGGCGTTGCGTTCCTTGGCTTGTGCCATGCATGCTCTGCAGTCACACATGCACATATACAAGGCTGCGAAGAGAGGTCGTAACGTAAACAGGAGCATACAGACATGACAGAAGCATAGTAAGGAGGGAGGGAGTCTGGGTAGTCATACAGTTACACTAAGCACACTTCAAGGCTGAGGATAGAGACTTAACCGGGGCTCTAAAACAATCTCACATCGAGAAGGAAACCATCTGATTCATTCCACGATGGATACTCTATTCTTCACATCATCCTTGATTTCTAACCTAACAGTCACCCTGTTTGAAGATTATCTCAATAGATGAGAATGAATGATGAAATTAATTATGGTAATTTTCCAAACAAAACCATCATTAATAGGAACAAGATGAGCCGTAAATAAAAAAAGGCAAATAATGGAAGCCACTTTAGAATAATGCAAGGGTAAATTAAAAATGTCAGGAATGAAAATCAGCATTAAATAATAACATAATAATGAGAGTAAAGTGATACAATGTGCTGACAGGGGTAATTAGCTTATAAGAAATAATATAGGGTAAGCAGTCTGTATTCATCCACTGTGCTGGATATACTGTATCCTTTATGTATGATAAGTGGCTTCATGTGAACCAAAACGGGCTACTTACAATCCCTGGGGTTTTGGGGCTCTCTGCGGGATTGTGGGTAAAGCTGCCACTGTGGCTAGTGGAGAAAGTGTTTGACTTCTTGTTACTGAGGCCCATGGCGTCCATAGACTGGCTTCTGCTACGGATGACCCGCTACAGAGAGAAACGAGGAGATACTGTCAGAGGATCCACTTTGATGTTTTGGGGGAAATGCAACTCACCGACCGATTTCTCAAAAGATCGTATACCAAATATATGTGAATATACAAAAAATAAAATTACATTAATCCAAATTAGGTCAAGTTTCATAAATGAGGATATGTTTATCTGTATTAAATATTCACACAAATTGATGGAAGGGCTTTTTAATAGAAAGCGTTGTCACAATATTTAAGTAAAAGGTGATGATAATAGAGTTAATGATGGATGAATTCCATTTAGCTGAATCTGTTTTCAGGGTCTTGAATTATTCTTTGCGGTCTCACTCTTGCGATCACCCTAACTTTTATTATTTATTTTTTTATTAAACCTTTATTTAACCAGGTGGTCCCATTGAGATCTTCGATCTCTTTTTCAAGGGATTATGTGTACATGTGATACCTATTGTGAAATGTTAATAAGTGTGAAGATTTTTGGAATAAATGTGTTGAATCTCTGAGGAGAACAAATGTGTGTGTACTTACATGTGTGTTTGTTTGTGTGTACACATGACCACATCCTGGTTTGTGCTTGCATGTGTGTACACAGGACTATTTTCGAACACTTAGGGGCAGTGCCAGTCAACAAGCAGGAGGGAGAAGCTGCGTGAAATAAATGTAGGTTCACAGGAGGTCTAGGACAGTGTAGGCTTTGTACATCTCTATGTATCTTTTGAGGTGTTTTTGTGTAATTAGAGGGGCAGATGAGACACAATGTGAGCAAGGAGGACAGCGAGAGAAAATAGGAGAATTTACACAGTTTGAGGCAAAGAGAGGGAAACATATAATTTGTGGAGATTTGAGGGACAGAAAAATATGCTCTTGATAGTTAGAGAAACAGACATGATTTGTGTGCAAGATTTATAGAAAGGTATTGTATGCTTGCATGCATAATAAAATAATTAGAGAGAAAAATTGGTAAGATGGCAACGACTTGTTGTCACAGGGAGAAGGAAAGACAGCTCAGAGGGAACTCTGCCCATGGGTAGACATGCAAACTGCATCATCAGCTCCCTAATGAGGGGTCATTAAATCGTTCATCAGGCACAAACAATCACAGCTCCTACCGCCGAGCCTCAGCGGCGGGGCCACGCTCCACCACCCTAATGTCCATTGATGAAGCACTCAGTCAGAGAAAGTGACTCTCGTACACAACAGGACACCGTGCAGCCCCGAAACCACACCATCATGTAGAAACACAGCAGTCCCAGCCAAGTGAAATCAAATGCCACAGGGCTGTTCTTTTGAGATACTGCACATTTTCTCTGCTTTGTTTTCTCATGTGTGAATACCCAGAATCCCACCCAAGACAGGGAAAGGGAAATAAAAGCACCCTAAAAGTGTGTGCATTCGCTCTCATGCATGTGGGGTTGCAGATTAACAGGAGGGTGCTGTACCTTGAAGGATTCAAAGAAGCCTCCTCCGCCTGCTCCGGCCCCGTTCTCCAGCTTTTCATCGTCTACACCCAGACCCATCATGGACTGGCTGTTGATGTGCAGCTCCTCGTACAGAGTCTCCAACAGGGCTGACCGTGTGCGCTCCTGACAACAACAACACACTCAGTCTGCACAGGTACTAACTCTCTCTAAGGCCCAATTCCAAACCGACCCCTGCAACCCACCACACACTTCCACTCCCTCCAACAGTGGCTCTGCATCGGTCCTGACTTCACCTGCTGCATGTCGCAGAACAAGCTGGGTACAATTAGTTCTGTGCAAACATTTACTCGTAAACTGTGCGAAAAAGGAGACATTAAATATTGTCATGTTGATTTTAACTTTACGGTTACATTGTATTTTTATATTTTTTAGACCCAGGTCTAGTCTAGAGAACCGTAGACTTGTTTATTTGATTGTAATGTTTCGGATATTTACAGCGACTGTTGCAAAAACCAATCATAAACATTAGATTTCAAACAAAAAGAGTTACATAAAAAAACACCACTAAAGTGTATTTTGAGTTTTAATTATATTACATTTTATATAATTTTTGTTTAAAATCTGCCTAAAAATATCCCTAAAATAGCTGTTTGAAAATGTATGACATTTCCTGTTTCTGCCTGAGATAGTGGAGATTGTCCCAAAGCTGGCCGCTGTATTTACACTCTCCACCTGAAATAAGGGAGCCTCGTTCAGCTGAGAGTGTGACTACATATGGAGCTCACTCTGACACGGAGGGGTCGGTCAGGAATTGGACTATGTCTTAAATTCACCTTACTTCATCACTTCAAATTTGGGTGACAGTGATGAAAATATGATAGGACCACGTCAGGATGATAGACATCAGCGCTATATCTCACTGGCTTGTTGTCGAAGAATGTTTAGATGACGATAAATCTATGTTGGCACTTGAAATCAATTCCTGTTAGGAATAGAGGCAGTAGGGTGCACACCTATTCCAAAGTTGTACACACACACACAAACACAGGCATTCACACTTGAATTGCAACACACTTCTCACCTCGAGCGTGGCAAACTTCTCAGCCTTGTAGCAGGCGTACTCAGCATTGATGAGCTTAGTGAAGAGGAACTCCCGGAACTCTGGGCCCTGAGGACGGTAAATATAAGGGAAGGAAAGGCGGAGAGAATGAAGGTTTATGATGTCTGCTTGCAAAGGTGAATCAAGTTTGTGTGACTGCTGACCTTTTTGAAAACGGCAGGGTCAGGCAGAGCCGGCCCAAAGAAAGGTACATCATCCCGCGCTGTCACAGACACCTGGAGGAAAGAGCAGGTGAGCAAAGGCTATGATACACTGAGATACATGATACACATGTCAATTAAAAATACAAACTCCTGAAAACAAAAGTGAATGAATATGATTTTTTTTCGAAGTTTCTTGATACAGTTTTGTCTGTCTTTGGCACCAACCTTGTATGTGACATTGTCCGTACACGCGTTCTCCACCTGCACCACCACGTACCCATGCAGGAAGTTGGACTGGATCATGTCTGGAACAAAGGGCGTGTTCTCCTCCTGGAACACGATGGCTACGATATCATTGCCTATGTGCCTCTTCCTCTGCAGCTGGATGGCACAGATAAACAAAAGTCACAATGGCGGAAACATCCGAGATTACCAGTTTGAGAAATCACAGAAGCAAGCTGGTCGCAGAATCACTGCCAGGATTCGTGCTGACAGATTGACTGGGGATAAATATAGTCCAGGCAGAGAGCTGGACAGGAATCTAATCCAAAAATACCACCCTGGTTTTAGAATTTTATCAGCCAACTTTTGCTACGGATTTAACACAACAAGTAAGTTATATCTGCAGAGCACCTTTACATCTATACAATAAACAAAAATAGTATAAATCACAAGTTCTTGTCACATATATGATGGAGCATACTACACTTAGAAATAACTTACCTATAGGCCCTTATAAATCGACTTTATCTGTCTTTGAGAACTGCCACTGTAAGTGATGTTGCCCCTCTGCTGTACCACGGGCTATATTGCTGAAGTCCCTTTACATGAATGCAGCTGTGACAAGGGTAGACTATTTCAGGCCTCAGCTTTCACAGGCTGTTGACAGTGTGGGAATTAATGAATCCAAAAACCAGTGGACGCACTGCAACATTAAACAAAAATGGGGATTCTGCAGATGGCTGACTGTCAGCGTCCTATAGCGTCACTGCTTAAAAGCTGCATTTTCCTTGTTGCCAAAAAGTAAAAAGTTGCCAAAAGAACGCTCGTGTACTTGGAGGACAGTGTGACTGTGCCCAAGTGTGAGGTTTCTATCCAAGTTATATCTTTTTTAAAACTTGCCAAGCATTAGGAGCACCTTCTTCCTCTGCTGAAATATGAATTTTGTGCTTGGAATTCTTATAAAGACGGCTCAAGTGTCAAATTACTTTTTGTAAAAAATTGTCAATGTATTTATGACTATAAATTAAAAGGACTAGAAGTTGGGGTGAGTATCCTGTATGTAATAATTTCCCAGAAATGTTTTCATACTAGCAGTCAAACCATGAAATAGTAGTGGACATCCGAATGTCTACATATATATTCTGCTCAGCCATCCGAGATGAACCCAAATCACTCCACAGGATGGAAGCTGAGGCAGGTATATCAGATTTTGCGAACGGATACAGTTCGAAAAACAGAACTGCTCAGTCATAAATGTTCTCGGTGCATGCAGTGTTGGCAAACATAGCCCCAGCTCTGATGATCCTCCTCAGTAAACATTGTGGCACCTGCACTGCAGCAGCATGAGTTGATTATCCTCTGTCAGTCATCAGACTTAAGTCCAGACATCTCACAAAGGCTCCTTACACCTGGTAGCTGTAGTGTCAGTGTGTGCACATATTTACTCTGGAGTTTATAGATTATTCTTCCACATTTAGCGGTCTAATTACCTAATCTAATTATTATTGAACTAGTTTGTTCACATGAGAACAATCATCCATCTGTTTCAGGCGCTGGCAAGATTTCGTAATATGCTGAAGTCATAGCAGTCAACCAGACACTTTAAGTCAGAACTGTTTGGTAGGAGTCCAACAACTCAATATTAAATATGTGCAAATGGTCCAGACGTTTATCCTAATCAAAAGTTCCTTATTCTCTTATTTTTTGCTATACGTATGCATTGTTTAAAGAGAATTTAGGTTACAATTTGACAGACATAAATGAGCAGCAAGTCATTTGTGAAGAAAATTACAGCCTCACCCGGACCGTATATTTTGATATATCTAATGATAAAGTTATTTTTGTTAAAATGTATGTCTCAGACCGTAGACAGGTTATATTTGGCTGTAGAGGCAGGGCAGCCAGGTTACTACTGCATCATCCCTGAGCTTATTAGCTGTCAGCTTTGATATTTACTTACGCACAGGGGCTTTCTTAGCTCAGAAAAGCCAAATAACATTCCTCCCACTTTCTCTGTGCAGATGGACTACCAAACTCACCAAGGACAGTCAGACACTTAAAAAGCTAACTCAGTAAGCGTGGGGCTGGACTGAGACACTTGACATCTGTTAATGCCATACATCCGCTCAAATCTAATCCCATTCACTTAGATCTGGCTGCATTAATGTTGTAGCTTCTCCCTCCTGAGATAATGCTATCTTACTACGGCTGCACTTTGCCTTTTTTCTTGAGTTCCTTCATGAATCATGTTATGTGGGTGTTGTTTATGTCCTCTGTTTCTCTTCTTGCCTCTGCAATGTGGACAGTCTGTGCAGGGTTACTGTGGTGGCAAAGTTCAAACCACTCAAAGAGGCAGTGCAGAGCTGAGGACTAATGCAACTTACTGCAACATTTCATCAAAGAGATAAAAGTCTCTAGCCACAAAAACCAAAAGCAGGGAAACGTGCCAGTAAGAATATTGCATATGCTTTTGGAAAATTGTCAAAACAATTAAATGTCTCTACAACACTAGGGCAAGTGAGGACACCAGAACTAAGAAAATGTGATTGCTTAGAATAATGCACTTTACTTGAAAAGCTCAAGTAAAGAAGAAAATAAACATATTTTAAATGGTCCTATTGTGCTTTTCTGGAGGTTTTCATTTTGCTGTAGTGTGTTATATGGGTTTGTGTGCATGCGAATGGTCTGCAAAGGCTAAAATGTTGTTATTCTTTCTGAACATTAAAGCATGTAAACATTTCACAGTATAGGCACACAATACAAATATGAACCTTAAAGTTAGCATAATAGGGCCCCTTCAAAGTGTGCATGCTCATTAGTTAAAGTGATAGTTCAACATTTTAGGCCTTGCTCTGTCCAAAGTTCAAAAACACAATCTTCCTACCAGCACTAATGGACATATTTTTGTATTTAATCTAGACAAAAACAAAGTTAAAATTTGAAACTTGTGGAAGGTAGGGGTCATCCAATAAAAAGTAATGAACCTTAGCTGATAGAATTGTATTAGAACATTTTTCACATTTTTGTTTTAGTACCAATAGATTAGGGTTAATTAGAGGTAAGAGTTTTTATTTCCTTCGGAAAGATTGTGGAATCTTTTTATCTTACTCAGGTTTTATTTATCAAATCAAATCAGGTTTTATTTATATAGCACATTTTAAAAACAATTTTTGGTCAAGCCAAAGTGTTGTATATGCAATAAAAAACACTTTACTGCGATAGCAAACAGAAGACAATAAATTACAACAGCAAAAATAAAAATCAAACACAGGGAAATGTCATGAGTCGTGCTCCGCTCTGACTAGAAGGCCAGGGAGAAGAAGTGAGTCTTTAGTGTTGATTTAAAAACCCCTAGGGTCTGGGCCGACCTCACATGGAGGGGTAGAGTGTTCCAGAGCCTGGGGCCAGCTGCTGCGAAGGCTCGGTGACAATAAAGTGAGAAAGTCAAACTATTCCTTTAACCCTGCTTATTGGTGTATTAGTTTAGATTGAGCATCACATGATTTGTCTTGCTTCATAGGAATCCATCATAAAATGTAGAGTTTAAAGCCTTGACATTTCAGCTGTTGCTCTCATCTGATGTGTGGAGGATTTACATGGAGAACTTTATAAATGAATTAGTGAAGGCCATGAAAACTACCAAAAATACACATATAAGTTACCCTGGTAATGAATCAGTGGAATGTCATTATACCTGCTGTGAGTCACCTTCCGTGTAAGGCAGCTTGGTGGACACATGGAACATTATGTCCATATTATGGAAAGTTGTGTAGACGGATTCGGTCCCCGTCTGCCCATGAGCGACATCCAGTCCACCCCGAAACCTGAAGAAGAAAAAGAAGAGGTGGAGGTTTAAAAAGCAATGAAGAAGCAAGAAAAAGAAGAGAGTATAAAATGGAGGAGAAGAGAAGACTATAATCAGTGAAGTCAAAGAGAGGACTGAGATGAAAAGAGAGAAGATGGAAAAGAGACGAACAAAGCTGTGTAAGGAGTGGAACACAAGAGCATGCTCTCTGAGGACCCAGCTGATCCACCCTCATCCATCATTGAGGGAATGCCAAGGGCACTTCTTCTGCCTACTCAATCACAATGTCAACAACACTGCAAATATCAAGACACTCTAAAGCGCTTTTTCAGGGATTTATTTTAAGCCAACTCTGATCAATAGCAAAGTGAATGATGGCCTGCTTCTGGCAGACATGAGGTGAAGAGCTATACTAAGAATTAAGCAACATCATTTAAATCTGCTGCAGAGAAACACTCAAAGAAATTGATCTTAAAAGTGTCCAAACCCTTTAAAGTCATGAAGTTCAACCTTGTGGCCCAGAAACTCCAAGAACTCCACAAAGGAGGGACTTTCTTCCATGTTCCCAAACAGCTCCTCTTCTGTTGTCTGAAGAAAAGGACATTTTCAGGAGGAGTGACACATACTACAAAAGCAAAGATTAGCAGTGGTATCTCTGAAGCTCACTCACCTGGCCAAACTTTTGATAAATAACCCCAAACTTGAAGTTGTTGCTGATCACATGCTCATCAAAGGTGACGATGAGCCTTGATGCCTGAGGACGAGAGAGCAGCAAGTATCCAGTCAGCTTCATGAGATGGACGTGTCATGTTGGTTGATAGCAAGAGATAATTTTCTTTTTGAAATGCCTACCTTTGGATAGAGGACAGGATAAAACCTATCCACGTTTACTTCTTCACAAACAAGCTGTTAACCCAAAAAATGAAAATGACAGAATGAAAATGCACTGAAATACAGTTTGTGACTTTGTATTCTGTGTGATAACAACTGCTTACCTTGGCCATCTGAACCACATTGGGGAACTCGGTGAGGCAGGAAATTGGAATCACATCATGGTAGGTTTTTATCTTTGTGCTGAAAGACAAACAGCTTGAAAAGTCAAAATACACACTGTTTGGTTTACCTAACCAAAGCAATCCTCCTGCTTTAATGTTTTCTTTCTTTGATGTTGAGCATTCATGCTAATTAATACCAGTTCAAAGGGGACCTTTCCTATAGATGTTGTATGGAGCTGGGAGCATAATGTTTTTTTACGCTATGATGTGTTTGAACCTAAGTTCGCTGAGAGAGGGTTGAATAGATATCAATGCGCTATCCGACAGGTACATTAAACAGTACCACAAAAACCTTGCCACATTGAGTACTGAAACTAATTATGAAAGACTAAGTTGTTGGGATACAAGTTAGGCTACTTAAAAAACTGAATTAACTCAACAAGGACATCCACTGTATCATTGACAATTTTCTCACTACCTGGTAGCTAGTCAACAATGCTAATTTATTATTTACCAAAACTAGTGAGGATACTGACATTGTTTCTATGAAGTCCTGAAGTGCATATTCAAGAACTCTTTTTAGAAGTTCCTTGCTTTAAAATGAGTTGGCTGTACCCAGTAAACAGTTAGCATTTTCAACCAACTTGTGGTGCTAACGTTAGCTTAATCGGCTAGCTAAAAGAAACGTTGTGCCTTTGTGCCTTTATCTGGAATCAAGGTGCCATTTTTATTAAGATTTTTGATTGTTATTCTGCCAAAGTTATCATTGTAGACTACATGCTAAGAAGAGTGGGGCTGGCTGAACGTCCTAACAATATGTAATCATTCTCTATGCTAAAAAATATACCTTGGTGTGTTACAGTGTATAAACAAGACTTATGACTCATAATGTAGATCTTCTACAGATGCTTTACATTTGGACTGTGAGTCAGTGCCTTTGACTACAGCTGAAGGTGATTGGGGTGACTGTGGGTGTTGCCCACCCGGTGGAAAACATCACTATGTGAAAATGTTGTGGGCTGAGTGTTACCTGGCAACATGCTCATCCACTCTAAAGCTCCATTAACAAAGACGGAATGCAGCTATTAAAATCTGGAGTGGAGACTCTTTGGTGCTAACATTAATTCACAGGTTATATGGTGCGCTGAGTTGCGCCTCACTCCCCCTTGTCTGTCTATAGCAGAATGTGAAGCAGGATTTTGTGGGTGAGCAGGTGGGAGCTGCTACTCTTGTGCAACATAGATGAATAGTGTGCTGATTGTAGAAGTAATTTATACAGAAAGGTTCAGTGTTGTGCTGTACCACAGAAATATTTTAACAGTTATTGTTATACTCACAATATTACAACACTACCAGAACATACACAAATATGTATTGAACCCTGGCATGCATTTTGTTGTGTTTCTAAATGTCTTGTTATATAGCTGAATGTCAAGAGAAGCACTATTAGTTGAGTTGAAAAGGTTACTTTTTCACCTGACTGTGACTTAAAAGTAAAACCAGTTGTTGAAGCCCTTCCTGAGATGAAGATTGTATATTTATTAAAACACAAAATGCTGTGAATGAGGGGTAGTCACTTTTCGAATTAAAGTGAGCACAAGTTGCAGAAATGATACGTTATTGAAGATAAAATTGACGAACATTTTTATTTCTGCTGGTGCAAACACTTATTTTTGTCAGCAATCAAGCAGAAAAATACATTTTTAAATTCAGTGGAAATTGAGGATGCTCTTTTCCCTCTGTGTAATTTTTGCTTGACTTAACACTATTCTTGAGCATGAAATTGTCATGTCATGTGTGAAATGCTCTATATGGAATAGGTCGGCTTGGGAGTAAATCACAGCATTACATGGATATTTGAAGCCAGGGTTGTAAGAAAACGGTCATGGAGGGAAAATAAAGACAATAAAAATAGAGTGAAGGCAGAGATATTGCAAAGTAAGGTATTATAATAAGGAAGGAACTAGCGAGAGAAAATAAGCATACATAGAGAAAACAGGTCAGGGATAAAGATAATAGGAATTTGTACCGAAGCATTAAGCGCAGATGCTCCTGATCCCCAATGACATCATATTTCATGGAAAAGACCAAGTGGCCCAGGGCAGCATCCATGGTGTAATAATTAAAGTGTTCCTGGGGGCAGATAAGCAGAATTAATTTAAATGCAAGGATGAATACTCCTTCAGCAAATGACAATTAAAAAAACAGTTCTATAATAAATTAGAAATGGAGAGGGGTAGAGGAAGTAACAGTCTTTTAATTTGAAAAAGTAGTACCTTTCGGAAAAGGTTGTGAAACAAGGTACAACTGCTTAGGTTCACATTGCAAAAAACGTTTGTTTTTTCTCAAATGTATGTACAAGTGCATGCACATCTTTGCCTATGGAGAGAATACTGATAGCACAGCAGTATTGACAAATGTAAAAGGTGTTCAAGGGGAACGCAGACTTTAAATTAAACGTCACAAAATAAGAGTGGCAACTGCTTTTTTTCCTAATCTCTTTGCAAGGCCAAAACGTGCTCCATGTGCCATAACATCTCCTTTAAAATCAAAGACAGCCCACATACACACACACATTTAAATAGTAGGGTTTTTTGGCCTTTACTTCCACTTGACAAGATCCTAAAATCCTATAATCCTATTTTAGGAAATAAACCTAAACATAAAGTAGCTGAACTCTGGCAATTGAATAACTGATTTATTAAAAAATGATCTCAGAGACAGTTTGTCTTGTTTTATGAATCTAAAATCAGCATAGTTCACAAATTTGACGTGAGCAAATGAAATCCAATTGTATGTTATAAGATGTTGTTTGAGATTTAATAAACAAGATTGAACATTTTTAAATCCATAACAGACTCTTTTCTTCCCCCATCCTCACCTTGCTCATGAATTGCTTCCTGTAGATTTTGGCAGTGCTGTTAGTCTCCAGTTTGATTTGGGAGGTAGGGCTGGGGGGTTGATCAGCCCCTGGGGTTTCTTTAGGCTCATGATTGGTCCCCTCGATCCAATAGCCTCCAAATTGGGGCAGCAGGATGAGTGGGAAAGGACTAGTGCGACCTAGAACCTGACAGTGATGGACAACCAACAAAGGTGTCATTTGTTTAGCTTCACAGTGCTGACATCTTTAAAATATGTAGCGTGTTGTGTGAGTTATTTATGTGGAAAGCATATACCTCGTGAACACTGGGATAAGGGATGTAGTCCTCTTCTGTCTGCAGGGAGTGAAAAGAAAATCAGTCAAGCTGACAAACAGACGCTCCTAGTCATACTTTCAGATTTGGGTCTTTTGGGAAAATAATGATCACGCTGTGACAGAATATCAACTAAAGCACAAGCATTTCTCTTACACCACAAACATGGCAGAATCCACATTACAAGGCTATCTTGCAAATGTCTTACTATTTTTCTCTCCAGTGAATACATTGCCATTTTCTTTACTATCAAGTAGTGTCGTAAGAAGCTTTAAACTAGACTCACTTCTCTCGTTGTTGTAATGTAACTATTGGAACTCTTTAAACACGTCATTTGGTAAACGTTGAGATACGTTATAACCTCCGGAGTTGCTGACATTTATCCGTAATTGACTTAAAAAAGGATGAATTCTAACCTTTTATTCCTTACTGTACCGTCTGGTAGTGGTATTCAGTTATTTGGGCATTACTCTGTTATGTGTGTTGCCGAAAACATTTTGAGACATGTTTCAATTTACTTCTTGGGAAAACACACTTTGCTTCAATTTTAGAAAGTGATTGTGTCCATTCCCCAAGAAAGCTTTTCAACAACCTCAGCAGACCATGCCTGGACTTGTTCCATTACAAGTTATAGGTTTTTTTTGACGGCCGGCTCTAATTGTCAACAAAGTAAACAGTCCTATGCAGAAAATATAACCTTTCTTATGAAATTGCCTTTCGTCAATTGTAGCTGCTATGGAGGTGATACAGGAGGAAAGGTCAGACAGACAGACTGTTTACATAACCCTGCTATGTGCAATATACTCTCTTTTGAAGTGTATTATTGTTATTCTGGCTGCTACAGTATTTCAGCAATTGCGCAGTAATCCTTGCAATTCACACCTTTATATATTTTCACCTACCTTTCTAAAATGCTGCTGCTAATTCTTTACCATGGGAATGTACTATTTTCTCTTTATTTTATTTACACATGCGCGGCTCTATATTCTACATGTTAAGTCTACTCTTTCTTATTTCTGCCTTTGATCTGAAAGGTCACTTTTGCTGTAATCCTTTCCTTAAGGACGAGTAAAAGAGTTCTGATTGTGATTAAAATAAATAATGACAACTTCTTGATATCACAAAAAGAAAAGTGAGGTGTTTTAGTGGTGTTAAATTGGATAAATATACCCTCCTTACAACAAAACTGACCCAGACATTTGCCATATTACACTAAAGTATATCCCAAAAGTATGTGTCTTTCCACATTGTTTGAATACATTTGGTTTTAATGATAAGCCCTTCTTCCAACTTTGTGGCAACAGCTTTGAGTCAGTCCTTTTCTGATTCCACGTGACATTACCCCTCTGCACAAAGCCAGGTGCATAAATAAATAGTTATCTACACACAATCCTGACCTCAACCTCATCCAACACCTTTGGGATAAAGTAAAGCTGACTGAGAGCCGAGCCTTATCGCCCGCTTTCAGAGCCCAACCTCACTAATGCTCTTTGTGGCTGAAGGAAACAAATCCCTTAAAGTTAGGCTCAAACATTTTGTGGAGAGCCTGTTCAGAAGAGTGGAAGCCTATTAATGCCCATGGTTTTGGATTGAGATTTTCAACAACCACACATGGGCATGCTATTGTATGTCTGTAAACTTCGGTCATATAGTGTGCATCATTTATAGCTCATTTGTTGAGTGGCATTTTGCAAAAATTGTTGATGCCAACCGAACTGTAGAATTTTCTTCATAAGAGCCTTTAAATAGGCCCTTTTATGCTTATTGGGGTTTTCTCTTTTGTGAAGTGTGTTGTTTAGGGTTTTTTTTGCATGTAAATGGTCTGCAAAGGCTAAAATCCCAAAGCTCCCCCAAGAGGGAGTTTCTCTCCCACAAACTCCCTTGTGCATGAAACACCACAATTGTAGTTCTCTGTTTAGTTACGCAACATGACTAGTAACATCACTGCATAACAATTGTACTTCTACTGGCTAGCACTCAAACACATTGTACGTGATAGGCTTAGGGGCGGGACATCTGTGAGCGGTTTGACCAATCACAACAAAGCGGGCCAGCTAACCAATTACAGCAGACTGTGCTCTGGTTTCAGACAGAGGGTGAGGGTTGAGAAAAATAAAGCAGTTTTTGAACATTAAAGCATGTAAACATGACACATTAGAAGCACAAAATCCAAATTTGATCCAGAATATAAGCATTATAGACTCCAAAACCACATTAAACATATCACAAAGCAGCCAAACTTTCACCAAGATACTTTATTGTTGTCAGTTCCGAGCAATAAATGTTTATATTTTCTTATTTTAGATGATTCTTATCGATTGTTTGCCCTTTCTGACTTGACCTCGGGTATCATGCTAAGATTACCTCCCAGTCTTCACTGCCAACTGCATTCTCCTGTCTGCTTATTAGGACAGCTTAGGATTTTACAGTCCTAGTCCCGTTGAGTTCCTCACTCAGACGGTGAGCATCCTAAGGCCTGTCTGACAGCTGATAAGGAAAGGTTTATAACTCTACCATTACGGATGCTTTACCAGACTGAGGCCTATGAGGAGTTATGAGGATTTGTGACTCACTTTGAGGGGGGGAGGCAGGGGGCATCTTTGCTCATCCATTCTGCAACCCTGTAGAGAGAAAAATGATAGGATATTGAGGGAAACTGTGATATACCCGCAAGAAAATCCACATATAGTTAAAGAAAGAGACGTTTACACAGAACATGTTTGATTGGTTCTTGCAGGAGCCGAGAGAGAGATAAGTCTTTGTGAGAATAATTCATGTTTACTCAACACAAGCTTGATCACCACATGGGCCACTGCAGATATCATTAACTGCAATTCCACTTAACAGCCAAAAAAATGCCAAAACAGCGTTTTTTATCTACTCTATCTGTGCTTTTTCTGTTGATTCACAACTACTGACAGTTCCCAAAGCACAGAGAGAGACGAGGAACAAAGCATTCCTGATCAGTGGCCTCTTTGTGTGGAATACCCTGCAGCAAGATTTTTTTTTATCATATTTAATATACCCTTTTTAGTACCAAGGAAGATGAATCAAATGGAATTTTGAAATGCTTTCATTAAATCTATTCTTTGAAGAGTCTTCCACTGCTCTCTTTTCCTCCCTTATTCCCTTTACATGTTGGAGGAAGTGCCTTACTAATAATGAAATATGCCACTGTTGTCTGCAGCTCAGTAGTGCAGCTCATGCGCTTAAGAAACAAAGTAAACTAAATAAACATGGTATCAACCACCCAACAATCAAAGAGTAGCTCAGAAACACTTAAGGAATTATAGTTAAAATGAATGCATTAGTAACACATATATTCACGCCTAGACATAACGCCTTCTATGTCTGTGATTCCTCTTCCGGCAGAAGCGCTTCAGAAAGATGTTGTGAGCCTCTCCAATGTTTTACATATTCTTATCCCTAATCATGCTTTGTGTCTTTCAACATTTTTCTTTTCCACCTTTAACTTAGAATACAATTCGGATTTAAAGGGGCCCTATAATGCTTGTTGGGGTTTTCCATTTCCTGTAGTGGGTTATATAGATTTTTGTGCATGTAAATGGTCTGTAAAGGCTAAAATCCTAAAGTTCCTAAAGGAATTTCTCTCCCACACACTCCCAATTAGCATATTAGGGCCCCTTTAAAAAGTGTTTCCGGATCATGTTGATTTGACCCTGAAACAGTATTGCTTAAGTCTCGAGTTCATTTCCATTAAGTGATAGACAACTAAGAAGATATGTTATTGTATAAACAACTCTGGTTTGTAAATCTACAGACCAAGTAATTCCAAATGAAAAGGAATACAAATGTGTTGAAGTCTTAAACATTAATGATACCATATCAAAGCACATTCAGATTGTTGAGTCTGGTTTGTGTAACTCTCATTAATGGATTGAAAAATCACGGGGTACAAAACAAACTACATTCCTTGAAATCTCTAACAACATTTCATACATAGTGACGCAGACAAAACCACAAAACTGTGAAGAGATAACACAAAGGCTCTGTTCAGCAGTTAATAAGCATCATGTTTCTAAAGACCGCCTAGGGCTTTCATCGCTACAAATAAAATAAAAAAATACATTAATGTCAAAGGGAAGAATTCAGGACACACACATTTAAGTGTTGCAGAAGCAGGGTTGTGGACTGGAATGCAAAAATGTCAGGGAAAGCATAAAATGGAGTCTCGAAATAGAAGTTAATGGGAAATGTATTTTTCAAAGCGAGAGCAATTCTGCCCTTTGATTAGAGTTTGGAAGAAATAACTGCCAAGTTTAGGCAGCAAGTACAGAAGGCGGAGCCAAGGTTCCTTACAATACCTGCATCCTCTCGATCATGGCAAACAGGTCCGAGGTCTGGGGAGGAGAGTTGACACAGATCCAAAAAGGGACATGGGTATGAAAGTTGTGTTGATAAGCTTTTCTCTGAAGTATTTGCTCAATGCAAAAGCTGGCAAGACACAAGACATCCTGTTGGAATGTTTGACGCCCCCTAATTCCCAATTTCACATTGAGAGACGGTCCTTAAAGCCCCTGTCACACTGTCCCAAAATTGACACCAGATGGACACACGAATATGGAATTGTGAATTTCGCACAAAGATGGCCCCGAACTTGGTCAACAGCCAAGCAACAGCCAAAGCAAGTACGATGCCTACAGAAGGCCACACGATGGCACCCGAACCCCACACGAAAATATGGTCGTAGACTTTACTGATGATTTAGAATGTATCCAGACTCAACGTAAGAGCGTACGAGCGAAACGTAGTTTCTCCGTCTTTATATGTAGATTAGAAGATATTACTTATCTCCGTCATGTTGTTTCCATAGCAACAACAACTTCCTGTCAACAGCGTAAACTCGCCTTCAAAAATAAAAGCATCTAAATTAAACAGGAAGTTAACCTAAATTACATTTAAGACATACAACTGCAACGAAAGTAACAAAAACAATTTAATATCCTTTTCAGTTTCACAGAACACAAATTGGGTTATTTACATAATATGTTTACATGATTTTGTTGTGCAATAAATGCAATCTCGATGTCATCGTACTATAAAGGATAAATATATATATATATAAAGGATACTATAATACGATGGCTACACGACGGCATTGCGAGGGCTTCACATAGTCGTGTTGCCTTCCTAAGACAATCGGGCAGCTTCTTGTTTCCTTCGTAATGTCTTCGTGAGGCGAAAAATGCCCGATGGCACCGATGATCAGACGAAGATGACACGATTTGACAAGATGCCCTCACGAGTGCCTTACGAAGGGCAAAATGGACACACGAATTCAACACGAAAATGAACCTTTGCAAGTCCTTAGGCAATTTTTTGGCATGCCAAAGATTTTGCCACCGCTCACGAAGTTGCTGCTGGAGCCTGAGAAACTCCACCGGCGGTCAGACGATGGCTTAAGATGCCCTCACGAATGGCCCGATGTTGTTACGATCAGAGCCGAATTTGAACATTTCCTTTATCGTGTGTCCATCTGGTGTCAATTTCGGGACAGTGTGACAGGGGCTTAACGCATCCCCCACCCAACTTAATACCAATCTAACTGAGGATCCATTTAACTCCACGAGAATTGTTTCTCCGTGCTTGAAGACAAACTCACTGTAAACAAGTAACTCTTAGGGGAAAATGAGCTTCAAAGCTCCACGGTGCCTCTCCGTTGCCACAGCCAACAGCTCATCTGACTTCATGCAGCCACCAAATTAGCTTGAAGGCGCTACGATCTTTCAGTCACAATAATAAGTAAACAAGACTTATTTGACCTACCAGCAGATTCGGAGTGTACAAGGCAAGACATAAAAGTAAATTGACATCTGGATTCTATGTCAACCTTGTATAATGTCAATGTGTTGTGTCCAGGTGGTACACTGCTGCTTATTTGACAAAGAGGATTTGATACAGCTTCTACATTTCAAATTGCACTTCCACAGAACATAATTTAGTGTTTGCTCCTTTGCAGAGGTAAGAAAATAACTGTGTGTCTTTTTGGCAGAGGATACATTATGGATTTTTAGGCAGCTCAAACCTGAGATGAAGAGGATTGCAGCAGCCCTGGCAGCAGTGCATGTTGTGGTGTGAGCCCTCTGTTCACCATGTAACAAAAGTGCCCAGCTGATGTTTCCACATGACAGCTTACATGTATTCAGGGCACAGTATGCATGCACACAAAACCACGGGAAAGCGTGTACTTTATGTCCGTATAAACATTTCAACACGTGCATGCCCTTAGGCGTTCCTACACCTACTGTATAACCATCCATAAAAGAACACACCTGACTGTGACCTAGTATTGCTAAAGGTGTGGCTGTGAGTCTATTGTTGCATGGTAAAATAAACTGAAACATGATATCAGGGTAAATACTGATCTCCTGACTGCCAAATAAACTGAAAGAGACATATCATGTTTTATGATGACAAAATTAGGAGTGAACCACAGAGTAACAGAGAGAATGGGAAGCAATGCTTTCCGGGATTATGAAGGCAGATTGTTAAAACCACAGACTCAGGGACAGTTTTATTCTACAGGCCAAAACACTGTTAAAGAGCTCTGTGAAGTGCCTTCACCTTCATATCTTTAAAGCATTCATCTGTTTACAGCTCATATATTTATTTACTTTAACATTTACCATTGTGTAGGATTTCATTTTACATTCTGTGTTCATAAATCTTATTCTATTTTACATGTATATATAACTTAGTTGTTGCATCTACTTGACCATTGGTCAAATTATTTTCTATTTCTGTTAGTTCTTGCACTATTTTTATGTTTATGTCTTATGTTTATTTATGCTACATTATTGGAGGAGCCTGGGACTCAATATTTTCATTGCCAAAAGTACATGTAGCTATTGTGCATATGACCATAATCTCAAGATATGTAGATGTATGTCCTAATAAGAATAGCATCATTATTACAGATTTGTTTTACTGTATTTTCCGTTCGTCATCAGGCAAACCAAAGGTATTTGCTGTATGCAGCTTCTCCCATACAAACACTGCATATTCTGTCTTTATGGAGTATATCTAAGGCAGAACCTAGATCAGTGGAGCGTGTGTCTGACTCTGCAATGTACAAAAATCCAATATCCACTGTCCTGCAGCCACAAACACATATTCCATTGCCTCTAAGCTACCTTAAGAATTAAACAAGCAACAATAACTGGAGCGAGAAGAATCTCTCACTTCCAGCGAGTGAAAATACTCACATCACTGAGGCATCGTCTCTTGAGAAAAGGCTTACTGTGGGGACTGTTGGGCAGTCCATCCAATAAGGCATTCTTTGCTATCCTGAGATCAGTCATCATTCCAATAGTTGGATACAGGCAAGCTGACAAGAGTGAGGGTGTTGCTGTCACGTCAGTCACAAGAAGAAAGGTAAGATTGACAATGACGCTTCTCACTCACTGTCGCTCAGGCAATAAACTAGGAGAGTCGACCTGATCGCTGTCAATATGAATCATAGCTCAGCATGTGAGTTAGGAGCATACAGCGTGCAGCAGTGTGAGAATTTCATTTCCTTTCCTTCCCTTTTTGCACGGCCCAGCCCACCCCACCCTCCCTTGGACACAGACAGCTGTTCGGTAGGAAGTAGGAGGAAGGACACTGTGTCTCCCCTCCCTTTGTCACAAAACACAGCTTCTCTTTTTTTGTAATCACAATACGAGAATGTTCTCTTCCTCTTTGCTTTTACCTCCTATTTCTCAAGCCTGGGTCCCAGAAAACACATGCTCCATATAACCTTGAGAACAGATCTGTGTAGGCATTTATTTTAAAGCAATGAAGGGCAAACCTAGATGTTTCCATACATTTTCCATGTATTCTTACACCGTGCATTACAGCACATGTTTAGAAGTAGGTTGAAAGGTTATGATTATTGGCTACTATTTTGTACAACTTGTACAACTGAGTAGGTTTTTTTTCTTTTTTTTACATTCAATGCTTAATTGCATGAGGTGTCCACCATAAATGAATACGAGAAGTTAAAGGGGCCCTGTTATGTTTTTTGGGGGTTCGCCTTCCCTGTAATGTGTGTTATATAGGTTTTTGTGCAGGTCAATTGTTGGCAAAGGCTACAATTCTAAAGTTCCCCCTAGAGGGAGTTTCTCTCCCACACACCCTGCCTGAAATGCCTCCATTGGACTCCTTTGTTTACTTCAAATAATGTGATATCACTATGTAACAGTTGCGCTTCTATTGGCTAGTAAAAATACTAATATGACCATGAACATGAGCAGAATAGGGCCTTGTTAAATGAGTGGTGCACTCTGGGGAATATCTTGGGCACTTTCACTGCATCATGTCCTTGATAAGAAAGCAACAAATGTGTTATCAGTCGCCCCAAGGAATATATGTGAGACAGGCAACCAGCCCAGATCCCTGCATGTGTAGATGTCACAGCCTGAAGGGAAAACTTAGCCCTCCTCAGCACCTCCACAATCATCTGTGCATAGTTAAGCACAAACATGACGGCATAGTAGATAGTGGCAAACAGATGAGGAAAAGAGACATAAAAAGACGTGGGGATTTCTGTGGGTCGAAAGAAGAAAGTTGTCCTCCTGTGAAATCTCTTTTCTGAGCAGCTTTCTCCATCAGGCGCAATCCAACATTAAATATCAACAAACACTGACCTACTTAACTGTAGAAAAATAAATAAATAAATAAAATGACTGCTGAAAGTTTCCAAGAAACGACAGATTCTCCCTATATATGTGAAGCGTTGCAGTAGAAGATATACACTGTCAGCTGTCTGCATTGATTTCCCTCTAGGGAAGTCGATAGCCAGTACACACAAGGTTTAAATTAAAGTGCACAAATCCAGATTTTTAAATGGACAAAGGTAACTTTTAGTTTTGTGTTACTGCATCATAATGGCCCCATCTTTAAATCAAGGTCTCGTCCTCAGGTTGCACTTCATTATGGTGATCTGTTTCTTCAGGTCTAGACAGGCTTGAGCTGAATGCCAACCTAGAAGCTGAATACTAATTACCAACTCTCCTGATAATCATGCATAATAGTTACATAATTGCAAATGAGAGGGAGATATTAATTACTATTCAGATTCACACAGTGAGCCCTGACATTGTTTCAGTCACAAAGCATACTGATTGCGAAGCTGCGTTTGTGAGTGCGACATTTCTGCTCAAGCTGTTAGGAAAGTCAACCCACTGTTGCACAGTCCTGCCTGGTTCTGGTGACTACAGTATGGTGTGTGATCTGATGGAACAATATGTACAGAAGTCCGATATCAGCACTGAACAAGTGCAAGAAATCACAGGTTTGACTTTTAAATGTATTCTCCGGACTTCCCTTCAATCTTTAAGGCACTCACGTTTGATCTCCTGCCTTCAGAGACAATATGCCTGCCGTAGTTTCACCATCACTGTTAAAGTGCATGAGGGGTTAAGACAGTGGTTTTCAAAGTGGGGGGCGCGCCCCCCCTGGGGGGCGCAGAGGCATGACAGGGGGGCGCGAGAGACCAGGAGGAAAAATGGTTATTACATTTTTTTTTTTTTTTAAAAGATATAAAAAAAAAAAAAAATCATAATTTGAAAAATTATTGATTCGAAAATAATATGATACAGTACAGTACTATTACGTCTGGGTCTCTGTGTTTCATTAAAGCTCGGCTCTGTGTGTGTGTGGAAGGAGCCATTTTGTGTGCGTGCGCGAGAGAGAGAGAGAGCGCACCGGTACCGGAGATCGTTGTTGTTAGCTTCTGGTGCTAGCGATCTACGCTAACGGATATAAGGAGTTTTTTCAACAACAAAGTGGAGGAGAGTCCTCTCCTGTCAGACTGAGAGGCTCAGTGAACTAAAGGACTCTCTCAGTGTTTAGATAGTTAACTTTTGTCTAAGTTATCTCAGTGGGTCTCAAACGTTTTGGTCACCATTAATGTAAATAATTATTTGCGAGGAACACGTTTATATGATCATTATAGTTATAAAAAAATAACAGAATAAATGAAAAACAGGTATGAAATACTATATGAGAGTAAAAAAAGAATAAAGTTTAAAAGGATGATTTGTAAAATATCCATAAAGAAAAAGTAAATCTGTTTACAGTTCTGCTTCATATGGGTGTTGAGAGATGTATCCATAGATCTCTTCATTTTGCTCTCAAAGTGCACCAGATTGACAGAAAAAGTTTGAGAACCACTGGGTTAAGAGATGCACATTATTCTCTGAGTAGATTACCATCAATTTAGCTGTGTGTCTAAGAAAGAGAGATTGTATAGGGAATGAGGGGGTAAGTGATTGACTGATCACCTGATTCATTGATAGACAGACGGAACATGTCAAAATACAGTATGTGAGTGAATATGAGGAACATCAAATCCATGAAGCATACAGATCATAACTCCATCTACAAGCTGGGAAGTAAAGCTTCAATACTTCATTGACTCCTCCCAACCAGAGGCTCATTTGAATTTCCACTGTCAATTTGCCAATCATTTTCATCCAAAGCATATCCCTACTCCCCATTCCTCCATGCTTTTTGGGTTAGCTGCATCCTCAAAGGCAATACAGAGAAATTGAAAAATAAACTTCAAAGAGAGTCAATCAATGGGCACAGGAGCCTGTCACTTTGGCCAGAGAAAATCCATCAGGGTCCATTCATCAGGTCTGACTCCAGAGATTAGCCCCCGCCTCACTGTGGCGACTCAGGCCTAGGGGACACAAACATACTTTACTCAGATTGAGGCCCTCCACCACCCCACTGCCTCAGAAGAGCTGGTTCATTGCCACAGAGGTTAAAGTCAACAGAACTGCTGCTGACTTCTCTGTATGCTGAGCAGATCTCCTACCCTCTTCACTCAGGAGAAAACAGTTCAGACAAAGAGGCAATGTACTTTAACACTCCCGATAACATAACACATCTCTTGCATTTTTATTAATATCCTCTGGGCATTTGTATGTGTAATGCATTATTATAACTAAATGCCTTATCACAAGGACTTCAAGAATGCAATAACCTTGAACCTTTAATACAGAGATGCTGAATCTATTAGTTACAGTGCTACCACTGCTAACTGTGTCAGTGTGGGTAGGTTAGCATTGCAATATAACCATTTTGGACTCATATCGACAGTTTTACCAAAAGGTAGGATATTTTATCAGCTTTCTTTATTACAAGCATTATTTTAAGTTGTCATAACCTGTCTCCTATTCAACCAAAAGCACCACTCAACCACCAAAAGTTAATTTAAAGATTTGGGTGTTATGCTAGTAGCGGCTAACGTAGCCTCAAGTAAGCAATAGGTTTGGTAAATCCACTTCTTTCTAACAAAACCCTTTCTTAAAAATGTCAATACTTTAGTTTTTAGCCAAGTAATATCACTTGGGGCAATTCATCAGACTAAGCACATCTCGCTCTCTTTTCAACCTTTTTCAAATAAATTATGCAATAGTCCTCGCAAGACCTATAAACAGACTTTGATGTGTGAAATTGACAGAGTTTCCCCTTCAAGACAAACTGAATGCAGGAATATTTCTGAGAAATAAAGCACTGTATGAATCGTTATGAGCATGAGTGGATGAATTAGAGACCTTGAGAAAGCTAGAGCTTTGATAGCCAAGTGGTTTCAGCGCGTGCCCTGTAACTGCAATATTCTGAGTTTGATTCCTGCCTTGGAAGCTTTGTTGGCTATGTTGAAAGCCATACCCTTCTCTCTCCCCCTCACATGTCTACACTGTCCTCTTAAAAAGTGAGGGGACTTGTGTAATGAAATCAGACTTGAGGATCACAAAAACCTTTGGGTCAACAGCGCTGATCACATTTCTATAAACACACTAAAGTGAGTTGTCTGACTTCCAAGTAAACATTAACAATTCCACACAGATAGTACATCTATGCTCAAAGTCTCTACTGCAATTAATACGCCAACATTAGTACTGTACATGTAAAAAAAGACAATTGAAGCACCTTTCATAAGGTCAAATTTAGTATAATAAACCTTATCTAAAGTATTTTCTGCATTTCTCTTCTCCATTCTTTGTGACTTCCTTATCAGGTCTGCTTTAGTCATAAACCTTTATGTCTAAGTAAAAAAGCTTTTAACTTCAACCACTGATAGCAATACAATTACTTAGTGTTGCAGTCTTGTTTAAGCTCTTGGTTGTCACAACCCTAGAGTGTGCAACCTATAACCTCATAAACTGTTGAGTTTAAACATTCTTGCCACTACAGACACACCCAAACCATTTTAACAGATAAAGTCATTAGGTTTACAATTTGACATGACAAAACATCTAGATGTGAACACTTTTACATACAAGATAGAAAAAACTAAATCAACAAAACCCTGCAGGTATTTCTGCGCATGTATTACATCATGTTATTAGCCTTTTAGAAGTTGTATTTCCACTGCATGTGTGACAAAAATAATACCAAAGTGCCTAGGGTATGTATCAGAGAGGAACAACTGCTGCATATCTATATCTGTCCCAGAAGCCTGTGACAGAGGGCACACACTCTTCTGCCAGGCACCACAACAAGCTGCCAACGGCCACCAAAGGTAGGGGGAAATTAGACCCACCTTTCACCTGGTGTAACAGCTGAAGGATATGATGAGCGAAAACCTTTATATATACAGTCTATGGCGAAAACGAGGGAGGAAACCAGGAGGGAATTAAAATGAACAGATGCATTGAAGGTCAGGATTGACTGGTGACAAGATTCCATTGCAGATATTAACTCTTGCTGTGTTCTTACTTTCTTTTTTGTGTGATGCACATGCTCTTAAAAAGTATAGACCTGCATGAACCTTGAACTTTTACCCTCTTGCTCACATATATTGCAAAGGATTGTGGGTCAGAATAGTCAGAAAAGCATAGTGGCTTGCATAAAGCAAAATTATCCGATGCAGAAGGACATCCTGGTATTTTTGGCATACTGCATTTGACATACTCAAAAATTGAATACTAAATAGTATGATAGTATACTCTCTTTTATATTGGACTTATACTATTAATAATGGCAAATACTGAAATTTCCAATCTCTTTAACACGTTAGTCAGACAATATTCACAAAAAAATCATACATTGAAATGTCACGTTTTTTCATCCTGTGAACCATAGACAACAATTGTTTGGGATAAGCTACATCCGGTTTTAGAAAGACAGGCAATATTTGCTAAAATATATCTTATACAAAGACAATTACAAACAGACTATCTTAAATCCTTTGGATTACAAATGTAGCGGGGTTCACAATGAATGGCTGATATCTATTTTTGCCTTCTTCATTATCTCTCCTAAAAAAATAAAGTCGGTATGAACAGGTAGAATGAGGACAGCAGCCTGTTTAAAAGTGTGAACCTAGGACTGTTTACGTACACCTGTGTTTTTACTGGTTTTTAGTGACACAAGTTCACTTTTCTTTTTTTTTCTCAAATGTTTAAATCCTTGGTTTCACATTTATCAGATCAGATTGTTGGCCGTGTCTCTATTTCTGATTCCAGCAACTGTGCGACTAACATGGAGGAGAGAACAGCAGCAGGTCAAAGTCTTGTGTTACCTTTGAAAGTGAGGGAAGAGGAAATGGAGGTTCAGAGTGTGCTAGTGAGGGCTCTACTTCATCAGAGATACGAGGAATCCTTCCATCTTGTTTCCTGTGAGTCAGAGAGGATAGAGGGGTGGGAGGAGGGAGAGAGAAAGAGAGGTTGAGCTTAGTTTCTCATTTAAGCAACAAGAGCAAAGGAAAGGAAATGTCTGCAAGACAATTGACTCATTCCATCGAAGAGGATCATTCAACTCTTACTACAACGAGAGGGGCGCTATTATTGCGCCACTGTCCTGATATTATTTATTAACTCAGGAGTAATACAAATACTTCCTGTCCTTTGTGTTAAGCTTGCCGGCAGATTTTGCCCTCACACCAGCTAGGTTGAAGGCAATGAGACGAGTGCGAGATTGGGAAATAAAAGAGATCAGCTGCACAGATGAAGAGGGAAGTGTATAAACCAGAGGACAATAAAACGAAACAAATTATAAAAGCAGAAGAAGAAAGAACCCTCGGCTTTCATCTGTTAACCCGCTGCTGCCCTCACCTCTCTTCCCTGTTCCCCTCGGCCACTTCTCTTCTCAGTGCGATTGGAGTGATTTACCAGTCCGAGCAGGATTCTGGTCACAGCTTATTACTTCACACTTTGTCTCACACAACAAGTCAGTTGCAAGAACTGGCAGCCCGTCTGTGCATGCAACCGTTCACAAACCTGCAGCAGAGGGCATTTCTGAACACTGCTGTGGAGCAAAGACTCAGAGCAATAGCACAATCTGATTTCTTGGTGAGAATGCAGTGAGAATTGTAAGACACTTGCATATTTCCTCCATTCTGCCATTTTGGCACACATCAAAGTGGTTTGTTATGTGTTGAAATAGGATAAATTACAGTTTTTTTAAGTGGTCTTTCTTCTGCAGACGGTCAATTAATTAATATCGTAGCTTCCTATCTGACAAGGCTCTGACTATTACAACTGAAAGTCTGAGTAAACAGAGCTGCACTTTTATGGCAGCAGTCTGCTGACCTGGAGTTGAGGTAAAAAAATATATTTGTAACAAGACAGTAACACCATTCTTTGTTGCCTCTGATCTCTGCTGAATCCCAGGAAAGGACTAAAAGAGGCTGTCAGATCTTTCCCGCAGCATCACCAGCTTCTCAGGACTGACATTCCTTTAGAGAGAAGCTCTGTAACATCTTTCATATAATGCAGCTGGAAAACGATGAAAAGATCGTGTCAAATGGAGCCTCCAGCCAAGAATGATGGATTAAAATATGCCTACAAAGAAGTGTCTCACTGTGTTTGTCTGTTAGAAAGCTGCCTACTTTGTCCTGAGGTGACACTTCTTTAACTCTCCTATGGGAGCAGTTAAGAAAACAATAAAGCAAAAACCCACATTTCGAAAACACAAAAGTATAATTTGATTTAATTACCATTTTTTGTTCTACCTTTACACTTGAAAGACTATTGCACTGAATTCATGCTTCTTTCATCACTGTACAGTAGGTTTGAGTCACCTGCCCGCTACTTTAGCATGCAGATCATTATCCAAACCTCCCATGTGAGACTATTTCCATAATGAAAGGCAAAGCTCAAAGGTGCAAATCAATCTTGATTTAGGAAAACTCCACAGACAGAAAGATGATGGGCTGCCTGACAGCCTGCTACTTTCACTGCTGATGGAACGCTTGGTGGCTCTCATCACGGAGGATGAATAGTATTTTGTGGTGCGTGTGTGTGTGTGTGTGTGTGTGTTTATACGATCAATTTCTAAAGCAGATAACAGAAACATATCTTGGGAAAGGGTAAATGCTAAGTTTGACTCGGGGAGATATTTCAGGCTGGCACATTCTGACGAATAGAGCGAGCTCACGTTATCAAATACCATCCTGACATATGACATGATGATATTGTATGATATGGATTTATTAGGTCACGAATCCAAGAGGAACAATCAGTATTTCATCATCTGCTGGGAAGGCACTAAGGCACACTGGTGCAGTAGATGAATTACACCGCACAGTCTGGAGTAATGGTTGTTAACTTTTTACACAGCTTTGCTGAATACTCACTTCTAATTGGTCATTTTCACATCCTACAGATTATATATTTTTTTATAGCAGACTGTTGCTTTGGACGCAGTTTGCCCTCTTAACCCATATTTTCAAGCAAAATCATTCAAATAATTTTAAATTGTGTAATAAATTGTTGATTTCTTTAAGATAGGCTTGATATAAACTTGATAATCTACAGCCAAATGATTCAAGACCCGTCCTGCTTGCAATAATAACAACTTCATTATCCCTCACTTATCTCATCTCACAACATAGAAATCTGTTTTTCTTTTACAATCCTGATACAAATCCTGTTGTCTTATCTACCCACTCCATCAGTTAACCAAAAATAAATATTGTAAATTGAAGGGGCCCTATTATGCTTATTTTCAGGTTCATAATTGTATTTTGTTCCTCTACTGTGACATGTTTACATGCTTTAATGTTCATAAAGGTCTTTATTTTTCTCATACTGCCTCTTTTCACCCTCTGTCTGAAACCAGAGCCCAGTCTGCTCTGATTGGTTAGCTGGCCACCTGTGTTACAATTGGTCAACCACTTAGACATGTGTCGGAAATGTCACATAGCATATCACGTACAATGTGTTGGAGCGATAGCCAATAGAAGCACAAGTGTTACTAGTGATGTCACTATGTTACCGAAGTAAACAAATGAGTCCAATCGAGGCGTTTCAGGCACGGGGGGGAGTGCGTGGGGAGAAACTCCCTCGAGGGAACTTTGGGATTTTAGCCTTTGTAGACCATTTACATGCACACAAACCTGTAATTCACCTTTATATATCTTTTTTGGATTCAGTCATTTTGGAATCACTAGCATTCCCTAAAGGGAAATCAGTCAATTTTACCTTCAATGTGTTCACTTACATCAATGATGCAACTAGTAAGCAATGAACGAGCCACATTGTCTGCCGTCAGGAATCCCTACTGTTTGACAATTATGTAAAGAGCACACTATCTCCTCTCCTATTCCAAACGTACATACATCTAGTTATATATATAACCAACTGTTTTATAAAGCTAATTTAAATTCTCTGATGTTTTCTAAAGAGCTTTGGATCTGGTGAATGTCAAGGGTCGAGCCAACGCTCAGCAGCAGCCAGGTGGCAGGGTCACTGTGTCACATCAGATGGATGATTGGCACGCTGTAGGCACATCCCCTGCAACAAATATGTAGCCAGCTTAAACAATGAGATGCCTCTTGCCAAGCTGCACACACATGATCCCATGTGAAGGGTTCATGCTTCAGTCACATCTGGTGAACTACCTTTAAATGTAGGGATGCAGAAAGCCAAGGAAGAAACAGAGAAAGGAAAATAGGTGCATGTCACTTTCTATCTCCTTTGCCGAGTTAGACGTGTTGCTCATGCTAATGTTAATATGGTGGGTGCACTCACTGCTACCACAACATTTTTTTGGTTCATTATTTCTGACTTCACATTCATTTTGCAGCACTTTTTACCCACTTTTAGTACACACACAAAAGCTCCTTCCTTTTCCCTCCTTATTGAGGTTGCTTTCTTGTTACCGCTGCTACAGATGTGTAAATGTGTCACCTAGCAACATCATCACCTGAATCAAAGATGTTCCATTTGAAAAACAAATCCAAAGCCCAAAATACAGAACGAATGTTAGGATGACATTTGATGAAAGTTTAGACATACGTATATCATCAATAGTGACTCATAATAGCATAATCCAAAGTGTTCTAAATTGCCTAGTTTTCCCGTTTAACACCTTCACGTCGGATAACAATGCTCCTAACGACAGAATCGTAAGATTTTATGTAATTTTCTGGCTAAGGAAAGCTTATAAAATACATTATTAATTTGAATTCTAAAACTAAATCTGCAAATGAGTCCTATGTGTTGCCAGCAGCTGCCTCCACAGACTGCTGGGTCATAAGCTCTAATAAGGAAGTCCAGCTTTGTGTAGTCCAATCATGGCTTGAGGAGCAGCTACAAATACAAATGAGCTGTACACCATTGAATGTTCCCTAAACTGAATTCATAACATACATTTGGGTAAGATGAGTTTTGTGTGGCTGTAGTCACTGAGAGCAGACGGTCAAGGTCAGTCAGATACAGCAAAACAGCTGAATCATTATATTACATTTTAACAGATGTGCCGTTGTATGGGATGCACTGATTGTGATAATTCATGCTTAGTCATTACCACTTATACTAAGCATGCTGTTGGCCACAGCAAAAGCAGGGCTTTTATTTTAAGAGGTGCTTCTATCAACCACTACATGGTGAAAGTATGTGTCGAATATTCAACAAATAAGTACTTTTGAATCATTATCAGTTTAAGCAGAAAACTGCATTCATCACTGCAGCAGAAAAAACTATCTGAATAGACTCGGCACAAAAATAAGTTTCAAATCTAAATAACTGAACTGGTTAAATAAAAAGGTGGAAAAAGTATGTAATAAATGACAAAGCAGTATGAAGTCAGGCTCATTTTAAAAGGCATATCTTTACAAGCGTACAAGATAAACATATATAATGTGAATACTGTTGACCCAAGGCTAATGGCTGAACACAATGTCTGCAAGCTCTTCAGATGTATTGGTTTCTTTGGCAAACAATAGATAGCAACAAGCACTGCAGGAAGATATCTTCAGATTATGTATGTGTCTCTATATTGTAGATTTACCTTGTCTGTTCATCATAGACAAATAACTGAAATGATTAAAAATAAGACATAATAAAAGATAAAGAATTGTTCGGTTAATCTAAAGGCTGAAACCAAGAATAGTTTAAATTGTCAACAGATGCCTTGGTTTATTTTTTCTAACAAAATACATCATCAGATTGAGTGCTGCTATGGTAAAAGTAACCTTGTCTACTAATGGTAGACTAACTGTCGGCGAAGGCTTACCAAAAGGGATTTAACAAGAGCTTTGACAAGTTGTTTTCAGCAAGTCCTCTGGCATCTTGAATTTATAAAGACATCAGAAGTGTTATCCATTGATTTGCAACTATATCCCAAATGGGTAAAGACTTCTGTATGCAACAAGAATCAAAACAAACATGTCTGATGTATATCCAACAGTCCAATTCTAATAAACCCAACTAATTACAATATATATTACAATATCTCTCAATTTCACATTGAGAGACGGTCCTTAAAGCCCCTGTCACACTGTCCCGAAATTGACACCAGATGGACACATGAATATGGAATTGTGAATTTCGCACAAAGATGGCCCCGAACTTGGTCAACAGCCAAGCAACAGCCAAAGCAAGTACGATGCCTACAGAAGGCCACACGATGGCACCCGAACCCCACACGAAAATATGGTCGTAGACTTTACTGATGATTTAGAATGTATCCAGACTCAACGTAAGAGCTTGAGCCTCTTCGGGGGGTGCTAACATTTAAACATACACTTTATTCTTTAGTTTCTCCGTCTTCATATGTAGATTAGAAGATATTACTTATCTCCGTCATGTTGTTTCCATAGCAACAACAACTTCCTGTCAACATTGAAACTCGCCTTCAAAATAAAAGCATCTAAATAAAACAGGAAGTTAACCTAAATTACATTTAAGACATACAACTGCAACGAAAGTAACAAAAACAATGTAATATCCTTTTCAGTTTCACAGAACACAAATTGGGTTATTTACATAATATGTTTACATGATTTTGTTGTGCAATAAATGCAATCTCGATGTCATCGTACTATAATACGATGGCTACACGACGGCATTGCGAGGGCTTCACGTAGTCGTGTTGCCTTCCTAAGACAATCGGGCAGCTTCTTGTTTCCTTCGTATTGTCTTCGTGAGGCGAAAAATGCCCGATGGCACCGATGATCAGACGAAGATGACACGATTTGACAAGATGCCCTCACGAGTGCCTTACGAAGGGCAAAATGGACACATAAATTCAACACGAAAATGAACCTTTGCAAGGCCCTTCGGCAATTTTTTGGCATGCCAAAGATTTTGCCACCGCTCACGAAGTTGCTGCCGGAGCCTGAGAAACTCCACCGGCGGTCATACGATGGCTTAAGATGCCCTCACGAATGGCCCGATGTTGTTACGATCAGAGCCGAATTTGAACATTCCCTTTATCGTGTGTCCATCTGGTGTCAATTTCGGGACAGTGTGACAGGGGCTTAAAGGAGATCTAGTTTTTCTTTGAAACGGCATTATAGATATTTCTCGCTCTGGGCTCCAGTACCTTGATTCATTAATGCCCAACAAATATAACATTTAAATGGCTGCATCTTTCCATCCAGCACCACACACACACACACACACACACACACACACACACACACACACACACACACACACACACACACACACACACACACACACACACACACACACACACACACACACACACACACACACACACACACACACACACACACACACACACACACACACACACACACACACACACACACTCCGCGAGAGAGACAAGTACATATAAACCCCTAAGCTTTGCAGGTTCACTTAGTAGAGAGCAACTAATCTAATCAAGTGCAGCAGCTAATGCACAATGAAAGCAGAGTCGCTTATTTGAGATGCCAGTCAGCCGCTTGCTGGACGAGAGGGAAATGGAGAGGAAGACAGACACCGAGAGAAAGTTTGGCAAAGGTTAAAGCACATAGCTAAACCACAGGCAAATAGCTGTATTTCTATTCTTTTTCTCTATCTAATCCGCTTATCTTGTGTTGACTCTCAATCTTTCGACAGTTCATTCCTACAGTATCATCCCAGTCCATTCTTACCTGTCTTTTGTGCTCAAGTCTTTTCTTCTCAACAACTCCTCTACGTATCGCTGCCTCCGAGCGTCTGACTAAGTCTCTCTCTCCTCCAACACCTGCTGTTGGGGATCAGCCTCTCTCCTGTCAGATGATGCTGAGAGTATCCCTCCCTCTATCCTCCCTCCCCCTCTTCCCTTCTACACATTATCCTGACTGTTATTCTGAAGCAAGCACAAACGCTCCCTTTTCTCCATCTCCTGCACTCTCTGCTAATTTCTCCCCTTTGTTCGCTTTCAGCCTCCATCTCTGCCTCCGCTCTTTTCTCTTGTCAATGACTGAGAACTGCCCATCCGAAGCAAAGCTGTTGCTTCCTTAGCATTTGCCTAACCGAGTCTGCTTGTTAACATCCAAATGTGCACATTCAATACAAAATGCCGTTGCCGGATGTATGCTTGAAAGCAAAGTTTCCCAAAACAGGGACATTAGCTTATCTGAAAGGCGACATCCAATCTCTCCGTGTCCTATTATCTGCTTGTTCCAGCTTTATAAAACCTCTTCTTCAGAAATTAGCCTCACCAGCCGATTGTCCATTTGACACATTAGAGGCAGGCAGTTAGCTGAAAAGCTCTCAAATATTGGACATGTTGTAGAATGCATTCACATAATAGAAAAATCACTTGCTCGGGCAACAGAGGAATAAAGAGCAGGTCAATGAATTCCTGAGTAATCACATTTCCAAGTCACAAAAAAAATTGTTTCAGCATTCACATGATTTCGATAATGCTTATGTCCAACTTTATGCAACAAACGATATCAAATGATTGTTTCAATTTTATGTAACTCTCATCCAAAATAAGTTAAAGGTAGAATGTACATGCAGGCTGCTCACAGATAGACACACTCCTACACAAAGGAGTGCAACAATGATTTAAAATGACATACAAGCTGGAGCTAACACTCATTGTCATACTGTACAAGTCTATCCCACACACAAAAACACTCAATGCGGGTATACACAACATTTAAAAAAAATATATATAAATAATACATATACGCCTATATTCTCTTATCAAACGTGCTCCACCTTTTGGAAAACAATGGCAGAGAAGCTCAAGATTCAGAATGTCATGCACATCCTCCCTCCTGCATCATCTTCGGCCTGAAGCATTACCTTTGAAAACAGATTTAGCTGCATGCTAGGGTTACAGTTATAGTACTTATCAAAGTACAGAGCTGCAGAAAATGTAACAGTAGAGCCAATCAATAAGCAATGCTGCAGGTTCTAAAAACATATTGAGAAGAGGATGTAAGTCAATCCTTTTGGAGCACTCCCTCATGTGTGTTGTGTATTATGTTACAGGTAGCAGAGCTAGATTAAAGGGATGGTTTGTATTGTTTGAAATGGGGTTGAAGTGCTTATCAGTAGTTAGTGTATTAACTATGGTACATGTTGTGGCACGCCAACGTTTGAAGGAACAGATTGGACTATGGAAACGATGTTCTGTTGTGTATAGGGGGAAGCAGCAAAAGGTATTGCAGCCACATCAAGAAAAGTAATCTATATTGCTAAATTTAGAATATTTTCACAGCTTTACCTTGCTGTCATGCAGCCCTTTATGCTGGAAAACTGAAGCAGATTGTATCAATCTAAACCACCAGACTCTTTTGAAAAGAAACTTAAATGTCACCTTGCAGAACAGAGGAGTTGCTTGTTTACCGCTGCTTTTATCAGTAAGTTTGTTTGAGATTCTACAACTCTAAAGGTTTGGGGTTACAATGAATAACTTACATTGTGGTATTCCACTACAGCTCCCAGGGAAAACGCTCCACCACTCCATGATAAAGATATTGTTACCACACGGAGAAATACCTGAACAAGGTTGAACTCCAACAGTTAGACAAGGAGCATGAAGCGTGCAGGTTAAGTACAATTAACACCTCTCTGCCTGGTTCAAGCCTCTGAGCTGTCAGGGGCGGAGCTGTAGATGAAAGGGGATCTTTGCCTTCACGAGGCAGAACAAATTGGAATCAAATCAGGTCAAGAAGTTCACTTAACAAATTATTCGATTTTTGTTCCAAGTGAGTACCCAGGAATCAAAAATTGTAAGAATAATCATACGGTCTGCAGCCAAAATAGCGGTTGTTTCTGGTTCATGTCGAGACTCTTCTGACTCTTTTCCACAACATTTTTCGTTGTCACTCTCTGCTTCCAACATGTCCTCACGCAGGTGGTCTCAATCTAATATCTACAAAAAACCAAACCAAAAGAATCAGCAACTATTACATTTACAAGGATCCACAACTTTTCACTACAGTCAAGCCCATACAAGAGGGAATCCTATTTGACATACCACAAAGTATATCAAAAGATTCGATCATCGAGCTGAAGAACATTTGCAGCTCTAAAGAAATCATCAAGCAGACAAAGATCAGACTCTTTAGCACTATCATTAAGCCAATGCTACTCTACGGATCAGAGACGTAGAGGAAAACCAAGACAAAAGTACAATCCTCATCACCAGCTGCCTGAGGCGTATCTTGAGCATCCACTGTCCAGATATCATCAGTGACAGTAATCTCTGGCGGAGAACAGGCAAACAACCTGTGTAAGAGAGAAAGATGGGTCGGGCACACTCTGCAAAAACCCAATACCAGCATCACAAAGCAGGTTCTTTGGTATAACCCTAGAGGCATAAGAAAGAGAGACACGGAAAATGTTTGAAAGGAAAGGCCAGAACAGAATATTCTTGAGAACTGTGGTCAATGGATGATGCTCCATTTAAAAAGGGTGTACACCAGATTATGTTAATCAAGTATTCTTTAAATATATGCTTTTGAGTGTCATGCACACTTTTGCAGGCCAGTACTGAACACAAAAAAACAACAAAGCTGAAAAAAACTAGTTTTTGGCTTCTTTCAGCACAATGGAACAATGTTTGTTTCATGCACAAGCACTTTGGAATTGACATCCTGCAGTTACTTTCAGGAAGAAGGAAAACTGCTTCGAAGCAAACATGGATGTGAACAATACAGGATCTGGAAAAAGAACAAAATTACAAAGTGTTAAATGCACTTCACACAATGAATAGACCTTAAAGATGACCACAATACATTTGGTGATCAACTCTCAATGTAAACATAAATTGTTATAAATGGTTTAAAACAAAAAAAAACATGGCAGTTTTAAAGAAAGGCAGGAAAATAGGAACTTGATACGAAAATGTATTTCACATGTGTAGCTTTTGTTGGGCTTGGCCATGGTCCTTATTCTCCTCACAGCTTGAAAGGTGGGAAAAGGAAGCAGTACTTCAACACTACAACATCGTTGTCAAGACTCCCAGCACCCCGCTGACTCCCATAATTACCTTGTGTTTGGGAGGCCATATCCATTGATGCAGGCAGAAATAAACCTGGACCCACACTGAGTGTGAAACCACAGAACTCTCAGTGGGGAGGGTAGCTATGGAAGACGTACTGTAGCTCAACCACAATTCACTAACACAATAATCGCCTCTCAGACTGCAGCCAAGTGTTTTCTTGTGCACTCTAATTTTGATATGGATCTGCTAAAATCAAGATGTGTTAGGTTACATTTGAATGCAATAATGAAAACTGATCAAAAACCGGTAGAAGTACATATACAGTCACTTTATACTCTTTTTAGGGATGTTATTACATATGTATTTAATATTAAAGTAATAGCCACAAATGATTTGCTCAAATCCATCCACCTGTGTTCTTAATGTCTACTACTGAATGTATCAAGGTTGCAGCAATTGGTAGAATATTCCCCTGAAAGGTGGCCAATCAAACAGGCTTGCACATTCAGAGCAACATGATTGCTTTCACACCCACAGAAATTGAGGACTCACAATTGCTGGTGGTTGGTGGTTAAAATACCTTAAAAACACAATCCTGTAAAAATCACATGCTGGATCACACGGTCTGGCAACACTTTGACATCATTTCAGGGCCAGAACAAATATTTTCAGCTAAAGTAAGCCTTCTGGCTGTCTATAGAGGAATTTGAAGAGGGAAACAATAAGAACTACCATTGTTTTAATGTTGTGAATAATCTTGGCTCCAGGGAATAGAAAGGTACAATTTAAGAACACATATAAACAACATTAGCAGTATTTTCTCTCCAATTTCTCAGTAGGTAAACTAAGACAAACTTTCCCAAACAAGTATTTTCTTAACCTAAATTGATTAAATGGCGCATGGATTGAACCTTTGGGGTTTCTGAGTGCCACAGCAGCTAATAGGGTAATTAGAGTCATCATGTGGACCTGAAGGGCTGTAGGAAGCTGATCCAGGTGGCTAAGTAAGGAGCAAAAAGGGAGACAAAACAACAACAACATAGCTGACCTCAAGCAGAGAGTAAAGTAGAGAATGCTCATGAAGAATAGCAGTATAGTTGAAGAAAAGGTTGTTATTTGACATGGCAATATGGTAATGTTGTAGCTTTAACAAACCTGTCTTTACCATTTTCCTTGACAAAATAATGTACCACATTTCATCTAGCTTTAGAAATTGGCTTAGAAACTTGTATTTGACAACACTGATTTAATATATGTCATTGTACAATTGACTAAATACTTCTATTTATGCACAATCTTCATGAATGCCATCAAGCAAACCATACATGCCTAATCACATAAATTGTTCTGCCTTGTATGAGTCACTTTCCTTGGCTCTCTACCATCCCACTCAGTGAGGTATGTACATTGAAGAGCGTCTCGGAATGAGATGTAACAGAGCGTGATTACATGGACGCCGCGTACTGATAATGTTAAATTGCTACAACTGTAAGCAACATTACTGCCTCGATAAGTCAGAGCTTTACAATTAATTTGCTGAAAACATCCACAGTACATAAAGTGGAGAGGTTGAAGTCGTGTTACAGAGAGGAATATACAGTAGGTGTGACATGTGATATTAATTTTGTACGAATAGATACAGGAATGTGAAGACACCTTTCAACGTGCAGAAATTTAAAACAGCAAGAACAATTATGTTTCTTAAAGAGACCCTGTTTTTGAGGGTTTCCCTTTCCTGTAGTGCAGTGATTTTCAAACTGTGGGGCGCGACCCCTGGTGGGTCGCGGAGGTACTGCAGGGGGGGCGCGGGAAGATTTTTCTTTAAATTATTATTTATGACGTTGTTTTTAAAGTGTGCTATATAAATCAAAGGTATTATTATTATTATTATTATTATTAAATTGTAAACAAACACTGCTCGAAAATATCTCATTGGTCAGAGAGCTGTGGGCATAATTCTGCCTTTTGCAACATCCTACTTGTGTGAGATAGGCTTTTCTGCTGTTGCTGCCATCAAAACGAAATACAGATCAAAGCTCAACATTGAGAATGAACTGAGAGTGGCAGTCTCAAAACAACAGCCCCGGTTTGAGAAGATCTGCAAGGGAAAGCAAGCACACACAAGTCATTGATAGGCTATGTGTGGAATAGGAATGGTAAAGTGATGTGATCGTTTGCAACCTGCAGTAGAAATAGTAGTTAAGTGTTCATTAATATATGTTCCTTAAAGAAATTTGAATTTAAAAATCTACTACTCAGGGAAGAAGGCCTACTAGTTTTAATTAGGCCAAATTAATTCACAGTATCTATTACAAGCACTTTTGTTCATGTGTTATATAATAAAATATAAAATTATAGTTGGATCTTTGTATCTTCTTATTATTAGCAGAGAAAATGTAATGTTTTTACAACAATATACAATTAATCCTACCAATATAGATGGGAACCGAGTTGGGGGTCCCGAAAATATTTCCAATTACCCAAGGGGGGCCCGACTGAAAAAGTTTGGGAACCACTGCTGTAGTGTGTTATATATATAGGTTTTGGTGCATGTAAATGGTCTGTAAAGGCTGAAATCCCAAAGTTCCCATCAGAGGGAGTTTCTCTTCCAGACACTCCCTCCTGCCTGAAACGCCTCGATTGGACTGTTATGTTTACATTATGACATACGTAACACTTGCGCTTCTATTGGTAAGTGCTCCAACATATCTTTTGCGACTTCCTATGGGGTGGGACATTTTCTAAGCGGTTGACCAATTACAACTGAGCCGGCCAGCTAACCAATCAGAGCAGACCGGGCTCGTGTTTCAGCCAGAGGGTGAAAAGAGGTGCTGCAGCACAGGCAGTATGAGAACAATAAAGAGCTTTTTGAACATTAAAGCTTGTAAAAATGTTACAGTAGAGGCACAAAATACAATTCTGAAACCTGAAAATTAGCTTAAAAGGGCTCCTTTAAAAAAAGATCCCAACATGTCTTGTCCTATCTACCAGAGCAGCTGCAGTCTAGCTTGTATTAACTGAACAGGTGCACTGAGTAACAGGCGAACCCCATCTGCTAAAACTACCTCCATCCTCACCGCGCTGCTCTCTGACCGTGTCCCCTGCACAACCTGCACGGGCCACATTGAAACATTGGGTCACAATGTTTTCCTCCCTGAGGACTGGACAGCCCTGTCTGGGTTGCATCGGGAGTCTCTTCCCTGCAGGATTTTTGATGCTACCAATATAGCACACGGCCAGTACATCAACTTAAAAACCAAAAGCCACTCTGGCTCTGAGAAACATTGTTAGAAACACGACTTGGGTTTAATTATTGCTTTATTTTTTATCTGGAGTTCCTAAAAGGATTTTTTCTGTTACCATGCTAAGCCTCTCAACATTATTAACACTAATCACATTCAATTTATTATGCAAGCTATGATTAATAAGATAGAAAAAGAAAAAAAAGAACTGTACATCTGGCAAGAGTATAGTGCATCTGTATTAATTCAAAAAGAATCAAGTTAAAATGAAAAAAACTGTAGGATTGGCAGCATTTATTTTAATAAATAAGGTTGGCTTATCTCTACTTTCTCTGCATTGCATTACTGTAAACTTTAGGAAATGTCCTATCATGTTTGGATTTATGTTATTTGGTGTTTTAGATTAGCCAATTTAAATTGGACTTGCTCGAACCTGCCTGAGGCTGGTGTTCTGTGATCACAGTAGGAGCCATAGCTGCATCTCCAGACGCCTCAATTATCAGAACTGATGGGCATGATAGCAACATGCAAAATGTTCAACGAGGAAATGAGACACGTTTTATCTTTTGTTGCATTATGATGATATTTGGGTTCAAAGTGCTAATGTGTGATTACTCACTCGAGGGCTTTGATAAACTTTTGTAATTTATGTTTTGGACTAACACTTTGTGGTGTGAGAAAAAAAACCGAATAACACTGAGGGATGAGGGGTCTGAAGCTGCCTGAATTAAATCCAGTCGTGCCAACTCCAGGCGAAGGCTGGCTGGCGAAGGCTTGAATCTTCAACTTTTGAAGCTTCGGCGGAAGCGTCAGCCAATCGAATCATATGCCAGTACAAGCTCTAGCCAATCAAACCGCGTGCTTGTGTGTCCGGGGCGGGAGATTCATGTGATTGGTTGTTGGTCGAGTTTCAGCCCCCCCCCGCCGGCAAGCTTCAACGCACGCTGCTGTGTGGACGGGCCGTAAGAGTGGGGTATGGCAGCCAATAAGCTTAACGTCAGTATGAAAATTAACAATTTGGAATGGAAATATCTGTTGTTGTCCTTAGCTAAAACTGAAGTCCCAGGGTATACTGGTAGCAGGGTTATAGTCAAATGAACAGTAAAATGCAATTAAGACGGATGCAGTGACCCGCTTAGCCATTAGATCTGGAAAAAAACGGGGAGCAATGCAATTTTAGGAAAGCTCCCCTGATAGTTAACATTTTACATCGATCCAGAATGTCCAGCATGCCAAATATAAACATTAGTCCTCATGATAGTCAACAGCCTTGATCTGCCCATTGAGCTACAGTTGGTACTCCCCCTTCATCTTTGCTTTCCTCTCATGGCTCTGATCCTTATATTAGGAAGAGAGTGGCCATTAACAGCAGGCTGAAGAGGCACAGATGCCCAATTAGAGGCCTCTCAGTCCCAATCTTCCTCATCATTCAACAATGAGGACACTTCATTACCGCCCAGCTCCTCGTGTCAGTCAGAGGGTTGCTCAGACTCATTGTGCTGCTGAATAGACGGCCGCAAGCCATATCTCGAGCTGTGCAGATGTGACCGGAGGTCTTCTCCCTCTGTGCCGCTGCTTGGCACCGGGCCAGCGCACCAATTGTGCGCACCGGCTATTTAAGCTGAGGTGCCAAACTGGGTCCCTCCCATTTCCGCTTCTCCTGTGGTGGCTGCAGCCTGGCGTGGTGACGCAAATTGTTTGGCGTGGCAGCATTCATGTCCTACTCTCTACCGGACAGGTAAAGCACTGTGCAGTCTGTCATTCATTCATGGTCACAAGCTACACATTGCTGACACTTTCTCGTCTTAGCGCAGCTGACGTCCAGGGCATTAAAGGAGGCATTTGCTCCGCCAGAGGCTCCGTGATCACAGCGTTGCACACTGTTGATGAGTGCCGTTGTCTGCTCTCTTTAAATCTGCTGCGTAGTTCCCCTGCCTTATCGATTATTTATGTCACAGCGGGATTTGGCCGTGGGATTTGCGATTCTCATTCCCTCCCTTGTCGGCTCTGTGGCTGCGCCTGGCTGCACAAGGTGGTACGTATGAGCCCCCCCATATTATAAGTTAAACCGTCACTTTCATACAGATTTTGTAGTAATTCTAATCCCCTTTCCAGGGGTGTTGTAACTATTCTCCCTCCCCACCTTTGGCCATCATTCCAGTCCCGTCCTGCTGTTTTGGCTCTCTGTGTGTTTTGGGCTCTCTGTGAGCTTCGCTCGTCGCTGTGGACAGGCCCAGACTGCTCGCTCTGGCCTGTTGCTGGAGCCGTTCTTGGCGTCAGGGAATTGTCCTAATACGACTATAAGGACATTTATTATTTAATTTGATTATCCTTTGCTGTCCTTTACATTTGCTTTAATTTGGTTTAATTTGTTTATTCATTTGTGTTGTTTACATTCATTCAGATTTGGTGTATTTTGTTGTTTTCCTTTGTTTATCCTTCTGTCGCAAACCTTCTGTCAGAACCATAACATTTTATCCTGTGCCGGACAGGTGCTGTGGGCCTGAGGCGGCAGACTCCCTGGTGGTGGCAGTGGTTTTCTTCACGTGTCCGTTTTGAGTGGTGTGCAGTGTCACGGGTGATTTATTTTGGACCCCTTACTCCCCTTTTTGTTAACTGCCGCCGTGGTAAGTCTAGCCCTGTCCGTTTCCCCAAAGTGGGTATTTTATTCAAATGTATTGTGTGTGGTGTTTTTAGATATTTTGTATGTTATAAATAAAACTGTATTCCGGCCCTTAAAACTGTCTCTGCCCGTGGTGTAAAACGAACCTGATTGTCCTTATCAGTATTAGACCTAGTTTTTATAATTTCCTGGGGGCGAAACTCCCCCAGGTGGCGTTGTCAGCAACCGACTTCTAACACCTAGCCGCACCACACCGCCACACATACAAATATCACATTATCTCAAAGAGCAGCCCCTCGAGGAGCAACTCTAACCAAACAAGTTTATTCAGAAATATTTTTTAATTTATAGTTTGATTACAAAAATGCTGATGTCAGTGTTTTGCTTCATTAGCTGCATCACTACGCAGTAATTACCATTTCAATAAGGCATTCTAAAATGTTCCCCATTTTTGCAGAATCTAAATGTTAAGGTCAAAATGTTGACATCTATGACTTTTCTAAGCGCCATTATCCAGAGCAATCAAGATAATTAGTGTTTAATTAGGAAACCAGTGCTGTGGGCAGTTTTGCACCGTAAAATAAGTGTGTAACCACCTTTCATAGAGAGCACCTCGTTGTCCCAATAATTCAGGACTACTGAAGTCACATCAACATGAACAGAAAGTGTTTGTGTGCCAGAGGAGAAGTTGGAGGATGTTGTGCTCGGCTGGAGTGACGGAAAAGTGTGTTTGTCCCAGCACACACACACACACTTACCTCCACCTGGCTGGCTGATGATAATGGTGTGATGGATTTGAAGCAGTGGCACACGGCAGGGTGTCCAGGAAAGCCAGTTTTCAATTTACAGACACTGGGGTCTGAAGCCACGGTAGTAAATATCACCGGCATGGTGCTGTTTCTAACACAATAGCTTTATGACATACTGTATGTAACAGAGATAGAGAGAGTCACACTCAAGTAAAACTGAGACATGTCCTTATTAAGTCACAACGTTTTCTACAGCCATTGAGCCATATATGATATTGGAACAATACCTACTGGATTGGAGCAGAAGAAATTCCATGACATCACACAAATTATTAACCATTTTAACAATACTTGGGCTTTTTAATCTCAGTGCAGCTACTTATGGAACAGTCATAATGACTCTGTGATTACAATCAGAGAGCTGCACTGGGGATAGTAAGCTGTGAGGCGCCATTAGCATGCACTGCAGACCAGAGAAAGCCTGAATCCTCATAATGAAATCCAGCGGGTGTCAGGGGGTGTATTCTCCTCTGATGAGCCTGAATCATCCTTGCACCTTCAATTTCCCCTTTCCAGTAAACCCTCCCATTGTCCTTTCCAGACTCATTATGATTCCCCCTTTTTTTAAGGAGTCTGTAGCACATTTGTTATATAATGATGAAACAACACAATGTTTCTAGCTGCTGGCAAGCTGGCTGAGAGCTTTGTAAACAAAAGGACAAATCCTTCTGAACAAAAGAATACCCTCTAAATTGATTTATTGAAAATGAGACGTAAAAAGGAACACAAAATGCAATTAATATTTTGTCTTTCTCTCCGTGTTCTCTTTTCATTTTCTCCAACTCAAAGAGAGATTGTATCTTGTCCTCTTCTAATTACCCATGCTAATTACAGCAGGTAAGTGTTTATGGAAGCATTCACATGCGCTGGCTTGAATCAATGCCATAAGAAGCTGTGCTTATTAGCATGTCTACATATAACTTGAGCATCAAGGCGGTCATTAATGAAAAAAAAACACCAACAGTTCTTAAACACCTACCTACTAAAAGGACTTGACTCACAATATTGATATAACAATTATTTGAACGGCTGGAACTGCGGCGACAGCCACGTGACTAAAAATGACGGCAGCCATGATCAAGGTTTTCAGTAAATGTCCAAGTCTGGTCACAGTTTATTTCCCACTAACCAGTCTTTGAACAATGCTAGAGGCCAGATCATGTTCCTGTTAGTGTTTACTTTTGTTCTTTCTTCTTCTGTTGATTTCTCTGAGGTCCAGCGCTCTGTTTTAACCTCTTTCCTTCTCTTGCACTGTTTTTCTTTTCTAGGGACAGTCTAGCTTTCAAGAATCTAAAGTTTCATTCGCTCCATAAATAAAACAATTAAATATTCCATGTTGTTTTCTGATGGAGAAAACTAATGTTGGTTCTCCACAGCTGATGGTAAATGTACTTCTATGACATGCGGATTGATATGACACACACACAGTCTCTTGATCCTCCTTAGCAACAGTCTGTTCTCCTTAACAGGAGTCTGGTATCAAAAACCAACAACCTCATTACTTAGACGCCGTCGAGGAACAGTTTTTAACCGTACACGTACCGTACTACACATACAAATCGTACAAGTACCCTTTAAGTTATGAAGTTATATAAGCATTATTAAGAAATAAAGAATATCTAAGTTGTTTATTATTTTATTTGAGTTTTGCTTATTTCTTTTGAATATTGTAAAGGCCTATTTTCTTTGTTGCATGTGCAAAAGTTTGTTGTTTTATTTTGAGCAAACACACCGCAACATCATCTAAACCAGGGGTTCCCAACCTTTTTCACCCAGAGCCCCCCCAAATGACTCCTGTTGGAATTTGCGCACCCCCCCCCCCCCCCCCCCCCCCGGAATTTGTGCACCCCCCCCCCCCCCCAAACTTTGAAACTTTAATTGCCGCTGTTGCCAAGGCAAGGCAACAGCGTTAATTTGAGTTTCAAAGTCTCAAAAATGCTACAACTACTGTCACAAACTGGATGAATGTAAAGTATTTCGTTAAAGGAGGATGAAAGCGTAATTAAGGAGCACTATTGGAGTGACTTTGATGGGTATTGGACTCGGGATTAATTCATTTGGATGCCCGCTGTATGAATAAATTAAAGGACGGCGCAAGTGGAAACAATTCGCAAAGAGATTAAACTGTTTAAAACACATGCTCAAAGTAAGCCGGATTTTGCCGATGTGTTTATGTGGATTCAAAAGTCGTAAATAATCTACAAAATGGAGGATACCGATCTGATCGGAGCAACTGTGACAAATAATCCAACTGAAACCGACACCTTACGCGCAGAAGAAACATTTCTATTAAAGAAAAAATGATACATTTCTGTCTTTTTATGCCTTTATTAGCTACTAACTTGCAATTGTATGCATCATATTTATTTCAAATTTCGAAGAACAGGACACTTCAAAATAATAGACTATGCCTAATAAAAAAATGGTAATATGGTGGCATAGGCCTGTATAAAACAAAAATAAAAAACTGGCATATTAAGCAGTTAAATCAAATGCTTGTCTGCCATGGAACAGGTAGCAGAGAGAAGACGAGGTTCAAGTGGTTCATTAATGTGAACCTTGGGCTTGCATGCCCGCAGCCAGGGATGGAATGTCCGGTGTAATGTGAGTGACAGCCAGTCTAAAGTCGTTGTGAACGTCCAGTGTGTTGCGTGCTTTTGTTTTGATGGCAACAAGTGCGCTGAAGGCTGTTTCTGAGAGATATGTCGTACTGAATGGGAGTATAATCCTGGTGGTGGCATGCAGTGTGAGCTTTGGAGCGAGGCTTGGTCCTTTGACAATCCAAAACTTTTTAAATCCTTTTTCCTGGAAGTATTTCTTTGACAGAGAGTCAGCTTGGATGTCGGTGAGCTCATCTTCGCAATCCAGGTATTCCACATCCTCAACTTTGGCAATAAAGGGATCTAAAACCCACAATTCCTTGGAGACGTACTCGTCTATGTCAGCGAACCGTGATTTCATTTCCTTTTGCAGTGCGTTCATATGGAGGATGAACTCGCGACGTACAGACACAGTTTCAGGATTGTTTCGGGATTGTTTCAGCAGTAGTGGAAACTGTTGCAGCTCCCCCCTCTCCATTTTCCCGACCCTGTACTCCAGTTTGCGCACAAATGCATCGAGCGCCTCTTTACATTGGATTATGTTGGACTCCACGCCTTGCAGACGCTTGTTCGTTTCATTGTAGAGACTGAAGATGTCGGCCAGGTATTCTGTTTTAATCCAGAATGACTCAGTCACTTGCTCTGACAGTGCGCGGTTACGAGTTTGTAGAAACTCTTCTATTTTTTCTTTCAGTTCTACAAAGCGTGCAGGAGGAGGGTTTGGTGCGCTTCATCCTCGCACAAGTCTGCGAATAGACGCTTGTTGGTGGGGCGACCTTTGATGAAATTGACTATTTTAACAACAGTTGAGAGTGTTTCGCTGAGGTCTTCTGACAGGTTCTTGCTGGCCAGCGCCTGGCGATGTATCACACAGTGAAATATTGTGCAGTGTGGGGCCTTTTCTTTCAAGCGACTGTTAAATCCCTTGTTTTTCCCCATCATTGAGGCAGCTCCGTCTGTACAACATGCAACTAAATTCTCATAGGAAAGATTGTGGGATGAGAGGTAAGAATCCAGCAAAAATGTCCTCACCCCGGGTGGTAGTGGTAAGGTTGACTGACATAAGAATGTCCTGCTTCAAATCTTCCCCATCGATATATTGCACATAAACGATGAGCACAGCCTCGTCTGCTACAGTTGTAGTTTCATCAAGTTGTATGGCAAATGGCCCCTTTCCAAGCTTTTCGAGCAGCTGCAGCTCGCAGTTACTTGCCATCTTGTCAATTCTGTCTTTCACCGTATTGTTTGACAGTGGTACAGTTTTTAGCTTCTCCGCCACCTGCGGGCCGCACAGTTTCTCAACCATTTTAATGCAAGCTGGCTTAATGAGCTGCTCGCCAATGTTGTGCAGTTTCTTTGCCTTTGCTATTAAAAGTGCACATTCAAAAGAGGCCTCGGTGGCCTTCTGTACATCGCTGCCAGCCCTAACAAACGCTGTTCTGATATCCATTGGCTTGTTTCCCTTTGCAAGCTGTTGTTTCTTTATGAAAAAGTCCCGATCACGCCCGACCGTTTCTGGGTGCATGGTCTGTTGGTGTCTCTTCATTTTGCAGGGTTTCATGCTGTCGTTGGCTAGCTTCTCTCTGCATATCACACACTCTGGGCGGGTTTTGTCCGTTCCCTCCATGAAACCTAAGTTAAGATAGCTCTCTAGGTAGGTCCTCATTTTCTTTTTGATTGCAGATGAGCTGTCATCTCCTTTACGTTTTTCAGACATTTTTAGACAAAATATTCACCTTATGAAGTTGGTCGCTAGCTAGCAAGCACAGCAAAACTGTTACTACTACGGAAGTTGACACAGTAACGTCAATGTTGGCGCGAATCGGAGGAGGATTAATTTCTATATTTTATTGTAATGTAGAGACAAGGCTTTTAGCGACAATCATGTATTGCGTTACAATTATATGTAAAAAAAATAAATAAAAATTATATGTACATTTTTTTTTTTTTTTAAAGTCTAAATATGATATTAGGCCTCAAATCATCTGAGGCCTGGTGCCCCCCCTGCGATCTTTGGCGCCCCCCCCAGGTTGGGAACCACTGATCTTAACCATCGGAGGCCAAGCAACCCTTCAAACTGTAAGTCATTTAAAGGAAAGAAACGAGTTAGAACTGTCTGTTTAAGGCGTCTAATGGCTTGATAGAAAGACAAGGAAGGAAGCCACGACACATGTATTTAAATGTGAACTTCAGGATGTAGAATTGAGCCAGTCGATAAAATTATAGTCATGCTTCATTCTGCTTTATGATGAGTGACGTTAGATAACTTAATAAACGGTGGTAAGTCATGTATTGCAGCATAACCCGAATTTGGAAATGCAGAATTTGGGAGGAGGATGTCGGGATCAGTCGAGCATGTAACTAAATTATGTGATGCATAATGTTATTTTTCAATAAAAAAAGAGAAGGACTCACCACAAGCTTCTGGTCCTGGAGAAAGTATTGTCAACTCTGGAGAAACAAAGTGACAGCAGATTAATCAACCAATCAATTAAAAGTTGATTTAAATACTGGAAAAAGGAAAAACAATGGAAGATCGGCGAAGTGCCTAACAATACCAAAAAAGTCATTAGTGGTAAGGTTAAGATTAATTTCATTAATTTGAATGCTTTGAGACAGGGTCTTTTTCAGTTAACACAAACAATTTTTTGTAATAGTCAAGCTGTTATTGCTTTTATTGGAGCTGCAACTGTGCCTAAGAAGCATTCAGTAAATTCGTAATCAAATATGTAATATAAAATAAAAGTAATTGGTGAAGGAAGGCTAAAGCAGGGCTGCAATTATATTGTCTTCTAGTATTTGTTGAAAGCCGAGCAGCTGTGTTCAGTACAAGCTGGAGGCCAGGAATGTGCGTTTTTTCTTTGCTTAACCTTGAATACAATAAATAACAATATTCCGACCGAAATGAAATAAAAGCATGAATGACCTTCTCGAGATTTGATTATCTATAGGTGATAAAAGCATGATTGAAATAACCTTGCCATCCATTTTTCGAAAGAAAGGTCACTGTGAAATATAAAACACCCAGGTGTGTGGGTGCAGGTTTAACATTTGTAGACAGAGAGATAATATGTTATAACAAAATAGGGTATGACTTTGTGGGACCAAATACAACTGTTTCAAATGTGTTTTCATTTAGCTGTAGAAGTGTTAGAAACTTTGAACACAACAAGGTTGTAAATATTTCGTACTTTGCAGTTTCTTTTTTATTGTATTTAAAAAAAAATGTACTGGACAAACATTTATTTTTTATTTATTTGACAGGGACAGTGCACATTGATTAACATTTCTGTAAATGCGCCAGAGTTAGCCAACAGGCTATTTTTCATCTGCAGTCCCTGGACAGATGTTGAAAGTCATCCTAAAAAAAAATGTCACTTCAAATGACAGGTAGATACAATCAGTAAAACAACATTCAACATAGATGCTTATATTATGATAAAAGCATATATAAAAACATAAAAACAAAACAAAAATACATATTCACAAAGCAGACAGATAGCAACAAGTCAAGGCACATGTGTACAAACAGAGCGTTGTAAAGTGCAGATTGTGTCAGTGTTGACAGAGCTGATTTTCCACTAACCATGTTTTTAAATTAGATTTGAATAAACTGCAGGTGTTTTGTTCTCTAATCGTTACTGGGATTGAGTTCCACTGTTGTGCAGCTTTAAAAGAAAATGAAGATTGGCTGAATGAACTCTTCCTTAATGGAACAACGCAGTCTCCTCTTGTTGCAGCTCTTGTTGACCTAGTTACAGGTCTGCGTATGGTGATAAAATGTCGGAGCGGAGGTGAGGTAAGGCCGTGTATTATTTTGTACATGAGGCAAGCATTTGCATATCTAATTACATTTTCCCAGCGCAACAAGTTGTATTTTGTGAGTATTGGGCAATGATGAGAATAAACTGATTTCTTATCTACTATTTTAAGTGTTTGTTTGTATAATGATTCCAGGGGTTTAAGAGTGGTTGTACAGGCATGTGACCAGGTTGTTAAGCAGTAGGTGATGTGAGATAGAACCATAGAGTGCATGTACATCAGAGCCGCCTCTGTTGACATGCAGTCTCTTGTAAACCTCAAATTTGACAGACTGAATTTGACGCTGTTGCAGACCTTTTTCACCTGAGCCTTAAAATTGAGTCTTGAATCAATTAAAACCCCCAGGTATTTGTACTGTGAGACCACCTGTAGCCTCTCCCCGGACACAAACACATCTGGCTCAACGCAGGAGGACTTGGTTTTGGTGAAGAACATACATACAGTTTTACTGACATTTAGTTGCAGACAGCATTGCTCCAACCAAGCTGTTACATGAACCATCTTGTTCGTCAGTTCATTAGCCACTTGTGTCAGACTGCCTCCGTGAACATAAATTACAGTATCATCAGCATACATTTGGATGTTTGTGTCAGGACATATCGATGGTAAGTCGTTTATATACAATGAAAATAACAATGGACCCAGAATTGACCCTTGTGGGACACCTGTGGACAGCTGGAGGTTAGATGATTGATTATTCTGTACTCTGACATACTGAGAACGGTTGAACAAATATGATTCTATCCATTTAAGTGTTTGTGTGGAGAAGTTAATGCTGGATAGCTTAGATATGAGTTTTCTGTGATTAACAGTGTCAAAGGCCTTCTTTAAGTCGAGAAACACTGCTCCTACAACACCACCTTTATCCATTTTGGATTTGATTTGTTCTGTGAAAAAACAGTTGGCTGTTTCTGTAGAGTATTTGGCCCTAAAGCCAAATTGCATTGGATGCAGAGAAAAAGCACTGTTATTCAGATGGTTAAGAATTTGTTCAGCTACAAGTTTTTCAACAACTTTTGATACTGTAGGAAGGATACTAATTGGCCTGTAGTTATTGGTAGACATTGGGTCTCCACCTTTAAAGATTGGGATAACTACAGCCGGCTTCCAAACATTTGGAAACATTCGGAAACATTCTTGACAGAAAGAGAGCTTGATGATATTGGCAATAGGATAAGAAAGAGTTGTACTGAGGTCTTTGAGCATAACTGCATCCATACCAAATATATCCTTTGCTTTAGATGGTTTAAGGCAGGGGTTTTCAAAGTGTGGTAAGGTGAGCCTCCCCTCAGAGAACATAAGAACAGCAGCGCCCCCCCTCTCAATTATTATTGCTATTATTATTATTATTATTATAATTGTTGTTGCTATAATGCAGGGGTATTCAATTGCATTTCAAAGAGGTCCAGTAAGAGAAAATGTCATTAAATGCTCTGTTTTCGCTGTCTACCTTCCGCCATTTGAAATTACTCCGACTGTTTCTCTCCTCTTGTCTCGTATCTGTGTGTGTTTGAATCTATCGTGCTGACTCACTGACTGCACCGATTTGATTGGCTGAGTAGCGTCACCTCCTTAAAACATTAAACAATAACTTTTTTAAACCTTTTTATCTTTATGTTTTAAACATATTGTATAAAACTCCCCCACTACTTGGACTATTCCTTGCACCCCTCTAGAATAAGCCCGAATGGTCTCAACCATATTGCATCAGTAACGTGCACTTGTTGTTATAACAAGATCGCAAGGACACTGGTAGCGATCGGACAATTGAGTGTTGTTCAGTTTGTGTGTTGTGGAATATGCGTGTGTGCATGAAAATATACCACACACCCAATTACAATTGCATGTTCAATTCACTACCCTGGAAGTTAATAAAGTTGATAAAGTTGGAACAGCCTGTGGACAGCCGTTCTTCCTTGCATGTCAGTCGCCGACACCTTCTTACAGAGGACAGGCAAATCTAGCTGCAGCACGACCCTTATATTTTTGCACGCCGTGTTCTCAATACATATTTTTTAAACATTTTTAACATTTTCAACATCGTGGATACATCCTTATATGCTCCCGGCAACACAGTGAACGTCAACCTTACCGTCTTATAACACTCACCCCTATTTTAGTGGGAACTATGAGTCTGCGTTTTTGATGCACAGGAATAAACGCAGATCATCCTCTGGCTGCAGCCTTGACCGGCACTTGCTTTTGATCAAAGTCAATGCGGAAAACCCGCACTCACACAGGTAGGTGGAGGTGAAGGGAATGAGCACTTTTACAGCCTTTTTGGCGAGGTGGGGGAACTCGGTCTCCACAGACAGCCAAAAGTGGGCGTTATTTTTTGTCTCACGCCGCGCCTCCCCTGAAGCTCTCTGGCGCCCCCCAGGGGAGGCGCGCCTCACACTTTGAAAACCACGGATTTAATTACTCTTTTAACTTCTGCTTCAGTTGTGTTTCTTAAGCTGAAAGCTGGCTCCATTGTATTAATTTGACAATTACTTGTGCAGTCTGGAGAAAAACACTGTACAATGTTAGCAACAGAATCAATAAAATAAGTTCTTTAGGTGTTATCTGCATAACAATGGAGCTTATTTATGAATGATGTGTCCTAATGGCAACATATATATACACAAGAAAAGGGGGGCAGGTATGGAGCCTTGGGGAACGCCAGAGTTCAGGGAGGCAACATAAGAGGAGACCTCACCAACATTACTGAAGATTTGTTTGATAATTTTGACCAGTTTAGAGCAGTGTCCTGATGCAAACCCACTTCTTAAGGCACATCTTATAGAATTGAGTCATCATCAGTGTCAAATGCAAAGCTGAAATTGAGAATAATTCAACATTAAACATCAATATCAGCCGTAAGTAAAAGATTGTTTGTCGGTCAATTTTAGTCATGGGATTTGAACTAAAATCCATACAATTTCTCATAAACATCTTAAGAAAAAATCTCCAAGTGAAACTTTCTGATGAGTCGCTCACGGCATCAAAAGGACTTGATGAAGTTGTTTTATAAATTGCAGTAATGTTCACTCTACTTATAGCTCTGCTTTTTCCCTTTGCCACTAATTCCTAAGGGAAACATCTGGCTCTTTGGCTGCTCAATTCCCCACTATGTTCATTAACTGTGCTAACTTTGCATGAGCTGTCTGCTGTGGCTGGAAACCATTTAGGTGAGAGCAGTAAGACTACTTCAAAAAGTAAAATTGCAGACTGTAAAAATGAAAAGATGAAACGCTCCTTAAAGAGGAACCGAGTCCGATGACAACTATGTCCATCACTACTGACCCCCCTTTCTATACTAATTGCTATGATTGCCAATACAAACACTTTAATAAGAGCAGCTTCCCATATTGCCCCACTAGCGTTTCCAAGTGGTATTATTGTTGATCACACTGTTGCCAAAAAATGTATTGCTTTCGTCCCTGCCGATTAGTTTTCACACATTAAACAACTTATTCAGCAGGGAAAGCAAATACATTCAAATATATTGTGATTGTACATTTTTCCAAATGCTGCTGAGAGTAATCACAGTCTATTGCCTTTCTGCCAAAAGCAAATAGTGTGTTTTCCTTTGCTGCAACTGACATAACAACTAAGCTTTATGCAAATTAATTTGCAATGACGTTGCCAATATGGAGAAGAGCGTATGACGTCATCATCTTTTAAGCAACTCAGAGCTATTGATGGATATTTTCATTAGCAGAGAGTTGGCTTTCCGCCTTTAAAGGAGACTTAATTTTCTTGGCAGATCGTACCCGGATGCAAACTGAATTGCATATTAAAGTGATGCTGATGGGGAACCAATCTAAAGGCGGATGGTTTAATTATTCTATAGCCAACACATTATGCTCTCAACATTATGATAACTTAAAGCAAAAAACACTAATGCCGTTTTAACTAGAGGCACAATTTGCCCTCATGAAGCCAGATGGATACGATCCACATCCCCCCCCCCTTTTCCCCGCTCCCTTTTCTTCCCTCAACCTCATTTATCCACACCTCTGCCTGCCAGCCACTTGCCAAGTCCATCCAGCATTGGATTGTCTTGAAGATGGGAAGGAGCAGCTGGCAGATGTGCCGTGAAGGCAGACAGATTTTTGGAGACCAGTCATTACAGAAAGAGAAAGTCTGTGTTAGAAATAACCGCCAGGAAGAAGTTATAGGAGATAGAAAAAGTCAGAAAGGCAAGGCAAGGCAAGGCAAGGCAAGGCAAGGCAAGGCAAGTGTATTTATATAGCACATTTCAACACAAGGCAATTCAAAGTGCTTTACAAAAATGAAAGACATTAAGAGCGAAACATATTATGAAATGACATTTAAAACACTCATTTAAAAGCAATGGTATAAAATGACATTTAAAAACACTAATTTAAAAGCAAATATACATTAATAAAAGTTACAGTGCAGTGTGAGATACACACATCTGAAATGTTTAGGTCTGACTCTCAATGATTGCTAACTTTTTAGCAGAAATTGTTTTCTATCACCTCCCTTTCTTTCTACTTTCTTTTTTAACTTGTCCTTTAGTTATTTCAAGTGTTTCATGCTAAACGAACCCCCCTTTGGAAAATTATAATCTGACCCCATGGTACCTTTTAGTTTTCGCCGAAACTATTCCTCTTTTTTAAAAGGAAAAGGTTTTTTTACACGAGGGGTTTTGTGTGGCAGCTCACTTCTTAGTTTATGCCCTGCATATAAATGATGCAGGGAAAAAACTACCTGGATAAGTCTCTGAAGCACCTAAGTAGACGCTGAGTGTGGACAATCAATCTCCTGATAATCGCCGCTTATCCTTTGCTTCCCGGGGCTAAGACAATCAAATAATTACCATTGTCATTCGGTGCCAATACCCTCACAGGCACTCGCTCCATTCATCAGTTACAACAACACCATGAGACTGCAGACTGTCTCCTGCCAGTGAATTAGGAAATAAAGGTAACTGAAGTATAGTGTGCAATAATAATGTGTGAGGGAGACTGGGCTCTGTGTGAGGTTACTGCTGGGTCATCTGAGAAACTTGCCTATCAAAAAACATTCACACTCACCTTTTCCTATGTTTTTTCAATGCAAACCAATGACATTTAATGTTGAGGTCTACTAAACCCATATACTTGCTTGCCAGTCTGTTGCCAGTATCCATCGACATTGAAGGAGAGACAGTATATTGATTATTCTATTTCTTTTCTCTGCCTCCTTAAAAAGTTTCAAAATAATAAAATGAGATTCCTGGCAATGTCACATAACGTTACATAAGAATTACCTTAAGGAGAGTTTGGAGTCAGGGATGCATTCAGAAGCAACACTTACATCTCATGTGATTTACTGCTACACTCATAAAATATTCATAGATTATTTTTTAAATAATGTATTTATGCCAAGGAGGGTTAAGGATGGATAGGAACTGAGAGCACACTGACAGTGTTTTTTTAAGAGCAACTTTTGTAGCATGCCTCATACTCCTCTATTTCAGCCCTGTTACAAATGGGCTGATTCTGGGTGAATAGCTTTAAATGTTACAGAGCTGCTGCTGGCCACGCCCCTTTCCGCATGCAAGCGGTGAGCTCTGTGAAGAGAAGAGTGTCTGCTCTACCAGCAGAAACTCAGCTAAAAGCTGCCGTGATTAAACGCCATTTTATGTTCCAAATCTCATCAAGAATTATTTCTGAAAAAGTATGGAGCTCAAACGCTTTCTCTCTCGCCGGTTCACCGGAAGGACCTTTTTATATCTGGCTTTATATTTAGAACTTTACTCTAAGTCCCTCTAGTAGATATCCTGCTGAATACACAGACACACAGCTGCAGGAGGGGATTCAGCTAGCTGACTGTATATGGGGACGATAGGTTGGGACGTGGGCTGGACGTTGCCAGGAGTTCAATGTTTTTAGAGATGTGGGTAAGGAGGAAAAGAGAGAGGGTCGTATTTTCTGACACTTTGTGAGTCTCCTCACACACCGGGGACACATATGTATGTATAAAATAAATCGAAAAGGGCATTTTGCATAATAGTTGACCTTTAATGTGTGGTTTAGAAGAAGTTGGTATTCAGAAGACAAGGTCTAATAAAAGAGTTGCATTTTAGGAAATATAGCAATCTGGTGTCAGTCCCCCAACATTGGGGATGCATTACTTAATAGTTGGAGCACCCCTTTAGGTTACCCTTTGTAGAGTAGAGGGACTAGTACAGGCATGCCCCTCCACTGGGTGGCAGGACAGAGCTTAGGGGTCAAACCAGGGCTGTTAAATGTCTGACATGTGTATCAAGCGCAACAGTCCGTCATTAGCTTAAGCCTTATAGTCTTTCCTGTCATCTCTCCTTTTTCTTGTGTTTGTTGTAAAATCAGGAGAGACAATGGGGTGATGTAAGAAATTGCAACAGTTTCACCACAGTGTGTCCGACATCAAACATGTTATTTCATAAGAGTTAAGCACACTCTGAGCACTTTGTTTTGTCACTCGATACAACACCGCATAACCGTAAAACGTATTTGACATACAAACAGTGACATTATGCGTGTTGCTGGTGAGGGCTCTGCCCTTTTGCTGTGTTTGTTGCTCAGTGTTGAGAATGGAACTATTACTTTGCAAGTCAGCGATACGCCAGGTGATTATTCCTCTGCTGAGGCAACACAATATTTTGGTATTAACAGTCAGGAGTGAAAACAGACAGTCACATAAACAAACCACCTCCTTAAACTGTGGAGACACATGACACTTGCATTAAAAGAAGGACAAACAAATAGGTAGAAGTAAACTAAATGGGCCTAGCTGTAGAGTTTATTTTATAGGTGTTTTTATGACATTTAAAGTAATTTCGATACCGCAATTTCTTTTGTTGTTATATATTATAATAACAAATATTTTTGATAGAGTATCACATATAATCCAGCGAAAACTGAGATACAAAAATGCACATTTAAATGACAAGATTCTTCATTCTCTACCAGGAAACAGACAACAGAAAACAATCTAGCCATTCAGACAGAAAGCACTGTGTAATCATATTTAATGTGCAAAATCAATATGAGATGCGGCTAAATGTATTCATCAAGCTGTCTTTGAGTGGAAGGGCTATAGTGTTGCCATTTAGAACAAGATTGTCAAGTGCACTTCAGTAGTTATCCCACATCAGCACTCATCCCGAAGTGATAAATGAGGGCTGTTGTTAACTATAATATTCGGTCTGTGGGGATTTAATGTATACAATGGTAGTAAAGACTCATTTATTCTAAATGACTTAAAACTACAGATTTCCTTATCCATTTTAGATGTAGTCCACTTTTACCCAAGCTGGTTTATAGATCCGACAATGAGGCAAACCAGAATTTCACCAGCTAATTTAATTTCCAAACCGACATCAACTTTTCTTAAGAATAATTGAACTAAATTGGATGCAGCTTTAGTAGAAGCGACAAACAAACCCTCAACGGGGTAAAGTCGGAATTTGGCTGGTTCGCTCAGAAAAGATGTAAATTGGCAGCGTACTGATAATACAAATTGTAAACATTTTAATCTTCTCAAAATTATGTGAAGAGATGAAGAGACTCCAAAATTGACTGACAGCACTACTAGTTTTTTTTTTTAAAACGGCAAGAAATGTGCCTTTACACAAAGTAATATGACTAAAAAGCAGAAAAATAAAAGTAGTGTGTAAAGTGTTGTACATTTTTTGTTAAATTATAATTATATTATATAGTATCAGACTTCGCCAGGAGCTTGATTTGATTAAGAAGCGTGTGAGTTTGGAGTCCCAGCACCTCCAAATAGAGGCCATAGTTCTCAGTAGCAAACCCATGGACTGTCCACTCCGTGTAGGGAATGAGTCCTTACCCCAAGTGAAGGAGTTCAAGTATCTTGTTCTCGGGTCAGGGGACAATTGGGCTGGTGGATCAGAGCAGAACGAGCGGTATTGCACTCACTTTACCACACCATTGTGATGAAGAGAGACCTGAGCCAGAAGACAACGTTCTCAGTCTACCAGTCCATCTTTATTCCTACTCTCACCTATGGTCATGAAGGATGAATCATGACCAAAAGAACAAAATTGCAAATACAACCGGCCAAAATTGGTTTTCTCCGGAGGGTGGCTGGCATCTCCCTTAAGCCCCTGTCACACTGTGCCGAAATTGACACCCGATGGACACACGAATATGGAATTGTGAATTTTGCACGAAGATGGCCCCGAACCACACACGAAGACATTTACATTACATTTAAGACATACAACTGCAACGAAAGTAACAAAAACAATTATGTGAAAGTACTATGATACTGTACTGATATTTTCAGACTTTGTTCTTTACTTTCTCCGTCTTTATATGTAGAAGATATTACGTTTTCTCCGTCATGTTATTTCCATAGCAACAACAACTTCCTTTCAACTCGCCTTCAAGCATCTAAATAAAACCTAAAAAAGTTAACCTAAATTACATTTAAGACATCCAACTGCAACAAAAGTAACAAAAACAATGTAATATCCTTTTCAGTTTCACAGAACACAAATTGGGTTATTTACATAATATTTTTACATAATTTTGTTGTGCAATGAGGGAATCTTGTCAAATCGTATCATATTCGTCTGATCATCGGTGCCATCGGGGCGAAAAATTCCCGATGGCACCGATGATGCCACGATTTGACAAGATGCCCTCACGAGTGCCTTTCGAAGGGCAAAATGGACACACGAATTCAACATGAAAATGAGCCTTCGGCAATTTTTTGGCATGCCAAAGATTTTGCCACCGCTCACGAAGTTGCTGCCGGAACCTGAAAAACTCCACCGGCGGTCATACGATGGCTTAAGATGCCCTCACGAATGGCCCGATGTTGTTACGATCAGAGCCGAATTTGAACATTTCCTTTATCGTGTGTCCATCTGGTGTCAATTTCGGGACAGTGTGACAGGGGCTTTAGGGATAAGATATGAAGCTCAGTCATCCGGAAGGGACTGGGAGTAGAGCCACTGATCCTTCGTGTTGAAAGGAGCCAGTTAAGGTGTTTCGGGCACCTGGTAAGGATGCCACCCAGCCCCCTCCCTAGGGAAGTGTTCCAGGCACTCTTCCCCAGGTGGATGGATTATATCTCCACGCTGGCCTGGGAGCACTTTGGAAGGGTATTTGGGGCCCTCTGCTGAAAAAGCTTTCTCTGTGACACAACTCAGGATAAGCCGTAAAAGATGGATGGAGGTGTGTGTTGAAAAGAACGCAGACAATGTGACCTTTTTAGAAATGTGAACCTGATTTTTTTTTTTTTTTTTTTTAAAAGACATTGTTTAGTCATGAATATTTCAACATGAACTATGAAACATCAAAACCAATGAGAAATGCCCATCCCAATCTGTTAAAGCCCAAGATATATCATTTAGAATTATATAAAAAAAAAAAACGAGCATATCTTCACATGTGATGAGCGGGACCCAGGGATCTCTAATCTAAAATGAGTAATCTCATTGCATTTCTAATGCAGGTGCCTAAAACAAATAATCAGATCAACGAAATAAAAAAAGACATACCACTGAACTGCTAAAATGACTAAGAGTAAAAGGCGTACTACATGCAGGGTTGTTGGTTGTAATGCAGGGTTGTTGGTTGTTCCTAGAGTCTCTAAAAGTACAATGGGAGCCAGAGCCTTTTGTTATCAAGCTCCACTTTTGTGGAATCAGCTTCCAGTTTGTGTTCGGGTGCTTTTCCGTTTTTGATCAAACCTTTAACACCACATGAAAAGAAGAGAAGCATTGATCCATACATTTTACAGTGACAACAAAACTGAAACTGTACTCATGTCATGGATGGGGATCTGACGGTTTCTACAACTTAAGGTACCTTAACATCAATATCTAAAGTAGGCAATTTCTTTAGATACTTTTAAACTCAGAATAGGAATCCGCCTACAAAGTCTAATAAAAGAACAATATTATCCATAGTGTGGGAGACAGGCAAAAGTTACCACATTAAAGCACTCTCGGTTAAAATATTTCCTGCATAATGTTTCAATTCAGAAATGTAATCCTTTAGAAGCAAGCACTAATCAGAAAGTCCAAACAAGTAAACAACTAGACAGTAGAGACTCCTCCAAATAAGGACTCTGGTAAGATTTGTACACAGCCTTAAGGGATACATTTCATCCTTACCAACATAAATGTTGTGAAGTCCACTTGTTACACCGAATGGCAGAGTCAATAATTGATATTATATTATTCCAGAATGGAGGACAATGCAATTATTCACAAGGTTTACAGAACATCTCAGAGATAAAATATTTCAAGGACATTTGAAATCACAGTGGAGGGTTTGCATTTTTCCAAATAACCGTTTTTCTCTTTTCAACCCTATTCCAAATTAGTTTTTGGAGATTATGCTGTTCCAAAAATGTTGTTTGTTGTGCCCTACATAGCACTAGTTTTCTTGGCAGTATCTGGCTGGGCACTCTGGCTAGTTTTCCTCCTGACTCTTACCACCAGCAATGTCAAATCAAGCCTCATGAGTGTTTTCCAGGCAGACTTGGCAGAGCTCACAAGCAGCAAAACACGATAGTAAAAGTAATTGTATATTGCCTCATGAATTTTAGTACACTGTGTTGTTGAGCTGCTCAATGCTCATAAACCACAAAGAGTTTTCATAGCTCAAAGATTCACAAACGTTTACAAAATCACTCTCATACACAGAAGACTAAACAAAGTCACATCCTTCCCCTTTAAGGCCTCCTTTCAAATCATGCTGATGAGATTGTTAACCTATTCACTGCTGCCGAAATGAAGATTCATCCTCAACTTTCACTTTCCTCACAGTAAAACAATACACTTGACTTAATAAACCTATAATTTGATATCGGACAATAACTCAATATTACTGTTGATGATGAACAGCCAGTGCTTCATTTTTAATGTGTTTGTTTATCCAGAAAGATATTACAAAAGGCGGCACCCTCATCAGATTAGAAAAGTCCTACCAGCAGACAAGCAGAGTTTTGTAGAAGATGAAGACTGCCCCCTGTCGACTCTATAGCTTTATCAAAATGGTTGAAGAATGTTTTAGTCAATATTTCAAACTGTACCCTTCACTTAAAGGGGACCTATCATGCTATATTTAAATAATATATAAGGTATATATATAAGGTATATTAATACGTTTTAATTTTCAAAATACGAAACAGATCATGCATTTTAGCCATGCCTCATTTTGCCTCACTCCAGCTCTGTCTTTGCAAGGTCTGATTCAGCTGACCACGCCCCCATGCGGAAGAGGGGGGCGTGACACGGCCCCGGCACGAGCGTCATGTTATCATGCTTGCTGTGATTACGAGTGGAGAGTCAACATGGCCCAACCTCTCATTCCCCTGATTGGTGGAGAGTTGACCAATCAGGCGGAGTGCACCTACATTACGTCAAAAAGGTGCAAATAAAAAATCCACCCGTATCAAATCCGTTGCAGCCCCATTTTTAGAGATTTGGGTATGGAGGAAAAGAGAGAGGGTTGTGTTTTCTGACACTTTGTGAGTTCCCTGGAACACCGGGGACACATATGTATGTATAAAAGACATCACAAAGTGCATTTTGCATGATAGGTCCCCTTTAAGCATCTTTTGTTAACTTTATTTAAAGGGGCCCTATTATTGTTTTGGGTTTTTTTTACCTTTCCTGAAGGCTTGTCATACTGTATATGTTTTTGTGCATGTAAATGGTCTGCAAAGGATACAATCCCAAAGTTCCCTCCAGAGGGAGTTTCTCTCTTAAAAATCTGCCTGAAAAACCCCAATTGGACTCTAATTCTGTAACATAGTGACATCACTATGTAACACTTGCGTTTCTATTGGCTAGGGTTTCAACACATTGTACGTCGCTGGGTGCACAGCAGAGCCGACCTGCTAACCAATCAGAGCAGAATGTTGTTTTTAAATGTGCTATAGGAATAAAGTTGGATTGGATTGAATCAGAGCAGACTGGGCTCTGGTTTCAGACATAGGCTGAAAAGAGGTGCTGCAGCACAGGCAGTATGAGAAAAGTAAAGACCTGTCACAATAGAAACACAAAATACAAATATGAACCTTAAATGTGCATAATATGTCGTCTTTAGCACTAATTGACTGACTTATTCCCTACTACTCCCTTCCCTGTTGCATTTGCAGTATCAGCGTGATACATTTAGTTTATTTTGCCAAGTATTCCGCATCATCACACCAGCAACTTCAGAAAAGTCTTAAAAACTCTCCCTTTGGGGATAATTAAATGAGCATGTCAAAAGCTATTCAGTACTTACTATTACTGAAAAACACTCTAAATTAGGAGTGCTGTTAGTCAATGACCTTGTCAGAGTCAACTGGTTCTGCAGTTGTTGAGCAAGTCCCTGAGCAACACGCTGCAACAGGTACACAAACACTGCCACACACACACAGAGCTGGCAAACTCCAAAATAACTGTACTCTGAGACAGAATAATCCTCTGATAGCTTACCCTCCATAAGCTCCGAATGTGAAACTCCTTTTCCTCTGAGACATCTTGCTCTATGGATGATGAGGCTTCCCAGGTGAGAGCAGGATATCAGTGCAGGGCACAACCCGAGGCTACAGAATAACAGCCATACCTGTTTCTATCTCTGCTCCTTTCTCTATGCTCCTCTCCTCTCTTTCTACACCTCTAACTCTTTCTCCTCCCTCCTTGTCTCAGCCCTCATCAAGTGTGTGTGTGTTGTCTGAGAGTATTTTGTGTGTGTACACAGCCCGGCCCTCCCTCTCTTGTGTCTCCTCTTTGCTCTCTGGATAAGTAGCTGCTATCTCCAGATTAAGAGAAAGGTACGTCCGACTGTCCTGTTGTCCTGGAAACAAACAGGACTGTTTCTCAGGCTCTATCTGGCAAATCCTGTTTCTCATTTCCAGCTGGAAGAGGGCACAACAATACTTACATTTAGTATAATGTCCAATGAGGGCAACTTCCCTCTGCTGATCAACAATGACAAGTGATTCTCATGATGTGACACACAAGGGGCTCTTGTCTCCAGGGCGGTTAAAGACCTTAAAAAGACGTGAAGGTTCAGGACAGACAGGATTTCTATATTGATAAATACCTTTGTTGACAGAGCTATATTTAAGGGGGTGCACCTAAATACCGAACTTACATTTTACCATTGATTGTTCTGCCAATTATTTCTCAGTTAACAATGTTGTCCAATGAAAGCCAACATTGGTGAAATGGTCCGTTATCATTTCAAACAGCCCAAGGTGACATGAAATGGGTTGTTTAATTTTACATTATTAAACTCAAATGTACAAAGTTTACTGTATATTACATATACTTTATTAATGTAGGTAATCAGTTGCCAATAACTTTGATATCAAGGTAATAAATATGTAGAAAAACTGCCAAGAGGAAACTGTGACGAAACTCAAAGGGGACCTATTTTTGCATATTTGCAATTTGCGCCGCTACTGTGACATGTTTACATGCTTTAATGTTCAAAGACTCCCCAAAAGATAATTGCTCTGATTGGTTAGCTGGCTGGCTCTGTTGTGATTGGTTAACCACTTGAGATGCACTACCCCTTAGCCTATAATGTGTTGGAGCGCTAGACAGCTAGTCAATAGAAGCGCGTGTAACATGGTGAACGCAATAAGTTACAGAAATCAAACAAAGGACGACAGTTGAGGTGTTTCCGGGGGGGCGGGGGGTCATGTTTTTTTTTTACAGTGCAAATACACTAAATATATGGTTTAAAATAACCATATTGTACTATCAACTAATTTCTTCTTTTTTTTCCTGGTACATTACACACTTGACTTAAAAATGATATTCCAAAAAGTAAAACTTTAGAAATGGAAGCTTTAAAGCTTCCTGAGAACAATTATGTCAAGTGTTACAGGTTTTAAGGTTAGTGGGTGCAAATAAATACGAGACTCACTTCATTAGCGCAATATAAAGCAATATAAAAATCACACACATTTGAGTAATTACCTGGGTCACATCTGAGATTACAACTGTATTTTACTGAAGTGGTTTTTGACTATAAGAGGGTGAACCAAATTATCTGATTTACTCAAGTCTTTTATTTTTTTACCCGACCTATTTAATGCGGTAGGTTTTTATAAGACCACACTCCATGTTAAGTACTAGAAATCAGCTTGATTTCTCTTGAACTTCATTAGTCGATCAAAAGGAGAGAATTGTGAAAGGGTCACCTGCATCAGAGTGAGTGGAAAGTGATATCTCTATCAATCTGCTTGCAGAGCACATCTGCTTATAGTCAAACAAGAGCGGCTCTGACACCTCCTTCTCGTCTTTCCTCTAAATCACCTCTATCTCCGGCCCCTTCCTTACTTGAGTAAATTATTTTGTTTTCTGCCATGATGAGATAGTATATCCTCCACTGAGCAGTCGGGTTCAAGTGCATTAATTGTCCTTTTGTCCCCTTAAGCATCAGTGCTAATGTTGGAGCACCCTGATGACTCCACTGTCGACCTTTTGTGATTCTATTAGGTTTGACTGGACTCTGGCCAGCCGGGCTGTAAATCACATCAGAAGCTTAGAGGAGAGGACAAAGGAATGTGACATGAATATACAAAGTGTCCGACCAATGTCCTTCAGCTCCTTCATTGATTGATATTGATACATGTTATGGGCTTAGATATGTCTCATAATTATTTGTGTGAACAGAAAAATAATTTGTGTGTAAATATGTGATTTGTAAATGTAAAACACCATCCACAAATGCATTTAAAAGATTTGCAAACTCACAAATACATTTGCAAATGTAAAACGGATCTGCAAATACGCTAAATATTTTTACAAATAAAAAAAATATCTTTGAATATCTCTTTAACATTTACAACTTTCGATCAGGCATTTGTGAATCCATTTTGTATTTGTCGACCAAAAATGTGCTTGCGGATCTCACATTTCTGCTCGTGGATCGTCTTTTTACACACACACGGAGTTTTGAGACAAACTTTCCGCCGGTCTCGGCTAAAATCTACTCGTGTCGCTCGGTTATTTTCGGAAACCACGTGATGGCCAGCTGATGACGACATTTCCGCATGATTTCAAACTAAGAGCATGATGGTTTGTTTAATGCGCTGTTTTTTTAATGAACAGCGGAACGTTAGATGCATTCTTTATCACCATCATCATCATCATGTTATAGTGATACAGTTATTTTGTGTTAGTTTATTGGTTCAACTTTCTTCATTGTTTTTTGTGTATTCAGTCAAAGTTACAAGGCACTTCACATCTTATTAATCGGCCTAGTTTTACCTTACCAGTGCAGTGGTAAGGTAATCTGTAGAAAAGCACCGTATTTAGGTCAGCCTTCATAGTAAGGCTACATTAAATATTATAATATTCATCGTGTCCTTTCTACTGTATATGCATATATTCCTGTCTATTGCTTTTATTTGTATTTTATGTTATTATGTTTATACTTGTTTCCACACATTTAACAATTTGGGATGAATGAAGTATCTATCTATCTATCTATATATCTATATATATATCCATCTATTTAGATAGATAGATAGATAGATAGATAGATAGATAGATAGATAGATAGATAGATAGATAGATAGATAGATAGATAGATAGATACTTCATTCATCCCAAATTGTGAAATGTGTGGAAACAAGTATAAACATAATAACATAAAATACAAATAAAAGCAATAGACAGGAATATATGCATATACAGTAGAAAGGACACGATGAATATTATAACATTTAATGTAGCCTTACTATGAAGGCTGACCTAAATACGGTGCTTTTCCACAGATTACCTTACCACTGCACTGGTAAGGTAAAACTAGGCCGATTAATAAGATGTGAAGTGCCTTGTAACTTTGACCCGCTTGACTGAATACACAAAAAACAATGAAGAGTTATCTCTGGGCTGCCAGCTGCTTCCCCCGGGACCCGAAAGTGGCGTAGCCTTTACTTCAACATCAATGCATACGAATGTGCTCGATATATGCTGTATTGAACCAATAAACTAACACAAACTAACTGTATCACTATAACATGATGATGATGGTGATAAAGAATGCATCTAACGTTCCACTGTTCATTATAATACAAAAACAGAGCATTAAACAAACCATCATGCTCTTACTTTGAAATCATGCGGAAATGTCGTCATCAGCAGGCCATCACTTGGTTTCCGATCTCAGATCTTTTTTACATTTGCAAATTTATTTGTGAGTTTGCAAATCTTTTAAAAATGCATTTGTGGATGGTGTTTTACATTTACAAATTACATATTTACACACAAATTATTTTCTGTTCACACAAATAATTATGAGACATATCTATGCCCATACATGTTGACCTGCTTGATGCTTGACTTATGCCTTTTGTGTATATCAAGTAAAAACAATCAATATTCTTTTGTGAACATGGACATTAATAGCTGGTTTGGGACCAACAATTTTATTTTAAGATGAAGAGACAGGAGCTCATAAAAAGAGAATTTAGAGGAGGGGGCATAGTGGATGAAGTGATATATTTGGGTTATGTCATCAAGTCTAATGTCAAATCTATTTATATCAAATGCAATGCTTAGCACTCCCTTAGGAAATGTTTGTTTTGAAGCGGGGGCATTAGGACGGTTTGTCAAATAAATCTTTCCCTTATTTATTTCGCTTTTTTGCTTATGATGGTCATTGCATCTGCCGATGTATTGTACCAGAAAAGTATTCCATTGTTCTTTCATGATATAGTCCACTGGAAAGAATTAGCCTCTTCCTCCAGTCAGATCAATTTTTTATTTAGAGCAAAGTGGGCACAAATGGCTGCTCCTCCTTTCCTGTCAGCCATCCCCGGCTCCTCTGATAATGACACAGAAATGCCATGTCTCAAACTGAATGATTCTCCAGAGCCAGACTTCTGCTGACAAACTTGTTATTGTCGCTACAGTAATGTACTTTCAGGAGCTCCATTCACTCTTGCTTTTCCCTTGCGTCCCTCAAAAGATGTCATTGCCAGAGAAAAAAAAAGCTATTTACCCAGAGTGATTTGTGTGAGACAGGTGAAAGGGAAAGGGTATTTTGGTGTAATTAGTCTGAGTCTGAGGGTTATATTCAGGAGACATGGCAGATTTTCTGGAGTGTTCTTCCAAAGCAGGTCAGCCTTGACTTTGAGGACTTGACTGGCAATGGGAGGACAGAGGCAGCAATGAGAGGCTGCCCTATGAGAGGGGGGGGGGGGGGGGTCCAATCAACTGAGACGGTTGTCCCAGTGATAGATAAATACTTTACTGACCATCATCTCCAGAACAAGAGACAGAAGTACATACATCCATACTTTTGTGTTGATTGTTTCTTGATTTTTAAATGTTTTCTGATTGTGTTCACCTGTTGTCCTTGTGTTCCTGCTTGCCCTCCCCAGCTGTGTCTTGTCTTTGTGATTTTTCTTGTGTTGTTCACTCTGTTTGGTCCCCATGTCTTGTCTGCCTGTTTTGCATTCCCCTCGGTTGCCCTCCCGTGTCTCCTAAGTCTTCCCTGTTTGTTTCTAGTTGTATCTCTCACAGGCTCCGCCCTCTACTGGACTCTATTGGCTGCGGCCAATAATCTCGGCGTGTTGGGTGTCTCCCTGATTACCCCTCAGGCAGACGCCCCCGCCCTCCCGCCTCAGGACGGGAGCGATTATCCGGACCGCTGCATTGGTCAGATGAATAATCTGATCCATGGAGTGGCCGCCGCAGCGGGGCGGGTGATGTCCTTGGCCACAGTGGCGTCGCGTCACGTGTGGCTAGGACTCACCGCCCTATCCAAGAAGGACTGAGAGGATCTCCTTGGAGCCCCCCGTGTCCACGTGTCCCGCCTCCTCCCTGTATAATGCACAGATCACCACGTTTTCTAATAAAAATGAGGTTGATCTGTATCCAAGTCTAAGTGTCATTTGTTTCCGCAATGCTACACTTACACATAATGTTGACCGAACAAATTCCCCACTCGCTGCCCCAGTTGTAGCTCCTGTAAAGGAGGTAGCTAGTGGGCATGCGGAGGTGGTGAAGCAGGTCTGGGCCCAGTTCGGGAGAGCAGAGGTGGACCTGTTCGCCAGCCGGCGCAACAGCCACGGTGCCCTGTGGTTCTCCATGGCTCCGAGCGACAACCCGCCCTTGGGGGTGGACGCGTTCGCACACGAGCCATGGCCAAGAAAGCTGCTCTACGCCTTTCCACCACTCCGTGTCATTCTCCCTCTCCTGGAGAGAGTGAGACGAAAACGTCTGTCAGTCATCCTAGTGGCTCCGGACCGCGTCGGGGCGCCGTGGTACTCAGAGATGACACAGATGAAGGTGGGCCAGCCCTGGGCGATTCCCCAGTTCTGGGGGGCGATGTCTCAAGAGGCAGGTGCAATCGGGGCGTTACCCACTCTGGGCCAACCTCTCCAGGCTTGGCTCCTGAGAGGTACAGGCTGAGACAGGGTGGATTGTCTGACAGAGTTATTCAGTCTATCCAGTCAGCTAGAGCGGGATCCACCACAGCCTGTTACAGGCCAAAGTGGCTGGGATTCCAGCGATGGTGTGAGGAGCGGAGAATAGAGCCCCTATCTTGTGAGTTGGGCTCTATTTTATCCTTCTTACAGGTGCACAGTGAGCCCATACAGGGCTGGGGACTCTCTCCGTCTGCCTATGGGCGGAGGGGGGGAGCCCTCAGCACTGTTTTCCGAGGGAGGGAGTTGCAGTAGTCTAGGCGTGAGATGACGAGAGCCTGGACCAGAAGCTGCGTCGCTTTCTGGGTCAGGAGGGGACGTATCCTCCTGATGTTGTAAAGCAGGGGTGGGGAACCTCCGGCCTCCGGGCCGTATACGGACCGCGAGACCATTTGGTACTAGGGATGCCAGAAACTGACCATGATCAAATTCGAAAATCGGACAGCCCTGGCGAATATTAATCGATTATTCGCCGCCCCTCCCCACCCCCCCCCCCGCGGGAGAGAAAGAAAAAAAAAGTTCCACGAGGAACTCTCCTTTGAACGTGCCGCTTTGTTCATCTTTAGTTGTGTTGTTCTCACTGTTCTGTATATGCCAATAAATCAATCGCACGTGTGACGGAGAGGGGGGGGGGGGGGGGGGGGCGGAGTCGGTGTGTAGCAGGCAGCAGCAGTCTGCACTCTGCACTCTGCGCTGCTGGCTTCCTCCAAGTTTACAGTAAAACAAACTAGTGGTGTGACCAATGGCCATTTACAATTATTAATACTATTACTATTATTAGCATTAGTCTATATTTTGGTTGAAACTAAGCCAGGAAAAAAAGAAAGAAAAAAAAAAATAAATAAAAATAAAATAAAATCGATTTTTAAAAATCATTTTCGATTATGGAGACTGTAACGAATATTCGAATAATCGAATAATCGCTGGCATCCCTATTTGGTACGGCCCTCGAGGTAATTTATAAACACACGCAAAAAAGAAAAAAATTAAAGACATCTTGACCGCAAAAGAATTAAACAAGCGAGTGCCTGTTTTTCCTGGCCAAGGTCAGGGTCCTTGAACACAACACGAGCCTAACGTGTCATCACGTGGTATATGTCTCATCTGACAGGGGTGTAGTGCTGACGGAGAGCACCAGAACGCCGCTCCGGCACTCCAAAAATGTCAGTACCCATAAGGAGCCGCACACATGCTGCAGTTTTTGCGTGGCTGTGTTTTTAGTTGAAAGCCCAGTGGCGATCTGTTCATCTGTCATACTGATCATACAGTCAATAACTTTGTTGTTATTAGCATCTGGTTAGCTAGCTATGATAACGAATATAAGAAGCTTTTTCTACAACCAGTGAGGTAAAGGCACATCTTTATATGATCATTATAGTTATAAAAAAATAATAGAATAAAGTAAACGGGTATAAAATACTATATGACAGTAAAAAAAGTTGTTATTAATAAACAAGAATACAGTTTGAAAGGGGAGTGATTTGTAAAATATCCATAAAGAAAAATAAAATCTGCTTACAGTTCTGTTTCATAGGATGTTGAGAGATGTATCCAAGATCTCCTAATGTTGCTCTCAAAGTGCACCAGATTGATGCTTTTAACTTCAACATTTAAAAAAATCTTCCAGGGGGAGCATGCCCCCCGGACCCCCCTAGAGGAGGTTAGGTCCCCCCCCCCCACTTAAATCATGTTCACATGGATAGAAAACGAAATACATTTGCACACATCTTGTGTCCATATCTTTCTGTTTTGGTGGTCATGCCGCAACTGTGCACGTACATGCATGCGCGAGTCATGGTAAGATATCTGGATTAAGAGGTTGCTTTTTCTTTGCACAGCATGAATGAAATGTGAAATGAATGGGCTGTGATTTTAGTATTTTTAAGCAGAGGTCAATAATTTGTACGGCCCTCGGAGGATGTTGAACAAATTGAAATGGCCCTTGAGAGGTAAAAGGTTCCCCACTGCAGCAGCGGGTTGTTGCAGCGAAGGACAGTTTGTTATCTAGGGTCACACCCAGATTCCTTGCAGCCTGAGTCGGGGAAACAACAGAGGGGCCGATGTTGATTGTTAGGTCAAGAGTGGGACAATCTTTTCCAGGAAGAAAAAGCAGTTCAGTCTTGTCAAGGTTGAGGTGGCGAGCAGATATCCACTGAGAGATGTCAGCTGGACAAGCAGAGATGCGTGCGACGACCTGGGTTTCAGAACGGGGAAAAGACAGAATGAATTGAGTGTCGTCAGCGTAGCAATGGTATGAAGAACCATGCGGGCTAATGACAGATCCGAGCGAGTTTGTGTACAGAGAGAAGAGGAGGGGACCGAGGACAGAGCCCTGAGGGACCCCTGTAGATAATTGACAAGGGTCGGACTCTGACCCTCTCCAAGTTACCCTCTAGGTGCGGTCTTTGAGGTAGGAGGTGAGGAGGGAAAGTGTAGAGCCTGAAACTCCATGTTCTTGGAGAGTGCGAAGGAGGATCTGATGGTTCACCGTGTCGAATGCAGCAGACAGGTCCAAAAGGATGATGACAGAGGAGAGGGAGGCTGCTTTAGCCGTGTTCAGTTCCTCAGAGACAGCAAGGAGAGCAGTTTCTGTTGAGTGACCTGCCTTGAAACCAGACTGGTGCGGATCAAGAAGGTTGTTCTGATGGAGATAACAGGAGAGTTGTTTAAAGACAGCGCGTTCAAGTGTTTTAGACAGGAATGGGAGGAGAGAGACAGGCCTGTAGTTTATAACATCAGACGGGTTGAGAGTGGGTTTCTTTAGGAGAGGCTTTACTTTTGCCTCCTTGAGACTGTTTGGAAAGTGACCAGAGGTTAGAGAAGTATTGATGAAATGGGTGAGAAACGGTAGAATATCAGGAGCGATAGTCTGAAGGAGGTTTGAGGGGATAGGGTCCAGAGGACAGGTGGTAGGACGGGCAGAGGTAATGAGGGTAAGAACCTCACTTGGAGAGAGAGGGGAAAAGGAGGTTAGTGTGTGGGTGAACGGTGGGACTGGTGACCCAGTGGTGAGTAATGGTGAGTCGGAAAAAGAAGAGAAATCATCAACCTTTTTTTCAAAGTAGTTAACAAAGTCGCTTGGAAGAAGGGAGGAGGGGGAAGGGGCTTGGGGGGTCGAGGAGGGTGGAGAAGATAGAAAATAGTGTTTTGGGATTGGAATAGGAAGAATGGATCTTATCTTGAAAGAAAGTGCTTTTTGCCTGAGAGATCGAAGATGAGAAAGAGGAGAGGAGATTGATAGGTTAGGAGGTTGTCAGGGTGTTTGGATTTCCACCATTTCCGCTCAGCTGCCCGAAGGATGGTTCTATTAGCACGCAGTGCGTCATTTAGCCAGGGAGCAGGAGGGGACTGACGAGCCTGCCGAGATGTGAGAGGACAGAGAGAGTCCAGAGAGGATGAAAGAGTAGAGAGGAGAGTTTCTGCAGCAGAGTTTGGAGGCAGGAGTTGGAACGAGTCAGACGAAGGGAGGGCTGAGAGCACCGATGAGGTAAGAGTAGAGGGGGAGAGGGAACGAAGGTTACGGCGGACAGGTGCAGAATTAGAAGAGATTAGTTTGTTATGTTTGGAAAGGGGTAGAGAGAATGAAATGAAAAAGTGATCCGAGGTGTGAAGCGGGTTTACAGAGAGGTTAGAAGTAGTGCAGTTCCTTGAGAATATGAGATCAAGGACATTGCCAGCTTTATGAGTTGGTGGGGATGGAGACAGTGAGAAAGCAAAGGCGGTTAAAAAATTATTCAATATCTTCTTGTCTGGAGGTTGAAGTCTCCGAGAAGTACAGTGGGAGGGCCAGTTTCAGGGATGTGTGAGAGGAGATTATCTAATTCCTCCAAGAAGTCTCCCAAGGCGCCTGGTGGACGGTAGAGAACAACAATGGTTAATTGTATAGGATGGGTTACTGTGACGGCATGGAATTCAAAGGTGGAAGGAGTGAAGTTAGGTAGTTGGTAGAGGGAAAAGCTCCATTTGGGAGAGAGCAGGAGACCAGTGCCACCTCCTCTGCCAGTGGGTCTGGGTGTATGGGTGAAGGAATATGCTGTGGAGAGAGCTGCTGGGGTGGATGTGTTGGATGGAGTAATCCAGGTCTCAGTGAGAGCAAGGAAATCCAGAGACTGCAGGGAAGCGTAGCCAGAAATGAAGTCAGCCTTAGGAACAGCTGACTGGCAGTTCCACAGGCCACCTGTAACTAGATGTTGGATCTCAGTGGAGCATGTGGGATAGACGAGAGCAGGCCGGTTATAACGATTAGGAGATGCACGGGGCCAGTAATAATTGCGAGAGGACACATGAACAGGAATGGAGTATATACACATGTTTTAGCATGAGGGGATAAAAACACCAGCGATACTTAGCTCAGTCAAAGTAGGATTTGCCTCCTCTTTGCCTCCCTCGTGACTCCCGCAGGACTCTATTGTCTTTGTCAGTCTTAGAGACTCCCGCAGGACTCTATTGTCTTTGTCAGTCTTAGAGACTCCCGCAGGACTCTATTGTCTTTGTCAGTCTTCATCTGTCTGACGCTCCAGGAAAGTGCTGCCTAAAATGGACACCAGTCCTGATTGCTGAGTTGTCACAGCTGTGGGGCCACGCCCCTTTAATTAGTTACTCTCTGCAGCTGATGGGCAGCAATAGGAAATTGAAACTGGATTACTCCTGAGTTCTTAATGAAACTTTAAGTTTACAATTACATTAAACCCTAGCTAATAAAGTTATGACGTTAACCCTTAATACAGTTACCCCTAGTCAATAAAGCCCTTAGTATTCTACAAATGTTTAAATCAAAGTAAACCCTAACAACCAGTTAGTTCTGTTTTAAGGTTTCTGTAAAAATAATTGTCCCAAATTTCTGCCTGAAAATACTTTAGCGGTTTTGAGATTAAAATCACAATTTCAATCAGATCAACTACAGAAACATGTATACAGAGCACACTGAAACAGAGAAGTCTAAAAAACAAAATGTTACTCACACAGTTCTAGAAGTCAGCAGCAGTATCCTATCTTAAGTCGAGTTGCACACTGACATTTTACTGCTCAGAGTGAGAATTAAATACAGTTTCTGGGGGGGAGTGGCCTCAGATCAGAGCTGATGGGCGTCAATTGAAACTGGATTACTCCTGAGTTCTTAATGAAACTTTAAGTTTACAATTACATTAAACCCTAGCTAATAAAGTTACGAGGTTAACCCTTAATACAGTTACCCCTAGTCAATAAAGCCCTTAGTATTCTACAAATGTTTAAATCAAAGTTTAAACATCTCTGTACCTGCTACATATGTCTGTCCTAATCTGAATAAACAGTAGCTGATACACTTCTTGTCGAGCACAAACACATAGCAGCCGTCCAAACATCCACACCCTCCTCAGGTGAGAATACTTTAGGATGTAATAGCTTCTCTTACGTGTGTCTTCAGTCAGCACTAAGGAGCAATAACACACTAACAGTACACTTCCTCCCCTGTGGGAACAGAAAAGCAGGAAACATTAAATATTTACCAGCTGTGCACACAACTACACCTCTGACAAGATTGCATGGACACCAAGCCTTGCCTCTGTGACCCGAAATGCCCACAGTCATTTTGTTTATTTCAGTTTTGTCGATGTTACTTTAGGCTAAATTGCACTTTTACTTTACCTCAAACAGCACCATTATTCTAAAGCCTGACAAGCAGCCAGCAACACAAAACCATCAGTAGTAAATCCAATCCAAAAGTAATGACTTCAATTGTTTTTTAAAGACCATTAAAAAGCTACCTTCTCCCTATAAAGCTTAGAATCAACATGCTCACTGTATTCAGGGATTGATGTAAGAATGGCAAACAGGAAAGAGGTGTGGAAAAAGGAAGGGGAAAGATTAATGAAGTCGGCTTGGAGCAACACCACCCCTCGCTGTTAGCCAGGAGAACTACTTTTTGTATATCCTCTCGTGCTGCTGAGCATCTCGGGGGTTGTTTGAGAGCTCCGTTTGAAACAGACAACTTTGAATTTTAAGCAGATAGACTCTGTTGCTGAAAGGCAGGGGAGTCTAACGCCTATGATGAGCACAGCGAGAGAGAAAAAGAGAGCAGCTGAGGCAAAGAGACACCAGCTCACGAACAAAGCATTAGGATTTTATCTCCTTTTATCGCCATGACACTGTCCATTAATCCATTTCAGTCTGTGGACATGTTAGTGGTCGGTACAGTCACACATTTAGAGCAGAAACTCTGCAGAGCCAGCCACTGTTCCGTAACCAAATGCAACAAATGAGATTCTCCCTCTCTGCCACAAATTGCAGGAGCTAAATTCATCGGGGGGGGTGCTGACATTGAATAACTGGCTCATCAAAGACAGACAGATTCCAGCAGGAACCCGGAGAATATTCTTGTCCTTCATCATACGGCTCTTCTAGATCTGATTGTCATGAATTACACAACTCCACTCCAGGCCACGGATAACAAGGAAGGGAGGTGGGGGCGTTGCATGGAAATTGGGGAGATGGAGAGAAAAAAGAAAGAGGGTGTCTGAGACTGGCGACAGGGGTGTGGATATATATAGCACTATTAGGCGTTACAGGATCCAGCCGCCTGCTTTTAATTTATGTACAACCCGTTTACATTCACAAGCATGTTGGAGAAGAGACTTGGAAGGGAAATGAAGACACAAATCAAACCAACAGAGTGGGAGATTCAGTGAATGTTCCCTAGAGCCATGTAGAGCGAGGGCGCAGCAATTTACAGCACCGCCACACTCGCACACAAACCCGCCAAAAGACCCCAGCAGGACGCCTAACTCATCCTCCGGGGCACGAGAGCAGAAGGCCATTAGAATAAATAAAAGAGATGCGGAGAGCAGAAGAGGGCCGAGGGAGAGAAAAAAAACAAGCTTATTTTTCATGTAGGCCTAACTATCAAAGTCAAGCAGGAGGAGAGGAAAGCCCCGCGGGCCACATCCTTGGATTAATGACTTTGCAGAGAGAGGAGCCACACAGACTCAGTTAGGGGCCGACTTTGATTCATACACATGAGAGGGCTCGACAGGGACTGAGATAAGGGAGGGAGAGATTTATAATCATGCAGCTTCATCAAAATAATCACTCATTCAGACCTCAGGGCCTGTCCACTGTTTACAACCTCAACTTGACATGGACTGGCTTTTTGGAGTCCTCAGATTTTAAAGTGCGCACACCTTTAGACATCTCACCAGAAGCATCTGCTTACAGATACATGAGATGTGGCTGAGAACTTTATGAGGATGGTTAATCATGAACCCAGGTGTTTGGAGTGTTGTTTAGACAAAAGGAAACTATATGATGACATATTTATGACATTTATTGGGAGAATATGATGCCCAAATGTGTGGACAGTGGATGTGGTCTCTCTTCTTTTATTGGAGTCAGTTGGAAAAGGATGTCTTTGTGGGCCAGTATAGGGAGGAGGAGGGGTTTACAACAGCACAAAATCACTCCTAAATCACTTCGTGTGTGTACATTTTTATGAAAGCTTTGAGAGACTTTTCTATCTGATTTAGGAGTACACAAACCTGGCACAAAATACTATCTATCTATTGAATTTAAAAAGTAATGCCTAAACATAATTAATCTACTGTTTGCTTTTCAAAATCATATTTCCTTTATGTTTTTTACATGTGTGTTCTTTCATTGTTGTTGTTTAGTATTGAATTTAAGCTATTGTTTTTTTGCTCATCTGGGGTTTTCTGTTAAATTGGGATTTCTTATATTATTTCGGTGGAGGATCCAGAAAAAGCCCAGTGCGTTTGTGCATTTTTTAATTAAATAAACAAAGAAATCACTAATACAATACAATACTTATTTCATAACGAAAAAGTTCAACAGGAATTAGGTTTTTGAAATTTTTGGGGGGGATTTAATAAAATGAAAGTTAATACCAACATAAAAGTGTAGCAGCACTTACTTGGCAACAATTGCATTTATTTGGATGTTGTACTCTTTTTGTCTGTGCTCAAGAGATGAGGAGACAGGTCAAATTATAAAAGGGACAAATTACAATAGAAATCCAATTATCATCTCAATTTGTAGAATGTGTTAAGGCTGAGAGCTGAAGTCATTGCCTGTTTGACAAGAAGCCGTCTCACATGGAGCTGAGTGGACACTGCTGTCTCCCAGCAACACAGAACCCATATGAAGCTGAACTGCTTTCAGCACCATGGACAGCAGCCATCTCAGAAACATCAAAAAAAAAGGATTTTCTCAATCCCCTTGACCACTAACGGAATCTATGGCAGGGAGCAGAATTGGTCAAACCTTGCTGAACCTAATCAAGATATTGGAGTACTGACATGTTACACAAAACAGTTTTTCTTTATTTCGGTCAGACAACTCACGTTTATGTAATGTGTTTATTAGAAGCAACATATAGTTTGAGTTTGGCTCCTAGGCTCGGGCCTCATCACTCCACAAATGTAGCTAGAACATTAAGTGATGATTAAATAACTATCGCCCCCAAACCTACAGGTGGAAGCTGGGGGTGGTGGGGGGGCAGGCGAGCCGCAGCAACCTGGAAGCAGCAGCGAGGCAGAGGCAGGCCGATCTGGCAGCTTAAATAGAGCGGCAGATTTAAGAGATTGTTTTGGTTTGTTGCAAGTTACGTGTAAATGTATAATTGGTGATCGAGTTGACTGCCTGAACTAGCTCGCATGCAGGTTTCGCCCTGTTTCATGAAATGCTAAAGCCACAATAAATGAATAATTTTGTTTGGAAAAAATCCCGGATTATTTAGCGTTCTTGATTTAGTTTTCATATATACGACAATTTCAGAAAGATTATTGCTTCATTTTGTTTTGCAGAAGGGATGCAAAAACAGGCATGAAAATATCTTATTTAATCCATATTAGATAAACTTGAATTCCAAGTAAACATCAGTTATCTACAATGCCAAATTAGCATTCACTGGAAGTTTTGTTTGTTGCCAACTGATGGATGTAGGTTAAATACTGTATACTCTATTCCATTATTTAGCTCAGTTTTTAGTATCCACTAATCCCTTAGGGAAATATCGGGCTGTTTAGCTGCTAAATGCTCCACTATGTTTTGCTAGTTGCTTAATGTGTCTGGCATTTGTGCATGCATTTGTTTTACTGGGCCGCCATAAATAGATCAGTCATAACGCATTCACACCCATGCTCTTTAAAATGCAGATATGCATGCATGAACATGTTAAATGCGCACACTTTTTCAGTATTTCCACAACCCTGAGATATGCCTGAGTGATACTGTTACTGCTTGGTGGAAAAGAGTCAGTGTTCAGTAGGGGTGTAACGGTATCCGTATTCGTCCCGAACCGTCACGGTTCGAACGTCACGGTTCGAACGTCACGGTTCGACGTCACGGTTCGGCACATGCAGTCACACGACGAATACGCCTTTTTTATGAAGGGAAAAAAGTCTGTCACTCAGGGCAGTATCCATTACACTATATATAATCCAGGGGGCGGTATTGCGCCTAAAAGCTGTTTGCCAGCCGCCCTTAAACAACAAATGAAGAACAAGAAGAAAACACAACAAAATACGGTGGCCCTGAAGTGCAAAACACCACAGCATTTCACAAAACGCTGCAGCATTTCAGAAAACACCACAGCATTTCACAAAACACAACAGCATTTCAGAAACACCACAGCATTTCAGAAAACACCACAGCATTTCAGAAAACACCACAGCATTTCACAAAACGCCACAGCATTTCAGAAAACACCACAGCATTTCACAAAACGCCGCAGCATTTCAGAAAACGCCGCAGCATTTCACAAAACGCCGCAGCATTTCAGAAAACGCCGCAGCATTTCACAAAACGCCGCAGCATTTCAGAAAACACAACAGCATTTCAGAAAACGTCGCAGCATTTCACAAAACGCCGCAGCATTTCACAAAACGCCGCAGCATTTCACAAAACGCCGCAGCATTTCACAAAACACCGCAGCATTTCAGAAACACCACAGCATTTCGAAAACACCACAGCATTTCACATTGGACTGAAAGGGTATTCCTTTAGGGAAACACTTCTTGTTTGTGATTGGACAGAGCCAGCCAGAGAAGCACTGCTGTGATTGGTTGTTTTTGCTGCCAGTCAAGAAATTACGCTTCGTGATTGGTCACCACCCGACAGCGCAATATGTCCCAACACATCAGCCATTAGCTGTTAGAACACACTCAGAGCTCACAGCTCCTCATATCTGTTCAGAAACTGACAAAGTTAAACATGTACAAAAACAGACTGTCTATGTCATGGCGAATACAGTCGCCGCTTTATTTATGTCTGTATGACGTTGTTGTGAGTGTGGACGGAGCAGCTACAGGTTAGTTTAGCCTGATCGATCCGATTCCGATAGGATTTACTGCATTTTATTTTCTGCAAACAAGACGGCAGGTGAAAAGCTTTTAAAATGCGTGTTTTCTGAATGGAATCGGATCGATCAGGCTAAACTAACCTGTAGCTGCTCCCTCCACACTCACAACAACGTCATACAGACAAAAAAAAAGTAGCGACTGTATTCGCCATGACATAGACAGTCTGTGTTTTCTACTTGTTTAACTTTTGTCCAGTTTCTGAACAGATATGAGGAGCTGTGAGCTCTGAGTGTGTGCTAACAGCTAACAGCTGATGTGTTGGGACATATTGCGCTGTCGGGTGCTGACCAATCACGAAGCGTCGTTTCTTGACTGGCAGCAAAAACAACCAATCACAGCAGTGCTTCTCTGGCTGGCTCTGTCCAATCACAAACAAGAAGTGTTCTCCCTAAAGGAATACCCTTTCCGTCCAATGTGAAATGCTGTGGTGTTTTCTGAAATGCTGTGGCGTTTTGTGAAATGCTGCGGCGTTTTGTGAAATGCTGTGGTGTTTTGTGAAATGCTGTGGTGTTTTCTGAAATGCTGTGGTGTTTTGTGAAATGCTGTTGTGTTTTCTGAAATGCTGTTGTGTTTTGTGAAATGCTGTTGTGTTTTGCACTTCAGGGCCACCGTAACAAAACGAACAAAATACAAGAAGAAGAGAAGTTAGTATGGCGATTTCAGATAACACACAGGAGCTAGAAGACCCACCTGCTTCTTTTAAATCAGCTGTGTGGGAACATTTCGGGTTCCCTGTGGACTACAACAACGATGGAGTGCGAGTGGTGGGATCGGGAAGTCGGTGTGTCGGCGTTGTTCGACAGCGGTGCGGTATGCTAATGGTAACACACGCCAAACATGCTAAATCATATCAGAAGGCATCAGCCAGATTTGCCAATCACCGGAGCCCGGCAAAAGACAACAGCAGTTCAACAGCTTATCCCCGCTGTTTTTAAGAAGCCAATAGACATGCAAGCCGACAGACTAACATAAATAACGGAAGCTATTGGCATATATATTTCATCGGCTATGCGCCCTTGAAACACTTTCTTATTATTTATTTTGTAATATTTTCAAGACATTCTTTTTAGTTTTACAGCTTGATGAAACCTTTTTGTTTGAGATCAGCCATTATAGATAATACGGCCATCTGAGTGTGTGTGGTACTGTTTGTGGTTTGTTTTTAACTGTGTAATACAGTTCATTATTCAAAATAATAGAGTTCCTTATTTTTATACTGAAACTTGCACTACTGTTCAAAATAAATAACAACAAACCTGGAATTATGCATTTGGGACTTTTTTTTGCTTTTTCTTGTTGTACCAAACCCGTACCGAACCGTGACACCCAAAACCGAGGTACGTACCGAACCGTGAATTATGTGAACCATTACACCCCTAGTGTTCAGTGTGATCTCTGTGCTCTCATCGTGCTACGCCTCTTGGCAATAGCCCTCGACTTCAGTTGCGGCATCAAAGGACAAAACCGCTCTTTTATTTGCCTTTGTTCCCACTGTGGCATTTCACAGCCCTGGTGCTGTCTAAGCCCTGCTGTGGCCCCTACCCTTTGAGGGCCCTCAGACTCTGGATGGGAATTGCTAAACTTCGCTTATGAGGAGACGACTTCCTGTGACACGCTCTCTGGGCTGACGTTTATCACCCAGAGGTTTGTAAATCAAACTCACAGGTCTCTGACAGGGTCATGTCGGATGCTGCAGAAAAATAGCACCTATAAGTAAATAATATTATGGATATCTATCAGGTTTAAAAATATAATAAAGCATCAAATGTCAGTTCTACTTTCTAATTGATTGTCAAAACAACTGAGCATTACATAACAATTTATTTAACAGAATTGGTGTTCAAATATCAAACATGAAATTGCACATCAAAGGGTTTCAGTGCACAGCCTGCATTAGAACTCTGCAGCTGCAATGCTAGCAATCATTGAATGCACACATGCTTAAGAGAGGAGATTGATTGGCAGAGGTCTAGGTCATTCTCCATTTATTAATAACATATTCAAGTCAGGGACAAAACGCCGCTCTAGCCCACCTTTCAGAGCAGGACTAAAGCAAGTTCAGGATGTCTGTAATAAATCAATGATAGATGATGGGCTACGCAAGGTCACACCAAAGACAAGGGAAGGAGAAATGCAGTATTATATTTTATTTAAATTCAACATTGCCTTGGGGAATGGGCGCCTGAATTAAAGACCAGTATTTTTAAATAAACCAGAAAGCACCAATTTTACTGAGTGTAAAATACTTCAGGCAGCGACATACATTTAGATAAATGTTAAAGCTGTATCAGCTATAGAACACACATGGTCTCTTACATTTAAGATGATCTGTGGTGATGATTGAGCAACTTAAACAAATGCTAGCATGGTTTAATTCATACGCGATTAGTATGTATTCGCTTCTGATTGGTGGGGTACCCCAGTATGAGGGGCCGTGTAGGCCAAAATTCAAACTAACCTCGCACACACACTACTGAAAACATCTGGCCTTGCACACACACTACTGAAATACTCTCACATTCACTACTGAACACCTCACACACACACACTACTGAAAACATCTGGCCTTGCACACACACACTACTGAAATACTCTCACATTCACTACTGAACACCTCGCACACATACTACTGAAAATTAACCTCACACACACTATTGAAATCCTCTCACATTCACTACTGAATACCTCACACACACACACTACTGAAAACATCTGGCCTTACACACACACACTACTGAAAACATCTGTCCTTGCACACACACAACGGAAATACTCTCACATTCACAACTGAACACCTCACACACACACACACACACAACTGAAAAATAACCTCACACACACGCAACTGAAAACATTTTACTGAAAGGTTCTCAGTAGGGAATGTGCATGTGAGGGGGATTCTTGCTGTAACGGGTCATTGTAATGAAACGAAAGTAACAAAGAACAATACTGCAGTGATACAGTAGATGGCGATAATTCTCCTCTACTCTGTTTGGAAGTCGCCATTAAATAAGAAGAATGAAACAGAAGGTCCAATTCAGCATGGATTTATAGAGAAACAGCACCGCAGCCGTAGGCTGGAGCCTGGACCGAGCAGTCTACAAACTGAACTGAGACGGTCTGGTCTATGGAGGTGTTCTTGTTTACATCACCTGGCGCAGCTCGTAAGGTGGCCTAGCAACCCGCTAGCAACATGCACAGCTGCAATAAGCTAACAAGCTAACTAAACCGAAATTGAGCCAGAAACTTTCCTTTTTTGTTTTACCATTTATTGAAGTGATTGATATTTCAGGCTGAGAGGACAATGGCCAGTTAAATATGGTTGATTACGCTGTGTACTTCTAGCCAACAGTTATGTTAGCATTAGTTAGTTAACAGTAAGTAAATATAGGAGTAACCGATGTACTCCAGCCTGATCCAAATAAGGCTGACCTACGTCCGTTGACCCGGTCTGCACGTTTTACGTTGCTTAAGGTAAGTGAACATGAAACTATTCAGCAAAACTTTCAATAATAATCTAAGGTATTTAGTTTTTTGGATAATACTTGCATACAAATCTATATGTGGTAAATTCAACAGTGGATCCAGCAAAGATTCACATTTTTGCATGATTTTAGTTATTGATTTTTTGCTGTTACTTAATTATACTTTTAATAAATTCAAGGCAAACTTAGTTACGTGTGATGGTAGCTAGTTAGTGCTCTTACCTGTGTGCCTCCTCCTCAACCAGACTGTATTAAAACTCTTAACTACCAGTTCTATCTACTTTAAACAATTAACAAGACTAATCAACTACATTTATTGATATGCCAATCTTTATTTTTGGGGCCTCTTCTTTTAAATTAAACTTTCAGACGCGAGATATTAAAATACAGTAATAGTATTGTTTATTTAAAAAAACTGAGCCACTCCTTACAGTTAACTTCATATTTATTTTTGTCTAAAGCATTTATTACACACATTTTCCCCTCATATTCACAGTGTGGATCAATTGAGACAGCGTGGTGTCCAGAGAGCTGCAGAGACTTTGGGAGAAACCTCAGTGTGACGGATGTCCTGTCTGTTGGTTTGGCTGGAGAGGACTGAGGTGGAGCGGTCTTTCTCTGGGAGGAGGACCAGGCCTGATGGAGGAGGACGTGACCTGATGGAGGACCAGGCCTGATGGAGGATGACGTGGCCTGATAGAGGAGGACCAGGCCTGATGGAGGAGGACCAGGCCTGATGAAGAAACCACCTAACTGCATCTGTGAGCCCATACTGGGCACAGCTGTCACAAACAAATGATGGTCCTGTTTGAATACACACTATTCAGTGTGCAGATCTTTGTGTTCACAATAAAAGTGTAGTTTCTTAGTGAATGTCCTGTATTGGTCTTTTATGTCATATCAGCTTTTCATTTTCTTCTGGCCCCTCGGAGAAAACGGTGAGGTAGTTGTGTCAAGAAACATCAAACATATGACATTATTGCAAAGCAAGTGTGTTATTTATGAAAGAGGTGTGTTTGTTTATTAAAAGGTCCCATGTCATGCTTTTCCGGTTATTACCCGTCCCCTTGTGTGTTATGAAGGTTTTTAAGCATGTAAACGGTCTGCATAGTCAAAAACCCTCAAAGTACACCCTGTAGCGAATAAAACTCTAACACAGAAAAGACCTCCCCAAAACGCCTCGTTGGAGATTTCTCGTTTTCTTCTTGGGTATCGCTACGTAGGGATACCCTCTGCCAGCATTTCACGAAACAAAGCTTCACAAACCTTTCAGCGATTCATGCCGGATATCTACAGCGTAGGGCACTGAAGAACGATGCTGTTCCTACTTTGTTTGGACCAGCGGGAGATTCGGGTACACAACCTGTAAGTATTCATTGTTGTTTGTGTATTTATGATGTTTAAAACAAACAAGGTATCTACCACGACTGTTTAAATGGGTAAACGTTTTTCGGGCTACTACGTTGGGATTGCGGAGAAATGCTCTCCGCAGACCCATGCTCACAGCGTTATAAACCTTTTTCTTACTCAATATCAAGCCACACTTATTGTTTTTACTTCGGCTGTGAGTGTTTGTGTGTGCTCAGGATGAGTTTCGCTTGTTCTCCTGTATCGCCGAGACACCGACACGGAAGCCTGTCTGCTCCTGCAGCAGCTCACACAGCTACGAGGAGCTGCGAGCAGCAACGAGCCTCTCAGCTTCGCGACCAATCAGAGCACACTGGGCTCACAGGGAGGGGGGGGGCAGGAGCTCCAACAAGCCGTTTAGGACAGAGAGTGAATACCGGTGAATACACATACTTTACAGAGATGCTGTATGAGAAACCAATGTGAGTTTGGAAAATTACACAGTATAAATCTATTTTAGTATACCTCAACAATGGAATTATGATCAGTAGAAATAGCCATGACATGGGATCTTTAAGCAGCTGTAGAAATAATATATTTTTTTATTTTAATGTGTTTTTTTAAATTCATCACTTTGTACTACAAAGATAATCGGATTATGAATGAACAATCTGCAGTTAATCAACATTAAAATATGTTATTGTTAAATAATATTCAACTGTTATCAGAACTTAGTGTAAATGTAGTATCATGCTGTTCGGTTGTCTCACTGCAAGAACCACTTTTACCACGTTTTTACAGACAATATGTAGAGACAAATGGTAGCAATTCTCACAAAGTAAAATAATAATCGCCTTAAATACATTGACATGTGAAAGCTGACAAAAAAATCATGTTGCTTGGTAAAATCGAAATGTAACTTTTTGCAAGGAAGGAACAGTCAACTTCCCTGATGTCAGTATTTAGTCATGTTTAATGGAATGTATATCAGTGTATTATAGTTGTTACTTTATCTATTTAAACCAGAACGTTTCTCGATTCTTTGTACAGTATGAAAGGGGTCTTTGTACCTTTCACTCCATGCTGAAGTTCACTGATGTCAGGAATCTCGGTATGTCTCTCGTGTTCAGCATCCTCTGGTCCGTCTGCATCACCTGGAAACTTTAAAAGGTCCCATGTCATGGCCATTTCTACTGATCATAATTCCATTGTTGAGGTATACTAGAATAGATTTATATTGTGCAATTTTCCAAACTCACATTGGTTTCTCATACAGCATCTCTGTATAGTATTTGTATTCACTCTCTGTCCTACACGGCTTGTTGGAGCTCCTGCACCCCCCTCCCTGTTAGCCCACTGTGCTCTGATGAGTCTACCACCGTTACAGCGGAACATCAGTGATTATGTGTTACAATGGCGTAAGCAACCAGAAAATGACACCAGTAAAGACAAACAGATGAGAATGCTGCATGGGGTCTGGGTGCCGTGTTGGCGGGACGTTGCGCGGCGCAGGACAGTGTGAGCTGGGTTCATTTCCTGCGTGGGATCTGCGAGACAACGAGACATCGCGAATGGACGGGGAAGGGGGGGTGCTGAGGGGGCTGCAGCACCTCCATCTGCGAGGCTCCAATAGCACCCCCATCCCCCGCACCCACAGTGTAAGCGCGCCACAGTTTCGCCGCTGCGAGGCTCCACTAGCAACCCCCCCCCCAGCGCGTCACAGTTTCGCCGCTGAGAGTGTGTGTGTGTGAGGAGCTGCACGGATTGGTCCATTTGGACCAATGGGTCCATTTGGGTATGGTCACGTCACTGTACCCAGGAAGAAAAAGAGAAATCTCCAACGAGGCGTTCTGGGGCAGCATAGACAGGTCTTGTGTTAGAGTTTTACTCGCTACAGGGTGTACTTTGAGGGTTTGTGACTTTGCAGACCGTTTACATGCATAAAAACCTTCATAACATACAAGGGGACGGGTAATAACCGGAAAAGCATGACATGGGACCTTTAAAATAATAGATATATATATATATATGTAAAGTAACATGTGTTGGTCACAGACTTTTTAACATGCAAACGTCATGTGATAATCTTTTTGTTATCCTTAAAAAAGTGCTGGATATCACAGCCCTTACTGTATCTTATCAGTTGGATTGTGTATTATTGTATAGTTGGGGTCCTTTTTATTTTACTGTTATTTTGGAATAGTTTTTCACGAGACAGTCAATTTAAATATTTGTCCTATGCCATATTCACATTCATTTGTAACACACACGTAAGGGTAAAAGACAAACATCTTTAACAAATGTAATGCAATGAATAAGCTTAATTGTCACAGAAGCACACATAACGTCATATCTAATATTTAAACAAATCATTTCCTTGACCCTAAAGCATTGACTACGCTATTTTTCGTCCTTAAATGCAGGCATTAAGTTACATGTTCACGTTCTGCTGCCACAATAAGTCGGTTTCTCCAGTGTAATGGTAATAAAATGCTTAGTAAGTATTGGTAATAATATTAATAAAAACAACAAAGTTTGGGTTTGTTCGTTTAATATGATGAACGTTAACCAGTAAGCTTCAATAATCAACTCCAGCTCAACAAACCATATTGCAATATCTACGTTAACGTTATTTCTGGAACCAACTAGAAATGTGAGATTCATATTTTTCAGATACACAGATCTTAGTGAGGTTAATCTCATACAGTACGCTGGTCTTCAACACTACTGTGACGCTAGCTGTCTGCATCGTCGAGCATAGCTATTTTAAATTAACAATAACAATGCATAGTTACCTAACTAGCAAACTAACTAATGTACAAGCATGACCTTATTTTACCAACCTCACCGAGAAGCCTTTTGTTCTACAGTATAATCCTTCTTAATGTTTTACACTTCTCTATTATGTTTTAACTTGTATGCTACGGATAGCATCGTTAGCACAGATGTAGCTTTGTCTCGCTCGTCAGCTGAATAAAAAGACCAGTAAGAAATAAAGTTCTTGAATTTCACTTACCGAAGAAACTGCATTCATGGACGGTCTGTTTGAACCGCAGAGCCATAAGATAAGTGTGATATTTCAATGAAGAATACTCCACCAGGCATCAACACAACAAACGCATCCGAGTTCAAGTTGTGTTCTCTGTATCAGCTTAGCCCCTGTAGCAGCCTGGAGCTAATGGGGCTAACGGAGCTAGCAGAGAGACCACTAGCAGTTTGGTACTTCCGTTTCATTACAGCAAGAATCCCCCTCACACACATAGTTGAAACACATGCACATTCCCTACTGAGAACCTTTCAGTAAAATGTTTTTTTTCAGTGTGTGTGAGGTTTTCATTGAATGTGAGAGTATTTCAGTAGTATGTGCGTGAGGTTAATTTATAGTTGCATGTGTGAGGTTTAATTTTCAGTTGTGTATGCGAGGTGTTCACTAGTGAATGTGAGAGTATTTCAATAGTGTGTGTGTGTGTGAGAATAATTTTCAGTTGTGTGTGTGTGAGGTTAATTGTCAGTTGTGTGTGTGTGAGGTGTTCAGTAGTGAATATGAGAGGATTTCAATAGTGTGTGTGTGAGGTTAATTTTCAGTAGTGTGTGTGCGAGGTGTTCAGTAGTGAATGTGAGAGTATTTCAGTTGTGTGTGTGCAAGGCCAGATGTTTTCAGTAGTGTGTGGGAGGTGTTCAGTAGTGAATGTGAGAGTATTTCAGTAGTGTTTGTGCAAGGCCAGATGTTTTCAGTAGTGTGTGTGCGAGGTGAGTTTGAATTTTGGCCTACACGGCCCTTCATACCCCAGGGCTCTGTCTTAATACGACTGCTTTTTCATTGCACATGCTCCCACTGCAACATTCTCTGTCAACTAAATGGAAATTCCCACTTCTGCCACAACAACATGAAGATTTTTATTCCAGTTTAGCCTGGAGTTACGCATCTCACACATTAAATAACACATTTTCTGCGACATCACTCGAGTTTGCCCAATTATTTTCAGTAGAGCAAAATTAGATAAAAAAAATAAAATAAACATGCATTGATCAGATGTACATGTACACATTTCCACTGTACCTTGCTAATCTGAGGTCTTCCAAAAAAACGAAATGTAAATATTGAACACATTGTCCTGGTTCTGTCCTCTCTTTACTGGCTTCCCGTTTTAGGGTCAGACAATCAACAACTTCTTATCACCAAAAGAATCGCACGAATAAGAGCATCCTTACTTAAAACACCCAAGACCAAACATTCCCCCATTTGCATTCAGATCACAAAACAGGGTGTCTCATTAATCCGAAGATCAAAAAAGAAACAAGAAATGTTGGCAGAGCTTTTTCTTACTGAGCTCCACTACTGAGGAATACTTGAGCTTGGCAAATAAGTGACGCAAACACCACTGATCATTACATTAATAACGTCATGCTCCCCACAGAGAACTCGTATGTCCTCTCACAACACATATCTGTGATTTAGAAATCTTGTGTAATTATTTGTTTGAACCTGTCCTCATCAAAGCGGACTTGCACTATCCCTCCAGGGAATTCATGCTGCTGATTAAATTCTGACACGTTTTTCTGGAAATTAAAAAGAAATACCTTGACGCAGAGACACATTAAGTAATGAGGAGAGGATGTCAAGAACAGACTTATCTTACTAAGAATACACACTGACTATTCAGGGATTCAAAGGACTGATTACAAAAGTGAATATGAAATCCTTTGCACTTGCTTGCTCAAAGGCAGTGGGTTACATTTCAAATGCACCACTCTCCTTTTGGATTTAAGAATATTTATCACAGTATGGGAAAGAAACTCCCTTTGGAGGGAACTTTAGGATTTTAGCCTTTGCAGACCATTTACATGCACACAAACCTATAACACACTACAGGGAAAGGGAAAACCCCAAAAAGCACAATAGGGCCCCTTTACGCACTCAATAAGGCTGCATATCAGCAGTCAAGTCCATTGGCTGACTTAGAAAACGGATCCAGTGTCATGTTCAAGGACACTTCAGCAGGGGAGACACCTCCTTTAATATCCAGAGTATCATATGCCTCCTTAGCTCCACACTCATTATAATCCTTCCAAGAAGCAGGAGAGTGGCTGCGTTGAAGTGATAACTACAACTTTCCTAGGTACTAGGAGCACCTTAAACTTTGGATTGGCTCAATACTGTTTGTGATGATGCAAGGCTCTGCAACCTGCCGATTAGAAAAGCTCTGAAAGAAATACATGAAACAAATATGAGTGGGTTATTTTGGCGCAGGCAATATTCCTCAGAGAAGCCATTGCAGTGCATCGTGCCTGTGATGAGTTTAACAAAGAGTCATGAAGGGCCCCGGTAGGCTGACAGGCAACACTGGTAAATCATCAGAGTCATCACTAGCAGGCTATTTTGAACATTTACTGTGAGAAGTTTAATTGCCAAGGGCACATGGGATACAGTTTTGGCTCAAATATGAGGAATTATGAAACAATAAAGAATTCCTGTGAAGGTAGTGCCATAATTCCTATTATAGCATGCGCAACAATTAGCTTTTTTCATACATTTTCAGACATTGTAATCACTAACAAATGACCAATGTTGTTTGTTTTTAGAATGATAAGCAATAGTCTCAACAATAATAATGTCAAACTGAATATGGATTTATATTCAGGGAAAGCAGGTAGAGTCTGCGGGGATGAGAAAATCTGTTTGTGCAAATAATACGACGTGGGCCAACAAATCTAACCAATAGCAGTAATAAATTAAAAGTGAAACACAGACATTTTATCTTGTCTGAACCCTCCGAATCAACCGTGGCTGAGTCTCAGCACAACCACGATTTTCTTAAAACCACACTGCACTTTAAAAAAAACTTCCTACTGCTATTTCAATGCTTTCTGCACACAAGTAAAGTAAACAGACACTACAGTCACCATACAGAGAGCAATGCAGCAGGGATGGGAAATATAATGACTTGTTTATTCTAGGCACTGTAGAGAGAAAAAAAGCTACATACATAGGAGCTCCTGATTCCACTACATTAGCGTGAAAGCTTTGACATTTTGCAAGTACTATGGCATGCACGCTGTACTCTACAGTCTAGCGTGTCTCACAGCCAGTATAGATTTATTGTCCGTCAGCTGGATTTCTAATGGGATGGTCTATTTGCATTGTACGGTCCCAGAGAGAAAGAGAAATATTTTGGTATCAGCCAAATGCCTCTGATCTTGGTTTTGCTAAAAAATGCTCTCCAGAAACACTTTGAGGGTTGCAACCAGATCGCAGTCACATATGTCATCTGCTCTTTTATTTGACAGGCTTCAGATTCTTACCATGACATTAACATTGAGCAAATTTGTGTTACAAGGTAAGTTCAGGTAAAGGGAACATTCCTATACATTTCAATATGTAATTCAAAGATTCATCTTCATGCAACACACCAGATGTCCATCCCGCTAAGTGTCTCACTCGTAGGGTTCCATTTTCCATCTGTTTTAATGAAACAAAGATCCATATGGATTTGTTGAAAAAATGCCGTAAAAATCGTTTGACTGCTATATGATATCTTCTTTTCATTATTCACACTTAAATTTGTTTTATATGTCAGTTTATTGATGTTTTTAAGTATGTGTCTTTCTTTAAGTGTGCCAAAATTATTGAATTTCCTTTTATAATATTGTGATTTTTAATATTATTTAGGTGGAGGCTACAAATAAGCCCAGTGGGTTTTGTGCCTCTTCCTTTGTGCAAAACAAGGAAATACAACTTTATCACTTTAAATAAATCCAATCGACTGACTCTAAACTAAACTTTAATTGAGTACTTCAACATTGGCTCACAAAACAGACAGTATTGTGGTTGCTAAAGTAGGAGAATGGTCTGTAAATGATAACCATCACTCAATAAACTGATCCCAACCATTGCCCAAGACTACCGTTTCTTAGGTAGAGAGAAGGTGTTGAAAATATGCAATTAAACCATCTGGTTACTAAAGCTTGGAGACAAATTGACAGAAGGAGTGTTCTCTAAAAGAACATATTTCACTTCCAGTAAAGTAAAGAACCAGAAAAACCCCAGCAAATTGCCTACAAGACAAAAAACTAATATTGAATTTGCTTAAGAGAATTCACGTTTGGAGCCAGTAGCATAGAGGGCCAGCAAGTCATTTCATTAGGCTGAGGGACACACACATTTAAACAGTTTGTTTTTCCCCAAGCGTCCTCCAAAAGTCAGCAACAAGACTTTCTGAGTGACATTTGCAATGAAGTGAAGTGGCAACCGCTGTTCAATGGGAAACAATGAACAGTATGCACCCACTCAGTATAGAACACTGTCTTCTGAACAGAGAAGAGACTGAGCTGAGATGAGCGGTAATGGCCAGTAGTCAAAGTGCTGTCAAACCCAGATGTGGTGAAAACGTCACTCACGGCTTTGAGATGACAACAAAGCAGTGACCTTACAGAGTGAAGTGAAAGCTAAAGTTAACTGAATTGTCTTGCACAGAGAAGATGTAGCTGTCATAAAGTCCCTATTGTTATCCATACTGAAAAAATATCAAAAATACATTCAGATAAATACTTGGGTGTAATAGTAGAACATGTTCAATCCTACAAAGACTAAATAAATAAATCTGCCAAAGGACAAAACTAAGAATTCATTGCATTTAACGTATTGTCTCTGACCCCAACCTTGTCCTAAACAGAGTTTATAAAGTGTTACCATCAAACTGAAGCTATCTTTTACAGAGCCCCTATGGGGACATGGATTTTTTTTTTATTATTACCTTTCCAATGCGCACGAGAACGTTTTTTTTTGTCCATGTCCCCTTAGGGGCTCCGTACAGTTTTGTGCACCAGTCAATCCTAAAATGAAATACAGAATCAATCCCAGGTCAAGTGTACATTAAGGACTCTTGAATCAGAATCCCTTTATTTGGTCCCCAGTAATTGTAATGTTATATTAAATATCTGTTTCCTTTATTCTTGTCTTAAATAATTGTCCTTGTAGATTTTGCAAAAGGAACAGCTGTGATGCAAGAAACTGCGGTATCTGGGATTCAAGAGTATCTGACAAGAAACAGGCAGTGAAGGTGACCTGCATTGACAAATGTAGCTTTGAACATTAAACACACCCTTTTTGACAGGCTCATCTCTCATTTTAGGCTACAGCTCAACACTGCTACCACTGCTTACTGCTTGTACCTCTGACCCGAGGTCCAGAGACTTGCCTTCACACAGCTGAGGTCAGAGCCAATGAAGCAGCGGACTGAAGCAGGCGGCGGCGGCGAGTTGGAAATGATTGCATTGTCATCACCATAAGCCTGCACACAGGAGCTCCAAAGAAAGAATTTACTGAGAGTGAAATGGCTGCATAGTTAATCATCAACGTATAAATGAGTCACCATCCAAGTCAGCATGGAAAATGAGTCAATAAAACCCACTTGCATAAATGTCAGAGGCACTTCTGTCACCTCAGAAGTAGCTGTTCAGATAATCTAAATAAATTGCAAACCAATTAGAAGTGTTGCTGTCAGGTTTCGTTATTTTTTCACGTAGCATTTGAATTGTTCTCTATCATATTACTCCAAGAAAAAAGATTTCATTTAAGGCCGCAAAGACCTTTCTTTGGAATTGGATTTTCTATCTAACTGTTTAAACTCCACATGAGATTCATGTTACCATGTTTATTCCCTTCTATGTTTCTATTTTTTCTACGTCTTATTAATGAAATATAGCTGGTTAATGGGTTTAGAAATATGTGCTGACAGGTTTATTAAATGTCTTTGTTATAAGTTGCTAGTTTCTGAGCTTTATTACTATATATAGGATTCAGACAATATATTTTTTTGAATTAAAAAAGGTAATTCAATTGTGCATATATGAAAAATATATGATTCTATATGACTAAATACTAGAAAAGCTAATTAACAATAGTTGATCCTATATGAGTAAATACTGCAAAAACTTTAAATTACACAAATATGTTATTGTCCGACTGCGTGCAACTGTGTTTGTTCAGATAGCCAAGTTTTAAATGGAAATGCTTTTAACTGCAATGCTCAATTTTTTATGAACTAATCAAAGTAGTCAGCCATGTTGAGCTGCATCTTTTGCAGATTCCTCAAAATGCCACAAGGAATATTAATGGCTCTGGGGAAGGCTTGAGTTCCTGTGTGGTCCGCAGTGATGGAAGCAGATCCTACCTTCACCTGACAGTATCATTCACCCTGTTAAACCTGACAGTTTATGAACATTTGACACAGCCATGAAATTCTTCACAGAGTTCAGTATTTTGCACAGTGAAACCCGAGCTGTCAGCAGATCATGAATTATTCACCCTGGAGTAAACAGGAAACCAACACAGATTGCTCTCCTGTTTACTGTGGCTTGCACTACCATGACACACACACACACACACACACACACACACACACACACACACACACACACACACACACACACACACACACACACACACACACACACACACACACACACACACACACACACACACACACACACACACACACACACACACACACACACACACACACACACACACACACACACACACACACACACACACACCACACACACACACACACACACACACACACACACACACACCCTCCGCCCCCCAGTCTGTTTACATTGAAGTTAATTGGCAGCTGTGAGACCACACATCATGAATATCAATTATTGCTAAAGTGGAGCTGTGAAAATTAGCCGGTGCGGTTCTATTGTGGAAACACAGGCAGAGCTTTAACTGTGCGTTAATGGCAGGCCTAAGCCACCGAGACAATTCTGTCCTTGAGCTTAAAATATTAATTCTAAATGGGTGAGGGCCCAAATGATTGGTTGGCAATATGCACAAAACGTTACAATAATAAAGAGAAGAAATAAACAAATTATTTTGTTCAATACCTTGATGCTTTAGGAGTTTCGCTTCTGAGTTAGACGTTTATCATTTGAAACAGCATGCTTCATTAAAAAAAAATGCAATATATAAATAAATATAGGTATTATATAAATAAAATATAATATATTACACAGTCTATTAAAGTCAGGTACAGTCCTTTATTAAATATAGATTATGAAACAGCCATGATTTTTTTTTTCTATTAACATAACGCCTCTGGAGGCAAGAACCTGAGCGAAATGACTTTATCTGCTATATTCGTTTTAATTTGAAATTGCCTTGTTTATCAGTTTATGTGGTCACCTTTTACTAAGAAGCTTTTCTGAGTAGTTCTGTGGTTTTTTCCATAATAAATTCACATCACTTCTTTAATCTGTGTGACATTAAAACGCATCTAGTTGTCTGGGGACTGCATCCATTCTCTTAATCCTACTAATTTTCCATGTAGCCAAAGCCTGATGTAGCTTATTCCTCTGTGCCATAGATCTCCATTATTGGAGAAAAAAACAACATAAAAAACACATTAATGAGCCTCTCTTGTTCCTTCATCACAATAAACATGGTGATTGTTATTTAGAGTCAATTCCCAAAAAAAAATGTAATTAGTTTTACCTTTTAAAAAGACATTACAAAAAAATGTAAACAATGGATTCTGAGCTAAACGTTGCAGAGAGAAGTACTGAAGTTACCTACTGTAACTCCAGCTTCTATGAGTATTGGCGTAGCCCTCTAAGGCTATCGCTATTGGGTAATCCCCTGCGCGCCCGCGCAGCACTGAAACACTTGTAGTCCACGCCCACCCGCAAGGTGGGCCCCACCCTCGGGCTCCCTTCCGGTATAAATAGGAAGGAGGCCCGACAATCTGCTCCCACACAAAAAAACTTTTCTTCAGCTATTCGTGGAGCCAGTGGGGCCCAGAACTTAGAGGGCTATGCCAATACTCATAGAAGCTGGAGTTACAGTAGGTAACTTCAGTTCTATTTCGTATATGGCTCCGCCCTCTAAGGCTATCGCTATTGGGTTAATGGCGAAGCAAGATGTAGTCTGCGCCCCACTGGGTCCCCCCGGTACTGGAAGCACAGACACACCTGCTCAGATAATAACCCATGCCTATTGCGCCATGCGAATGGCGCATCACAGTCCCTGGAATATAGCATAACATGAATATTTACCATGAGGGGACGCAGGCTGGGAACAATACATACCCGCCGCTGTGATAAGTAGAGACGAAGGTCACACTTTGCCCAGCGACAAAAAGAGGGGGAACACGGGCAGCTCTCTGCGTGCAGACAGGAGAGCGCACAGCTGGATCCCTGACATCACTCACTCTGACAAGACACTCCGTACAAAATGTGTCAGAGGAAACAAGGAAACATCCCTCTCATAAGAGGGGAAAAGGGCCGCTCTTCGTGTGCCGAGAGGCAGGAGAGAGGCGCACAGCTGGATCCCTGACGTCACTCACTCTGACAGGACACTCAGCACAGGGTGTGTCAGAGAGGAATGGGAGACATCCCTCAAATAAATTGAATAAATGAACAGGGGGAAGACCAAGATGCAGCAGTGCAAATGTCTTCCACTGACATTCCTCCGTGCAAAGCCGTGGAGGAGGAAATTCCTCTGGTGGAGTGCGCACTGATGTTCTCCGGGGGATCCGCCCCAGAGGAGACATATGCCTGTGACACAGCCTCACACAGCCAGTGTGACAGCCGTTGTGCAGACAGAGGCTGCCCGATCGAGCGCTCTCTGTAATGCACAAACAGGCGCTGAGAACGGCGCAAGGCAGCCGTGCGCGCCACATAGCAGGCCAGCGCGCGCACCGGACAGAGGAGATGAGACGTGGCTTCTTCCTCCGACTTGTGAGGAGGGGGAAAGAAGCCATCCAGGGTGATCACTCTTGACTTAAAAGAGCTTGTGATGACCTTTGGCATAAAAGCCGGGTTAGGGCGTAAAACAGCTGAACTGCCACTCCTTGGATCCGGAGGCATGACGGAGCCACAGAGAGAGCAGACAAATCACTCACCCTTTTCGCTGATGTTAGAGCCAAAAGTAGTACTACTTTGGCTGATAACAGTTTAAGGGGAACCTGAGCTAACGGTTCAAATGGGGCTTTGCTTAGTGCGCGTAACACTAAAGCCAAATCCCACTGAGGCGCCAGTGCGCGTGACACAGGTCTGAGTCTCCGTACTCCTCGCAGAAAACGTTTCGTCAGGGGGTGACTAAACACCGTCCCGACCCCGAAACCTACGCGACAAGATGATATGGCAGCGGCATATACCTTGATTGTGTTGAAGGCCAAATTCCTGTCCAGCAACAGCTGGAGGAATGACAGCACGTGAGGCAGGGGGCACGTAATGGGGTCCAGGCTTTTCGCCACACACCAACGCTGGAAAGCTGTCCACTTGGCTGTGTATAGGACGCTCTGGTAGACGCTGCCCTGGCTCCCTAAATGGTACGTACAACATCTTGAGAGAGGCCCAGCCCCTCTAAATGTTCACGTTCAGGGGCCACATTATTGCCTTGTTGAAAACTGACCGATCGAGGATGGGTCACACTCCCCCTGTCTTTTTCGGGATAAGAAAATAGCGGGAGTAATACCCCTGATTTTCTTCCCCTTGAGGAACCCTGGAAATAGTCTCTTTCAACAGGAGTTCCCGCAGCTCTGACTGGAGCGCAAGACACTGTTCCTGGGATGACAGGAGTGTTTCCTGTATCCCCTTGAACTGTGGGGGGGAGAGGCGAACTGCAGGGTGCACCCTCTGCTGATCAGCCTGCTCATCCGTCTGTCCATCAGACACACGCGCTGCCACTCTGAGAAACACTCTGAGAGCGGGCGCACATGCTCGAGATGTGTTGTGGTCGTCATGGCGACGAGCCACGTCAGAGCCCTCGCCGCCGCTGCCCGTGAGGCAACCCAAGGTGGGCTTAGAGCGAAAGGGCTGTGAGGGAGCCTCCACACGCTGCGTTTCACTCCGGCTCTCATCATGAGGTGTGTACACACTCAGGGGATGAGTGGAGGTGTGTGCAGTGACGTCCACATGAGGCGTCATAACTGCTCTCATGGGCTTATTAAGACCGTGTGTAGGAGGCGTATCTCGGACAGAGGAATGCCGCGAGCTCTGCGGTTTATTAACCGATAGGTTAAAACCAGCAGACTTCTGCAGCGAGCCCTGCTGCCTACTAATCAACAGATTGGTGGCAGCTGGCTTAGTTAGCGAACTCTGCAGTTTTTCAGAAGCTGCGCTGAGCTACTCCGCCCTGGCGATTGATGTAGGCTGCTGCGGCTTTGTTGTCTGTGCGAATCAACACATGCTGATTCCGCAGCAACGGGGCAAAATGCTGGATTACTCTCCGTACGGAGAGCAATTCCAGCACGTTTATGTGGAGGGACATGTGAGCCGGCCACTGTCCCCCCACTGCCTGCGACATACACGTTCCTCCCCACCCTGAGAGAGATGCGTCTGTGAACACCGAGATGTGTGACGTAACTCTGCCCAGGGGCACACCCCTGACAGCACGTGGGGACTTTTCCAATAGGTTAAGTCTGAACCCACGGAAGGAGGGATGGCCACCATGCGCCTCTTCTGTCGCACGGGGTCGATGCGCAGGCGAATAAACCACCTCTGGAGTATCCTCATGTGAAGGAGACCCAGGGGGATCACCACGTGACCAGCTGCCATCATGCCCAGCAGCTGCATCACGGAGAGGGCTGTCACCACGCTGCGAGGTGTGACGCGTCGGAGAAGAGCTGTCCCTCTCTCGGTTGTACTGGTACGATATTCCCTGGAATGAGAAACGCAGGAATTTCCTGCGTTTCGGGATGATGGGTACGTGGAAGTAAGCATCCTTCAGGTCTATAGAGGTGCCAGTCCCCTGGTGAACACACTCCAGCACCTGTTTGATTGTCAGCATGTGAAAAGGCCTTTTCATTATTGCCTTGTTGAAAACTGACCGATCGAGGATGGGTCTCACTCCCCCTGTCTTTTTCGGGATAAGAAAATAGCGGGAGTAATACCCCTGATTTTCTTCCCCTTGAGGAACCCTGGAAATAGCCTCTTTCAACAGGAGTTCCCGCAGCTCTGACTGGAGCGCAAGACACTGTTCCTGGGATGACAGGAGTGTTTCCTGTATCCCCTTGAACTGTGGGGGGGAGAGGCGAACTGCAGGGTGCACCCTCTGCTGATCAGCCTGTTCATCCGTCTGTCCATCAGACACACGCGCTGCCACTCTGAGAAACACTCTGAGAGCGGGCGCACATGCTCGAGATGTGTTGTGGTCGTCATGGCGACGAGCCACGTCAGAGCCCTCGCCGCCGCTGCCCGTGAGGCAACCCAAGGTGGGCCTGGAGCGAAAGGGCTGTGAGGGAGCCTCCACACGCTGCGTTTCACTCCGGCTCTCATCATGAGGTGTGTACACACTCAGGGGATGAGTGGAGGTGTGTGCAGTGACGTCCACATGAGGCGTCATAACTGCTCTCATGGGCTTATTATGACCGTGTGTAGGAGGCGTATCTCGGACAGAGGAATGCCGCGAGCTCTGCGGTTTATTAACCGATAGGTTAAAACCAGCAGACTTCTGCAGCGATCCCTGCTGCCTACTAATCAACAGATTGGTGGCAGCTGGCTTAGTTAGCGAACTCTGCAGTTTATTAACCGATAGATTAAAAACTGCAGGTTTTTCAACGAGCCCTGCTGGCTACTAACCGATAGGTTATAGGCAGCTGGTAGAGTGGGGGATATGTGAGAAACACTTGATACTGATGCCTCAGACAACAAGTTGGAAAATGAACCCATTTGATTTATCTCACAACCCCCCCAACACGTCAGAAGCGGCTTTGCTTCCTCGGAGGCTCTCGCGGAGCAGACCAGGAGCAGGAGTGCCTCACTCCCCGTTGACTCACCGCCGGAAGACCCCTCTGTCTCTGGGGTGGCGGGGGAGCGGAGACGCGGGGCGGAGCCCCTGCCGCCGCCGACGGGCGAGCCTGACGCCGCGGCTGCTGTGTGCGTCTCTCCGCCTGCCGCTGTGGCCGGGTTGGACGCTGCGGCTGCTGCGGCTGCTGCGGGCGTTGGTGCCGCTGTGGCCGCCCCGCAGGCTGGAGCCAGCTAACGTCCTGGCGGATGTCGTCCGCCTGTTCTGCAGCCGCCTTCATGGACTCCACCATGGCGTGGAACTGGGGTCCGAACAGCCCGTCCGGGCTGATTGGAGCGCCCAGTAGCACCTTCCTGGCCGTCTCCGTAACAGACGCCTGTTGCAGCCAGAGGTGGCGCTGAATCTGCGTCACCCACGCGGCGATCCTTGCCTGGGAGACAGCAACGGACGTGCACAGTGTGAGCGCCGTGCTGGCCGCCTTGCTGATCTCCACCGCGGCCAAGGTGGTGGACCGCTCCACCAGCGTCACCACCGAGTTGGAGAGCAGCGCGATGTTGTTCGCCGCCGCCGACACCTGTAAGGCACACTGGTGCACCCGGTCGGCCTGGCGGGCGACATACTTACCTCCTGATGGCGGGAAGCGTGGCCAGATCGGACGTGCTCGGCCGTCAAGCCGGCACCCTGCTCCGACTCTGTCTCCCCCGTCCGGGGGAGAAGAGGGAGGGGAGAACCGCACGGTGAACCGTGGAGGGAGGTGGGGTAGGAGTCGTCCGACTCCTGCCCGGCACTCGGCTCCAGGGACATGAGGCTGCCGCCCACAGGCTCGAAAGCCTGGACGGGCCAATCGTCCTCCTCGGCCGCAGCAGCGAGAGCGTCCGCTCTGCGCTTCCTGTCGTCCGAGGGGAGACGGGCACAGTGGGTGCATGCGACCTGCTGGCTGAGAGCCTCGTACGCGTGCTCTGACCCCAGGCAGGATTCGCATGACGTGTGCTGGTCGTAGCTCATGATATACCAAAGCCACATGAGGGACAATCTCTCACACAGTTGGTACTCATGTTTGCTAATCGAAGTGTCTCTTGTGCTTCAGTATTTTACGGGGTGCTGAAGAAAAAGAGGGAGCAGATTGTCGGGCCTCCTTCCTATTTATACCGGAAGGGAGCCCGAGGGTGGGGCCCACCTTGCGGGGTGGGCGTGGACTACAAGTGTTTCAGTGCTGCGCGGGCGCGCAGGGGATTACCCAATAGCGATAGCCTTAGAGGGCGGAGCCATATACGAAATAGAACTGCGGGATGAACTAACGCACTGTTGCTTTTTGCCTCTTTTTATGGTATTATTAAGTATTTTCTCTTTTTTTATCCAAAAGTAAACAAGTCATACCTGGCCATTAGAGCAGCCTTTCAGAAGTTACCTGGCAGAAAAACATTGGAAAGTGTCTGAACAAACCGAGAACAAACAGAAAGGTAAGGAAAAAGCTCCGGCGGACAAACATTACCGAATGGTCTGGCTTCAAACGGGCTGGCTCTATTGATTATTGGTGTCTCAATTTCTTCTGGCCTTTTAAGTCAATGCAAGTATATTCTCACACAAGAGAATAATAGTCAATATTGTGTTTAGTTCAATAGGTTAAAAATGTTTGCTTTCAATCAAGTTGTGAGTTCAACCCATCTCAAGTGTACATACATTAATTTGCCATTAAACCTGGTACTGCTTGTTCCTTAGACTGTCTCACTCACTCGGCCTAATTTCCATCAACGCACCCATTATAATTATCACCACCATCAATGATATATCCGCTGTGCACACTAATCCTAATTAGCAGTAGGAGGTGGGGCTAATCAGCCAGTCCAGTTATCTTAATTTACCAATGCCGCTGAGGAAGAAATGGAAAAGGAATGAGGGTAATTAAGTCAACAACACTTTAATCACAATATCTTGATGAGAGAATTGAGATAAATCGTAGCTAATTAAGCCTGATTTCAGGTGGAGGGAAAGCAGAACACATGATTTAAATATGAATTGTCTGTACATAAAGGTGAAAACAAAATCCAGCAATGATTGCGCCGTGAACAAATGACCTTTTTATGTTTATTAAAGAATCACAAATCTCAACTTATTTCCATTTTGTTCTCTCCTGTTTGCTCCATTTTAACAGCAGCTTGCACAAGACAAGCAAACATCATGCTGCGTGCGGTAGCAGCTGGCGAGGAATGACCAACATAAACAAAAATATTCTGCCTTTTCCTACACCATTTTTTGCATAAATCTGGTGTACCAAGGGAGCCTGTTTGCATAAGCAGCTTTCCTTCACAGGGTATTAAAATACTAGAGAAAAAGAGTTCACCCTCTCTCAGAGCTCACAGGGGGAAAATTCAAACGTGTAGCAATCAATACATTAGCAGCATCTAAACACGTACACTTATTAATTATGCCCAAAGGAATCATCTTGCTTTGTGCATAGCAATTTTCCTAATGTTTTACTGCCCTTTTTGAAAATCGTGACTCTAATGGCGCATTTCCACTACACGGCCTCGGAAACTAGACAAAAGTTAAACAAGTACAAACCACAGACTGTCTGTGTCATGGCGAATACAGTCGCTGGTTTATTTATGTCTGTATAGGCCGTTGTTGTGAGTGTGGACGGTCGGAGCATATACGTTAGCGTTAGCTTAGCCGATCTCCATTCAGAAAACACGCATTTTAAAAGGTTTTCCGCCTGCCGTCTTGTCTGCAGACTTGTCAAAGCATTAATTCATGGTTTTTACTAACCAGTATCAGTATGTTGTTACTTTGGCATCATTTTGAAACGTGTATTACAATTAAATCACGGTCAAATATGTTCATCTTGTTGTAGTTGTAGCCCCCTTGCCAGCGATTCTCTCTCTAGTTTAGCATACTCAGCCCAACTCAGCCTGGTTGTTGGCCCGGAAAGAACCTCGATTTTATGGGCCAGAAAAACTGTGAAATAGTACCTGCTAGCCGGTACTACGCTAAGTGGAAACGCAACCAAAAACGGGCCCCGCACGGCTCGGCACGCTTAAAGCGAGCTCCGCGCTGTAGTCGAAATGCGCCATTACAGCTCTAAAGAGGGCGTATTATGCTCATGCTCTGGTTCATAATTGTATGTTGTGTTTCTACTGTGACATGTCTCCATGCTTTAATGTTCAAAAGGTCTTTATTTTTCTCATACTGCCAGGGCTGCAGCATCTCTTTTCACCCTCTGTCTGAAACCAGAGCCCAGTCTGCTCTGATTGGTTAGCTGGCCGTTTCTGTTGTGATTGGTCAACAGCTTAGAGATGTGTCGGAAATGTTCCGTCTCTTAGTCTATCATGTACAATGTGTTTGGGAGCTACCCGTGCAAGTGTTACATAATGGTTGCGTTTCAGGCAGGGAATTTTAAGCTTTGTAGACCATTCACATGCATCAAAACATATATAACACACTAAGGAAAGGGATAACCCCAAAAGGCACAATAGGGCCTCTTTGGCCGGCTCTGTTGTTATTGGTCAACAACACAAAATGTCCCACCCCTAAACTTGTCACCTACAATGTGTTGGAGGGCTAGACAACATAAGTTACATAGTGATGTCGCTGTGTTATAGGAGAAAACAAAGGAGTTCAATTAAGGCATTTCAGGCAGGGGGGAGTGGATGAATGAGAAACTCCCTTTGGGATTTAAGCCTTTGCAGACCATTTACATGCACAAAAACCTATGTAACACACTACAGGAGGGGAAGGGAAAACACCCAAAAGCAAACAGGGCCTCTTCAGTAGAGAAAAGGGTGAAGACAGGGTACTTTTATTATCACATTTGGAAATCAATCAATGAGATGGTATATCCTTTATATAAGACTAACAGTGGCTGAAATACTCACAGGGAAAGGTGTCTGCTATTAAGAGATTCAAGCATTTCAAAGTAGAATTACACATTTGACTCTACACAGTGCCTAATACAGCATGTAATTGCTTTAGTATAGCAGTGTGACAGGTACAAAGTGCTAAACCCTCCCTACAACCTGTCAGGGGTTTGGGGTAATGTGTGAGACGTTCCTCATTAGATTCTATGTCAGTCCAAGATTCAGTTTAATTTATTAACACAAACACTGCCAAAGTGGAACACACTGCTCCTGTTGCTCCTCTTGTTATGCCTAAAGGTCTTCTGCAAACTGTGACTGGACATCGGGTTCAATAATGTATGTTGTTTGTAAAGTTCAGACACAAATAAAAACCCAGCTTTAAACTTCAACAACACCACCTACACTAAAGCACAACGCTTGCAGAAAGCATTGCTCACACACGGCTTAGCAGAAAGCTGCTCTCATCCCTGTCAACAGCATCTCCACAGATCGAATCAGGGCAGAGGATGGGGATCAGAAGAAAATAAAAACACCCAAAATACACCAACGAAGTGGGTGTGCAGCTGTTTCTGAGGCATGTGAAACATTAGCTTTTGAAATCAATAAAGCTCAGAAACTGCAGTGTGTCAATAAATAATGGATTTCTGAATATGTGCTGGAGTCAAGACAGCCAAATGCTTATTAAGAATCGAAAAAAGAGTATTAAATATTGTTTTGATTGATTTTTGATAGAATGACTAAGCGCACCCTTAGGATTACAAATGCAACAATAAAAGGAAATAAAAACACGCCGAGGCTGGGGCTGCAAAGGCAGATGTCGCTGAAAGCTGAAGGCGTGGAAAACAATTGGAGGGTGAGAGGGAGAAACAATGAGTAGCCAGAAGGTGGAAAATGAAAACAGGGAACATGTCGAAGTAAACAAAGTATTCACAATTGAGTGTTCTTATTCACAGAATACAACACCTGAGGGTTATGTTTTGTGGAGCGATGATTCAAAGAAAGTCAGTGTGGAAAATTGAATAAACTCTATTTACGTATTGAAAGGGTTATGCTGGGTAACATTTTGGTAGTTCTTTCTACGTTTTATTCTAATTGTTCAAGGTACTAATTTAACTGCCAAAATCACTTCAGCCCCAAATCCAGCAGGCCGCATGAGCTTGTAATGAAACCCCCAGTTTAACATGTACGTTTCTGTGGAAAAAATTAAGATAACCCTTAAGAATATTGAAATGTGTTTTTACAGTATGAGAAAAGTAAAGAGCTTTTTGAATATTAGAGTCATGTCACAGTCAAGGCATAAAATACTTATATGATCTGAAAATGAGCATAATGCCTCTAACTGTTACAATTTTGTAATTTAACCCAAACTACTATGATTCTCTAAACAAAGGACTTCTTATCTTTTATGTCCTAACATTATCTTTTTCAACATGTGTGAAGGAATGCTATTTTAGTGACCACAGCGTTGTCACACCAAAAAAACAATATAATAATAATAAATGTCCAACAGTGATCTGGTTTTTAAAAGGAAATGTTAGAAGAACTTAATCATTGAATCTGTAATGATCTGTAAAAATGTTAAAACTATATATGAATTGGAGTCTTACACTCCCATTTTAACATGTCTGTCCCATTAACTGTCATCTACCCCTCATCAATCAGACAATGGTTCTTTTAGCGAGCTGTGCAGAAGAGAGGATCATGACACCAAAATATCTCAAAGTAAAGGAAGTAACATCCTGGCCCGTTAGCTTCTTACTCAGAAGCACTGTAACAGTGTCAGTTCAACAGCTTAAATCTGAGAACATACTGTACATTAATTCAAACTAATTACATGTTACTGCAATGTGTTGGATATTTTGCCCTAACACTATATGCACTCAAGAGTATGAGAGTTCAACTGTGAAGTCCTGGAAAAACCACTCGCCATTTTGAAATCACATCAGAATCCAATTCCCGCCAACTCATGACTGAACAGTTATTTCCCATAAATGTGATTCATATAGGTTATCGTCGTGCCGTCAAATGACAGGCTTGCAGCGGAATCAATCACAGCCAACCCCGGCACAGTTATGATAGACTGTCATGAGGCGGGAGAGTATGAAATAAAACATTCTGGCATAGCTCAGGTCCCTCACCTTCGTGGTTCCCTCCTGATGTAAATGCTGCTCCTTGTAATCACAGAGGTGTGCCTGCTGTGTGGGGCCACAGCGCAGACTCCTCATTACTGTAATTGTGTTTTCCTCCTCTCGGTGCTCTCTGGGGAGCAGCAAGGCGATGTTGCTTATCTCGCTGACATTTCACAACGGCGTGCTCTCTGCAGGGCTGTGTGAGCGAGTATAAGGAGTGATAGGAGAGGTGACAATGGCAGAGCAATGCTTTCTACTGGCCTAGAGATAGTCATTATCAGAACATTTGATTTTCTAGATATAGATGTGTTTTTCGTTATTGCTATATGTGATTGACAAAGTTAGTTCCTATCAGTTTATCATTGTAGTTTTACCGCTACTCTCAGAGCATTTATCCAATCAGATTGCATTTGCTCTAACCGATAAGTCTCTAATAAAAAGATAAGGCATGCGTGTATTACAACTCTTTCTCCCCCATTCTGATCCTATAAAACTTGATTTACAGGATTAAACATGTGGTTTTAAACCTGTGGTCTCAGGTTAAGTAAAGGTAAAGGTTTTGCTTTAAATAAAAACGCTCTTGTTTTTTTAAGTCACAGACAAAAGTTAAAATAAATCAACATTGACTTTAGGTTATACACGGACACGAACAGATTACAGGAACGTTTAAACCCAAAAATATATGATAGGGGCCCTTTAAAAACCTACATGCCATCCATCCATCTTCTCCCGCTTATTCGTGGTCGGGTCGCGGTTATGTAACAAACTAGAGGAACATTGTTTTACCTTAAAGCATGATAGACAATACTAGGCTGCTCTTCATGGTCACTGTATTGTCTCATTCAATAATTTTTCCATAAAACTAACAAATCTAACTTTATATAACCTCAGTGACTTATTGCTCAATGAGTCAAGAGTAACTTTATTATAAAAATCTACATTTCTGTAGCAGAGAAACAGTATTTTGACAAAAACAAAAGGGACGTTTTTGGGGATGGGTACGATCGTCATGAGGGCTGACTCACATCTCCTGCAGGGTTGGAAGTGATGTCCAAGCTCTCCCGACTTCACATTTCTCCCTCTAAATACGTCATCATACACTGCATCAATGCACTGTCTGGCCCTGGCATGGATGCAGCATCTATCTTCAGATTTTATTACATCTGTCAGGCAGAGGTTTACATAAAAATAGGGCTGAGATTTACACCAGTAGCTTCTCTCAAATACTGGCCATTAATCACAGCACTACACAGGCAGAGCTTCCACAAGCAGAAGCACCCGTCCATAAAACATGTGTCTGCATTTTGCCTCAGATGATTGAGATATTTTCTTACAAAGGAAAAATAAAGCAGGATGAAGTAATGGCACTTGTTCCAAGCACAGTTTATTTCCCCTTACTTTGCCTATGTGTCATGGATACAACTCTCAGTGTATTCAGACAAAATCAGGCTGCAATATCAATACACTCAGGAAACTAGAATTAGATTAACACAAACTTTAAACTAACCTCTAACCGATAAACAGTGAGTAAAATGACAACAAAATAACAGGTTTTTGAAAACTTGATGGTTGAATGTAAGCTCAGAAATATTTCTTTCTCTGTTGATTTTTCTATAAATTGTACTCAATAAAAACCACGTTGTGTATGGCTTCACGATTTATAGTTGGGCTGCTGGCAACAAAAACAACGTATTCATAAATAATAATGTACACATGAAGGATGATGGTGACGCTGTTGGCCAGCAGGTAAACACTTTGCCGTCCCTGCAAGGACTTTGTGTCTTTTTGGCTTTCTTTTGGCTTGAATGTGTGAATGTGGCCGTCATTACTCTACGTAATTACCGAGGTGTCAGATCCAAGGTCCTTATGCAGCATGAGTAATGTTTTCGGGATAATGCAGCCAACATTGCCCATAAGCCCCAGAGAGCCTATGATGACTCTTATCAGAGAACTCATTCATGCCTCCTCACCTTTTTTAACAGTTCCCGTGATGTCCATTACCCTTTTCCTTTCCCGGAGACACGGCACAAGGGTCTTTGTTTACATAGCAGGTAATTCCCAGAGAAGCTGCAAAGGATTTCACTTAACAGAGGCTGCCAGATCAATGAGTACTGTTCAGCTCTCAGCAGAAGGAAGGAGTGGATCAGTCTAGTAATGAACCAAGAGTCTTTCAGCTAATTGTTCAAGTTTTATGGCCCACAACTTTACTGTTTTGGTTCAGTTTCACCACTCTCATCAGCAACCTTTCCAGCAACACAGGCAACTGCATTCAGCCAAAAAAACTCTAATAAACGCACTGTACTCTGGCTGCTTAGACCCACTCAAAATACAAACACGGGGAAAATCTTGTGAACACATTGGAGCATTTAGCAGGTAAAGAGATAGATAATCCCCTCAGGAGTTGGTGGTAAATGACTCCACTAGAACGCTGAGTTTCTTTGTATTGTCTAGATGTGCAACTGTTTGCTAAAGACCAAAACTACTCTATCATGCATTGTATGTCAAGCAACTGCAATCTCTAGTAAACATTTGTTGTAGCCATCTATGAAGGACTGAGTAAGTCATAAAAAATGTTTGGAAATATGGCAAAAGCCAACCGTATACTTAAAAAAAATAACAGTACCAGTGAATAAAATTATCCAGGAGCTGCTGCTCGAAGTTTCTCCAAAAAGAAAAAAATGCAAGCTGAGGGGACAGCAAGCAGAAAAGCACTAACTTAAAGTAGGAACGACTCTCCTAAATGTACAGTATGTCTGTTAAGCTCTTGCCGAATTAGGTAAAACAATGGAAATTGAGCCTATCCCACTGATGGAAGCCCTTGTATTTTTATGAACTGGGTCTGTGACAACATTCTCAAGAAAAGTATTCACTCTTTGGACCTCTGGGAAGTGAGATCTCCCGTTGCAATTACCTCTTATCGCAGAGAGAACTAAACAGAGCTCTTCTAGATTATAATTTAAACACCTGCTGTAAATCCTGTTTTTGCTCACATGCAGGGCTTTAATTTCTTTTTTCGCTGCAGTAATGAAAAAGTGTACTTTAGGGAGAACAGTGACATCACTTTAACCATAAATCACACCAATCAGAGTGATCACAGAGCTACAAACTTGAATCTTTTACATCCAGAGGGCAGGAATCTCAACGTAATATAAAGTTAATATTTAGCATGTAGGCCTCATTACCAATTATGTATAAATCTCACAAATGCTCATTTGACTGCACTTAGTTGCCTGGTCATTTGAATGATAGTTAAGTATTATACGTGTTTATCTTGCCACAATCAAAAGCAATGTCTTAGTGAATTAATCTAAACATACTGTAATCGCACAGTTTAACACACATGATTATTACTGAAACAACACCAGCCGACCCTGTGATCCACCACTCTAAAATTCTACTGCCTTGTTACAGCATGCATGTGGATTTTTTACAAATATAGACCATAAGGATGCGTCATGCTCCGCCCCAGCACATAACCCCGGGCTGCTAATGTTTGTGCTATTTACTGTAAAGGCTCCCACTGGGACCAAATGTTTCATAACCAATTTCATTTTACTAATCGCTGTTTATGTTCTAAATTGTGATAAACATGATTACTGAGGAAGATATGAGAGATAAATGAGAACTCGTTAACCTAATTTCAAACAGTCATTCTGTAGCAGCCTGAAAAACAGGCTTTTCCTTTTGATATAACACACTATAGTTCAAACCAAGGCTACTCTTACTTGAAACCCACAGATATTTTGTACTGTGCAATGTTGCTCCTTATCTTCACAGCAAAATCCATTTGAGATTCTGAGAATGTATTTAAGAGGAAAATCTGTAAATGGTATACAGCTGCCAGACAGAGCCTTTGCAGGACGAATCCATACTGTATGCACAAAAGTGTACACTGCAGCCACCCTGCAAATATTACTGTGTCCAATTTAAGGAAACAGCAAAACAAACCAACATCTATACAAATTACCATAAATATTACCATAGTGAATGACCACCTGTCACAGTCTCAATAAAAAACTGACAACATATTAGAAGCTTCAAAAAGGATGGAATAAAATGCTGTTGGACAGAGACTGAAATAACTTTGTTTACACATATTAGTTGAATACTTGATTCTGATTGGTCCATTTGGACATTGTAGAGGTTGTTCATTTTTGCTAACAGATACGCTGCTAAGGAAAACAGACCGTGGCTAAGGAGGATCAAAGGACTATAATAATAATAATAAATGGGATTTTTATAATGCTTTTCCTATGTTCAGTCATATCAATCTGAAGAAACAAGTCCGGTACATTTTCCTTCAGCTGTGGACAACAAACTCCATCAGAAAACACCATGGAATACTTTTTGAATATTAATTTTTTATATTTGTGGAGAGCAAGAAACTTTGGATTCATGAAGACGAACCTGTCCCCAAGAGAAGGAAAGAGGTTAAAAGACAGAGCGCTGGACGTTGGAGAAAACAGTAGAAGACAGACAGGAAGTAAATACTAACGGGAACACGGTACGGACTCTGACATTGTACAAAGACTGATTAATGGAAAATAAAAACGTAAACAGACTTGTACAGTTACAGAAAACCTCGAGCAGTTCTGCCGACATTATTCCTTTGCTGTCGCTGCAGTTCAAGCCGTTGGTACGCCTTGGAACGGACTTTTTTTTCTTAGCGAAAGAATCAATAAAATAATGTATAATTCAGTATTGTGAGTCAAGTCGTTGGTTTATTTAGTAAGTAGTCGTGTAATAAGATTTGTGTAGGGAACCTGAACATCCCGTTGGTGTTCATTTTTCATTAATGACTGCATTACTGCACAACCCCTTACATCAGGGCGGCTGTGGCTCAGTGGGGTAGTGCATCTTTGAGCACTTGGAAAAGTGCTATAAAAATTCAATTTATTATTATTACATATCTATTCAAACAGCTAGCAGATAGTTGAAAGCTGAATAGAAACATTTAAGACACACATGTGTTGAGTGTGTTGATAGAATGTTGAGCTCTACAGCAGCCAGATAAACAAATTAAAATGTGGCTGTCTGTATGCCAGTGTCTGTATATTTTGTTGGGAGGAACACAATTACTGTATGAAGACAGAAAGCAACTGTCACACGCAAATTGAAATCTGCCTCTCTCTCTCTCACGCTCTCCGAGCATCAGGGCTGCTCCTCAGGAGGACGGCGGAGCAGAAGACTCGACTAAAGCCTCATATCCACTCATTTTCCAGCTGAAGATGAGAAGATGAAGGGATTTATTAAACTCATAGAAAAAAATATGAAAGTGTGATAATGTCCTCGCCTTGTCTTGCCCGGCGAACAGGAATGAAATGAAAGTGGAGGATTTTTGATAACGTCTCAGCCACGGAGCTGATACCTGAAGGATAATGGATTCCATCTTACTGTGAACCACAGTGGCAAAAGCTATCAAAGAACAAATCCGAGGCTCAAGGAAAAACAAATCTTCCTGAAAACCTTCTGACCTGTGTTTGAGAGAGCAAAGTTGGCTGCTAGCCGTTCATTACACATGCAGATTAAAGCAGCTTTACTATTGGCGGAGGAAGGAAACGATCAAGCTGGTCTAGTGCTTCTTTGGCAATAAAGCCGTTACATGAAATGGGATCTCTGGCAGCACCACAGAATACTAAACAAGTTCCCTTTTTAAAACGGCTCAGAGGGACTCTATTCCTCAGATTTATAACACCGCAAAAAAGACTGCGAGGGGTGCTTCACTGAAGGGGGAGCAGTTCAACACAAAGAAATAAAAGAGGAAATTATAGAAGACAATTCTGCTCCAAAATTGTTGTTTTATTACTTTTTTTTAAGTAACATTTTAAAGTACGATTATTGTAGACACCAATCTGTGGAACAAGGTGTTCTGGATGTTTGAAAAGATTGCAGTGCAGCATTTCTACTGGTTTAAATGTATTATTAAGCACAGTCTGATTTCTTTCACCTCTCGTTAAATTATCTGCACTACAAATCATAATGGAATTATTTGTATTGCTCAGAAGGAAAAGAGATTAAATATAAGGATTAAGTTGCCATGATAAAACAAAAAGCAGAACAAAATGGAACACAGGAGAATGGGACTTAAGTTAAAGATAAACACAAATCATATCAGCAAAGGCACAGCTATCCTTTACAGTAATCATTTTCCTTGTTATGTCCCATGAGTAAATGTATGCATTGTAACCCTGATTGGGATAAGAGAGATTTTTGTGAAAATGTGAGTGAGTGAGTGAGTGAGTGAGTGAGTGAGTGAGTGAGTTGAGTGAGTGAGTGACCTTTCTGTAATATCCAGTCCCTCTTTTCGGATGACATAGATTCCCATCACTGTCTCTGCAATCTCCTTCTTGGCCTCAGTAATGTCACTGCTCTGTGGAACACAAACAGACAATGATGAAGCTATGCACTGATCAGATTTAAAGGGTCCAAAAAATGTTAACACCTTTGAACACTAAGACATCTGCATAATAATGTAGCGAACTAGCAAGGACGGGGGTCCTATTTGGTGGAACTGCCGGGGGGGCGGTCCTGCTTGCACATAAAAAGGACCAAGAATATTTGTTTGGAATGTACAACCCAGAAACATACATGTTACGGTTTCATTCCTCCTCAAATGTGTATTTATATGAATGAAATATTCCTTCTCTGTTGCAATTGAATTCCAGGCACACAACTGACAGTGAAATGCAGATAATTCTATACGCTGCTGTGATGTTTGTTTGGCATGGTTTCTGAAAATGTGACTTAAAAGATTGTTCCAAGTCTTAAATGTGCATGGACAACTGGCATAGGCGCATGGATATCGAATATTACGACCATAGTGGCCATGTCTTAGCTTGAAATGCTTCAACAACAGGAACCTAGAAGACACTGACGTACCACAATCTTTGCAGTTCCACATGTACTCTTGTAATCTGAAAATCCAAGAAAATATTTGTATTATTATATTTTATGGCAACCACCATAACATAGCCTATATCCGCCTATATGTTTTAGTAATTTACTGATGTAAGTCAAGCAAAGTCAAGCAGTACTTAAGATTACAATGTGCACAAACTTCAAACTTGATAAAAAAAAAAAAAAAGATGCTGATTACTTACCACCATTAAGAAGAGGTTGCCCTGCTGCCAGCAATGTCAATGTGTTTGTTCCCAGGACACCTGTGAATAACAGACATGGTTAGGTTAATCTGCAGTAGCATGCCAACTCCAAGTGCAATATAATTTGGGCTACAACCTATTATTTTAAGTGCTAGACTAAATTAGGGTAATCCTAGGCCGAATGTGAATTATGTTTAAGATTTTTTTTTAAATGTTGAAGTTAAATGCATCAATCTGGTGCACTTTGAGAGCAAAATTAGGAACTAAATCTGTGGATACATCTCTGAACAATAGCCATGTGAAAAAGTACTGTAAAACAGATGTACTTTTTCTTTATGTATCTTAGTAAGTTGTTTGTTGCTCTTTCCTGGCTGCTAGTTCAGTGAATTTTGGTCACACAGTGCCGCTTTTGAAGTGCCGCTCCGGCAGCACTACACCCCTGCATTCCAGTAGTTATTGCTCCACTAGCCCTTACATAAATCTAGTGTTGTATTATTATTTTATTTCTAATTGATATGACGTGCTGGCACTATGACATCTTTTGATTTGGATCCAAAATGGAAATATGGCGTTTTGGCAACACGCCGTGCACGAGATAAGCCAAAAAGCTAGCTAGCTAGCCGCTAGTCGTGAAACACATCAACATCAATTAACATCAATTAACATCAATTTAGCTGACTTCACGGGTCAATATTCAAGGTGTATGATATTACCTCATACCAACAATGTTTCATATTTGTAGACCTCGTCAATACATTAATTAATCTAGATAGGACTACTTACCACATGCATGGCTATCGTCGTCTCCCTCGTGTGTGCTACAGTCTTCCTCCGTGGTGTGCCTCGCGATAGATTACGACAGCATACGTCTCAAACTAGCAGGTGTCATTAAACCAATGCATTCCATTCCCGTCAGGTCAAACTAAGTGAATCTTGCTAATTTAAAAGCCATGCTTTTTAGCTGGTATAATTAAATCCAATTAATTTCCCCCCCTTGCATCAACGTAAACAAATCATGTTAATTTAAAATCACATAGTTATATGTTGGTTCTATTAGATGTAGGTATGTTCAGTTCAAAACGTATATATTTTTTATTAAACAAACTCAAAATAGATAGACTGGAGTAACTCAGACCTATAATCATTTTTTTTTGTGTAAAATCCGTGGTCCATTAGTCTCAATAATTACAGACACCCAGTGGCGAGCCGTCAGGGCCCTCTAGGCCTAGGGCCTAAGATATTCTACAAAAATTGTTATATTTTTCATTAGTTTTAGCAAAATAACTTTATTTAATTGTATTTAAAATAACATTTACAAATAAATAAATCCTTTGAATCTGCCTATTCAGTTTCTGTTTGAATGTGAAGGGTTAAATGAAAGAAGCTCGTCTCTGCGAGTTACTGTGAAGATAGGAGCTGAGGGCCAGCTATAGTAACTGAACGAGAGTAATGTCAAATGACAGTACAATTGACCAATCATATCTTCCCTCTAAATGGGTGGATTTTATTATCGCGGACTTTATGACAAGTTCCGCCCGCTGTGAAGCTTTTCTTGTTTCCATAGCAACAACAACTTCCTGTCAACAGCGTAAACTCGCCTTCAAAATAAAAGCATGCCAAATTACACTTAAAGAGCAACTTGCAGGTTAGAGACCCCAGTGAATAAATGTGTAGGAAAATGATGTATACACTAGATTTTCAAAAAATATACATAAATATACACTACAGTGACATCTGGCGTCGTTTTTGTAAGACATTTTTACTTCCGCATAAAAAAAGACCACCCGCTTGTGACGTCACATGAGGGAGAGCGGCCGGTCTAGTATTAATAAACATGGTTCACAATGCTAGTTTTGACACAGAAGAGGTTGAAAATGTATATTCGTATGCATATGACGGACCACAACCTTATAATTATGAGCCTGCTAGGCGGCCAAGAGACCAGGAGCAGCCAAGGATTAGAAGAAATAACGGCCATCGGAGAGAAATGGAGCTGTGGTGTGAGGAGAACCAGTGGAGAACAGGGCAACTGTCTTGGTGAGTGACCGGCGTTAGCTACAGTTAATGTTAGCTAACGTCGGTCACATCACAACATTGTAAAGTTAGCTATCATATATCAGGCTATAGCTAAAGTAGTATTGATAATATAGTAACGTTACTTGCAGGACTGTTGATAGTGATCCATAACAGAAACTAATGCGCAAGTATCAGTATCTCGCGTTACCTAATGCAACTCCACACTACGTCTTACGGTGCTGTGTACCGGAGAGGAGAGAGAGAGGAGCGAAGGCGGACAGAGAGATGTAATACGGTTTCCTGATAAACGTTTTGTTTGATAGGCTTCAGCTGTGGAGAGTATGTGCTGCAGGGAGGTGGATGCACCTCGCACAACGCACCCAGGAACGAAAGCTAGATCCGGTCCTTTTCCTGTTAGGGAAACTGTGGACTCGATGTCCTGACAGGCTGGAGTTTGTGCACCCTGCACAAACACAAGCTCACCATGATTTAAAATGGTGAAATGCAATGTAAAATTACCGAAAAAATACCAGCTCACTAAATCACAACCGCTCAAACCAACTACAAACTACAAACTACTACCGCGGATTGGGCAGAGAAGGAGACGAGAAAGTTGCTCCCCGATGTGACGTAATATGACGCGTTTGACGTATGAAGTTAAAAAAAAAAGTAGTTTTTAGTAGCAGAGCTCAAAACGGCTCCATTCCCTCCTGAATTCCTGCCCTTATGTCTCGTAAAACATATCAAATCCTGCATTAACTTTTTTTAGGTATAAAAGTCACGGCTCGCCACTGCAGACACCTACATGTAATTGACCATTATTAGGTGGCTTATGTGTGACTTCATTATATGAGGCTGTGCAGCTCTGTCTCCTCTCTAACATAAAACTAATTCCAGAGAAAAACTGGAACATGTTCTCAATGTAGTAGGCTAAACTTACCTAGTAAATTAATACATGCATTTAACTTGGTTAATAATGTTGGTTACCCTTAGTGCTAGGCTTTTCCATTACGCCCTCCCAATTCTAGCCTCCCAACAGGCCAGCATCCACGGTTCTTGTTGCCATTTTTGAAACATTTTTATTAAATTATATTTTTGTTTATCATTCATCAAAATCATGTTGCTGACATTTTTGTTTCACAAAATATGTATTCATTTGCAATACAAACTACCATTTACAACCCAGCAGGAGCTTACCCAGTAGTTAGCTAGTTAACATTATCTGTCAGCTCACCTTAATTAACAGTTTTGCAGTTAGCTTAATTCATGGGTGTTTTTTGTAGCTAATGCTAGCCTAAATCGTATGTCTCTCCATACGGTAGTGGTAGTTATAAACATGGATAAAGGTTGATGTTATATGCCTCTTTCTAAAACATCACTTTGCCAACATAGCATGAACAAACTATAAATCACAATTTAAAGTTGTCAGCGGTGGAGACCAACAATCAAAATACAATTTAGAAAAAAATAGCTTTTTGCAGAGCTGTGTGCCAGACGATCAGAGCGAAATATCCACCACCATCTTCAAAACTGCATTACATTTGGGTAAGAAAAAAATAGATTTGTATTGTTAAAAACGGTCAGTCAGTGAGGAAACAGAATCCTTGCACATTTGTCTCAGTCTGTCAGTAGCTTTAGTCCTTGCACAGAGGCTTTTTCTAGGTAGAAGACAGGCCATTTGTCTGTACCCTATAACATACATGTGGAAGGAGAGCTATAAACTGGACTGTTCACATTGATAACTGTGAGTAACAGAGTGCTGTGAATCAATAGATTCATGTTGTGCAACAGTGGCATCGATCTTCCTTCAATACAGCAGCAGGAGAGTCTTTCGAGGGAGTCAACAGGAGAGCTCATTAATCTGTTAGAAAGACGAATCACTGTTTACCTAATATAAACTATTTTTGTATCCTCCAACGATGGCAAAACACAGAGATGATGGCCTTAGGCCACCCATAAATAGACTTCTTAGAACATCAAGGCTCCAACAGCCAAATGCTCATACTACAACACAACAATAGCTTGGCCCTAAGGAAGGTCAGGTATACCTAAAGTATTAAAAAAGAAGTATTCTCACAAGTGAAGGTTACATTTCGATGCATGAAATCACTACATTATAGTTTTTTTGTTCTTTAATATAAAAACAGGATTTAACTGATTTGTAAACGAGGCTATAGTTGATAAGTGAAGACAAAGAGATGTGGAAAAAGAAGAAAACCGCAGTGTGCACTTTGTTATGATAGTTGATGACATTGCTGCATATAAAAAGATCTGTTCGATTGGGCATATCTTCTACGGTGGCCAACAGGTGCAAACGCACTACAACGGCCAAAAAACATTTCCTTTGCGAGAGACACGTTGCACTTTCAACGTTATAATCCCCGAACGTCAACAAGCGTGCCAGTCCCAGCTGGGTGCATCACTTTTTAGTGTTCTCGTTTCCATTGTGTGACATATTTTTTTATTCACAGTGTTTTGTATTTGCGGAATTTTTTTATTCGCAGCTCTTTCAGTAAAGACTGTGCACGTTTCTTCAGGTTGGGGAATTTATTCTCATTTGCATGTGTTTGGGTCAGTGGCGGTTCTAGAACATTTTACATGGGGTGGCGAAGGGGGGGAAAGAGGTCATGCCAGGGTGCCATGGGAGTACGTGGTATTTTATACTGTATATTTAACCTATTTATTGTTAAATCATGCCCTAACACAAGTGTTCTTAAAGCACAAGAGAAACAAGGTGTTCAGACAAACAAACTAAATATAGTATAAAACAGCAGAAAGTACTCATGATACCCTAGAATTCTGCTTACTGTAAGTACAGTAAAAGTACTTAGTTATAATTAAGTACACAAATGACATCACCCATCTCTTAAGAGAGCTAAAGGTGACATGTGCAGCAACACATTTCGATAAATATTTGTCAATACTAAGAGCCGCTAGATTGTGCTGCTGTAATGGAATATGTATGCAAAGAGAATAAAAACATACGATGTGGTGGAGTCTCATCTGCCTCCTGATCACTGCCTCTGTCCCTCTTTCTGACACTTCATCTTTATTCCTCACATACATTTATTCTTCTTCACTAATGTCTTCATCTCCTCCTGGCTTTCTCCTGCTCTGACCCTCCTGGTCTCTTCAGTGAACTCTCTTTTCCTTTTCCTCTTTCTGTTCGTCCTGATCACTTCTAAGATATGTTTTTGTTGTTGTTGAATCACCCCAGCTACTCTGGCCTGCAAGAGTCTACTTGTGAAAAGCACTGGTACAAATGCGTGTATAACTTTATACGTTAGGGCCAGCTAATAAGTAGCATCAGGGGCGGACTGGGACTACAAATCAGCCCGGGACTCTCGACCGGCCCACTTCGGTACCGCCGGCCCACCCCGGTACCACAAGTAATTACCGCTAGTAAATTGTCGACGAGGGGGGGGGGGATGCTAGTGACTTATCCGACCGGCCCACATCGTACGACCGGCCCTCTTCAGTAACGGCCCATCGGATTCGTCCCGAACGTCCCGATCGCCAGTCCGCCCCTGAGTAGCATATAATAAATATAAAATCTGAAAGTATTTAACAAACGCACACAGGCAGCTGTGTTTAGATCCAGTTTGACGGTAAAGGATGTATGGTTTAATTTATCTGGCCTCATTGCTGTGATGTGTAATTTACGTGGATTTAATAGTACCGCATAGTTTAGCAAATAAACTGATCGATCTCCCAGCTAGCGCTGTCTGCGTAGTATTTTGTAACGTAACCTCCCAAACAGCGTCTGTTAAACGCTATCGATTCAAACGGCAGCGTTTTATTAATATTTTGTTTCAAGCTCTCGTCCTTAGTAAAAACAAAACTAGTGGAAGGGGAAATGCTCCCAGGGGAAGCTGATCCGCCTTCAGGTGCTGGGACAGCTCGCTCCCTCTCTGCAGCGGTGTGAGCCGCGGTCTGTGAATGCCGCTCCGCAGTTTAATGCAGGGCCGTAGCTACGTTTTTAACGGGCCTAAGATGATATTTAAAATGATTCACTATTAATGAATGAACTGCTTGTTTCGTTGCTTGAGAAGCTTGTGGACATAGTGTAGGTTTGTTTCTACAAGTACAGTTTTAGGGACACAAAAGTTAGGGGGGCAGCTGGGGGGGCAAGGCTCTACAGTCGGGGGCAGCTGCCCCCCCGTAGATCCGCCCCTGGTTTGGGTACATTTGTGTATAATATTTGCATGGTTTGTTAACATGCAGCGCGGTTTTCCTGATGGAAAAGTTTTGGGCCATTTGCATCTGTAAACCACCATATATTTCGGTCATGTTTTGGGTTTAATGAGCCATCATGAAGATTATAAAATAAATGGTAAAAGGCTAAAAAAATAAATGTGGTATCCTTTATTTATAATCAGTATAACCTGAAGAAACATGCACCATTCTGCCATGATTCATCAAAATCAGACCAAAAGGTGCCTAAGAGAAGGATTCTGAGAGTCTTACATTTGATTGTTATCAATTTGCATACTTAACCAGCTAATGTGTGTAATGTTTAAATGTCAGAGCATGGTTAGGGGGCAATGTCCTCCAACAGCTTTCAAAAGGGAAATGTATTGGCAACAGCGTCTTTGAGTCTTTCTCCTCACACAGAATGGTTGCAACCCAGTCTCACTGTGAGACATGTGTTTGTTTATTTTATCACTGCACACTTTAAAGAATAAATATAAATAACAGCTTTGATTAAATGTATGATTAAATGTAATTTATTATTTCTCTAAGAGTTACAGGCAATTATGATACTTTAAATAAAGGAACGAGTGTTAGCAATTCTTGGCCGGGTGTCATAAAATATTTCTATTTCATAGGATAATGTTACATAAAAAAGCTTGACTGGAAGCTCCACTTTACAGAACAAAAGTGTATAAGTGTGTAAAGAGTCCCGAAGGTGTAAGTTGAATAATGCCTGATCAAGAGGAACTGTACACTGAAAGTTGTTAGGATTACTCGAAACACATTATCCCCTTAAAATGGAGACGTGTCGATAGAGGAGCAACAGCGTATCTGCTGCAACATTAACAAAAGCTTTTATTTAAGCAAAAAGGTTTGAGTTTGATTAATGAAATCCAAATGGTGCTTCTTCTTGTTTGGTTCACCCAATAAGTGCAACATAATAAGTGTGATACGTGTAAAGATACGTGTTGGTAGTTACAAACTCCTCTATTGGCATCCTTTTTTTATAGATGTAAATTAATATAATTCTTCTGATATTTGGCTATCATTATTCTGTTGACCAGAGATTACATATATCAAAGTCTTAACATCTTTAGCTTTTGTGTCAGAAGGTGGTTCTCTTAATAATTTACTATTGATAAAACGACTTCAGCATATAAAAAGGTAAAAAAGTAATAGATCATAACCTTGAACTAAGGAGAGAGTAAATGGCTATGGTGCTGTACAATGTCTGTCACATTCACACAAGAACAGGAGAGCATGTTTGGACATTCAGTAAAAGGTGATGGAGCGGACACCTAGTGTGCAGTAAGGTCATGTTAGTGTCTGCACCCTGCTGGGCCTCCAGGACACTGAGGACCAGAGGTTGGACCTCTGACTGTGCTGGTAGCCATCAGGATGCAGACAGACACACTATTATTTATTTTCTGATGGGACAAACCAGCAGCCAGGAAACATTTCAAATATCCGCTGTAGCCTGCTGCTGCATGCTGTATGAAGGAATGAAACATCTCCATGTCATCATTTCACATCCCTCTACTGAAAGTCTGACATAATAATAATCAAATTATACGCATGACAGTCGATCGCTTAAAACTATTCACACAGGAGCCCCCAAGCACTACAACATCCTGCCACCAGCTGTCATATGCCTTGCTCAGAGACACTACAATCTGATGGCAAATTCTCCATCACATTTCCCTGCTCTGATTCCTCCAAAGAAAGGATTCAAACCAGAAGCACTCAAAACAAAAGCGTATCCCTTCAACCACCAGATCGCCTCTTTAATTGGATATGGTGATACCTCACATGTAGGAAAAATAATATAAAGAAGAATGCTCTGTGATGTATAAGATTATTTGCAATGATCCGAGTTTTGAACACACTGCTGCCATAGAGAACTACTGCAGTAAAATACAGTAAAGCAAAAAGACCAATTGGTGCTTTAATCAGCATTGTCTCTGCATGTTAAATCAATTAAAATCAAAGCATGTTCCTATATTTAATACATTATGTGTGGATTGTTAATTGGAAATGGGGATTAAGCATTTCCTGGCACAGGCTGATCACACATCAAATGGTTAATTAGGTTGCTGTAGTTAAAGTAGTCCTATTACCCTAAGTCATAAATAAAATTCCTTTGCAAGCAATTTGCATAATTGTTTTGATAAATATCTCCTTTGTCAGGTGCACATGCTCACCCAAAGTACGTATGAGATGTATTGATTATATATTTCAATAAAAAAATAACACTTGTCCAGTTGTGCGATTGCTTTCGGCCACGCGGAACATCGTGAGATTACTCTCACAGGGCAAACACAATTATGACTAAATGATTCCTTTAGAAAGTTATTTTCTCTTACCTTTTTCGGAGAATTATGAGAGGAGCTCGTTCTGGACGCGCTTCCTTGATGTTGCTCTGGATGATAAACGCCACAAATGGTACGGGAGGGGTTTTAATTTAGAAAAGGCTGAAGGGAGGGAATTTCTAATTGTCGCATTGGTGGAATAGCGTTTTTTATTTAGGGTGTTGGTTTGTTTAAAAGCGGATTTGTCCCTGTTCAGCAGCCTGCTGGAGGCAGTACAGAGGAGATGTGAGTTCAGGCAGATCCTCCGCACGTATCTGCCCGCATCTGAAGCTCGAAGCTCTCCTTCCCTTTCTTTTAAATCGAACATGCTGACAGTGTCATGTGACCATTCCGCACCGTCCAATGCGCTTCCTACTACTCCTCCATCCACACACCCCAAATAATGCTGCAGCTTTACTAAAAAAAATATACACACACACCGTGCGTAAAACTGGCTACTGTGAATGCAATGCAAGCAATATCACGTTTGGAGTAAACGTGATAAATTAACTACAAAAGGTGGTATGAAGTGTAGTTTCGATCCACCTGCTGCAAAGATATAGGGGGCAGTGTTTCACCTATGTTACTGGGGCAATACAATCTAATGGTCAGAATGATCAGGTATTATTAAAACCAACAATAGCTTGGTAGTTGTTTGGTATATTAATTGTGTTGAAAGTTTTGGACTGTTCTAATATATTCTTTACACCTTTTATTGTATACTGAATCTATACATTAATATATTTTGTTCATATATTTAATGTAGGCCTATAGTTTTCACTCCTGTCTAATCTGGCCTGCCTGTCAGTTCATTTCACACAGCTGCGGAAACTCTGAGAGCTAATTATATTATAGATTCTATTTTATAATCTCCACATGGAGCTAAGCCATGTGTGTGTTGACTGTGGCACTGGGGGATGTATGGTCCATGTATCTTTATGGTTTGGTAGTTTGTTTTGGCTTGCGTCCAATGTGATAAGAGATGAGGGAATGACTTGTGTTTTTACTTTTGCCGACATAGAGGGAAGTGTGTCACTGCGGGGTGATAGTGTGCTGTGACCTTTCTCACGCCAGAGTTTTTATCGTGTTACAAAGTTTAAGTTATCTGCTAACTGCTAACGGATGATCGGTCGATCTGCCAGTAGCTGCGCACTTCCAATCCCAGCAAACCAGAGTTTGTACAGAATTGGTTAACTAGTGGTTTTTTAAATGTTTTTAGGTGTGACGGAGCAGGGGATACTTTTTTAGAGATGTGTCTGTTGTCTGTGTTGTTTAAGAATGTGTGTCATAATGGATCCCGTGTCTTATATCTGCAAACCAAATCTAAGTAGGGGTACCAATATATTACTTAACCTGAAACTGAACAACCCTCCAGCTGATGGTCAGGATGAGGCTAGGGTGCAAGTTGTTTACTTGTTTCTGCCGCTTGAGGTTAATTCAAACCAAAATACCAAAACTTGCAGCAATCATGGAATAAACATTGATGGGCTGGGACTACTAAATGAACCTTCTAATTTTAATAACTATCCCACATACCACAATATATAGACAACAGTCAACACTGGACCCTCTTCACATACGGTTGATAATGTTTCTGACATGTCTTACACATTGTAACTGTAAAGCCAAGTGCGCATTTTAACACAATTGACAATACACGTGTGTATTAAAACAGCTGATCCAAACTGAAATCATATACATTCATTCAAGGTATTTTTCACACAGTACATCTGCTGCATGTAACCTGCCTGACTCCCATACACCATCTCCTTCTGAAGCCTCATCCATCTTTCCTGACATGACCATCAGCGATCCATGCTAAGCTGTATTTTGCCTCCGGCACTACTGATGTCAAGGATTTGATGTCTACAGCTGCGTGAAACAGCATGAATTCAGTCGGTGCAATTATGGATCCAACAGAGACTTAAGGATAAAATTGCTTTGTCTGGAGCACCAAAGCAGAGAGTTTGATTTCAGTTTTTCACAAAGGTTTGAGATTAATAATAATAATAATAATAAATTCGATTTGTAAAGCACCTTTCATTGCTAACAGCAATCCCAAGGTGCTACAGGAGGCATAATAAAAACAAACAAAATAAACAAAAGTTTAATCAAAAGCTTTTTTAAAAAGAAAGGTTTTTAAGCCTTTCTTGAAGGCGTCAGTGGTCTGTGGGATCCTCAGGTGGTCTGGGAGGGAATTACAAAGGCGAGGAGCAGCTGCACAGAAAGCCCGATCCCCCATTGTGCGGAGTTTGGTCCTCGGGGGGCGAAGCCGATGGTTAGTTGTGGAGCGGAGGTTGCCTGTGGAGGTTTGTGATGTGAGAAGTTCCTTCAGGTATGGAGGAGCTTTCCCTTGGATGCACTGATGGGTCAGTAGTGCGATCTTGTATTCGATCCTGAATGAGACAGGAAGCCAGTGGAGGGAATGAAGGACGGGTGTGATGTGGTTGTATTTTCTCACCCTCATCAGGATCCTACCGGCACTGTTCTGAACATATTGGAGCTTCTGAAGGCTCCCGCTAGGAGTCCCGATGAGGAGAGCGTTGCAGTAATCGAGCCTTGAGGAGACGAAGACATGGACCAGTTGTTCCACATCTGACAGGGAGAGTGTGGGACGGAGTTTTTCAATGTTCCTGAGGTGGTAGAAGGAAGTTTTGCACAGGTGTTTGATGTGGGTGTCAAAGGTCAGATGTCTGTCAAATCTTACAACCAGGTTGGTAACTGATGCAGAGAGGGGTATGTTTTGGCCAGAAAAGGTGATGTGGGTTATGGGGGATGACTGGACCTGGTTTGGTGTGCCAACTAAAATAGCTTCTGTTTTGGAGCTATTAAGTTGCAGGAAGTTTTCTCGCATCCAAGCCTTTATCTCCTCAATGCAGGTGTTAAGGGATGTTGATGGGAACGGTGACGATGATGGTGACGGTGAGGAAGCATGTGGGATAGGGTCTGTCTTTATATATAGCTGCGTGTCATCAGCGTAGCAGTGGAATAATATTCCATGCCTGCTGATGACACGGCCAAGGGGCAGAGTGTACAGGGTGAACAGAGTGGGCCCAAGGACCGACCCTTGAGGGACACCACAGGTGACAGGGTGTGTCTGGGACCTCGCACCTCCCAAGGAGACGTACTCTGTTCTAGATTAAGCCTTGTGATGGTTGTGTTTATTTAAAAGGCTTACAATTGTGAACTTTAGAGTAAAAAACAGGTGCTGAACAAATGTTGGTCCACCACCTTGGTCCAGACTTATATTTCACATCAACTTTTGGATTGATTTTCATGAAACCTTGTACACTCTTGAGTTCTACATGGTGAGGTTTGTGGATTTCAAAATTCGGAAATAGGAGAGCACTGATATCAGATCTGTGATGTCTAATCGCAAAAACACTGTGTTGATGTATCTAAATTGATATCAGAATCAGATTACCTTTATTCATCCCACAGAGGAATATCACATGGAAGAATATGTTGAATTGTTGCATCGCTATTTTATGGCACTCAAATATATATAAATACTATTTGTATACGAATAAAAATGTTGCCCTTATGGTGAAGCTAGGCTCTTGGGCTTTGGACAGACAGACTAACATCAGCATCAATGAACACATAAAACCTGAAAATAAACCATACAATGATTGAAAAACTACATCAGAGTAGAATGACAGTGTTTCATTAGTGACAACTCTACATCACTTGTATCAACATTTTCACGTCAAACCAAAATCTTTGTTTTCTTTCACACCAAACCTTGGACCCGTAGCAGAAAACTCTTGCTCCTGTTCAGTCAAACCACTCGCTTCAATCTATTTTTCAAAGATGAATTGAAGCTAGAAAATAGTTCAAAGTAAGAATTCTCTTTTGACTGTCTCCTATATACCAAAAAGCCTGCAGTAGTTGAGATTCTCTTGTGTAACAGCATCTTTTTTATGCATTTTAATGAAGACCGTTTTACCTCATCCCAAAAAACCTCAGTGTTTGTTGTCCTGTTTCAGCTGCCAGATTAAAACCTGGAGGCCAACTTTGTAAACTCCCAAACCCATTTTAGGGAGGGTATTGCCTCGCTCTTTAGTGAATTGATTGCACGCTTTAGGCAGCTTCCAGATTGTCCCATTTAATGCTCTGTTGTGTGTGAAGACACAAGAGATCCTTATTAGTAGCTGCAGAAGTTTCTGTAGACTGGATGTAATGACTCAGACACCATACTGTGCCCATAGTGCCACCACTGTGATTTTCTTCTTTTTTGTATCTCTTCTCTTGCCGTTTTCTTTGTGTTTTTTTCTGCCATTTTCTTTGTTCATATCCCTTCACTCATCTGTGCCTTTGTCCTCTTTTCTTTTGGTTGTCTTTATTTTCTCATCGGCAACCAACCCAGGTTAGACAGTTTTGTTTGAGTTTCACCACTGTCACGGTCATTCAAAGTGAAATCAATACAAATCCACACTTGAAAATACTTTTCAGCAGTCGCACACAGATCTCAGCCTCGTCTCTCTCCTCCAGGAGCTTCTGAAAAACCTTTAGAAAACACATTAATTCAGCTCCACTTTTTGATCCCAGCATCTTTGTTGAACAGGGACATTGGAAACCTCTCTATAGGTTGTGCTGAAAGCAAGAACGGATTTATGGTGCATATATTTCTCCTTCCTCCCAAACTCTGACCTCAGGACCTTGACTTCCTATCAAGCCATCTGTTTTATAATTTTGCTCGGTTGTAAGAAGTTTAAGCAATCGCTGCGCTAAAAAATGAAAATCTGTATAATCAAAGCAGCATAAGAAGGGACAGACTATGAATAACGTGCAGGAAGGTCCTTATTAGAGTAGAACTATATTTATATTCTTTATTTCGGATTTCTTTTACTTTTAGAGCTGCAGCAATAAGAACATGAATCTCCAAATATTTTGATTTGTTTGTCATTTTTCAAATTGCCGGATCCAAATGTGAGCATGTTATGCTTTTCATGTCAAAAGAAAAAAAAACAAGAACAAAGCAAAAGAGTGTTTTCAGAACTGTCTAGCATGACTACACATTGTAAGACTAGAAACTGTTCACTGTTTTCATGAGCCTTTTTCAAGTCAGCTGTTTGTTGTTGCACAATTCATAACATAAAGATGAAATACAGAAGTCTGAGCAAGGCATACATACATTTCACTGGAGCAGCCTTCCTTTAACAATTTTAGTCCAGTTTTTTTGCACACCTTTGCAATTTATTGTATTTGCTGTTATTGTTACGGTTTTATAACATAAACATTTAATTGCATTCTGCATGTATCGTAAAAAGATTATTGGGTTTTATTATATTTGTATGTATTATATTTTATGTTTGCTATGCTTCCTTATGCCAAACATCATTCCCTCCTGTGGGACAATAAAGATCTGAAATCAACTTTTACAAAAAGGACAGAATAATGTGAACAAATGTTACGTCTTTCGTATTCCCACATCGATACTGCCTCTGAGAAGTTTATATTGTTCAGCTTTCCTGGAGACTGCGATAGAAAGATGCAGATATAGTTCTTTCTATCCCCTCCTGAAAAAGATCAATCCGGTTCATTTTGTATGAAGTCCTCTTGGTCTCTGAGCCCAAACACATAATGGCTATTGCCTTTTCAGCACACCTGCAGCCGATTGAAAGCAATTTAGTCATCTCAATTGTCATTAGCTGGGAGGATATTAGAGTTATGTGGCCTGGGAAGATTCAATTTCAGAAGTCATATTGAGACGTTATTGCACAGGCAGTGCTTTATGAATGAGTGTCGTTTGGCTGGAAGTTGCTGAAGGAGAAAAACAATCCGTCACAATGATGGTCCGGTGATAATGGAGTTTAACTGTGATCATAATTTGAACAGATGTTCAAAAATCAGTTCGCCTTTCGTGATGGATAATTAGGGCTGTCACAATAACAGATATTTACTTCACAATTATAATGGGAATAAGAATTTATGATATTGATATGGCAGTATTTGAAAAATATATGACTTGTTTATTGTGTGTGTTTTTATTTCAGCATGATGATTACACTCTCTTTTGTCTCAGGGGACTTTAAGGAGGTGTAACAATGACTGTAATAAAGTCTATAAAAAGTACCTTTTTGGACACTGAACAATAATGGATAATAGATAGGCATCCAGATGAACTATTAAACAAAACATCTGAGTCTTTACATCTGCCAACATCATATTATTATATGTTTTGTAAAAACACATAGTCATGTTACAATATAAGACATTAATGCTCATTTCTTTTATTTATCTCCTCAGGTTGTAGTACTGACAAACTCCAGGATAAAACACTACTTATATTTTTCCTATGTAACTGTCTTTAAGGGAGCTGACCCAAAATCATTTAAAAGTCAAATGTTGTGATCTCAATAAAGCGGAGTAATCTTAATTTTTTTATCAGGAATGAATTGCCGGGCAGTGTTTTCAGGCAGCGTCTTAGTGGAGCATTGAAACCAGTGAGCTGTCTTCAGAGCGGTGCATAGCAAGGACTCTGTCCTGCTGTCTGGCATCAAGGCCATCTGATGTTTCTGTATTCATTATTCCAACCTTGGCTCTACACTGCACAGACATTTTGCAGGAAATTGTTAACATCATGTAATGAGCTGCGTTGTCATTTTGTTTTAGTGAATCGGCAAATGAAAGAGGTGGTTTCTTTGTTTACTGTCGTGTAGAAAAACTTGTTTTCACAAAGGTCTCCAATACCGTTTTGATCCATAAAATAGCCAGAAACATGCCCATCACAATCTCATCCAGGACCGCCTTTATGCTAATTAATATGCTAAAATTACCTTGCCTATAGTTCATATTTATTGGACAGACATGAGGAATTAACCCTCCAATCTAACTCTCTCTCAGAAAAAGTGAACCAAATAATATTTGGGAATATTCTATCAAGAGGATTTTAATACCCATGAGGCAGGGAGGTTAAAAAAATGTAGGCGAAAAACTGTGTTTGTATAAGCTATTTTTCCTATTTTTCCGACTGGAAGAGTATGCCTATACTGTACCTTATCTTACAGAGGCTGCAATCAGTTTACATTTTAAAGCTGTCTAACACGAGAGTAGCATTTTCAATTATTTTCAATGAGCTGTGCTGTGCGCTACCCTATCTAAAGACAACAAATCCTCTTATCCAAAATCGGGGAGAAGTGGGCTTCATGACTCTCCGCCCAGGCTCTACAGTTAACCACAGAAAATATGTCCCACTCTGCGCTCGCCTCAGTATAAATAGCCTCTCTACATGAGTCAGGATGCACTTGCTTTTTCAGAGTGAGAGACAGCATGACCCTGGAGGAAGGTAAGCGCTGGTTGTGGTTTTTATGGACCGGCTTTTCAATACTTGTGTGGAACAGCATGACTGCCTCTCTGTGTGTGATCTGATTGGTTTATACCCCACATTTGAGAGCCATTGTGTCTCGAAAATGACACATTTGGTATTTTATTGCCAAATAGAATAAGCATTACACTCTCAGTGGGAAACATCTTTTGAAAAGATCCTTTTCATTCCATAAATCAAAGGTAATTACTCATTTGTCCTATTATTCATGCCAGCATGTTTATTGCCATTGACTTCCCTCTACATGAGTCACGATGCATTCACATATAAGATTGGGAAACTGCGCACTGCTGGAGGAGGACTGATGACAACATTTTGATGTGCACTGGCTTTTCAATAAAACTTGGCTGCTGCAGTAATACTGTCTCCCTCCCTGCATGAGGTTCCATCATTTGATGTTGTATCTGCGGTTTGGAAAATCACTTCTACTGTAGCATCCAATGTATCTGTGAGAAAAGCCGTAAAAAAAATGTGTAAGACCCCAACTCATTTAAGGATCGGTAAATGTTCAGTTTCAGAAGTAATTTTGCTTTGCTGTGAATGGAGGAAATTGCTAATATGCAGCCATATGATGTTGATTTGGTGGGATGAAATGTATCCATACTTTGCTATTTTTGTTATTCTCAGGTATGCCATTGGTGCTTTATTGAGTGATCCTTTTCCCGTATGATCCTGTTTGTTGTCAGTGTAGGACGGTGATTGGTCTCTGCTGTGATGCATACAGGCAAATTGATTCATCTGAGGTTCTTTAATTGAAGCTCCACATGATCCTGACATACGGGTAATGCTCTTTAAGATCGATGGCAGACAACAAGAGAGACTGTGCGATTTGAAACACAACTGTGCCCAACAAATGTCAGAATACAAAGCTCCCTATCTGCAGACAAAACCAACAAAGGGGAAGGTTATGTGCACAGCTGCATCTTCTGATCTAACTGTTCTGGAGTCTCAGGTCAAATTTGTATCAGTGCTGGGAGATAAGTTCATCCACAGGGAGCACAGTTACAAAACCTCCGTACTGTCCGCCTCCTGCTGGATGGATTTTAGGAGAATACAAAGGCTTTTTCTAAGATGTGGTATCAACAGTTGTCAAGGCCAAAGAAGCGCCTTGATCCTTTTCTCCGGGGGCAGCTGGGTTGGGTGATCAGTGTCTGCTGGTCTGTGCCGCAAGCTCCATTGAGACTGGGATCGATATAACCCAGTTTAATCTCAGTGCTGGTGTAATAACCTTTCAGCAGTTGGATGCCTAGTAGAAGAGAGCTTCCACCATCCACCAACCCCCTTCTCTCTGAATGATTGAAAACCACTTTTGCAGAGAAATGGAGCAGGTGGGAGTAGGGGGAGAGTGGGTGGGCAGGTGTGCATGTGCATTGTTTTTTGGTATAATAGGATCAGGTGTGGCTAGAAGGATGTTTGTTGTCAATAAAAAAAGAGGATTGGGGTTGTTTGCACAGAAAAGAGTCCATTACAATTCTGAAGATAATTTGCTAACCGCCTGCTTTAGAGTCCATAAGTCTACTTCAGGTTGTCTCCAAGGCTCGACACTAAGAGAGAAAAGGTTCATATGTATTTGACTTTTTAATGTGGCTTTTGTTTTGTAGTGTATTTTATCGACTAACTTCAGGCTGCAGCAGCCGGTGCTCCTCTAACTGCTGGCCTCACGTGATACATACGTGTGGCGAGTCAAAAGGATAATCTGATAACTTAGATTGTTTGGGGGGTTCACACACCAGCTACATGGTCCTGATAAAGCTGATTGGCTGGGTTTTTCAGTTTTAACCCTTCTCTTGCGTTAGCTCATACCCCCTTCCCATGCTATTTTCTGTCAAAATTGGCCGGTGTGTTTTGCACAGTGATATCTCTGGAACCCCTTATCCAATTTTGATGGTTGACATCTCATTTGAACAGTCAAAGCAAGTATAATCGAGGGGTGACAGACAGAATGACACCAGGGGTGAATTTCATGTTATTTTTGGCAGTAAGTTCAAAGATAGTGCTTATTTTACATTACTGTATATCATAAAAATGCTTGCCATGTAGGCTGTGTTTACTGGAGATGGAAATGCTTTAGTTAGTGTTGTAGCTGAGATTCTTCCCGTTCCAATGATGTATGGGATGTATTGATTTGATACAAGCAAGCCAGTGTTTCATGTCATGGTCCGGACCCACCGGTGGGCCCATCAAGTTCAGCATTCACTGTGATGAATATAAAATAAGACACTGATACTGTTTTCCTCAATGAACATTTATTGAAAGAGAAATATACCATAACAGAACATCCTCTCCCTCAGGGGCCTCTCCCTCAGGGGCCTCTATCTCAGGGGCCTCTCCCTCCTCTCCCTCAGGGGCCTCTCCCTCAGGTGCCTCTTCCAGGTCTGTTGTAGACTCATAGTCTGGATCGCTGTTGTCTTCCATTTCTGAGACATCTTCCTCTATCTCCTCTTCATCTGGTTCAATCTCCTCTTCATCTGGTTCAAAAAATGTGTCCAGAGCCCCTCGTACAGAAAATCGCCTAATCGGTCGCCTGCTCATTGTGTCAATGAGTCAAATGTGAGCAAGGCACAAATATAACTGCTTGAGAGACAGTAAGGGAGGCGCATTTAGCGCGAGAGAGTGAGAGGTTTGTGTTTCTCGAGGGGCACAGAGCTCGCACCTGTGAGAAGGTATGATACATTGTATCATACAGCGCGAGAAAGGGAGAGGTTCCCGTAACGTGTGTGTGTGTGTGTGTGTGTGTGTGTTGTGTGTGTGTGTGTGTGTGTGTGTGTGTGTGTGTGTGTATAGATGTTTTCCATCTGCAGGATGAACATAATATACTCATACCCATTCATTTTCTATGGCGGTCAATTCTGACCGAAAACATCATGGGTGTTTCACTGTTGAATAAATCACTCAAAATTCAATGCAAGTGGTGATCATCAAGTGTATATGGTCAGAGGCCTGGTGTGGAGGATAACATAAGGTATTGAGGCAATTGGATGAAAAACACAATATTTATGATTAAAACAAAAGTCATTCGGTCACTTTTGACCCGAAACGCAAGAGAAGGGTTTTTAAACTCTCAATATATAAAAAATATCTATCTATTAATGTTGATTATTTAGTTGTAAATAAATACTTTTTCACAGATGGCTTTTTAAAATGCACCATTAAACTGCAGAAACGACAATGGCGGTGGTTCCAGTTTTTCTCTTGATTTACATAATTATTTATTGCATTAAAAATGTAGTTGAAGAACAAGGTACTGTAATGATTTTTTGTTATATACTAACATTTGAAGGTAAATGCCACCAGCATGGTTGACCAGATAGAACAAACTTGATCGATACCACAACAAGATATATCAGGGTATACCAGTGTCTGCAACCACAGTTAGTGTCACATGCCTGTGCGACACAAGTTTTTTTGAAATCGTTGCTGCAACGTTTTCCGGAAACCAACATTTCATATTTGCAATTTTATTTTGTAACTGAAGCTCTCATCCAGTCACACAGAGGGAACCAGCAGAGTAAATCTTCCATACTGTGCCATCCATTACTCCTCCCATTAGTGAGGTTCAGGTTAATTCTACTTAACACAAGATCAAGGGGATGAATCTAGGTAGCTTTATACAGTTTGTCATGGTGACACAAAATGATTCTCTTCATTCAGGTGATTCCCCACAGTCCTCTGAAGTTCCCGTGCGGTCTTTTCCGCAGCACCAGTGTGTCTGCAGCGCTGGCTGAGCTGTACTACTAAAGCCCGCTGTGGGTCCCCTGGGATGGAGGCTACTTGTGTGGAGGATGGGAATCCAGGGCTCACTGTGGTGGAGCTTCTGAATTATTGATATCCCCCCATCATGCCTTCCTCCATTTCTTTCTGCCCAGTACCGACTGAGACTTCCATAACAGTATGAATGAAACATCTCTCACTATCCCCTTCACTAAATCTTAAATGGGGAGCTCTTTCTTGGAAAGTCATTAGAAGACAGCTACAAGATACAGACATCACGATATAAGGTATTACAGGTGTGGAAATTAGTCCTATTTAAACATAACACATTAGTCCGATTTAAACAGCCCAAAGGATATTTTACCCCTTGTTTATTGGCATGGATCTGTATGGGTTTATTCTAAAGTTGCAGAAGAAAATTAATACACCAGCAATGAAAACAATATTTATTTTGGATAAACACTGCAAATGTCTATCACATGGACAAACACAGCTACATGTGCAGACAAATAAGCGCACGCTCAAGAACACAGCTTTGTGAACGGCCACAGAAATACCCTTGGAATAAAAAAAGGAGGCTCTTAATGTGTCTGACCTTAGATGCTGTGGAGAAAATAGACCAGCTTCAGGGAACACTTGTACTTGTTACTTCCCATCAGCCTCCTTCAAATGTCAATTTTATTCTTTCACCTCGAAGACACAAAGCTTTGACATTACATCCCCACCAGCTCAGTATTAGGTCGGCTAATGAGAATTAGTGTTGCTCTTCATTAGTATTCACCACAGTCCCCGGCAGGCAGGCCTACCTTACTGAACACTCACCACAGGCCACTTTTCCTCACGCTGAGTTTTCCACGGATGATTAATAATTCAAGTTATGATAATATAGATCATGCTGTTTGTTCCCGTTTCCCACTGCCAGTCATTGTTTTTGTTGTTTTCTTTACCATGCCCACAAATGTTACCTAACCTTAATAATGTTATTGTAACCATGACTAAGCCCCATTACTTTAACAAATTAAGTTCTTATTTTATCTTCCATTGAAACAAAGCAAGCTGTTTTTGTGCCTAAACCTAACTAAAGTGTTTTCAAAATATTAGACTTTGATTTCTCAACATTTTGATTTCGGAAGAGTTTTGGAAGGAACCAACAGATGTAATTCAGATCAGGCAGTGTTGAAATCTATGTGACATTCTGAAACGCCGTCAAGTTGAATTTTTTTTTTGATTTTGATGGGCTTTGTGATGCTTCTGTATAAGTTTAGCTTGGTGGTGTTTTTCTGTTCTCTCCGCCCCGTCCCCCTTCTCTGTTCTCTTACTCTGCAGGTCCGGTGTGTGGCAGGGGGCATGGTTGGCATTTTCTCGGGTGCAGACGAGGCACACCCGGTTCCACTCACCTCATCAAACTGCTCCATAAAAGCCTGGTTCTCACTGCATTACTCTGCCAGATAATTCTCTCCTGTTGAAGGGTCCAGTGTCAATGTCCGCATCTTCAAGCCCTTTGTCTCCAGACCTTCGGTTTTCCTGTGCGAACTTTTGAGTTTTTTGCCTGAGACTAAGCCTTCTGCTTTCCAGAGACACTGTAGCTAGCTGGTTAGCAGTTTGTTTGATTGGAATGATCTAGTCTCGACTTTGGGGTCCAGACATATCAGAATGTTTTAGGCTTACAAAAATACACATAATATTAAAAGTGCTATATTCCAAAATGCTTCCACATCCTCAATATGGCAGCTAGCAGCTAACGGTGCTAACAGCACAATAAAGCAAACAACAGCAACAGTGCTAACACAGCTAATAGTGTAAACCTGGGGAAAAACTGGCTACAAATATATGGGCTTAGATTTGTCTCATAAATATTTGTGTGAACATAAAAATAATTTGTGTTTATGTGATTTGTAAAGGTAAAACACCATCCACAAATGGATTTAAAAGATTTGCAAACTCACAAATAAATTTGCAAAGGTAAAACGGATTTGCAAATACACCAAATATTTTCACAAATAAAAAAAGATCTGTGAATACTATAATTAATATACAAATAAATAAAAGGAATTTGTTAATATCTCTTTAACATTGAAAACTTTCGATCAGGCATTTGTGAATCCATTTTGTATTTGTTAACCAAAAATGCACTTGTGGATCTCAAATCTCTACTTGTGGATCTCAAATCTCTGCTTGTGGGTCTCAAATCTCTGCTTGTGGATCTCAAATCTCTGCTTGTGGGTCTCAAATCTCTGCTTGTGGGTCTCAAATCTCTGCTTGTGGGTCTCAAATCTCTGCTTGTGGGTCTCAAATCTCTGCTTGTGGATCTCAAATCTCTGCTTGTGGGTCTCAAATCTCTGCTTGTGGATCTCAAATCTCTGCTTGTGGATCTCAAATCTCTGCTTGTGGATCGTTTTTTTACACAAACAGAATTTTGAGACAAACTTTCCGCCGGTCTCGACCGAAATCTGCTCGTGTCACTCGGTTATTTTCGGAAACCACGTGATGGCCTGCTGATGACGACATTTCCCTATTTCAAGGTTTCAAAGTAAGAGCATGATGGCTTCCCACTGGAGTCGAGGCTCGCAGCGCCATGTCGAAGTGCGCATATTCTACGTATTTAATCAGATCTTTTCGATAATAAGGAGAACAAATATCATGCCGATAACCACCGAATCGCTGGAACTGTAGCTTTCCAACCGTACCTATTGTGAGACTTTACCCGACGACTCACAGCAGCCAATAAGGCCGCTCAAAGCAGCTTGACTTTGCGTTACACTGTGTGGGATTTGGTTGTATCGTATGTCGGTCAAGTAAATCTCGGCAGCTGCAGCTATGTTAGTCTGAAATGACAAATGGACACTCAAGAAATCACTAAGGACCTACCGACCAAGAAAAAACATAAACCACGTGTCTCCCATCAGTTAACGTATGTGAGGAAACAAGAGAGAGACTGAGAAAATGGCTAAAAAAAACAACAGTTACGGACGGCGGACGCTCTAGAGATTATTTTCGCTAGCACTCGTGAAAATGGAACATCAGAACCAGAAGGCTTCGACTCTTCTGAAGAAGAAGAATACAGGGACAACAAGGATCCATTTGGACATGGGTAAGTGTAAATATTACAGTAATAGTGTACTTTCACTTTGTGTGGAATACCGCAAAAATGAACAATAGGTTTATTGAACTTTTTCTTGGAACAAAATAGACTCTCAAATAGTTAACTTTTACTCTGTGTAAACGTTTGTTATGTGTAAAAGTTATTTTGATGTGTAAAAGTGAGGTTACATATGTATATGAAAAAATAATCGTTTATTCGTCCGACAACGGACACATTTACAGTGGCTATAGACATGTATTTTATCATACTGTTTTGTAAAGAGGGGACTTTGTTATAGATTTATTTATATGTGTGTCTGTGATTTTATACTGAATGTAAAGTAACTGGAAATACCTGTGTGTGTGTGCGAGAGAGAGACTCCTGCTCCACCTCCCAAACTTTCTTTTTAGAACTTGTGCCTTGTTATTTGTGCTTAAGCAACATGCCACTTGAACTTTATTTCAATGTACTTAGTAGTAATTATTGTCCTACATTTTAATTTGTTTTACAGAGAGGTTTCACATCTGCCTGGGCCTAGCGGCCCACAGGCGGCCTATATCCAGGAGCCAGAACCTCCAGCTGTGCCTCCCACCAGGTCAAGATACACTGTGGCTCAAGGGCCTTCACCACTGCCACCACCACCAAGGACCAGCAGACCAGCATCACTACAGCTGCCTCCACCTTCATCTCTGCCACCAGCATCAACCCGGGACAATCAAACGTACCTCCCTCCAACACAGCCACCAGCAGCCCTGCACCATCACCCCCACCTGCACAGCAGCCAGCCCTACTGTCTTGGAAGACGGACAAAGACCCTGCCACTGCTCCCCCTGTCTTTACATTTATAATGAGTAGTTGGTAGAAAAAGTACTGATATTGTAAATAGTAAGATTTTCCAGTTTCTTATATTTTTATAAATAGTTGGTTGAAAAAAACATATTTATAATTAAATTGTTGGTTAAAAAATAGTTCTATGCTGAATTTTTATTTGTACACATCACACAACCTTGGTATGTCATATGACGTCATTCAGTCCTGATATATGTCAGTCCCCGCTGTGGGGAAAGTAGATTGATAAACAACTATTTTACTCAAAATTCGAATTTAAACATTTTCATTTTAGACATGAATTACAAATGTGTATATATACAGTGTTAGTCATATATTACACTACTTTTGTGAACCTAAGACTTTGGTAAACCAAATCTAAAACACCAGAAAAATGGATGACATGAGTAAGTCTGTTTTCACAAGAGTTTTGAAGATTTCAAAAAAATCGGATGTCAAATGTTCAGCTTTAGAGTTAATTATCTCATCACACAGTGCTCTAAGGTGAGTGAATTTATACCAAGAACAGAGACTGTCCTGAACATTTTGATATGTAACACACGGGGTGCCATATATCACAAGTACATTTAAAAGGTGATTTAAGGAGACATCTAAAAAAGACTCAAGAGGGTTATTGCACCGTTTTTGTATTACTATGAACAGCGGTACGTTAGGTTCATTCTTTATCACCATCATGTTATAGTGATACAGTTAGTTTGTGTTAGTTTATTTGTTCAATACAGCCTATATCTCTCAGGTCCTCTGGGTCGGGTCTGCTCTCTGTTCCAAGAATAAGAACAAAACATGGAAAAGCAGCGTTTAGCTATTATGCCCCGACAATCTGGAACAAACTTCCCGCATCATGCACGTCCGCTGAAACACTTCCTATTTTCAAATCCAGACTAAAAACATATCTCTTTGCCGCTGCTTTTAATTTTATTCATGTATTCTGTACCTGCTGTGTTTATTTATTTATTTCATTATCTTTGCTTTTTTATGCCTGTTTTTAAATGCCATTAATAATGTGTTTATGCTGTATTTATTCTTAAATGTCTTTTGTTTTTATTTTGTAAAGCACTTTGAATTGTCGCGTGCTGAAAGGTGCTATATAAATAAAATTGCCTTACCTTGCCTTGCCTATATCTAGCACATACATTTGTATGCATTGATGTTGAAGTACTTAGGCTACGCCACTTTCGGGTCCCGGGGGGCTACAGCTGGCAGCGAAGCAGCCCCAGAGATAACTCTTTCTTTCATATTTGTTGTGTATTAATTCAAGCGGGTCAAAGTTACAAAGCATTTCACTTTTCCCACACATTTCCCAATGGCAGGCAGCCAGGCAGGCAGCCAGGCAGTAGGCAAATTGGGAAATGTGTGGAAAAAAGTATTAACATAATACAATTAAATACAAAAAAAAGCAATAAACAGGAATATACATAAACAGTAGAAAGGACACGATGATTATTACAACATTTAGCCTTACTGAAGGCTAACCTAAATACGGGGCGGTTCTACAGATAACCTTACCACTGCACTGATAATGTAAAACTAGGCCGATTAATAAGATGGGAAGTGCTTTGTAACTTTGACCCGCTTGAATGAATACACACAAAATATGAAGAAAGAGTTATCTCTGGGGCTGCTTCGCTGCCAGCTGTAGCCCCCCGGTTCCCGAAAGTGGCGTAGCCTAAGTAGCCTACTTCAACAACATCAATGCATACGAATGTGCTCGAAATAGGCTGTATTGAACAAATAAACGAACACAAACTAACTGTATCACTATAACATGATGGTGATAAAGAATGCACCTAACGTACCGCTGTTCATTAAAGTAATACAAAAACGGCACATTAAACAAACCATCATGCTCTTACTTTGAAACCTTGAAATCCGGAAATGTCATCATCAGCAGGCCATCACGTGGTTTCCGAAAATAACCGAGTGACACGAGCAGATTTCGGTCGAGACCGGCGGAAAGTTTGTGTGTGTGTGGAGAACACTGTGATGGATCGTTGGAGCTATGTGCAACTCAAGGCATATATTCGAACGGGAGCTGCCTGGACGCTGCAATCATGTTGCGCGCACTATCCGTGCTGAGTGTGCTGACTTTTCGTACAATGTCCCACTGTCTGGCTACCTGCATAAAGTCAAGTGCTCGGCGCAGTTGTCGCTCCTCTGTTTTCATTGAAACAGCTCCTTATATCCGTAAGCGCAGCTAGCTAGCACCAGATGCTAACAACAACAATACACGTAACATACACACACCCTCCCGGTCCTCCCGATGGCCAGTCCGGGCCTGCCGGTGAGCGTGGAAGTGTGGTCTGCCGCAAGCGGACGGCAGGAGCGGGGCTGTCAGCATCAGCTTGTAGATGGTATTTTAAACTCGATGCGCTCTGAATCTACGGGGCGGCCGAGGACAAAAAATACACGTGCGTTAATCGCGTTAAAATAATTAGTGGCGTTAATTTTTTTTGCGTTAACGCGTTATTAACGCGTTAACTTGACAGCCCTAATATTTACACACAAATATTTATGAGACAAATCTATGCCCATACAAATACATCATGGGTCAGGACCGCGTTAGCGATAACCGCTGTAAAAACACACACATTAATCTATAGATTTTTGGAATGTTTAACCTCATAGGTCCATAGGCGCCGATTTATACTGCTAGTGGGTGCTCTAAAAAGTTGAATGTCCTACCCTCGACTCCCAAGATAAACCTTAAGCAAAAACCATAGCCTATGACTTGTTGCCATGTGAATTTAGAAAAAGTAGTGAAACACATGCATTTCAGCGCAATAGGAAATTAACAGCGAACACGACACACACACACACACACACACAAACGCGCATGTAAATGACGTAACAAAGTTGCCTTAATCAAAAAGACACACAATTGGTTTCATAGTTGAATTCAATAAATGGGTACTTTATTTCATGTAATGTTGTAATCGTTTAGGTATGGCATAATTTAATACAGTTTTGTTTTGTATTTTACACCAACATGCGTAAGTGTTTGTTGTTTCTTGTGCCTAGGAACTAATGTTTTTTCATGTACTGGTACTGCGTGTTTTGTTCATATATGTGTAGCACACTATGCTAATGTGTTTGGCTATGTATATGTGTAATTCGTTGTTGTAGTTCTCACGGCGTAACGGAAGAGGGGAGGCTACAAGATGAAAACTCCAAGAAATAAACGCCTGTTTTAAAGAACCGACCTGTGTCTGTGTCGTGAGAGCTACAGCGCACGCCTGTGGCGCTTAAAGCCAAGCAGTGGACAGCTCCACTCGTTCATTGATCAGTACAAGACCATTAATAATAAAAAAATTTGATTGGAGATCAAAAGTTTAACGAGCGAAACACACCATGAAATGCACGGAAAGTAATAATCAATATAGAGCCGAAGTCCCTCCCTTTCCGGTGGACCTCCATGGGACCTTATTTCGGAAGAAATATGTATTGTAGTCAATGGCGAGAGAGAAATTATCTTTCGATCCCGTTTGAATTGTGCCACGAATTACATATGATGTTTGTCAATTTAAAAGATAATTTTGCAAGTCAAGAAAAAAAAAGTTTGTCTTAAAACTGTGAAGTAACACTTATTTTTGTGTGAAACTGCTCAATGAACTACATCTCTGGTCTCACACAATACACGTCACCTTGGCACATTTCACCTATTTTTTTTCAGAATGAGGTGAAAAGTATTAAATGAGGTGAAAATCATTACACGTCTGGGCATGTTGAGAGCTGCAAATACACAAAAGGGGAGTTAGTCGGTTCCGTAAGAGCCAGCATGCGGGACCGGCTGTACAAGGTTTCAGTGAGTGTTAAACGAGTGTAATGTGTAACGTTAATGTCAGCTAGCTATCATTAGCTAACAAGGTACACTCCCGTCTTTTGTTTTAGCAAATAGTTTTTTCGTTTAGAACTGCGTGATCGATGTGTATGCTGTGGATAACATTGGTGTTGGCAAGGACAAGGTACACAGAAAACGAGTTGCTAAAACAAAACACAGGAGTGTACCTTGTTACACACACAAAGAAAGCATACAAGCCACGAAAAAATTTGGCCACGACTGGCGCATGTAGGTGCTCGGAATTCTCCATGGATGCTCGGCATTCTCCGTGGGCGCTCGGGCCCCGAAGCACCAACGGTATCGGCGCCTATGCTTAGGTCTACTTAGTTATAACAACTACAAACATGCAAAGCTAAAGAGAAAATCTGCATAATGGCACTGGGGTGAAAATAGAAGTTCTACCTGTTCCTAATTAATTAAATGAAATTATCACCAAGGCTTCTTTCATGTTTCTCTCTCTCTCTCACCAGTGACTTGTAATGAAGTACAAAGCAACAGGGGTGTGCTGCGCCTCCTGCTGTGATTTCAATGAATCATTATTTAGCCTTACACCCGTAACGTGTCCATACAAGTGTGGATCTTCGTCACCCTTTTATGTCCACTTCACATCCTCGTAGTTCTCCCCCTGCTGCTCTTTGGCTATTTGTGTCTGACACTTTGCTGTCTTACTCTCTCTTCTCTCTGAATTTATCTCAAGGTTCATTTCACTCTCATGTTGCTCACACTGTGTCACTCCTGAATGTCTCAAGCTGTCAAAGTTTATCACGGTTGATGTGCTGTCAGATATAATTACCCAAGACAGTAAGTGAATAGCAGCATGTTCTCGGGCATTGTCGTAGCCAACTCTCTCTGTCTTGCTTCTTCCAGTGCAGGGGGTCAAGAAGGTATGCAATAGAGTAAATAGTCTGTTGTTATATTTATATATAAAAACATCTAGCCTGGCTTTGTCCAAAGTTAGAAACAACTATGTAAATAAGTGAGTTTTAGAGGGGCTGGATTTTTCACGACTTCTAACCGAGCCAAACTAGCTTTCCACAATTTTCTCGCTAAGCTAAACTAAGCTAACCGTCTCTATTATCTTAAGGATAGAGATAATTATATAAATGTCCTCATGCACTCAATATTTCAAGGTATTCCTTATATATTTTCTAATATTTTTTCTCTCAGTTGTGCCTGTTATACAAAAAAATGTTTCTTTCATTGAAGTCAGGCAGCTTCCGTGTTTAATTTCTCTCCATTTCTTGATGCTTGATGAGGTGTTGCTGCATGATAAATGTGTCTTCTCTCCCTGGGGAAATTTAACACACAAGGCCCCCGGGACTCCCTTCAAGTGCACATTTTCTTTTCAACACAGTTACAGTGCATTTGCAGTCACTTGTGTTTGTTGGCATGTGTAAATTATTGTCAAGAGCGAGAGCATGAAATCCAAAGCGTATAGCCACATCTTGACTAAAGCCAGTGGAGCATGAGCATATAAGGCTGAGGGATCAGAGATCTCTTCATTTGCAAAACAAAGTCTTTATCACATTTGGTGATTGCAATTGCACAAAGAAGGGAGGTTTTTGCAGTTGATAAATGCACACTGCTGTTAAAGATAGAAACTAAAGTAACCTGTTTCAATAATTATAACTTTGTCTGTGTAAAATGTATACTTATGAAACTAGACCAAATGTTCTTATTTTGTTTTGTTTGAAGTGGTCAATTGTGTGTGCGTTGACTTAGGAATGTAGAGGATCCAGTCGCCCCCCCGGGTTCTTTAATGGGCCGGATAGGAGCATGGGGGGGTTGCAGGAGAAAGGTAATAAAACTGACACCATTGAGTCTATGCAGAGATTGTACTGAGAGAAAGATTGGGATACGGAGTGGTACGGCCAGGTGCTGAGGATAAACGAAGATAAGGATTGGTACCTCACCCCCGTTCAACCCAGAATTGTTTATTTTATGGCTGCAATAAAAGATGGCATGGGACTGATCAGCGGCGCAGGAGATCCAAACTTCCCTCGTCAATGGCTGACTCACTCTGATTCGCCCAGGAGTGAGTCCACCAATGGATGAACACCTAGGGAGGAGCAACCGACACAACTCCTCCCACACAACTCCTCTCCATTTGTGAGCATAAATATTGTGAATTCTGTACACTCGGGCGCCTCTGTTCTGTCTGATACGTACATCGCACGGTAGTAAGAACCAAGGCCCGAAGTACTTCGTTATATTGTACTGTTGTTTTTACCATTAAATCAGCTTATTGTTAAACCTCATATCTCTGTGTCTGAGCCCTTCCTTTTTATAGCAGACCACTCATTAAACGAACGGCGCGGAGCGGGCTCGAACCTTCAACCACTGAAGGGTGCTTCGATCCAACAAAACTCATCTGAAAGCAAACAGTGCCCTAAATCCTGCATTCCCCCCTTCTTTGACTGCGGCTCAAACAAACCCAGCGTAGTGTACACACTGTTCTCCAGGCTGACAAAGCTCAACACTATGTGCACAGACTGCTAAATATGATGACTTAAATATGAACTCACAGGGATTTCAATTATAAACTGCAGGAAATTAACTACAACTGACTTTTGCACCCAAAGCTGTCTTCTTCATGAGAAGTCATGCTGTGTGCTATATTTATTTATTCATTTTTTTTCTTTAAATAAAATAAGAACTTGGGTCTCATTTTCATAGTTTCATTCGTTTTTCATTGTTCTTATCTGTAATGAAAACATTAATTATAGTTTATCAACCCACTTTTATGCCTTTAAATTAGACCTAACATTCTTGCCAAAGTTGTTGTTGTCTCAAACACAGTTTCGTTTGTTTTAAAAAATGAACGAATGAAGTGGTTGACATGACATGGAATCATAATTTCAACTATAATGGATATTTATTCCGAACATTTTCTGGAATAAATACACATTAGAGTTTTCTTTTCAAACAGAGAGTTATCTCTCCCATCACAATCTACATTCTAGTAGGTTTCTTATGAGGATACAGACACTGACTTTAGCAGTTATCTTGAGGATTAAAATATATTAATAATTAAACTCACACACACTCTCCTGCTGGTGCATATTTAACAATGTTATTCCTCACAATGACATTGACTGGATAATAGATACAAGCTGAATTACTGATATTTTACAATAGAAAATGATGCACCCAGCGAGAATACATAATTTTGTATCTAAGATACATCCTGGTTTTCACGAGGTAGCTGGGCTGAATACAATTGTTGTCACTGATCATTGTTTCATTAAAGAGCAATATTTCGGTAATCTTCTTAAGGTGGCCATACTTTATTTGTTCTGACCTTACCTATTATCTACAATATATTGTATATTATGTGGCTTCACCCCCTTGACCTGGAATCATCACCCATACACCCATGTAAAGGATTATCTTAAATCTCTTCTCTCCTCCTCATTGAGTCATTCAGTATGAATTCACAGTGCTGGTGGCAGAGTGCCAGAGAGGAGTCAGCACCTGAGGGAGAGCAGGGAGCAGACTCAGAGATGGGATAATCACCAGGGGCAAGAGGCTAATGAACTATCCACAGGAGCAACAATAACAAAAACAACAGGAGGGCTCAAACTCCATGACTCCTAACAGGAAGGAGGATACCTACTGCACATCCGTCCTTTTCCCTTGATTTATTACCATATATTTCCATGCAAAGTGGTTTTAAATGTCCAGCATCCTGCACAATGATGACATTTTCAGCCACTGTATTTGAAGCAGAATGCAGAATAAATTGACTCCCTGCTGTGCCTAAGCATCCGATTCGTAGTGTATTATACAAGTAAACAACTTTTTGAGGTAATTACTTGGTGCGTTGGTTGTGTGTGTCACGCTAGAGAAAGAAAACGAGAGTTTGTATGTGGCCAGTATGAAGCAAACAATATAGTTTTGGCTGTCAACATGTAATGTGTTTAGAGGGTATTTGTCAATGGAAAATGCGGGGGGGGCGCCAGAGAGCTTCAGGGGAGACGCAGCGTGAGAAAAAAATAACGAGAAAAAGATGAGTAAAGTGTCGCACACTTTTGGCTGTCTGTGGAGACCGAGTTCCCCCACCTCGCCGAAAAGGCTGTAAAAGTGCTCATTCTCTTCACCTCCACTCCACCTACCTGTGTGAGTGCGGGTTTTCCGCATTGACTTTGATCAAAAGCAAGTACCAGTCAAGGCTGCAGCCAGAGGATGATCTGCGTTTATTCCTGTCTACATTGCATCCCCGCATCATCCGCCTGTGCGCATCAAAGACGCAGACTCATTGTTCCCACTAAAGTAGGGGTGAGTGTAATAATGTTCTCTGGGGGGAGGCTCACCTTCCCACACTTTGAAAACCCCTGGTCTATATACAGTAATTGGAATATTGATATATATGAGTTGCAAACAGATGAATGTTATGGATGGATTATGAAGGTGAATACAGGTCCAGGTAACTGAAGCTTTAAAACTAAAACATGGAAGTGGGAACAGGTGAGACTGAGGGTTAAGGAGTCGGGACTGGAGCAAGTGTAAAAGACTGAGTATGGAGAATGTAAATAAATCTGGTTGGAGGAAATGGGACAGTGACTGTAGGGAGGTACAAAAGATGTGTGACAATTGCTCGAACCAATAGATGGCAGCAAACTAGCTCGATTAGTCCATCTTTTAATTTTTGTCTGAGAGATTTCTGTTGCAAAAATCAGAAACGCGGCGGTTCCGGTTGACCGCGGGAACGAAATGGCTGCGTGAGTCTTGAGCTCCCCGACAACATCCCACTATTATTACACATTTAAGTAATTTCACGCCGAATTATCTGTTGGAAAGCTATATGAATGCCGGAGGCAAAGGGAAAATCGACTAAAAAGTTGAAAGATGAAGATATTAATCCATCGCCGAAGTGGTGAGGACCTTGCTACGTGAGGATCTAGATGCTAGCCTCGATCGAGTAGCTAACAAGATTGATGCTATGCACTCAGAGCTAGCAACTGTAACTACAAGGATTACTTCAGCTGAAGGAGAGCTGGATGCTTTGAAAAATAGCACTAAAAAAGATTCTACCGTCCTTTCCACCATTCAAGAAAAGATGCTGGGTTTCGAACAGAAGATAGCGGATCTTGAGGACCGTAATAGGAGGTGCAACATTCGGGTTTATGGTCTACACGAGGACGCGGAGGGTGACGCCCCGGTGCAGTTTCTGGAACGGATGATACCCACTTGGTTCCCCGCTCTGAAGCAACTTAAACCTGAAATAGAGCGTGCCCACAGAATCTTCCGCGGCGGTCCCCCTACGGAGGGAGAACGGCCCCGGGCTTTTATCTTCTGCTGTCTACGCTTCTCCACACGCCAAGCTATCCTCCGTGAGGCGAGGAAACACCCCCCTTCAATCGGCAACAGAGCTCTCCGCTTCGCTGCTGACTTCAGCGATTATACAGCTAAACGCCGAAGAGCATTCTCACGGGCTATGGCTTTCGCACGGGAAAAGGGAACTGATGCTTTCCTGATTTACCCTGCCACTCTCAAGATTAAAATGGGTTACTCCACTCATCTCTTCGCTTCAGCCGTGGATGCGGAGCGGTTTTTGGAGAAGCGCCCTTCTCCTGGTTGCCTTGTTGACGTCCCGGCGGAGCTGGGAGAGGAGCAAGCTGCACCGATGACCATTTCACCGGATCATAGCGACCCTCATGTTGGCAATGAGTAACAGGTTTGCTCATCAAGATCGCCCAAGCCCTGTGGCTGTAAACTGACTACTGTTTTGTGACTATCCATGGAAGCTATATGCAGCTAGCTGTATTAGCGCCGTTAGCACACCCGGCTTCACGTGTTTTATAATGAACCTGTACACACGAAGCAGGCTATTCTGGGCCTGTAGCAATACTGTGTTGACTATGTGTGGCTAGCTACGTTAGCTCCGTTAATAGGCCGGCTTAATCTATCTACAAGGGATCCTTTTTCCCCCTCTCTGTTCTTTTGGGACTGTAGCTTTGGCACACTTACTTGTTAAATGCAGTTATCTTTATTAGCTCTATCGGTAACGTTACGCCCGGTTAACGGGCAGCTACTGCATTGTACACTTGATCGTAATCTCAGTTATATCTGCTACATTTATTTTTGATATGTTCTTGAAGTTAAGTTACTGTCGGTCTGCTAGGTGAGTTACTACATTAATCATTTAATGATTCATAGATCCCTGGCTGTACATTTACATAGTTTTTTATGAGCATGTATGGATATGTATATTTGAGGATGTACAGATTTAATTTCATTATTTTGATATACGCACTATTATTAGATGTTATTACACATCTTTAGCAGCTTTTGCTATCCATGTTAAATTGGTGAGACCTGCTAATTAGATTTTATAGCTTCCCACTACCACATTTGTCGGTTGATGTTAACATGGGATGTGGTTGGGCTCAATTCTGTATAGCCCTTGGTTCTTATTCTGGTTGCGGACTGTTTGGTTCTTTTTGTGGGAGGGCCGGTTGGTGGTGTAATGGCCTCTCCTTTTTTTTTTCTTTTTTTTTTTCTTATATGTGTGCATGTTTTGTTGTTGTTGTTTTTTTTTACCTTTTTGCTCATGGGTTTTTTGCGGGTGGGCGGGATACCTCAGGTCCTTTCGACAATTTCTGTGCATTCCTTGTATTATTATACTGGTACACACTGCTCACCTTGATAAATGGCTAATTTAAACATATTGGTTTGGAATACGGGGGGCCTTAACGCTCCACATAAACGCACCAGTGTCCTAGGCTTGTTGAGGAGGAAAAAGGTGGATTTGGCATTACTGAGTGAAACTCACCTTCTGAAGACTGTTGCTGGAAGACTGGCTGACAAATTCTATCATGTCATAGCATCCTCTTCTGCAAGTACTAAAATCCGGGGAGTGACCGTAGTGGCTAAGCGCAATTTAAATATAAAAGTTTTAGATGTATGGGCAGACACAACAGGCCGGATAACTATCGCAAAAGTCGAATGTTCTAATAGGAATATTGCGCTGGTCTCAGCATATGCTCCTAACTCATTTGAGGGAGATTTCTATAATGTGCTCACTGCCACCATGTTAGAGTTGACAGATTACTCGTTTATAGTGGGGGCCGATTTTAATGCTGTATGGGACCCAGCTATAGATAGATCAGGAGCCTCTGAGACAACAGACCAAAGGAGGGCTTCTTGCGCCCTGCGTGCATGGGCTCACGAAACAGGGCTAGTGGACCAATGGCGCCTGATTAACCCCTCTTCGAAAGACTTTTCTTTCTTCTCCTCCAGACATAAGACCTTTTCTAGAAACGACTACTTGTTTGCCTCACCCCATCTCTTTGACAGCACTGATGTTTCCATGCTGCCAATAGCTCTCTCCGATCACAAAGGCATCTTACTCTCCGCCTCACTAAGAAAACTCTCTTCCCGGGCCCCTAGGTGGCGATTTAACACAACTTTGCTTAAAAATGATGATTTCTGTAAACAATTTAAGGCAAAACTCACCGAATTTTTAGAGTTTAATGTAGGATCTGTCGAAGATCCTAGGATATTGTGGGACTCAATTAAGGGATTTATCAGGAGCAATAACAACACTATTTGCATCTAATCTGCGAAAGGTGTCGACTCTCCAAATTGGAAATATTAGAAAATGTGTACGCTAATCTGAACGCTTCACTTCAATCGAATTACACTGAACAGCTTAATTTAAGGTTAAAGGTAGTTAAGAAAGAAATCAACTCAATTTTTAGACAGCGGTCCGAATTTTTGATGCACAGGACAAGACAACACTATTACTTCCACGGCTCTAGGCCTAGTCACCTGCTGGCTATGAAAATTCGTGCTGATGAACACTTCGCTGACATCCCTTCTATCAGAACCCAGCAAGGGGAGATAACCACCGACCCTAAGCGGATTAATGATGCATTCCAATCCTTTTATTCTGAATTATATAGATCTGAAATCACTTTTGATAAAACTAAATATGAGGCTTTTCTTAATGAGCTGGAATTACCATGCTTAACAGAGGATGATTCCAAACAATTGGCTGAGGCTATTACCTTGGAGGAACTTAAAGCAGCGGTCCTCAACATGCAAAGGGGTAAGGCGCCTGGGGGACGGCATCCCCCCAGAGCTCTATTTGACCTTCTGGGACCTTTTGGGCCCGCTGTTGCTTTCCATGATTGAATTTTCAATAGAACGGGGTAGTTTTGCCAGAGATGTTAATACAGCTCTTATCTCTTTACTTCTAAAAAAGGATAAAGATCCATCTGATTGTAGCAGCTAAAGGCCCTTAAGCCTACCTGGTGCCGATCTTAAAATGTACGCGAAGGTCCTGGCTCGTCGCCTACAGAACTTTACGACATCTCTAGTTCACTGTGACCAAACCGGTTTCATAAAAGGTCGCCTAGCCTCGGACAATCTCGGCGATTGCTGCACATCATTGACGCTAGCAAAGATGATAAAACACCAGCGGCTGTATTATCTCTGGATGCTATGAAGGCTTTTGATAGGCTAGAATGGTCATACCTATGGGCTGTTCTAGAGTCTATGGGATTAGGTAAGGGGTTCATCCATATGATCAAAGTACTTTATTCTGCCCTTAGCAAGGTCATCCAGACAGGGCTGCCCCTTGAGTCCAGGGCTCTTCGCCCTCTCGCTCGAGCCACTGTCCCAATTTATTAGACAATCACAGGATATTATCCCCATTTCTATCCAAGCCTCGCTTCATCACATTGCCCTGTACGCGGATGATGTACTGATTTTTATGCGGAACCCCTCAACGTCTACAACTCGTCTGCTTAGTGTAATAGAGGAATTTGGCAACCTATCAGGTTTTAAGATCAATTGGCCCAAGTCTGCCTTTTTGCCTCTCAATGACGCTGCCAAATCAGCTATTCTCCCTGCAAACATTCCTGTGGTAGAACATTTCAAATATCTTGGTGTTGAAATATTCCCAAACCTTAACAAGACTATAAAGAATAATTATACAGACACGTACAACAAGGTTCTCCAGGACCTCAATAGGTGGTCGAGCCAGCCCAACTCACTACAAGCCAGAGCTTCAATAATTAAAATGAATATACTGCCTAGAGTTAATTTTATCAGTTCAATGCTTCCTTTATCGCCCCCCAATGGTCATTGGCAGAAACTACAGTCGGCAATTTCAAAATGTATTTGGAACAACAAGCGGCCTAGACTCAAAATGTCCACTACTCAACGAAGGAGGCTTGATGGGGCTGGCAGTACCACATTTTAAATTGTTTTTCTGGTCCTTCTCATTAAGACCTTTGATTTATTGGTTTGACCCCCAAGCTGTGGTTTCATGGCGGGCTTTAGAAGACAAGTTAGTCTCCCCATGGAGACTTCAGGACATAATTTACACAAACATATCTATCAAACAATGTCAGCTTAGGTTCGGCCCTCTAATTACTCATGTAATTCAACCTTGGCGAAATGCACAGAAATGATGCGCTATTCAATGCCCCTGGCATCTCAATTCGCCAATATTTAATAACAACCAATTACTCATAGGGCGGAGGCCTATTAATTATTCCCAATGGGGGAGAAAGGGTCTTCACACCTTGGGAGATATTTACAGCGACAGTGGTCTCCGCTCTTTTCAGGATCTTAAAGGCTGTTATGACCTTCCAGGCACCTCTTTCTTTTTTTATCTACAGCTTAGGACAGCCCTTAAGGCTTATGGGGTCCCGTGGGATCAACAATTAGCACGGCATCCATTCCACATACTCATCACTGATAGAAGAACATCCAGGGGCTTTGTCTCTATGTTTTATACTCACCTACTTGAGTCCTCTTATGGTGACCTTCCCTTAGATAGACTGTGGAGGAAAGATGTCCCAGAATTGAGACCTGATTTTAACTGGGATTCAGTCTGGGCTAACATTCGGCAGGCGTCTCGCAATCCCGACCACCAACAAATCCACCTGAACTATGCACATAGAACTTACCTGACACCCAGACGGCTGCATATGATGGGTCTTCTGGCAGATGCTCGGTGTACCCTGTGCTCCATGGGGGCTCCTGGTACATTTCTCCATATGTTCTGGGAATGCCCGCCTGTTGCTCGCTTTTGGAACGGGGTCTCCTCTAAGTTGTCCGAAATATTTTTCTTTGACTGTACCTGTATCTGTGTCTGTTTTTCTTTTAAATGACTTATCTCAGCTGCCGGCTACTGGGTACCAGAAAAGACCTCTCTATGCTGGCCTTACGGCTGCCAAGAAATTGGTTGCTATGAGGTGGAAACAACCCGACAAGCTCTCAGTGACCTGCTGGTTACTAACGTTTCTTGATGTAGTTTACATGGAACTGTCCACTGCACGCGTGATTGGAGTTAAGAAGTCCAATATCGGTTTATGGGTGTCGACAGCTGAAAAATTGAAGGAGCGGATCAAGCTATCTTAACTGATATAGTTGTTTGCAGTCATTGGTCCGGAGAGGTCCTGGGATTGGGGGTTAGAGGGTTTATTTATTTATTTATTTTTTCCCTTAGTTTTGTCCTCTTGTCTTGATTGTTGTTGTTTGTTTTTTCTGTATTTTTTGTAATTTGTGTTGTGATTGTACATTGTATTTTACTAAATGTGTGTGAATAAAAACATTTGATCAAAAAAATAAAAAAATAATCAGAAACGCTTGAATCTTTTGGGTAAAGTTCTTCACACCCGGTAAAAAAGTAACCTTCTTCACTTCAGTTTTGACTTTGCGCAACTACATGAGGCAAAAGTGTCTAAACATAGACACAAGTATAAAGCTTATGTGTTGAGAAGTTTCCACTCACAATTTGTGAATTATTTGGACCTTGTATGTTAACCACATACCAATTGAAGGCTGAACATATTTTCGTTTTCATTCAGTCATTTCACTTCGCTTTAAATTCCACTTGTTGTTTGTCCTCACTGTAAAATAAAAAGTCATTGCTCCCTCCGGTGTGCTTATTCATCATGCCAGGTGAATTGGCGATGCTATTACGGCTTTGGGTGGAGTGTAAAGCTATCTGAGAAACAGAGTGCAGGGACTTTATAAAAGGCTCAAGAGAGGGATATGTGCACACAGTCACAGACGAGGCACAGTCAAGAGCCAGAACACAGCAGAGAGGTGCACCATTAATGCCATTTTTAAATCCTCTTCATATTGTGGCCCTTTGCCAAAAATGACCTTGTTCAACAAACATTCATAAAGTGGCTATTACATCAAATTAATGTTTGCAAAAGGAAGCTAATATAGAAAACATACTTTACAGGATTTGCTTTCTTTTGGTCATTCTTTCTTTATAATTACGGAACAAATTATGAACCAGACTTTTTTCTAAACTTTATTCCATCATTCGATTGATTAACTCTGTTACAGTATATGGAAAACCGCTTGTGAGCATAAATGTAACACACACACATTTTTATGTATCTATTTTTTACTTTATTCTGCAGTAAGTCCAACGACACAGTTGACAGATGTCTGACATGACATGCATTCTGTCATTTTCTGTCTGCGTTTTGTATACTGAGACAATATATTGGTATGTAGAGAATGCATTATATAATTTAAAAGTAGCCAATATAATATGGATTTGGGACACAGCCAATGGGATGCTGAACAGTATAGATGCTGCATGGCCCTGCACTGCAAAATGACCTTTACAAGACAAAACAGTGATTTTTCTCATTTCTGAAGATCCCCAAAATGGTCTCAAGCAGTCGGGAGTCTTTTTCTGAGATAAATGCCTCCGGAAGCAAGAGATATGACAAAGCATTGTGTAAAGCAACTACGTAAATCAGGAACTGTCATCAGCGCAAGATGTCTGCCTAGAAATGGGAAAATTATATTTCAGAGTATTGTGGAGCTAATCAAAAACCTTAAATCATAAAAAAAAATTGAAGTTTGAAGCATGAATATCACATTACACTTATCGAGCTGTAAAACTAATTTCACATGGTACAATTCCCCCTCTGCCATCTTTCTCTATCGATATGTATTCCTCCAGGGAAAGTTTACGTTGTTTAATGTTCAGTCTCCTGTGAAACCACCTGTCTATTAGCATTGACTGCTGAGCAGCTTCTCCAGAGCAAACAGGGGTCAATAATGTTTCTCAAAGCAAAATCAACAGAAAGTGGTTCTTGTTCACTTCTTAGGTTTTTCAGATGATCACATTCTGGTTACAGCCGAGTTTATGTTCCATTTTAAACAGCAACACCCACCCATAAATGCTCTTATGTCCTATCACATGCAGTGGGATCACAGGGAGGTTAGAGATGCTGCTCAATAGAGACATGACCCACATCCAGAGCGATTGCTGTGTCTTATATCTGACTACCCTTACTCGATTGACTTTCAGTCAACATCCATACTCCCTCATACGTGTCCCCACCTCATCAATATTCATGTATCGATTTCTCCTCCGTCTCTCATTTTCCTCATCAGTTAAATCTTCCTCATCTACAGCTGCCAGTTTGTTGCTTGTGGGCGCGTTGGGTTTAAACTGTACACAGAACAGAAGCTGAATGTATAAAATATTAGCTGCAGCTGCTCGGCATCGATTTTTCAGCCTCTTTACGTAATCCACATCCCAGTTGATCCAAAGCTTGAGGATTATTTTTTAAACTTTCTAAATGTTTTTACCTGAATTCACCTCATCAGTGTTTATGACAACAGAGATAAAAGCCTGGACAGAATCCAAGACATCTGTTCTTATCAGCAAACTCACAGGGAGAATATGTGTATTACACATAAGCATAGGATTAGAGAATCAAACCACAATAACACATGCAAGAATTAGCTTTTATTAATAGGGGTGGAGTGACCTTGTGTACTCTTCCCATGGGGATTTTCATTCGCTCGCTAAAATCAATAATGGCAGGACATGAAGCAACGTCACAGTCATATTTAACAGCAAACATGGCTTTGAACTGGTTGATCCTATCCATCAAGCAAAGGGATTCATATGTAGGAGGAAGGATATGTTAAAGCTACACCTTGTTGAAGGCATCTCTGATTTGTTCCACCCTGGAGCTTCAGGATGTCTGGCTACACACACTCATGTGCCAGCGCCTGATCAAACATATTCAAATGATTGCACTTGCCAGGGCCTCTCCTGTATCTCATTAGTCACTATTATTTCTCTCGGCGACCTTGAGAAGTGCTTAAAATTCCGACTGCAGAATATGTTTTATGTGTGTTCGCTTGCTGCTGCTAACATGATTTTTGTCAACAGTTTAAACGCCAAAGGTCACGGATGATGGATAATTGTTCCAGTTTAAGTTTGCAGGTGTTCAGTTGCTGCTCTGGAGAGAGAGGAAAAGAGGAAGAAAGAAAGAGTAAATAAAGAAAGAAAGAGAGAAAGTTGCATTCTTGCACATCTTTTATTTGTTTATTTTGTTATGATTTGCATGCAAATATTACCAGCAACATCATGCACATAATCCATAATTCCCCTTTATAATTTCTGCTGTCATCTTTCTTTTTTTAAATGGATCAACCAGGTCAAGAAAGGGAAACGGGGGTTGGCTGTGGTGTGTTTTAGCTGAATGTAATCATTCATGTAAAAAAAAAGACCATTGTTTTACTTGTAAAGAAAACACATTATTCTGCGTTAATTTGTTCATGAGGAAGAGGATTAGTATGGTGGCCCACAGGTGCAAACGTGATACAGCGGCCCAGAGAGCTTCCATTAGGAGAAATGCACAGCAGTTTAAAAAACAATGCAAAAAAAAAGCACAAATGTGCCAAATCACATGCAAATGAATAAACATCTTCAGCAACTTGACGAAACATATGCAGTGTTCATTAAAAGTGCTGAATTGACAAAATTCAGCAAGAAGCTCAAAACCCAACGGGAACGGGGACACTAAAAAGTGATGCACACAGCTGGGACCAGAACGCTGGTTGATGCTGGATTATAACATCTGCCTACTGTCATTGTCCCTGGAAATTCACCTAAAATGTAAGTTATAATAGTTTATTTTAACAATTTGATCACATGCCAGAATTCTTACTTTTTTCTCAGAACTCAGAAATTCAGTTTTGGTCAGAAAATGTCACATGTTGCCCTAATCCTCTTCTGTATGTTCAAAATATAAATGAACACAATATATTCCAAATGTATATGTATAGGTGTTTGATGTAATACAATGCTTTGGCAATGTACTGTATGTCATATGCTCAAAAAGCTATTTGAATTATATACAAACTTACATATAACTTACTTACTTACAAAGAGAGAGAGAGAGGGCATCAGATTAATGTAAAGAGGTGCTGGTGCTGAGATTGAACAGGTGTCCGTGATGAGGTGATGAGATCCTGCACTTTAAAGACAGCTGGAGGACATGAGTGAAGTGAAGCATGTGTCTGTGATGATAACCTACAATCTGGTTCACCTCAAGATCATCCATGCAGGTTGACATGAGCTCATTTTCTTGACACTGACCGCTCTACAGTATTCTGTACAGATGTGCTTGAATGAACCTTAACACATCCTCCAGTGTCATAACTGTTGTGCAATAGATGAAAGGGAATGTGATTTCTTTTATTTTGTAGTTACAGACAGGGATTTTGGCAAATGCTGTTTAGAATATATATATATACAGGACTGTCTCAGAAAATTAGAATACTGTGATAAAGTTCTTTATTTTCTGTAATGCAATTAAAAAAACAAAAATGTCATACATTCTGGATTCATTACAAATCAACTGAAATATTGCAAGCCTTTTATTATTTTAATATTGCTGATTATGGCATACAGCTTAAGAAAACTCAAATATCCTATCTCTAAATATTAGAATATCATGAAAAAGTATACTAGTAGGGTGTTCAACGAATCACTTGAATCGTCTAATTAACTCGAAACACCTGCAAGGGTTTCCTGAGCCTTGAAAAACACTCAGCTTGGTTCAGTAAACTAAATCACAAGTATGGGGAAGACTGCTGATCTGACTGCTGTCCAGAGGACCGTCATTGACACCCTCCATCAGGAGGGTAAGACACAAAAAGAAATTTCTCAAAGAGCAAGCTGTTCACAGAGTGCAGTTTCAAAGCACATCCACAAAAAGTCTGTTGGAAGGGGGAAATGTGGCAGGAAACGCTGCACAACCAAGAGAGATGACCGCAGCCTTAACAGCATTGTGAAGAAGAGTCGCTTCCAGAATTTGGGGGAGCTTCAAAGACAGTGGACTGAAGCTGGAGTCCAGGTATCAAAAGTCACTGTTCACAGACGTGTCCGGGAAATGGGCTACAATAGCCGTATTCCCATGGTCAAGCCACTTCTGAACTCAAGACAACGGAAGAGGCGTCTGACTTGGGCTAAGGAAAAGAAGCACTGGACAGTTGCACAGTGGTCCAAAGTCCTCTTTTCAGACGAAAGCAAGTTTTGTATTTCATTTGGAAGTCAAGGCGCCAGAGTCTGGAGAAAGGCTGGAGAGGAGCAAAATCCAAGTTGCTTGAAATCCAGTGTGAAGTTCCCACAGTCAGCGATGGTTTGGGGAGCCATGTCAGCTGCTGGTGTTGGTCCACTGTGTTTCATCAAGCCCAGAGTAAATGCAGCTGTGTACCAAGAGATTTTAGAGCACTACATGCTTCCGTCTGCTGAAAAGCTCTATGGAGATGAGGAATTCATTTTCCAGCATGATCTGGCACCTGCCCACAGTGCCAAAACCACCAGTAACTGGTGTACTGACCATGGCATTACTGTCCTCGATTGGCCTGCAAATTCCCCTGACCTGAACCCCATAGAGAATATGTGGGGTATTGTGAAGAAGAAGCTGAAAGACACCAGACCCAACAATGCTAATGAGCTAAAGGCCGCTATTGAAGCATCCTGGGCATCCATAACACCTCAGCAATGCCACAGGCTGATTGCCTCCATGCCACGCCGCATTGATGCAGTAATCCGTGCAAAAGGATTCCCAACCAAGTACTGAGTGCATTAATGGACATTTTCAAATGTTTGATTGTGTTTTGCTGTTATAAATCTTTTTTTTTACTTGGTCTGAGGAACTATTCTAATTTTTTGAGATAGGATTTTTGAGTTTTCTTAAGCTGTATGCCATAATCAGCAATATTAAAATAATAAAAGGCTTGCAATATTTCAGTTGATTTGTAATGAATCCAGAATGTATGACATTTTTGTTTTTTTAATTGCATTACAGAAAATAAAGAACTTTATCACAATATTCTAATTTTCTGAGACAGTCCTGTATATATATATATATATTGGATTGATTCTATATATTACTCATTCTGGGATCAGGTAATATTTTCAGAGTAGCCATCTTTGAAGCCAGAGGATCCCATCTGGTCACTCAGATAGTCAAAAAATAATTACAATGTATTTGTTTGTAGGCCTTGCGATGTGCACCACACATTTTAAAGGGTTTTCCCTTTGCTGTGTTATATAGGTTTTGTGCATGCAAAGGTTCTTCAAAGGACCAAATCTCATGTTCCCTCAAGACTGAGTTTCTCTCCCACACACTCCCCCCCTGCCTGAGACACCTCTATCGGACTCCTTCGTTTACTTCCGTAACATAGTGACCTCACTATGTTAGACTTGCACTTCTATTGGCTAGCGCTCCAACACATTGTACGTGATAGGCTAAACGGCTGGACATTTCCGACACATCCCTAAGCGGTCGACCAATCATAACAGAGCTGGCCAACTAACCGTCAGAGCAAACTGGGCTCTGGTTTTAGACAGAGGGTGAAACGAGGTGCTGCAGAACAGGCAGTATGAGAAGAATAAAGCACTAGCCTAGTCACACCACTGTTAACCGCATCATGGCTGTATGTAGCAGGTGACTGTTTTCAATGTAAACCACCTGCTCAGGATCCAAAAGGTGACTGACTGTTAAGAGGAGCATTAAGCAGTGAAAGATCAAAGTGTTTCCATCAGAAAGGTTTAAATAAGCAACTATTTGCTAACATTTTGACCATATCAATATCCTTAGTTGATAATATGTCAGCATTGTGCTAACAGCTTCCTCTGCTGCCCCCAAGTGGCAAAAATAGTTACTGCAGGTTCAAATTAAACAAAAGCGACAAAAGAAATCAAAAAACTGTATTCATGGTTTCTTTTATTTAGCATCACCACTTTCACATGACTGTAAAACCATACGGGACATCCTCCTTCACAATACATTATTCCAACAGAAGCTCACGTTCTTAAAAACCATAGACACAGATTATTTTTGTATTATTACAAACATTAGAATATGCTCTCTGCGCTAAATTGAAAACACTACTGAATGTGTCTCATTAACACAATCCTTACTAATGTAAAATCTAAATTAAAATGATTACTTTAATTTTAGACCACAACATGTTTTCAGGTGTAAAATCAAACATAAGTATGGAAGCTAACTGCTTGTAGAGACCTATAATACTAATAATTAATACATCTATCAAAAACGTTCTAAAAGTTAAATATGTGTATGAATTTGGAGTGGGTGATGCTGTAGTGTGTTTCATATTTACATCAAGTTGTGTGCTTAGACCACCAAACAGAAGATTTCAAAGGCTAAATTAAAAATCAAATGCCCCAGCAGAATTGTGAATCTATTTACATAAAATACAGTTTCAATATTTTAGCAGAACATTCTGTGGGGAGGTTCATCCTGTAGTGCCAGTACATGATTTTTGCTGGTGATGATATGTTAAAGCCACACAAAGGCAAAGAGAGTGGATGTTAGTGTTCTACCAGGGTGTGTGGGGTGACCCATCGAATGACAAAAGATATACTATAAAGATATACTATATACACAATAATTAACAACCAATAATGGAATGATTAAAATATATTTTTGACTATTGGGTTGGATTTGGATCAAAGTTATCATTAGACTATGAATATTACCATGTTTAGTCCAAGCTGACCTGTATGTGTGTGAGTGCTTACACACCTGGATGTGCTTAATACAAGATTGTTAATAATTTGATACTTTTTCACACATTTCCATTTCAAAAACAACAGGTAATACATCAGCAGTACTTCAGTCTCTTCAGTAACAAAGATCCCACACAGTGAGTTAAAAATAAAAAAGATTTGCTTCAACAAAGAAATATCACTGTGAATAATAAAGTGCTGCTAAAAGGGTAACCTTCCTCAAACAAGGCATGGAAAGAAAAGAGGTTCAACAATTCATACAGCAGTCGTAGACAGTGACTTGAACAGCTCGGCACAATGAGCCAAACAGAGTTTATTTTCCATCAGCTACTGTTGTACAGTGCAGTAAACACCCTGAAGAGAGAAAGAGCTGACAGCACTGCAGAATAACAGTGAAAGACCGGTGAAAAGCCTTAGCAACGACACAACAATGTGTCCGCCTCCTATGACACATAATGGGCTTTATGGAGCACACAGGGGGGGTTTTGACCCAAAAGGTGACGAGCACTCTCAGGATAACGGAAAACCTTCCAAATGGACCACCTTTATTTTTGGTCCCCATTTTTGTTTGTGTGAAAAGATGATCGTCCGATGACAGGAGCTCTCAGTCTGGATCGGGCCGACCCGACCTGACACTGCTCCAAAGTGATAAGGCTGAAAGGTTGAAGGCAAAGGAGGCGCGATTATTCAAAAAGGGCACTTTATCTCACACATGTTCTGCATCTTCACAACTGATTTTTGGCTTTGTGGCTGCTGATTGTGAGTGTGTAACTATCTCAATATAAGATGGATGGAAACTGTATTTGTTCTACCAAGTTCAGCACTCCGGTACTGATCTGTGTAGATAATGTTCCTTTTTTTGTATGTCAATATTAATTTAAACAAATGTTCTCTTAAAAAGGAATGGTGTGAAAATACATGAATGGTATAAGATTTTTTTTTTTATATATATTAGTTATGTCTTCGTGACCTTATTTAAAGTAAAATGTTGTCTACATAAGTAACAAAAAGGTAAAATATGTGGAGTGTTACCATTACTCGAATACATTTCATAAAGAAGACTAACTCCTCACAGCAATACAATGACATATCACATGTCTTTCACACGTTTGTGTACTCACTCAGTAACTTAAAGAGGTACAAATAACTTATTCCTCATCAGCGGAGCATTGAGACAGTGCCCCCTCTGGTGGGGAGAGACAAAGTCGAGCAGTGCAGCGTCAACAGTGCTAGAGTCTACAGTGATCAAGCATTACAGTAGGATTGATAGAAACAAGTATTTTGCACAGTGAACTGATCTCTACAGCCGCAGCATTTTTAAAACCGCATGAAGACAAACTGAATGTATGGTAACAAGCTACAAAGAACAGAGCATAAGCACACATCAGTTATAAATTCAGTGAAAAAAAAGATTAAAAAAGGGTTGATTGATGCAGACACTCCTTTTCCTTCTTTTAAAATATTAAAACCACTCTATCCTCAACTCCTCTCCCCACATCAGGCGACACAGTGCCCATCAAGTTGTTGTTTTTTCTTGTGTGAGAGGACGTCATTTCTGAGAATCTCACAGGGCTGTGCTGTGTTAGGTGGTGTTTGACGCCCGAAATGTGGTGACAGCGTGAAAATTATTCTACCAATGGATATGTCTACTTCTAGTTAGTGGAGCCTTCTCGTCCCTCCTCGGTCTGAGAAAGAGTTTTTCTATTTTTAGAAGTTAAAATCAGTCCCTCAGAGCTGAGAATCTGCTCCCAGGCTGTTGAGCTCCTCCGGCGAGTGCTTCTCTGCCCCCGAGGCGGACGTCTGACGGAAGCCGGCTGAGATCTCGTCAAATGTCCGGCCCTTGGTCTCCGGCACTTTGAAGTAGGTGAAGACGAAGAAACAGAGAAGGAACACCGTGAAGATGACAAACACGTAGGGGCCGCACAGTTCCTGTGAAGAGAGATGAGAGGAGAGGGGAGGCAATTATTTAGTGAGTCCTTACAAGGGTCAGTGCTCAGTAAATCTGACATTAAGAATGTATAAAGATTTGAAAAGAGTTAGCAAAGCCAAATGTCCTACATTTGTTCGTAAATTATACTATGGAACTTTTTGGTGTGATGAATGAAGCATGTATTCTATTCTGCATATAATTGAGGTTAACTGATTGAGTAAAGTATGAACAAATTGAGGATGATAAATGTGATGATCACAGCAATTGAGTGAAGTTAAATGTGTATTATTAATAGCCAGAATCTCAAGTTTGAGTTTGTGATCAAAACGTGAAATTGGATGACCTTTGCAGGAGGTAACTCACATTTGTTTTAATTTTAAATGAATGATAAACGATATTTACTTGTTTAAATAAAGCCTCTTTCAAGGGTATTCTTGTAAATTCAACTTAACTTGAGTATAATAAAGTTGTTTGCCTTGTCGAGGAAGGAAAATGTAAACACATGTCCAAAAGATAAAAACATCACATTAACGGAACAAAGATCTCCCAGTTGTACAGTCAATGCATTCATAACTATGGTGTAAGGCCTATACTATAATACTTAAAGGTGGGGTATGTAATTCACTTCAGAAACACTTTTTGTTATATTCCATGGAATGCTCTTACATCCCGATAGCAATGAATATTAAATGCTTTGACAATAAATCCATAAAAAATGTCATCTGTGGAAGCCGTAGTACTGTGAAAAGAACGACCAATTGTCTGAGCCGGCCCAGCTAAAATAACTGGATGGCCTACCTGCCTGTCAGCCTTCCATCTGTGCACAAACTTATCTCGTGCCCTCATTGGTCATGTGCGCGTTCGTGTGTGTTGGAGGAGGGGCTCTGTAAGGAAGTCTGAAGGAAGGGGCAGATTTTTTTCGGCTGCGTACTTTCAAATTCTAGCGCACTCGAGCTGGTTTCTCCATTCTTACCTACCCTACCTTTAAGATTGCTAGAGTTTGTTGTCTAATTAATGGCAATAAGAAAACAACAATCCTTTTAATATTTTTCTGTGCCATTGGTATTCTGTAGCCAATAGAGGGGAGCAAGGGAAACCCCGGTTGGAGGGTTTGAGTTTTGATATTGATGATTGACAAGCTCATCCTGTGTACAGCTGTGCATCTAGTGGCTTTTATAATTAGCACCAACCTTTGTAGGGATTTCCAGGAAACTTCCTGGAATTGTGGTGTAATTGTAACCTCACAAACACAAATACCAGTTATAATTTGTGTTTCTCACCTCTACATACTGGAAGGTCATTCCCACTATGAAGTTAGCAGTCCAGTTGGAGAAACCAGCTACAGCCATGGCTGCCGGCCGGGGGCCCTGCGAGAACAACTCTGCCACGATGAACCAAGGGATTGGGCCTGGTCCGATCTCAAAGAATGCCACAAAGGAGAAAATGGCCACGATGCTCAGATATGACATCCATTTGAGCTGCTCCTAAAAGAACAGAGGACAAGAGGGAGGTTAGTTGCTGGTAGCTACTCGAAAGGAATCATGACAGATACATTTTCTTATGGACTTAAGAGAAACGTACCAACAGAGCCAAGGCAATGGTCATTAAGACGGCAGATCCGGCCATTCCTATCAGCCCCAGCAGGTGCAGAGAGCGACGTCCTGCACGCTCTACAACAAACAGCTACAGAGAAAAAAAGATGATAATAAATAAGATGAGGAATCTCTCACTGCAGAGCTATAAAGTGATACATTTACAACCTGTAATTAGTTCAACAAGGCTGCTCTAGAAACAAAAAAACGGGGGTGCTCAAAAATACCTTTGCATTAAAGAGATTTTTTGAAATGCCAAAACATAAGGGTATTGACCAATTCCGTCTCCAATATGTCCAAAACAACAATAAACGATCTTGAAAGTTATTATCTTAACTATTATCTATGGGGGTTTTACTTCAAATTGTAAGGCTTCACTCTCTACTCACCGACACCACAGTGAAAGCTGTGTTAACGACTCCGGCTCCAATCGTGGCGTAGACAGGCTGCTCAACTCCGGCTTTCTCAAAGATACGAGTGGAGTAGTAGAATATCTAGAAAATGGGGCACCCAAAAACATTTCAACATGAAAGTCTCCTCTTAGGTATGTTCAGGATATCTTTTTCTGTTTCTGATGTAGCGTTAATGTGAAAGTGAACCGAGTACATTGGAAAAAGCACGTCAGTGAAGTTTCTTTTGTGTCTTTCCATCAGATTTCAATGACAGTCATCAGAGTGATCGTGGGATAATGTCTAAGCGTGCATACTTACAGCATTGATGCCAGACAGCTGCTGGGACAGCTGCAGGACGACAGCAACCAGGAGGGGCTGGCGGTAGAGGTGTGAGCGGAAAAGCTCCGGGATGGTCACCTTCTTCTCCCTCATCATCTGCCGGCTCTCCTCCTTCATCTCCTGCATGTCAGAGCTCACATCCGAGGTGCCTCTGAGCTTCTTCAACACTGAAATATGCCCAGAGAACGCAGGTTGTTATCTCCACAAGATGCAATGTTTCCCTATTCACCAGTTCAGCTCATTTCTTTTTGAATTGTACAACATTTTTTACATTCCTATTTAAATATTTGTACTTTTTATTATGCATATTTAGCAAATTCCTGTTTACATTCTGTTATTAATTTGCAAATACGGTCTCATTTATACTCATCTATTTTATCTATGGTTGTATTGTCTGCCATGTTGCAGTATTTGCAGTGTTAATAGCTTTTCCATGTTTTAAAAGCACAGCACTTGTAGATTGTTTGTGAACTCACCATTTTTGGCCTTGTTCTCTTCGTTGTTGTTGATGAGCAGGAAACGGGGGCTCTTGGGGCAGAGAGGCAGCAGGACGCACTGCAGCACAGCGGGGACGACGATGAAGCCCAGGAGCAGGGGCCACAGGTCGTCGTTGCCCAATATGGACTCCAGTCCAAACACCTGAATTCAACACAGACACGCATAAGACAATTAACCTAATATAAAAGCATAACAAATACACAGTGGGATGCACAAATATTGCATTTTTATCGTATGGGGTCAGCACTGGACTTCCATCTATGTTACAGTGTTAAAATAAAAATACTGCAACAATTAACTTCCACTGACCTGTGCAATGAGGATGCCGAGGACAATTCCCAGCTGGTGTAAGGTGCCCATGGCTCCTCGTAGCGCTGTGGGGGAAACCTCACCCACATACATGGGCACGAAGCCTGTGGTGAGGCCGGAGTACAGGCCCACCACAAAACGACCAGCGATCAGCATTTCCCAGGAGCTCGCCATCTTCGAAAAGCCCATCAGAATGGCCGAGATGAGGGCCAGACTGTTGGCCATGAGCATAGAGTTCCTCCTGCAGAACAATATACATACAGCAAATTATAATCAGAGCAAGCAGCAACGTGTGTGCTTGGAAAGAGAAGCTGATGGTTAAGTGCCTGAACCTGCATTTGCTCTTATAGCCAGCAGGGGGCGACCAATAGTTACAAATAAAGTCAGATTTCATAGAAGTCTATGAGAAAATGACCCTACTTCTTTTCACTATTTTCCTAATGATCCATGGTCTCTAACACAACTGCCAACTGTACTTCAATACAGCATGGAGTTCATTTAAAACATATGTTTCAGTTTTGGTAAAAGTAGACAATAAAGCAACATATGTTAGAGTCAGGGTTAGAAAATACCATCATTGTGATTGAGAGGTCAACTTCTAAAAGTCTATGGTTCAGATACCTAATGCTATTAAACTGACATTAACAGAGTTGCATGCTAAAATTATATTTTTGTATTGTTATGCATTTCAGCACAATACACATTTTGGAATGATCTTGTTTTATTATATTTTTGTAAAGCTCAGAAAGTGTTGACATTATTTTTGTATCCGTAATGCGTCTTTTGTGATTCGTTTTTTCTTATGATTTGTGTTTTTGAGTTTATCAATTGTGTCTGCAGACACTTTAATATGAATTGATCCTGTAGTGATAAGTGATTTAAGTCAGTCTTACTTATTTTCTTATTGCTTTTACAGAGAAAATAAAGCCAGCACAGTCTCTGCCTGTTAGAAAGCAATACATGTTTTCTTTTTACCTTCCAAATCGGTTGACAAAGAGTCCGACAGAGAATGAGCCAACGATGCCACCAACAGAGAAGATGGCGACGGAGATGGACCAGATAGCCGTGAGGGAGCCCTTGGAGATGGGCTCCTGGTAGCGTTCAGACCACGTCTCATTGATAAACTTCTCAATGATCTGCAAAAGGATACAAATAAATGTTAAATATTATTATTATTAAGCTGTCGTTGCAAACTGTTTTTCTCCCACAACCAGCTCATGTGCTTTCAGATATTAAAAAGGTCTTTGGTTTACATAACTGATTGTTTTTAAAATCATTTTTAAAATAGTAATAGTTATTTTTAGGAACGCTGCTTATGTTTTCCTTTTGTTTGGGCCAATACATAGAGACAGTTGAGCAGTTACTGTGTGACCAGCTGATGGCAGCCTTGTATGGTCATTACCATTTCCTGGCAACAAGGAAGTTAACCAGCCTCCTCTAAGTGTCAGATTTCAGTTCCCCTCCCCTCCTTCCTCCTTCTTCCTCATCATAGACGGCAATGTTGACAAACACACACAGGCCAGCCAGTGACGCAGATTAAGATCCTATGTGTGTTTGTGTGTGGGTCCCGCTGACATCCCGTATGATTCAGATAGGTCACCACCCTGTCTGCAACCGCTGTAAATCTGTGACTTCATGTCCCAGACCCCCATCCCCAGCACTCTGGTTACCAGAGTCAGCTCCAGCTCCGTCATGTGCCTCTGCAATCGTGTTACATCTGTAACTTAGTACATTTACTTCAGTTCAAACTAGAGTATCTCCATTTCATGCAATACTAACTTTATTCTTCTACTCCATTACATATCAGAGGCAAATATTGTTATTTTTTCACTCCACCACATTTATCTGACAGCTTTAGTCCCTACAATAAGGGTATTAGGATCATCATGGGTTGAGAAAAATCTCCTTATTCTGAGGATCAAGTAAACTATTTAAAGACCCTCTTGGATAACAAACAGAAAGCTAAAAAAAGGAGCTGACTGTGGTTCTCACAGGACAGCAACTCTTAAAACACAAGATGATCTTATAGAATATGATGCAAGGCTGTAATGAAATCAACAAAAGTACATAAAAAAGAATGAGCATGACTTAAACAGAAGTTGCAGAAGTTAAATGCAACACATGCAAACTTTAATTTAGAAGTACAAATATTCAAAAATCTCTATCTAAACAGTAAAACACTACCAAAGAGAATTAGACTGCCCATTTTTACCTATACTTTTCATACTATAGCAAAACAAACCTACTTAAGTAGTGGTTTGAATCCAGGACTTTTACTTGTGGTTGATTATTTTTGACAGTGTGGTATCAGTACTTTTACTTGAGTAAGTGTAGGATCTGAGTACTTCTTACATCGTTGAACAACTATATTTGTATATTTTGAAACCTATACCAGAGCTCTTCCATGTACTAGAGCGCTATGTTGGCTGGTGGAAATGATAGCTCAGCAGTGTCCTTACCAAAGAGGTAGGAATAGTTACGCTATCATTTGTAATTGGTTTTCCTCTGGTGGAAGCATATGGGATGACACAATCTTGACACAAGCCTCAGGTCGTATCTATCAACTTACACTCACAAGACCTTGCTTAGTGATACGAGAACTATTTCATCACGTAATGTATCCATGTTCTCTTTAAAAGTGTCTTTATTTAGAAGAGCTCTTGGTTTTTACATCTTTAAGAAGTGGTGGAATATAGCCAAATAGATTTAGAGACGTAGAATTTGAGAGTTCTTGCACTTGATTTTGTGTTTTCATTTTCTGATGGTTAGTACTTCATCTTTCACTTTTTGCAAGGCAGGCTAGTGAAAGTAAATCAATCTGAAATCATGACTGTACCGCCTATGAAAAAGTATTCGGCCCTCTTGGATGTTTTATGTGTTTACAGTTTAGTTTGGCTTTTCAACAATAAACAACAGGAACAAATTCTGTTGAGGGTAAACAACCTCTATTGACAGTAACAGGGCAGTCCTAGACCATCCCTTTTATAGCACGCTAGATTTTAGAAGTCAACCTCTATTGAAAGTAAAGTGAAACTGTCAATCAGTGTTATTAACAGGCCAAGACTACAATGCCACTATCACTAACTTCAACAGCAACAATTGATAAGTTACATTATTATTTTGCGTGCAGTTCCCAAGTTTCTCTTGATAGACTGTGCACTCTAAACCACCAGCTGGCTCTCAGCACACAATCAAACAAGCTGCCTATTCATACAGTCAGCTACCAGCAGTCAGCTGTTTCCCATCATGCACAGGGTGAAATAAAATGACTTCTGAACAAGGTAAATCATCTTTTGTGAACACTTAGAAACAAGACAATGGGGGAGATAAGCACATAGTTTGGTTCCCTAGTATCTTGGGTAGTTTAGAATGTTTGAACTTGAATTTGAACTCCTCAAAATGATCTAGCCAACAGGAAGCAATATTTTAGTAGCAGTATTTGAGATATGTATTACTTTAGGGGGGCAACCAGGTATGGCATGAACATCTATAACCACCATTAGAAAAAAACATCCTCAAGGGAAAGTTGATCCCGCAAAGGTTTAGAAGTCATTTAGCACAAAAGATGTCCCCAAATTAAACAAAACATAAACCCTTTGATTCAATTCCAAACAAGGATATTATCGGTTTTGTGGCATGCAGCAGGAGGAGGGAGCCACAGATTAGCCCTTGAAAAAGCCTATCTAATCACACAGCCCGTCCTGCGTCACATCAGCAGCATCACTGCAGCCTTTATCAAACACTGGAATGCACAGGGGAGAGGTGCTGGTGATTATCTCAAGTGATGTTGCTATTAAAACTTCTATTTGTGGAGTTATATCTTATTAAGGGGTCATTAACTAATGAAGGATTAGGAGCCTGTGTTGGGTAACTATTTTCCTGCGTGTGATTTTGCTCAGACCTCCAACTGTGTGTGTGTGTGTGAGACCCAGGCTGAGTATTGGGAAAGGGGATGAAGAGCCAAGAGGGCAGGTTCACACTAGCCCAGTGTTTAACAGTCCACATATTCACCGCCTCCCTCTCAATCTGCAGCCCCTCACCCTGCAACTCACAAGGCTCCTGGGCTGAGCTGCATGAAGACACTGCAACAATGGGTCCTCTATTCGTAATTTTAACTTTATTTGTGCAAATACCAAACAATCCGTGGTCCAAGTTCATGAAATGTGATATTATTTAGCTTTCATCTGCTTTATTTAACTAAATATCTCAGGGTTTTGGTCTGATAGGACTCAGACAAAAAGAGACAGAAGAACCCAATTGCATTGATTAGTCTAAAAGCATATTAGCAGATGTATCCAGATTGTATCCAGATTGTATGATTGTTAGTTGCAGTCTAACACAAAGGGCACTGTTGTATGCACAAAGTTTACAAAAGGACTTTCTGGTATTGAGTTTCATTTTTTGCACAATCTTTAATGATTGCACATTTGTTTGTGCTGCCCACTTCTTGTGCTCTATATGACTCAAGGAGAAATGAAAAACAGTGAGTGAACTATCCTATGTTTCCCCACTTTTTAGGGACAACTAATCAAAGCTGCCCTTATTAACAAAGCGTCCTTCACATCAATGCTTTTGTCAGTGTAATGACAGTGGACGAGCAGATGAGAATCAGGCTGTCGTCGCAGTGAGATCTCTAGATCAATGTGACAGCACACTGAGGACTGAAATGTTAAAGGTTAAAAGAAAAGGACAGACTGAGCCCTCGGCTGTGTGGTGACACCTGTGAACTGTGCACAGACAGCCGAGGGGCGTGTTCAGACCAACGCAAACCAACCAGACGGAGGTATTTACTCTCATTGTAGTACTGACATTCCCCAGGAAATGAGTGTCTTTGGTGGACCTCTGTGCTAATAAAACCTACTATGGATTTAGTGATTATGTGTGACTGTCTTCTCTTCTTCATTTAATTTCCTCTGAGTTTCCTTGTCTAGCTTTTTTCAAGACTGTTGCGGTTCAGCAGAGGTCTGATTTTGGGCATGGACACACTCTTTTAGCGAGAACCACTCAAAGGTCTGTTAATATAACTGTCCTTGGACCTGATAGGCCTGAATAAAGATATTATTATCCCACCCATTAACCCACCCCTCCCCCCTCTACTTTCAATCCTTCTGTTTTCAATTCAACAAGTGAGTGAACAACTAGCACTGGGGCTGGATAATCAGGAAGAAGGATCTACTGTACTAATGATGAATAGCCTGCGTATTTGACAGCCACACATATTACAATTGTTTTAATAGATAACAATTCAATACATGTATATCTATGTGTCTATTTGTTGTTATGTTGTTCTGAAAAGATCAAAAAGTCATAAACATTTTAAGGCATACAGCTTATGCATTTAAAGGGGCCCTGTTCTGCTCATTTTCAGGTTGATATAGGTATGTGGTGCCTCCACTGTGACATGTTTACATGCTTTAAAAAAGGTCAGCACCTCTTTTCACCCTCTGTCTGAAACCAGAGCCCAGTCTGCTCTGATCGGTTAGCTGGCCGGTTCTGTTGCGATTGGTCAACACTTATAGATGTCTCGCCCATTGGCCTATCACGTACAATGTGTGGGGCGCTAGCCAATAGAAGCCATAGAGTGTGTCACTATGTCACGGAAGTAAACAATGGAGTCCAATGGAGGCGTTTCAGGCAGGGGGGGGGGGGGGGGGGGGGAATTTTAGCCTTTGCAGACACTTTGCATGCCCACAAATAAATAAATAACACACTACAGGAGAGGGAAAACCACAACAGCATAATAGGGCCCAAAGTCCATGTGTCAATAGTGTGACTGAAAAGTTGGGAGTGGTGCATCCTCAATACATAAACTAAAAACTCAGTAACATTTGTACGCTGAAATACACTGTAAAACCTTCTTGTACCTCATTCACACCAACGCAACTCCGGTTCAAGCTCCGTGCTAGAGCTTTTCAGGTTCAGAACCGGTTCTTCGGTTTAGCTCCGGCTCTTTTCACACCGCTCAGAGCCCGACTGGTGCTGCGTCATTGCCTCCTCGTTTGCGTGCCTGCTTCATAAAGCCAAACCGCGCGGAAACCCCTCACAGCTCACACCGACAACAACAACAATGGCCGATTGTGTTGAAGCGCTACTCGTTTTGGTTTTGGTAAAAACCAGCGGTTGCCATCTCTTTCTGCAATTGTTGGAGAATTGCTTTGGACCGCATGCTCCCCTCCAGCTTCCTCTGTACCTCTTCGGAAGACCAGATTCCCAGTAGGTAGCTGGTCTCTTCAGTGGACCACTGCTGCTTGTTAAGTTTCTCCATCGTTGTGTACAAACTGGATAAAACGCACGCTTTTTGTTGTTGTTCAGGAGTTGATCCTGCCCCTGCCCCTGCCCCCGCCTCGACGTAAGCGTGACGTATGCGGTGCTTTTGCTCTAGCCGGAGAATTTTTTGGTGCTTGAAACGAACCGGATTCCGGAGCTAAGAGGCTGCTCCGCTGCGGTGTGAACAGGAAAACCCGGTGCTTTTCAAGCTCCAGCTCCGAACCGGCCCTGAAACACCGTTGGTGTGAATGAGGTATTGGAGACACTATTTGAACATCATGCTTGCAGACACTTAACTCACCTTCTGAGGGGCGTTGATGACACCGGTGTTGTAGCCAAATTGCAGTGATCCCAGCACAGCTGTTCCAACAGCCATCAGCAGCGGGAACGTTACTCGCTGTAAGATTGAGAGACAATAGAAAGTCTTGTTAGAGACCAGCTTAACCAGTTATTCAACTTCTTACCCTGTTGACATATTACATTACATGTGACTTGTTAGACGCTTTTATCCAAAGCGACTTACGTACTCAATACTGTGGGCAATCCCCACAGGAGCAATTTGGGGTGAAGTGTCTTGCCCAGGGACACAACGACATGCTGACTGCAGTGGGGTTTGAACCTGTGACCCCCTGATTCGAACACCAACGCACAACCCACTGCGCCACACGCCTCCTGACAAATGAATTATTTGTCCAAGGAATGGGAAGAGTGCAAATAGTATGACTTAGTGTTGGTTCATATTTCCTATAATACGATGGACATATCTAGAAACTTGCATCAGTCGAAAACATTAAGTTAATGCCAATTTATTTTGGAACAAAGTGTTCACTATCTTGCTGTATTGCACTTATTTTGAAGTGTGGTTGGGCTTCAGGTGGGCGGAAAATATCTGACTTAACAAAATGTTCATCTTGGTCAGCTAAGCAAGCAAACAAGTACAATCAAAATAAAAAAAAGTTTGTCCACTTTAAACCACATGGTGAAATTGGACTGGCCACAAAAGATGTATTATGATACCTAAAGAGATGAAGAAATGTATTCAGCCAACAATCAGACAGGCACCTGTTCCCTGAGGCATGTTTACAGAGTTGTGGGCGAGCTTGGGCTGAGAAAAACTCTAGTCTGGTCTGAGTGGGGTCCCGCAGAGTTATCCAGATATAAACTTTCTTATTGGAAGAAGTCCAGGTTGGACCCAGGTCTGCATGTTATTGTCTGTGATCCTGTTCCTGTTATTGCAGAATTAATTTACTGCTTGAGCTCAGTAGAGCCCGGTAGATTAGAAGAGATTTTCCTCATACCAAAAAGTTAATAAACCAAGAGTATGTCGCTGTCTACTTCCTTCTCTCAGACAGACAAAGAAAAGACAGCCTCCAGGAACAATTTACCTTTTTTGGTGTTTACTCAGACCTGCTATCACTTCTCCTTCTACTAACTGTATAACTGAATTATTCAAAAGGAGAACTTTTTGAAAACGTCATGAAAACAGTAACAATGATTACACACGTACGTCACAAATGTGTAATTATCTCTCGAAAAGTGCACATAGATCAGATTAAAATCTAGATAAATATAAATAAGTTTTACAACTTTTATCACCACACCATCAGTCATCATGTGTGGATGATTAAAGTTTACACTTGTGATTCACACCAAATCCTTTTCCACAATGATTCACACCAGATAGGTTCCTTGTGTTTCGCCAACAGAAGAGCCAACCTTCACAAGAGTAGATGTAATCTCGCTTTATCATGTGCAGACAAAACAAGAAGAAATAAAACATCTTCATATAAAACAATGTCAGGACACAAATCATGCTGTTGCAAAGGGTCAAACCTGTTGTGGGTTATAGACCAGATAGAAAATGGACACAGCCCAATGACACCACGAGTACCTCAAATCCTCTGACCCACAAAGACGTTAGATCACATCGCCTTGGTAGGCCAGGCTCACTTTATGCTGCGTTTCCATTACAGTTTAGGAACTGGGGTATTAACTATAGTAATGCAGTGTAGGCGGAGCCGTTACGTCATCTTCAATGTGAACCACAGAAAACCAACATCAGCTGTTAGCTGTTAGAACTCAGAGCTCACAGCTCCTCATATCTGTTCAGAAACTAGACAAAAGTTAAACAAGTGCAAAGTAAACCACAGACTGTCTGTGTCATGGCGAATACAGTCGCTGGTTTATTTATGTCTGTATAGGCCGTTGTTGTGAGTGTGGACGGTCGGCGCATATTCAACGTTAGCTTAGCCGATCTCCATTCAGAAAACACGCATTTTAAAGGTTTTTCGCCTGCCGTCTTGTCTGCAGACTTGTCAAAGCATTAATTCATGGTTTTTACTAACCCGTATCAGTATGTTGTTACTTCGGCATCATTTTGAAACGTGTATTACAATTAAATCACGGTCAAATATGTTCATTTTGTTGTAGTTGCCAGCGATTCTCTCACTAGTTTAGCATACTCAGCCCGGTTGTTGGCCCGGAAAGAACCTGGATTTTGGAGAGCCAGAAAAACTGTGAAAAAGTACCCGTTAGCCGGAACTACCCATAGTGGAAACGCAACCAAAAACGGGCCGGGTTTGGCACGGCACGCTTAAACCGTGCTACGCGCTGCAGTGGAAATGCGCCATAAGTTTCATGAAAATGGGCCAGTGTTTTTTCTCAAAAAACAACTAATCCAGCAAACAAAAAACCAACAAACCCAAATAAGCATTATCTTCTTGCCGGATGTTGATCTATAGCACAATATATTATACTATATAATTATTTTTAAATATTAAAAATAAACATTTACCCACTGGATAACAGCAGAAACAAGCGTGGACCATATCACTGACATATTATCACCTTCACAATTGATATGGAAAGACTTGAGTTGCCACACTCATTTTAACATCCAGCTTTTTAAAAACAACATTAGAATGAACTTGTACTTGTGTTTTCTGCCCACCTTAATGTGAGTCCAATGTTAACTCTGTTTTGCTCTGCACCAACTCCTGAGGGATACTCTTAAGCTGCTAAATGCTCCACTGTGTAGACCAGCTAGTATCTAACTTCATCTGTTTCATGTACAGTGGATTCCTTCCTTAAGACTCGGTTTCTAACCTTAAGGCTAATTATCTGGTTACATTTTCATTAACTGTAAGCTCTCAAACCAGAAGAACCGACCCAACCAGGTTTAAAAGGACAATCCCCAGAAACAATTTGAAGTTATTGTGCATTCTCCTCTGTAATATAACACAGAGCAGCAGTAAGCCTGGTGACAGAGGCAGCCTGGGGACAAAGAGTCAACACATTTTCTGTGGTGACAAGTATTTATTTCCTGCATGATGAAGAGGATCGAGAGCTATGAAAAAAAAGAAAGAAGTGAACCGTGACTTCAATAAAGACTCGCCTTCACTGCAGAACCAATAGGAACTCTTGTTAACAGTGTAATCAAGGCTATGACAGGAACTGTATATGAACAAAAACACACATACACACACCCTTTTTCAGCCTTGTGGGCCGGGCTATTCAAAGAGTCTTGTTGCCAATGAGGAAACCAACCCGATCTTATGACATTCTGTAAAGCCACTGCTAATCAGAGAACGAACGAGAAACAGTAACAAGTTTTCGCTACATAAATACAAGAGACATTCTGTCCGTCTATTTGGAAGAAAATGACCACTGAAGGCTTGTTCAATCCTACCCCTCTGTGACATCTTTACCTTTAACCCATATTTCTTAGAGACGTCCCTCTGCCTGGCCTCAGTCAATACATACTGTTTGTATAGGCCAATGGGTTTCACTCAAAATACACAAATCCCAATGTTTTGGGACTTTCTTCAGGCAAACATTCCCTGCTCCCATCTTAAAGGAAAGTAGGTGAGTTGGATACCATTCTTTGTGTACAGAAACTGAAGCATAAAACATGACTTCCTCACCAGTGGAACAATGAAGTCACACCCAAAACAACTATGTCATGATACTAGCCTTGATCTAACGCCGGTGATTGTTCTTCAGCTCGCTACCTTTTTCGCATGTTTGACTCAGCTGTGGCTCTCAAGTGTTGTTTACATTTTTGAAATGAAGTTCCTGCATTGGTTTACTTGCACATGATGGTTAATTAGTCTCAAAAGCCTGGCATTACACTGCATACCACACTAATCCACATGCATACTTAAAGCTGATTACAGGAATAGGATTTCACTTTCTTAGAAGGATGGTATTTTGATATAAAAATGCAAAATAAGGATTGCTAATGTCTCAAAATATTTCCCAATAGGAGGATTATTTATAAAAAGCCTGTTTTATTCAAATACAATATAAAAAGCATGTCAGTAAACAACATCACTTTTAATATCAGTACAAGCCATGTTGAAAAAAAAAAAGGGGTGATTAATGCCTTGTAATTAACGGGGTTTACAGAGATTTGCGGATATTTTCATGGGGTTTATATAATAGTGACAATAACAAAGTCCATAATCGCATTGGGAATTTGTCCTGTGGGGGGTCTTAGGGTCCTTTGTCAGACTTTAGCATCTGATAAGTTGAGTTCATGAGACTTATGAATGTAATAACTCTTTTCTTCTTCCATACCTAAGCTGTATCTCAATGCACCATAGAGCTGAACAACATCCATGCAAATCTGCCCTATTTGCATGTGACAAGTAAAAAGTTGTGTTGGCCTGTAGCGAGGAACCTTTCTGTCTAGTCATTAACACTGTTGATAGCAGCTCTGGTTGCTAGGCACCGCTGACACTATCTGCTCTTATTGGGTAAACACTGCCTGCAGTAAACAGGAGTGAAAGAGAGCAAAATAATAAAGCACTCATCACCTGGAAATCAGCAGGATGGAAATGTAAGATCTGTGCAAACATTTACTGTACGCACCAGCTCACAATCGACCAGGCCATGCCTTTCTAAATAACTCATACAAATTATTATATTGGATTAATGACAGTAAAATATGATGAGGACATTAAGTAGAAGATTAATCTAAATAAGGATATGTGCAACTATGACAGCTAATATAAACCATTGTTTAACTGATTATGCTTAAACCAAGCCTTTTACTTTAAAGATTACCAATGAGATTCAACTCAAACAAAACATGATCTTGAGTTATCTGTGGCTTACACTAAATGCATACACTGATGTCTAAACACACAGGAAATAAAAGGGCCAAAAAGGGAAATACAGTAAGCTCTGACAGAGAGGTGTGTTTGTTCAAAAACAAAACAATATTGTGGTTAAACACTTCTTTCAAGGAAATTAGAGGTTTTACCCCAACGAAAAATGAAGCGTGCTGCGAACAACAATTAAAACTGAAGTAGGCAACTTACATATAACTTTAAAGATCTTTAATTTGAGTAAATGTACCAGTACATCAATGTTAAAATATTACATTATAACAAAGTGCCGCATTAAATATGCTACTTTAGTACACATACAAAAGCAATCTTTGGTCCTTGTCCAGCCTTGGTTGAGGGAGAGCTAGTTTTCTCTATTTTAGCTACAGTGGTGATGCAGTGGCAAAAGATAAATACATCTTGAAATACTGATTGTTAAAAGGGTTATGCTGAGGGCTTGCTTTGGTTTGTTACTATTACAAAAATAATGACTAAATATATGAATTATTATTTTAGTATATTTGTATTTGAGTTATACAAGTTGAAAACAACCAACGTAAAGTCAAATAAAAAACAATTACAATCATTTATTTATTTACTTTTTGACTTTTCTTTGCTTCTTCTTTTGAAGCCAACCGGAAACAAATAGTCAAACTTGTTCCTCCGGATTTCCTTTTACCTTGTTGTAAGTTAGTTATCACGTCTATCTTTAACAAGGGTTTTACTTAGAATTGAGCCGTGCGGTGATGCATTTTTTTAAAGCAGAAGCAGTAATTTGGCTCAGCTCACTTCCTCCATGCCGTGAGTGAGCTGGATTCTTTGCGATGGCCTACGCTGATGCCATCACGTCCCCCTGTGTGTGTCACCTCCACAGTCTCAGGTTACACAGCTGTGGGAAACCTAAGGCGCGCTGTCCTCGCCTGCACTCCTCAGCTCTGTTCAGCACTAAAGCCTCCTCATGCTTGGGCAGTGGGGTCCGTTTCCAAACATCTATTAGCAGTACTTTAATGTAGATGGATGTATCTTTAAACCTAATTGGCATAGACTGTTTGACACTGCTCTCGATGCATTTAAAGCTGTGATACAATGAGTAATTTACAACTAAGTTTTTCTAGGCCTAAAACGCTATTTTTCAGGCTAATTTTAGTATACTTTGAAACACTTTATATTGAACAAGTTACTTTACTAGGTGTTTTGCTGCAGTTGCTGTGTGATTTATGAAGCCAATTTCCTCCGTCCTATTATTGTCATTGCTCTTGTGTGTGTATAATGTGTGTACACAGACTCCTTGTGTGATGTTGAAGTCACTAAATAAATGGGCATAAGTATAATTCAATAATTTAAAAGGGATGGGCACATTTGCCTGAAAATCGCCTAGCATATCAAACAAATATGCAAAATGACACAGACTTGAATATGTGCCATGTGATCGTCTTAGTATCCTGGAACTCCTATTTATTATTAACCTTTATTTAAACAGTGTAAAACAATGAGAGAGTATCTTCTGCATGCTTGACCTGCAGAACTACTTCTTTATTTTTTTTATGGTGCTTATTTATCTTTATGTGCTGCACAAACTGTTTTAAAGCCTTATCCGTCAGGGCCAGTGAAGCTCCAGCCCGTCACAGTGAGATCCGATAAAAATGTTTTCCCAAATGCTAGTGTGGCTCATATAAACAAATGTATTATTGTATATTAGATTTATGTCATAGAGACAAGAGACGGCTTATATGGATTTTTGATGGTTTTTTGTATCAATACAAGTTGGTTTTCAAACTTATTCTGTAGCACATTAATAAGAATAAGTCAATATTCCAGAGAGACACAGATAGGCGCTGAATTAACTATTGTATACAACCATTTTCTCTCTGTGAACAGTGATCAGTACAGTGTGCAGAAAATGATCCAGTTTCTCAGCAAAGTGAATAAAATATAATCAGTCTTTCATCTAAATTAAAACCTTCCTAGAACTCTTGATCAAAACTTTGCAGCAGAGCCTCATTAAGCCTTATTAGAACATGGCTGACAGTTACACTATAAGACCTACTGAAGGGAGCAAGTCATGCAGATAAAAGTAAATCGACTGGACTGTCTTAAGAAGGCAAGAGTTGGCACACGGCTAAAAGGCGCAAGATGGAGAGGAATTAAGCTTGTGCAATTAGGTCTGTACAATGTGAGGCTTGACTCCCAATCAAAATACCTGCACGGTCAAGTCTGTCTGAGAAAAAAATGTTTAGTGGCTGTTTCCTTCAAACACAGCAGGTCAACTGTATGCTTGTCCCCAATTAGAATATCCATTCTTTGTCGAAGAAAACAAGAAGACTGACGTGAGTTTACTGTTGTTGAAAATAAAGCTCTTATTTGGCCAACAATGTGAGGTCATTAGCATTGCATGACTACATGGCGAAGCAGGCAATTGCGTAAGAATTGGAACAAAGCTGCACTCAAAGAATTAGATTGAAAAGCAAGAAAAAAATATGTAAAACTAAAAAGGGCATGGGGGGCGCCAACCTCTGCTAATACCAAACGGCCTATCTCGCAACTTTAACTAAAGTAAAAAATAATATTCGGTATCCGCCCCACAATGTGTATCCACTCCTAAATAAGATGGGTTTATTCTTGCACTGTTACATAATTTTCACCAAGATTTAAAAAATCGAGGCAGTAGTTTATCTGTAATCCCGGCGACAACAAACAAACCAAACAGGTGGTGGTAATTAAGATAACATATAAATATTAAGTTGTGATAATTTAAACATCTACAGTTCATAACATGGCCTACGTGACAGCAATGGCATGACATCTTACTGAAACCACCGGTGACACGGCATGTTTTATACCACAGCATTTACACTGCACCTGGGCCACTTTGACGGAAATGAAACCGACACTTCCTACACAATGCTTTTTTACCAACTTGAGTCAAAGTTTCCATGTACTTGAGTGTATGCCACACATAACGAGGCACAACATTAAGTACCAGCCAGGTATGAAAATCCTGTGCACGAGATGTTAATTAGCCTGTGCTAAACTGCTTTTTCACTACAGCCTTGCAAAAGAACAGCTCAACCATTCTGGAAGCCACAAGAGAGGGAGTGAAGCAACGAGCCTGGGAAGGAGAGAGACAATTTGGCTTCAACACCCCAGGGTTGGCAACCGCTTATTCCCTCGGCCGAGTCTCACTCTCTGTGGAAATCTGCTGTGTCGGTGTCACAGTGGAAACTGGGAACAGAGAGGACCGTTCCCATCACGTCCTCAACAGACCCCGACCAGCTGAAGGGTCTGAACAGGCAAAGTTTGCTCTTTGGCGACAGCTACAGAAACATGTGCTAACCACGATGTCAGTCTGGGCTGCCCCACTGCATTAAACTTGTCTTACATCAAAGAAGGGGGACGTTTTTAGTATATTTCACTGTGCAGAGTGTCTGTGTGTGTGTGTGTGTGTGTGTGTGTGTGTGTGTGTGTGTGTGTGTGTGTGTGTGTGTGTGTGTGTGTGTGTGTGTGTGTGTGTAACTGGGACTACAAGAACGAAGACAGTGTTAACAAACACTAGATAAGTCATGTTTACTTTCTGAATAACTGCATCACAGTGTACAACTGATACTAGGTTTGGATTAGGTTAGTGATTGATAAGATCAAGTAATAAAAGGATGCTGGATATATTACTTAAGAACTACATATTATGTTTGTGTGTTTTTAATTTCGATCGCTTCTTCTGTCGTTTACATAAATCTTTTGGTATATTTGGCTCCATAGGAAGCCTTTGATGCACATTCAGTAACAGTGTGTGAGGTTGTGGTTACGATGGCGATATCCGGACGCGTACAGCGAGGACTACAAAAAGACAAACAAGGTGACTGGGGATGTCTGTTCAAAACATTGTGAGCTCGAATAAATCATTTAAACCAGCTATTGTTGCCAGACTTATTACTGAATATCGTTCTTAATGTGATACCAAGTCCATCTGAGACCTGTGTACACCTTCAGATAGCCTCCAAGTGAAGCGTACGTTGTTTACTCACAATTTGAAAGCAGCGTGGAGAAGTCTTCAGCTGTGGTAAGCTGTGATCCGCTCAGGTGAAACTGTGATCCGACTTCTGTGGCTATCTACCAGCGATCATGTTTAATATGAAAGACTACACACACGTTTATCCCTTATAACTTTGCAGCACTTATCCAGATAAGATGTGACTGTTTACTTGGTTAACTTTCGTCATGCATCGATACAGCGACACAAACCCAATGACGAGGATACTCACATACGCTGAGAACTACAAACACATATATTCATAATTTTTACACTGCATGTGAACTTCGTTTCTATCTTAACGTGTATGCTTTTATCTTTGTTCTTATATTTTTTTTATCTATTCCTGTGTAACTTGGTAATATTAATATGAATTCCTTGTTATTGTTGTCTTTCCATCTGTCGGTGATGATTATACCTAGCTACTACATAACGAAACACATGGCCTGATTTGCATATTGGAACTTTATGTGTGCACTAGAATACATTTATATGTCAAATTAACACTTATCACAACATAATGTAGGGCAGGCTGATAAAGTAGGATATTGATCTCGGTGGGTCTTAATGAGGCTTAATACAGACCTCAGTCAGTATACTATTTCTAAGCAAATGCCTACTCTAATGTTTATATTATATAGCTTAAACGTACATACATTCGCTCACATTATAAATGATGGTCGGGTTGCATTTTTCTAGAATTTTTTTACAATGTTAATGTAAGAAGATGACCTGTGGTGATGTGCCATGTCGTATTGATCTGTGGCGCACTCATAACACGCAGTGCTCGAGTGATTTTTGCTGTTGGGACTCGGGTTTGAGTCCAGCATGAACTTTTTTGTTATGTTTATGTCGATGGACACTGAATATTATGTTTGAATAGAGGATTCCTAATATTGTTTGCCGAGACCAACATTAATGACCAAGCAGCATTTTAAAGTCTAAATATCCCTGCACATGCAGCAATGACATGTCTGCTGCTATCTTTGCAAAACTAGTTAACAGTCACATCTTATCTGGATAAGTTCTGCAGAATACCGTTTTATAAAAGGGATACATGTGTGTGTAGTTTCAACATTAAACATGATCGCTGGTAGATAGCCACAGAAGTCGTATCACAGTTTCACCTGGGCGGATCACAGTTTATAAACCAGTTAATTAAAAAAACCAGTTAAACTCGAACACCGGAGCTTCCGGTTTAGGAGGTGCAGCGTCTCGTTTTAACTGAATAATGGTCATGTTTACATGGACATACTATTGCCTAATTACCGCCCCCCTTCCAGAGATCAAACACACTCATACCTGCTTGGTACGACATTGAAAAAGTTACATTAAATACAAATAAATTACAATAAAATGACTGTTGTTTAATCTTCACATCTTGTGATCATGTCTATAATTTTGAGCACCAAATTATTGAAAAGTATCGAAAAATACCGGTATCGATAAGCAGTAGCCTATCGGTATTGGTATCGATAAAATCCTAACGATACCCATCCCTACTCGTGGGTATAAATAGCTCTTATACACTTTAGTCACGTAACCTTTTTCCCCTAAGTGACATAATACTTCATCACACCAACACTACGCAGGAAGCACGCGAGACAAGAAAATCATCCTTAGTTACTATGACGTAAAGGAAAATATAACAAAGCTCACAAACTGTTGATTTTTAGATGCAAAAATAAAAAGGAACATTATTTAAGATAAAGCGACTTAAGGTTGCTTTTGGGTGCAGAGACGAACTGGTCTACTTCAGTGTATAGTAAAGAACATAAAAGCGCCCAAAATAAAATTGCCTACTTTTAAACGACTTTTAAATGACTTTTAAATACGCAAACACGCCTTTAGTTGATACAGAAGGGTACAGAACGACGTAATACATGACATAAACATTAGCTGCATTGTGTCTCTCGGTGGTGGCACACGTGGAAGTGCCTCAATGGGTTAAAATATAGTGAACTCACTGAACTCATGGGTCCCTTTGGTAACATTGACAGCTCAGAGCTAAGACAAAAAACACACATGGAACCGATTTGACTGGATTTAAATGTTAAAGCTTCATGAAGTGAACTGAGTCACAGTGTGTTATTACCTTTCCTGAGTCCATGGCTGCGATGAGTGGGAGATATTCTTCGTATTCTTTGTCTTTTGTTAAAGTTGAAGGCGATGGAGGGACGTCCTCGGGGTCTCCCGGTGGGTTTTGCTCAGAAGTTTGTCCTGTTGAAGGCTATTTTGCTCAGTTGAAATCACAAAGTTCGGTTGAGTGTTCTTTAAAGAGAAATGGGTCAAGTCTTTTGTGTGGGGTTTTCTGTAAAAAGCCGGGCACCAGCTTGAGTTTCTCCCGCGTAGTGCAGTTTGTGTCGCGGGTCCTTCAGCTCTATCTCACCATTTCACATGAGTAAAGTCTTCCAGGATGTTGGTGTTAGGGCAGCCGAAGAAATACCGCCTTGTCCGGCAACAGATCTCTGGAGGCAGAGGCCAGTTACGCTTCATATATTATAGCTGACGCAATGTTTAGTGGGATGTGCCCGATACAGGCCCATCCTCCTAAGGAGCCAATGAGAGGCTTTCCCATTAGACACACACCAAGCCTGCCAGCCCTGGGAGGAAGTATTCAGATCCCTTACCTAAATAAAAGCAGAGATACAAAAAATACGCAGCTAGAAATAAATGCCCTGCATTCAAACCCTAAGAATAAGTACAGTATTATCAGCTAAATCTACTTAAAGTATCAAAAGTACTTAGCTACTATGCAGCAGAATGAAGTGTGTTACTGTTATTATAGAGCAGGGGTACTCAAACTTTTTTGTTAAAGGTCCACTTGTGAATTTTATACAAGATCAATGCCAGTAAAGTCCCCCCCCCCCCACCCCGGAGCGGAGCAACGAAACTGAAATTAAGAAGTAATCTTCTGTTTAAAATCTTTTAAAAACGGGGGTACAACGAGCGGATACGGATTCCATCCGAACTGACGTCAAATTGGCAGCGGACCCACAGAAAATTGCTATCAGAAACAATGCCTGACGTGTTTTGGACGTAATCTCGTCTTTGTTTACATTAGCAAGCCTCGCTAACACTCAGAGCTAACCTGTACTGGAGAGCACATGTGTTTAAAAAGCAGGAAATAAAAAAAAGAACTCACCTTATGATAAACCCTCAAGAGAAAAAGCATTTGAGCTCCATACTATTTCAGAAATAATCTTTGATCTGGTTTAGAACAGGATGGCGTTTTATCACAGCAGAATTTAACTTTATCTCCGGTAGAGTTCTGATCAGGCATTAGCTCTGCCTCCTCTTTTTATTTTGTTCAAGCTAAGGACCCAAAATCCGCGTTTCTCTAACAGGGCTGCAAAAGAGGGGTATGAGCAGTATGAGGCATGTCTACAATGGGTGAACTGTTTGGTATTTTAAGCAAAAAACTTCACAGACATGTTTTGTATAGGTATGGCCCTACAATATATTTTTCCAATATAGCATAATAGGTCCACTTTAATTTACATCAGAATCAGAAATTCTTTTTCTTTTTCTTTTTATAATGGGACACAGGGTTCGGTCCGGATTGATTTGCAGTTCGGTCCGGATCCGGACCTTAGTCCGGAGTTTGAGAAGCCCTGAGGCTATTATGTATGCATGCACTGTAGATTATCCATTCAATATTTGTGTTTTTGTATTGTTATAAACTTGCATAAATCTTAACTTGTGTGCAGAATTTAATGTCATTGTGGTTTTTGTTCATTTTTTTAATAACATTTTTTAAATCACCTAATTTTTGTTTATAAAAGTCCTGTCTATCCTGGACTTTATTTATTTGCACTGTTGTCCCCTTTTTCACTATAGTTGTTATGTCTAATTTTGTGTAAGTAAATTGATAGCAAAGTTGAATTCCTTGTACAATACCTGTCCAATTAATCAGAGTCTGATAATTGTATTGTTGCCTTGCTCAGGGGGCACCTCAGAAGTACCTGATCGTTGTGGGACTTGAACCAGTGACCTTGCAGTATGGACTGAGCCCCACTGCCCGACGTTAAACAGGTTCAAATTATATCTGACAAATGAGGTAAAAAACAGTTTTGTCAATACCTAATTTACTATGACAACATGTTGTTGAGTGTGTATACACATTTTTTTTTATTAAGTGTCTTCATGTAATGCAATGTCTGTCCTTTCCATTATCATTTAACTTCTAAGCAAATTTGTGCAGTCCCAATGCAATGTTTAGGTACTTAGTAACCCAATGGTCTTATGTTTAGTAAGTTGATTTTAAGAACACTTTGAGTGTTTTACTTTAATTTGAAAGCTGTTTTTGGAATATAATGGAATAATTCCATTTATGCTGATTGATGTATTCCAACAGTATATTGCTCTCCAAATGATTTTGAATGCATTTGTCTGCTTCCTTTCTGTTTTTAGCAGTCTAACAATGAGTAATTGAAAACATCCACATGTGTGATCTAATGATCTTTAAACCATTTTGGTGACATGACATGTCTACCCTCCATACAACCCCTGTGCTGTGATCTGGGATGTTTGTTACCAAAAGCTTGAAAAAACAAATTTTGAAAATGAAAACTACGCGCTACCTTTTGTTTGGGATTGAGGGGAGGTGTCCGGTCTGACTGGATGTAAAACATTTAAGAAAATAATTATGGGAAATGCACGTGTTTGTACAGTGTTGGAGAGACCAGAGAAGAGGGAGGGTAAAGGGTAGAATCGGACAAAAATGTTTCCCATTGTATTTTATCTTCTGCCTTTGAAACCTTGGGAAAATAATTATAGGGAAACGCAAAGGAAGTGTGAGCCACAAACTGACAACATTGGTTTCACACAAAATGCATTAAATTAAGAATTTAAAACAAATGACACAGCAATAAGATTGTTCTTAAACAAGTGTCGTATATTCTCAACAATATTTCTAGGAATCACTTTTTTTCATTCCATTTACTTACCAAATTATTCACTTACAGTAATAGGAAAAAAGCTTTCTTTAACATACATTTTAAGATACATTTTTTTATTAATTATGCACACCAAATTCATGTACTAAAGCTAAAATTATAGAGGGCTGAAACAAAAATAAAATTCACCCTTATGCTTATCACTTTATCCAATACACAATAACTTTTTAAATGATGCCCATGCATTTGGTTACAAGTGGTTGAAGCATATGAAAACGGAAAGAAAATAACCATGGGTGTAAAGGAAGAAGAATGCCTGCATTCATACAACAGCAGCAGCAAGGGGACATTAAGGGGTGGAAATGACACATTACGCAATAGTTTATTTTGTTTGGTTCTAAAATGCAAATCCTTTGAAAGCCCAACAAAACAATAACAGACATTTTCTGAAACAAAGACTTGTGCAAAGGTTCTGAGGGATATTATTGTGCACTAAATCAAACGTTCAGGATGCCAGCCACAAGGAGTCCAAATGTTGTCCTGTTTATAGAAAGCCTTTGCATGAAATGATGTACTGTTGGAAACCTTACTACACTTTGCCAACACATGGAAAATGTATTTCCCGATTCACAAAGGAATCATCTTTCATCCATACGCTTCCAGGCCTGCAGCCAAACGTTTTTTACGGTTTGGGAAGTGTGCGTATTTGAGTTAGATAGGACTATTGATATTACTCTCACGCATAGCGCTAAAGCCAGAGGACAACAAAAATAGCTTAGCATAAAAGCAATAGAGGGGGATACAGCTTCTGGTTCTGTCAAAAGATTAAAAAAAGTTCACCAACCATGAATCCTAGAAGTTATTTATGACATGAATAGTTTGTCATTTTGGAAACTTATTTGCTTTCTTTTTAAGAGTTTTTATATATAATAATTAGGGCTGTCAGTCGATTAAAATATTTAATCGCGATTAATCGCATGATTGTCCATAGTTAATCGCGATTAATCGCAAATTAATCGCACATTTTTTATCTGTTCTAAATGTACCTTAGAGGGATATTTTTCAAGTTTTTAATACTCTTATCAACATATGAGTGGACAAATATGCTTTATATGTTTGTTTATTGTCATTTGAACAATGACAAATATTCTCATGAATATTAAACACAACAACCTCTGAACATTACAAATATTCGCCTCAATTCAACCTGGAACCTTTCTCATATAATACAATAATACAATACAAAGTGTGTGTGTGTGTGTGTGTGTGTGTGTGTGTGTGTGTGTGTGTGTGTGTGTGTGTGTGTGTGTGTGTGTGTGTGTGTGTGTGTGTGTGTGTGTGTGTGTGTGTGTGTGTGTGTGTGTGTGTGTGTATGTGTGTGTGGAGAGAGACATGGATCGTTGGAGCTATGTGCAACTCAAGGCATATGCTCGAACGGGAGCTGCCTGGACGCTGCAATCATGTTGCGCGCACTATCCGTGCTGAGTGTGCTGACTTTTCGTACAATGTCCCACTGTCTGGCTACCTGCATAAAGTCAAGTGCTCGGCGCAGTTGTCGGCGAAATGTCGCTCCTCTGTTTTCATTGAAACAGCTCCTTATATCCGTAAGCGCAGCTAGCTAGCTAGCACCAGATGCTAACAACAACAAAACATGTAACATACACACACCCTCCCGGTCCTCCCGATGGCCAGTCCGGGCCTGCCCGTGAGCGTGGAAGTGTGGTCTGCCGCAAGCGGGCGGCAGGAGCGGGGCTGTCAGCGTCAGCTTGTAGATGGTATTTTAAACTCGATGCGCTCTGAAAATACGGGGCGGCCGAGGACAAAAAATACACATGCGTTAATCGCGTTAAAATAATTAGTGGCGTTAAATTTTTTGTTGCGTTAACGCGTTATTAACGCGTTATTAACGCGTTAACTTGACAGCCCTAATAATAATATATGATATTGTTTGTACGGTAAACATGAAGCTACAGACAGAGGCGTAGTTTAGCTTAGCAATACGTTTGGGAACTAAAGTGGCTCAGTCTGAATGTAATAAAATCCACTACCGGTACCTCTGAAGTCCACTATTAACTATTTATATCTCTTTTGTTTAAAGGAGGTTTACCTTTGGACAGAGATTCAGTTCTTTATGCTAAGCTAAGCTAAGCTTAAGGCCAATTGGCTCTAAATGTATATTGGAGTTATTATTATTATTAGAGTATTTCACGAAATCTTAGACTATTCTTGTAAAAACACATGTTTTTTTTATTGTTTAGAGGCCTTGAACATATAATGCATTCACAGATAGCTTGGTCCCTTCAGGCATCACAAACAGTTTAAACACAAAACATTATCACCTGACTAACTTGTTTTGTCAAACTTGTTACAGCCTGTTAGCACATTCGGCAGATTTGGGTAAACATTGGCAATTATATGGAGTCATATCTCTGTCTGCCTGATGAATTTAAGCACAATATTCACTCTCTTTAAGGTTAAGTGTTCTCTAACCCTTGAGGGGAAATCTTACTGTGTAGCTACTGAATTCTTCACTATGATTACAAGCTACAAATCACTTTGAAAACAACGTTATGAGTGTTGACCTCACATGCACCTGACAGCACCTGTACTAAAACCCCGGGGCAATTGCACGTGAGTCCACTGGCAGCTCATGTTCTCCTGCTCTGAATGAAACCATGGGACTCGGTCTGGGCCCTCCTGCACGTAGGCTCCCCTGCTTTGTTATTCTTACGAGTCACTGTCCATCACCAGCCTTTGTGTCACTCAATGCTTTCAGGACAATCCTGCAGTGTTGGAGCTCACAGTTGAAAACATGGCGCTACATCCACTCTTTATCTTTTAATATTAATCATGAATGAGCATCTTCTTATTCTGAGTCACCTTTCTGGAATCCTGATACAGGTTTTTATGTGGGGCGTTTGCTCAAAAGGTTGTTTTTGTGTCATTATTGGCAACAACCCCACCATTTCTGTGGAACTAGCGACTCTCCCAAACAGATCACATGTCAGCAAGTTACCACTTTATTATTATTAAGTAATATTGATAATAAATCTTCAAAGATTAATTTAAAAAAACAAAACTTTGTATTTACCTGACGTGAAAGCCGGTTGAACAACTGAAAGTGTAAACATGCCAAATACTCATGTAGTGATCGTTTGAGGTCATGTGTTTTCATTACCTCCTCAGGCATGTCAGTAGGGCATCGATGTGGGTGGTGAAAGCATTTAATCCACAATTATTTGAATTAGTTATGACGTATAAACTACCACAGGCTAAAGACTTTTCTTTTTGTCGCTGCTTTTAATTGAACTATTCACATCTTAAACTGCACTGTAACTTTTATCCATGTATTTTTTCTTTTAATGTTTCTTTTATTATCTTTGCTTTTTAATGACTGATTTTAAATGCCATTTTCTTAATGTCTTTCATTTTTGTAAGCACTTTGAATTGCCTTGTGTTGAAAGGTGCTATATAAATAAACTTGCCTTGCCTTGCCTTACTAATGGAATAATACAGGCATGCAGGCTCATAAAAAATAAACACAATATGTATGGAATACTCAACCTCAAATGGGTGAACGTGTTGGAGATATTCGCCAAAGATATACAGGATCTGCCTCTCTAATAAAATGGAATTAGATGGTGCATCGCTTGCTCTGCTCAAAGCATCAAAAATACTTAGAAAAAGTCAACAGCCATGTCTCTACCATGTCAGAAATCTTAACCTGGATACAAAAATAACATTTGGACATGGCCAGGCTACCTCTTTTTTTCCTGTTTTCAGTCTTGTGCTTAGCTTAGCTAACCAGCTACTGTAGCTTTACGTTTACTTTTTTAAATATTTACCGTACTGACATGAGACTTGTATCAATGTTCTCATTCAATTCTTGGCAGATAGAAAATAAGCCTTTTTCAATAAAACGTCCAACTATTTGTTGAATTACCAGTGGATAATGCAACTTTGTAATAAGTCTGCAGCCTGAAAAGCAAACTATAATCAGCTTCAAACTGACAGATCAATGCCTCTTGCTGTTTTCAATTTTTGACACCTACTTCGAAAAACAAGGTTGAGTTATCCCTGACTCTGACTCTATTTCTTAAACTGACCTCATTTGACCACATCGTTCAAAAATGGTATTCACAATGTACAAAGATAAGGAGCTCAGACTATGAGCGGAAATGCGTCAATAGTAAACGTGGTACAGCATCTACCTGTTTGGCCCAATTTGCGTGTTTGCAGGAACTTCTCAGAAAAACCGAACATGCACACGCAATCCGGACACTCCCAAGAGCCTGGGTTTGGTTTTATCAATAAAAACAGATTTGTTTCCTGTTCTGCACAGCCAGGGTTGTGGTCTAGCAAAACACAAATGCATCAAAGACCTTCTTTAATCGTGGGGTCATAGCAGTTCATAGCTGGCGCATGTGAGATTACAACCTTAATGTCAGATGTTCCTATAGAGGCCTTAGATACTTAAATCTGCAACAAACAAAGGTAAACATGGATGGGTAAAAAAAGTGTTAAAAATTACATTACACAGCAATTGAGACTGTACAATATATTCTATAAATATCCAGTTGCCTATTAGTATATTGGGAAGACACTGAGCATCATTGGCATTCATTTGGAGTTTGCTTGTGTCTTTCTGGTGAATATAGGACCAAACTTCACTTGTCTTTTAGCTCTGCTTTGGTCGCCAAATCCTGAGGGAAGTATCTGCCTAAATTATGATGAATCATGATTCAACATAATCATCAGGGGGTTACTATAATTGTATTACTTTGTTTCAGATTTGGGGCTTCCAGTATGGAGACCAGTGAACACAGAAGCCAAGTAACAGACCAGTGACCTTCAAGTGGACCTTGTTTTCTGTCACTGGTGAAGAGTTATGGACTTGGCCTCTTGATTAAAAGTGTTCCCTTGGCTCTTCACTTACAGTGCATGTCTGGTAGGCCAAGGACATAGGCTGGCCTGTCATTCATCCTTTTTAAGCTTTTGGAATGTAATTGGCCGACAGGATCTCATGCCATGGTTGTTAAAATAGTGAGAATTGTCTATGGTCTGAATGGGGTTGTACAGCTTAGCTATTACTCCCAGGGGTATAACCATGGATACAGCCAATCCAAGGAAATCTTCTCTGGCACAAAGGGAAAAAACCAACAAGGGTCACAGTGACTTTTTTTTAGCTACACTCTAGCATGGCTCTAGGGATTTCAGTGTTCAACTGGAGACTAACTAAAATTGGGACATCTGATTGGTTAATCTCTGTTGTGTCATGCCTATTCAGCAGCTATTGATAAACTGGACTGTACTGTAGGTGCAGACACACTCAATAAATCCCATGGAAATATCCAATGTCTGTAACATACATTAGGTAACTCATATCTAAAGTCAACAGGAACATAAATTGAAGTTAGACTGTTTGATTTGAAGAACCTTTACACAGTACATTCCACTATACTGAAACAAGTCTAAAGCTGCCTTTAAATTACATGAAAGGTCAGTGAAGGCAGCTGGGTGGTTTTGCTTCTATTGTTTCCTCCCCTTATTGCCTGCATTGCTTTCTACGTCACTCCAGCAGCTCTGTGAGGCTGTACTTATGCAAAGCAGTGCTTTGAGCTTAATGCTAACATTAGCATGCTAAAATACTCAGAGCAACAATGCTAACATGCTTAGATTTATCAGGGAATAATGACAATGTTCAACATCTTAGTTTAGCATGTTAGCTTGGGAAAATTCTCTAATTACCAAAGGTGTGGACTTAACATGACTTGGAGTCGAGCTAGAATTGCGTCACAAATTTGATGACTTCACAAACTACTTGGACTTTAACACCAATGACTCCTGAACCTTTCTTGCTTTTTGACCCACTTTAAAAATTCCCCCAAGCCCAATGATGTTTTATGATATTTTAAAAGTGTACCATAAATCAATGTATGATTTCCCTTCTTTTCATCAGCACAACATTTCCCAGACCATCCCAGTCAAAGTGTTTCCCATTTGGGAGTAAATGCAAAAAACGTTGCTCGAACTGGTGATGACACGTCAGAGGGCTTCATCTTTTGTTCTTGAACCATACTGCTAGCTTAGGTAAAACATGTAATAATGAAGTAACAGCCAGGGGCCACATGAAAGAAAAACGTGGACAATGAATGTTGTGTGACTTGTATTTCTCTGCAGGGAATCTTTTACAGGTGTTTCAAAAATCCAGATTGAGACCACCTCCTGTTTGAGGTGCTCCTTTATTACCACAGCAGGTTAGAAATCTTTTTCACAAAGCCTTAACTTTCACTGACCAGCAACCAATTTACCAATATGGAGTGTCATCATTACTGACACAAATTAAAAGCCTCAGTACAGTTCTGTAACAATAGCATCAGGAAAAAACATAACTCAATATGATGCAACCTTGAAGTGTGTCTAATTTCATTTGACAGGCTGCTGCACTGATGATTACTGATAACCCTTTACCCAGTGACCTTTCCCCCTGGCCTCAGCTGATAATGTTTATATTCTTTCACAGCTATTACAATAGAACTTATAAGAAAGGAGTTCTACAAAAAAACACTCTTTGATTTAATCCGCTACTCTTCTCAGAAGTGCCACACAATTGAACCTCTGTTGTGACCTCCTAAAGCTGTGCTTTGGAAATCTGAATCCCTCTCAACTGCTCCTAACTCTGGCCCTCTCCCAAAAAGCCTTACTCAGACTCGTCAGAGATAATGCAGGTTAAAACATATTTAACTTTTCTAAATTGACAACCCTTAAACACAAAGTGCCAATTCTGCATGTGTAAACTTTTGGAGGGAAAGAGGGAGAGATTTCCGTCATGTCTGCTTTGCTTGTTTGTTTTCATCCATTGAACCCGCAGGATTATCATTAAATATGTTACATAACTGAGGTGGAATTCAGACGTCAGGAAACATCTAAACTCATGTTCACCCAACTTGTGTTATCAGCCACAACATTCACATTCAAGCCCATTTTACTTGTTTATTGTTTATGTGAAAATAAAGTGTTGAAAACACTGCATGAGATTCCTTTCACACATAAATAACTATTTAAGTTTTCAGTCTCCTGCTGTCTTCGCTAACATAAAAACATCTATGAAGGAATGATATCATTTTGTGCCAAGGCAATGGTTTATGACATAAGAGGGATAAAGCTGCACTTGGCAGAGTTACTGCTCTTTTCTTTTGTTGACAACAAACAAAAGCAAAGTGTGGTTACTGCGTCGTCAGGTGATGCTTTCAGGAAGTGTTCTGCAAATCAAACACAATGGTTATGTTACGTAATTCAGCTTCTTTTCAATGACACATTGAGATTCTTTGGGTAAAATTGTACAGGAAAAGACTCACCTTCTGCCCTCAAGCTTTCGGGTTTGTAATGCCTTATTTGTGATATGATATAAAGTTTAATATGTGCCCAAAAATCATGGACCAGGTCTGAGGGTTCAATCACACTAGTATTTATAACATCAACATTTTTGGACAGACATTACATATTTTTAAAGGAAAGGCTGTGTTAAGAGAATTCACTCATGAAAGCAAAGTCCACTCATGTAGAGCAGAGGTGGAAAAAGTACTAGTGGAAGTACAGGAGTGTAGGAATACTCTGTTACAAGTTAAAGTCCTGCAATCAAAATTGTACTCAAGTAAAAGTAGAAAAGTATTGGCTCTCAAATATACTAAAAGTAACAAAGTAAAAGTACTCATTATGCAGATTGGTCCATTTCAGAATAATATATATTATATGTTTAGATTATAAATATCGATACATTAAAGTGTTTATCAAAGCTGATAAAGGTGCATCTAGTTTGAATTACTTTAATTTACTCATGGCAAAAACAAACTCCAAGCAAATGTAGGGAATACAAAACTTGCAGACAGTCACACGTCACCAAGCCTCAAGCACTTCCTGTGTCATGTGGACTTTTGAATTTGGTTTGCTTTGCATGAGTGGCGTGATGATTATCCAGGTTGTCCAGTATGTTGCCGAAAAATAAAACCTGGAAAATATATATTTTTAATTAAATGCAACACTAAGTTCATAAAACTTCAAATGTATAGTATTTTATTTTCTATTCCTGTGAAGCTTCCTTGGTTTTAACAGGAAAGCTTAAATAATCAGTTTGAGAATTCCTTGTTTGAAATGTTCCTGCATATCAGTTTCTGTAATTCCGCTTAGTAGAAATGGACTGATTATGAAGATATTCACGTGGGAACACATGGGCATTGTTTCTGCATTTGTTTACTTCAACTCTGCTAAGCTCTTATTTCACTAACACAATGAGGTTCTTTGTCCGATCATACATTAGTTAAGGTTTTGTTGAATAACTGTGTATGAGATCTGTCCACACTGTCTAAAGGTGAGAAATGGTCCATATTAGATACAATCGAAGAAGGAAGCTACACTGACATGTCTACATTGAAGGCAACAGGAACTATTTGTGTAGACTTGTTCTACTTCAGTGCAAGACACCATTGTTTGCCAGTCATTGAGGACATTTTTCAACAATCATCTGTTACAATGGCAGTTTAACATTAGATACTGTACAGCTAGCATTGAACCACATTTCTGATTCAAGAACCTATAACATTTACATTGTATCTTTCATTATCTCCAGATTGGCTTGTTGTTGTTGTTGCCGCCTTCGAGCGCAGATAAATCAAATATGCCCAAAAGGGCATTCAATTCCATTGCTTGATTGCTATTTTTGCGAAATGAAAGTTCTTCTACTTGATCAAACCATTCTATGCGAGAACTACTTCTGAGCAAACTGGGTCTTACTATTTTTTAATGTTTTGTTCTTCTTTCTCTTCAGTTACAATAAGTCCTCAGACAGATGGTTAACTTTTTGACAACACTGGGATGTTTTTCAGAAAATACTTACTGGCCGACTGGGGAAAAATACACGTTATAATCCCCAAACATCAACAAGCGCTCCGGTCCAAGCTGTGTGCATCACTTTTTTCTATCGCCATTTCCGTTGGGTTTTGAGCACATGCGTAATACCAGGTTATTTTTTACAATTGCAAACATATTGGTATTAAAACAATAGTATTATATGTGAATACAAAATAATGACTGTGCAGTGTCATAGATTTAGTGTGTCCAATCATCAATCAGTTTAACTTTAACCAATGAAAGGTAACAAATGTCTGTTATTTTCAGTCATGTAAATATTTTTTAAATATGTTTTCTTGATAATTTAAAGTTATATAAAACACCTTGAAGGATTTTGCTCTAGAAGCCTTTAACTTTATGGCACGTTATGGTCAATTATTTTTAAAGGATGACATTTTAGGTGATTTACAAATTCTTGTGATTTTAAACAATATTGTAATCAATCAAGTGAATCTGAGATTACATTTTTTCATAATGTGAGTGATTTAAAAAAAATTCAAATCATCACATGACAGTAAATACCTGCTTAACTGTCATAGAGGCACACATTTCTTGTGAAACAGGTTTTATGGGAAGCACTTTAAGTGACACATGAGGTGTGGTCAAATTAACATTCAAGCTTTGACCTGGACAAATAAATAACAGCTACGAGAAATGCTCCAAGGCAACAGACAACAGAGGGCTGCGTTTCTGTTTGGTGGCCTTTTAAGAGAGTTGGCATTACAACTGTGGTCACCAAGGATGTCTCAATCTCTTTCATTTCACATCCCCCATTAACTGAGAGGTTGTGAAACAAAGACATCAAGCAAAGTTCCTCACAAAATATGAGAAAAAACCCACCATTGTGTGTTTTTTTATTATCTTTTGTAGAAAGTTATATTATCATAAATCCTTTGCAATTTCTTGGTCAAACAGCAACAGCATGAATTATAAAGTGTTGTTTTCTTTACTAAGGTAACACATATGTATAACAAAAAGTCTAATAGACTAAACACATACAGTAGAATATTCAAGAATCAACAGGTGCAATTACAGTTGTCAGCCAAAAAATACCAATATACAGAAAATATGTTTGCATTTTTAAAACCAGAAAATGTTCAGTAGGTACAGCAGTACATTTATCAGTGAGTCTCTACTTCTCTGTGTATCTTGAAATCTTGAGTAAGTTCATCTTTCCAATATAAAAATGTGTCAAAGCTCTCAAATCAGTCCTCCTTTAATCGCATGTGGAACAAAAATGTAGATACATTTAAATTCCGTTCAAAATGACATCACAAATACATCAGTTTGAATAACACGTGGGTACTTCATATTTTACTCATGAAAAAAAGTCATTTTGAAGACTCATAATTTCTCTTTGCCAGCCCAGTGTCACAAACTTGGAATCACAAGGAACTGAACTCAAATGCACGACCCGAGAGACAAAGGTAAAGTATGCAAAAAGGTACTTTATTCCAAAAAGGATGTACAAAATAAGGATCGACACTCTTGACGAGGTGAAACCGGTTTCAAAAAAGCACAAAAGTAAATCGCTCACAAGGTGAGGAACAAAACTTACTAAAGACTTCTGGAGCATAAATTAAGCTTGAGTCATAATACCTAGTCGCTGGTATGCTGACTACTGGCATGGAGACAGGACAAGACAAACTGACACAAGACAAGGGAAGGCTGGGGAATTTAAACAAAAGGTAACTGGGCACAGGTGGAAACAATCAGGGGCGGGGCTGACGCTGATGAGAGCGGGAGACACACACAAGGATAGGGAGTCAAGGGACCTGGAATGAAACACAAAAGGTGAGTACCAAAATAAAACAGGAAGTGGGAGACAAGACAAAAAATGACTAAACATGAAACATGACTGGACTCAACACTTTTGACGGGACACAACAGTACGCCCCCCTCTAGGGCCGACTCCTGATGGCCCAGGCTGATCATAAAAGTCCTGAATGAGGGTTTTGCCCACAATGAATGATGCAGCTACCCAGCATCTTGCCTCTGGACCTAACCTTTCCAGTCCACCAGGAATTGCTTGCCCCGACCCCTATTGCAGACCTCCAGCAGCTTACGGACCTTATAAACTCGACCACCTTCAAAGAGTTGGGGCGGTGGAGGGGGCTTGGAGGCGGGAACAAGTGTGCTCTCATACACTGGTTTGATCTTGCTGACATGGAAGGTGGGATGTACTCTCATAGACCTGGGAAGTCGTAGGCACACAGACACAGGATTACTGACCTTTGACACCGGGAATGGACCCACAAACCTATAGAGCCAATTTCTTGGAGGCGACATGAAGAGGTAGGTCCTTGGTGGAAAGGCAAACCTTCTGACCCGGTCTGTAGAGGGGAGCGGCCCTGCGATGGACGTTCTGCTTCACGTCTGATTCTACTTGCCAGAAAAACACTCGGACCACACGGTTTAGTGGAAGGATGGTCTTGGGCTCTACGGCAAGTGGTTCTGGGTCGTAAAGGCAAGACAGAGCATCAGGTTTTCGGTTCTGGGATCCGGGACGAAAAGAGAGTGTGAAGTGGAATCTACTAAAGAATAGTGTCCATTTGGCCTGGCGAGAGTTGAGGCGTTTAGCCTTTCTAATGTACTCCAAATTCTTATGGTCTGTCCAGACTAGGAAAGGCTGCTCTGCCCCCTCTAACCAGTGTCTCCATTCCTCGAGGGCTGCTTTTAAGGCTAACAGTTCTTTATTTCCCACATCATCTGCTGTTGTCAACTTACGCGACAGGTAGGCACACGGGTGCATCTTGTTGTCCTCCAAGGATCTTTGAGACAATACTCCTTCAATCCCCTCATTGGAAGCATCGACCTCGACCACAAACTGGCGCTGGGGATCCGGGATGGTGAGTATGGGAGCTGTGGTGAACCTTTCCCTGAGGCGCTGGAAGGCGACGTCAGCCTGGGGAGTCCATTTGAAGGGAACCTTAGGAGAAGTAAGCACATGCAGAGGGGCAGCAACAGAACTGAAGTTTCTTATAAACTTCCTATAGAAGTTTGCAAACCCTAGAAACTGCTGGACCTTCTTCCTGGAGTCTGGTGTTGGCCACTTGGAAACTGCACTGACTTTGGTAGGATCCATCTGTATTTGATTAGGTGAGATGATGTATCCTAAGAAAGACACCTTTTCTGCGTGGAACTCACATTTCTCTGCCTTGACATACAATTGATTTTCAAGCAGTTTCTGAAGGACCTGACGGACATGGTTAACATGGGATTTAGAGTCTGGTGAGAAAATCAAAATATAATCAAGCTACACTAACACAGAAACATTCAAAAACTCCCGCAAAACCTAATTCACAAAAGCCTGAAACACAGCCAGTGCATTGCACAGTCCAAAAGGCACTACCAGATACTCATAGTGGCCATAGTGTTGAATCCTGTCTTCCACTCATCCCCCTTCCTTATTCTAACCAAGTGGTATGCGTTTCTTAAGTCCAATTTGGTGAATATTTTTGCAGTCTGAAGTAGTTCGAAGGCAGAGGACATGAGTGGCAGGAGATAGCGGTTTTTTACCGTAATGTCATTGAGAGGACTGTAATATGCAAGGTCTCAGAGACCCATCTTTCTTTCCTACGAAGAAAAACCCCGCCCCGGCTGGTGAAGATGAAGGGCGGATAATCCCTGACTTGAGTGAGGAGGAGATGTAGTCGTCCATTGCTGCTCTCTCTGGTCCTGAGATAGAATAAAGTCTCCCTTTGGGGATGGGAGCTCCCGGTAGGAGATCAATGGGACAGTCAAAAGATCGGTGAGGAGGTAGCGACATGGCTTTCGATTTATTAAAGGCTTCCTTTAAATCGTGGTAACATGGAGGTACTTTTTGTAGGTCAGGATAATCAGGATGATCTATAACACATGTGTCAAACTCAAGGCCCGGGGGCCAAATCAGGCCCTTGGTGGATTTTATTTCGGCCCACAGGATAATTTTGAATTACTATTAGATCTGGCCCGCCGGTATATTGCACGCACACCTTCACTCAATCCTGAGGATTTCCTCAGCTCAGAGCCTGACCCCAAACATTGATGAACTTGCACCCAGGATGAGAGGTCAAGTATCTGGCTTGAACAAGCATCACAGAGCAGCAAACTGAGTTTCAATGGATGTTTCTTTCTGCACTTTTTTTCTTGCGACAACAGGGCATGTTTGGTTGTTTTTTTGAGGGAAATTGTTTTCTTGAAGCTGTTGTTGGCCTGTGGAAAAATGTAATCATAAGAAATGACTCCGGAAAATCTGCAGATAGAGCCATAAGAAATGAATGCAACTGATTATTTAATGTTTAATGTTGTTTTTCTAGGCAATAATTTAAGCTTTGTTAGTTCCAGGTTTAATATGTGCAATAAGTTCATTTCAATAAGTTTTGCAATAAACATTGAACCAGTCCGGCCCTCGACTAGTACCGAATTTTTTATTTTGGCCCACTGTGTATTTGAGTTTGACACCCCTGATCTATAATAATCCTACCAGGATCAGTTGGTGCATTAACAGGCCGTGAATGTTTTCACCTGTTAATACAATCCTCTCCCCACCCTTTAATTTTCCCGGAACGCCAGTCAATGTGGGGGTTGTGGATCTTTAGCCATGGAAAACCCAAAATAATCAGATGCTGAGCAGATTCAAAAATGTGGAACTGTATAATTTCAGTGTGGTTCTTATTTACAGTAATCTGGATAGGTTCTGTGCAGTGGGTCACTGTAAACAACAAATGACCGTCTAAGGCACTGGCGTTAATGGGCGAGATAGAGGAACTGTCTTTATCCGAAGCTGTTTGACTATGCCCCAATCCATAAGACTTTCGTCAGCTCCTGAGTCTATTAGCACCCCTTGGTCCATGACCTGATTATTAATAAAAATGTTTACCTGCAGGACGAGGAGGAAAGTCTGTGGAAAACTGGCTCACCAGCGCCCTCCTCTTGGCTGGTAAGCGCGTTCTTTTCCCGGACAGGAGACGAGTTGGTGATCCATCTGGCCACAGTAGAAGCAGCAGCCCTCCCGCAGACGGCGCTGCCTCTCCTCCAGAGAAAGCCTTGTCCTACCCAACTGCATGGGTTCGTCTGAGTCAAGCGGAGGTGCTGTTCTCCGACAGTCCGAAGCCGCGGGCTGGAAAACTTCCCCTGGCGGAGCGGCTCTCCGAGGAAAGCCCTGGAAACTGGGATGTCCGTCACGGGTGCCGGCGCTCTCTCTCCCTTTCCTGAAGTCGGTTGTCGATCCGGATGGACACAGCGATGAGAGACTCTAGGTCCCGTGGCACCTCCAGAGGAGCCAGCTGGTCCTTTATCGGATCTGAAAGTCCAGTCATAAAAGTGTCACGAAGAGCCGGAGTATTCCACCCGCTGTCCGCTGCCGCCGTGCGAAACTCGATGGCATAATCAACCACCTGACGGTTGTGCTGGCGCATCTGAAAAAGTCTTCTGCTGGCCTCTGTAGCAGGCGACGAGTGGTCAAATATGCGACTCATAGTGTCTATGAAGTTGGCTAATGAATTGCAAAGCTCGGAGTCTCTGGACCATTCTGCAGTAGCCCAGGCTGCAGCTCTTCCCGTTAAATGGGACACGATAAACGCCACTTTAGCATGGTCTGATGAAAAAGCCCCTGGGTTGTGTTGGAATGCAGAACGCACTGCACAAGGAAGGCTCTGCAGTTCATGGAGTCTCCGGAGAATCTCTCCGGAAGAGCCAGCCGTAATGAGGAAGAAACAGCCTGGATCGGGTTGACAGCTTCAGCAGGATCCTCGACAGGAAAGCAGCCAGCAGTGGATGACGTCATCGGAAGAGCAGTCTGTAGGTGAACGAATTGATGCATATGCGTAGACAACTGTTGTATCTGTGTAGAGACGGAATCCTGGAGCTCGGCCTGGCGTCCTAAAAGCTCTTTAACTCCTTGGCTGATTAAGCCCAGCTGTTCATGGTGAAAAATCTTCACGCCTTGGGCTGACAGGGCGGCGTGAAGTGTCTTTGGGTCAGCTGAGTCCATTGTCGTCAGTTCGTTCTGTCACAAACTTGGAATCACAAGGAACTGAACTCAAATGCACGAGAGACAAAGGTAAAGTATGCAAAAAGGTACTTTATTCCAAAAAGGATGTACACTCTTGACGAGGTGAAAACGGTTTCAAAAAAGGAGAAAAGTAAATCGCTCACAAGGTGAGGAACACAATTTACTAAAGACTTCTGGAGCATAAATTAGGCTTGAGTCATAATACTGAGTCGCTGGTACGCTGACTACTGGCATGGAGACAGGACAAGACGAACTGACACAAGACAAGGGAAGGCTGGGGAATTTAAACAAAAGGTAACTGGGCACAGGTGGAAACAATCAGGGGCGGGGCTGACGCTGATGAGAGCGGGAGACACACACAAGGATAGGGAGTCAAGGGACCTGGAATGAAACGCAAAAGGTGAGTACCAAAATAAAACAGGAAGTGGGAGACAAGACAAAAAATTACTAAACATGAAACATGACTGGACTCAACACTTTTGACGGGACACAACACCCAGTACCAAACCAAACCATGTGAAAGAGCCCACAGAACAAAGCGCAGCCCTAAGACCAGCCAGAGTGAACCGGTTGGGTCAGAAGCAGCCAAGGACTAAATGCCCATTCTTATTCTCTCCATCTCGCCTCATCTATCTTTTACAAACTCACCTAGGTCCAACAAGGTCCTGATTCACTGTAACTGGCCCTGTCACTCTGCCCAGTGCCCCCGCAGAAACTCAGTTGAGCAGGCAGCAGGCAAGAGGCCAAACAAGGCTGTAACTCTCTGCTAAATCGCTGACACACTCCTTTCCTTTCTTTGCTGGACCCACAAAGGCTGGGCCCCTGGTGTCACAGGGCCCCTAAGTCCGTCCCGATTAAGACGCCCGTTGAGGTGCGTGGAAGGGAGAGGGAGCTGGGGAGAGCTAAATGTGTTTAATCCCACAGTAATTAAACAACCAGAAACAAAAGAAGGCAGTATGAAATATTAGACTTTAATGTACATTTTAGTAGTAAACTTTCCCATGACCCTCTCACCATTGTTGGACTTTGTTTGTACCTTACATTACCCAAAATGATTGGCTAATAAGTTAAGGTTCTGCTTATCCATTTGCCGAGCTAACAGTAGCTACTAGAGTAAATGCCTCAGTAAAAGAAAAAAAGGCTTACAAGTACTCACAGTTTAATGCATGTGGTCATGACAGTGCTGTAATACACACTCATACAGTATGCTCATGTACAATAAGAAAGGAAAAATTGAAATACTCGATATCTAGCTTTTCATTACATGGTAGTGGAAGAAGTAATCCTGTACTTAAGTCAAAGTAGAAATACCAAAGTGTAGGAATACTCAAAATCTTACTTGAGTAAAAGTACAAAAGTATTAGCATTAAAATATACTTAAAGTATCAAAAGTACTCATTATGCAGATTCTCCCATTTCAGAATAATATATATTCTATGTTATGATTATAATTATTGAGGTATTAATATTATTATCATAGTTGGTAAAGGTGGAACTCATTTTAATTACTTTATTTTCTGCTGTGTAGCTTGTGAACTTAATCCAGGTGTAGGTTAAGTCTTATTTAAGTGTTTATTTTTATTAATTTGTGGAGTACAATATTTTTTCTCTGAATACAGTACTTGAGTAAATGTACTTATCTATTTTTACAACACTTCATGGTACAAACCCATGAAGACAAAGCATACCAGGACGTGAAATAGTCTTTTCATTAATTAATTAATTTTTCAAAAAGAATAATCTTATTTAGCAAGGAGGGGCCAAAGTCAAAGCAGGTTGATTTAGATAAAATTACAAAGGAAATGAAGAGAGAACAAAATGTGTTAAATATCGGATTTATCTGCAGCAGATAGTGACTATCATGAATGATGTTTTAGATGAGAGGACAGATATTCGATCAGTGTCGTAATGCCTCTTCCAAACCATCGCTGCTTCCAAAATGGGTTATCAAAGAGTTAAAACTTGCACATTGTCCTTAATATAAAGGTGAAATGGACACATTATGATATCAAACTCAACACCCCTCCTCTCTGTACATCATTATGTCCAATTAGAGAAAGGTCTCGGCCACTGCCTCCGAGACCCGTGCAAAATAGAAAAACAGATTGTCACATGGCATTAGCCTGCTGCTGCAGTGTTTGCTGAAACTCACTGGAGCATCTCTGAGGGCTGCAGCCCGAGCACAATGAGGTAAGAGGGGACTGAAGCCAAAGAGAGGACATGCAAGCCTGTCTGCTTGTGAAATCTGCATTTGTTCTGTCAAAAATGTAAAACAAGAACCATTGGTGGGTGACACTACTTGTAACTCAAATAATTTAACCGAAACGAGCTAATCTGTATGTGAAAAGGTTGCAAATGAGCGGTGTTTGCCAATGGAAACTTTGCTGGTAATACATCCAGCCTATTTGAATTCCAGGGTCTTGCCAAGCGTCTGGTGTTATAACAATTTAAACACTCCTCAAAAGGCTCACGGAAAGGAGGAGTATTAACTGTTAGGGAATCTTTATTTCCCGGAAAAGTTTAACATATCACTTTTTAGTTCATAAGCTCGGAAATGTTTTATCCATGTTTCTTTTTATCTATATAATTAACACAAAGCACACTTTCTTTGTCGCGCTCTATATTGCTGTGGTGCTGTGTGTCGAGGAATTAGCCTCCTTTTGTGGTGTTCCCTTTCCTGTATTGTGATATATAGGTTTTTGTGCATGTAAATGGTCTGCAAATGCAAAAATCCAAAAGTTCCCTCAAGAGGGAGTTTCTCCCACACACTCTCCTGCCTGAAAGGCCTATATTTTGATTGTTTACTTTTGTAACATAGTGACATCACTATGTAACACTTGTGCTTCTATTGGCTAGCGCTCAGACACATTGTACGTGATAGGCTAATAGGGAGGACACCTCCAAACAGTTGACCAATCACAATAGAGCCGACCAGCTAACCAATCAGAGCAGACTGGGCTCTGGTTTCAGACAGAGGGAGAAAAGAGGTGCTGCAGCACAGGCAGTATGATAAATAAAGAGCTTTTTGAACATTAAAGCAGGTAAACATGTCACAGTGGAGGCACAAAATACAAAAATGAACCTGGAAATGAGCATTATATTTGAGCTTCCTTACATTTTCAAACATTTAACTCATGTTACCTCTCGGTTTTATCTCAAATAAAGTGATGTATGCGCCATACAACCTTTTGACTGATTGCCTGTTTCTTGCCCTTTCTGACATATTTGTATTCTCACAGTACAGCAACATTTTCAACATAAACAACAGGAATGATTTCTGAAACTGACTTGCAACCCAAAGGCTGCAAGTCATCCCCATCTCTTTAAAAATGGGCTGCTGTAGGAAGGACTCAACCTTTGTACATGGTGATTTATTTACTCATTAGGCGAGGCAGTGAGAACATGTAAATATGAACTTGAACTCAAAGGAGAGCCTGAGGCTGATTTAATCATAATGATTATGCATTATTGCTGCTGCAGCAGGCCTGGAGCTTCACTCACTTGTGTGTCGTTATGACTAATCACGCACCAACTCTGTGTCTCTCCTCCCTTTCTATCACTCTGCATTTATGCCAGCACATCTCCATCCTTAATATTTTAACCCAATCTCTTCATGTGTCTACCTTTGTTTCTTTAATCTATGGCATTTCTCTCTTTCATTTACACTCGGACATTCCTGCATGTGTAAATGGAAAAAGCAAGGTTTAGTGATAAAAAAAAGAAGAAAAAGGCACGTGGCAGCCTTTTTTTATACAACAGTTCGAACAGTTATGCCACGAATGTGTCTCAGGAAAGTATCACAAAGGATGAGCAACACTCGTAGCACAATGCTGTAAATAAAAACATACTTTATTGATATGCAAAGCACCAGGCCAAATAATGTCTTGTGTAGTTACGGCCATTTTCTAGCCCACTGTCTGAAGTCCAAAGACTTCAGATTTATGATTTTATATTCAACTTGCTATTTTTGTCAGAGTAATGTTTTCTGAGTAACAAGTGATGATTAAGAATGACCTAAGAATTCTAGATCCTTTCAGATATTTCCTGTCAGACTTACATGGTGGACGTGCACACTCTCACTCATTCATTCTTGCTGTCTGTGTCATTTTCGGTTTCCTGACAGCCAACCACCAACAGCATGGTTTCATATCTGGAACTGACTTTTCACAGAACACAAGTCCATCTAGTTCACCTCACACCGACGCACTGGAAATAGAAAATGTGTGCGTGCAGGCAGGCATGCGGCATACTCTGTAACCTACAGCAGACTGCTGTAATGAACCTGACTGTGTGTGTGTTTCTGGTTAGGCAGAAAAGAAATGTTCCATACTTACCACCAACCTGAACCTGGTTTTTAATCAACCACATCAACATGTCAGTGTGAGAGCTGCTCTCTTCTCAGAGCTGTTCCTGCTTCACCTCATTTAACCTTCTATACACACAGTCACATATACACACACACACACACACACACACACACACACATACACACACACACACACACACACACACAGAGAGAGATTTGTGTAAGATGCTTCCTGCCACATTTGGGTTATGAACTCGAATCTTAAAAGTTTATATTTCAACTTTTTTTTGCAGTACCACTCAGTGGTGATTCAGGCACATTAAACCACAGGGCTCAAACTGTTGCCAGGTGATGTTTTCAAGGGTCCAGTTAAATGAAAGAAACTTGTTATTTACTTCAGCTTGAAAAGTGCAGGATAATAATGAATGCCAAAACCCAGTGTAACACTGCAGGTGATACACAGCAATAAAATACCTGGTTGCATTAAACCGAGTAAGCATGCAAGTTTTCATTTTCTAAAAGCAGTTTTGTTGTATTTCCTATTTTACAAGTCATATCAACAAAAAAAAGAAAACCCTTTTACATAGCTTAGTTCAGTTCATTAATGTATTCATTCATTTACCTCAAATGTCAGGTCCTTTAATCAGAGCATTACCTGGGTTGTTATTTCGAACATTTTAAAGGGGTTTTACAACATTAAAATAATTGGATCCATGTTTCATTCAGGTGAAAATTGTAAACATGTTTTGATTGATCTTAAGGGGAACTGAAACCACCCTGATACATTTGGTTTTCCCCCCTTAGAACAAACATTGCAGCATTAAACAAAATGAAACCATTGTTTCAACCCGATCTTTTTTTCTCTGTGCAGCTTTGACGTATCAGGATGCTCTTGATTGTCATAATTTCCCGGAAGCTACACTGAACCGATCACTTCTTTGTCATTTCACAGTGCAACCTCAAATGTCCTATTTCTCTTTTTAATTTCAAGGTACATACAATAGGAACATGCATGACACTGCACAACCCAGCAAAAGAAAATTATGTTTTAGAGTTCTCAGTAGTTTTCACTATCAGTTAAAAAAAAAAAATTATTTCATTTTTTATTTATTTGCAGCTTTAAAAGATGCTTGTTTTTATTTGAGGTTAGATATTAATTGGTGAGACTTACATTACACAACCTTCACTTCTATTTAGAGATGTTCTTGCAGGACTGTCTCTTGAAAGATAATTGAAAGATAATTCTGTGAGGTTTTAAAATATACTCACATCAAAAAAGCAGGAACAGCGACAATTCTTCGTCATACAGTTGTACATGGACATGCATGACTAGTATTTAACAGTAGAGGCAGAAAGCAGTAAGAAACACACTTGTATTGATAGTCCTCAGGGTGTGGGCAAATAATAGCAGAGGAAGGGGTGAGTCCTTCCACTGATCCCTTCATTAAGTGTTTTTATTTACCTCTTTGTCAGTACAATTCATCAACTGATATGACATTTGTCTTGTCGAGAATAAATTGCAAACAACTGAAAAGGAACTGATGAGTAATCTGAGCCAAAAGGCAAAACAGAGGCAACTGTGCACAAACAGTTGCATAGGCTATTCAGTGGGTTCATTCATTCATTGAAACACTTTGTGAAACACCGGACTCTTGTTCTTCCACACACATCACTGCACACCAACCAGCAAAAATCCTATTATTTTGATCGGGTGTGAGGAAATTGAAATAATGAGCAAGTTGGATGTACTTTTCCATTCAAGTTCTGCGAAGACGATGGAGACACATTAAGCTGCTGTAATTTCACTATCGGCTCTTTAAACAACCACATGCTTTTGTGGAGAATCAGAGACAAGGTAAGTGATATAAGTGATCAGAAAGGAGAAAGATTTTCCAGGAAGCCAGAAAAAGGAATCTTAGTTAATTTGGAGATGAACATTAACTGGAAGGGTCAAAGATTATTTCTTAGTTGATTCATCAGAGAAAGATGGAAGGCATCTAGGATCCGCAGCTCCTTTTACAGCTTGAAACGACTTGTAAAAGAGTGTTAATAATGGTAATATTGGTGTAGACGCCCCACGATTAAGTAAACACAGAGGTCAATGTATAGGATGCCTGTAATCTCCAATCCTTTTTTGTCTGTCTTATGCAGCAGGGAGGGGATGTCTGCTGGGGCTGAATCAGACTAAATATCCTTCCTCACAATAGTCATCCCTGCTGTACAAACACGGAGTGAGACAACTCGGAGAACTACACAACAATGAAGAGAAAACCAAGTAATTATTGAACTAATAAGCAAACTTTGATGCGAGAGGCCGCACTATCGTCATTCCCGAGCTCTTTCATGCAGGAGAAAAATAGTTCAAAAAGGCATCAAGGTGCTGGTGTGGTCTCTGTCTTTGAAGAAAATAATAAAAACAAACACAAAAGGACTGACCAGAGCAACACACCAGAGAGGAAGTAACTGCACACAGCCTTTGACTTCAGGAATATTCATTGTTTCTGTGGAACAATTAACCTCATTCCTCCATGCTATTTTAAACATATTTTACGTGAATGATGACAACTGAGAGCAGATTTTTCACAAGACATGACAAAACTTGATGATTACTGGTTTTTATTTTACATGTTTATACATACATAAACATGTGATTCTTTTAATCTTAATAGAACATGTATTAATAATAATAATAATAATAATAATAATACAATAACACATTTTCCATATCATATTATTAATAATGTATTTTTCTTGTTTCTAATCTTTTTCTTGCATAGGTTTGTCCAATTGAGTGCGAGCTTGAACAAGTGGTTGTCAGTCTGAGCTCAGAAAGTGGTTTGTAGACTGGTGACATGATGGCACCCCCTTGTGGAAAAATAATGACAGAACCTTAAATACTTTAAATATTAGACTGATATCTGATCTACTGAAACAATGTTTTATACAGTATAAACGTGAATTTCCACCAATACACAAACCTACACATCAGGGGTGGAGGGCTCAAAACGAGCAATCTTTATTAGTTGCTGACCTTACTTAGAAACAAACAGCTCCCTTTTCTCAAAGTTCACTATGGTGCCATAGAGTAATGTATTTACTGGACCAGCTTATATAGTAGGAGGTATTTGTATATCCCGTTGTAAGTTGTCTGGCTATGGAGAGTAAAAACTTCTGTGTATGAGAATGATGCGTGTCAAGCATTTCCCGGAAGAATAGATGTACTAAAGAACACACCCTCCGGCTTTAACAAGGCAATGTCATGTTGTTTGCTTTTGATGTGGGAGTAAACTGTAAAATATGTGGTTGTATGTGTTTTAATGAGTGTTAGATTGGATCATTGCCATTCTTGACTGTGACTCACTGAAATGTCACAATGCTCACTGTGTGGGAGATCATATCCACAGTGCTACTAAAATAACTTGAGCACAGTTCAAACCATGTGAGTGTTACTAAGGCCCCGTCCACACGGAGACGAAACGGGTTGTATCCGCTACAGTTCTTTATCGTATATAGACCAGTGGTTCTCAAACTTTTTTCAATAATGTACCCCCTTTGAAAATAAAATTCAGCCAAGTACCCCCTGATCAGCGCAAAAACAATTTGTTAGGGACAAAATGCCTATAAAGAGGTACAGTACAGCCTTGCACCATCAGTGTCTGATTTATTAAAACAACAACATTGTAACTTGAAACACTTAAAGGTGGGGTAGGTAAGTTTGAGAAACCGGCTCGAGATACACTTTTTGTTATATTCCATGGAATGCTCTTAACATCCCGATAGCAATGAGTATCTTAAGTGCTTTGACAAAAAATCCATAAAAAAATGTCCTCTGTGGAAGCCGTAGTACTGTAAAAAGCACGACCAATCATTTTAGCCGACCCGGCTAAAATAACTGGATGGCCTACCTGCCTGTCAGCCTTCCATCTGTTCACAAACTTATCTCGTGCCCTCATTGGTCATGTTCGTGTGTGTTGGAGGAGGGGCTCTGTAAGGAAGTGGCAGATTTTTTCCGGCTGTGTATTTTCAAATTCTAGCGCACTCGAGCTGGTTTCTCCAAAATTACCTACCCACCTTTAAATGCTACATTTCAAATGTTTACAATCCATCACTAAATTCATGGCAAACCAATTTTAAACTCATGCAATAACACTAAGACGACATTAGTTGCATTGAACTGATCTTTTTAATAAGTTGTACTTACAATGTAGTGAGAAACATGGGCTTGTGCTTCTCTGAGGATCTTTGTCATTCTCGGTGGGAGGGAGGCAAACTGCAGTTATTACACTTCGCGTTTTGAAATATGTGTAACTTCATATAAAACCCACACTGCTCAAACTTCGTTACTTTTCCTAAAATTGGTATATTTATTTATTTATTTTGGGGCGTGGGGAATGAAGAGAAAAAAATATATGAGCATTTTATGAGCATGGGATTTTGACCCCTCATATAAACATATGCATAATGCTGCGCTATACTTTGCGGCCACACGCCGTTGCCAAGCAACGCTTATTGTTTAGGTCCTTTTATAAGCAGGCAGTCATATCATTAACTAGAACTAGCTAGATCTGATAGATTTGGACATAAACGCGAGTGAAGTATAACCGGAAGCGAGAGAGAGATCAGATCAGATCTCCTGACGGAGAACACGCAGCTCTTCCGGATCACAGCTCCCCCGCTGTGACGGACCGGTGAGCGAAGCAAAATACACTAATGGCGCGTTTCCACTACAGCGCGGAGCCCGGTTTAAGAGGGCTGTGACGTCAGCGGCCCGACTTTGGTTGCGTTTCCACTTGGCCTAGTACCGGCCGGCGGGTCCTAATTCACAGTTTTTCTGGCCTCATAAAATCGTGGTTCTAGGGCCAGGAACAACCAGGCTGAGTTGTGACGTAAACACTCTCGACTGCTGATTGGTCAGAGAGAATCGGCACAATCGGCGCGCGAGATAATCCCTAGCGTCGCATATATATATAGCGAAGCTTGCAGCATTTTTATAAACAGCATTTTTGTAAACAGAGGAGCTAAAATGGCAAAGAAAAGCACGCCGTGGTTGGTCGAGGAAGTGACGACGTTCCTACATTACATTGCAGATGATAAGATCCAGCGGGAGCTCGACGGGACAACTCGCAATATTAAAGTATTTCAGGAGGTCTTACACAGATGTCCACAAGCGGCTACTCGAGGACTGTCGTGCAGTGTAGGGAAAAACTCAAAAAGATGAAGAGTGAATATCGCTTGGTCAAAGATAATAACAACACGAGTGGTGCCAGTAGGAAAAACTGGAAGTGGTTTGAGCTAATGGACACCATTTACGGCCATAGACCGGCTAGCGTTGGGAGGGATGGAGGCCTGGACTCTGCAACGGCGTTACTGGAGTCTCTGCATGGTACGTTTTTTCTAACGCTCTGTTATTTGCTTGAAAGCGTTGTGTCCCTATCTGTTCTAAAGCTCACTTCTAACAAATAAGTCGTCACGGCAGTTTTAAGCAGCGTGACTCCGCCCACCAAAAAGCCGATCGCTCCGCCTACACTGCGTTACTATAGTTACTGCCCCAGTTCCTAAACTGTAATGGAAACGCGCCATCAAGTGAGCTGGTCCTAACAAGGCCTAACGAGGCCGAGCGAGGCCGAGCGAGGCCGGGCTCCGCGCTGTAGTGGAAACGCGCCATTAGCTAGTTTATCTACTCTGGAACAAGCTAAAAATAGTTATAAATATATGTATTCTTTACTGTCGGGTCACTTATTACAGGTTCAGCGAGCTGCACGAGACTGACGAGCTGTCAGGAGAGGGAGAGGAAAAGAGAGCACCCCGTTTATTTTTCCCATTTTATTATCCAGAATTACTGTAAACTTTTGAATAAAGTAGTTAATCTACTATTAGTAGTTTGTTTAAAACCATTAATTATTTTATTTCTTTTTCATTAACATAAAATAAATCTCACGTACCCCCTGCAGTACTCCAACGTACCCCTAAGGGTCCGCGTACCCCCATTTGAGAACCACTGGTATAGACGGTTCGTCCACACGAGGCCGAAACGGAGCCGCAGAAACGGAGCCCTCAAACGATACACTTTAATAACGGCTCCCAAAGTGGGAAGGTCTGGGGACGAAACGCTTGCGGCTCCGTGTGTACGGTATATACGATCATAGCCCCGTCTCTCCCCACCTCTCCTGCTCACCCCCGCGTCATTGCTGATGCGTTTCGCCAACAACAACAAAAATGGCGGATCACAGGGTTGCGTCCGTGCTCCAGACGCTACTGACCATGATACAGATTTTAGTGCAAAATCTCCTCTACCACAACCATCAGCAACAAGTGGACATGGAGAACTACATGAACTACATGTTGCTAAATCCACCGCGGAGAATAACCAGAAGGGCAACCAGGCAACCATGGCAACCATGCTCGGGGGTCTTATTCGCTGCTTTTGGTGTACTTTGTGGCGGAAGTACAGCGCCACTTACAGGCCCGGCATATGTACTACAGCGTCTCCAGCGGGTCGAGCGGTCTCGTGCGGACGGACACGTTTCTTGAGACGATTCCGTGTGGACGGAAGACTTTTTTGATATCGACTTCGGTTTGTTTTCATTTTCGTCTCTGTGTGGACGGGGCCTAAGTCTTCTAGGTCTGTTTTTAGTTGTGTTGTTGGAGACCATGAACAAAAGTAGATTTTTTAACATCAAAAGTATAGTTAAATCATCAAAAGATATAAATAACACTACAGGAAATGGGAAACCCCCAAAAGCTTATAGGGCCCCTTTAAATGTGTTCACACATCAGAGATAAAATGAACCATCAGGGGCTAAAATGATTCACATTCAGATATGAGTGCAAATTGTTAGACGGTATTTCAATTGAAGTATGTGTGATCCAAACTCTCTCTATATTGTATAATGATAAGAAACATTTAATGTAAACTATAGTGACAATGCTGGCAAGTGATCATGCATGTTGATAGACGTAAAACCTCCCATCCATGACCTTGTTGATATGGAGGATCGACCTAGCTGAACGGGAGCACATACATATTCCATTAGGATCCTCATGTATTATCTACAACAAAATTACATTTGGCCCATTCTTGTAAAAACATCACTTTGAAGGTATGTTCCAGCCCAGCAGAGCAGCGTTGGAGATTAGTGTTACCTCTGCAACAATATTACACAGTCTGCCTGACTGCAAGCCCATAATGTGCCTTTGGGGACTCACCAAGTTACTGGAATGATACTGTGTCCATGCTGATGCTGCGAGCTAGGTATCAAGGGAGCTATGATACACCAGATCATTAACTCAAGGGCCAACCGAATAACTCATATTCTGATAAATTATTCAGTATTTGTAGGCAGATGTATGCACCCCCTGATCATATTACAGGCAATACAATAGCAACTCACTGAAAAATGAGCAATTCCTTGCCGTCTATTTTATTACTGTGCCGCCTCATTTCCATGTGGACATGCTTTGTGGATGCTGTTGTCCAGCAGTTTGAAGACTGCCGAGGGATGATCGATGAGTGCAAGACAATGAAAACAACAATAATATTGAACAAAACAGAGCAATTCTACGTTTATTGTATTTAACCAGCCCATTACAGTTTTTTATAGGAAACACAAGATACACATTTTATTTTAAAATCTGTTTAATCCCAGACATATGTTTATTGTGGAGGGGATCCATTGATTGAGATGCTTATTTCTTCCAATTTCCTCTAGAAAATAAAATAACATCATAATAAGAAAGCAAAAAGTATTCCCATTAAAAATATTTAAAACTATTATTATTATTTTCAAATCTCAGTGCAGTTTTATTTTGCTTATGAAGACCATGCAATGCAAACATTTAGAAAATATAAGAAACAAACTTCAGTTGAGATAATTTAATGACATAAATAGCAAAATAACTCTTTTGAACGTAACACAAAGAAAGGTTCCCTGTGTACTTTATATTGTAAATAAAATGTTTAGAAAATAAATTCTAGCTTGTGACTTGTAATTAGTATGGGGGCCCTACTACAATGCAGTAGCTGAAGCTATTTAACCGAGTAAAATTTTGCAAGTGAAAGAACTGAAATCTTCTTCTGACATGCTGGAGTGATCTTGAACAAACACCCTAATCTAAACCAGTGAAGGGTGTGGTTGTTTCTGTGGGTGCTGATCCTGACCTATGACCTTCCTTGAAGGGACAACAAAGAAGGCAGTTTTTAAGTGGGGCAACAAAGTGTCAAATATCTTAACTCTTTGCTCTGGTCTTCCTTTAACACTAAGTACCCATATGAGCGGAAAAACATAACTTCAGAAAAGTCGGAAAGTAACTCAGAACTCAAGTAAAATTAAATATTGTACCATTTACTCCACTGACCATTTGCCTAAGAGCTTTAGTTTCTTTCCAGATCACAATTTTCCACACATTTCACAACCAGCGAAAAACATGTTTCTTCAAAATTGGTAATTTAAAAATAGCTTTCCTAAAAATACACATACAAATATATATATATAATAAAACATGTTGCATTAGTCACAAAACTGCGGAACAGAAGCAACATTGTGATACTTTTTAACATTGAACCAACCACAAAATTATGAATACATCTTTAAGAATTCATAGCAATCTTTTTTTTGTCACAATAAAAACTACAAGTTCTTAATAAACGTAAATTGTTGTCTGAATGGCCGAAAATTCCTGCATATTACTCCATCTTATTTACTCACACATTGAATCAAAAAAGGATATGAAAACATATGGCTCACTATCTACCATTTCTAACATTGTTATTTTTGACTTTTGTATTTTCACCTTATATTTGCACTCGACCCATATTGTATTGCAACTGCTCTACAGCCATTTGTTTAGGGAAACATTTAGTTTCATCTTATCAAGTCAATTTTGATTATACATACTTTTACTTAAGTAAGGTTTTGAATGCAGTAGCTTACTTGTATTTGTAGTGGAGGCTTATTTTCCTTAAGTAAAGGATCTACTTCTTCTAGCACTTGAATGTACTGTAGAACAGTGCAAGGGTTAAATCCCTTTTGTTACCATGGAGATCAGGACAGCGGTCGCCACTTGACAGGGTGGGGGCGGGGGAGGTGGAGTGTGCTGTTGATTGACAGCAGAAGAGGCGGAGTTACACGTTATACTCTGCGCTCATTGGTCAGATTTACGTCACGTTGCCAGTTTGGAATGCAAATGGAAAGAAGTTGCTCTGGCCCACCCCTGCTGCCGCTGGTCTGCTCTGAGCCACCGTCCAGAAATGGTGTAGAATATCAGTAAAAACAGCCAGGGAAAAGGGCCAGAAAGAGGGCAAGGCTTTACGGTAACGGTAAGTGCAACGTCTCGCTTGCTTCTTGGGACAGAGTGTCACGGTTGGCACGGGGCGGGCGGGGGCAGTGACCGTGTTTGTGTTTGTGTGTGTCGGAACGCGTGAGGGTAAACGCTGGCACTTAGCTAACGTCTTTTCGGGGCCCCAAAACAGGAGCAACGTTTGTTTCTAGCTTGCCTGCTAACGTTTTTTGACGGCCAAGTTTAGCATGCAGACCCTCCATGGGTTTTTGAAACCCTAATATGGAGACGAATAACAAGCAAAGTAGCGCTAACGTTAGCTAACGTTGTAAAGGAATTCAGCACCAGCCATCGTGGAGAAAAACAACTTGGCTATGAATGAAAATCAGTGCGTGAGAAAAGCGTGCAATAACAATATTTTGACCACATTAGCGTCCCTTCTTCGGTTTTGCTAGTGTTTGCTTCATCACTTTTAAAGTGTTTGCTTAAGTATGCCAGGCTTTTTCTTGAAGGACTTTGATCCAATAGGTCATGACCTTTCGGACAGGAGGAGTTATTGTGACAAGTGTAGGCCATCTAATGCTCCGCTAGAGCTGGGATGGTGTGGCCATGCCCTCCCTGTGGCCTGAGTGTGTTCAGAATAACATCACAGCTAAAGCTAGCCTCCCCTTCCCCTTGTGTCTGTGTTTAGACCTTAAACACAAGTACAATGTCATGTGTGTGTGTTTGCATTTGGGCTGCAACATATTGTTCTCATTACTAATTAACCTGTTATTTGTTCTCTTGTTTATTGATTTGTCAAAAAAACAACATTATGTGCCCATAAAAATCAAGTCAATATTCAAATGAGTTGTTTGTCAAACTAATAGCCTGAAACCCACATATATTAAGTTTACTAACTTATATACCAAATACAATAAGAACATCCTCACCTTTTGAGGGGATGCAACTATCATATTGGCATGAAATAATTATCAAAATAGTTACTGATTTGATTTTTATGTTGATTGACTAATCAGTACATTAACTAATCAATTCAGCTCTTATTTTTGCCATTCATTTTTTTGTTGTTGATTTTCCTTCTTCTATTGGGGTGCCCAAAATCGCACAATGACGTGATTTGTATACCTGTTTTCCTCTGTTTGGTAAAAACCTGTAGGGTAGGAAGGCCAAGCAAAAATGAACAGAGTTTTAGCTCCTGTATTCAGCATCACTAGGCAACCCTTCTATTCTTCAGATGAGGTCACTTTAGGCCATGGCTGCCCTAGAGTACATGTGTTGCCTCCACCTCCTCTTTAAACTATACGCCATCTCTGGAGGGTCAGATTATGCTTAGAGATTAGCTTATTTCAAGATAAAAAGCATCAACAGGCTTACAGAAGAAGCTCATAGATCTGCCAAAGGTTACTTGCTTGCTTTATCAAGCTGTTATATGTAATTCAGTGGAAGCTAACATCAAACAGTATTAGCCCTTAATTCTTCGAGCTGAATAATGGTCTATAATGCACAAGCTGTCATGTGCTATTTATCTCAGTGTTATGAAAAGGTTGATTTGTTTATTTCACAAGAGTGAGAGCCACAGGTCCAACTCATGTTTTGCATGTTGAGATGTTGCGCTCCATCATCTGTGACCACTTTATTTTCACTTGCTTCTTGCATTACATCCATTAGTGATAAGCCTGATGCACATCAGAGAGATTTCACTCAGACGAAAAGTGGGAAAGATCTTTTTCCTGTGCAGAAGAAGCACACTTGCGTGCAAGTTTTGTTGGCAAGAAACTCAGATGATGTGCTTCTCTACATGAAAGATGCCAGTTCAGTCACAGCAACAGACATTATTTCCATTTAGTCAAATACCAATTGTCAGTTGGTGTGTATGATGTCAGAAATAAGAAGTGTTTTTACCTTTTTCATAGGTGGACGATATATTTTGTAATAAGTGCATGTTTGTTAGCATTTTCTAGACAATTCCTTGATGACTAAATTTGACAATTACAAGCAAGGTTTGAGTTGGATGATGTCAAATTTAAATATTTTCAAAGGCTTACACATTTTACACATTGTCAGATCAGGTCAAAGACCATTCTGACCTGTTGATGACTTTATAGATGACTTTAAGATTATATGGTGACCTTTGTATTTGCCTTAACGTGTTATAACCATATTTTCAGGCAGAATAGCACTATCATCAGGATATGGTATATTTGTCGTCATTATAGTTCAAATAAGAGCTTTCCATGAGGGATAAATGCATTGAGTGCCTCATCTCTATCCTCATTAAAAAACAATGCTATGTCATTTTTGGCAAATTGCATCTTCTAGTCTTGGTAAAGTAATGATAAAATGCATTCCTGCAGTCATCACAAGCTTCCTGAAAGTTATAAGTCTCTACTTGTGACCCAGAGGCTTTTCAGTTTTCTTTAGATTGTTTGATCGTCAGATGTTTTCGATTAAAACAAAAATGAAATGCTTTTTCCGATGAAGGCAGTAAAGCACTATCTACTCCAGCTCATACCTGACCTATTTATTTCTTCTTGGTATGATCGACGCCTGTGAGAGATGCCTCAGAGACTTCTCTGATAGAACAGCCTGGATTGAAGCGTGTTGCTAATCTGCAAGCTTTGCCTGAACTATTCAACTGTCATATTTTTAGATCAAAGGGAAAAATCCTTAATGTTCTGCCTCAGTCTCCTTCTGCTCTTCTGTCTGCTTCCCCTGGGTTTATTTTGAGTTGTTAACAATCCAAGTAATTTTTTGGAATCTCGTGGAGCAATCGACACTTTACTGGCTGGGGCTTTACGAAATGATGCCATACATAAAAGAGTACAGTGTACTGGGTAGAGTCAAGTGAAAGTGTTTTGTGTCTTCACAGCATGAGTGTATGTGCTGGAATGGTACACACGCTCAGCACACTTAACCTGGAAAGCAGCCAGCATCTCTCTTTGTGCCGGTCTACTCAGCTGTGGAAGGCAAGGTCCGTCTGAGTCAGATGGCTCAATTACGGGCTACCCGACCAATCTTGCCTCGGGATCAGAGGGTATCTCTGTCTTACACACTGTAACAAAGGCTGTGCCCTGCTTGCTCTGTTTGGACAAGACCCATCGACCATCATTGGCCTCAGGGGATAACCCCAGCGTCACCAAGGACATGGTACTTTGTAGAGCAGAGGATGTGGAAGCTGACTATAATGCCAGGACCCTCTCATTCATTAGACATTAACCAGGTGATGTTTATTGTTGTCAATATTGTGACCCTACTGAATTCAATGATCATAAATAACTCACTGAGGGCTGCAGCTCAAGTTCTTATTGATTGTCTATTTCAATGTAATAATCGTTGTTTTAAATATCAGAAAAACTGTTCTCTAGATTCTTCCAAGTCGCCATTTTTCCATAATCAAGAGCCCAAAAATATAACAATTACAATGCTATAAAACGATATAATAAGCTATAAATGCTCAAATTGGAGCTCACTATCATGGGAAACAAATTAATTAGAACATTCTGTCAACTGACTAATTGTTTTGGCACTAAACTCATTAATCCTATTGTTAATTATTCAAATACAAAGTGAAGGCATGCATTGGACTGATAAGAGTCTCCCACAACGTATAGCCTGGATCAACCTTTCTGCAGTAAATAAAGGATGACAAATCTGCCACCTAATATATCTGAATATTCTGAAGAGATTTCAAACGTCTTGAACACTTTGTCCATAAAAAAGGATGAGTCTGACAGGCAGCTGCTGCTCTCCCCTGTGAGATTATAAATAGGCTCTACTAACCCAAAAATAATTGAAGACAATTAATATATTCAGCCCCTGAAAGGAAAAAATGATTTGCAGTTCTAAAGGACTATGATGTTAAATGAATTGGCTAGTGTTATTTCTGTACAATGTGTTTGAAGGTCTCATAAGTCACTGTCATTCAGTTTTGTTTTCATTTCAAAATGTTCAAGCAAACTTTTTTGTGCACAAGTTGATAGTGTCCTAGATGTCAAATTCTATCTAAGACTAAGGCTAATAGTGTCTACGTCATTTAAATGTATAGCACTCCCCAAAAGAGCTCGTTGGGCATCAGCGTTCTTAAAAATGATAATGAGCTTGAATGCTCTTTGAAAACAAGGCACGGTTTATTTGTTTTTAAAGACCCTTGCCTAGACCACTCTTTACACCCAATTTCACTGTGAACACTCTTTTTGCTTAAGTATCTTTGTGCGGTTTAGGGTCCTGGGCTTTCAAAAGTTAAGGTTCATGATTAAGCAGCTTATGTCAACTGAGGTCCCCCATTCCTTCTGTTTTCCTTCTGTTTCCTTATTATTTTGACCCCCCCTCACCCTGCTGCTCAGCTCTGTCAGCCAAGTGTGAGACTTGAGGCTTGCGTTTCTGGCTGCACCGCCAGCTAATCTATATGCTAATGAGAAGATAATAATCAATGAGGTTCATGCATGGTTGGCCCCAATCAATACGACATTGCACCAGCAAACGATTCAAATGGCTACATTTGATAGAACCAGACAGTTGGGTGGCGTGTTAATGTGGTGGGACAGAGCAGCATAAGTATGCCATTATCCTCTCTCTTTATCTATCCTATTCCACATAAATGAATCCTGTAGTCATTAAAGAGAGGTTTGAATTCAGCTGCAACGCTATCTCATTTCATTTTTGCAGGGGATCTGAATTCTACTCTTATTAATTTTCATTTCCTTTCAGTACGTGAAATAAATGGGTGGTTTGATGCTTTCCTGCTGCGACATGGCTATCCCATCATCGAGTTAGATTTGTATCATTAGTTAGGATTTGGCTGAAATGGTGCTGATTAGGCAGGATAAGGGTACATTTGGTTAAAGATGTAGTTAACCAGTACTTCACTTAACGGGCAGACACTGGGTAGTGGGCGTCATGATGGACCGCGATTCCTTCTTTTTTTTTTTTGCTCTCTAGCCTCAGTATCACTCTTTTCACAAAATTGATGATGATTACTGTCTTTCTAGTCCGATAATTGGTTGAATGTTCAGGCTGGCCATAAGTCACATCTCCTGTCCATCGCTGAATGTTGTGATACAAAATTGTCCCACTTACCGCTGCTGGTTATTTGTGAAAACGGTGCTCTCTATATTAATGGTTTAAAACCCAACCTGCAGACCCTCAAATTTGAGGCACTAAAATGGATATAGAGCCTTCAGTTTCACAAAAAAGAGTAGGCTACCTCTGTGCTGTAATTTCTATGAAGTGCCTCATTATCTGGGATTTTACTTAAAAAAATAAAAACACATTTAGATGGTATTTACATTCTACCTTATGTTGTAGGGTCCAAGCATCCTTAAAACAAATCAGTATTCAGGCAGAGGGGGAGGGGAAAGACTTGAGTAAATCATTACCATCATCTTCATTAGAGTGGATCCTGCCGTCCAATCGGCAGGCTGCTCTGGACGGGGATTCCATAGGCACCCCGTTGGCTGTCGCTAGGATACCACATAATCAGGAGGCAGGCCGCGGCCTGGTTGGTGGAGTGAGGTGTTGAAGCTGGGACGACGAGCTCGCTGTGCGTTGGGGGTAGAAGACGAGAGGTGCTGGGGTTCGGATACGACACACTCGCACACGCTCATTCAGTCCGTCAGCCAGCCAGACACTCAGTCAGGCAGACAAAGAGGAGCAGCATCCGGCAGGAGGACAGCACGCTCCCGGGGGATGGGGCATCATACCCCTGCATCGCGTCGGGGGGGCCGGAGGAGGTAGGAGCACCAGGGTTAGGGGGCTTTGTCTCAGCAGCAGAGCACCCCTCCACAAACACATGCAAGCATACATTTCTCTCCTGGCTGTTAAAGCATCAATAGATTTTTGCAGCTTTCTAGCGGTGTTTTTTTAATGTGGGTCATCAGAGTTTTCCTATATGCGTACTGAGGGAGGAACACTGATGGATGCACTTCCTCTAAGCGCTGTAGAGACAGCCAGTCTGTCTGACAGTCTCATAACAGCTCTCATCTTCCTGCAGGCGATGCAAAACCTCTAGACACAAATCTGACTATCAGTTCTTGCGGTCTTGTAAAGCCACTATGAGTAGATCAATATGCTTTTTGTAAGGAGTGCAAATGTGTTGTTATGGTGCTGAGCGACTGTTTGAAATGTATAACGGGCTGCTTTGATGTGCTCACACACACATTGGCGTTGGGTACCAGGTTTTTCCAGGTCAAAGCTTGATTAAAGTCGTAGATGTGGAAGTGGGGTTAAGGTTTGGAGTGGGGGTGGTGTTGTTTTCGCCATTGCACCCCTTCACTGATGGATGGGTGACTCGTCTCAGAAAGACAGGCAATGAAGGCATCATTACCAGAGGGGATTCCCTCCCCTCTCCACACACATGAAGAGGCAATGGGAAGCAGACAGTGGGATGTAGGCTAATGACGGCATACAGGCAGGCTTTGGCAGTGGCAGTGCTTTGTTTACAACAGAAAGCAGGACTAGATGTCAGCTATATTCAGTTATATGGACAAGACTTTTTCAAATTCACGACAGACACGGCAGAATGCAAAATTGTAATTTTTTTATTGTTTTTTTATATCAAAATTAAATGTCCGTTAATTGGGTCTTCATTTGAGTTTTTTTTCTGTTTTTTATTTAAATCGTCCTCATTTCATTTTAATGACCCTGAAAATTATTTCTTAGAGAAGGGTGTTGACAAGATGTTTTCTGTTTTCCATGTCATATGATTTCTTTATAAAAACATGAAAGATCTACTACTAATTTCCTAATTGCCTATTCATGATCATCTCAAGTTTTCATTTATAGAACATACAATTCTTTCAACTCCAGCCTTTTTCTCATTCAGTGACTAGGGCTTTCAATTGAAAGGAAAGCATATGTTTTTGTAAGATTGCAGTTTGTTTCCAAGTCTGCTTTGTTGCATAAGTGGGGCTAAAGAGCTCTGTTTTGGCCCCTAATCCGTTCAAAGGAATAATGAGAAGGAGAAGGAGGAGGTGGAGGAAATAGCTTAAGAATTGCAGCATGGCGGCAGCATAGCTCCTTATTTAATTACTTCCATCACACTCTCGTTTCCACTCCAACCCCTTTAAAATCCTCAACCTGCTCCCTCAACTTTCACCCCTCACTCTCGTTCCCTTCCTGCCTCCCCCTATAACTTAATGCTCACACCTCTAACCCCAAGGCTAGAAATTCCATCCTCCCTGTTTGCCCTCTCTTTTCAGCTCTGTTACATCAGCTGTCATGCTGTTTGAATCCCCCTCCACATACACACTCACTCATTAATCCCACATCATCCTCTCTAGTACACCACTACCATCTCAAGTCTGCCTGTTTCTATTGGAGCTCCGCTTCCTCAAAGACTTCTGAACTTTCTTTATATTCTTAAAATGTCATCTTTGCCTCCACTAAGGAATGAGTCTGTCTCTCCTCCCATCCTCTTCCAAACTCATCACCTTTCAAGCTGGAGCCTTCTCCATCTTCTCTGTCTGGGGAGCTCTGAAGCGTTTCCTCTTGCTCTAATGGATAGCTGTGCACCAGGGGACCAACCTTAAGAAGGCTTTTAAGGACAGGTCCTTAATCATGTGTTCTGTTCTCCTCCACGCTCATGAGAAGAAATGGAAGTCTTAGACAGTGTATGTCATATAGTCTGGTTTGACATATGTCTTTTGTATTGGCAATTTTCTGATCAAGGCCAATACTTTTTTTTTTTATGTATCATGGTTAGGAGCGTTTCGGTTGGAGTGTGTGCGAGGGACTTTGAGTCATTATAACCGCCTCTGCTGCCTTCTAATGAACTTGCACCGAATGCGTCTTTTCATCTTGTATATGTGAAACTCTAAAACATTCGGAGACCGCTAATGTAAGCCAGCCACTCGGCCTTTCATGCTTAATTCACTGGAAATCATTAGCTTCCCAGATTGCATTTTTGTGTGTTTCTCTAACCAGCTTTGTTGTGTCATGCATGCCTCTCTTTTTTAGTTTTTGGAGGATGAATCCATACACTGTGTGTAGAGTTTAAAAACTGAGCTTCTTCCAGTAGTCAAGGGACAATACTGGAATGTATTCGTAGAGGCTCCTTTAAATGTAATACTCCAGTAACGAATTTGTGCATGAAAATAAACCGACTTCAAAAGAATCCTTTATTTCCCAGCTGGCTCTCATCTGCTGCAGATTTGTACAATGCAGAACATTGCTGTTGTATTTGCTGCTCTAAGTCCAGCTGCAGTCGATGGCAAATCACTATATGGAAATAGAATTGTGGATTAATCAAGTATATTAGACTTCAGGGCTTGTGAACTCCTATCATTTGGTTTCATTGAAGCTGCAACGATAAATTAAATGGTTAATAAGCTGATGATGTTGAACTGTGACAAACAGCATTCTTTTATTTTTGTTATATATTTTATAGACAAGAAATTGAATCCATCAATTGGGAAAATAGCTCGCAGATCAACTGATAATAAAACTTGCTCTTAGTTGCAGCCCTGAAATAGGGCTCACACTCACTTTTGACTCCCCTTATGACTTATGACTTCATTATGAGATCAAGTTTTCCTTTACATTTTATGTGTCTAACCTTTTCTTGAGGTTGAGCTGCTGAACATATGTGAAGGTGTAAACATTTTTTATTGTTCTTTTTTATTGAAGAAAGACATTCTGTTTTCTTGAACTTAGTTACAAAGAAAGTGTTGCATGTTCTCATGTGCTCTGCCTTTCCCCTGTCCTCAGGCACAGGAGAGCCATTCAGAAGAGTCGGGGGTCAAAGGTGAGAAGAGCAGAGGGCACCATGGAGATTGAGCCGGGGGCCCCTGCCCCCACGGCCAACAGCACCGGGACCGCCACCGCCTCCACCGCCACCTCCTCCAGCACCACAACTGCCAGCAGCAGTAGTACCTCTAACACTACTGCTACTACTTCTACCACTCCCTCCAGCAGCAGTAGTAGTAGTAACACAAACAGTAGTGCCAGTAGTAGTACTGCAGCAGGGAGGCAGGCGGTGCCTCAGATATCTGTTTACAGTGGGATACCAGACCGGCAAACAGTGCAGGTGAGTTTCTTAGTGTTGAGATGAAACTGTTGACGGCTTGATATTCAGTCTGGATTCTATGAAGGGCTGACAAAGTGAACATTTGCATCCCACTTTCTTAAAGTCCAAAGTTAAAATGTTTTCAATCTTATATGAGAATAAACAGAAAAGCAGAACATGTCCTTATTTTTTATGCAAAGGAAACTGCATTTTCTGCCATCTTCTCATGAAACATCACATTAAACATTAATGGATCATCAAAATAGTTGCTCACTAGGTTAATGTCAATCACCAGGTCTATTGCTCGGCTAATCCTTGCAGCTTATATTGTGTGTGACAACTGCATACACATTAAGAGGTGAGCATACTTTCCTTTACATTACTGCCCTCTGTTGGTGTATATTACACCACGTACACCACATACATGTCAACACATCATTTTCTAATCAGAAGTAAATAAATGAAATAAGAGGCATTTGTCATCCTAATCAATACACTGATAAAGGAAACTGAAATGACGGCCATCTCACAGAACTCTTCAGGTTAAAGGAATTCTTTATGTGCTTTGTGCTCTTGAACCTTTGACCCCGGGATAATCCTCTACACAGGCTTACCCTCTCCCTGAATAAGGTCCACCCAAGCTTTTAGTGCTGATGCTCTGACAGCTAGGTTTTTGTTATATTCAGTGGGCCTTTACTTGTACTCAGACCGGTGACAATCAAATGGCAAATGGCATTCTCTGAGCGGAAAAGGGCTGCTGCTCCTTTAAAGCAAATGAGTGTTGTCTCGCATCTCTGCTACCAATTTCACCCCCATTTCAAGATGTGTGTGTCTGGATGCTTCTTTGACACTATGGACCTCAAGTCAACATCCTCTTTGGTTACTTGGCAACAAGGAAGAGGGTACTTTCAGAGGTGAAGGGCAAAGAGTTATTCTCAATGGATGGAGGTTTAACTGTTATAATCGGGTCAAGGCGTAGATGAGACTTTTCTTGAAGACAATTATTGGGTGACACACTCTATGACCTAAAACTGAAACCAAAATTCCTCAGAACACAATTAGATTTGAAGTTTTTTTTTTTTTTTTACATGTTTTCAAGGTTAGGATTTAGCTTGAATGAAAATATCCTCCTTGCAAAAAAGTTCGATTTCCCATATAATCTGCCATTGATTGCTTTGGGTATACAACAATATTTTTTGAGGTTGCATTTATAATAAATATTTAAAGGCTTTGAGAGCATATATGTTTTTGGTTTAGGTTCCTTTTTAAAAGTGATTGACTTTCACTTTTAAAAAGTTGTTTAAACCGTGTATATAAGCACATTGATTTGGAAAGATGAGTTAATAAACTCAACCAATTATTTGACTACCATTTTCTACTATAATTTTTACACCCTGACTGAATTTAATATATCCTAACTTTTTTTCAACATTACTGAACTAACCATACCTGATTCAAGATTCAAGATATTAGATTGTCATACTTACAGTATAACAGGCAATTGCACTGTTCAGTGAAATTCTTACGCTTAGCTCTCCACACCTAAATATTAAGAAACTATACATACCACCAAACGTATAAGATAAAAACTAGCATTGAAAATGATAAGCTGACATACATTTAATAATTCCTCTCTCAGAATAAAAGTGCATGATGATAAAACAAAAAATCTATCTGTCTATCTTTTATATGCAGGTTTTCCAGCAGGCGCTACAGAGACAGCCTAACACAGCAGCACAGTACCTGCAGCAGATGTACGCGGCTCAGCAGCAGCATCTGATGCTACAGACCGCTGCCCTCCAGCAGCAACACAACCTCAGCACCGCTCAGCTGCAGAGCCTGGCTGCTGTCCAGCAGGTCAGCCAGCGCTCATCACATGAAAGAATCAATGTCACAGTGTAAAGCTGATGCTGTTATTGTTGCCCTCCTTCAAGACATGTTTCAGGAAATGGTACATTTCTCTCTCTCTCTCTCTCTCTCTCTCTCTCTCTCTGTCTCTCTGTCTCTCTCTCTCTCTCTCTGTAATAGGCCAGTATTGCTGCTGGCCGGCAAAGCTCTTCACAGAACGGCACTTCATCGCAGCAAACAGGAACAACTCAAGCTACGGTAAGAGTTCAGAGTTGGACCTGTCTCCTAAGCCTCGAGAGTTTAAGTTATCTCTGTCCATTAAATTATCATGGAATAAAATGTATTTTGGCACCAAGAAGCTTTAAGGGAACTTTGCACCACACCAGCCATGTGAGCTGTGCTTACTTTTCTATTGCATTTATTATTGCAAAAATGTTCAGAAACTCAAGATCTTGTATTTTTTATGTCTTGGTCGAATGTAATTGGTGTATTGATTTAGATATCAGTAGAGTAAAGGAAGTGCATAATATTGTTTACTTTGTTGACTATGATTAATTAAGTTTGTCAACAACCTTTTTCTCCATGACTAGGACGAGGCAGTAGCGACTTTATTAATCACTACCTGTGACTATATTAACATAAATATTGTTGACAAAAAAGGCAAGACTTAAATGTGGTTTTTAAAAAAGATAATCATTGACAAAAAAAGGACATCAAATGTTATAAATTGTTTGTTTTTATCAATGCAGCAGTTCCATTTCCTGTGTTGCGTGCCCGATATCAGGACTACACCAGCAGCACACCTTAAGAAAAGAGTAATTAACTTACTTAAGTTTAACTTAACAATGATATCAACAGAGTTCGGAGAAAATAACTGTGTAATTTTGGCTAGACTTGATTGACTGAAATGTTTAAAGTTGGGGTATGTAATTTATTTCAGAAACACTTTTTGTTATATTCCATGGAATGCTCTTAACATCCCGATAGCAATGAATATCTTAAGTGCTTTGACTAAAAATGGATAAAAAAATGTCCTCTGTGGAAGCCGTAGTACTGTGAAAAGCACGACCAATCATTTTAGCCGGCCCGGCTAAAGTAACTGGATGGCCTACCTGCCTGTCAGCCTTCCATCTGTGCACAAACTTATCTCGTGCCCTCATTGGTCATGTGCGCGTTCGTGTGTGTTGGAGGAGGGGCTCTGTAAGGAAGTGGCAGATTTTTTCCGGCTGTGTATTTTCAAATTCTAGCGCACTCGAGCTGGTTTCTCCAAAATTACCTACCCCACCTTTAATATAAAATTGACAAAAAAAACAACTAAAACGTTCGCAATTTTGATTGACTGAAACTATATTAACATTTACGGTTTTCTTTTCAATGACTAAGCTAGGAGTGAAATGCCAATACTTTGAATCAACTTAAATAAAACAGCATGAGTTTGACTAAGGACATTTAACACACGACTAAGACTAAGTAACAACTGGTAAAACTGACACTACTGTATGACCTAATTATCCTGTTCATCTTCTCCCTTCAGATCAATCTGACCACCTCCCCGGCAGCAGCGCAGCTCATCAGCAGGGCCCAGAGCATAAGCTCCACCCCCACCAGTATTTCCCAGCAGGCTGTTCTACTGGGCAGCCCATCCAGCCCCACGCTCACAGCCAGCCAGGCACAGATGTACCTGCGTGCACAGATGGTGAGACTGCACACTCGCGGGGCATAGCCACTGGCACAGTCATGAGTGTGCATATATGCATAAACACAACCTCACACACATACTGCTTAAATAAATAAGCACTATCCAGCTCGTGTTTTTCTCCCTTCTGTGTGTTTTAGGATTGGTGTGTGTTGTGCATTTATGCTTACTCTGCAGTAGTTAGTGCTTGATTTACATTATTCCACCAGAGAAGGTTGCCAAGATAATCTATCTGGCCCCAGAGGGCTCATTACAAGCACAGAAGAGACTGTGTGTGCATGTTTAAAAATGTTTTGGATGTCACAGGTGTTCTCTATGCTTTGGCTGCAGGATCACTTGTTTTAAATTAAAGTTGCTGAAGCATTATTGGCCTGTTTTGCAGCTGGTTGTGGGTAACTTGTCGTTTTTAACTTGCTATCAGGTGGCATCTGGCACATACTCTGTTTCTGCTTCCTCATTATGACCAAGTACACAGCATTGTCAGATGTGTTTGATGCTGCGGGCAAAAACACGGGTGTCAGTTTAGATAACCATCGCTTTAATTTCTGGTTGAGTCTTCTGGTGTTAAATTAGTGCATATGATTAATATCAAGCCCGATTGTATTCATTTCCATTTTTCTTGCTTGTTTTCCCACACATACAAACATTAGAAGTTCAAAACAGTGTTACTACAAAAATCCATCTAACTGATTAAACGTTTTCTTATTTTGTTAAAAAATACAATTCTGTCAAGAAAGAGATCAAAATCTTGGCACATTCTCTTCTAAGCAGATGAAAAGGGTCCTTTAGCTTAATCATATTTAATTGTGTGCCTGAGGGTCATCATAGTCATCTTTACTCTCTCTTAGTGCCCTTCTAGATTTGATGAGTTTGTTCTCTGGCTACTTTCAGTACTTTATTAAAGATTAGTGAAGAATCCAATCCCAGAGGCATTTTCTGACTGATGCAGTTCTTCTTCTCTGTGTGTGTTGCTTTAGGCCCAGCAGAGTAACCTGGTGCAGGTGGCCCGGAGTCTGGGCCGAGCTGTTCCTCTGTCCCCGCAGCTCATCTTCACTCCAACTGCCACAGTGACGGCTGTCCAGTCAGAGAGCTCCTCACAGGTACATCCATTAGAAAACACTTTCACACTAAAAATAAACGCTAAATTGCTGGACTTTATCACTTAAAGTTTAAATCGCAGCTCAAATCCTGCACTAAACTATGTGATATGACAATATTTAAAAAATATTTGTACTTGCTGTACTGCTCTGTTAGAAGAAGAATAACTTTATTAAAAAAACATATATTTTTTACATTACACACCCATAGTTCATACACATGAACACATGCACAAACAGGACTACATGCAGGATAGGAGAGGTGGCAGAGCGAAGGGGCTGCCAGTCGTCCGGTGCCCGGAGCAGTTAGGGGTTCAGAGCCTTGCTCAAGGGCACCTCGGCAGTGCTAAGGAAGTGAATTGGCACCTCTCCAGCTACCACTCCACACTCCGTATTTTGGTACGATCTTCGGTTACCGAGCCAAATCCCTACAGACTGAGCTACTGCCTCCCCATAGAATGTTTAATCAGAATATTCTTCATTGGTTTGCAAAAGAGTACATGAATAAAAATACTGATAATATCTTGCCTTCAATCCACTCTGTAAATCTGTTTATCAATAATTTCCCATCATTTTGTCTTTCTAAGAATCAGGTCCAGAATCTAGCTATCCGTGGCCAGCAGGGGGCGACCACGTCCTCCTCTCACACTCAGACCCTGCAGGCTCTCAGTCTGAAGCAGAGCCCCGTTCCCATCCAGCCGGCCAATCTGAAGAATCCCAGCCAAGTAACGCAGGCCTCCTTAGGAGCAAAGGCCGGCTCCTCTGACAGTTCATCTGAAGCTGGGAAGAAGGGGGACAACTCAGAACCCCGAGCTATAAACATGAGCCGCAACGTCACATCTATCAGCGCTCAGCCACTGATTGCTCCAGGTAAGTGGAGTCTGCAACCCAACTGCCTGAACAGTTCAAATAAGGTTAAAGTCTGACCGGTGCAGGCCTCGTAACAGTAAAACGGATCCAAGCAGGGCTTACACCAAGGCCACATGGAAATAATCTTTCTCACAAAGGCGTTAAGAGTTTGGTCTAAGGGTCAATAAAGGAAACTAGCAATTGATTAAAGAGTGCTAACAATGAGTCAGTTAATCAAGTATTACTTTTGATAGCAGAATTAAGGATGGAAAATTCGGGCCGACCAACAAAATATCTCAACAACTAATGGATTGATTATCATTACATTTTATAGACATTTTTGGACAACAGACGAAGAATTGTTATGATTGTGACAGTCCCTTTTATTTTCCTTGAAGTGCACTAGCAGGTCAAACCGTCAACGTATCCTGTTAAATATCTCAACATGCAATCAAAGACAATCCAGACTTTCCTTTTCAACCAAATACCTGCAAAATAAACAACATTCCCATCAGCCTCAGCTGCACCTTGTTGCTAATTAGCAAATAAACAGTACATGCTACATTTAAACGGTGAATAAACTGAACTTTATACCTGCATAAATCAACATGAAAGGATTGTAGAAGTGAGTATGTTGCCATAATGATGTTAGCGTTAGTTTCACCTCACAGAGCTGCTAGCATGGCTGCTAACTCTTGGTACAGGTGTGTATGATAAATATAGACGGTCTCCTTTTTCTTTAGAGGCTTTGTGTTATTCCGATTCACTGACACTTGATATTCCATAGGATTTTTTTTTTCTCTCCTTTATGTTAAACTGGCAAATTGTCTGTCAGCTGCTGTGTGCTTCTCTTTTGAAACAGATGTCCATCTCAAACCTTGAAATAGACTTGGGGCTTCAGGCAGCTGTCATCTGTACAGCAGAAATGTGTTCCTGTGTTTTATAGCAAGACTAGATGAGAAATGAGTTTTTACACTTTGCCCTGATAATATCTCTGGCTGTGAGTGTGACACGTCAGTGCCTGCATCACAATCCCATTCTCTCACTGAAGGGGTGAAACCAGCCGTGTTGAATAAAATGTGTTGGGCTGTGTCTGGAACAGTCGAGCTGCTTTGTGATTTGGAAGCTGTGAAAGGCACAGTGCCACGCAAGAGTCTTTCTAAATCACTTTGAATGTCAGCAGCTGTTTTTTTGTTTTTAGTGTGAATGATTGTGAGTATGCCAGCAGTACAAGCTGATTAAATCAAATCTGGACCAGTTTGTTTGCAAGATAAGCAAAGCATTATCACATTTTCAAGAGGCTCCTGATAAGACATCACATTTCACAGAATTTAGGCAAAAAATATATGTAAGTCAATGTACATGCGCTGGGAGTAGTAACTGTGTTCACCCCTAGAAATAATGTTGCTTTTATGTTTGTGTAGTGTATGTTGTGGGGTGTGTGCAAGGAAGGGAGGGGGAGTTGGGATTATGTGAGAGTGTCAGTGCACAACTGTGTCATGCTTTGTTGCAGTAATGGATTCACATAAAATGAAAGGGAGGATGGAGCTGCAAATCAGGCTGCATGCTGTCTGGAGAAATTAACATGGGTTGTCATAGCAGCAAGCCATGAGGGACAGGTGTGCACGTGAGATGCAAGGAGTTAATACACTGCGCGTGAGGCTGTGTGTCTGCCTGATGGGAGGATTCAGTATGAAAGCTTGGATTCAACCTGACAGTGACTCGGTCATTATGCACTTTATTTGCAATGTTGTATCAGGGGAAGGCTTTTCTACTGACATGCCACTGTCTCTTGTAAATCCAAAATGTCAACAACTACTTTTATGGCTGATGTTTAGTGTCTTGTTATGGCCAATAGATAGGGATATAAACAATAACTTGCTGCAGGAAACCAGTTCTCTTAAAAGGAGCATAATTGTTACATGTAATACTAGAAAGGCACTCCAAGAGGCAAAGCCCATGCCCTGTCTTGCAATGTTAATAAAAGTAAAAAATTGATCCACCATGTAAATTGATAATTTGTGGACCATACTACACCCCTCCACCACATTTTGTTAAAATCAGACCACTGACAAACAAACAAACCAAACTGAAAACATAACCTCCTGGGCACAGTGTATTAATGTGTCATTAATAAGTGTCAAAAATTAATTTATGAACACAATTCATCATTTTTTCTCTCAACCTAAACTGGTTTTGCTAGGCTCACTTTTATTGGTTTAAATGTTGACCAAGTCTTCATTACCAGAATAAACAGTCTAACAAATTACAAAAACCTCCTCACTGGCTGTTTCATATTAACTTGTTTCGCAAAAGATAGCACTTTAACAAGTTTAACAAATAAAATGGTAAAATAATATCTTAATAATTAAAAAAACGTCTGCAACCAAGCAATGTTATTGTGAAAACCATCATGAATCAAACACATCTTTACTTTATTAGGGTTGAACTTGACTCAGCAGAAATCATTCTGGTCTGATCTGAGAGAACAATAGAAACAGAAGAGATGTGACTCATTTTGTTTTTGCTATTTTTGCTCATCAATGTTTTGGCAGACCATTTTAGAGCATTGTCTCTGCTATTGTGAACATTATCATCATTAAGAGTCGGTCCCCTGAATAGGATTTGGACTGGAAACAAATGTTGCATCTGGCTTGTTGCAGTAAGTGTTTGTCATCGCCTCCTCTTGGCACTAAAGATTCAGCACCTTATTATAAAAAGACACAGCATGAAACCCCCCAAAGCACCATGCTGGCAGATTAAAAGAACAGATATGCACTCAAAATCCGACTTGGCATAATTATGTAGCTGCTAGCAACAGAAGCAGTTACCAGTTTCACTTGAAAAGGATTACCAAGAAATAAGAAGGAAAACCACTTAAAAAACACCTTCCTTTCTTCTCTCTTATCTTGTCTAAAAACGGACATCCAACGTTCCCTTTATTGATCTGAAAATATAGCCTCACTGGAGTTTACAACTGCTAAAATACTGAGGTGTAATTTGGTTTTCTCCCTGAGAGCCTGCCAATGTGTTTTGACATTAACGTGAGACGGCAACAGTTTTTTGTCTGAGTGTTGAAACCAAAAAGGAACTGGATTAATTTAGGAATTGAGTTCTTTTGATGATGATCTGTATTAGAGTGAGGAAAAATGGTGTAAAGCCTGCTGCTGCTCTGTTGTTTTAGGTCGGAATTTGTTTCATGAGTGAAAGCCAGAGTGGCAGTCGGTGAGAAAGTGGAAACTCAGGGATTTTCCAGGGCCTGGTTCTACAAACCCATCGGGGACGTTAACTGTCCTCCATCGCAGGACATTGTGCAACAACACGCAGATGGAGTAGGAGGTCTATGGGGTGTGGAGGCCACTGCCACATACTGCATTTTGTATGATTGCATGTGTGTGTGGGGGTGTGTGTGTGGGGGGGGGGGCGGATAGGTCATTCCAGTCCTTAACTCCAAGACCTTAAGGGGGAAAGGCATCTAAAAAAAATTCCCCTGTGTTCCTCTTCTTCCAAGACTTCTCTCTGTTCCTCATTAGGGGCTTGAGAAATTTGTCAGGATACACAGGGAGGGCTGGTGGTTTCCGTTGTGTGATGATTCAGAAATCCCCCTCCTATCATTAACAAATGCTGGAATCTGTTGCTACCCTATGATTCTGTGAGATCTTGATCGAAAGTGCTACTATTCAATTCTTAACTGTTTGAGATGCATTTTGAATCATGTGTAGGTGGTTGGTTTTTGTAGTTTCTTTCTTTTCTTATTTTATTGCCATATTTTCTAGCACATAATCATTAAAATCATTAAGGTCAGGTTAGTGCTTTTATTACCTTTTTTAATCGTAAAGTGTAAGTTGCTGCAGTTGGAGTATTTTGTATTTTCAGTGACGCTGTAGATAATAATAGATTCTTTGTTGTTCTGAGTTCTTTCTCATGCCCTATTGTCATGAGTAATGCCATTTTCCCATGGTTTTTATTATCTATTAAATAGTTTGTCTATTTTTTTTTATAAATGTAAAAGAAAATGTGAAAAACTTAAATTACCCCCTCAGAGAGCCCAAATGGACGTCCTCTTTTATCTGAACCAAAAGTCAAAAACATTTCTTAACTATTAAATTATTGAAGTTATTATGGTAAATGTGTTTTGCTATTTTCGATTGAAAAAGGATGATTTTTTTTTTAAATATACAAAAAATATTTGTTGAAAACTTAGTTTTCTCTTGGTCAACTTATCCATTGATGGTCTACTCCCAGATCAGGGCTCCTATCATGTTATTGTTTCTCTTCATCTTTAAAGGTCCCATGTCATGCTTTTCCGGTTATAACCCGTCCCCTTGTGTGTTATGTAGCTTTTTCTGCATGTAAACGGTCTGCAAAGTCACAAACCCTCAAAGTACACCCTGTAGCGAGTAAAACTCTAACACAGAAAAGACCTGTCTATGCTGCCCCAGAACGCCTCGTTGGGGATTTCTCTTTTTCCATTTTTTTCTTCCTGGTCATAGTGACGTAATGCTGCGGAGCTCCACACACACACTCTAACTCACTCAGCCTTATCTTTTCTCAGCCGCGGTGCTGCGCGGAGCTCCGTACACACACACACTCGGAGCTCAGGCTGTGAGTGTGTGTTTGCGCAGGCTGAGTTCCGCGGTATCTCACTGTCTCGCAGACCCCACGCAGCAACCAGGAAACGACACCAGTAACCCAGCTCTCACTGTCCGCTCCTCGAGCCTCAAAGGGCGGAGCAGCGAGCCCCGCAACGTCCCGCTAACACGGCACCCAGACCCCACGCAGCATTCTCATCTGTTTGTCATTACTGGTGTCATTTTCTGGTTGCTAACAAACGCCATTGTAACACATAATCACTGATGTTCCGCTGTAACGGTGGTGGACTCATCAGAACAGAGTGAGCGAGCTGACCAATCAGAGCACAGTGGGCTCATAGGGAGGGGGGGGGCAGGAGCTCCAACAAGCCGTTTAGGACAGAGTGAATACACATACTATACAGAGATGCTGTATGAGAAACCAATGTGAGTTTGGAACTTTGAACAATGTACATCTATTCTAGTAGACCTCAACAATGGAATTATGATCAGTAGAAATGGCCATGACATGGGACCTTTAACATTGCGGTTTTAAAAAAAAAAAAATATTTAGGAGTTTTGTAGAATTTTTTTTTTTTTTTTTTCAAGAGCAATTCATAACTCCTCTTACAATCAATTATTTTTGACACCCTTAGGTGTAGCTGCTTATCCATGATGGATGTTATCTTACCCCAAAGTGCCTGTTTAAATTGCTTTTCAAGCCTGAACCATCTTTCTAAGTTGACATCTTTAATTCTATTGCTTCTGGATGTATTCACCCATCCTGGGCTCATATCCATCCTTCTCTGAACATGAACAAATGAAGGCCTTCACTTTTGAAGACTGAATAGACAGATTTTCTGTTGGTGGGTTTCACAGAGTCTCGCCATGTGAAAAAGCAACCGTTTTCAGCATTAAAGGGACAAATGGCATGCACTCTGCTGGATAGAAACATGTATATATTCCACAGCAGGGCACAGACTGCGGTCAGAGCCTCGCAGGGAAACTTTGAAACCAGATGGAGCCGATCCCACACAAAACATCATGAAAAGAACAGGGGGAGGGTGGGGGCGAGGGGGATTTGAGACAAACGCTGATGTACTTGGCAGTTTTCCATAAACTGATTTATTCGAGGGTTTATTAACATCACCGAACACACCTCCATGTTCACACAGCTCAAAAGCTTCTGTTTTGTACTGTAGTGCAGGAGTCACTTCTTGTTTGGGTTAGAATTGAGTCAATTAGTTGTTAGTATTTCCTGGTAGAGTTGTAAAAGATCAAACAGGCAGCACATTAACTCCATACAGAGTGTTAGAGCTCTGCATGTTGGTTCCTGGAGTATTTCTAATATTAGACTAGCCTCGGGATACTTCCGCTGAGCAACTCTCTCCAACTCAGACATGCTCCCACAATGCAAGATTGATGTGCTGTGTCTCGGGCTTTCCAGGCAAGTTATGAGCTCAGGATGTCTTTTTACCCACAACAGCACTGACAGGTGGTGATAGGCCATTTTGAAACGTTTTGTGAGTAATGGTCAGACCCAAACTGCTACAGGGAGCCTCTCTGTGCACCTTTCATCGAGCTCATAATATTACATCCTGTCAGCAAGGGGCACACAGGTGAAGGGAAAGCTACAAAACGTGCTTTTTTGTGAAGCAGGCTACATTTGTCATTGCTCTCTAATATATAGTGTGGACAGTTGTCAGCACGCATGAGATAAATGTTGCTCATGCTCTGTCACAGATCTCACCTTTTTATATAAGACAATAATGTTTGACAAGACTACTACATGCACTGTGTAATAAAAAAATAGGGCTGCAATGATTACTCTTATAATAGATTGATCTGAAAAAAAGCCAAACGTGACATCAAATGCTTATTTCGTCCAATTAATGTCCAAGATATTGAATTTGCATTAACAGGAACCAGTACATGTTTTCCATTGTGGCCTTATAAACAGTACAGAGATGACCATAATTGTTTGCTTAGTTTCAGCACCATGTAATGTAAAATTCTTACTTTGTCAATAGTATTGACAAAATAAGAATTTAATATATTATACATATTATATAGTATTGAAGCAATAGTATAGTAAAACATGCTATGAATGTTTCCCCTTTTCCACTGTCTGTGGCCACATGAACACACGGGTATAAGCAAAAAATGTTGTAGGACCTAATTCAAATGAAAATTGGCTTTGAGGGAAGTATGTCAAGTGAACTATCTGTGGGTGGTTAGCACAGCAGTAAGCTGAATTCATGAATAAAAAAAAAAAATGTTTTTCTCGTTCCAGCGTACACTCATATCCAGCCCCACTCCCTGGTTCAGCAGCACAAGCAGCAGCAGCAGCAGCAACAGCAGTTTGTGGTCCATCAGAGTCAAGCCTCCCAGAGGGCTGCGGGCCAGCTGCTGCAAACAGCCTCCATTCAACCGTCTCAGCACCCCGTTCCCGTGCTGCCCAAACCTGCTCCGCACCAGCCCTCCATGCCCAGCCAGCAGGCCACCATCTTCCACTCCACCATCAGCCCCCACGCCCTCCACTCCTCCCTGAACCACGCCAAAGCTCAGCCCGTCCAGCTCACTGCCATCAACCTGCAAATACATCCAACAGTGAGTACACTTACACGGTCTCAAACTAATGAGAATGACCATAACTTTTAATTTAAATGTTATGTATTTCATTTAAAGTGTTGCCAGCATCAATGATAAGGCAAAGGTCATATTATTGCCTGTAAAAGCTGGCACAGCCTCACATTGCTTTGTTGAAAATGATCTACTTCATTTAAAAATATTTGAAAAATGAATTAAAAAGAGGACAAACAAAGGTAAAACTAAACTATAAACATTTCTCCTAGAATATATGTTTTTCCTGGTATCATATTATTCATTGTTACCAGAATTGCTTCTTAATGTGATTCATTGTATTTGTCCCACATTTGTTTCTTACGGGACAGGACTTTTGATCCTAACATTTTGTGTTGCTCACTCTCTTGATTTTCCTTTATTTTAAAGTAAGCAGCAAAACAAAAGCTACCGTTGCAACAAAACCCACACATTCCATTTCTACTCCAAGACATATATGTTAAAAAAACTGAAATCTTTGGCTAAGAGATTCCTGGTGTAATATTTTCCCTCTGGTGTGATATTTTCCAAGCTCTAATAGTTTTTAGCTCATGAGTCACTGACATTAGAATGACTAAAAGTCGCTGATCTGTCTTTTCTTCACTGTTGCAGATGTACTTTCTCATGTTTTCCTCTCTCCGTTGATAACCATCATAGGCCTCCCGAATGCTTCACGACAATAAAGATAAACCAACCTCACTGGTGGTCAGAGAGATGTGTCCACCCCCTGCCACGCAGCAGCAGCAACCACCACAACAACAACAACAACAGCAACAACAGCAACAACAGCAACAACAGCACACAGCAGCAGCAGCAGCAGCAGCAGCAGCAGCAGCAGCAGCAGCAGCAGCAGCAGCAGCAGCAGCGCAGCAGCAGCAGCAGCAGCAGCAGCAGCAGCAGCAGCAACCTCCACCTGCACCATCTCAACCCACCAAGCCTGTCGAGCTGCCCAAAGTCGAGCCACCCACACCAGCTGTCCAGCCACAAGGTAATGACTCAGCATGGAGAACTCAAACGTTTCGGTAAATAAACTTTAGTCAAATAGCCACTGGGACTAGGAAAAGTGGTTGAAAAAACGTTATCTTTGGGCCAAAAAACAGTTTATTTTTGCACCGCTCTGCTTGAGTTGGCCATCTATTTGAACTTTCAGTGAAGGACCATAAAATCAATGCTGGTGTTTACTTGTAATTCAGAATGTGTTGTGTCTGCAGCACATTTCGTTTCACTCCTCTCTGTCTCTTATTGCTTTGTTCTATCTGCGACTCATCTGAGATGCAGCCAAATAGCTCAGCTGATACCCACAATTCACTCAGCGCTGCTCAAACATTTAAACTCGACATAAGCCCTGAACAGCAGAACAATAATACACCCAGACTCATTATGGACCATTATTGTTTTTATTATGTTGTTGCCTGTACATTACATTGGAGACATTTGAGCACACTTGGTCACTTTAGTGTATAGTATCGGCTGGCTGTTGCACACAATGCAAGGGAGACATCATGTTCATATTGTGATCGCAACCATTTACAAACATGAAGGTCGGGGTAAAAAGTTCTGATGTAAGTTCATACAACACCACCACTAACTACAGCCTGTATTGATTGGTGTCAACCAAAACCACTAAAAGATGATTAATTACATGGCTTTTTTTTTATTGCATTAGATTTCGCAAGTTTTCAGACAAAAGATATGGTATATCAGAACATGGGGAGACTAAAATGACATAATCTTGGGTCATTTACAAAGAGTCACAGGACATGGATGTTGTTGAAATCCTGGTATTAGGGTTGATGCTCCACAGCTTAATTTGGACTTGCAGGTGTTTCAAATAGATTTTTTTTCTTCTTCACTGACGCTAAAGAACCTTTTCACAGTTCTCATGTTTCTGTCTGTTCTGGTGTGGGTGCAGGGTTAAAATATACAATCAGCTGACAATTATCTGGATCAATCAGTGAGCCTCTACTGAACGCTATAAGTTCAATAGTTTGTACACATCTATTCTCTTGGATTGCATTCGATTGTGTAGGTGTTCAGGCTAGTTTCTAAACTTAGGACAAACTGATTTGGAATGGGGTATGTCTCACTCTTTTTGTATTGAGGACATCCTTGAAAAGTTGCATTAATTAAATGTTTGTTCAATTTTCTGTATTTTTTGATGTGCACACATTGGTATTTGGATCAAAGATATAGAGCATGTTCTGATGTTTGGCTCGTGGTCAGAAGCTTTGAGTGTTAGTTTGTTACATGCTGAATCTTGATTTTTCTTGTTGAGCACCAAATTATTTTGTTGTACTTTCTAAATGTTCACCCAGATTCAGTTTCCAAAGTGATATTTCTCCTTAATGGTTGGAAGTGGGGCTAATGTGGTATTTATTGTAAAAGGAATCATTCTGCAGACCACAAATTACTGTTTATGAAGAGTGAGCTGGGTGTGATTCTCACCACTACTGCAGGAAACTATTTTTATAACCCACTGGCTGCAGGGACTGATGACGTTGGGTTCAAAGTTTCAGCTTCTTTACTTTTGGAAAATGTATCAAAAGCAGTTTTCCTGTCAAAGTGGCTTATTGAGTAAACAAGGCTTCCAGCTAAAAGATTAACTGCACCAAATGTCTTCAGACACTTCTTTCAAGTATTTAAATGAAGTGTGTAAACAGAGTAGTGGGTGTTACATTAACTAATGAACATGCATTACTGAATATATAATATATACACTGCATTGAGGACTGTGAATGTTCTTTTAGAATTTTGGGGTTTTATGTTGTGTTGAGTCAAACATCAGAGCTGCAAAAATCAAAAATAGAAACAGCTCCCCCCATTCATTTGAATGATGGGGCTGTTTCTACTGTTTACCTCACGATCATCATTACAAAATTTTTTATTTTCAACTTGATTACATCGGGATAGCGTCACATCGTATAATTTTTTCTCGTAACTCAAATCTTATGAAAATGTAAAACTTTAAAAATCACAATACAAAGAGTAGTAAGTGCCATGTTTGTAGGAGGTGTCTTGTCCAGGATCATATTTCATATTTTACCAAAACAACACACACCCCACAATTACAGCACCTTGAACTTTTTCATGCCGTACACCAGAGGTGGAAAAAGTACCTAGAAATTTGAGTAATTGAAGCAATTCGACACTCGACAGTGTGGTAATACTGTTATTTAAATGTACACAAGAGAAAAAAAACAGAATACTATTGTGCTGTTTAATGACTATAACTTCACTTCTAAAAGGGGTAAATTAATAATCTTTTTTCTCAAAGCAATGATAAACCTGTGAGTTGGATGTAGAAAAGTCAGAATCAATATAGAACTTTTTTATTTTAAAGTAAATTCGGATTGAACATAGTAAGAAAATGTAAATTATTGTTTCCGTCCAAAATAAAACCATTACTTATAGTGAAAACCACCCTTGAATGATGGGATAGCAGACTAAAAGCTTTAGGAATCCAAACTATAACATATAATAAGTACCCTGTATCAAGATTGATGCAAAACAAGCTAAATTTGACCTTTTTTAGAGAGGTTTAGAAAAAAAACCCACCTCTGGGGTCATTTGGGTGGATTTGCCATATCTCTGGAACCCATTGGTCGATTTTGGTGATTGACACCTCTTTTGAACCGTTAGAGCCAATAAATTCGAGGGGAAGTTCCTAAATCCACCTACACGTTACCATTGAGGAGTGAGATTGATGCGCACGCAGTTTGCCCAAACCGAAAGCTACGTTACGCTCTGAAAACTAAAAACTAGGCTCATTGCCATAAATATTACGATGGATTATCAGTAATCATTTCAAAGTGACACAGAGACATTGGATTAACCTTCAGCAGCGTTTATATGCGTTTTAATGCCATTGAACACAACTTTTGATCAGAAAACAGCAAAGGTAAGACATATTTGTTGTTTTGGCCCAGTAAAGTGAAGTTGTGTGTTGTCTTTGCCAGCCTTCCCTGCCGCGAGTTTTGGTCGCTCAGTGATGATACATATACCATTGGAATCTCAGCTTTCAGGTGATATCTTGTTTAAAAAGTATAAAATATTGCTAACGTGAGTTATGTGCTAAGTGCGTTAGCACTCTTTCTCTTAGTGCTAATTCAGAGGCTCGGAGTTAGGCTTGTGTTTTTTGTTTCGGTAAAAATGGTTCATATCGTCAGTTAGCCGAATTTCTTCCCGTTAAGTGGGTATGACACATTAATAGGTTGTTAAATGTTAAGAAGCCCTGAGACACAGTTTTGTGAATATTGTTGTGTTTAACAGGTTAAGGTTATTGTATTTGTATGAGCTACAGTAAACAACCTAGCTACCATCTTCTGGCAATTACTTGAAAATAAAATAGCATACACAATCAGAAAAAAGCATGTTAACAGTTGGAATTTATTTACATAATTTAACATCTAGCTTTTTGTCCACAGGTGTAAAATATTGTGTAAAAAATATATAGAGTACAGTCTGGAAATGTATACAATTTGAAAATATGTAAGAACCCTGTGTCTTGTCAAACTTCTTTCAGAGGGGGCATTCAGCAGTGGGGGGACTTGGGCCATACGATCCCTCTCTGTGCCCCTGTTAAATTAAATACATGCGTTGTTGTCTCGCGATCATTTGTCACTTTTAATGGATCGTATTTATATTTTTAACACTTGTCGGAAACACAAATTAAAACGTCAAAGCCCCGAATGTTTTTTCTGTAGCCCCGGACAATTCTCCCTCAATAATATAATACATTAACCGTGCTTTACCTGAACCTCATCATGACACTAGAGAGGACGGCAGGATTGTAATTTCCCGTGTTCAGTGAATGCAACAGAGGCAAGACACCAGACCAATCAGAGAGTTGCATGGAAATAAACGTTGCTTGTGTCATTCAAGCTCGGCTCTGTGTGTGTGTGGCAATAGCGCATTTAGTGTGATTGAGCGAGAGAGCGCACGGGACGTGTTGTTAGCATCTGGTTAGCTAGCTGCACTAACGGACATAAGGAGCTGTTTCCACAACAAGCTAGAGGAGATTCCTCTCCTGTCAGACTGAGAGACTCAGGTGAGCTAAAGGACTCTCTGAGTGTTTAGATAGTTAACTGTATCTAAGTTATCTCAGTGGGTCTCAAACGGTTTGGCCACGAATTATTCAAAATATTTTCCGAGGCACACCTTCATATGATCATTATAGTTATAAAAAAAACAGTTATGAAATACTCAGTGGCGGCGCTGGGGTAGGCTACAGCCATACCAAAAAATGGCATTGCCCCACCTTAGCCCCACCATGAAAAATGATGTTAAAGTAAGCAAATAAAGTCATATCGTATCGTAAATTAAATAAAATAATAAGCAAAATGCTAAATGTTGAGAACACGGCTTGCGAAAATATACGGGTCGTGTCCACAACACATAAACTGATCCTGCTGTAACAACAAGTGCACGTTACTGATGCAATATGGTTGAGACCATTCGGGGTTATGCTAAAGAGGGGTGCAAGGAATAGTCTAAGTAGTGGGGGAGTTTTATACACTAAAGGTGTGGAAATTCTCTGGCGTTATAATATCAGCGCGGCCGCGGTCAGATCAAAATGCCTCCGAATGCAATTTGAATAGACCTACAGCCAATCAGAGCAACGCAACGTTGGGTCTGCGTCATGCATTACTGATTGAGATCAATCTGAACCGCCATTCAGTATCCCCATTGGATCTTCAACGTGTATTATCATACGTCACGTTCACAGTGATCCCTTTTTATTTACTACAAGACACATGTGCCGTTTTATTTCATACAGTTCCATTTTGATTGAGACAGGGTAATAATCTAAACCTGACGCGTGGCGTTTCACTGTCAAGGGGGTCGATATAGCGTGTATGTAATTACATTGCAAATACTGACTTGAGCCCCACCACTGTATGGGTTAGCCCTACCATAGATTACCCAACAACAATACTCTGGCGCCGCCACTGGAAATACTATATGCCAGTAAAACAAGAATACCGTTTAAAAGGGGAGTGATTTGTAAAATATCCATAAAGAAAAAGAAAATTTGTTTACAGTTCTGTTTCAGGGTGTTGAGAGATCGATGTATCCATAGATCTCTTAATTTTGCTCTCAAAGTGCACCAGATTGATGCATTTAACTTCAATATTTAAAAAATAGCACTTTACCCCTGCTTACACCTATATGCCATGAGCTGATTATCGAGCCTCCTACAGTCGCAGGTGTACTGTGTATGTGCGTGTGGGGAGTGTTGCAGTAGAACACTCCACTGTAGCGCCCGGTACCTTAATGGAAAACCCTACATGTTTGAGCAACCTCTATGAAACGTCAAGCTACCCCACAGCACCCCCAAAAGAAAATCTCTGGCGCCGACACTGTGGGCTAAGCTCCTAATGTTTCCAGGTCCAGGAAACGCCCCTGGTCAGGCTGAATCTGGAGTCACTCTTCTCCCGGGTTCTCGGTTGAAGCATGTGTTCACCATGCAGCAGCCTTCTAGTGTTAGCCTCTATGGGAGGAAACAGGGGGGCGGGCCTCTGTAAAGCTTCTCGTTAGCGGGTCTGAAGCAGCGGTGCAGCTCAAACACGGTCAGCAGCGGCAGCGCTGTGTGTAGGATCATTACAACCACAAACAAAACGCAATGTTTTCTCTCTGAACACCTTGGAAGTTGGTAAGAAAGCTTGGTAAACGCTGGAGACTTTTAACATAACGAGGCATGGCGTTTACTTTCTCTTTGTGGGGAGCAGGGGCGTCGGTGTTGTGTCTTAGGGAGTCACGCATGCTGGATTTACTGTTTGTTATTGACCGTCTTTGTGTCAGTAGGTCACTTCAAATGTTCTGCTGATAATAGACCAGAGCAGTCATTTAAAGCAGCAGGCAGGTGGATATGACCGCATACTGTTTGCATGTAGCTATAATGTGATGATTGTGTGTCTGCTTGGACTTTAAATAATATGACCTCATGATCATACAGAGCCAAGTATCTGTTAAAGAGCTCTTATCTGTGATTATAGTAAGAGAAACTATTCTAAGCTTGAAAGAAATAACACATTGTAACATCTAATTGATTGAAGTTGCAGCTACTTATATTATTTAAGTTTGAAGATATTAAATGATTAAAATTATGTAATTCAACCCTTTTTAAATAAAATAAGTCTGGATTTACCCTCCTTTTCTGTGCTTGTGTAAGTGTCCTTACTGTATTTTAATTTTCAATTAATCTGCTGGGTATTTGAATCACCTATAAAATGTCACAAAATACTGAAAAATAATTTCTTCTAAGTTCTTCTTAATGAAACCCATAGTGATATCTTTTAAATATGTTGTTTTTATTAAAGCAAAAAATAATCACTTATGAGAAGCTGAAATCAGAATATGTTATATATTTGTAATTAAAGTTTCAATCTGACAATTAATCTAGGGCTGCTGATTGTTCTCTCGACAAAATGCCATTCAAATGTAATAAAACTGAAAAATACCCAGTTTAATTATCCAGAGCCTAGCGTCACATTTTCTAAATGCATCCCTGTAATTGGGACCAGCATTTGAAAACACAAAATTATTTACATACAACAATATGACAAGGAAATGCATCAAATATTCATCTGTGAAGGAAACTGGGGGATGTTTGTATGTTTGCTGGACCAAAATGCTTAATCAACCCTTCTTTTAGCTCTAATTTCATTCAAATTGAACCCACCAGTGACCAGCACTCATACATTAACTGGACGGTGTTGAATTTGTTTCTTTATCAGCAGGCGGAGGCTCAACCAAGAGGCCGAGTGCTGCTCCACCTGGGACCCCACCTCCAGCCATGACCTCAGGAAATGAGAGCGAAGTGCCCACCGTGACCGGCAGCACGCCGCAGAATGGCGAGAACAAACCGCCACAGGCCATCGTCAAGCCGCAGGTCCTCACACATGTCATCGAAGGCTTTGTCATCCAGGAGGGGGCCGAGCCGTTCCCCGTGTGTGTAAGTGGCCCGATCGCAGAGTTACTTGCAGCGAGACACGATAACAACACACTCTCTGGTGTACTCGCCTGCAGGGAGCTTTCAGCAGGCAAACACAAAACCCTCTGTTACTACTACTACTGACAGCTCACAGCTTCTGTGGGAGTCAGTCATTAATTTGAGTGAGACTGAAGGAGTACAGACTGATGAATGTGTGTGTGTGCAATGAGCTGCAGCTTCTCAATTATCTCGAGGCATATAAAAACCCTGCTTTAATTTGTGTCATCTCCCTTAACATTCAGGTGATTATATTGTTTATCTGTATACGGGTAAAGTGTGTATCCCCCTTTTTTATAATAATAAGCCAAATGTGAGAATTAACACCCTTTTGTTCAGGTGCAACAACAACACATACTGTAGGCTTGTTGTTATTTTTAGACTTGGGGCTTACTGCCTCCTACTGGACATTTAGTATAAATGCTTGGTATATTTAAATGCATACAGGTCTAAACAAGCACAAAGAAGTCATACTGTTAGACAGCCTGAAATAATGCAGTCTCTACATTGCAAAAACATTGATATGGTTATTTTAAATTGGGCTTATTGCTAATCATTATATAATATAAATGATTGTTAGAAGGTTTTTTTTCTATTTATTCATTAGGTGTTAATTCTATGAAATGTCATAGCTTGAGATATCCAATTATATTAAACGGAGAGAAGCAGCACATGTTCACATTCAAGAAGTTGTAACCATTAATTATTAAACCCTTCATGCTTGATTTAATGATTTAATGACTCGGTAATCACTTGTGCAAATCATTTCCCTGCTGATGACTCATTGTTTCGGAACAATTGGACGCACATTTCCTACTTAGCTAACAATGTCTCCAGCAGCAGTTTGATTATCAAAGTGAGCCCAAAAGTTATTAAGCTAGCTATTGTTCAGAAGTGTCTGTGTTTTCCCCATTTCCTCTGATCTAGACAATGATGTAACAAAGACTAACATTACCTGGTTGTTAAATTAATTAAGTGGTAGTCAAATGCTGCGATCATCATCTAAAGTAGTCTTTTCATTGATCTAATATTGCTGTTTTCAGAATTATGGCTTTTCAAATCAAGCCGTCCAGCTATATTGTTGCAGTAGTAACAGCTTTTTTTCCTATTCCTGGAGTATGATATCAGATTTGTAAATATCCCCTTTCTGTCACCAGGTGGAGCGTCTGCCCATTCTCATCGACAGCCCGAAGAAGATGGATCATCTGCTCTCCTCTGACCCCGACAAGACCCCCGTCAGCAACGCAGCAAACAGCGACTCAGAGACCGAGGACATGAACACATCAGGTAATACATATTATTGTATGAAAGAGTACAACAATTTATGTTTATCAGTTTGTGTAGCACAGTGCTCTCATTAAACTCAGGGATGCATTAATGAGACTTTAAAAGAAAGTGGGGAAAAGTATCTGCTGTTTATGAAATTGTGACATTACAATGGGTTAACTTCACAGCATTAAAATCTTCAGAACAGATACAGAAAAGACAAAGGATATAATTACCTACTTCTGCATCTCTGCCCCAAGCCACTTAACCTGTGCATGCCTTTATTCGCCAGTCCCAAACCAACCTGTTGAATAATGTAGCTCTCACTGGTGTTGTTCACTCTAAATGCATAAAGTCTGTGATAATTGAATGTAACCTAAGTCCTTTTTTCCTGGAACATTCTCATTTGTCAGGCAACAAAACTGCAAAATTCATGCGAGTCGATGACATAGTGCTGTTAACTGATTTACCTTCAGACTCCAGCCCTGTGTAATAAAACACACAGCCCTCTCATTTATTGAATGGAGCCAGTCCGCTGACACAGTTTGGTGCAAATGCAGTATTTTTGGATAAAAAAAGTTATACTGGCTCAACTTTTGTTGCAAAATCATGTTTTCTGGCAAGGTGCTGCGTGGCCAATCACGTTCATGCAGGTACTCATTCCTGGAAATAACTTGGTAGCATGAGCATATTTCTAATGGTTGCCAGAGTTGTGCAATTCTGTACAGGGTTTTAATACTGATAAGACTTGAAACACATGTATCTGTCACTTAAACCAGACTTCCTAGACCATATCTGACACACGTTGTCTAATTTCACAAGAGAAACTAATATTGAGTGTCCATATTGTTTCCCTTCCTTCAGAAAAAGAACAAGAACCCAAGCTGACATGTGAATACTGCGGCTGGGTCGACTTTGCCTACACATTTAAAGGTTCTAAAAGATTCTGCTCCGTGGTTTGTGCAAAGAGGTAAGTCACTTTTTGATTCTTTATCATTTTTCATTTTGTGAAAAAGTAAACACGTTAATAATGGGCTTTTGCTGACAGGTACAACGTGGGCTGCACGAAACGGATAGGCCTTTTCCGTCCAGAGAGGAGTAAACCGACCAATCGCTGGCGTAGAAGATCTCAGGGCCGCAGCAGTATAGAGGCGAAGAAGCAGGTACACACACACACACACACACACACACACACACACACACTCTCCCACTGCTGTAAAAACCCTCCTCAACACTTTACTTCTCAGTAGTTACTGCTCTCGCTGCACTCTTCACGCCTGAGGCTTCTTAATGAACTTGTAGCATCATTTGTGTCAGTGCCCGATTATCTTCCTCTGTCATTAAAGGGTCATTACCTACTTTATGATCGTTGTCAATGTTTATTGGGGAACGGTAGGTGCGAAGAGCATCAGAATGGATGTTCTGCCTACTACGCAAATGATATAGTCATCAAAAGCCACTTGATTTGTTGTCTTGTTTTTTTTTGCCACTCATCTGAGACTTTGACTTTGTACGTAGATATCCCAGGACCTTGAAATACTGAAACTTTTAATGACACAGCAAAGCTACTTTTTACAATACAGACAAGTAGTTTATATGACAGTGAATAATCTATATTTTCTGGCTGGAGATCCCTCTTTCTAAGGTTGTATAGCCAAAATGTTCTCAGTTATGTAACGCCTCAAGGGTTCAGTATTGAACCTCCAGTGGGGGCTGCTTTTGTTTCACATTTTGTTCAGGAAGAAGATTTTATAATTTAAAGGGTTTAGCAACTTTTGAGGCATTGGCATCCATCCAACAACCCTAAAATCCTTGCAGGTCTATTAAACTCACTTAAATACAGTATCAATCTTACTTATAATAGCTTTAATCTTTGCTGAGTCTATCACAATGTCTTAAAAGCGTTTTACTGTTCCGCCATTTATTTCCCATATGCCGAGTGTTTTACGTCATGCTCCAACTTTGTCACTTTCAGAAGCTGTCCCCCTCCCCGCAGCAGACTCAGGGTGGCTCTGTCTCCTCCCCCCACCCCTCGCAGCCCAGTCAGGAGGAGTCCAGCCCATGTTCGGACATGTCCAGCTACGAGGAACCGGCCTCCCCGCTCTCTGCAGCCAGCTCGGGCCCCTGCTCCCTGCCCCGGCCCCCGCTCAGGTCCCCGTACACCGGCACCCGAGCAGGGCCTCGGAACAGGAGGTCTGTTCTGTCAGAGACTTGCCTTCGCTCTGCTTCATACCCAACGACCCTACCAAGTGGAACGTGGAACAAGTTTACGACTTCATCCGATCACTGCCAGGTGAGAGGAGTAACCACAGTGTTAGTTCATCGACACTTCTTAAGTGTTACATACTAGAGCTGCGACAATATGAACTAGCAGAGGTGGGACCAAGTCATTGTTTTGCAAGTCACAAGTAAGTCTCAAGTCTTTGCACTCAAGTCACAAGTAAGTCTCAAGTCTTTGCGCTCAAGTCCGAGTCAAGTCTCAAGTCAGGATTGGCAAGTTCAAGTCAAGTCCAAGTCCTAAACTTTGAAAACCGAGTCTTAAAGAAGTGCTTTTCACCAAATGTAATGACATCCATCAACAGAATAATACTTAATAATCAAACATATTAGTCACATTAATAATTTAATAATCAATTTTCTCTCTGCTGGTAAAGTAACGTGTTTTTTTTCTATTTTAAGAGGGATCAGTTAGGTAAGGCTACCGTGACGGTTTGATTCAGAAGGAGTTTAATGTATAAGATCCCTGATGTTGAGGTAACCAGAATGTTTATTTCCACTGTGTACAACATGTTATAAGGGACCCACAATCTATCTTTATGCAAGGGATAATGTGCAGCGAGGCGGTCTTTATGGGGAAAAGAACACCTGAATCTAGATCCCTCTGCAGGTGGTACTTTAACTATATTTTGATGCTAATACTTTTCTACTTTTACTTCAGTAACATTTTGAATGCAGGACTTTTTATTGTAACAGAGTATTCCTACCAGAGGTGGGGGACTCGAGTCACATGACTTGACTCGAGTCAGACTCGAGTCGCATATTTTTGGACTTAAGACTTGCTTGACTAACATTGATAAAAGACTTGACTTTGACTTGGTATTCATGACTTGAGACTTGACTTGACTTGAGACATATGACTCGAAAGAACTTTACTTTTTAAAATTAAATATTTGCATTTGTTTGTTGTATTATACGGCAATGAAAAAAAAAAAAGATACTGTATCTCGTTCGCACGAGAAAGTTACTGGAGCGCCAAGTAGGAAGTGGAGCACACAGGAGACAACCGTTTCATTGCAGACTGTAATGTTTATGTTGGGAAATGGCAGTACATACATTATTTTAGATATATTTCGAACTCGGACTCTCATTCACTTCATGAAATCGCTACAGCACCAGGAGGCAGCGGGACGTGTAACTCCGCCTCTGAGAACTGCAGCACCAGCGCGCAAAGAGCTGTGCCTTTTACGCAACGCCTTCACTGTGTTTACTTTCATTAGAACAGCTGAAGAGCGACCGCAGGCTGCTTCGTTTTAACCACACACACCTCTACACACATCAACTGCCCGATTAATCCCCCTAATACTTGTTTTATGAAGGAGATGTCCGGTCACCAGGGCACATGGTGTGTGTGTGTGTGTGTGTGTGTGTGTGTGTGTGTGTGTGTGTGTGTGTGTGTGTGTGTGTGTGTGTGTGTGTGTGTGTGTGTGTGTGTGTGTGTGTGTGTGTGTGTGTGTGTGTGTGTGTGTGTGTGTGTGTGTGTGTGTGTGTGTGTGTGTGTGTGTGTGTGTGTGTGTGTGTGTGTGTGTGTGTGTGTGTGTGTGTGTGTGTGTGTCCGACAACAGCATTTGTTTTCAAATTACCATGAACAGTAATTTACACACATCTGGCCAACTCCATATGTATATGTGGGTGTTCCCAAATGGAAGAAATGTGTTTAATCTTAATGTCGCACTGTCTGCACACAAACACACACACACATATCATGCGCCCTGGTACATACACTATTCCGTTGTATTGGCTTTGATGCAATATTTCTTTGTGCACAGAAACAGTTAGGAAAACAATGAGACAGTGTCATATGGGAGCACCTAGACCATGGAGAAATGCTGTGACCCTGCTGAAGGGGAGCCAGGGCAGGAGGCTTAACATGTTGATGTAAAATATTTGTGTTGTACTCCTGTTATCACTTCAAGTCAAGTCCCGAGTCATTGGTGTTCAAGTCCAAGTCGAGTTGCAAGTGTTTTGTGATTTTGTCAAGTCGAGTCCAAAGTCCTCAAATTGGTGACTCGAGTCTGACTCGAGTCCAAGTCATGTGACTCGAGTCCACACCTCTGACATCTAGTCTCACAATTATCTGAGAAAAATTACTTGGATTCACAATATTATCCTGATAATCCTCAAATTATGCCTGATCCGAAAACATACTGAAAAGTTTTATTAAGAAATACATATTTCTTTGCATCACATATAGGACATGCATCTCTTTTAGTGAACATTATTTTCAGAGAAATACCAAACAATAATATTAAATAAGATAATAATAAGGTCCCCTGGCAAAAGATCATTTAAAAAATAAGTGAGTCTGTTCTTTCTTACATTATAATTTTTACTTCCCTAATGATAGCGAGCTATAAAACGTTTTCCAAGTCACTCGTGTGAAGATATTATCCCAATAATGAAAATGAACCTCAATAAATTCACAACAAAGTATCTTCCATACTCAACACAACATGACAATACTATATCGTCTCATCCCCGATACTTAGACATGCTTTTATTTTTGAAGTTTTAGTGTCACTAACATGTACTCTTCCCTCCGCTGTTCACGCAGGCTGTCAGGAGATCGCAGACGAGTTTCGATCTCAAGAGATTGACGGACAGGCCATGCTCCTGTTGAAGGAGGACCACCTCATGAGCGCCATGAACATTAAACTGGGACCTGCACTCAAGATCTTCGCACGCATCAACATGCTCAAAGACTCTTAGCACGTGCATTGATCTTGATGAATCTTTTTTTGTGTGTGTTTGTGTGAGAGAAGAACGTAAAACAGGTAAATGATGTCCTCATAGCACTGACAACACGGACTGACTGCTGCACTATGACCTCATCACTACTGAAGCCCCTCAAGCACTAAAAGCCTGCGTTTACATGCATTCAGTCACAGGGAATACAATCTGGAGCCACAGTGAGATCTGTGCTTTATGACAAATGTTGATTCTCACATTGAATGAGTGTATCTGGATATCTGATCTTGATAAGGAACAAAGCATGCAAAGGTGTAGGCGTACAAGCATGCAGAACATATCGCATTCAGGCTGCCATATGATCCACCAGAGCTGGGCGGTATACTGCGAAGCGAGTTCAACAGAGCCATATCGTGTCATTTCATGACTATTATATTAGATTTACCACTCGATGAAATCTGTGCCTCTTGTGTGCCACAACTGCAGCTCTTAAACTTTGAAGCAAAAAGCATGAGAATAAATTCTGCTCACTCATTGACTATAAAGGCCTGCTATTTACAGGAACTAGTTAGAGAACAGTGGTTTTGGCTTATTTTAATCTGAACATAACCTTGAAAGGAGCAGGTTATGTCTGCAGCATAACTTACCATGGCAATCTAGCCAGGTTAAAAGAGAGCCACCTTCGTAGTACAGTAAACTCTGGCTTTAGGCTCAACATACCTCGCTAACCCTCTAATGGCGCGTTTCCACTACAGCGCGGAGCCCGGCCTCGCTCGGCCTCGCTCGGCCTCGTTAGGCCTTGTTAGGACCAGCTCACTTGATGGCGCGTTTCCATTACAGTTTAGGAACTGGGGCAGTAACTATAGTAACGCAGTGTAGGCGGAGCGATCGGCTTTTTGGTGGGCAGAGTCACGCTGCTTAAAACTGCCGTGACGACTTATTTGTTAGAAGTGAGCTTTAGAACAGATAGGGACACAACGCTTTCAAGCAAATAACAGAGCGTTAGAAAAAACGTACCATGCAGAGACTCCAGTAACGCCGTTGCAGAGTCCAGGCCTCCATCCCTCCCAACGCTAGCCGGTCTATGGCCGTAAATGGTGTCCATTAGCTCAAACCACTTCCAGTTTTTCCTACTGGCACCACTCGTGTTGTTATTATCTTTGACAAAGCGATATTCACTCTTCATCTTTTTGAGTCTTTCCCTACACTGCACGACATCCTCGAGTAGCCGCTTGTGGACATCTGTGTAGAGACCTCCTGAAATACTTTAATATTGCGAGTTGTCCCGTCGAGCTCCCGCTGGATCTTATCATCTGCAATGTAATGTAGGAACGTCGTCACTTCCTCGACCAACCACGGCGTGCTTTTCTTTGCCATTTTAGCTCCTCTGTTGACAAAAATGCTGTTTATAAAAATGCTGCAAGCTTCGCTATATATATATGCGACGCTAGGGATTATCTCGCGCGCCGATTGTGACGATTCTCTCTGACCAATCAGCAGTCGAGAGTGTTGACGTCACAACTCAGCCTGGTTGTTCCTGGCCCTAGAACCACGATTTTATGAGGCCAGAAAAACTGTGAATTAGGACCCGCCGGCCGGTACTAGGCCAAGTGGAAACGCAACCAAAGTCGGGCCGCTGACGTCACAGCCCTCTTAAACCGGGCTCCGCGCTGTAGTGGAAACGCGCCATAACTTGGCTTCGTAGTATACCCCTCTGATCTGGGTGTGGCCCTGCTTACATGGTGTTCAGATCTCAGCCAGGTGAAATGCTTAATGTTTGAGCAAAAAATGCAATTAGCGTGTAGGACAACATGCGTGAAAGGACACTGCAGATTCGAGTTGCAGTTTAGACCTCCAACCCCTAGTGCGCCCCAGTTAAAGTGCATTATTGAATGCAAAACAACACGCAGCAAGTTGATAAAATCACCCAACCAAGCTGCCAATCAGAAAGTTACAAAGACCTAAGACATGCCATTTTGTCTTACTGTGACAACATGTTTGTGATTAATACAGGGTGTGGATTTAGAGGTAGTCTATTAAATGTCATCATCCAGATAACACCTCTAGATACAGACTCTTTAGATTATAGCAGGTGTAAACATTCATGGATTTGGCCAGAGAAAGAAAAAGTTGAATGCAAGAGAACTCTTTTGAGAAGAACGAGCCTGCCAAAGTGCACTACCTGCTCAGTGGGGTCTGTTGGGGTCATACTGCAGCACAGTTGTTGCTGAATTAGGGCATTAATACAAACATGAGTGAATTCTGAATTAATTAATATTATATTATTAGAGATGTTTTTGTACAGTTTGGTTAGTGTATGAATGAAAGAGAACCATTTCTCTTTGTATGTGTGGCAGGGAACAGAAGATTGCATTCATTAAAATGTTCTCATTTTTATTCAGCAGATGCTCCTTTTCCTTTTTTCACAATAAGAACCTCACTGCTCTGGAATACAAAGCTTGAATGCAGAGAAACCGTTTACGCAGTGTCTTTTGTGACATCGATTTCCCTTTCATGAGAAACTGGCCAGTTTTTCCCCTGTAGTTTTAAACTGCTTACAAATTATTTGTCACCGCTTTTCAAGATGATTTACTAAAATAAGACACATTGATTTCTTGTCTCAGTTTCATAGGAGGACACTAAGTTATCTGAGGAACAATTGTGGTGTGCTGCTCTCTTCACAAAGCCCAACTTTTGGCACTTATTTTCCTTTTTGTCTGCTTTAATGTTTGAGACACTCCACCTGAAGTGAGGGCAGTGATTGTGCAGAAAAGCAAACGCATGTATTTGTACATAGAAGCTTGAACTAAGTGTAAAACTGTCATTTTTTAAGTTATCCTTGTTATTTTAAAACAAATGTAATTATGTTCAATATTTTTGAAATATGCAAATGTATAAATATCATGGCCTGGGAGTTGTTTTTTTCCCAATATGTTCAAATCTATTTGTGTTTTGTGGGTGTGAAGGAAGGTCAACTTTTATAGGTGTCAAATGCTTGTATTTATCAAAACAGTTTGTTACGCAACATTTTGCAATTATAAATAATTTGCAATACACATCGGTCTCGGGACTTTTTTGTTGTCTTTGTAAACATTTTTATTGTAAATCTCTGCCTCAGCGCATTCTCAAATGCTTTACAAGTGCCTAATTTGTCAAAAGACAATAATCTGAAACGCAGATAATCATTTTGTAGTTATATTAAAAAGAGAAAAACTGTTTGAGAAATTAATAATTGCTGCTTTAAAACTTAATTTATGGTCATGTGATTTATGAGATGTTCTTACCTTATTTGGAGCCTATTATTTGTGGTAAATATTGACAAAGAAACAAGTACAAAAACTGTCACTAAGAAACATAAAACGGGATATGTTTTACAAGTATTTTAAAATAATTTTTAAGAGGCAAGGTTTAGATAAAGGAAGTGAAATAAAAATATATGCACACCATACATACATAGAACCTAGAAAAGTGTAAACATTGAACACACTTTAGTTGCAGATGTAATACATATCTCAGTGCAGTTCTCGAAGTAGCCTACCTGGTTAAAGAAAACGGGACATTTCCAGCTGTTCACCATAGTCTGTAAATAAGAGCTGTCACAAACATTATTCTCTTACTAGACAATGTTCTATTTATACAAACACACCGACCGTTTTCTACTTTTTTATTTCTATAAAAAACGAGCAACAGGTAAGTGAATTGGTGAGGTGACACGCTGCTCCAGAAACATGCGGTGGCCCACAGGCCCAGTTGTTTTGATTTGAGAATGGAGCAAACCAAATTAAGCCGTTTTTTGTCTTTATTTTACACAAAAAAATGAATAAAGGCTGGTAATTTAAAGCATTAATAGCTATATTTAATATTATGGTACAATCGCACATAGAGATTTAGATCCCGTGTAAAAGGTAAAACGTTATCAAAGGCTTGTACTTTTAAACCCCTCCTTTATCCGGAGGAGAATGGTTTAGCCCAGATTCAAATGTGACCGTTAGTGTAATGACTGCACGCACGAGACTTTTACACTTTATTGAGATAAACAGTTCACTACAGTTTATGACGTTTCAGTCAGTACATTTATATCTTTCTTATTTTTAAGTTTTAATTAATTAACGAGAATACCAACAACAGTTACGTTATGATCTAAAGACTCTGTAAATGTAATCCATTATCAAAACGTTACTTCAGTAAAGTTTACAGGTTTCAATGTGCAGCCAAAATAATCATAGTGAAGTTCTTCATAAAAGTATTGAAATAGGAGGGTATGCCATAAAAAGAATGTCGCAGAGGTAAAACATGCAAGCCATTGAAACCCCATAGAAAACAATCTAAACTAAATTCCTATAGGGGAGAGTGGGGTAAGATCAGGGTAAGATGAGCGAGCCACCCCCTATATCTAGGAAAATGTGCACATTTGTTGTCATGTAACCATAAATCAGGAAGCACCCATAATTTCTATTTAGCTGTGTGTGAGAGAAGCACATGGTAAAGTGGTAAATGTGTTTTTGTTTTTTTTGCTTGTCAAAGTACATTTGTCAGGTATAATGACTAATGTCAAAGAAAATGTATCCAGGTCTGAAAATATATATCATACATGTTGGTTATTTAGCAAGGTGTAAAACCATGTGAAACATTTAGCCTAAAATTAGCATGAAGGGCTAAGCTAGAGAGTTGTTTTCCAAGTGGCTGTCGGTTAAATTGAGCCACATGCAGTGGGGTAAATTGAGCCAGTGCAGTGGTTTAAAAAACTGTCTGGAAAAAGTCACATTATTTCCCACAGTCTAAAACGATATACATATATGACAAAGAAAACTTGAAACTAAACAAAAAACTGAAATGATAATTAAACGATATTACATTGTCTAAGCTACTTATTATTGCAGCTCATACTGTTTGTATTGTAGACATTGTTACCAATTTCATCAAGCTGTGTTTTGTTTATTATTTACTGGATGCACCATGACATCAAGTCAAATTCCTCGTACGTATCAACCTGATTCTGTTAATTTAAATGTCTAGACTTTTGCTGAAGGGCCAAATCAAAGAGAAGATGCAGCGGAGGATTCCCCCGGCGACCTTCCCTGTCCAGAAAAGCTTGACTCCCCCACAGGTATGAAGCTTTATTGTAGCCGTTATTGTTTTCAGGCACGTTCAGGGACCATTAGTAATTGAATGATTACCACAGTGGCAGTTTTAATTATCTGAGGGTGTGTCTGTGTGTCCTGTGTGGTGTCAGGGAGCCCGCCCACCGCCTCATCATCCAGCCTGATGGAGCTGGAAAATTGTGTTTCCAACCTGAATCTCGCGCATGAGCTAGTGCTGAACAGAGACTTCTGCTTCAAACCCAGCCTTCCTACAGACAGGCGAGAAAAGCACTCTTTTGTACAAAATGTATTAAATGTTGAGTCTCTTTTGAGATGTTTTTAAAAAACATACTTCTATCTGTACCCTGGAGGCCAGAGTGACAGATATGTTACAGCGGGTGTTTTGGCACATTCTACTGGAACATTACATTACATGTTACTTGTTAGATGCTTTTATCCAAATCGACTTGCATACTCAATACTGTGGACAATCCCCACAGGAGCAATTTGGGGTGAAGTGTCTTGCCCAGTGACACAACGACATGCTGACTGCAGTGGGGTTTGAACCTGTGCTCCCTGAGCCGAACACCAACACACTAGTCCACTGCGCCACAGAGAGCAGCTGGTCAATGATCCTCCAAACTACAGCCAGACTGTAAGTGTCTACTGAGACCTCTGAACCCACTAAGACTATAGTACAATATACAGTATGGGCTAATACACATAACCACATTGGAAATCTCACAAGCTCATTATAGCTCTGCTAGACCCAAAGGCAGTGGGTGACCTTAGGCCGGTGGTTATCCACAATGAACCCATAACTCAGGTCAGCTCCTATAAGTACCTTGGTGTCCATCTAGATAATACACTCAGCTGGAAGGCGCATGTTCAAGGTCTGTGCTCTAGACTTCAACAGAGGTTGTACTTTCTGCGTCGACTCCGAGTCGACCAGAAGTTCATGTTACTGTTCTATCATGCAGTGTTGGAAAGCATCATGAGGTATGGTATTACTGCCTGGTATGGTAACTTGACAGTGCAGTCAAAGTCTCGCCTGGTACAGACTGCTATGAAAATTATGAGGGTTAAAAAACACCCATCTCTCCAAAACATATACGAGCAGTCCATTATCAGACAGGCAAAACAAATGGTGTCTGATCCCACCCACATACTCCACCCAGAATTCCAGCTCCTACCTTCTGGTAGAAGATTCAGGGTTCCCAAGAGCAGGCTGAACCGCTATAAGCACTCATTCCTACCTATGTCGATTAAGCTTCTTAACATTCACATGAAATGAAATGTAGTCAAATGTAATGAAATGTACTTTTTGAATGTTGGCCATGAGGGTTGTGCAATAGGTCGCCATTGTCAGTATGTGCGTCTGTGTATTGTGTTGGTTCAAACGGTGTATGACTGATGATATGTGTATGTCTCTTAATGTCCACTATGTTTGTATACGTACATGTATGCGGAACTGCAGGACGGAGTCCAGAACAAATTTCCTTGCGGGAACAATAAAGTATATCGTATCGTATATTCACAGGAAAATAAACATAAAATACATGTTCAGTTCATAATAAGTAGATCTAGAGGTGAAACAACTTAAACGATATACAGTATCAAAGAACAGAAGATCTACATTTCATATATAAATATGTAATTATTATCTAGTGATCGATTAAAGCAATACTTTAAAAAAATGTTAACTTCTAGAACAGTCCATATGAAGAGACTGGCTCTTTCTAGTTAAAGTTCCCCTATTATACTCTTTTTCAACAATATATTATTGGTCTCAGATTTATACAAAACATGTCTCTGAAGTGTTTGGCTCCAAATACCAAACATATCATTGTAGCATTCCATAAGCCCCTCTGTTTCAGCCAGAGGTGGCGCTAGACTTTTTCACTGCCCGTCATTTTGACGGGCAGGATCGTAAAATGTCCGTCAAATCCATTATTAACCGTCGGTCTACTCTGTACACAACTCTGACGGGGGAGGGGGAAGAGAGAGAGAGAGAGCACGCTCGTGAACTGTTGAGGGGGGGGGGGGACGCACGCTTGTGAACTGTTAGCGCCGGTGTTATGCCGTGTTATGCATGCCCACTGCACCTCGCGGGAGCGAGCACAGCGTAAAGCAAAAGCTCCCAGACATTTCAATGATTTGTAATATGGCAAAGTTAGGTTTGGAAACGGTATAATTTCCTTTTTGGCTTAGTTATTGGCTAATGGTTATACAAGCCAAAAAAACTTTATGACATCACAAAGTGGCCAAAATCTGATCAGCTCATTTTCAGACAGGTTTTTATATAAATGGACCAAGACAAAAAGTGAGAGAATCTTTTTTCATGAAACTTTTCAAATCGAAAAGAGGGGACATATTTATGTAGAAAAGACATGAAAAAGTGGGTTTTGCATAATAGGTGACCTTTAACAAACGATTATCTTATTAAATCTTATGGGCTTCATCCATAAAAAGCACAGTTGTGTTAAGGGGGTTAAATTATGGATATGAATAATTTCATATAATTCCAAAAGCTTACAAGTGTCCCAACATCTTCAAATTATTCAAACTATTGAATAATTTAGCTTACTTAGTAATTCCACCAGACGCTTGTTGTTGAAGCTGATGCTTGGAGTTGAGAGTTTAAAAGATCCTAGTAAGATGTTTCGCCATTTACCAGCATTTGATGAGAACCCCTAACATTTAGTTATTTAAGAATTGTAATGAAGCTACTGAGATCACATTTTGCAGAGAAAAACTTGTCAGTGTCTTCAGCGTTACTGTACTGGAATGTTCTCCTGTCACCAATCAGCCAACATGTACACCAACTTAAGTATCTGTTTTTTAAACTCAAACAGCTAATAATCACCTGTCAACCTGTTTATCTATCAGTTGAGCTAAACTAGGGATTGTTTTTTGTATTTATCGTACATTTTCTGTATGTAACCTCCACTAAAAGTTGTCTCATATTTTTTCTAGACGCTGCAGTCCGTGCTGCTGCCCCGGCACGTCAGTCTGATGATGTCCCAGCTGGACGAGGTGCTGGACATGGAGCTGATCTGGCAGGAAGTGGATCACGGAGCACTGCGCAGACTGACGGGTTACATCATCAACACCATGGAGACTGTATGTGCTCCTGAACGGCGCCCCGAGGTCAGAGCACTGAGGGACCTCCGGGACCGCGAGAGATCCTGAGGTGAGGGGCGGGTTATCAACGCCTTATCTGACAAAACCTGTTATTTATGAATAAACCCGGTAATTTGACCTATTTTTAAACACCTCCAGGGTTTGTAGCCAACTGTTTTCATTATATCACGGATAAACCTAAAAAAAACATCTAAAAAACTATTTACTTACTTTTTATTTGTTTTTGAATTTGTATTACCCTTTTGTTCTCTTCTTGCAGCTCCTCTCTTAAAGATAGTACTGAATAAATAAAGCTTGCTTGCTTGCATTTGTAATTTTTTGGCAAAGGATCACAAAGAACATTTTATTTAAGAACTCTGTCTGGACTTTATTTCACTTGAATTGCTTTTATGTCATTCTGTTTATGTTTCTTTGCTTTTAGTTTGCATTACTCTCTGTTTTTATGTGTTTAGTTGCTTGTTTTTAGTCCATTTCATTTTCCGTGTAAATGTGTTCCGTTTTTATAGGAAAGCACTTTGTTTTGAAAGTTGCTATATGTATAAATAAAGTTGTTTTTATTGATATTAAAAGTGATTCCCTGCCCTTCCCTCAGGCAGATCTTCCTGGGCCTGATTTCTAGCAGATCCTGGACCAGCGGCCTGGTGAGGAAGAGTGTTTAAATCTCCGTGATAGATGATGAAGGTGACTGTGACTGTGAAACTCATGGTCATTGGATATTTCACATTTTCAATTAAACTGATTTTGACCCCACTCCCCATCATGCCATTTATCCGCTTTCTGATTGAGCGAGCAGCTGACCTCTGGCTAATTTAAGTTTTTTTTTTTAAGTGTAATGGCCCATTTCAGAATCGTATGTTTATTGAGTTACTGGGTTATTATGATTATTCAAAATTGTACTAAAGTACAGCACTTGAGTAAATGTACTAAGTTACTATCCACCACTGCTAAATACATAGTACCTACCCAACAATATGTCTGTATCACTGAAACACCATGTGAGTCCTTTTGTGATTTAGTGCCATTGCAGCAGATCTGAATCATGTGTAAACATGGCCTTCCAATCGTCACGGTGTATTTTACTGTTTCCCTGCAGATGTTCTGGACGACACCGACGCTTGGCTTCAGGCGGCGGCATCCGAAGAGGCTCAGTGTGACTGGGCTGACAGCCGCCCCCCTTACTATCCGTTGCGTTTGGATCCTTTGATATCAAACGTAATGCAAATAAACACAGGAGAAAATAAATGTATGCAACAATGTTACCTTAGAAAAGAAGAGATGTAGTAACAGTAATACTTTACAAATGCTGTTTAAGCTTAATACATTCATTAAAAGCATACACTGTATTTTTGTTTAAAAAATCAGGTGTCCACCTTCTGCTTTAAAAAAATAAATGTATTTAAATTAAAGTAGTTTATATGTATAGCCTAAATATAAACCATAAAGACAATTAATTCAGTATCTACCTTTAATATACTGTATATTGTCTTTAGTTCAAAATGTTGTGTAAAAAATGTAAGTTAATTAATGTATATACCCTTAATAGTTCCACAGAGGGGAGTTGTTTGCAGTGTAGGGAACAGTGCCTTGCTCAGAGACACCTCGGTAGCACTTGGTCTTTTGGGGACTTGAGAACTGGTGACCTTCCAGTTCCCAAGCCACCACCGCCAATCCTGCTAGTAATCCCTATTTTTGAAAAATGTGACAGTGATCTGATTACTTATTTTTTTAATGTCCTTGTAATCAAATACAGTTACCTTGTATATTATATATTCCCCCTCCTCGTGTTGCAGCATGTGACACATTAGAGCGCAGCCTGCTGTTCTGACACAGCCCCTTCAGATAAACTCAAGCACTCCTTCATCAGCATCATGTTTCAAATGTGTTCTTTTCTCCATGTTACTTAACACTATCCATTATTTAAAGGTGGATATTTTCAACCTACAAAAAAGTCTTCCTATAATTGAACTGAATTCTGAGGTGGTCACGTTTGCCTTCGTATTGCTCCCACATGGAGTGAACTAGTGCAGCCTAATGTTTCAAACATGTTCACTATACTATTGCTATTAACTAGCAATTTCATCTATATACTGTATAAAAAGTTTTTTCTATTTTTTTAAACATTTATCACTAATACGATTCACCCCCGAATAAAATATATATATTTTTCCTCTTATCTGTTGTGCTTATGATTTTAAATTATAAATCTACATTGTTTTGATGGTTTGCTGAGTTTAGGAGGTAACGACTGTACAGATATGCGCCTTCTGTTAAATATAATGGAACAAGATATTTAGGACTTTGGGGTGTAAGACTTCGTTTAGCTATTTGAGTGTTTTATCCATTATTTTTCAGTTTTATACAATGGATTTTCAATCTTGTCTTATTTTATAAATTTGTTTTTTCTTTCAATTTTCAATTTACACGTGCCCCCTTCTAAATGCAATAGTACCCCATCTTGGCAACCTTCTTGTAGAATATCCAGTGAAACATTTTCCATGGGATCCGCAATGATGTCATCAAGATGTGTTAGTTTCTTTTTATAGGCTCATATTTAAACTGTGATTAACCCTCTCCCCCCCACACACAGACGGTGCTGATGGACCGCCTCGGCCTCGGCGCTCTGGCCCAGCGGCTGCAGCCGTCGGCCCTGGAGGCGTCGTTGCTGACCCTGACCAGCCCAGGGGTTTGTGGGTAATCTCAGGCAGTCCGTCAGTTTAATCAAAACTGTATTTGATTACAAGGACAGCGCTGAGGGCAGTCACAGCAGGTAAGAGGAGGGTTTGGTTATGCATGTACTGGCTGTCACAGGGAACAGGTATCGTATGAGAAGGAAACCAATGGAGGTGACAGGAGGAAAGTAGCTTGTCAGAACAGATTCAGCTAACCTCATTCTTTCTGTTCAAGAGAAGCCTCGTCATGATTAGTGGATAAATGTGGAACAGCAGCGTGTGATATCAAGGCCTGCTCGCACTCCCAGCCGCAATACAATGTAGCACAGGCTACTTCCCTAACCCTTCACTAAAGCATTATTTGATATCATCTAACTCACAGAGAGACATATTAAAAAGCCTTATTTATTGAGTGGATACATTTATAGGCCTGACATAATTCACGTCTAATGATCCTGCTGCTAATTGCTCTAACGCTGGTTACTGGTGAAGCCGACCTGAAGGGGGCGCCGCTGGGGCCCGGGGGGGGGGGGTGCTGCAGCTGGTGACTGGAGCTGTGAGCGGCCAGGGGGGGGGGGGGGGCTGCCTCAGGGGAGCAGGATCTGCTGAGAGGACACATCTCTGAGCCACCCTGTCCACACTCTCACAGGTCAGGCTGAGCACAACAGCGGGACACATCATGGAAAATTATACAAATTCACATTTAAGTTTTCAAGTACTTAGATAGTTGGATATATTAATTCTAATTTAGGGCGCGGTTTCTTGTATCTATTAGTTTGGGGATGCATCAATATTACACAACAAGAGCAACATGCCTTGCAAGACATTTTTCAGATAACTCTTTCATCCATCGATGGATGCTAACTTTTTTACAAAAAATAAATAAAATGATTTAGTTTGCGCTTAAATATGACAAAAGAAAGCAGCAAGAAGAGCTGAAAGCAGAGTATAATTACTCAAATATTTGGAGAAATATTCACAGAATAGTGCGGGATGTTGATGGTAGTATATTTTAATCCGTAGGAAAGAACATGCGTTATAATGTCCTTTAGTCTGGGTTATCACATGTCCACATGTGTTTTTAGGACTGTGTGCTGCTGCAGAGAGACAACCTTCCTTCCTTCCTGCTCTCTCCCCCTCCCTCGGTCAAACAGGAGAGAGGGTACAAGGCTTCCTCGGGGCGTTGCTGCAGGGCGGTCCCGGCAAAGCGAGTCCTGAGCGGCCTGCCCCCCCCCGGGCTGGGGAGCGCAGAGCTCACAGAGCGGGGGACGGCCTTTGGGCGAATCGTCCACTTCAACAGAAGCGTCTTCAGTCCCTTCTATGCTCCCATCCTCAGGAAACTGCTGTTCCCCCCCGGGAGAGGCCAAGACCAGGGGGGCTCACGCCAGGCTGAGGGCGACCCAGACCCCCCCCCCCCCCCCCCTGGTGAACCTCAGCATGAGGTGCTGTTTGAATGTTTTGTTACCGAGTGTTAATACTGTCAACAAGTGTTCAAAGCAAAGACATATACAGTCTGCAGCAGAAAAACAAAATATATATTATTATATATATCAAAAAAAGGTATAAATCAAAGCATGATCTTAACTATTATTGCATTGATGCATCTCAAACACACATTGAACGCAGAAAACATTAAGAAAACAGTTGAATGAAACATGAGTAACAGTTTTTAACCTGGACAAGTAGTTTCAGTGCGTTACTGAAAAGAGTCATAACACGAGAGTGCTTCAGAAATGTTTTGGAAAAGGTCAACTAACTGAAAACCATATCTGTTGGTTTACTTCATCCCTCAGGAAAGGCATCAAGTACCAAAGATGATGCTTAGAGTTTGTAAATAATACTTTTAATATGTAGCTGGGTTCTCTTCTTATCTTAATGAAGACAGATTTTTATGACGGTGAGTACTTTTTCCTGAATTCATGTTTTTTGCACCTTTAGTTACTAACCAAAAACTATACTCTAACTAAACTATACTCAGTGTTTTCCCCTTCAGTAGGTGCTATAGGTGGAAGGTGGTGTACTAAACAGGCTCCTATTTGTACAAATATTTTCCATTCTCCGGCAGCCACGATTCAATCCACCAAACAAATGAAAAATATAATTAATAAATGATTTAAGGAATCACCGTTTTTCCCTCAATTCATGTTTTAAACAATATCCTGGGAAAACAATGACTGGATACACTTAAAACGACAAAGCTAACACAAAAGAAGACAAACTCAGAGCTTAAACAGCGCTACATGGCACTCTCTTGAAAACCTGGTCATTTTATGTTGAGCAGTTTTAGATGATGAAAATCAGTGTTTCTTCAACAATGCATCGTAAAAATGTGGCTTTAAATAGTTTGAAAAGACAATATATGACTTTTAGCGGAGAAACACTACGTTATATACGCTGAACAAGCACATGTTGTGAGTACAGGAGACCCAATGAAATGGACTGTTACGTTGAATAAAACAAGGGATTTCTCAAGGTTTGGAAAAATAATTGGTGACATTTAAGATTGTGTTAGTTGACAACTCAACAACATATTCAACACATGTATAGTCATTTATAGTAGAAAGTTACTGTAGGTTTAAATGGGTAAGAGATTTGAGGATTCTGAAAATGTCATCAACACAGCAGAATATTTTTTTTAAAACACCATGCCACAAATCAAATGCTTAGCTCTGTGACTTGACAATAATATTAATGTTTTTTCGTCAAACTTAATGTTATTGATTTCAACTAACTTAATACAGTTGTGGGAAATCTGTTGACACAACATCTTTAATTAAAGTCAACGTTTCAGTTTCTCAATGTGTAATCCAAACCATACGCACACATCAAGACTAATTGTTTGTTGACATTATACATTAAATGTTCTACTTCAGGGGAAACACTGAAAGTATAATTGTTAAATATTACCCAACATGTTTGTACATTTGTCACTTTACCTTTCAAACAGACGGTGTTATGTTTCCTTCTGTGATTGACTTTTTGAGCCATAATGCAAAACCAAAGCTGACAACAGACTTGATAGGGATTGTTTTGTCATTGTATTATTTAATTTTTCATTAATATAATATTGCTTTGAAATTTGAAACAGTATCACATTTTCATTGACAAACCATACTCTGTCCACAAACATGGGCAAAGCATTGTATGCTGGTACAGTTTTTTTTCTTTTTCTTTTTCTCTACACGTCGTTACATTTCTGTTTTATCCTTAATAACTCCCACAGTTTCTATCTCCAATAGACCTGAATCAATAGAAATGCTCATTAATGGTCTATATCATTAATGGTCTACAGTGCTCTAAACATAACAGTACCTACATGACGAGATCAGAAACCCACATGGAGGCCAGGAAATAGACTGACCCTTTCTGATTACTCGAGACAGGAGTGATACACGGGTCCCGTATAGCCGGTGGTGGGGGGGGGTTACCTTTCGTCTGTGTGTTGGGGTTGATATGGGGCCGGTGGAGGAGCAGGGGATATACAGAGTGAGATCTAAATGTCAGAGTAGCTGCTTGGCCCTGCACGTTGCATTAGGCTTACCTCTCATTTCCTCTCTACCTCTTTTCCCTCCGTTCTGCCCTCTAACAACAACACACACACTCACATCGGCTGCTCCCCTTCAACTCACAGCTTGGTATCCGGAAACTTGAACGATGGGGTGAGCTACACAAGGAAAACATTGATGTTAAAAAAGACTGGTACATGCACAGCCAAAATCATGCCACCAAAACTTGCTTTAAATAGCTGCTGCTCATTAAAGTGTAATGCCTTCTTTTTTTTCATCCATACTAGAGCAGGTTGTCTTGGTGACACAGAAAATGGAAGAAACATACAAAGTGTTGGGAGGACAGTGGAAACATGGGGAGGCATGGGGATGAATCTTGCGGTGTTGGTGTCGAGAGGAGGGAACATAAAAAGCAAATGGCGAGATGAGCGAGGAGAGACGAGACACAGCTACAGTACAAACAGAGACTGCTTAGGCCAAGTGCATCAAGAACACAGAAACACTGCCAGCATGCATCGTCAGTGGAAGCTAACAGTCAGAACAGAGTGGCACCGCACACAGACCGTCTTAACAGTCAGTGGAGACAAGTTCAATGCCTCACACAGAAACAAGGACAGTGGACAGGATGTAAACAGCAGCAGTTCAAACTCCCATGAGGACAGACAGAAACCAGGCATACAGCAGGAAGTGCACACAGGGGAGGACCCACAGATACGCGTCAACTCCACAACGAGCATTTTGAGTCACAGTGCAGGAGGGAAATTCATTTTTTTCTAAACACAAAAAACTGTCATGCTCCCAGCATAAAAATCCATTCGCATTAACACGACACCAGAGCAACACTTAGGATTTGGCTCTTTTTTTTATGTAGTGGAATTAAATCTTTTCACTGCCGTTTATCTTCAAGTGACATACTTTGCATGTACTGTAGCTAATTCTAAAATTGGTGTGAAACAGCACGGATAGCTACCCATGTAATCATGATAATAGGATGCTATGTTAGGAAATGTGCTCCAAATTGTGCTCCAGGCTCATTAAAATACAAATGGGAAAATGTGTTTGAGGACGTTGTTTTGGTTGCGATTACCAAAATTGCGAGATTTAATGTCAGTACACTTTTTTTGGTGGTGTGTTTCAATGATTGGATCCTTCGTGATCCCTTCCTTAAATCACGCTTTCCTTTCAATCGACCCCGGTCTATCAAAAAGTCACAAAATGCACTTTATATTCTATATGCACCAAAGAAAAGAAGGTATTAAAAGGGATAGTGCCACGATTCAACACAGTGATATTATTTGTTTTAAATTGACAAAGAAGATACTGTGATTAAAGCAGTCTCTCGGTGCTACCATGAATGCTGAGAGACTGCAGGTAGGGCAGTCAAAGGCCAGAGCAACGACTCTCATATGGACAAAACTGTACCATCAATACCGTCGTTCGGACGGTCAGTCAACAAACACACCAGGAAATCAGAAGAGGCGTCTTCTTTTCAGTCTTTTAAAAGCAGGGGGAGGTGTGCAGTTGTTGGGTAGTGGTGATATTCAGCAAGGTCGGGGGCTTTAGTTGATTCTAGATAACTTAATGACGTAAGGCTGTTGTCCTCGGTAAAGTGTAGGAATGTGTGTGTGTGTGTGTGTACACGAGGGTTCAGTTCTTGGTCCATTTGAGTCCAGACATCATCCGTGATAGGTTCACGACCAATCCATCGTGATGTTATGAGTATTGTACAAATGCGTAGAAAAACAACAGGTTGTTTGCTGCGTGTTGCTGTTTTGTCTTTTCATTGATTTAAATGTCCTTCTTTCATCCCATGCTTATCAAAGCAGCCTCCTCTTAGTGCCTCACAGTGGTAGATGCCTGGTGAGACAGGACAGGCTAAAGATGGAGAAAGGAACAAAATAAATATATATATAACTGTGAGGCAAAACCACAAAAACAATTCAGAAATGTTGAAATTAAAGGTGATAAAATAAACTTTCAAAAATAGTTTTTACAGAATAAACGTTTGTTTTTTTGTTATATCAAAATGACACGTTAAAGTTAGAGTTATTATATTGATACCACTCAAACGTCTGTATGGTTAATATGAAGCAACGCTAGCAGCCAGCTAGCTTAGGTTAGCAGCAATTGAATCTAATTCGAGCTAGCTAGCCTGGTTAGAAAATAAATCCACATGCCAGCATCTCTAAAGCTTCTAAAGTTAGTTACTTCTAAAACCCATTTGTTCTCAAAGACTGCCATATTATACTGTATATAGTTTAGAGTCACTTATTCCTAACAATACAACTTGGAAGTCATTAAATCCCATGGAAAATTGGATTGTCAAGGTCAGGATTTTTAAATAAATATGCTTCCATATGAAATATTTGTTATACTTTATACTGTACATAAGCATATCTTTGATATTCAACTTGTTGTGAGTTTATGGATAACAAATAATTGATTATGGTCCTTGTACAGTAGTTGACATATTTGAACATTTCTTACGTTTTGTGCTTAAGTGTACAAAACCTTGGATATTTGTTCAGCCTTTGGATAGAGCCACGTTAGCTTTGTCAGTCTTTATGATACACTAAGTTAGCTGGCTGTTGGCTGCAGCTTCATATTTACTGTACAGACCTGAGAGTGGTATCAATATTCCTACCTATCTCTCTGCAAGAAAACAAAAATGTTTCCTCTAACAGCTTAACACACTGGCTGTTTTGGTATAACACAAGTTTTTAGCTTACCCAATATTATCAAGTTTACCATTTCTGTACATTTAACAAAGCCAATGTTAATCTAGATACAAAGCTAATATAAAATCATATGAAAATGCTTGTTTTGCCTGCAGAGAATCAATAAAGAAAAAGAATGGTGTGAAAGAAGAAGAACAATAAAGATGCAACCTCTGGGAGCTATCGGGGATTTGGAGGCAGATGCAAGTTGCCAGGAGGAGGAGGATGAGGAGGAAGAGGCAGTTTGGTTGAGAGAGCAGGGCCACTGTAAAATGAAATCAGTCCAGGATCATCCGCTCCAGGGCTCCGCCATCGGCTGCAGCAGCAACAGGGAAGGAGGCTGCCGGAGGGTGTACCGAGGGGGGGGGGGCCGCGGGAGTGTTTTGTCATTGCAGGTAAAGAGAGGTCGGCGTGGGTCGCTGGGCGGGGCAGAGGGGGGTGCAGGAGTAGGCCGCCCTGAGGGATGCTATACCATCACAGTGAGAAGGCACGGGGCTCGCATGTATGAGTGTGTGTGTGTGTGTGAGAGTTAAATAAAGACCCGGATGCAGGGGGGAGAGGAAAGTACGAGGGAGTGCAGAGGGGCGGCTGCAGGGGTCCGGCCTCAGAATATGGTGGTCTCGTACTTGGTGCTGACGGGGCGCCTGTGGGGGTCCCGCTGGTCCAAGAGCCAGGTGGTGCTGCCCATGGAGTGCATGTCTGCGTCCATCTCCAGGGGGTCCATCTGCCGGGGGGGGAGGGAGGGAGGAGGGACGAAAGGAGGGCGTGAGACGAAGGCCACAGCGCCACACTGACTGACACAGAAGTCCTCGGCTCACACAGGTGCACGTGGATTAGAGGTGGGGTCCGGTGATCGTGTTATAATCACAGACACTCAATCCACAACATGGAGGATGTCTGACAGGAAACACACTCTGAACCAAAGCTACCAGCCTCTGGGAGGTAAACATATAAACTGATTAGTAGTTCAAAAGCAACATGTGCTCTCCACCAGTGGGACAAACAAACAGAATATAAGTGGTCAAAACACACATCATTAACACTGATTAACTTGTTATGAATTAAAAATGGTTAAAAGTAATCTCAAGAAAGGTTTCTAAATGTTAAGATGCCCTGCTAACGGAAAACAACATGTCTTAAAAAGATAGAACTATAAAAAGTGACGGAAAACTGCTAAAACCATCCACAAAGACAACTTCCACCATCTTGACCCTAATTGACACAATTGAGCAAACCGTGCTAATAAAGGCTAATATAGAGAAGGTAGATCACATCAAAAGACCCTCTCCCTACCACTCATTGCAACTACAACCCTAAAATGTCAGATGAAGATGAGCGATGGGAAAGTAAAAGGATGAGGAGAACGTTAATGGAAGAAAGACTAAGAACCACGAAACAAGGAGACAAAGCCCGCTGCGGCACCACAACAGAAACCAAAGAGGGGGGGGGGGGGGTGGGTGTGTAAGCAGATGTGTGAGGTGATCACAGGTTGAATAGAGGAAAGGAAAGAGAAGGACCTGGACTCCGGGGCTAACAGAGTGCAACGGGAGGAAGGAGGGGCGGTGGGTAGTACACGTGTGACAGTGACAGCAGCGGCATTCGAGCGGAGGGGCACCCTGGGAGGCAGGAGGACCAAGAAGACAAGAACAAAGACATGTTAAAAAAAACGAGAGAGTAAAGAGGGACAGAGAAGACTTAGTGTTAGCAGTTTATCATCTGTGCTAAGGCAAAATATAGTCTTTTACTTCTTGTGTCTTGGAATAGTAACATTTATTTTTGCTATAATCTTCCACTGTAACGCAGGTCTATCAAGCTTTCTCCTGGACAATCAGAGTGTAGGAAAGTTTTCAGTTTTCAGTGACCAACAATATGTTTGTCAATTACCTTTCTGTCCACGACTAATACAAGACAATATGACAGCACTGACATCAAACACTTACTGTGACTATATCAACAAGTATTATGATTGATGACAAAAACAAGGCTAGAATGTAGATTTAAAAAATCTAAAATGTACAGGATAGGACTACACTGCCAGCACACAATAAGCAGTCAGGATGACTTAGTGTAACTTACTTAAGCCTAAGTAGGAAAATTAAGACTTAAATAATTCATAACTCCATTTTGTCCTATTTTTACTCTGCAAATTAGTTTTTCATAGGATGGCAAAGACATTAACCCCATGCTCTGCCTCTGAGTGGCTTACCATGATATTCTTACCCTTAGCCTAACCTATATGACCCCTCATGCCAACACTAAACAATCCAAATAACAAAAGGCAACAACTTCAAAGCCAATCAGAGGCGGAGCAGGGTGGGCCATGCCTCCGACTACCAAGGAAAAATAAACTTGAAGGCAACGGATATCCGGGCCAAGATAATTCCTGATAAGCAACTTGAGATGCAAGAATGGACTCGAGAGATAAAGTCTATGACTGGATTGTTTCACAAGTAGCCAGTCAACACAACAGTTTATTCTTTAGCCAATCAAATAAATCTCTGTCAGAGGAATTTAAAGTGGTAAATCTGTAACGGTTGGTAAATCTGTAACGGTTATCATTGCAAACAGCATACACGCTGTGCGAGAGAGGGGCTTATCTAACTGTCAATCTCTCCTTGAGAAACATTTTAAATAAGTGTGCGGCTGTCACAGTCTGTTCAAACCAACGTTTGATTTGGAAGCCATTACAGAGCCATAAAAAAACCCTTAAAACAAATTGATAGGCAGATAGGCGTCTCCCCCCTCTCAGTTAAAACTTAAACAACCAGCGAGACTCATTATGCAGATCTGTGATTACTCCATATATTATCCTTACAGGAAGGTAGTAAAACAAAGTGAATTGTGTCTATGCACATGTGGTCTAGCATTGTGCGTGCTCCCGGCTGTGCAGCGAAGTCAAAGCATCGATGCACAGCTGAGGCTATACGTGAACATTTACAAAAATAGCTCGATCAATAGTGAAGAAGCATAGGTCTAACCACCAGACTTCAGGAAGTCCCAGAGGAAATCATATACCCGCAACAAATACAAGTATTCATTCATCATGTTTCACATGTGCAAAAAAAAAGAAGAATCGTGCCTGTTCTGAATGACTAAGCGTTGAGGAGTGGGCGGGATGAAGTTGCCAGCAAAGTCATGACTCATCACTTTCAACAACACACAGCAAATATTCCTCTCTAGGTGGCCCATTGGGGATTAAGTCACTGGGAAAAAGTCGGTCATGAGATCTGCGTACCTATTCTTAATTATGATTGTACAACTCCATGTTTCCCCCCAACCCCCCTGTCCAATTAACAACTAGAGCACACTCACATGCTCACAGATAATAAGTGCACACCATGTTTTTCCTGAAGAGTTGTAGGGTGGTACTCACTGCTGATCTCCGCATGCTGTTCCACGACTGAGACACAGGGCGGCTGGTTTTGGTCTCTATGACTTCCGAGGGCAGAGATGTAGGCGGAACGTAGTGTCTCGCCCTCGACTGCATTGCCATCTGATAGGCCACCTCAAACGCCTGCCCAAGGGTGAGGATGATCTCATATGTCTGTGTCTGTGTGGAGGAAAGAAATATTGTGGAAAAAGTGTGTTGAAATCAAATTCACCACCGAATATAAAGTTAGGTCAATCATTTTTAATAAAAGTTAAACATCAACCTTTGAAGCTGGTGTTAAGTGACACAAAACAACGGGTTTTACAACACGTAAATTACACAATCACCACTACACAACAACAGGCAGCTCAATAGAGTATGCTTTTTAAATTCAATACTTCAATGGGCATGAAAACCTTTTATGCTTGGCTGAAATTGAATGTAATTATCTTTAATTATGTCTGACACTCATTGAAGCAGTGGAGAACTTTAAGAAGGCTAGGAAGAAATGACTAGCAAAGTCTTTCAGAATTGGGCTTTGCTAAATGTAATTCAGGGTTGTCCTTTTATGCGATTAAACTGATATTTGCACATGTTGATCTTGACGTGGCATCTTGTTATTTAATTTGCCTAACGACCTTAATTAAAAGCCTAACATTTCATGGACGTGACTAAACATTTGGTATTCGTTTTTTCGTACCAAGTAGTTCAGAGGATTAAAATCTACTCTAAGTTGAATTCTAATGACTTATGACTTTCTTTAGTTTCTAAATTCCTGTTTTCAGCGATTAATTGTGCTTCACACAAAAAAAGAGCCATGGCACACAAAAGCGCTGCTCTTCACATTGTTTGGATAATAACTGTGTATAATTATATGTTGGCTCGTTTAAATATCATGCACATGTTTAGGGAAAAGCTAAAGCGGTGTTAAAAAAAGACATTCTGCACCAAGGAGCAGTCGTGTTACAAATGATTGAAGATCAAAACTGGTGAAAACTTTGATCATCACTCAGTAAAACAGATTCCCTGCAGTTATGGGATGCTTCACAGTGGCCCCCCTGCCAAAGATAAAAGATTGTCTTTGACCTTTACAGAACATGAGACACAAATTACAACATAATCTGTGCCTGTACATAAAAATGCCATGCATAGCGGGAGAGGAACTTCAATCAAGCCATTTGATGAATCAATCAAGGGAATAATGTCCACAGTATGCTGCATGTGGTTTGACTGCAGGATACCAGATAACCCACAAATGGCACTTTGTTTTTTCGAAGTTATGGTGGAAGGAATTTTTCAAAAGCTCAAGAATGATGTAGAGATTTTTGGGTTTCCTCGATGGATTACACGGAACAGTTACAGACATATTTATATTATTCTTACTCTAACAGGATGCACTCACCACTTCCACTGTGCTGAAGACGTGACAGAAGTGGTGTCCACTCTTCAGATCCTTGGTAATGTAAGCAAAAGTGCAGAGGTCATCCGGATCTTGGGCGGCGCACGAAATGTTCCTGATCTCATGCTCCGCCACTATAGTCTAATGGAGAAAGGAAGGAAGTGAGTTTCTACTGGAAATCAAGCGCTAATGGAGACTGAGCGAGTCCACTGCAATGTTTGCGGACAGATCGATACACACTGACGTACACAAACTTATACACACACATACTTTCACATTACCTTCGTGGCTGCATCAATAAACTTGACCCCTCTGTAGGTAATGGACAGTATGACTACTGGACCCTTTCTTGAATCCTTTGATTTCTGTAATGGACACAATTAAAATGTGAGTATAAACAACAATAATGTAATAACAGAGATATTATTTAGGAAGTGATTATACAGGGGAAAGTAATTGTCAGTTGTATTTGTTCTTGTCACCTTGTCATTTCATTTAATGTTTTTGTTTTTTATTTTGTGAAATTAGTATTTATTTCAGTCCATTAAACACTTCTGAGTTGTTCCTCAGAACAATTCAAATTAGAAGAAAAAATCCACATCTTTGTTCAGTAATACTTACCCTAATTTTAGCACAGGCATCTTGTGTGGACTCAATCCCTCGTAGATCCCTGATGATCATTGATCCTAGGTACTGGGAGAGAGTCGAACACACACATCAAATCAACGATATACAATGGAACCACTAGATGCAGTATTTAAAATTAAATATCCCTGTCAAACTATTTTATGCAATGGCAGGCGGTTCTGTCATCTATATTGTATAGAAACAGTGTCTCTGCCTGCAAGCTAAAGACAGTAAAAAGTGACTTACAGGGCCACCGGATCGCTCAGTGGTTAGAGCGACGGCCCATATGCAGTCACTATAGGCCGGTTCAGAACCTAAACTGGCCAAACAATTCATGCAATTGTCTCCCCTTCTGTCTCTTTAAGACAGAGGGGAGGACTTAAAGTGTCCCTTTCACTCTAAGTTCTTCATATAGGCCCTTTGGCCCGAAAAAAAAAGAAGTGACTCACGGTGGCCTCGTATCCGCAGGAGTCCAGGATGAGCTTCTCAGGCTGGTGATGCCAGGCGGACACCGTGGCGTAGGTAGCAGACTGGCTCGGAGGCCGGAGGTTTAAACGAGAGTCTTTCTGTCGTTCACTCTGTCTGTCCTGCAGGGAGGCAAAATCATTGGTTGGAAAAAACACAATTCACATTTACGACATAAAATAAACGAAATGATTCGATAAGGGGCATAGGAACTGATATTTTTATAATTCCATATCCAGAAGCCATAATAGAGATCTAGCAGGTACATCTTGAGGAGGTTTTACATCAGTCCCCCCTCTGCATCTACCTCAGTTTCCAGTTTATTAGCTATACCTAGCTAAAACTAATTCAGTCAAATACAACCGTAAATCCGTCCGTGATATAATTGTTTTGATGTAATAATAATTATTGTGACATAAAATACTTTAGGGCAGGGACATCCTCTGAGTTTCTTCTGCTGGGACACTTTTCTTCACATATGCACACCTCAGTCAGTCAAGCAACACTGATGATCAATGTGTTCTGAGCATATTAGACTTCTGACTGGTGGGTATTGGTATGAAGCCAACTGAAGTCTGCTCGGTCAGCACTTTAGTGTGAGCCCTGTGTGATCTGTTGTTATACTCATACATATTCATGCACATGACTGGGCTCAGCTCTTTCATAAATCACCCATCAGAGTAAAATATACTACTGACAATTATCCACTAAGCATTTATAAAAAAGATAAGTATTGATTTTAAAATATAATGGCTCCTGAGTGGTGGGGGTGTTATCTTTGTACGCGTGTCTGTGTTTTCTCTTTGACCTTAGTGAGTAGGAAATGAGTCATGCCAGATTAACTGTTTGTGCATAATGTCGTGGTTTGACCTAAATGATAACCTTTGATTAATGAAAAATATTTAATATAGAAATTCAGGGAAGCACATTAGAACCCGATTCATATCAGCAAATTAAATGCTTAACTGAATTTGTATGTTTATAAAATGTTTATTTTTAATATTTCTTAAATCAGAGCTGTTGAGGGTGAGTTTAAATGGAGCCAAAAACCACAATGCGCTAGAAAAAGTAGGTTAACTTGCGTGCTCCAAGCTGAACTTTATAGATTTTATTAGCTAACAGATTACTTGAACAGATATATTATGGCTAGATTGAAAAAAATCGCAGGTAGAACAATAATTCATGACTGTCATGTTTTAACTCTCAGTGAAAATATTTAAATCGAAATGAATGATCTTATTCAACGACTTAGAAGACATAAATGAGTCATTTAAGTTTTAATTTGACATATTTGAAGAGTTTTGTCTGAGATAATGCAACACTTAAAGACTTCAGAGTTCATTACCTTGAATAGGAGTAATCTTATTAAATACATTTTCTATATTGTGGTATCAAATTTGCAACAATTCTTTTTCAATAAATCCATATCACCATGAATTGATAGAAGTCTCTTGAGGACATCTAGAATATGTTATTTTACAGTCCTCCCCTTTTGTTATGTAACCCTAACCCTGCAGTAATCCTACCTTGTTATCATTTTCTATGGCCTTATCCAGACAGATAAAAAGATTGCTACAAAAGGATGACCGGCCATTCATATAATCTCACAGTGCTGTACTTTACATTGTCGCATCGCCTAACCCCCATTACCCCCTTAGCAGTTTTTCTTTTGCTACAGTCTGATGGTTTTGTGGCTCTTTGTGTCTGCCCACTAAGATTGAACTCAACCATGAAGGTTTATTTTTGCAGAACTACTCTGCGTTTGATAAAATGTGAATACAACTCCAGCAACAACATGTGACAAGGCACCCTGACACATCTAACTTTGAACATCATCCTCTATTATTCAGCCAGTCGCTCACCCAAAGTGTGCTTGGTGGTTTTTTCCCAGAAGACTTTAAAAGTGAAGGGAGTTGAAACTCACTACAGAGCGCGGCCTCTCGCTGTACGACCGCAGGGAAACACTACAGTCCTGATCCACTGCTCTCCTCCTCCGGTCCGACTCAGTCAGGGGCAGCAGCATGTCCATGGAGCGGCTGGTGTACGGGTCCATCTGACTGAGGGGAGACGTGTTCTGGGACAGGAGGTCATGGAACTGCCACACAACAAAAGAAGACAAACCCACAGTCACACAAAAGCCTAGATTATTTATTTGACAGCACTGTCTACATGGGCTGGTTTTCCTGATCTACATCCAAGCCTAATCCCAGACAAAAGAGCCTCTTCCGTGGAGATTCTCAATTCTCTTTAGCCCGGTTTAATCTGCCTGGGAAATCAGCCCTGAGTATTTAACTGTTTTGAACATAATGATATTGAAGAATCTCATTCCAAAATTAGATATCCGCTGCTAGAAAAAAAACAGTGGATTCCATTTTCTCACAAAATTATGTTGGCTTAAAAATAAAGCTTGTCTAGAAATGTTGTTTAACTTCCATCCTACGCTTTTTCAAAAGTATTTATTATAGACATCACTGACACTAAATATGGGTTGTATTGAAGCCATAAGCAGAACAGCCCTTTAATTGGGCATATTGAGCACACCAAATCTATTAACCAAATTAGCTTTGACTGTCATTCTGCACTTAGTTAAATAGCAGCACTAACAATGCTGCAGTCTGATTAACAATGGTGGTGCTTTAGGTGCTTTGGAAAAAATTATATGCAGACTTTGCTCTGTTTTTGTAGATTGTAGAGCAAAGTCTAGTGTCAAGTGCCACCTAGTGAAAAGCTAAATACTGTGACTGGGAACTGCATGTTTCCACCTGTATTTCCCAAACCACATGTAAGAATGATGTTTGGGGGGGATGAATGTGTCAAACCAACAAAGGACTTGATTTTTTTATTTAAGTCTGTAACTAGACAAACATCATTATTTTGGGCCAAACCATGATCTTTTTACGAAACCTAACCAAGTACATTTGTTGACTAAAATTAACCAAGTGAAGTTTTAGTTTTGTTTCCATTTGTGTTGGAAAACCCTAACCCAGGTAAGCCAGGTTTCCGTCATAATGTAATTGAGAATTCAGTTTATTTCTATGGGAAGGTCATTTTTTTTACGAGACAGTGTTACAATTTCCACATCACCAGTCTTACCATAATTGGGGACAGACGACGGGACTTGGACGGAGCCTCTTCATAGGGTCTCTCTGCTAGAGAGGCGATGATCCTCTTCCTGTGGCCCAGGGCACCAATCTTTATTACCTGGAGAGGACACAACATAAGACCTTCCAGTGCATTGTCACATTGCAAACACAAGCATTTACTTAGACTAAGCTAATAGATACATCCAAAACACACTGACAGAGTTTGTGGCATGCAACCCTCACTGGCAGGCATCCACAGGCAAACAGAAATGACGCTCGTCAATAATTCAGCCTCAATCTGTTTTGCCGTAAGCTTAAAGTACAGCGCTGTCTCTTTCCTGGGACACTCTATAATTCACAATCCATTTTTGGACATGGTTCCTAAATAACAGAGAATAATTTGGCGATTTACAGGAGGATAAGAAGTCATGTGCAAAAAAAACTGATTTTCCAAAGCTCCATCAAACAGATCCTCTTAATTAGTCACAATTTCAATTTGTTTTTTAATTAACAGTATTTCACCACTGCAAGTTCACCTGACACACGCATATCCACGATATCGCTGTCTCTTTAAATCTTTTACAAATGCCAGATCCGCTTGTGTGGCTAAAACCCTCAAAGGAGGAAGCAAGGGTTAATTTACTGTAGTCAAAACTCATTATCTTAATTCTGTATATTTGCATAATTGGCAATTAACATTCATGCTCATCCAGTAAAGGTGGATGTCGAGTGATTAATGTTACATTCGCAATTATGTTGCAGCTGCAAAATATTCTATAACAGGCTCATATGACTCTTTGTCTGAAGGCTTCAATTATGTATTCAGTGAGAGTCGGAGGCAGATGAGGCAACTGGTCTGTGGGCTGCTGCCGTTTCCCTTTAGCAGGATCCCAGAGAGACCAGTGTGCATGAGGTGTGTGAAAGAAGAGAACATTTAAATAGTAATAAAGAGCCTTGGGATTATCTGAGAATGTCCACCAGCTCATAGATCAAATATAAACTTCATAGATGGTTGATCCTAAGATGCTGAAGAGGATGTAGGAAATGTAATGGGAGTCCTGCCAGGAAGCTCACAGGCGGCTCTGCACACTGAAAGTAATGAGCTCGGCTCTCACACCCATCTTTCTTTACTGCATCGCCATCGCAGTGTGATGGACTCCATCCCTCACATACTGCATATGCAGTGGATTTGGCTGCTGCTTTCCTGCTGTGCTGATGCTGCAGCTATGGCTGGTTTCTGCCATTTTCTTTGTGTTCATCACAAAGAAACACATAAAGATGCAGAGATAAATGATCTCCGTAAACTGCCGTCTGTGAGTGCTTATCAACCAGATCAGATCATCTGTTTGCCTGTCACAACATCCACAATTTCATGTCTACATGGTGCTTATTACCAAGCCCGTATGTCATGATAAATTGAAGATTAAAGAATCGTCAGGAAGAGGTAATTTTGTAGCAAAGCATGATAGATTTTTTTCTTTCCTGTCCAGTTAATCATGTTGATTTATCTTGGGATCCCATGAGGATGCTGTAGTCTAAAAGAACACACTGACGCACAGAGACAAATCCACACCTGCACACAAACAAATAGCTAATTGCGTTTCTCGAAAAACCTCCAATGCAAAATAAATAAGTCCTCCATGTAATTACCAATTATCATAAAATGTTACACGATTTAGATAAAAACGAAATAAATGTATTAATTTTCCTGTCACCAGTCTCAATACGGCTCCATAATTCACATTCTATCAGTCAGTTACTACTCAGCGATACTACAAATATTTCTGCTATAGTATTATGAAAAATGCTTCAATAATTTGGCACTTTTATTACTTTGTATCAACCTCAAACATATTCTATTAACGGAGACATAATTGTGATTAAGGAGATGATTCACAAAGAGACAGTCCATCGTCATAAGACACTGAACATTTTGTTCTCCTCCATTGAAATCGAAACAGTGAATACATGTAAGAGAAGGCTTCTCACATTGATAATCTCCAGCTCCCACAGGTTCTTGACACACTCCAGTGTGCGGTAGCCACTAGAAAGAAAGTTGGGCAGATATTCATGCAGGCCGAGGCCGTCCAGCCAGGACACAAGAGACGTGCTGCCATCACAGCCCAGTGCTTTCACCTAGAGAGAAGGAGAGACGCATGTCTTTTTGCAATGAAATGTAGAGTATATATGCTTGTTTTCCAGTTAGAGAGAGAATGGATGTATCGGTGGCAAATGTTCTACTTTATTCAAAATCCCCAGAGGAAGAATACGAACAGTTTTGGTGAGCCTTGGACTTTTTTTTTTTCTCAAGTTATTATCAAAAAGTGTTGTTCAATCATTTGTTATTAGAGCAGATGTAAGCAGGCTAACCGGCTAACAAAAGGTGGTGACCATGGTAAACGTTATACCTTATCAGCGTGTTAGCATTGTCATTGTCACAATGCTGATGTTGATTAGATTCAGCCCCTAGTTTAGCTGCTATAGGCTTAGTTTGTCGGGGGACACTTTACTTTACTTCTTCCTTCTCTCTGTCTGTACCTGTGTACTCTCATGTTCCGAATAACCCAGCTTCCCCAAATTTCTTTTTGGTGTCTATCTACGCCCGGACCCTGAGTCGTGGCTGATCCTGTTGCTGTGGTCCTGGATCATAAGTCCTGGATGGATATCCTCGTGGATTCATCTTCTTATTATAGACACATGCATTTCCAAACATTTGGACTACCTATGTTGTAAATGTATTATCTTCTCAATTTACACACGGCATCTATTGCACGTCTGTCCGTCCTGGGAGAGGGATCCCTCCTCTGTTGCTCTCCCTGAGGTTTCTCCCATTTTTTTTCCCCTTTAAACTGTGGGGTTTTTCCTTTTTCTGGAAGTTTTTCCTTGTACGATGTGAGGGTCTAAGGACAGAGGGTGTCGTATTGTCTACTGATATTCTGTACAAACTGTGAAGTCCACTGAGACAAATGTAACATTTGTGATATTGGGCTATATAAATAAACATTGATTGATTGATTGATTGAATGTTAGCATTTAGCTCAAACAACTACTGTGCCTGTTTGCAGCCTTACAAAGCCTCTAGCATGATTGTTGCTTAGCCTTTTACCCTGCACAATTGCAGGCTTTTAATAAATTATTAACATTTAGCCCAGGTTGCCAGATTTTTTTCATCTACAACCCAGGTGCAGCCCTTTCAGTATAATATAGACAAGTCGTAAATATCCCAAGCTCCAATACTACTTGTAATGCATTTTGGGGGTAGGCCTAGTACTTAAAAATAACAGTTAGCAATATACTGCAATAAGAAGTCATAATTGAAGTTTTTTTTATGTATTTGTTTACCCTTAAATCTATGGTGTCTCTAAGGAACCACAGTATCTCTTCACAAGTGTAACCTTTCTCCCTTTACTGTGTTATCTATTTTTATTCATATGTCCTATTTTTGTAAACATGACATCTTGACCTTTGTCGCTGAGACACAGTCGGTCATCCCTCAGTGCCGAGGTTAAATTGTGATGTTAAGTACCTTGGGCAAGCTGCGTGCCGCATGGAGGATTTTCTTCCTGTGTCCTGGGTCAGTGATCCCGACGTCTCTGAGATCCTGGTCCTCCATCACGTTACTTCCCTACATGTGCACAAACGCAGGAGACACACACAAATAAACACATCCACACACAGGCACACACACAAACACACACAGCCACTCATACACACACACGCATGCAAACAAATAAAGACATAGACACAAGCACATGCACAGACAATACACAATATGGACATACAGTAATACAACACATTAAAATAATCAGTTATCAATTATAATATACTGTATATCAGTGCAGCTATTGAAAGGTCTGCAAACATACACTGGCATACAGTATTTACGCACAATATACTGACATAATACCTTTATAAGACCATAGGCCAGGGAAAGTATCATGACTCTTTCTACACTGTAACTGCTGGGTTAACATTGCAGCAAACACACTTGCTTGTTAGCACATGCACACACACACACAGAATATGCACATCTCTGACACAAGCAGTAACAGCAGAGTGGGAGGACAATGAAGTCAAATAAATTGTGCATGCCAAGAGTAATCAATCTGAACTGGTGCGACTCAGAGGGAACAAAGCCTTCATAACTGCAGCAGCATCTATAAGGTCCCTGTGTTTCATCGAGGCAAATCGAAATATTCCAAGAGGAACTAACATTTTTCCCTCCAGTTTGTTACAATTCCTTAATTTAGGACATTAAAACAATGGAACAACAATCATTTTCCACCTCTTAAAATCTTGACTGACAAGCGGATTATTGTCTATTTCATATGTGCGACTCCTGCTGCGTTGTCATCTTATTCTGGTTTATAGGCAGCCATAAAGATACAAGGAGAACCTTGAAAATGTGGAGCTAAGCGTTTTTCCCTGTGGACTGCTGCGGATTGATTCTTCCTGGCCAAGAATGTAAAAATGTTCTGTGGTCTGTACTCAATCTGCTCTTACTGGATTGGTTTCAGAGCACAATGCAGCAGTATTCACAGGCCTGTATCAGGGTGCAGTTTGGAGATTACTCACTGATGGCTACAATAAAGGTCAAAATGAAGCGAAGTCTGATGTTAGGGAGACCCAAAATAGATTCTCCACTTTTATTAACATAGTTTGAAGTTTGATGATGCCTCAGGAGACTCTGCAAACGTATTATTTCATGCTGCATTTGAAACATGTGACAGGAATGTATGGTTGAGTTCTTACATAGATTATGAGCAATGGTAGTTTGATTTAATCTGATACGACTTGTAGATGTAGCCATGGTAGGAGTCCTTCATCTCACTAAATGCACTCAGTTAATGCAACAGTGAATTAGAATTGCTCTATTGCTCTTCACCACAGGGGAATTGTTTCGAAAAAAATTGAATTTTGTTGCTTTTCTCAAGAGTCAGCCGCTGTTACAATAATATGGTTGTTATAAAGTGTTATAATATGTATGTTCAGTTCCACATTATAACATTGCAGAAAGAGAGGGTTTGCAGAATATGATGCAATATTAATGCAGGGACGATGCAATGTAAATGCAGGCTGAGTAACTTCTAAGATATTTTGCACTAGACAATTTGCCTCAATGCCACATTAGTTTGGACATGGGAGCAACAAAGCATAATGCTAAAGTGAAAAGAGTAATGGTGGAATGATTTGACTGACAGTGAATCCCACAAACAAATCATGATGTTTACGCTCTGATTGATGACATCTGAGAGAGGTCTGGCAGAAACCAAAAGGGCACAATATTAAACATTCACCAATGTCTGCCTGACTACTCTGACCTTTCCCTTGTTTGCTACCTCCACAGCCTTGTAAATATCCATGGGTAATTTGCCTTGTGAAATTAATGATTTATCTCTTTGATGCATCAAGTCCGGCAGACACATTAGTCGTGGCATGTAAGTGAACATAAGATTGCTTAATGACCCATCTTTCCCACCACATTATGTCCCGGAAATCTTGATCAACATGGAATCTTCCGGCCCAATAAGCAAAGGAGCTTGCTTTGTTTTCTTTCTACTGTTTTGATATCCGCACACCAGTGTCGGGCGATACACAGCGGGGGCGATGAAATATTTGTGTCAACCAGTAAAGATTTTGAAATACGTATAAAACTAAGCTAGCTAGTATCCCTGGTTGCATTAAGCTATTGTGGGCCATGCTGCCGATCAATAAGAAGGGCTGATTTATGGCAATATTGGATTTGGAGGATTCTTACATAAATTGTGTTAAATACCTTTTATTTGTCAGGCATTCAATATATTAGTTTAGGTAAAGACCAGAATAATTGTATCTTTATACTGTTTCTCAATTGAAGTTCCAAATAATAAACTATATTATTATTACAAACAATAATGTTACGTATACAGGGATAAAGAGTGTATCTTAATTAAGGCCAACTGTCAACCTTTAGTATTTCTATACTGACATGATTTATAAGTTAATGTTCGACAGATTAACAACGTTTGTATATATACTATAAGCTTACTCCATAGCTTATGCCCCCCTGTATTCCTTTTACTCCGACTTCATAGTATTATATTAACAAACATTAACAAATACAAATCTGAGTTTATGGGAGCAAATAAGGTTCAATATTATTTTGAAGCTGTAAAATGTGTTTTACAAGTCATTGTAAAGCCTGCAGCTGAATGTTTTGTGTGCATGTAAAAATCATTTGCTTGCATGTATCTGAATGTGAAACATTTTGAAAACAGAGATTCCAATTGCATATATGTGAAAGGTCTGTAGCTGCAGAAATATTTAGTGAATTTGCATTTAAATGTGTGCAGGAATAGAAAATTGGGTTATACAAAGTCTGAGAGACAGACCAACAAACTGTCCCTCTGTCTATGCAACACTGAAGTCACAAGCTAAGAGTTTTGAGCACACATTTGTATGCTGTATTTACGATTGAGCTGACTAGCCAATCCGTTTGTTGCTAACTGGACATCAAATCATATTCAGACTGTCTAATGAGGAGGTTTGCTAAACGCTAGCCTTCATAAACATTAGCCTAATAACTTACATTCATACTTCTATACAGCTTCCGTTTTTGATCCCATAATCCCAAGGTACACCAAGTTATCCAAACAAAGCAATGGATCAGGAGCCAAATCACCAAAGAAACAGACCAATAATGCTAAATCATTTTGCTTTTGTTTTTTTACAATCAATCTTGTGAAACCTTGCTGTTTAAGATATTCCTGAACACATTAACACACATTTGTATTCCCAAGGGGTTAAAAAAGAACAACAAATATTCATAACTCAAAATTAATCAAATTTCTTGCCTTCAAACGCATTACCAAATTGTAAAATATTGGGCCTAGCCCTGAAAATGGCCCTTATTTGCTCCGATACCAGCTTGTATCTCCACAGCACCTCATAGTAGGAGTGATCACGTGTGCATACGGACTCCCATTATGTTGTAATCTCATGCCTTACCAGTAAGAAAAGATCAGAGAGCAGCAGTCCTCAACTGGAACGCTTTATGAATACAACCACTTTCCCTCTGAACTTACTGGTCTCACTTAAGTGAGCTCAGCTGTGACAAACTGATGTAACATATAGCCCATAGTGCAAATGCAACTCTGTGGTGTGAGAAAGGTCCGTGTTTACCCTTTGGGCCTAGTTATTTACAGTGTGTAGCCATGTTTTTCAGAGCAACATGTCCAGGGGATTGGAAACGAAATAGCGTTTTCTACAATCATGACCAAATGCAATATCAAGTTCCCCTGCAATGTTCTCTACGGGAAACATGATAATGCTTTCAGGCAGACTGTTACTACAGTCTAATTCATTTATCAATATGTAATCTGATGGAGGCTATTTAAAACTGCAATATGTGCCAATGCTTTGAATCTTTGTTTTGTTATCATGTTCATCACAGTGGATATCCATGTGGCTTTTGATCATTTATTAACTAGTGTCATCATAAATGTGTAACCCAAATAAATGTCTGCATGCAATAATGTTGTTTGCATTGCATTTGAACATACGCATGCTGCTGCAGTCTAATCAGATATTGTGCCGTTTTTGCAAGACCTTCTCATAAGCATAATAATGTGTAGAGCCTTTAGTGAGATTTGGCAAGCAACCATGCAACTACAGCGTGTTTTGGTTTATTGTTTGTGCAGGTTATCTATTTATATCTATATAGAGGTCAAGTGGGACGACTGTAAATCAAAAGAATCAATATAAAGGGGCGAGGAAGTGGCTTTAGAATTTACAGTAAATGAGATAGCATGGTTGGAAATGCTGGGAAAAAGTTAATGGGTTTTGGTTGTAATTTGTCTTTCCATTGGTGACAGCCCATATTCTTTGAAGGGATTCATTGATGGGCCATACATCTTAGCAGGGTCATGCATTGCACAGGAGGTGAAGAGGAGAGAGAGCGGGAAGGGAGCGAGGAAGAGAAACGGTCTGTGGGGTGAGTTGGGGAGAGAGAGGGAGAGGGTGAGTGGAGAAGCTCACAGACAAGCAGAGGGTGAGAGAGCAGAGTGGTGACACTAAAAGACAAATGCAGCGGGGTTGACACGGGGACCGACGGAGTGATGTAAAGTGGAAGCGACCTCAGAGATGACATGCTGCAGGTGACTCACCATGAATCGTAGGTCGTCGAAGCCATTGAGCAGGAACTTGCTCTCGTACTGCGGCAGCCCCACGTGCTCCAGCCACTCTCCGACCGGCTGGTCCAGGGCTTTACCACAGGCCCCATCTGCCGAGAGAGGGAAGCGCTTCAGCAGGGAGAAGCCGTTCAGACGGTAGCAGCGGCACTCAGAGGACGACACATGGCATTGCCACATCATCCTCGGCCAGCAGAGGCAGAGCCGAGTGCAGCAGCACCAGGCGGGGTGGGGGGGAGACAGGGTCCAGGCCGGGGGTGAGGGGCTCCCGAGGTAAGGGTGGGGGCCCAGCTAACTCAAACACAGGAGGAGGGTAGGAAGTGCTGCAGGCCTAGCTCGAGCCCTGCAGGGGACTGACTAGGCTAATATACACCCACTGGTGTTAGTGTGACTGACTGGAAATGTCAGGCGAGGGTGGAGGTAGTGCAGGGAAGGAAGCCCATCTGAAGCTTGGTGGTGTTAGTTATGTTGGACTGAGCCACTACGGCATCTTCCAACAAACAGGGTTCACTAAACATTCCTTTAGTGAGCAGATGAGCGAGTTTAAGAACAAATGCCTAGCTAGTCCGACAACAAAACAATTCTGAACACTTCAAGTCAAGAAGCTAAATCATTTTCAGCCTGAAGGGAAATGGAAACATCTGTCACTAAATCAAACATTTTCATACATCACACATTATTTACTCGGCTAAAACTATCCCCATTAATATGTTTGTCTAACATCAGAAACTACTGCATCAGGGTGTAACACAGAAATATTCAGTTCCCCCAAAATAAATTTGTCACGGTTTTCACCACATACTTGTAACGCTCTGGCTGAGTCCCATGGCTTCATTGGTCAATCTCTTTGAGAGCTAGGACACGGCTCATACAAGGAAGGTAGCAGCATTCTAAAGTACTGTTGAGGTACTGGTGTTATTTTTGATCAAGGAATACACATTGGCTTAAATCATTTTGTTTTCCTCTTTACTCCAGAGCCACAAGGAGTACGATCAGGTAGAAATATTGTAAATCCTACATTAAAAAAAAAAAATAGGTTGGCTTAGGATTTCCAGAGTGTGCTGATTTCAAACTCCTCAAAGCTGTCTGGAAAAAGGCTTGGTGTCCTTGGTGGTGCCAGTGCTGCCCAGCATCCACACTCTTCAGCAGACTGCTGGCTGTGCGGCTCCGCCAGTGAACGTGCTTCTCATCTCTCAGAGCAGTAAATCCAGGTTCAGATCCAGCAGACGGCAGGTGAGCGTCTTGACTCTGAAGCAGGGGGGATCACTACAGGTGCAGGTTAAGCTAGCTCCCTTTCTTAAGGCAGGCGCCCCCTTTTCCCACCCCAGCCCACCTGGTTCTTCTCCTCGCTGGGTACAGCTAGCAGCCTCTGTGCTCAGGGCAGAGGTTTGCTGCATCCCCTGCCTGTCTGAGACATGCAGGCAGCGCAGATGCAGTCACAGCAGCTGCTCCCGGCTCACACACGCTCCCCTCACTGCTCACAGGGCATAACGTCCTGACGCCGGCTACTTCTACACAGGAGACCGCAGATCTGCCTCAACCTCAGCCCCTGCTGCCACGTCCTTTCCCACGTCCACGACAGGCAAGAGACTCAGATCATCTCCCCTTCTCATCCGAGCAAATCCCTCAAGCTCTTCTTTTTAACTCCCCCCCCTCCTCACTCTCATGTCTCTCTTTCTTCCTTTTGCTCTCGATCTCATAGCCCCATTCCCACACTGTGTGATCGCACTGCAGGGCTGCCGTATGCTGCCTGATGAAGTGGGGTGCCGCTTCACGTAACCACCTCTCTCCTCCCTCACTCTCCCACTATATCAATTCCCCTCCCTCTGCCTCTCCCTCTCTCCCCCCTCTCTGGCTTGCACTTTCCCTCACTCTGTCTCGCTGCCTGCCTCTTGTCCTCAAACACACAGACAGAAGCAAACAAACACACACTCTCTTTCTCTCTCTTCATCGTCTCACTCCCCCTTTTCCCCTTTTATCTAGCTGTCCTTTTTTTGTCATACAAATGCACTCACACTGTCTGTCTCTCTCTAACCTTACCCCACCTCTCTCCCCTCTCTCCCCCCCCCCTGCACTGATTAGAATTACAGAGGCACTCTGATCTTGCCAGTGCAGTAAGGATACCACCATCAGAGGATAGGAGCTCGCCCCAAAAAAAGAGAGACCAAAGAAATCTCAGTCCTTCTCTTTCCAAGAATGACGAGAATGTAAAGGGATGACAAAGAACCAATCCTCTTCTGCAGGAGCAATGCCAAATTACTTAAGGCTCACATGAGACATTGAAACAAAGAGCCTCATCAAGTCTCTGCTCATAAGCAGACAACTTTAATTCATTTACATCCTACTTTGATGATATGAGAAGGGAGGGCAGCGTTGATTTAAGTTAGCAGAAGTCTCTTTTGCACTGAGAAAAGAAGAAGGGAGGAAAAAAAGAGACACTCTTCAAGTCCTGTCTCATCTAATCTCACACAATCATACAGCATGAAAGCTTTTCAGATGCTCAATCTCAGATCAAGCATTTTAAGTGTAAGCATTTAAGTATAACAATGACACTTACTGGAAAAAAGCCTGGATAAAAAAGTGTGATAAAATATAATTCAAATCGATTTGGGGTAAAAAAAGAGTTTATAGGGATTGGTAGACTTTAGCCAGACCTATGCTGGGCTGCCACTGCGTCCACCACTGGTGTGATGTGGATACGGCTGCACACAGAGTGTAGCTATGCAGGCTTTCAAGCTGCTTGCAATCACCTCACACCTCCCCAGATGGTAGTCAGACAGTGAGTAAAGCAGTCAGGGCAAGGAGGAGCCGTGCCAACAGAGGGAAGCCAAGTGAAGGGCTATTGATTGAACTTCCTCCGTAATTGGCAGCCCGTACCCCTGTTGCTCAGGCGGTAACGATCAGGTAAAAGGCCAGGGTCTCCGTGACCCGTCAGTCATCCAGAACGAACAGTGCTCATCATCCGTTATCAGGATGAGAAGCTGCTGTCAGACTGAGGAGGAAGATGATGGAGCGAGTGAGGAAGGCAGAGGGAGAGAATGAGACAGATAAGAGACAGAGAAAGACTAATAAAGGATGAGGCGATAAAATATATGGGGGAGATAAGATGCCAATAGGACGTAAGAAGGATTGAAGTGGACTAATTAGGATTCACTACGAGATCCCACAACTCCTCTTCCTCCTCCTTTACTCTTTCCTCCTGAGCCTCTAACCAAAGTCTGCTCTTACACCACGATATCCAGACAAAGACTGTTAAAAATACCCGCCACCCCATCCAATTACATCCATTCATTTGGGACTGCAACACCTCCCACGGTAGTAGGACCTAATTACTGACTGACAGAGTATCCAACGCTCCTCCTCTGGGGGGGATCTGGGTCACAGTCTTATCCCCTTTTAAACAGGCCGAGCTGTCACATCTATCCAAGTGGATTTTCTGTACTGTTTGAGCACTGTTCGGTCTTGACTAAAAACAAAAACTATTTACAGAGGAAGAAGAGGTAGAGGTTGTGCCTAGATAAGGCCGTGGCTCTTTATCAGAGAAGGAGAAAAGCACTAGCTCCTTGTCAACACACCCAAGCAGTGGAGAAAATGAGCTGCAAAGCTGAATTAATTCAGGGAAACTGAAGGCGGACTCTTTTGCTTTGAACGTCAGACTGTGCCTGTACACAAACCCGAGCCGATGCCTCCTGTGTGCTGTTAGCCGAGCTCTCTCTCCTCTCCCTCTCTCTTTTTAAGCTCATTTACTCGTCGCTCTCAGCACACAATCGAGACGCTTGTGATGGGCACACAACACAAACAACCTCATCTTTGAGCGAGCAGAATGGTGCAAAAAAATTGCAGGGCTGGGTTTTTATAGACAGAAATACCCCCCAAATGTTCAGAAATCTGCTTTCGGGAAATGAATCGGCGGCCCTCGGCAACTGACAGGAGAATGACAGCATACAAGGAGAACGATGGATGGAATAGAAATACACAAAACAGGAATAGATAAGATTTCCAAGTTGTGTCATGTTGAAAAGATAAGAGCTATAATGAAAAGTGACAATTTAGTTTACCATCTTCCCTCTCATCTCCTTCTCTCTGCCCCCCTCCCATCCTCTCTCCTCTATCCCTCTCTCCCCCCTCCACTGGTAATGACTCTGAAGGGTACCTGTTTGTTCCCTTTCATTAAGCTACACTGTGGAAAAGAAATATGACCTCTTTACTAAGTGACACGTACAAAAACAGCAACAAAAGCATCTTCGCAACCTCCCAGAACTCCTTGCACAATCTCAGATTAAAATCGGAGCAGCAACTGTATGACTCAGCTGAATGTGGGACATTTTCTGCATGCTGTTCTCCCAACAGGGACTATAAATAGCACACACCTATATGTGTAGAGGGGAAAAACAAACAACATATTTTCTCTTATGTAATGTAGAATAACCTCAGGTCTTAATTGTTAACATGGCAATTAGTGTAGGAATGCTTAAAGTCAAGTTACAATGAAAATCATAAATTACCTCTGCAATGGAAAACAGCTGTGCTCTGAGATTGCTCTGCTGTTATGCATTTCCTTTTGCAAAAAAGTATATTGTTATATTGTGCGATGGTTAAAAGAAGCTTAAAAGAAACTGATTTACACATAAGAGAATGTTAAGATGAAGAATTAAGAGGGGGTTTTGGTAATTATAATTGGTGTTGTTACTTTTATATATTTTTAAAATAAAGCCTTATTAGTTTGTCTGTTTTGCACATCCTCCTATTCATATTTTTGGACGTCCTGCACTAAACTGTTTTATTGTAGAGATCACTACAGTATCTTCTTGATATTTTCTATTCTATATTTCTATCATTGACCTTCTACTTTCCCCCTATTTTGTATGTAGGCTACTTTTATATTTAAAAAATGTCATCAAATATAACATATTCAACAAAAAAATTCAATAACGTGCTTTAACCACTAGGCGGTGCGGGTTAAAAAACGGTAACGTTTACAGTGTTAACACAATAAATTATACTTTCCAGTATAATTTCCAGTTTAGTTTATGACGGATTTATTTTGTTATCCACACATATATTGTTTTGATATTTGTAACACCAAACCGACAGAAAAGATGGTCTTAACATGACCCAGTGGTCTAGTTAATAAAACATAATAATATCAAACATGATATTACTATTAACTTTATTGTGAAATTAAAACAGAACGGTAAAGAAAAATACAGTTACAGTCTCTCGATTTGAAGCTTATGCATTGTACCATGAACCTGTATACACCTGTAACAGTCAACTGGTGAGGAGTTGGAAAGGTAGTTTCTGAAGATGTTACAAATAACACACAGCATACAATGCCATAATAACTTTGTATTATTAGTGTAGGACACTTATGTATGTATAACATCTGAAGATGTGTAGTTTTATTCATGTTTTCACATAATTTTACAGGATATTGCTATATTATTTCACATATTGTAGTTCTACACATTAATATCTGATTTGTAAAACATCATAGACAGAAAGGTATATCCGTCATTTAATGGTAAGCTATTCGAAATTCTGATTCCATAGATGTGTCTCCCATCACCCAAAACCCCTGACTATTCTCTCAACTCAGTATTTACATTCTTTAATTCAAAGAAAATCAGTAATATCTAATATCTAAAGTCCCTGTCTATCAGCTGTGCACCGCTACCTATCTACCAATTGGATCAAATATAAAAGTCAGCCGAATTAGTGTTGATACTGCAAGGAGACGTATTGTGTGAAGAGAAATGGAAGATGTTGTTTAATTGCTGATATATTTATGATCCACGTCACGTATTCAGTTTCGGTGGCAGTTCTTCCAGTTTGTCTAGAAGTCTTCTAATCAGGGCTCTATAAATAAAGAACTACGGCAGATGTGTAATATTTAATGCAGCCGAACCGTGTATTACAATGCCGTTATGTGATGACTTCCAAAGAGAAAAGCAAGCACACTCGGAATAAAGTATTATTATTATTTTTTTTTATATTTTCGGATTTCACATGCATAAACACCATATCAATGTGCATTGCGGCTAAAACATCACTGTTAAATCATTTGACAGTGAGGGGAATAAGGTTTTCACCCCGTGAGGGTTGACGCTAACTTTACATGGACGCTGCCGTCAATAGAAATGAATAGGGGAAAGACGTAGGATATACACGTTCTCCTGGCGAGACCTCAAATAATCTTCATAATATCTATCAAACTATAGATCCTACACATCCACTGGACGTGGATTCTAAAAGTACAATATACACTTCTCGCTAGAAATCTAATCAAAAAGCATTTTATGGCCAAACTATCCTACAATTTAGGATTTTCCAGAGAGGGTTATTTGTGAATGATGACCCAACGGAGCATTTGCATTCAACAGGAGCACTAGAGGTCGAAAACGTTCAAACGTGATTATAGGTTGTAATAAGCGCTTGAACAATCGACCTATTTGGTCGTATGAGTTGGAGGACTTGTTGCAATAGCTGTATAGCTTTGGGGTGTCTATAAGCAAAATGTAACCAAATATTTGATTAAATGACTATATGTCCTTAACATTTTTGAATACTCATCATTTAATTAATTGGTTGCATTTGTCAAATAGCTCAAAATGGGCTGAAGGGGAGAGTGACATAAGATAAGTAATTTAATTAACAGAAAATACACAGATATGGTTAATGTTGGTTCAGCAGTTAAACTTCTTAATCCTCCTAACTACAAAGTTGTTTATTTTCTGCGTCTTTGCTTTATATTATTTTATCACAACCACGTATTATACTGTCTTTCAGCTCGGGGGGTTGGTCAGCAGATTGTTAGTCTATGAAACATACTGTTCATGAAAATGTTATCGTAATAAATCTGATGAGCCCCCTGAGGCAGTGCTGTGCATACCCAGAGGAGCTGTTACACAATCATGTATGATGAAAGCACTTATGGCAGAGTCTCTAACTAATGTAGGTAGGTTTACAGTGTAACAACCCAGGAGTGTTATCTAAACAAACTGCGCTGATGCCAGCTGGCTTCTCCCTCTGCACCGCCTGAAGGACACTTGATAAAGCGTGCCATCAATTCAAGCCCTATTGAGATCTACTGCAACTCCACAAACAGAACAAATGACAGTGAGGAGGAATTTGGAATTAGATCACCCACCACGTGGAAACCTTGTGTGTGACAAATAACAACAATGTGCCAGACAAATGTCAGCTTCAATCTCTGTGAGTTATAAGTACAAGAAAAAACTCCCCTCTGTCATCTATGAAGGTGTGTTTGAATACTGAACAGCAGCTCCTAAAATACATGACACGGTGTTAAAACTTAACATAACATAATTCCTCTCCAATGAACTCTACGAGGCGATCATGAATGGTGCACCAGACTTTATTAGGAGCTATAAACGGTTAATGAATAAGACTCACCTAATCCCCCATACCCTGTTGTCATCTTACATTAACCAACCAATAAATTACACACCACATAGTCATATCTCTGGAAGAAAAAAAAACATTAATTCAGCATAAATTAAAATTCCTATCATCATGAAAACATAATATGTGGTGAGGCATTACCTGAGCTTGGTGAGGGCTGTTTCTTTTTGGACGTTTCAATGCCTGCTCCGATCAAGTTCATTATCTTCTCAATCTGTGAAAAACAAAACAGGCATGAAACAATGCAAACAAATACTAATGCATAACAAATCAATACAGAAATTCCTCATCCCACCGCAGCCAAACCAATTACAACACAGGAGAGTGGAGGAGTTGCACTGGCTGAGGAGTTAGGACGGGGGGCTGCTGGTGCTGGGAGTTTGGGAGAGGAGGCGGGCAGCTTTGCAATGATGGATTACAAGCAACAGTCCAACGCGGACAGCAATTCAATGACTAACCCATTACTCAGCAAAAACACTGCGAAGGGATGAGCTGAATTACAATCTGCAAGGCTGGAAATACATATAGACATGCCAACACCTTTCTCAATAGAACATTTGGTTCTTTCTTTCTCTGCACTTGCCTCGGCCATGATGAGCTAAATATGGTCTATGGTCGTTAATCGTCTGGGACACAGAAACCCACTGTTCTGTGGATTCTCAGCAAACCTATTATAGAAATTGTTTTATCGAAATAGGACTTCTTTGCCGACAGCTTTAAATTGTATAAAATGTTAGATTTCTTTCTTTCTCTGTGCTTTGAAAACAACGGTTCAATTCTCCATTGTGTTTTAAGGGTGCTGATTTTGTACTTTGCTGCTCGGTGCAGTCTGTCAGTGTTCGCTTTTCACACTGTGACGTTATCAGTTTAAAGAAATGGACCTGTGACATGAGGGATACGTGTCAAGTCTCATGTTCAATGTATAAGAGTTGGCAGCTCTGAACGATCGACGTGAATGGGTGCATTTCGATCGGAGAATTACGGACACTACCATGCATATACTCATCCAATTTTGGATCCTTACATTTAGCTTAGCTTTTGAACTCCTATTCGGCAGTCCTGACCCCAAATCAAGAGTTCTGCACAAACCAACCCTCCACAGATTGAGATCTGTACCTGACTGTTTCTTGGTGAGTATTTGATTGCCCTCTTAGACCTGTATTATTTAAGCTTCACAGAAGACGGCAACAGCTTACTGCAAGGTTAAGTGAGCACAATGCTGCATGCAGGAGTTTAAAAGAGCAACTCAGGGAAGAGTTGTTTAGGGGCTGAGAGCCCAAAATGTTTATTTAAGTGGTCTCTGGATTTCCAAGAGAGCCAAAGTACATTTCCAGGTTGTTTGTCTATGTGTACTTGCTTGATAACAGTAACTCAGGTTCCGACTAAGTGCTTTTGGTTGCTAGACACGGTATGTCATCAAGTTATGTAAGTGAGGACAAGGAGATTTGTTAATTTCTTAGTTTTCTTCCAGACAAAAAACTATCCTTTTGTGCTTTTGGGCTGATTGACTGTCAAACTCAAGATGACGAGAGGCTTTCAATGTGTCGATCAAAGAAATAGTCCCTCACACAAACAAAATTGTCATATTTACTTGTCGTTTTTTTGTCATTTAAACAAAGTAGTCACTCAGCAAATTTCATTACCGTCAGACAGAGCAAGGCTTGCCATGCTAAGCTTGACAGCTAACTCATATTGATTGGACAGAAACGCTAGTGGAAGCAATAGAATAGAAGGGATGAAACCCCTCTTTAATGGTCACACAGCACACACAGTGAAATTTGGCCTCTGCATTTAACCCATCCTAGTACCAGGAGTCTAGTACTAGGAGCAGTGGGCAGTGTACAGGGAGCCAGGGGGGAAGGGGGGGTCGCCAGTGCCTTGCTCAAGGGCACCAAGGCAGGGCAGGAGGTGAACTGGGACCTCTCCTAGTAGAAGTCCACACTCCATATTTTAGGTCTGTTCGGGGACTTGAACCAGCGACCCTACAGCTCCCAGTCCAAGCCCCTACTGACTGAGCCACTGCCGGACCTTCTCATACATCCAACTCTTAACAACCACATGGATAAGCGAAGCCCCAAAAATCTCCAACTATTTCTTTAAATAAAGCATGAAAACTGAATAAGATGGGAGCTCTTTAGCAGGTGTGAGATGAGTTGTTATCCTAAGACCCTCTCTGCGTTCCGTCCTATTACATATTCAAATACAATAATTGTGTTTCACTGATATCATTAAGCTCAAGTGGAACAGACAATTCATTTTGCCCCAAGTACACAATGTCATATTTCTTCCACAGAAATATACACAGTAATATATTTACAAGTGATGACGTACCAACTAAAACAAAGAGTGTGGGATTTATCACATGTACTGCATTTGAATAATAATCACTTGTTGCTGGTTTGAGAAGTTTCTCTACTGGTGCTCAGTAGAGAAACTTCTCAAACCAGCAACAAGTGATTATTATTCAAATAATTATTATTATTCGAATGCTTTCTGACTCATAGGTCAGACTATACATATTAATTGAATTCAGTATTCTTTGACTTCTGTACAACAGTGGATATCTGCATGTACGTGTTTTGATGATTTATAACAAGGCAATTAGCGAGCTGGGGTCAACTAAAATCAGGCTGGGAACTCAATTTAGAATCAACAGTGAAGTCTATTCACAATCAGCAAAGAACATTTTTTGCAAGCCTGAAAAGCTGAATCTGCTTTCACTAGTGACACCAGAGTCACAGCCAGGCTTATTTGATGTAATATTTAGTGTTTGAAAAAGCCCTTTGCACTTCGCTAGTGGCATCAACACTGTGGAAAAGCCTTGATTCATTTGGAAGTCAGGCACGTGGGACGCATGGCATATGCCTCCAGCAATAGAGACCTCACATTACTCTTTGAATTAACCCAGTTACATTATATATCACACACACACACACAAACACACACACACACACACACACACACACACACACACACACACAAACACACACACACACACACACACACACACACACACACACAAACATCATGACTACATTACATCTGGGCTTAAGTGCACCTTTATTAAAACCCGTCACCAAAATGCTGCCTCGAGGGAAACCAGCGTCATCATAGCCAAAGTGCTGAAGTATTTCATATTATCATGCAGCCTCTTCCACTGTATGAATAGCTAGATGTTGGGCACTATAACAGGGTATTCAATACAGAAAGTAAGTCAAATAAATCAAACATATTTTAATTTACTTTTCATTAAATCATTTCCATGCGAACTCAGGTCCCGTCATCCATTATCTATACACGCTTATACTTGAGGGTTGTAGGGAGACTGAAGCAGACCCCGGATGACATTGGAAGGGAGGCAGGGTACAACCTGGACATATTTTGGGAGTCAACGACAGGAACTGACATCTATTTTCGCTCACATTTCGACACATACAAAGCCAAACGAACCAGCCTGCCAGCAGGTTCTAACCCGAGAGTCCAGACCACTGAACCACCGAGCCACTCCATTAACAAGTAAATTCACTTCAAACTTAAACTAAACTTTTTAAACCATAAGAAGAAATTAAAAAGCAATGCCTTTACATTTTGGGACCTATTTGCTTTCTTGCTAAGGTTTATAACAGTCCCATGTCAGCCAGTTAGCTTAGCTTTCCGAAAAGACTGGAACAACTTTGCCCAGTCCCAAGGCAATCAATCTATCTATTCATTTAGGAGAAAGTTGGATTTTTAAGAACGGACAGAGCTAAACTTTCCCTCTGTGTCAAGTCTTTGTGTGAAGTAAAGAGTCTCCTGGCTGCAGCTTTATAATTGCCTGACCTGACCAAAATGAGAGCGGATTTACTCCGCACTTGGATTAGGATACTGTTTATGTTTTTAGTTTTCTTTGTACTGTTTCTGTTCTGATTTTATGTAAAGCGTCTTTGAGCATTAGGAAAAGCGCTATAAAAAATCCCATGTATTATTATTATTATTATTATTATTAATAATCTTGTCATCTAACTCTCTGTAAAGACATTTTGGAACATTTGAAATCCTTGCTAAGTATTTCTTAAGTTTTAAATTCTTTATAGCCTGATTCTGAGTAAGAAGCTGTCTTATGTTCTAGTATTTTTGCACCCGTTAATATCGATTAGTGTAGGCTAGGTAACAAAAGAAAAGTAGCACTTAAGAGTTTAACTTAGGCACAAGCACTTACAATGGTCTGGCTTGTTTGAAGTGAATATGTCAGCACTTTCTTGTTGTCATTAGTTTGAATCTTTATGGTTTATTGCGCTTATTGTACGGTGCTTTGGATTAAAGCGTCAGCTAAATGCAATGTAATGTTAAAGAGAAAATTCACTGTTCAACAGCACAAAAACATAAGTGGGTCAAAAAGGACCCGTATTAGAATAATATGTGTATTTATGCCATTTTTGTCATTTTGGTTAAGAAAAATCACTTGTATAATATTTCGTATTATATTTTGGTTCACATGAGAAATATTTTATATTTAATTTTTCACTATTTATAACATTTTTTTTACATTTGGAAAAAAAAACGTTTTCCCATAGGATCCATAGAAAATGCACGCGGGTCATTTTTGACCCACTTATGGAAGCTTGGGGTAGTAATACAAAAACTACAATTTCTTAAAATGTAAATAAAAAATTTGAATGGCATGATATCCAAAACATGTTTTTTGAGGAATAGCTGGAATATGAAATGATAAAAAAAATGTAATTAAAAAGATACTTCAAGAAAACCACCTCACCGGGTCAAAAAAGACCCACTTATGCATCTAAGGGTTAACAAAATAGGTGGTAAGGAAATGGAGTTGAATTAGAAATAGCGTTGTCCTTATGGGACATATATTAAAAGGGTCAAGATGTAGTTACTCTGACCTGCATACCAGCTCTCAATTGGAATTAATTTGACCCGAGAGCACTTTCCAGTGATTGTATGAGAGCAGGATGGAAATAATCAACTTAGAAGATCTATTCACACAGAAATGTAATTAATTGTGCAGTCATGAAGCACAGAGCTCTGAGTGGACTGTTCTGGATTCCCTGGTGCTCATCTCTGAGTGATGGCTAAGCTCTGCACCCTGAAGTGATTTACATGCTAATACAGGTTGATCTGCTCTTCAATTCCTGCATACGCTGCGAAGAATTATCCATTTTATGTCACCTTTTCATGCCCAAGTTTTCAAACTGAAAAAATATCTGACAGTTCTGATTTTATTTTATTATTTCCGATACAAGTCAAGAGGCTGTCAGAACTGTTGTGATCAATTCATGTCCTCAGATGATGTTACCTTAAGCTAATACGACTTGTTCTTCTCTAACTCAAAACAGATGAGTATGCAAATGAAACTTCTTCTCTCTTTTGCTTGAGTCCAGCTCCTCTGAGAATCTGTCGTTATTTTACTTGGGAGAATAAGAATAGAGAACAAGCTCTTGGTAGTCAGATCATTTGACTGGTACATAAACCTTTAACCACACTTACAAAAAAATGCAAAAATGGACTGGAGTCAGAAAACCCCAAGTATATGTAGACAATGAAGAAAATAGGTAGTGATCTTGGGTTTGCGGCTGGACCCAAATTACCCCAGAAAGATTTGATGAGCAATATAGGCTGCATCTATTTTTCAGGCAATCAACGTATAACAGATTGCTGACTTGAATGAACGTGGCTTTAATATGTAGGGATGTGGTTGTTACTTAAAGAGAGCTCCATAATGGCCAGGGGTCGGCCAATTTTATCCTGACTCAGTCAGTCTTATTGAGTTTCTCCACAGGCCTTATTATACCTTCACTCATTATGTGCTTCACTGAAAAATATACAGAATATATGTGGCACTGTTCCATGAGAGAAAACTCTTAGTATTGAAATACTAAAGTAAACCAGACAAATTTGAATATTGTAATGTAATTAAAATAATTGGAAGTGTTCCCAATTATATACATTTTGCTGAAAAAATGTATAGGTTTTTCGATTGAAAGTCACAAGGTTTTTGCAGCTCATTCACCCATTTGAACACACACTCAGTGGGGCAGTGAACTAATCCTTCAATTCGAATTGCGATAAAATAAACAAGAGACATTTAAAATGAAAAAATTAGCATTTGAATCTGAAAAACGTTTGCAATGACAGGAGACACAAAACATCACAGAACACATGTAGCATTGGGTCAATCTCAAAGAGGAAGAGTTCAACTAAAGTAATGTTTGGCAGAAAACTCGGCCGCACAAAGAGAGTGACACCATGTCCAGACAGCAAGCAAGCGTATCTTTGTGTTACGTTCTAAACACAAACAGATCAGCACTGCATGTGCTGAAGATCAGACTGGAGATGAAACCACCTGAATGATAGACGAGTAATATTTGCTATTGTCCAACATTTGTACTTTTTAAACAGAAAAAACCTAGATGTAGAAAACGTTCAGCTCGCTAGCAAACTCTATTCAGCCATGTAACACCTTATTTCGGTTTTGTAGTGAAATGAGGAAGTATCAAATAAAATACCCCTCATTTCAACCTCTTGAATTAGCCACTCTTTATTCATTGCACCTCTTTCCAAGCTAGAGACATATAGAAACAGGGCATCCAACACATGTCAGCACTTCTTGCAGTAACAGTGTCATGGACATAATGGCCAAAAATAAATATCGGGATTGTTCGAACCTATGTGTATTATAGAAGGCCAATTTTGAGAGCCCTTCAAACCCTCTCAGGGTGCTGGTCTGACCATTAGGAGCAATTTGTGATTCAGCTATAGACGCCCACCATTTATCTGTAACATTTTCTTTGTCAGCTCTTCATTTCGGGTCATGGGTTATAGTGCACTGTTGTCTTTTTTTATATGGCACTGTGACCCTAATGGGCACAAAGAACCGGAACATGGTGCAAAAATAGTAATATTCTACAATAAATGCTTTGCTCGTTTTTACGAAAACCAATTCCAGCAGCCAGAACGAACACCATGACTTACAGTCCATTAACCTAGATAGCACCTCTATCACGATGAATCACTGTCAGCTATGGGCTGTGAAGAACTAAACCATAAAACAGATCAATACATCAGCAAACACTAAAGATGTCTATGTAAAAACCAACTGTGTCCCACTTCTACATTGACCATTATTTCTATCTACCACACTTAACTTCAAATTATACTTTATGCAGTCAAAATACAAGAAATTACTATATTTAACCATTTGAAGCAACTGTAGAGACATGAGCTCTTTATCAGAGCGTGATTACTGTGAGAACTACTTACCCTCCAAAAGGAGAAAGTGAACAGTTGATTTCCTTTTTTGGTTATAGGATGTTCCTGAAGCTGCCTAGTCATCCACAATTTGTCCTTTCTACAATTTTAGGTGTGCATTGTGGGGAATTCATGTTAATAAACAGATTAATGAAACATCGAACACTTTTATTTTCAGATTTGAGTATAGAGTATAGATTTTAGTATAGGAATAAAATGAGTGTGTTTTGCACTAAATACGAATTGCATGTGTTTGTGATTTTTTTTCATGCACTTGCCTTTATTCCTCCAATCTTTTTAGTTTAGTCTCCAAGCTATTTAATAAGATAACGATAATGGGAAATAATCTCAAACAATGTGCTTTAGAGATAGGGAGTACAGTATTGTCCGCTGAGTCACTGATGTCCCCTGCACATAAATGGGAGCAGTGAGCCCAAAGCAGGACAGATAATGGGAATGATGGCTGGATATAATAAACTAAGCAAAAAGGCTGCCTGCCTCTCTGGCCTGGAAACAGAATTACCGCCTCAGTGTTATTGTCAATAAAGAGAGATGGGCCAGTAGCTCCACATGATACAAGACCCAGATCACATAATTCTATCCAGCAGTCCTCATGATTTGGATAGATCTTTATTTATTTGATAGCTTTGAAACCACACACCACAAATAAAGCTGCTAAGAATGATCATAGTAAAGTCATGATGGCCTCAGTGGTGAACTGTAAATGCGGTGAGCCATAGTGACATGAGAGAAGAGCTTTGTAGACGTATTCCTCTGCTTATGGTTATAGAATATATGTTTTCATAAAAGTTTGACATTATAATTATCATACTAAGTGTCCGACTGGTTTTAGCTATATAACCCTTTCTGTCTCTAAAGATGAAACAACATTTATTTTTATGTTTTTTTGTAGGATTTTAGTCAGGTACTACTGGTGATCACAACAATGTTCTTCCTATACAAAACTGCTTATTCAAATGTCAAGAAGCTCATGACGATGACTAAATGAAACCCTGACTACTATGACATTTGACATGAACCCGAGACAGCAGTGGTAAAGAAAATGTAGTTTGTGTTTATACTTTTTTAAGCTTCTTCTTTATTTGTCTACCTTGTTCCTAGGTATTACATTGAGAGAGATGCATAACAAAATGATTGTGATTAGTTGTGACAACAGGAAAAGACAGTTACAAGCTGATGATCCCCACCAAAAAAAGCCAGATTTAAGGTTCTGAATGTATATTAAAAAATGAAAAACCTGTTCCTTCCCTAAATAACATAATACAATTATTTAAAAGTGATGAAAATGTCTGACATGACTGTTTCTTCAAATTGAAATCCTACATTGCAATCCCCAAACTGGCAAACTTCCATTTGATTTCAAAGCACTAGCTTTTAAACAGGTCTAGCGCCAAGTATGTGTGAAACAGCAGCTTTTAACAGCAGCAGGTTAAATGAAATGTGGCGTCTCATGTGTTACACCCTATTTAATACGCTCTGTGGTTCCACCTGGTGAGACATTTTACGGGCAATGTGGCAGGTGAAACAGGACTGTGCCTCCCCCACCCAGCCCCCCCCCCCCAACACCATCCACACTGCTCTCATATTCATGTACCACATCTGTCTAACCAGATCTTGGGATGTGTTCACTCTGCCGTGGCTCTCTAGTATGAATTATAAACAATCTTACATGTACTTTGAAAATATTCCCTCTATATCAACATGAAGAGAGGTTTTTTTGCAATCTCATTTTATATAATTTTTACTGTGAGAGACTCAAATCCATTGATATTGAATTCATTTAAGTTGTTCAAATCTATGGTATATCTGTTTTATAAAAAGAAGACAAACTTAATTTATAATCACTAATTCAAAATTATAATTTAAAAATAGCTGTATGAATCAAATCAAGTCAAAAAATAATAATAAACCACAGTTTACATCATAATCAAATATGTTTTGTTTCATTAAATGGGTCCCAATCTTTGTTATGTAAGACCACATCCATTAGAAGGTGTAGCAGCATATAAACCATAGACTGTTTAAAATAGATATAAACACACATACACACACACTGTAAGCACTTTAAAAGCTTGCATGTGTAATGACCTGAGGAATACTGCTGGGAAATGTAGAGTATGCACACAAATGAAGCCACTCAAGCATCTGTAACATGTGGTTGTGTTAACCTTTGCCTTTTGAGTATTGAACAGATGTGGTAGAGACGTCAATCACCTCAATAAAAAATGTCATTTCTATTTTTAGCCCAGTGTGTAACGGTTACTGAAATGCAGTGCAAAGTATTACATTATAAAGTCTATTTATGTTATATGTGGTACAGTTTTAAACTTAAAGGGAAATTCATACAAAACATAAGCACACCAATAAGAAGGGAAATAGGCGTGTGTGCACTTTACATTAATGGATCCATTTTGGTTTAGTTTGTTCGACAGGAGGAAGTCAAATTGTTCCATTGCAGCTGCAATGCAGTTTAAAAGGAAATAAAATTACATTTGCTTATCAACCGTACAAACACCTTTTAAAATTAAAGACAATTGGGGATGGGTTAAGTTATCACTATGTGCAATGGTAAACATGAAAACGAAGTGTTTGTGGGGAAATAAAATATGAATGTGTAGAAAATGTAACTACTTAGATATTGTGCAATTTAGGAATGGCATATAATTTACTCGTGAGGGAATGTGGTGATGTAGACGTGTGGTTATTTATTCTTCAGTGGCTGATTTTTGAATTATTTTTTACTGTAAATCTTTGGGTATAACTTTGTGTTCAATTTATAAATGCCAGATTTTTTACAGAGCTATAAGGCTACCTTGGCCAGGTCTCTGCATTTTTTTTTATCTCAATGGTACGTTGGCCCTGAAGTGCAAGACACCACAGCATTTCAGAAAACACAACAGCATTTCACAAAACACAACAGCATGTCACTAAACACCACAGCATTTCACAAAACGACACAACTTTTCACAAAACACAACAGCATTTCAGAAAACACCACAGCATTTCAGAAAACACCACAGCATTTCAGAAAACACCACAGCATTTCAGAAAACACCACAGCATTTCAGAAAACACCACAACTTTTCACAAAACACCACAGCATTTCAGAAAACACCACAGCATTTCAGAAAACACCACAACTTTTCACAAAACACCACAGCATTTCAGAAAACACCACAGCATTTCACATTGGACGGAAAGGGTATTCCTTTAGGGAGAACACTTCTTGTTTGTGATTGGACAGAGCCAGCCAGAGAAGCACTGCTGTGATTGGTTGTTTTTGCTGCCAGTCAAGAAATGACACTTCGTGATTGGTCAGCACCCAGCAACATGTCCCTAAACATCAGCCATTAGCTGTTAGCACACAGAGCTCACAGCTCCTCATATCTGTTCAGAAACTAGACAAAAGTAAACACAGCTGACAGCCGCGGTGAAACTCGAGCGATTAGAGCGATGCGAAAAAAACATGAATTAATGCTTTATTAATTCATGTTTTTTAAGGGGCTTATCTCCATGTAAATACTACGGTAGACTACCCAATGTTCGCATTGCTCTAATCGCTCGAGTTTCACCGCGGCTGTCAGCTGTGTTTACTCCTGTCATTCAAACAAGACGCGCTGGAGAGGGGGCGGATCGATCAGGCTAAACTAACCTGTAGCTGCTCCGTCCACACTCACAACAACGTCATACAGACATAAATAAAGCAGTGACTGTATTCGCCATGACATAGACAGTCTGTGTTTTGTAGATGCTTAACTTTTGTCCAGTTTCTGAACAGATATGAGGAACTGTGAGCTCTGTGTGTGTGCTAACAGCTAACAGCTGATGTGTTGGGACATATTGCGCTGTCCGGTGCTGACCAATCACGAAGCGTCATTTCTTGACTGGCAGCAAAAACAATCAATCACAGCAGTGCTTCTCTGGCTGGCTCTGTCCAATCACAAACAAGAAGTGTTCCCCCTAAAGGAATACCCTTTCCGTCCAATGTGAAATGCTGTGGTGTTTTCTGAAATGCTGTAGTGTTTTGTGAAATGCTGTTGTGTTTTGTGAAATGCTGTAGCGTTTTCTGAAATGCTGCTGGGTTTTCTGAAATGCTGTTGTGTTTTCTGAAATGCTGTAGTGTTTTGTGAAATGCTGCGGCGTTTTGTGAAATGCTGTTGTGTTTTGTGAAATGCTGTAGCGTATTCTGAAATGCTGTGGCGTTTTCTGAAATGCTGTAGCGTTTTCTGAAATGCTGTAGCGTTTTCTGAAATGCTGTGGCGTTTTCTGAAATGCTGCGGCGTTTTCTGAAATGCTGTTGTGTTTTGTGAAATGCTGTGGTGTCTTGCACTTCAGGGCCACCATACAATGGGACTTCCTCTAAAGTAAAAAAAAAGTAAACACAAAAGTAAACACAGCTGACAGCCGCGGTGAAACTCGAGCGATTAGAGCGATGCGAAAAAAACATGTATTAATGCTTTATTAATTCATGTTTTTTAAGGGGGTTATCTCCATGGAAATTCTACGGTAGACTACTCAATATTCGCATCGCTCTAATCACTCGAGTTTCACCGCGGCTGTCAGCTGTGTTTACTCCTGTCATTCAAACAAGACGCACTGGAGAGGGGGCGGATCGATCAGGCTAAACTAACCTGTAGCTGCTCCGTCCACACTCACAACAACGTCATACAGACATAAATAAAGCAGTGACTGTATTCGCCATGACATAGACAGTCTGTGGTTTGTACATGTTTAACTTTTGTCCATTTTCAGAACAGATATGAGGAGCTGTGAGCTCTGTGTGCTAACAGCTAACGGCTGATGTTTAGGGACATGTTGCTGGGTGCTGACCAATCACGAAGCGTCATTTCTTGACTGGCAGCAAAAACAATCAATCAGAGCAGTGCTTCTCTGGCTGGCTCTGTCCAATCACAAACAAGAAGTGTTCTCCCTAAAGGAATACCCTTTCCGTCCAATGTGAAATGCTGTTGTGTTTTGTGAAATGCTGTTGTGTTTTGTGAAATGCTGTTGTGTTTTGTGAAATGCTGTTGTGTTTTGTGAAATGCTGTGGCGTTTTCTGAAATGCTGCGGCGTTTTCTGAAATGCTGTAGTGTTTTGTGAAATGCTGTAGCGTTTTGTGAAATGCTGTAGTGTTTTGTGAAATGCTATGGTGTCTTGCACTTCAGGGCCACCGTACGATGGGACTTCCTTTAAAAAAACAAAGCAATTGTTTTTGTTGAACAATATTTCCATTCCATTCCATGTTTTGGTATATTGGACTTTTAGATATTAATGTATGTTTTTTCACAGTTTATAGCTGTTTCCACATGTGTCCTTAACAAAATATGTTTGTGTAAGGGACATCTCTCTGTGGCCGAGTTTATCTATCCAAAATAAAATGTAAAACATGAGTGTTTAAAAGGGTAGCTTATGGATTTCTTTTAAATAATTTTGTATTTTTATGTATTTATTCATGTCAAATGAGAAACAGGAAACACACTCAGCTTGGTTTGGTTTCATATCAGTTAAGTTCAAATCACAAATAAACAGACTGGTCTATACACAGCATTGAAAGTGATTGGGTTAAGGGGGCATCTCGTCCCCTAAATGATAATTAGACACCAATAAACATGCCAAGGAAATTATTGTCCCATATCCTGTATTCAGATTACAAACCTCTGCCATCAGATAGGTGCTTTAGGGTTCAAACAAAATACAAATAACAACTACATACAAATAATAAATAATCAATACATGAGAAAGTGCCGTAAAACAATATTTCATCCCTCTATCAGTAAATCTCACTCAGGAAACAAGGTGTGAAATGAGGGTCTGAATTGGAATGCACTTTACGTCTGTTACTGAACTTTAATATTTGTGGCGGCCTTTAACCTTTTTTTTTTTTTTTTTTTAAATGGTCCACTGTTACACAAGCTGCCACAAATAATACAACTCAAAATGTATATATACCACTGAAAATGTCAATGGGGTTTAAAGATTATACTTCATCTCATAACTTCGTTTTTATAATAACAGCATCTGAATACCAGCATTTGCATTCAGAAGGCCTGTGTGTGTGTGTTTATATTTCTGATCTAAAGCCCAGCCTTCCTCTGAGCCTTGTGCGTCGCTTCAATGTTTGATGGTGGTTGATTGCTTCACAAGATAAATTCATGAGTCAACTTTTGCCCTCGCTGCACACACACAAATGCCCAACCCAAACAAATCCCTTGAAATCTGGAAGAGAAAAAGACACTCAGGAGTAGCTGCAAAACAGGATGCCCTTGAGAACAGGACACCCCACCCAACATAGCCTGAATAAACATTTGTTGTCAGAGAGCAGAGGGTGGAGCAGGCACGGGACACAGGGGGAGACAAAGAGAGGGGCACACAAGGCCAAGTAAAGGTTTGAGGTGTCAGAGTACTCCCACTGCCCTTGTTTTAAACATGACTAAGGTACATGCTCAAGCCCAACCGGAAATGGATGTGACTATAACATCCACAGGGCTGTGATCAAGTACGCCTATGTTAAGTCATATATTCAGTGCAAGTATCAGCAGTTTCAAGGTTGATTCAAGTCCAAATGTGAAGAACACTAATCTGTTCATGCTACATCTGCTTTGCATTGCATTGCTGTTAGATCATGGTAGCGCTTCCTCTCCAGTTGTTTTATTGCAGGAAAGGTCACATTCCCTTACATTTAAAGAGTACTCGGAGAGAACAAACTCTGCCAAAATCAATAGTTCAGTCTACTATGATGTGCAGATCTGCAAGTGTTTTTTATAGCAGACATTTTAATGAAAGAATTCACATTTGGATGTGCGTCTGAGAATGATTATAAATGGTTATTTAGTCCATTTTCCGTGTAAAAATAATGAATTTTTGCATCAGGAATTCGGATCCACTCCAAAACCTTATGGGTTCTTCCATGAAAGTTTAATGAAAATGTTAATAATTGTTTTTCAGTAATCCTGCTTACAAATAGACAAACCACCAAAAAATCAAAAAGTTCCTTGACTGATATATAACGCATATGTTTGCACACATTGTGTATCTAACAGGCTATCAAACAGGCTTCATACTATACTCCAAAAAAGTTGCCAGCTAATATCATTTATGAAAAGATATTGTACAATGTCAAAACTAAACCTTAAACCCTGACTAAGATTTTTATCGTTGTGATAACGACTAACCCTAACCCTCAGCAGAAAGTGTCAGAAATGTTCTAGTCTGCTGGACATTTAAAAATAAATCACATAATTTTGCCTACAAGCTGTGCACTAATAATACACTCTATTATCAGTCATCAGCTATTCTCCCCTCAAAGGTTTTGGACTATTTAAGTGCCTTTGAGAGTTTTGGTAAGAAATGACTACTAATTTCAGAATCTTTACAGTGCTTTAGGATCAATTGACGCTCAAAAATCGTTCGAAAATCACAAGTTCAGGCTTTTGGGGATGGGGAAGGGGGAGAGTTGCACACAGAGGGCTGAAAGTAGATGACGTAAGACGGAGCAAAGGAGCCAGAGGAGTGCAGGAGGAGACAGTGGAAGCGTGGGTCGGCCCCTGAGACATGTACTGAGTGGATGTGGAATGACAGCACAAGCCCAATTAGTCTTAGATGCCAGGGCTGCTACAGGGAGGTCGGTGCAAGTGATCAAGCCATTCATGCATTCAAGCTCTCACCCACAGGCACTCTATGCCAACAGCCTGGGTTACTACAGTCTATCACTGCTTCTGCTGGACTCCTCTGATCGCTCTCATACTGCTGCCTCCGCTCTGCTTCCTTCCTTCCTTTCCTGAATCTTTCTTTCCTGTCCTAAAATATGCTGCTTTTAACTTCTTACAATAAGTAAAGCAATAATAAAGCAAATCACAAGGAATTGTTTTAAAGATGATATCCTAATAAACTCAAAATGGAAGAATCTTGTCAATTAAATAAATAAAATGGAAAATATAACCATGAGACTTAGAAATCAAGTTCAAATGTTTGTAGAAAGATGGGAAAATAAGTAAGGTATACCACAGAAAATGACTAATGATCCTCCAGTTAGATGTGACAATTATGACAATTAATGTGATATCTGTGAAATTAATGCATCTTCTTTGCATATTCCTGTATTTTATTTTATTTTATTTAACATATTAACTGTATTTGTTGTGTGTATGCCTTGTAACAATATGATGTCCTAAAAATACATACAATACAATTCTTTCTTTCGTTCCAACTTATAGTTGCATCTCTTTTTGGCCCCTTCACTCTATATTTTCACACACTCACTAACACACTCTCTTTTAAGGACATTATCACACTTTATTTGAAAGCCTGTCCATGTCTTAACACCACCACTGCCACTCCCTCTGTCTTCTACGCCCTCCCACTGGTTTCCCTTCCCCTGAGTATTACCTCATCCCACTCAGAAGCAAACGATGGCATGCGCTCCATGGACGGCTGACCAGAGCGGCAGTTAGACACGGACCCACTGCGGCCAGCCAGTCCTCCATCTTCCTCTCCTCCAAAAGGTGATGCCAACAAGTCAGAGTCCGACTTGGACAAGCTCCGAATCAGCCCCAGGTCTGCAGGTCTGGCTTTGACTGCTGCCACTGATGTAGGCTCGGTTGAAACTTCTCTCGGGTTGTCAATGTCCGCCTCTCGATCCTGGATAACTGTGGCATCCTGCATGCACTCTGCCATTTTTTGGAGCTGCAAAAGTGCAGCTCAGGGTCCTCCGTTTCCTGCAGAAATCTCACTTGTAAAGTCAATCCAGAAAGTGATCCAGAAGTTTTTAAACCTCTAGTTGCAGTCCTGAAAAACACAGATTAATGAAATATTTGTAATTTGAGGAATTTGCCTCCAACTCCTACAAAGTGCTCCTGTCCGGAGGGAGAGGAAGCATGTAAGTGAAAGACTTGTTGTGCACAGAAACAATCATCAAGGTCCACCCACTAGTTGTATCCTGTTGCCCTCCCCTTAGTGGCTGACCGCCTCAAAGGGCCTCCTTTATCCTCTTAACTGTGACTTTTTTGATACACTGTCTCCCTTCTAAATAGTCAGTATCTTTTCTTCATTCTTAAAAACTGATGGTTAAAGACTTGAACTGACTGCGCTGGAATAAAAACAGTCTTAATTTTTAGCATCCTCTTACCTGCTGACTCTTGTAGCCTTGTTGCTTTCCCTGCTCCTTGTTTCAGTGTCTGTCTTGTTCGGAGGTTGTTTCCCAGACTCTCCGGGAGGACAGGCTCTGTACCGCTCTGAAGAACAGAGGACGGGAGGATCCCAAAGCCGGGCCTTATTCAGACTGACAGCTGGGGTAATCAGGTTACTGAAGCACTGGGTGGCTGCTCCATTTAAAAAGGAGGGAGAGTCGGGATTCCTCTTTTTCTGGGTGTGTGTTTGTGTGTGTGTCTAAGGGTGTGACTAGTGTCTGCAGGAGAATGAGGTTACTGAGTTGGAAAAAGTACAAAGATCTTCTTAGGTAGGCGTTTGTAGAGTACGAGTAGGTAAGTATCAAACAATGGTTTTCACATAAAGACTGACTTTTTTCAGAATAATACACATAGTATTGATTATAGTTATGAATGTACCATATGTATTTTAAAATAATCTGCTGGTAATGATGGCGTTAATACTTGAATTACTAATACATCGTAATTTATAACCACTCAAAAGAAAAAATATGTTTTTTAGCTTGAGAGTTTTTGTGTGTGTGTCATAATGGCAACATGTTGTCCTGGAGGAAACTGGGTGTGTACACAGAAGAGGATTTTGTAATTTGCCTGGTGTTTATGTCTGTTTGTCTGTCTGTCTTTCTGTCTGTGGACAAAATGTGTCACCACTAAAGTGTGGCAACCATGTAAGACGCAGTCATGACACTTTACAGATGTGTATATCTAAAATGGGCGTTGTACGAGCCATTGCCACCCCATTTCACCAATCTGGCGATGCAACATGGTGTGATTCTCATTGCAGGAAAATCTCTAGTTATTTGATCATATTTATTAAAAATAAGAATCCGTAAGTAACTAAAGCTCAATGTAAATTCAACGTAGTGCTGTACAAATTATTATATTTGCCCCCAAAATCTGTTGAATAGAAGTAAAAACAGAAGAAAATAAATAGCTCTGTTGGAGTACGAATAAATTACCCTGAAATCGTAACATTACTTGAGTAAATGTACTGAGGTATAGCCACAACTCTCTTTCTCTATTCATCTATATTATCTATGATCCAATGACCTGCAGTGAAGCAGACAGCTTAGTGTTTCCCTCTCGATGCCTCTCCTATTTTTCCTTGGTAAGATCTGTCTGAGCAACCCATTTAATCCCATTGGTCACAATAGTGACCGTAAAACATATTTTCACTTATAAGGCTCTATAAATGTTACTGAATTATATATCAATGTATTTCCAGAAAATATTGGATAAATAAAGGGTCTCAATGAAATATGTGCAGTGTCACATGTTTACTGTAAATTGTCACATGACTGGAGCTGTTCACTTCCTGGTTGCACCACGTGAAGAGGATGGCTGCCTCAAAGCTCCCAGAAAAAGGGTTAGTAAAGAATGTTAACGTAAAGATAGTACAATGATTTTTGGTAAACATAATCTTTAAGGTATAAAGTATTTATAAATGCATTTGCAATAACTTCACTTTTTTGTTGACGGCAACAATAGTGACCGGCGGGATAACACAGTGCATCTAGGTATACACATTTACACATACATAGTCTTTTAACCTAATTTCTTACAGTGTTGTTTCTTTTAGCTTTACATTGAGTCAAGTTCTGGATATGTTGGATCTAGGTGACAGCCCAGATAAGGCATGCAACATTACAGTTATCCCTCAAACTGAGAAAGATGCTTTCCTCAGTGATTGTGATAGCGATGGGTCAGATATGGACTATGAGGGGGAGTCAGGCCATTTGCCAGCCAAGCTGTTGAATGCATATGCTGAACTTCAGCAAACTGATCATGACAAGAACAACGTTATCAATGATGATGACATCCCCCTCACCACTACCCCTTCCACACCCCCCTCCGCTGTTCATGATAAAGAGCCAGTGGCCTCTATGAGCCAGAAGGTCCAGTCAGAAAAGCCAAGGGCAAAGCTGCAGGTTGTCAAAAATAAAGATCGAAGAGGCCCGCCTCCACTGTTATTCCAAAACACACAGTATACAGCCCAAATGCTGCAGAATGTATAAAACAAAGTTGCCCTGATCCAATGGATGTTTTCTTACTAATGTATCCACCTACCCTAAGAGAGATCACCATTGAAATGTCCAACCTCTACTCCACCCAGACCAAGGACCAGCAACTGTATCTGAGTATGGAGGAGCTCCTCACATTTTATGGGATCCTTATCACCTCTGGGTACAGCTCTGTTCCAAGAAGACACATGTACTGGTCACTTGACCGTGATGTACACAATGAAGGGATTTCAGATGCAATGCGAAGAAATCGCTTTGATGAAATAATGGTCTCAATTCATGTGGTTGACAACACAAAGATCAATGACGACCCATTTTTTAAGGTTAGACCCATCTTCTCCGAGCTCAATCAGTCATACAAAGTCATGCCATTTCAGGAATGGCTGTCGGTGGATGAGAGCATGATCAGATACTATGGTCGCCATGGATGTAAGCAATTCAGAAGAGGTAAACCAATCCGCTTTGGTTACAAACTATGGAGCCTTGCCTCGTCCAGTGGTTACATGCATCACATGGAGCCATATGGTGGATCCCACACTCTCCTCCCTGAGACGGGGTTAGGTCAGGGACCCAGTGTTGTCCTTGGTCTTGCAAAGCAAGCTCAGGTGCCTCAAGGTTGCAAGTTCATCCATGACAACCTTTTCACTTCTCTTGGACTCCTTGATGAAATGACAAAAAGAAGATATGGGAGCTCTGGAACAATGAGGCAAAATCGTCTGTTTGATTTCCCATTCAAGCCCCAGAAAGAATTCATGAAGTTATCTCGGGGAACATCTGAGGTTTTGACCCAAGGAGACAAGTTGCTGGCCCTTTCGAAAGTCACAGTGGCAACAAACATGGAGGAGAAATACAGTGAGACCTTTGTCAAGAGATGGAGCAAGGAGCGACGTACATTTGACAAAGTCCCACAACCAAAATGCATCAACCTATACAATGAGCAAATGGGTGGTGTTGACCTTCATGACCAACAGGTATCAAGATACCATATCTCGATCAGGTCTAAGAAGTGGTGGTGGCCCATCTTTGCATGGTCTCTCAACAGTGCACTTGTGAACAGCCATTTCTTTTACAGAGACATTATGGGAGGGACCATTGTTCTGCTCACCTTCTCAAGGATAGTGGCACAGTCACTTGTGCAAAGGTTTGGCACAAAGCCACTGAGCCAGGGCAGGAGATCTCTGCTGGCAGCTACTGTTGAACATCAGGCAAGATATGACAAAGCTTCTCACTGGCCAATCAACACGATGCATCGGTTCCAGAGATGTCGTCACTGTGACAAACGCACTACCTATGCATGTGATAAATGCAAAGCACCACTGAGTGCTTCAAGATGTACCATGGACAGTAGAAAGGGAACTAAGTGAATGCAAAGAGGCTGTAATAGCTATAAAAAAAAAACAAAGCAGACCCAATAAAGGCTGTGGAGATGCAGTACGAAGGACAAGTCCATGACAAAGGGGAAAAGTCCAAAAGGACTGGAATGTTTTGGAAAAGAAGTTCAAGTTAATCAATCAGTAGATTGTAGTTCAAAATAGTGATGCACTAACTAATCGTGCACTTGGTTCTAAAGCCTATGATATATATATTGCATTTTTGTTCAGTGTAGGACGCCTATTCTACATGCTACCTTTTCTAAATGTTACCTTTTATGTTCAATGTGAATGAATCACACAACTGGCTGTACAGTTGTTTGTGAATGTTGCACTAAAATATCAGAAAGACAATATTACAAAGAATATTGCACTAAAGTAAAAATTCAAATGTTACAACAGATGTATAATATTAATGTTTCAATACATGTTGCACTAAACTAGAAATGTTGAAACACGTTGATGGTTGTTCATATTGGTGTTGTATCAGGAATTTTGATATGTAAAAATCATTTTTTCAAAGGGTTACTAATGACACAAGATTTGGATATTTTCATTTCTGGGAAAATTGTGGGATTAAATGGGTTGATACGTTTTCATGCTCATATTTTACAGTCACAAATCCAGTCCAGGCCAACGTGGTGACTTCACAGTGGCTAAACACAGATTTTGATGGCAAAATCATTATATTACAAATGTGTTCTCTATTTCTTTGTCATATAATTGAAGGAAAATATCTCACTGATATAATTTACCACACAATAAATGCCATCAAGTATTTTCATTGTGAATTGGGTGTATATCGAACAATGAACTTTCGGGATCTGCAGAGAAGAAAAAATAAATCAAGATAAGAAATGTTGATATGGGAGGAATGTAGAATACAAATCTCACAGACTCTGTGCTATTCATGCCTCTTCTCAAAGGGAGTTGAAGCTGACAAAAGAGTCTCTTGTGAGGCATCCTTAGTATTCACAGGCAACCGTCGCAGTGCACAGCGTCAGAGCGCCTCTGTGCCCTCAATCAGCCAAGTTCCTCGCATGCTCACCTCTTCCCTATGGGCAGCGCTGGTATGTGCATGACAGAAAAGATAACATCCTTCGCTCGCCAAGGAGGGTTCACACAGCCATACACTGCTTAGCTGGCAACAACAAAAGCCACATCTAATGAAGCAAGATTAATTGCACAATTAATGATCTCTGTGACTGCAATGAGGATGAAACAGTTTAAGTTATCCACATCTTCTGTGCCAATGGACGCCCTGGAATACAACATGTTTCACGATAATGATGTCTTCACGGAATATTAGAGTGACTAAAATAAAACATGCATCCCCTCCTTCAGCTGGCTGGCTGCTGAGCCGCGGGCTAAAGACAGTGGTGACTCATGAACACTCTTCTCCAACAAAGACATGCACACTGTGCAAGTCACAGAAAGTCAGCGTGTACAGTAAACACACACTGGAGTGCAATGTTTTCATGTGCTCTATGTTTGTGCGCCCCTATATTGTTTTTGCTCCCTGACACACAAATGACTTTTCAGGATTATTGTACAGGTTTGTGACATGTTTTCCACCTGTTGTATACGTCCCCAGCTCCACAATTGACATTTTTAATAACACTGCAAGATATAAAACCACTTTTCTCACCAATCTAGCCTATAAATCGTTATCCTTCTCTGCAATTTGGTGCCCTGCAGTTCCTGCCTGATCAGCCGGCATTGCAGAGAAGAAGAAAGAGGCCACTGGGTAAGAATCTAATAAAGTTATCAAACTCGGAAGCTATTACCTTCAGAAAGGCTTTAAAACAAATCTGAAAGTGGGCAACGAAACTCCAAAACAAGCCTCTCATGAACACCATAACATGAGCTGTATGATTCCCTGTATGCCTGGGAATATACAGGCCTGAATGACAGTTATATGCTTCTCTATTTGAAATCCCATAGTGCTTGTTTTTCTCCTTGGAGAGTTTGAGCGGACGTTAACCCCAGTGTCACAGACAAGAATGCTCTGATACTCACCCTTAAGGTCATCTGTTCCCTGAGGCACCAGGGATGCCATTCATCCAGGCTTTCATTTTCAGAGCCCCGAAATGTGGAAATTCAAACCGGAGAGAAATCCAGGAAATAATAAGATCAAGGTTAGAAGCCTAAAAGTCTATAAATAATGAGGTCATTTACAGGCCAACAACATCAACAGAACATACGTTTGAGAAACACAAAAAGACATATTAGGCAGTAAAAGAGACATCATTTGACTCTACTCTGGGGAAATCGAACACAGGTAGATTTTGAAACAACACTCTTCAAATATGACTTAATTGTAAAGGCAACTTCAAGGTTGAAGGAGAAAATAAATGCCTTCATTGGATGGCAAAACTACCTGCTGTTAGCTAAGAATGGCTAAAGATGCGGCGCCTGTTAAAGCTTTCCAAAAGACAAGAACAGACCTGACCTCTCGGCGGGGAAATAGGAGGGCAAGTGTGCATGGCTGAGTGAAGATGTAGCGCTGGATATCCATCAGTGTTAGAGAGTGGGAAAGAGACTGGAGGGTAGAGATACAATCTTCTCTCACAATCTAACTGGGTTTAGTTGCTAATCAAACTGGGTCAAAAGTCAGCAAATGTCCTCAATTGCCCTTTCACCAATGCAATTTCTATAGGTTATTGGAAGATTGGCAAGAGGTTCCCCACAGTGAAGGGATCTGACAACTGTCTACTGGTGGTTTTATGCCAATTAAGAAAGGCTTGGGGGTCGGTTGTTTTAGAGCGACCACTTTAAAATTAATTAATTTATTGCATAAAGTTTGGTACAGACATTCATGGTTTCCAGACGATGAATCCCAATGACTTCGGTGATCTCCTGACATTTATCAGTCAGTCAAAGTGTTCACATTCACAGTGATTTATCTCAACATCTAGATGGTTGGCACAACAATTTGCATTGATGCGTTGTAATGTTGTATCCAATCCAATCCAATCCAACTTTATTTATAAAGCACTTTAAAACCTCCAGACCAAAGTACTCTACAAAGAAATACAAAATCACACAGCCCAGCTCACAAAACAAAAACAAATAAAGATAAGAACACAAAATAAAAAATAATGAAAAAAAAAAATATATATATATATAGAGTCCACCATTAGGATGACCTTTGCTTTTGTTGTTTTGTAAAATAGTCTATTCGAAATAATTGGCATGACATTTTGTGCAAGCAAATATGTTGATCCTGTGATGTTTTTGTGTCCGGTACTTCTGTTTATGATGGAATATCTACAAAGCTAATTCCATTCCAATCAGCTTCCTGTACTTATAGGCCCACTAAGAAGGATATTTCCAAAAAATAGTCACACAAAAAGAATGCCTCTCTTTAGTTCCTTATGAGCCAGAAGTCTGTGGCTTTGTCTGGCCCTATGTCTGTATTTTCTCCTTTCTTATTAATTAGCTGTGTTCAGAACGTTTCCGGTCTATTCAACTGTAGCGAAAAGGGCAGTTCGCTATCAGACAAATACTGCTAGGAATGTGTCGGACATGACGCAGAAAAATCCGATAAATAGCAACCAAAACGACAACCACGCAAAGATCACCCCAAATTAGAGTCAATGTCGGGTTAAATTTCCCCCGCTAGCGAGCACCAACCCTTGTTGAGGCAGCAAGGAGGGGCAACATTTAAATGTTGTAGACAAATCATGCTTGAAGGAAAGAAATATGAATCTTGATGCGTAAAGATGTGTCAATAGCCTGCAGGGGCCTTTGAACAAGATACATGTAGTCATGAATCTCACCTTTAAAAACTATTATCAGTGATATCAATACATCATCTTAACTGCATCCTTCAAGAAAGAAAAACATTGCTTTCGTTCGGTGTGATAAGTGATTGCTCATACTTCTCTTTTTTTTATCACACCGCATGCGTGGCATCATGTGCCTCCTTGACAACCGCTGACGGCCACATACGGATGAAGATACATTTAGCAGATACATTAGCAGATAAATTCAGCTCGCCGGAAAGATCAGGATCAAAGCACAACGTGGAATGCAGATGTAGTTCTTTCTTTAGTATCTAAGACGAGAAACAATGGCATGATAGATGGATGTGTGTGCATGACGGTGTGTTCTCACCTGCAGTGCATTCACGTATGCATGCATGCACGTGTGTTTATGTGTGCACATGTATGCATGGAGGGGTAAATGTTTGTGTTGAAGCCCGAGGCACGCAGAGCTACCTGTGTTAGGTTAATTCTCTCTGTGCTGCTCTCTGTGAAAACAATGGGCACAGCTCCACGTTTCTGAATTTCCCTTCAGGGAGTTGATGATGACAATGGCCACTGACAGATTAAACACATTCCCTGTTTTGTTGCAGTATGATGGTAAAAAAAACAAAAATAAAACATTTTCAGTAGAGTCTAATCACCATTGTGTCTTATCAAAGGTACATGGGGAGAAAATGAAGGATGGACACATTTAAATTCAGAGGGAAAAAAGGGACAAAGGGAATAAGTGAATAAAATATGCCACCGAGCAGGTAGAGCGGGCACTTTTGATAGAGTGCACTGGCCCCTTAATTAATCCACAGATAAAGCTGGCGGTTCACAGCCAGGTCACTCTCAGTGTGACAGCACCATGATAGCTGCCCTTGACAATCTTCATATCCACAGCGTACTGCAGATGTATGTCCTAATGATAGTAATGATATTGGCAGTCATGAATCAATCCGGCATGCTTGATATATTCAGCTGAGAGTTGGTGAATGTATTTTCTGCGAAGCGATACTGTAGGACAACGCTCTTCCATTATTAAAGGGCTAACACAGCACCTAAAGAGAGATTAGGAACACATATTGAGAATAAAGACATTAATCACTGTTCATATTTGAGGGGAAACACATTTATAAAAGGAATTTGCACGTCGTCTAGATGCAAAATACCATGACTTGTCTTTCTATTATCAAGCTGTGCTCTTTGTTGCACAAACCATGTCTGTACTGTCCTAAATGTCTTTCAAAAAGTCATGCAAAAGAATTTTCATTGCTAAGGTTACATCTTTAAATACACAGTGCTTAGCCAAAGGCTTTTAGCCTTTTTAACTTTTGAACATCAAAGAATTTTGGAGGGTAAGAATCTTGTCCTTAAAAATAGACTCAGCCCTTGACTCTATATTGAGCACATTTTTAAAAGCAATATCACTTGTTGCTGGAGTAAAAGGCGAGATAGCACTCTAGTATTCAGCCCTAGCTTTCCGTCATGATGTCTACCTCACATTTAAAAGGTAACATCACAGGAGATTTTCTTTCTTTAACTTCGATTCACCAGCTCGGTCTTATTTTTAGAAGAAGAACATGTTCTTATTGTTTTGTGCACATGAAATGTTATTTCTTTAAATTGGAAATCTCCGTCAGTTGTATTGAGAAAATTAGCAAGTCCTCAGAGAAGCTGATAACATAACTGTTCAAATGGCATTAAAGATAAGTCAGTGACTTGCATGAGAAAGTGAACAAAATACTTGGAAAAGGGTAGAACATGCTCCTTTGGTAGAGAGCTGACTAATTCAAATCAAAAGAGAAACTAAAGCAAAAAAGAACACCAGTGGAAAGCCGATTCTCTACCAGAGAAAGGTTTTGCTGATTTCTATAACAAGAGCTGAGCGCGTCTATTAAAAACCATTACATGCATGAGAGAGATGGCAACCGATGATGGGTTTTCAATGCCACCTTGGGCGCATAATGACAGGAGATAGAAGCGCACAACAGAAATATCTGTTTGGAAGATAAGCTGAGCGACACTTGATTGCAAAGACAACTTTCCAATTTGGGAAACATCTAGGCAGTTTTGAGTATGCCAGTGCCAGATGGGAAATAAGTGATTTGTGAAATGTTCTCCTCTCTACTTGATGGTAATCTTCCATGATTTTCATGGATAAAATGGAACCTTAATTCTCATGTTGTGTGTGTTGGTGTACAAGTGTTGAAGTGAAGAGTTATTGGATTGCTCATGCTGCTGCTAATGAGGAGACAGAGTGTGTGAGCAGTAGTGAAAGGCTACATCACACATTCACAGAAATGAACAAGACAACTAGATCCTTTGCTTTATAATGTCCTTTTCAACATTTTAACAGTAAGTATCAGTGTGTTCGGACATACAGGACATTTGAATGGAGTTAGCTTCAGCTGCCGTTTTGTTCTTTCTGCGCTGATACTAACTTGACTATATTAATATTTGATGTCTATGTTGCTATATATGTTTCTGTGAAAGCAACATCCCTCTCACGTCTAGTAGTCTGTTGGTGAATCTCTAGTATGCATATTTTAATCAGTGGGCCTATTTATCATCATCAACAAGTTCATTATTGTGATTAAATGGTAACTTAATTACACCAAATTGCATGATGGCAGTTAGTCACTGTTACTGTGCGGATAAGCTAGCTATATTGGCTAGCAGTAACTTAGCCATTTATTTCTCTTTTTCTTCATCATGACGAAATTCAGCTACTGTTTCAGTTATGTGGATTTAAACACTCATATAAATGTATGTGACAGTTCATTAAAATAAGTAACAGCTAAAAGAAAATGTTGTTTTAGCTTCAGCTAATGCTAGTTGCGCAAGTTAGCTTTCATTTGATATTGCTAAGTGTAGCACTGCCGTTCGACCAAAGTTTTATTGTGAGTACGGCCAAATGAAAATTGTACATGCTATTTTCAAAGTACTGTTACACTTCAATTAACAATGTTTGTATATAGAGTAAAACAGATTTTAAGAAGTAAGAAAAAACTCACATAACAAGTTGGATTTCTGAACTTGTGGCTCAGCATAATATAATACATTTGTATTAATGAGAAGGAATAGGCAAAGTTTTAGGAGCAGTGATTTTTTTTCAAAATAAGGCTAGTCCTTAATTTGATTAAAATACACAATAACCTAATGTTAGCCTTTAAACTGTGGCAGTTTCCAAGTTAAAAGGTTAAACTGGATGTTTCTTTAGAAACCCAATACTATACAAAGCAGATACAAAACAAAACTGGATCAGTCGGTTAAAAATGAAGTGACTTCAACTTACAATGGTTCCAGGTAAACTCGAACAACATTACATAAATATGCAATGGATAAAAAAAGATAAAAAGGTTCACTCTCAGTGAAATCAATGGCAAAATATAATCTTTGTAATGGCAAATCCGCTATGGGCCAAGGACACTCATTAAACAGGACATTTTCAACTACTTTTATGAATGTATGGATAAGAACCATATGTTTGAGGAGAAGAGGACCCTGATACAAAATGAAAGTCCTTTAGTTGGAGGTGAGGTTATATGAAATATTCATTAAGTTAAGTTTTTCCAAATGTAGACAAAAACACTACGAAAAGCTGTTTTATCCACCTTAGAAAAAAACAACCTTTTACTGTACATATAAAGCAACTACATTTCACTGCTACTGTGTGTGGATTTTGGTTGCACATTTGTAAACTCTGTCAAACAATGCAGGTCATTGCTAGCACATGAACAAATTATAAACAAATAAATAATATCATTTTTTTATAAATATAATACTTATAACAATTAAATGTGTAAATTAAATGTAACTAGGGTTTTTATTACTGCTTTTATTTCTTTGTTTTATATTGAGGAAACGGAGACGACCATTGTGAAGTGTTATTTAATGCGATTAAATCCTTCTATTCAATACTTAAACGGTCAGAAAAACATTGTATCTGGGCTGCATATAATACTTAAACAAGAATAAATAAATGTGTGAATACAAAATGTGTGGGCTTGGATAATTGGAGTTGTGTAAGATCCATTAAGAAGGAATCATCCTGACACACCTCTTGCCAGTTTGTAATATCATTTTTCACAACAGTACATAATATATTAGTGTCAGAAAGTAGTTGTGTAAATTGTTTGCCTGTCCTTTTGACTTTATGAAACTCAGAAGTGAAGTACAAAATACTTTGGATGCAAATGCTGACAAAATGAATATTTAACACGGCTATTTATAAAACATGGCGATACACAATGCAGTGGAGCAGGTGAAGGAGAATCACTGTCAGTGTCCACAGAGCGTACAGCTGGCAGGATGAAGAGTTTATACTGAAGTATAATGGCAGGGAGTGACTAATTCTTACAGTCACATTTAGACTTTTTGCTGATGGCGGGTTGTTATCTTGCTCAAGGACACTTTAGCAGGCCATTTGTGGTAATTGAACCTTTTCATTGCTGTTTAGTAAAGCTTCATGCACCACTTCAGTTTGTGACATTGTGCAGACAGTAAATCAAATCCTGGAGGGAACAATAATTCCATCTTTCTTTCTGGTCACTTACAAGGTCCACTAATCAAATTAGCCTTAATGCAATCTGTTTTGATGTCATTCATTTGCTAACCAGCCGGGCGTTGCATTTCAACATCTCAAATAATTCATCTGTAATAAGTAAATTGGTTAAAAATGTGATGATACATATAGAGCTTCAATATCTAAAGCTGTGTTTTGTTATCAGGAGCTTAGATGTAAGCTTTGTTTTCTCAGATACTGTGGTGAACTACAGCTGCATCAGCTGTGGGCCCATGGGAGCCCCTGCTGGCCAACTAACACTGTTGGAAACAAGCAGATTCAAGAGGCTCTCCCTAAGGCCAAGAAACATGGATATTGATCTGGAGCCATGACTAAATGGATTAAATTACAGAGTAGTGTTGGTAGCACGGCAGCAGAGAGAATAAGACGAGAGGGAGGAGGAGGAGATAGAATGGAGGTGGAGGGTGAGACAAAAGGAAGGAGGAAAAGGAGACGCAGGGGGTATTGAAAGAGTCTACCAAAGTCTTTGCTTTGCTGACATCGCTTTCTTTCTTCACGATTCTTTTCATCGATAGCCCACCCGGCAGCCCTGCGCAATCATGCCGTATACTCATCAGCATCATCCTGGTCTTTATGCAGTTTTGAGCCAATTGGCTATGGAGGAATCGACAGTCGGGGGGGATTATCGTTTTCCATTCAACCAAGGCTGTTCAGTGTTAAGAATGCCAACTGCATGCTGGGAGCTAAATAAGATGCATCATCATGAATACAGAGCCCAGAATGATCCTCGAGATAGTGTAAATCTGTGCGGATGTGGACAGCCAGCAGTCACAGACAAACCTGTTTTGTATGAAAGGTAAATCAATCAGCTACCTTCTGCTTCTCTCTTGGCCTTGCTGATGGGTCTGGGGGCTTCAGGAAAACACTTTACAAAGTGCCGATACTGTGAGCCCTGAGAGTTGATATTCGGGGCATTAATGCGTTCACTTGACAGGAATATCAAAGAGGTGAGTGCACTGTAAAAAGACAACTTTTTCATCAAATCAACCTCAGATAAACTTTGAAATATGTATGTCATATAAAATATATATAATATATATTTTCTTCCTCCATCTCCTAAATTAGAGAGCAGAAGGAGAGAACTACAATTCTCTACTGCTGGGAACTATTTTTCCAAAAATAACACAAATATTTAATTAGGTGATTCAATGTTAAGCTGGACACTTTTTATCATTTTGTAAAAGTTTGTTGACCTGACAAACATTCTGTAAATACCATTTTTGTTGATTTCATTGTATTAATTATGGGATTTTTACAGTGTGTATGAATCAGGTTTAAAGTAAACATGAAGTGAGCACATTTCACATCAGAACTTTTTGACTTTAATGAATCCCAGATAATCATTAAGGGAATGTGGTGTTCTCCCAAGCCTCACTTCTCCTACAATTCTTCAGAAACACATGACATTTAACGCTTTTTCAGGAACTAAATTGTTCTCATCTATCCTCCAAAATATCAGTTAATCCTCTACAGTCTGCCTAGGAGTGGTCTCCCTCCTAAATGTATTAGAATACATATTTCTCCTGATCAAGGATTATTTCCTGAACTCCGGAGCTGTAATCATAAACACTTTTCCCCACTCCACTTCATTTCAAACCTTTATTTATGCAGGTGAATCCCATTGAGATCATTGATCTCTTTTTCAAGGGTGACCTGCTGCAAGTGGTTCCACATGAATACATATAAACAGAAAACAGAAAAACAAAAAGGACATCATACAGCATATTTACAGCGAATACAGTTTACATAGCTAGTGACAACTTCATTCCCTTCAGAGCACATTCCACTTCATGGCTAGATTGAATATTCATAAAGACTCTTCTGATTTTAGATGACACAGGGGCATCCGCCTATGCTCGACATATGCATAAAATGTGCATTAACATGGTTTTACTCTGTCGCGCTGATGTGGAGAGTGGATGTTTATGGGGCTTTTAATGGAATCCATCGCTTAGAGTGGCCATCAGATTGCTTGTAATCTGCCACGTCTCTTTGGGAATCAAAATGTACAACTTGCGAGACTGACAGCTACCAAAACTACTCTGAGGTCGGTGCACATCAGTTCAGATTGCTTTTGCTTTCCTTCAAGTCTGCAAGTATATAAATTGGAAAACACAGCGTGAAACATCTGGCTATTTCCCCCAACAAATTTGATTCTTTTTTATTTGTTGCCCAGACATTTCCTAAACCATAAAGCCACAAAATAGTCCTCTGGGAGTGTGAGATAGTAAGATATTTGAAAGCTCATTGAAGCACATAATCAGTCATAGCACATCATTCCAGTGTCGTGGTCACAATTGCAGAAAACACTGACTCTCTAGCTCCATCTGTTGAGACATTTTCATAATTATACACAGGCGTTTGTGATAATGGATACATTATGCTGCTGAATTCTTCAAGGCATTGAAGACACAAATGTCAGCTGAGATAATGATTCACTGGCAGCCACAGATTGTTATTAGCAGCTGTAATTATTCAAACATGCTCCACTGAATAAACTAATGAGGTCCGGGTCAGCGTGCTCATTTGTCCAGTGAAAGAAGTATTTTAAACAGCAGGCTGTTTTTATATCTGCTTGTGAGATTTAGCTTCTCGAGGGAGAGTGATGCAATTGGCAGGACTCAGATTTCAGGGTCACCTGTCTTTCACAGGGCTACGCAGTCACTCGGGGAAAACCTCAGGTGGATCGCTTGGGTTCAAATCCAGAGTCTCTGTGCCGTCTGGCAGCGCTGCTAACCTCATTTAATGAATTAAGGGTTGACAATTTGAATCTTTTTCACAAATAAGTGTCTTATAAATTATTTTAGAAAAGTGTGAGGAAGAGCCTGGTGCTTGAAACAATACACAGCAGATTTGCAATCCTTAGCATAATCAGAAATTCATTTTTTTCCTTTTCTTTTATACTTTTGCAAGGTCAAAATGTTTTGAACTAGAGAAACTATTCATAGTTTTCCCTTTCCTGTAGTTTGTTATATAGGCTTTTGTGCATGTTTCCCACAAAATACTCCCCCCATGCCTGATACGACTAAAGTGTTTACTGCTATAACATAATGACATCACTATGTAACATTCTCCTTCTATTGTCTAGACCCCAGCTAGCCAATCAGAGCAGACTGGGCTCTGCCTTCAGACAGAGGGTGAAAAGAGGTGCTGCAGCACAGGCAGCATGAGAACAATAAAGAACCTTTTGAACATTAAAGCTTGTAATCATGTCACAGAAGAGGCACAACATACACATTTGAACCTGATTATGATTATCTCCTCTTTAACTTTTTAGACAGAAATGTCCACTATTTGCCATTCCAGCCTCTGAAAATGTAGCATTTGCTCTTCTTGGTCATGTGATAGTAAAATGTATTTGATTTTTTTTAAACTTATGATCAGACAAAATATGACATGTGAAGGCATAAAACATTCACACGAGAAATGTTGTACCAGGCATTTGTTTTTCAATAAAAAAAAAGATCCAGCAGCTTTATCACCACCAATATTCCACATCATTGTTGTCACTGCCTTGAGTAGCCAAATAAAAGTGTTATTGTCTAAACCTCAGCTGTTACATTTTAACCACGATCTGCGTGTCAGAACTGTTATATTCTTACCTCATCAAGTTGTAAACCTGTAAGCAAAGAGATACCCGACACAAAGCAGATGCACAAAAACATTATCATTAAATCAGGGTTGTATCTGGCGAGCCATCTAACCGTAGTGCTTTACACTTTAGGGCAGGGGTGTCAAACTCAATTTCATCGCGGGCCACATCAGCATTATGATTGCACTCAAAGGGCCGGTTGTAACTTTAAGACTATATAAAAATACATATATTTAATATATATACAATAATGTATTATATTACATGATTGCCTCTGCATTGGATTATTATCGGATAGGGTAATGACTTCATAATTAACTACGTCTGAAAGCAGAAGTCTAGGGCAAATAATTGCAAGTCTCTACAGTGAGAGTGTCACAAAATGATTTAAAAAGAAACGTCACATTCTGGAAAAACAAAAAAAAGGGAAATTTTGAAGAAAAAAAAAAAAATTACATTTAAAAAAAACTAACATTTTGAAGAAAAAAAAATCTAATTCCGAGAAAAAAAGTCAAATGTTAGATGCATTGTGGGACATGTAGTGTATGGGCAACGTTCTTCTGTAAATCTCCATGTAACCGTATAATAAACATATTATATTCTTTGCAAGGTCTTGCGGGGCCACATAAAATGAGGTTGCGGGCCGGATTTGCCCCCGGGCCTTGAGTTTGAGACCCCTGCTTTAGGGTGTCTTTTGCATTTCTTGAAAGAAAAGTGCTTCAATTTCTTCTCAAGGTCGAAGCTAACGTTTTTCAGTCTGCCGTTTGGTGCTGAGGGGGGAGTTTAAAGTGATGTTTTAGAGCTTTTTATCCCATAAACAGAGCTTCAACCTCACTTGAGTTCTAATCAGCCGGAATGATTGAAACCTTTAAAAAGTGAGCTATGTTGAGATCGACGGAAACAAGTTTGAAATCACTGTTTTATTTCTCAAAGCAATGCAATGAAATATAACAGAAACATGTAAAACCTAAAAACAAAAAGTAAAAATATAGTAACAAATATTGTCATATCAAACACGCTCTTCAAATGTGGGTAATGAACAGGTTGTCAGACTGAGACAAGATATTAAAAAAGAACACAAAGTGGGCATTTCGTTAAAAAAAAGAAACTCTTTAAAACGGGGATCTGAAATTCTTCTAATGTAAGGAAAATGAATAAATGCCACGATTCCGGCACAAGAAGAAACGGTAGGTATTAAAAAAAAGACATTATTTCATCAGGGATTTCAGTGTGGACATTTGAAGATTTAAGAGGTGGTATTGAAAGATCCAAGTGTTAACCCAAGTGTCCTCACTAGACAGAGTCTGTTCATGGCAGCAAAGAGCGGAGAACATCCATGCGGTCTTATCTGTCCGGTCGCATCATGCCCGGCCGGACGGGCATCATCATCGGTCGGGGGTGACGCATCATGTGGGGCGGTCCGGGCATCATCTGCATGGGTCCTCCCATCGGCGGCCTCATGCCTCCTAGAGGAGACAGCGAAGGATACACAGCTTAGGGTATTGATTTAGGACAACAGCTGTTCATGTAGGAGTCACATCAGTGCATTAGGAACTTCCCAACTCACTGAGAATAACCTGGTCCAGATTTAACTCACTCTTTCATTGAATGGGACGTTGTGCTATAGAAATATATGCTATAGTTTCACTCTTCTGTACTCATTGTGTTTTTCTATGTATAACTCTTTGTTTTGCCATGCCTTCAGTTTTAGGACACAATCATTATTTTCACTTTAGGTTCATTTAATTTCTTTATTTACAATAATTGAAAGTCATTTATTTAATAACATTTTAGAAAACAGTAAAAAAAAAAAAAACTATTTGATCAATCAACATGAGGTGTGCTGGAAAAAAGATATATATTGTGTTAGAAATGTGTTGGTGTTTTCAGTCAGGGTACAGAAAGTGTGCTTAAAGAGGTAAAAGAAATACAGGGCATCCAAAAACTGCACAAGAGCAGATGATACTGATGTTACTTTACACCAATTAGGAATGAGTAAAGTTAAATAAAAGTATTTCTCACCAGGTCCACCGGGCATCATCCCATGTGGTGGGGGCCCCATCATGGGCATCATAGGAGGTCCTCCCATGGGGGGCGTTGGTAGCATACCTGGCCGAGGAGGACCACCTGCGTTCAAAACAGCAAACGTTAGTTTACATTCAATGATAAGACATTATTCTATCCATATTGTGCTATATTCTTGAGGATATAGTTCGGGGTCTTGATATAGTATTTGAAAGTTCTCGGTATGACGAAACATCATTTTTGAAATGTTTTTGTCTTTGTTTAGCCGCGTCATTGCAGGTGCTCTTTAACAAAAGTCAAATGTTACACAAGTAAAGGAAAACACCGGCTAAATAAAAAGGGTTTCATATTCGGTTTATTCTCATGTCCAGTTGAGTATTATTTGGATGTGGTAATTCTTAAAGAATGCAAACGCTTCACGGTTTTGATTTTATTCTAATCAAATGATGATACATCAAAGGTGGACTCACCTGGGGGGGGCCCACCAGGGAACGGCGTGGGAGGAATCTTTCCCTGTTGAAAGGCAGCCGCTGTCGGGAGAAAGGACAAAACATTAAACACACATATTTAAATGTCCAGCACATCATCTTTGTTGTGTTTGTAAAGAGTTCATTTGAGCGTTTCATGCTGTATAAACGGAATGCAAAAACACAAAAGCTCGCCTCATCTTTCTACGAATGTGCACAGATAAATAAATACCTACGTGGAAAAAAAGAGAAGCAATTTTGAATGCTTTACTTGCATAAAGGATGTATGGCTACTCTCTTTTTGTGTTGCAAAGGATCATTTGGTGTGTAAAACGTGTTCCTCCACAGTGGACAATAACACACTTGAGCATCTGTAAGGTGGATTAGTGGTTAGTAATCTCCGAGGGGGCCGAAGTGAGCTGCTGAACATCGAGCACAATGTAAGCAAAGAGCCTGGATGTCCCACACATGTGTAAGCATGAGTCGTGTGGGATCCGTAACAGGCTTTACTCCAACACCTCGCTGATTTCCTATACAAGGATATTAAATATGAAGGTAAAAAATAATGCATAGTTATCGTAAGTTACTTGTAGGGATGGGTACCGAGCCCCGGTATTAAAGGGGCCCCGGGGCTGAATTACTAAAGACCGTGGTACCGTTAAGCTCCGACGTTATCGGTCTTTTTATCGGTACTGGAGACATTTAAAAAAGATATGTCATATCTATTATTGCTACATAAACATTATATTGCAGTCTTAGTGTCGCCAACTCCGTTTCTAACATGCAAAAAGACTGCAAAATGCGCCTATGATTATTTTTTGTATTTTCGATCTTTCCAATCCAGACGAGAGATCTCTCTCCGCTGTCTGTGTGCGAGGGGGCGAGGCAGTTTACACACACGCAGCTGCTACATGCATGCAACACACACACAGAGGAGATGGCGGAGAGAACTAAGCGCTCCAAGGTGTTGTTAAACTTTACCCGTCTCGATGTGGACAATGCTCGTTGCCAAAAGTGCAATAAGAGTTTAGCATGTAAGGGCGGTAACACGAGCATTTTGTCTAAACATTTAGCAAAAGTGCACCACATTCAGACGGAGAAATGCACCGTTTTCAACTGTCTTTCTAGTAGCTCTGTAGCCCCATCCACGAGTAACTTTTCCACGTCAGGTATTATGTATGCTAGCAGCAACACACGGAGTTAACTCAATTAAACAAACATGGGTTAATGATTAGAGGTAACTGAGTTATTTTGTTAAAGTTTCAGCTATTCTGTTTACAGTTCAGTCAGATTATTTAGTACGATTTGTTAAAACATAGTTGTTTCTTTTGATGTGAAATATTATTTATTTAATTTAAATAAAAAGCAATGTTAGTTTTGTTCACAATTTGTTTAGTTTACCTTGTTTTTTTCTCCAAAAGAACCGATAAAAGTACCGTTAAAGCCCGGACGATAAGCGGTATCGATAAAAGTAGTAGCACCGTTAAAACCTTAACGATACCCATCCCTAGTTATTTGTTACTGCAGCTAGAAGTCCGACAAGGTTTAGGAGTGAGTGGTAAAACGTCCAAAGAAACAAAAACAGCAGTTGCTTTGTACTTCTAAAATGCACTTAGCTGCGTTATCCAAATACTTGCTCCAATAATGTGCTTACTTGTTTTATCGATCAGGCTCTGAGCCTGCTCCTCCATCCATTTCTGGTAGTAATCTTTTACATTTTCTTTGTGTTTTCGGCCACTGCAGTGGGTCTTCCTCACCGATGGCTAAGAACAGAAAACAGACAGATTTGTAGATATTTAACAGGAGCAAAATACATCCAAGACCGATTCTTTAATATTTGACAACAGTTTGATACACACAAGCTCAACTTACCGAATCATGTGTTAGGTAGGTGTCACAGTAATCACAGTAAAACCTGTCAAAAAGAAAAGTTTGGGGGTTAACACAAAATCACACTTGACCCAAAACTCTTCTCTTCAAATAAGAGCTGCATGGTACAGCTGAAGGATTTCTTATGGTTTGTCTTTGCCTGGTGTCCTGCTGCAGGTTTTTCTATATATTAAAAATATTCAATGTACATTCAAATGACTTAGGCCTTAGTTTAGGTTAGCAAAGAAAAACTCATGGAAAACCTAATTCATTCCTTAGTATCATGCTACTCATTTTCTATTATTTTTCTTATCCATCATTTTATTAGGATGTGTTGTGCTCTGCAGCTGCTCCACTTTAAAAAGCTGTGGCCCAGTGACGACGTTCACCTTGGATGTAAATGATTGTTAGTATGCAAGATATATTGTTTTAAAACAATCAGCATAATCTCTTCTCTTTTTTTTTTTTAAGGAATATTACGTAGTAAAAAATTCGCATTACACGTTACAAAGTCTAAAATCTAAAAACTTTAATAAAAAAAAAAACAGCTTTATGTTTAGGTTGATATGGTTAAAGTCCTAAATATACAAAAATGAACCAGTTGATTTTGTATCACGCTGCTGCAGATACATTTTCCTGGAAATTGTTAATGTTCACGTTGAGGCTGAGTCCAGCAAATAGACAGAGCCCAAACAAAGCTCACAGCGTTCACTGGAAACAAACTGGTCTATTTCAATTAGTTTACAGTTATATTTAAACGCCGTTCGATGCTTACTACAAAAACAAATAATATTTAATTGGGTTGAAATGTAAAAATCATAGATTAAGCTTACAAGGGCAAGTAAGATCTTTACTTACTTAGGCATGTTCCCCGGCAATCTCCGTCGAGAGCGCGATTCCGGTGTTCCCACAAACTGTTCCTACCAGATATAAGACCTGCCGACCGTTGGTTCCGCCTGAAAGTCTGTGTGAACACCACTGCACTACAGATAATATATTTGTCCCCCTTCATACGACATCCATACTCTACTCATATTTAACGGTTAAGGAAAAAAAATCTAATCAAATAAAACAACATATATAGAGTTATCTATATAAATACATGGCAATTGTGGGAAGGAGGGAAGTTTTAAAGGGAAAATCTAAAAATTGTGAAAAAAGTCCAAATCTAAGGTAGGCCTACTGAGCTGTAAAATTATTAATTTGGTTTTCATTGATAAACGTAATACTTTTATGATAATACAAATAATTATATTAATAATCCTATGATATTTATAAAAATACTTGGTTAAAAGCTATGCTTTAGTTTATATCTTAATGAAAATAAATGTTGAGGAAAATCTACATCAAATGGTGTTCTTCTCTTGTATATGTGAGTTCAGAAAATGGTGTCTTTATAGTGGGTGTAGCTAACAAAAGAGTCACAGATGTCCTGTAAACTCCCTGTGTACTTCTATGTCCTACTATAGCTATTTGTACATGTCATAGGAATGTTGGAAACACAGTAATTTCATTGTTTTTTTATTTGTTATTAATTCAAATGCATACAACATCAATATCAACATTTTATTGGATTTGTTTGTTCATCCACTATTCTCCATTCTTCAAGAAAGAGTTGAAAAAAATCTGCAGGGATAAAAATGTGTTCTTGTTGAACTTGGCTGAAAAAATATATCTTTCTGAATTTCAATTATTTAATGAATGGCAAACTCTTTTATTTAATAAGAATCCTAAAATGTATATATAAAAAGGACGTTTTCATATCCTTCACGTATGTCAAACTAATAATAGGACACCCTAAAAATATTGTTAAAAGAAAGTCCTTCAATGAAAATATTATTTAAGTTAAAGTATGAAAGCATAATCAGGAAAGTGTATGTAAAGTATTTAAAGTAAAAGTACTTAATGCAGAAAAAATGTCCATTCCTACTTTTATATTATATACACAATGATATATTATTAGATAATTATTTCACATGCATACATAAAATGCCATGTTTCTCCTATTGTAGTTGGATGACCTATTGCAGAGCTAATTTTAACTAATGGTTAGTGGATATTTTCATTCAAGAGTAATCCGAGGATATTTTACCCCATAATCCTTTGAGTTAAATGATAAAAGTTCCCAGAATAATGAAATTCTTAAAGATCTCAATCGTTATTACTTTAGAAATATCCAAAGAGAGATATAAAAGCAAAAAGAAAATTGAAATGTAAACTACTGATGTAAAAAGATGAAAAACTAATAATAATATACAATTATCTTCAATCTTAAATATTAGTTTTTCTCCTTGTGAAGGGGGGGGGTTCTAGTGGAGCACGCTCAGGTACTGCGGAGCGCATAAAGCTTAGCAGACTCTTCACGCTAACGAAGGATCACTTCTAGGCTACTGTCCGGCAGCTCCTGCCTCTCTGTTGGACTCTGTCGCAGCGGGTTTACTGCTGCGGAGCTCATAAAGCCAACTCTTCACAACGAACACTTCTTCTTCAAGGCAGGGAAGGTTCCGCAGTACGCAGTCTACTGTCCCGCAGCTGCTGCCTCTCTGTTGGACTCCGGTACTGCACATTACTCACGAGACGTTGTAAAAAAAAAAAATGAGTGGGGGGCGAACGCACTAACCACTCCGCCAGCGCCACAGTCACCCCCGTCATGCGGGCCAGATGAGAATGTCTGGCGGGCCGGATGTGGCCCGCGGGCCGCCAGTTGGTGGTCACTGCCCTTGTAGGATAGTAGGGTATAATGTGTTATTTAAGGTAAGATGGCGCCTTAAGGGCTTTGTAGGCGAGAAGAAGAATTTTAAATTATACCCTGTGTTCTATAGGGAGCCAGTGTAAGGCAGCCACAACTGGAGTAATGTGGTCCCTTTTCCGAACTCTGGTTAGTACACGTGCTGCAGCATTTTGAATCAGCTGAAGCGACTTAACTGACTTTTTGGTACACCCTGATGATAAAGAGTTACAATAATCCAGCCTTGAAGTAACAAATGCATGGACTATGAAACTTGTGCTTGTCTTATATTGTACTTCTTAACTAATGTAAAAATATATTACACAGTAGTATTCATGTGTTAATAAGACCACTTTCAAATAAATTCCATCAATTAAAGTTGGACATTTTTTCTAACATATCTTAGTTGATAAGAAAAAAAGCCCAATTACTTATTTACATAACAAGCTTGAAATACACCCTTCCTATTTCCACTTATTATAATCAATCTGAGGCTTCTGTTTTAAGGGATGAGCTGCCAACACTCACAAGCATAATTTACCTACATTTGATTGATTTTGGCTAACTTATAACTGAGCTTATGAGGCAATATACCTCTAGTGAGTGGCCCAGCCCTTCGTATATTTTTCTGTATGTGGCCCTCGGGGGAAAAAGTTTGGACACCCCTGGTTTACAGTATGTTTCAATGTACATTGCCTTTGAGTTCAGTTTGTGAATGACTTAAATATCTTGTCATATGAGTAAATACTGTATTATTACATTCTAATTTAGTGATAACTTCTTTGGGCATAATTTTAATACAATATCCTGATTTTCTTCAATATGAATCGTCTGATATGGTTCTGCTTCTGACTGAGGTGAAAGCATGAGCAGCTACAATTCATTGATAAACCAATGAGAAGGCGGCTGCAAATAGCAACAGATGACGTTGCCGCCCACTACGTGATTGGCGAAGGTGACGCGCGGGCTGTTGCAACGTCCCCCTGATCATGCCATGCGCACTGACGCTTGTTGTTGTTGAGCTGGTTGTTATGGCTGGACAAGGCCTCGGACTAAACTGAAAGAGGTCCCCCCCTCCCCGCACCACCCCGTCTCCGCTACGGGACACCCGCCACCCATGGAGGGCACGGACATGGACGTAGATGCGGAGCTCATGCAGAAGTTCAGCTGCATGGGCACCACGGACAAGGATGTCCTCATATCCGAGTTTCAGAGGCTGCTGGGCTTCCAGCTCAACCCGGCAGGCTGCGCATTCTTCCTGGACATGACCAACTGGTGAGTGTGGGGATGCGAGGGCCTGTTGTCGGAGAGCAACATGATGCTAACAGAGCACCATAATTAGCTAGTTAGCATACGTTGAATTGCTATAAAAAATGGTGGCAAACACTCACGGTGCCAAGTTAGTGTTGTTAAAACCCGAGAGGATGATTTCATCCTTCCTTCACGAGAAGTGGCAGTTAATTACAGTTCACTCCTAACCATCGCTGCGGGGGCAATCGGAAGTGAAACGGTAAAGTTTGCCCCAACTGTGAGTTTGTTATTGTCGGATGAAATAACTGGAAACTCGAGTGACAACCTGGCTCACTAGCTAGAAGGCTAATTTAAGCACAGGGAAGTCTCGCTGTAGATTATCAGCCATTTTACATAATGATGTTGGGAGCCAGTTAAACCGAGCCGCTGTTTGGGAAGCCACAACTCACGTTAGTCTGGTGAGGTAACCAGTCGTGAGCGATGGACGCGTGACAACAAGTGGCGTTTGATCAATGTGATACAAGCTTATAGTTTATCAGTGATCAATGGCTTTAATCAAATCTTTCTATCTCACTTTTTAAAGTGAGAACACAGCGACGTTGTTTTGTTTAAGGTTAATCTTTTTGTCTAGAAATCACGACATCATCACGTGACCCTTGTTGGAATTTCTCCACTGAAACTAGTTAACTAGAACTGCTTAGTTTCATGTGAATATAGAGCTTCCAGCACTACATTAGTAATTTATCAAGTAAAAATGTAAGCACACTCTTTCGTTGTACAGGATCATGGTAACCTCAAGAAATGTTTAAAGTATAGTTACCCCTCAAATCATAATTATATTCTTCCTCATACCTGTAGTGCAATTTATCTAACTAGATTGTTTGCTGTGTCATCTGTAGAGGTGCCTGCCGTCTCTCAAATATAATGGAATTAGATGGCACTAGGTCTGTGGTGCAAAAATGTATTAGAATAAAATCAACAGAAATGTCATTAATCATGACCTGGTAACTGAAGATAATCCGCATTGTTATGTGGTGTTTGTGCACAGATGGAAGGCTGACAGGCAGGTAGGCCATCCAGTTACTTTAGCCGGGCCGGCTAAAATGATTGGTCGTGCTTTTTACAGTACTACGGCTTCCACAGAGGAATTTTTTTTATTCATTGCTATCGGGATGTTAAGAGCATTCCATGGAATATAACAAAAAGTGTATCTCGAGCCGGTTTCTCAAACTTACCTACCCCACCTTTAAATCAAATCAAGTTTTATTTATAAAGCACATTTAAAAACGATTTTTGGTCGAGCCAAAGTGCTGTACATGTAATAAAAGCATACTATAATAACATATGAAAGAAAAGACAAGAAATGTACAACAGAAATATAAAGACAAAACACAGGGAAATGTCAGGTATCGTGCTCCGCTCTGACTAGAAGGCCAGAGAGAAGAAGTGTGTCTTCAGTGAAGATTTAAAAACCCCTAGGGTCTGGGCTGACCTCACATGTAGGGGCAGACTGTTCCAGAGCCTAGGGCCAGCTGCTGGGAATGCGAACTGTAATTAATGGCGTTCTCCTCGACTGAGCTGTTGTTTTAACTAAAATAACCTCTCCAGGAGTAAATGCATGCTTCTTTGTGTGCAGCAAGGTATGTGGATCATCTTGAATAACTCCTGAATTCTGGAAAGGGACATTTCTTCGAGAAATTGTATTAATCTCTATGGCCATTATCTCCAACACTGCATCTCACACCAACACTATCGAGATTTATAAATAGCACTACAGGTAAGAGGAAAAAAATATATTTGTGCCTCAACTGTCCCCTTAGGTTGCTAGTCAACTAGGTCTTGATACATTTTTTAAATCATAATTGGTTGATAAGCATATGACACAAAAGTCACTTTTATTAAAGGTTTTTATATATTTTACAAATACAAATCAGTTTTATATTCATGGCAAGTACTTTTTAAAATTACTTATTCAATTGTCAATATCGTTCTAGGATAGATTTATATTGATCAATCGCTCAAGTTTGAGTATAAAATGCTTCAAATACAAATAAAAGATGCATCAAAATGGAAGAGAAATATTCAGTTGCTTCATTGTTTGTTTACTTTTCTACAATTTGTTTCCCTTGAGATTAAAAAAAGTCCAATTTATAACTGAGCTTTGCAATCTATGTGAATGATAATTAAGATTACATTCTAAGAATAAAATACAAAACCTTATGGTCACAATATGTAATGCTGACTCATTCTCACACCATGCTCTTACTTTGTGTTGGGACAGGAACCTGCAGGCTGCTATCGGTGCTTATTATGACTTTGAAAGTCCCAACGTCAACACGCCATCCATGTCCTTTGTTGAAGACGTGACAATTGGGGAGGGAGAGTCAGTTCCTCCAGATACGCCGTTCACAAAGACCTGGAGAATACAAAACACAGGTGTGGATCACATTCACATATTTAACACACAGTATACCAAGTGTCAATCTGTATGTGATATAATGCCAGTTAAAACGTCCTGTTCTTGTGGTTAAACTGTGTTTTGACTTTACTCCTCTTTGTGTACTACAGGTGCAGAGTCATGGCCACCTGGGGTTTGTCTCAAATACATTGGTGGGGATCAGTTTGGCCATGTAAACACAGTTATGGTAAAGTCACTAGACCCCCAAGAAATATCAGATGTGAGCGTGCAGATGCGAAGTCCCACAGCTCCAGGCATGTACCAGGGCCAGTGGAGGATGTGCACAGCCACCGGATTATTCTATGGAGGTAGGAGATCATTTAATTTGTTTTTAATGAGACAACGTTAAATGGCTACAACTCCTATTTGTTTTCAGTTTTTTATTAATCTCAATTTCTTATCAGTACAATTTCATCAATTTTTCACAAAATGTTCTTGAAATTGCTGAATAATCTAACCAACATACAATAAAAAAAATCAGCAAATTGGTAGGTTATATGGCTGGGTGGCTCTCTCTCTCACACGCTGCAGTGCCCCGCAGTACACTGACACAGAGATCGGTTGCTGGTGATGATGATGGCAGAGAGACTGAAGCGTTCAATAGTGTGGTTAAACTGTGCGAGGCTCGATGTGGGCAATGCTCGTTGCCACAAGTGCGATAAGTGTCTTATTGTGAGGGCGGAAACACAAGCGAAACATCTTGCGTAAGGGAACCATATTCAGGCGTAAAAATGAACATTTTTATACTGCCTCATTGTTTTTGTCTCGTCTACGAGTAACATTACCTCGTCAGGTAAGTTATGTAGCCTAGAGCCCACACACGGAGTACTAAATTAAACTAAATTATGCAAGCATGGGTTACTTAAAACCAAGATTATTTTATTCTTTTGCAGTAAATTATTCTTTATTTTATTTTGACATTACCATTATCAATGCATTACTCTATAATGAGTTCTCAAACATCTTTGCTGTTTTTTGCTAATAATTTTTTTTATTTTACTGAAAATAACGCAATGTTAATTCTGTTCCCATTCTTTTTTTGATTGTTTTTCCCTTAAAAAACCCAAAACGAACAGATTATTATTAAAATACCATTAAAGAGTCAGATCGAAAAGCAGTATCAGTAAGAGTAGTAGTACTTAACGATACCCATCTCTACATATGAAGAGGGTAGTTAGTGGTCAATATTCATACTTCATATGTGAATTTAAAATCCTCAAATTAACCAGATGTTGCCTTTCAGAAAAAGTCCCACACCTGCATCCAAAGGGCCCTTATTTCTATTGTTTTTCTATTATATTATTTTTGGACATGATTGTGTTTTGTTCAGGCAAAATGAGTTGGATTATTCACACACTGCAGATGCCGTCACCACGAGATAACACATTTTTATCAGAAATCTCGGTTGCTTGATAAAGTCAAGTGTGTAAATGCCTCTTATCTCCACAGATGTAATCTGGGTGATTCTTAGTGTAGAAGTTGGAGGTCTCCTCGGCGTGACCCAGCAGCTGTCCTCCTTCGAGACAGAATTCAACACCCAACCCCAGCGCAACGTGCAGGAAGACTTCAACCCCTTCGCCTCGCCTCAGAAGAACAAGCACGACGCCACTGACGACAGCTTCAGAGACCCTGGCGGAGCGTGGGAACGCACACAAGAGCCAATCCAGCAAGATCAAAATGGACTGTCTCATAATGCTGTAAATAGGGCGTCAAATGGACTCCAAACCAATCTTTCTGTGGTGACTTATGGTCAGGTATGTATGAATCAAAGTTAAGCTTTCACACTCCACAGAGCTACTACCCCTGTTAACCTACATCGCTTTATAAATACACTCATATGATTAGCAGCTGGTTTATTGTTTGTGTGTGTAAAGTACAGTTTTCATGAAACCTGCATCATTACGGTGGAGCATTCCATTCCTCCATCCACAGAAGGTGGGACAGGTCAAAGAGAAATCCTGCACACTATGATAGTATATTTTGTTTAAACAAAACACATTTCTCAGTCAACTCAATTTGTATTTTCTTAGAGATTTTCCATCAGAGCCCCTAAAGCAGTTAGGTCTTCTTTTAGAATGGTTGCTGCAGAAGCGTCCTCAGGGTTATTGTGTTGCTCTCTTTTTAACAGAGGGAATACTCAGCTTTGTCAGGAGTAAAGATATGACTTTCTGGACAGTTAGGGGGGAATATCAGAGTTTAGGGTGCAACAATAAAATGTAGTTGTAAATAAGGTGTAACTGAGGAAGAACAGTTGGAAGGTCAGTCTGACTCTAAGGGGAACACGTTTTCTTGATATCAGGGGGAAAGTACTTCATTTTGTTGTCCTTACTCCTATGTTTTTACTATAACATACAGAAAATAGATGCAATAGTTGTAGGGCTTGGTTGGTTATTGGTTATCCCTGATAGAGAAGAGGCTCTTGGTCCAAATATCTTGACAGCTTTTAAATAAATTGCCATGACATTTGATAACTGACTTTTCATCCAGAACCACCAAAAGATCAGAATTTATATTTGTCTAACAACTTCTACTTCAAAACAAATGATGAAATCCCTGTAAACTCCGGCTGTACTTTGAGACTAGAATATTTGATATATATATGATATATATTAAACTTTTTGCACATATAGTGGTTCCTTTAGAAATGATTTTAGTTTTGTGGTGTACATGCTATATGCGACCATGGCTTTCAATTTTGTTGAAAATTAAAATCAAAGATGATATTAATATCAATTCTATACTCTCATACGATATACTCTGAATCAGGGTATATGATAATGTAACATCTCTCATGTGAATATTGTTACTATTCATTTGTGGGTGACTTGTATTGCAAATTCATTGTGAAATGCATCAGGAAAAAAAAGCTATAGCTTCTTTAAACCAGATTACTGGTTTCTGTTTAGGGAAATATCCACAATCACTGCTTCCATCTGTGATTCCAACGACTCACCACTCGTATACAGTAGTATCACCTCATACCTGTCATAGCTGAGCCTTTAATCACAGTTTCAGTCAATAGCATTTCCTGGGTGGCTGAACTGGACCGTCGAGAAGCATTTAGCTTTGTCTTCCAGCTGGGTCATTTAAATGAGACGTAAATACAAAAGGACATTGACTGGGCTGTTTCCTACAGTTAATGCAGGTTTGGTTACTGCCCTGAAACTGATGATAAGAGCAGACCATGTGGAGAGTGTGTTTCAAATTACTCTAAGTTTAGTTCTATTCATCAATCAAGGTTGTTTTGGTGTGCTGGAGATATTGGCTCTACATATGTTTGCGTGTCCTCTAAAATAATTGTAGATGCTGTGCCGAAAAAAGTTAACATCTAAAGAACTCAGCAGCAATATTTTATTCCAGAAATGATGACCTGGTTACTCAAGATAGTCCAGAGACTATGGATACTAGGAACTATTTTTATATTAACAAATTACACTGCTCACGAGCAAGAGGCTTTTACTTGTGACAGTTCTTAGTTTGGTGGAAAGAAAATAGTTCCTACATGAAACTGCTCACAAAAACAGTCATTATTTCTCAACATTCTTGTCTCCTTCTAAACACTTTTACTTTCATCTTGACATGTATTCACTTCTCTGTTCCGTATAAGCTCTTCTAATTCCCTCGCTCTCATTTCTTTTTTCAGGGCATTCACGGACCCTATCCATTTGGACAGAGCTAGAACGACAAAGACCCCCCCCCTTCCACCATGGTGGATGATGAGCTGAACACCCTGGGAGTCCTTAAAACGTAGAGGAGTATCGGGGGGGGGGGAGGAACAGTTGTTTTTATATTGACTCATGACAACCTTCTCCCACACCTCCCTGGCCCTTTCCACTGAAACACAAACTCCAGTGAGCTGATGGACTCTACCCGCTGCAGTGAAGCGTCCCACCTGACATCCACACCCGGATACGCATGAGTGAATGCTTCATTTAAGAGTGCTATAAAACCTTAAAAATAGATACACACGACTATTTTTATTTCCACTGTAAAACACGCCTAATTAAAGGGAAAATCAACCCTAAACAACCTACATGCAATTTGTTATTCCCATGGACAGTAGAGTACTTTGTCTCCAGGGTTCCTACACAGGTCTAGCTGAGAATACTTCAACATTAACTGTGATCATTTTGAGTCCTTGAAAAGCATTTAAAGAAAGCCTGAACATTTTTTGGGATGTATGATTTAGGTTGGAAAAGTGCTTGGATCATAAACAATTTTCTTTGAGATGAAAGCCGTTCACACGTTTCATGTTAAACAACCAGTGGAGTAGAATTGCTCTAGTTTTTGAAACGTTTTTCCTATTCTAGAGAAAGATTCCTGTGTTAACAGCGTTCACCCTTTTACACTAAACTGAGACGTTGTTTGAACCCGGTTTGCAGAGCTTGGGTTCAAAGAGGGTATTTTGAATACTCAGTCAAAGAAACACAAGAAGAAAAACAGAAACAAACACACACCATTTCATTTAACTTACTAAACCCGTTTAAATAGACTAAAATTATCCATGTCCCCACACACAACAATACAAGTCCAATAATACCAACACCTCCATCAGAGGTTCCACTATCTGTGCAGTGACAAATCCATGTTCATCATATCTTAAAGAAAAACTAGTTTCTCTTTTACATTCAAAGAGATCAGAAAAATATTCTCAGTTTCATCTGTTGCAAAGAAAAGATGCCTGTGTAGGAACCCTGTCTCTCCCAAAGATAAAATCCAGAGAACAACGACACTAATCTGTTCAGTCGATTCAGACTGCATGGGACGTGTGTGTGTGTATTTTTTACGGTGGGTTTTTTGCTTTAAATAGATGCTGAAGCGTAAAAGGATGAGAGTGAGTTTGAGCAAGTGGGGTGAGAGGAAGGGTTTAAAAAAGCCATCTAAATCTATTTTGCCTGTTGAGTGACTGTAGTTTCCTGTCTTCAGTAGATATGTGTGTGTGTGTGTGTGTGTGTGTGCGCGCCTGTAAGTGTATGTTTTGGTTTCTCTTTGGATTTAACTGACATAAAAAAATGGTGTATACTACTTGGGCAAAGGATGAGGTGTCTATTCACAAATCAATATGGAGAAGTTTTCTGTACGTGTACCTCTGAAGTATTGTTTTCGCACCATTTTTGACTCACTAATTGCCCTGTTATTATTTATTTGCTGTGTTATTCCGCACTGCAGATGCAAAAAGTCCCATTTACAGCCAGCAGGTGGTGCTAAAAATCAAATGACCAACTTCATCTTGACATCATGCTGAGTACATTGCAAAGAAGTTGTTTTGAATTGAATATGAAAATGAATTGTTAGTTTTATTAGCTCTGACGTTCTGATACTGCTATTTGCACAACACTGTCCACCACTTCTGAGGCTTATTGTGGATTGTGATAACAGCATTTTCCAGCATTTGTATTGGTTTGTTTTGCCTATGTGTTCTCCCCTAAAGGCCTTTGTTCTCCGCTGCTTTAAGTTTTAAACAGTCTGTTAAAGTGCTCATGTCTGATTTAAACAGCCTGTCTGCTATCACCACCTGAATTTGTTTTTTTACTTTATACATTTACTTTGTTCATTATGTAAGACTGCATTTGTTACGTTATGTCTTTAGGGTTTAAAATTAATATGGAAAAGTTATTGACAGAATTTCATGATACGGTTACATTTATTTTCTAAAAGGATATTTGAATGTATCCAACTTCTCCCTGACATAATTATGAACAGTAATGTTTTCATGATATTTGAAGCTTCTATGATTATGTGTTTGTTAAACTCACCATCAGTCTGTGTTCTCTGCGCTGCTGTATTTACAGTCTATGATTTGTAGTCAGCTGAGATTCCTCCTCCCAAACAGTATACACTGTTCTGCGTTGCCTCTTTTAGTCACGTCAGTCTTTATTTTACTTTTTGCGTGTGTGTTATTCCTTTTTTGTGAGCTTGCTTGTGTGTGTTTTAGTGTGTGTGTGAGAGAGAGAGACAGATGGTGAGAAATCAGATTTTTGCTGGATTCATTCTCTAGTTTTAGTTTGTGACTATGTACGGGTTTGAGATGGGTGGCATGTTGAGTGGATGAGATGAACGTTTACATAGTCCTAAAATAGCACATTTATCTGAAGAGAAACTCAAAATAAAGCTTTTTTTTTTTTCCTGTATCTATAATTAAGCATTTGTATTATTAAATTAACACTGAAACAATGAGCAAGTTGTCTTTTTTGAGGGGGGTTAAAAGCAGCTTCACTTTTTAGTTTACTTTATTATTGCCTCTTAAAGTGCCAGTGAAGTGCATTTTTTTGCGCCAAAATGAAATGGCAGTTTCATTTCTTACATATAATTGTACCTGTTCATGGCTAAAATAATTTTTTAGGAAGTGCGAGGGACGAGATAAACATCGCAAATTTTTCAGAGTCTGAGCCTACCGCTGCTGTAGACGATAGCGGCTGTGACGTCACAAGATGGGCCCAGTTGTGATTGTAAACATGGCGGAGCCTTCGGAAAGTGATACTGGTGCGAGAGAAATGAGTGATTTTGACAGCTTTTCGGACAGGATAGATGAGGAAAGTGGCCATGGAAGTCAATTTAGTTGAGGACAATATTTTGTCATAGATCTAGAGTAGATCTACACACAGGATTGGCCATCACCTGATCATACATTCATCTGTTCATAGCATGATGCAACATTCATGTTCACATGCAGTGTTGTGCTAGTTACTGAAAACCAGTAACTAGTTACAATTACTAGTTACTTCACTACTTACACCAAAAAGTAATGCGTTACTGTGAAAAGTAACTTTTTAGTTACTTAAAAAAGGGCACCCATTAATGCCCTTATACTGTAGCCTTCATTTCAGTACTGTTATTGCATCGGAGAATAATACAACCTGTTGATCAACTTGACATGCATTTGCATCACTGAACTCTGCTAAGCAATGTGGTCTATACAACACAAACACAAAGATATGTTTCAAAGTGCCAATCCAGCCGCTGTTGCTTAGGTGGAGGTGGAGTGGCGTCGGATGAGTCTGGGTCTGTGGTCTTAGCTACTAGCTTCGTCCCAGCATGTTGTTTCTGCAGATGTTTCAACAGATTTTAATTGCTGTTTTGGGCAGTCGATAGGATCTTTGACCCGCCAAGACACAACTTACATTTAACTAAAACGTTCTTTTCTTTGTGCTCGACAAAAGTGAAATAGTGAGAATATCTCCAGGCGGAGAAACTCGACTTGAGCTCTGCCGCCGCCATGATAGTCTTGTTAATAGACACAAACACAGTGGCCTTTATTTTTCATAAACAATCTACGAATCTACGAAACAATAACACCAGCCACTCACCTTCATCTTTTGGAACAGAAACATCGCCACTTCGGCAGAATTGACATTACCACAGCCAGCGGCAATGCATCGCTTCCCGTGTGTTTTTCCTCCCTTTTTCTTCACTGTCGCCTCCATTGTCAGGTTTCCTCGATTGGCAATCACTTCCAGTCGACTGCGAAACACTTTCCAATAAAATACTCGCTCAAAAACGTTGGTAAATTCCACTTTGAAACAGAGACAAAATGAACGGTGGTGAATGTAAACACTTCGGCTGAGCCCATCTTCTGACGTCACGCAGTAGATCGCAAGCCACGCCCACGAAGGCGGATTTCCCAGCGGAAAATTCCAACTCGTCAAATTCGTTGCTATTCCAACATCTTTTATATGGGTTCCAATGGACAATTTTGGTCATTACTATACGTATTAGCATAACAGATCATGCACCGGCGCACACTTCACTGGGTCTTTAAACTATTTAAACTATTATTCATATTCACTTATCCCATGAAATATCTGTCCCCAACATTTTGTTACAGCTATTTAAGGCCGAAAGTCTCAAGAACTATTTAGGATTAAGCAGTTACGGATTTTCCTGAAATGTATTACCATTTGGTGCCCACTTGATGAATTTCCCATTTCTTTGGCTCATGATCAAATACACCTTGAAACCAACTGCAATCCAGTCATCTTTAGTTGTTAAAAGAGCCACATATTTTTCAGGTTCATATTTGTATTTTATGCTCTTCTGTGACATGTTTTCATGCTTTAATGTTCAAAAAGCTCTTTATTTTTCTCATACTGCCTGTGCTGCAGCACCTCTTTTCACCCTCTGTCTGAAACCAGAGCCCAGTCTGCTCTGATTGGTTAGCTGGCTGACTCTGTTGTGATTGGCCATTCGCTTAGAGATGTCCCGCTCCTTAGCTAATCAGTACAATGTGTTAACCCTACACTGTAAAAAAAAAACGGTCTGGCAGCAGCGGCTGCCAAACAAAAACCATAAAATTAAAGTAAAATACTTTAACTGAAATAAAGTGCAAAAGCAATTAATATACAGGAATTGTCCTTAAAGATTTTATAGGAAAACACTTTCCTCTCTTTTCAAAATCCATTGTCTTAAAATGTTACATTCAAATACCTTAAAGTGGACCTATCATGCTATATTTGAATAATATATTGTAGGGCCATACCTATATAAAACATGTCTGAAGTTTTTTTTTCAAAATACCAAACAGATGATGCATTTTAGCCATGCCTCATTTCGCTCTATTTGCTCTTTTTTGCCCTGTTTTTGCAAGGGCTGATTCTGTGAGAAGTCTTCTTCGCTGCTTTTGTGGCAGACTACAGCGCCACCTACAGGCCTGGCATATGTACTATAGCGTCTCCAACGGTTTCGAGCGGCAATGGCCGTGTCTGTCTCCTCCTGATAGGTGGAGAGTTGCCCAGATAGGCGGAGCTCCCCGTTTCTGACGTCAGAACAATTTCAAATCTGTATCAGTCTGTATCAGCTCCGTTGCAGCCCCGTTTTTAGAGATTTGGGTACGGAGGAAAAGAGAGAGGGTTGTGTTTTCTGACACTTGGTGAGTTCCCTGACACACCGGGGACACATATTCATGTATAAAAGACGTACAAAAGTGCATTTTGCATGATAGGTCCCCTTTAAATAAAGTTCTGATGAGAAAAACAGTTTTTTACATTTTTTTTATTAGATTTGTATGATCAAACACTAAAATAAATACAGAACCTAACGTTCTACAGGGAGAATACTGTTATTTTACAGCTTTTTTCTAACATTTTCCAATCAAACACGTTCAATAAAATGACAGCACAAAATGTTCTGTAGGAAACAATTACTCAATTAAAACTTAAAATATAAAAATATTTGTAGAATTATAGTACAACTAATGAATACAGCATTTCATATTTAAACATCTACTTATAAACAGTAGAAACAAAAAGTAAGTTGAATTTTTCAAGATTACTTTGAAACATTCTCAACAGAAATTACAAAATTGCAACATATGTTCACATTGTCAATTTGAAGGAGCAGTGTGCAGGATTTAGTACGTCTAACAATGGGGATGTAGGTTCCAATCCAAACAATGGATAACTTGTTCACTCACCCTCCTATCCCAAGTTTGTAGGATAATTTATATTGGCTGCAAAAAACATCATGTTTCCTCTGCCCATTTTGCGCTACTGTAGACGTGGCAGTGCAACCTAGAGGACAAAAAGATCAGAAGCAGAAACGGGTTTATTGCCAGGTAGGTTCACACGTACGAGGAATTTGACTAGGTGTCGTGGTGCTTACATAGTACAAATAAAAAACAAAAATCTAAAAAAGTACACAGATGGCGAACTATATTAAGAACACTGTAATAAAAATATAGTAAGATAGCAATAAAATAAAGCAGTAATTTACATCTAAATAGAATGCAATAAATAAAATATAGAATATATAATATGTGCAGTAAGCAATATTTAAACATTGCATTATTTAACATCCTGTGATCTCCGTTATGTAATGCATAGAGTCTGCGTTGTGGCTGATGTGTCAGTGGGGGGGGGGCGGGCCTTGTTGAGTTGGCGAGAGGTTCTGGTCCTGATGGAGAGAGGTCTTGGACCTGATGGAGAGAGGTTCTGGTCCTGATGGAGAGAGGTTTTGGTCCTGATGGAGCGCAGCCTCCTGCCAGAGGGGAGGGGGGTGAACAGTTTGTGTCCAGGGTGGGAGGGGTCGGCCACTATCTTCCCGCCTCAGGGTCCTTGAGGCCTGCAGGTCGTGGAGGCAAGGCCTGATTAACCATATGGGCAACCTGGGCAAGTTCCCAGGGGCCCTTGAGCAAAGAGGGCCCTCAGTGACAAGATGAAAAAAAAAAAAAGGCACAACCTCACTCATCATACATTGTTTTAAATGAGACTCACTCTTCGCCATAAATAACACAGCTTTTCTATAGGGTCAAATTCATATATTTTCTAAATCGTCTCTGTACTGTAGGTCTCACTATGTATGCGCTCAACTTTATTACTACGCGGCGGCGGTGTATAGCCGAATCACAGCCCCACCCTCACTCATGTCACATTTTGTCACGTGAGCAGAAAAAATGGATGGTGCCGGTAGCCAAACGCCCAGCGGGGCTGCGAAAAGAAAGAAAAAGAAGAGAGAGTGGCGGCTGCATTAAAAAATGTGCCAACAATAAATAGCTTTTTCAAAAAAGCAAAAAGTGATGAAATAGGCCAGCAACAACCACAAGGAACAGTGGCGGCGGTCACGGAGGATGTTGTTGAGCTAGCGAGCAATGTTAGCCTTGAACCTAGCATGCTAACGCAGCGGGTAGAAGAGGAGGAAAAAGATGAAGACGAGCCTGACGAGGACGTCACAGAGCAGGGTGAAGGTTCGAGTTCATCGGAAGTTCCCTGTGTCTCTCAGGACCCTGCACAATGGGGATTAATTGCTGGAAATGTCCGGGAGGAGACTTTGATGAAAGGGGTTTCATACTTTCATAATCGGGCAACGAAGTATCCAGCATCTCGGAGGGAGACCGATGCTAGCGGCCGGACACGCTCACTGACCAACGATATGCTGACCAGACAGCTTCACAATGGAGAAATCGTTCAACGCGATTGGATTATTTATTCTCCATCTACCGGAGCAATTTATTGTTTTGCCTGCAAACTTTTATCCACTCACAGCCACAGCAATGCATTTGTTCTCGGCTTTAGTGATTGGAAGCATCCCGAGAGGATAACGGAACATGAGGCGAGTGGTGAGCACAGAAAATGCATACTTTCACTTATGCATCGCACTAAACTCATGGGCACTGTGGATGCTTCTCTAGGGATGCAGGTCGACACAGAAAGTCAGTACTGGAAGGATGTATTGAGACGTGTAGTTGCGGTGATTAAATTCTTGAGTGAGAGGGGGCTTCCTTTCCGGGGAAATTACGAACTTTTAGGATCCGCACATAACGGGAACTACCTGGGAATCCTGGAGCTGCTCGCGCAGTTTGATCCATTTTTAAAGGATCATTTGCAGAAGTTTGGCCAGAAGGGACGTGGTAGGACTTCATACTTGTCATCAACTATCTGTGAGGAGTTTATTGGTTTGATGGGTGACAGAACAAAGGAAGCAATAGCAACAGAACTACAGCAAGCAAGGTATTTCTCTGTCATCGTAGATTCTACACCTGACATGTCTCACGTCGACCAATTAACTTTTTTTTTCCGATTTGTGAGTGAGAAAGGAAAAGTTATTGAGAGATTTATTGGATTTGAACCCATTCACAGTCACACTGGGTCAAGTCTGGCTGACTGTGTGATGAAGATGGTCATTGATATGGGGCTGGATCTCTCAAACTACCGTGGCCAGGCTTATGACAACGCATCCAACATGTCAGGAAAATATAATGGGCTGCAAGCCCATTATATTTTTTGGTGTCAACTGTGTTGAAAATAGTTGTCGTGAAGCAAGCCAGTTTTTTGATATACTTCAAGCACTTTATGCTTTTTGCTCTGCTTCTACCCACCGATGGAATAAAGTGTTCACTGAAAACGTCACACTGACGCTAAAATCTCTCTCCTGTACAAGATGGAGCTGCAGAGGAGACTCCAGAAGAGCTCTTTGTGAGAATTACACTGCAATAAGAGGGGCTTTACAAATGTTGGCGGCTGATGACGAAGAGCGCCAGGACACACGGCGAGAGGCCTCTGCGCTGTGTGGCAAACTTGGGAAACTAGAGACTGCTCTGCTGACAATATTTTGGGACACTGTACTGCACCAATTCAAGCTTACGAGCACTGGCTTGCAAAATAAAGACATTGACCTAATGACCGCTGTGCGACTTTTGGAATCGCTGCGCACTTATGTTGCATCACTACGAGGGACATTTTCGGACTTTGAGACATCTGCCCGGGCCGTCACCGGCGTGACACAGACATACCAGCACGAGACTCACCGTGTTGGTAAAAGACGAGTATTTGATGACGAGACAGTGGAGCACGAGGTGGCACTGACTGGCAGTAAAAAATTCCAGGTTGAGACATTCAATGTAATTATTGACAGGTTGCTCTCAGGACTTAGCAAACGCCTGGATGCATACAAAGACATAAATGATCACTTTGGAGTCCTATTTGACATGTGCTGTGATGACACTGATCTCCGCAGACGGGCCAATATTCTCTCCTCGTCATATCCTACTGACTTGGATAAGTCATTAGGAGATGAGCTGATCCAGTTTAGGGCTTTTGTCAGCACAGAGCCAGATAAAACTCCTGCAAACAGACTGCAGGTGGTGCTTAAACATGGACTACAGACAACATTCCCCAATGTTTTTGTTGCGCTCAGGATTTTTCTCACACTGCCTGTAACCAACTGCGAGGGTGAGAGGTCCTTTTCACAGCTTAAACGCATCAAAAATGAACTTAGGACAACCATGGCTCAGAAGAGACTTTCAGCCCTTTCTTTGATGGCCATCGAGTCTGATCTTGTGAGGGATCTGGATTTTGATGACCTAATCACAGACTTTTCAAAGAGAAAGGCAAGGAAGAAACACTTCTAAAAGGTAAGATCCACTGTCTCTCATACACACTCATTCTCTCTCTCTCTCTCTCTCTCTCTCACACACTCACTCTCTCCCTCTCACATACATACACACAGACACACACACACACACACACACACACACACACACACACACACACACTCTTCCATCACATATACTGATCACTTAGTTGAGCAACCACAACATTTCACTACATATTTTACTTTTGTAACTCTCAATGTTTGTAACTAATACAACTCCTTGTGTACTTGTACAGCCAGCCAATCATATTTTGGCATTAAGTGGGGTGCTGCTCTGAGGTTTTGAGTGATATTACCTAGGTATTCCTGAGCCATACACTGTCTTGGGATCTTATCCATTGTATCTTTGTCTTGTGATTTTTGACTAAAAGGGCAAAAGGCTAGACCTACTTTGGTTGAACTATGTGGCTGCGTCCCTGCTTTTGACAAATAGGTGTGCGATTTGACATGCCAGATTGACTGAAAATTCTAAACATTGGTCATGTTCGTAGGATTGGGTAGGCGTGGTGTTACTTGTTGGTACGTGGGTTGGGGGGGGGCCCATGAGCACTCAGTGCCCAGGGGCCCCTGGAGGTACTAATCCGGCCCTGCGTGGAGGGATGGCAGATTGCAGCCGATCACCCTCTCTGCAGAGCGGATGACACGCTGCAGCCTGCCCTTATCCTTGGCTGTGGCTGCAGCATACCAGATGGTGATGGAGGAGGTGAGGATGGACTTGATGATGGAGGTGTAGAAGTTCACCATCATCGTCTTTGGCAGGTTGAATTTCTTCAGCTGCCTCAGGAAGAACATCCTCTGCTGGGCTTTCTTGATGAGGGAGCAGATGTTCTGCTCCCATTTGAGGTCCTGGGCGATGATGGTGCCCAGGAAGCGGAAAGACTTCACAGCAGTTACTGGGGAGTCACACAGAGTGATGGGGGCGGGTGGGGCTGCGTTCTTCCTAAAGTCCACAACCATCTCCACTGTTTTTAGGGCGTTGAGCTCCAGGTGGTTTTCCCCACACCAGGTCACCAGATGGTCCATCTCCCACTTGTAGGCAGACTCGTCCCCACCAGAGATGAGTCCGATGAGCGTGACATCGTCTGAACTTCAGGAGCTTGAAAGACTGGTGACTGGAGGTGCAGCTGTTGGTGTACAGGGAGAAGAGCAGAGGGGAAAGAACGCAGCCTTGAGGGGAACCGGTGCTGATGGTCCGGGGGTCAGAGACGTGTTTCCCCAGCCTCACGTGCTGCTTCCTGCAGGTGGAGTCGGGCACTTGCAGCTGGGAGACCTTGTCCTGCAGCAGAGCCGGGATGATGGTGTTGAAGGCAGAGCTGAAGTCCACAAACAGGATCCTGACGTAGGTTCCTGCTGTGTCCAGGTGCTGGAGGTAAAACAGTTATTGAGAGCATCCCAAGGGAATTGATCCTTTGCTAACCCTTCCAGAACTCCAACTTTCTAATACCTTAGAAACTACAACTAGGCGTTGGCACGAATGTAATGCTTCAGCTTCTTACAACTTTAAAGCTGTGTGGACGTGGCTCTATGAAGAGTCGTTCATATTTTTCTCATTATTTCACAAGTTTAGAAGGGGGGAACATAGTCTAACAACAGTTAGCTTTTGTTAATTTTACCTCGAGCCAAACTTGTGAGACTTGTTTCTGAAATCCCTTTCTCTTAAAGTGAATACATCAAAAAATAATAATGGAGCTTACCCTAAAGGCCGCTACACACCAACCTGAGACCAAAGAACGCTTACCGAAGGCGTCCCGACTTTTACGTCCGCTACGTCGCCTGCGTCGGCTACGCCGCCCGCCTACGCCGCCCGCCTACGAACACACCGCAAAGACTTCAGTTGACGAGTGGCAATAACTGTCCTTACCAGCAGGCAGCGGTAGTGTGTATTCGTCATTCAAAAGAGGCAACAACCGGAAGACAGACTATACACCGAGAGAAGAAGAACAGGCTACGTGATATAAACAAACAACAAATAGCGTCTGGGTTCCATTTTCACTCTCTCTCGTCGATCGAAAACATGTAAACATAAAAAAGAAACTCTTGCGTCCGGGTGAGATGAAAATGAAAAAGATTAACGGTCTGTGTGTGCCTTCTTAATCGTTTGTTTTGGTCCCTCACTTCCGCTTCGCTTCTCATGCACTGACTCGCTAAGCTGAACAGCCAATCAGAGTGATTTCTTTGTCCCGACTTTCTTTGGCCGCGGGAGGCCGCGGGAGGTGTGAAAATGTGCCGTAAAGAGACGACGGTGCGGGACACACCAACCTGAGTAGGGCGCCGCGAATGCCCGACTGCCTCTGACGGCCTCTGACGGCCTCTGACTCCCAAAATCGGGTTGGTGTGTCAGGGGCTTAAAACTAACCACTGGATTGCTTGTCTAACATGACCTAGTCCATAAATGTGTTAAGGGTGGGAACAATTAAAGGCACTGCGTGTTAGCGAAGTACAACTGGGATTTCGAAGAGGAAGATATGCTTGGTAAATTCTTAATAAAAAAGAAAAAGTAACAAATTGAGCACTTGAGTTTTCATTAGCAGCACCTAGCTACAGCTGCGGAGCTTCGGTCAATACCGCTAACAGTCTATTTCCTTAAAATGGTACATATCGCTCAATCTATATTTTCATCTTCAGTTGATGAAATCTGCATTATGTCCCTGTACAATAAGATTCGAGCATTTTGTAATCCAGTGAGGAAATTCAAGACCAGTAAATATTGATTGATTAAACAACACTAAATAAAATTGTAGTGTTTTCTTCAAACTCAGACTCTCTGCTGTGGCTGTACCTCAAAAGACAAAACAATTGTCTGATGATCTTTGTTGAACAAGGTCTGATTGTCCTGTACAATGTGGGGTATTTTTAAATACTTTACTAAACCACATTCAATATTATGTTAGACACAAGTTAGTTATTACTCACATATCAAAGTATTTTCATCTGCAAGATGGAAGAATAGCTGGGTGCTGCCTGGAGAGACTGATGAGAGGAGTCACCGGCTGGCTTCAGCAGCTTTCCACACAAAGCCATCACATCTTCTCTTCCATAGTCTTCACTGTCCACTGGTGCTCTGTCAAAAGAGTGAACACCACAGCTGTCATGGTAACCCTTTGTTACACAACATACAACCAACATGCGTCAAAAGTGACCCGAATTAGTTTTAATTGTATATATCTTTGCAATAAATTACTTTAATCATTCAGGATTCCAGGTATTCCTCAATTAACCTGTTTTTGATCAACACCAATTCTAATTTTTATTTTTCCTTTCTTACTTCTTGAATAAAAATCATGTTTGTATCACTACACTTCTAAGGCACAACATGGGTCAAAAATTCTCAAAATAATGTTATTTCATGCATGGCTGAGTGTTTCTTTACATTTTCAAATCTATTTCTTTAGTCATTAATATTCAAAGTATTAATTAAATACCTTGTTTTTAATTACCACAAATTATTATTTTAATTCTCCTGTTCTAATTGATGAACTAAAATAGTTTATGCCAAGTGTGATAAAAATGCAACAAAAAAAAAGATAGGCCTACTTTAATAATAATTTTGTTAAAAAATTATTATTTTAGCAGTGATTTGGACCAAGCATGTATGATGTAGTAATACAACAACTATTTTAGTTAATACACTGTGACATTAGTTAGTCATGTTAGCTTGTAATATATAGAGCAGAGCTAACTAGCAAGTTAGCCAAACGTTAGCGGTTAGCAGTTTATGCTATGCTAGCTGTTGGCTACTGAACATTAACAAACTGGATTCCGCTGTAAGAAAGCTGTGAAACTTTACAATAAAATTGGCGACAACACTGTGACACCCCGCTGCATGTGTAATTGTCCCACGTTGGAGACGAGAGGTCATCTGTTTCCTTCAACTGTTCATGAAATAAGCTAGAGATGAACAGTTGAAGGAAACAGATGACCGTGAATCCAGAGAGAACAACCTGATCATCTACCAAGCAGATGAAAGTACTGAAGAAACCCCGGTAGAGTTCTTTGACAGTCTTTGTGAAAACATTCTTGAAATAGGGAAACTTCAGACCAAACAGGTTATCAGACTAGGAACACAGGCTACCCAGGGCCCCAAACGGAACAGACCATTACAAATTGTCCTCAAAGACAGGGATGACAAAGAGAAAATATTCAAGAATGTGAGGAAACTAAAAAACAGTGAAAACAAGTATCAGAGAATAAGCATTTCAAATGACTACAACAAGGAAGATCGTGAACTCATCAGGAATAAAGTCGAGGAGGCCAAGGCAAAAACAGCAGCCGATGAGTCAAAAAACTAAGTCTTCCGAGTTCGCGGTCCACCCTGGAATCTGCGACTAGTCAAACTAAGGAAGCAAGAATAGATCTCGAACCCATAACCCAATATAGAGAAAACGAACACCCAGCAACCACCAATAACAATGTAATATTGACAACTGAAAACCAATCTGAAATCAGTGACCAAGAAGTGAGTGAAAGCCTGTCTGTCACGATCTGTCTGTGTTGTGTTTTGTCATGTCTAGATCTGTCTTTGGTTTCCTGTTTTATTTTGAAAAGTGTTCACCCCCCGTCTTGCCTCTTGCTTCCTGTCTGTGTGTTCCCTCCTTGCCTGATTACCCGATTGTGTTCACCTTGTGCCCCTGTGTTTTCTCCTCCCTCCTCACCTGTCTCTTGTTTCTTTGATTAGTCCTGTGTGCATTTAGGTTAGCTTTTTCCTGTTAGTCTTTGTGAGATCCTTGTTTGTTGTTGACTGTGTTCACGGGGGAGAGCTCTGTATGTGACTTCTAGCCTTGAAATAAAGGTATTTTCTGTTAAATCTGCATTTGGGTCCTGCCTGCTTCGCTCATCCCTGACACTGTCAACCATAAACACAACCTCAGCGGATGACTCAGCCGACAACATTGTAGGGACCACAACCAACAGACATAAACAATGGCGAACACTCTTGATCAACTGTGGTGGTGTAAAGGGCAAGACCCCCAACCTGCATGCTCTCATCGATGACACCAAACCAGATTGCATAATTGGGAACGAGACATGGGTAGATGAAACCATAAAGAATGGTGCAATATTCCCCAAACACTATACCATTTTTAGGTGCAATATAAACGGAGGTGGAGTCTTCATCGGCATAAAGGAAGGCTTTACAGCAACAAGGATTGCAACCACAGACACATAAATTGAAATCATGTGGGTCTCGGTCAAGGTTTCCCAAGCAAGCAAAACATTCTACATTGGTAGCTTCTATAGACCACCAAGGGACTATCACACCAAACTGGATGAGCTTCGGAAATCAATTTCTCTATTGCCTGGTAACGCATCAGAAAAAAACGATAATTCTAGGTGGTGACTTCAACGCACCTGGTATAGACTGGGAAAATGAACAACCAGGGGCAGACAACATAGCTCTAAACCAACATGTTTTAGACATAGCCAAAGAATACTCACTAACACAAGTACAACTCGAGCCTACTCGAAAACAGAACATATTAGACTTGATATTCACTTCAAATCAAACGCTCGTGCAAAATGTGCAAACAATACCAGGCATATCAGATCACTGTGCTGTCATGATGGACTCTAGTATCCATCCTGTATACAAAGAAAGCCCAGAGAAAAATGTACACATTTTCATTAGCAGACTGGGGAGCCATCCAAACTGAGCTGGAAGTGTTCAGCACAGAATTTGTTAGAACAGAAAACCAGCGAATTGTTAATGAAAACTGGAATATGCTCCGAGACGAACTGTTTTCACAGATGGATAAGCATATCCCGACCAGTTCACTACCACACGGCACAACCTGCCCTGGCTCACTCACTGCATGAAATGCCAAAGAAAAAAGAAAAATAAGTTATACAACAAAGCCAAGCGATCAGGCAAAACTCGTGATTGGGAAAACTTCCTAGAAGACCTGATCATCACGACTGAAGGAGTGACCAAACTACTGGCAAATATTAAGATCAACAAGGCCAGCGGCCCAGATGGTCTAACAAGGCTAGCGGCCCAGATGGTCTACCCAATCGCATACTCAAAATGCTGGCCCCCCAAATAGGCCCACTGCTCAAGTGCATATTCACGCAGTCACTGCAGACAGGAAATCTACCCGATTACTGGCTGCAGGCAAACGTTACGCCTATATTCAAGAAAGGGGACCGGCACGGTTATTCGCGGATGACTGCCTGCTCTACAGGCCTATTAAAAATGGAAGTGACCAAGAAGACCTACAGGGTGACCTGACCAGACTTCAGGAATGGGCTAACACTTGGGGAATGTGCTTTAATGCTAGTAAGTGCTACGTCCTACAAACAAGCAGATCAACAAACCAGCACACTAAAAACTATACTATATGTGGCCAGGTGTTAAGGCCTCTACACACCGGCCCGACTTTGGGAGTCAGAGGCCGTCCGAAGCCGTCAGAGGCAGTCGGGCATTCGCGTCGCACTACTCAGGTTGGTGTGTCGTCTCTTTACGGCACATTTTCAACCCTCCCGCCTCCTCCCGCCTCCTCCCGCCGCCGATTCAACATGTTGAATCGGCGGCGGGAGGCCGCGGGAGGCCAAAGAACGTCGGGACAAATCAATCACTCTGATTGGCTGTTCAGCTTAGCGAATCAGTGCATCAGAAGTGAAGCGGAAGTGAGGGACCAAAACAAACGATAAGAAGGCACACACACAGATGGCTAATCTTCCTCATTTTCATCTCACCCGGACGCAAGAGTTTCTTTTTTATCATGACGGCATGGAATGAAGAAAGTGAAGACCAACTGATCAGGCTGTGTTTGTTTGTTTATATTACTAAGTCTGTTCTTCTTCTCTCGGTGTATAAAACGCAGTCTGTCTTCCGGTTGTTGCCTCTTTTGAATGACGAATACACACTACCGCCGCCTGCTGGTAAGGAGAGTTATTGCCACTCGTCGGCTGAAGTATTTGCGGTGTGTTCGTAGGCGGGCGGCTTTATCCGACGAAGCCAACGAAGCCTGACGTAGCTGACGTAGCTGACGTAAAAGTCGGGACGCCTTCGGTACGCGTTCTTTGGTCTCAGGTTGGTGTGTAGAGACCTTTAAAAGAGGTGACCCACCAGCCTTATCTTGGGGTAGAAATTCATAATAACCTGAAGTTTGGCCAACACATTGGCCAAATTGTAACACAGGCAAACCGTTCGCTCGGCTTCCTACGCCGGAACCTGCGACGTTGTCCCCAGAAACTGAAGGAGACAGCTTTTATGGCCCTAGTACGCTCTAAACTAGAGTATGCCAGCTCGGTCTGGCACCCCTACACTGATAAAGACAGTGATGCCCTGGAATCAGTACAAAGAAGAGGTGCAAGATTCAGTGAATTATGAATGGGACAGCAGTGTCACAGAAATGCTCAAGCGGTTGAACTGGGTGGAATTGAGTGAAAGGCGGCGATTGGCTCGTTTGGTTCTCTTCTTCAAGATTGTCCACAACATCTCAGCCATTGATGCATCAATGTACCTAGAGCCAATTAGAAGTGCAACCCGCAAAGCCAACTCTTTGAAGTTCGAGCAAATTTTCGCTACTAGTGACACTCTTAAATACTCTTTCTTTCCGAGAACAATCAGAGAGTGGAACTTGCTACCAGAAGAAGCTGTCATCGCAGAGTCCGTGGAGTGCTTCCGGCAAACTTTAAGAGACATTTAGCGGGGATCATCCATCCCCCACTGAGCGTGATACCTCTGGGTTCTGCTCAATATTAATCCAGATCCAGAGGGTGGGGGCAGCACTGCAAGAAGCTGTAAGCTAACGTTAGCAGCCACCTTGTTAACCTGTAAAGCCCGATTGCCCCGCCGGCGGGGGAAGACGCAACATCTTGCAAGAAACAGCATCTCAGGGCTTCTTAACATGTAACAACCTATTAATGATGCTTACCCACTTAACGGGAAGAAACTCAGCTAACTGACGATATTAACAATTTTTACCTAAACGAAACACAAGTCTAACACCAAGCAAATCAGCACTTAGCGAAAACGGGCTAACGGGGCTAACGCTACTTTAGCACATAACTGGCAAAAGCGATCTTTTCTATTTCATGCTATCTGCACAAACGTATCATATGAAAGCTGAGATTCCACAGACTATGGGATTTTAGCATTTGCTAATGTACGTACATGCACTAAAACACTGGAACGGGAAAACCCCAAAAAGCATAATGGTCACTTTAATTGATAAGGAGCAAATGTTAACTCTAAACAAAGCTGGTGAAAATGATAACATTAGCAGCATGTTATCATGAGAATGTTAGCATTTAGCTCAGCATGGCTATTGTCTCCGCTGCGTTTGTTTGTGCATGTTATGAAATTGACTTTTTCAACCTGGAAAATATGAGAGTTGTGTGTAAAGGTATTCACACTTTGACAGTAAGCCTATTTCACAGTGAAACGTGACCCACCCGAAAAGTGATCTCATATTGCAAATAGCAACTTGTTGGTTTTAAATTTGGTGAAACCTCCAGGCTGTTATGCAAAAAATGTGTCTGATAATAATTGGATAGTGCCCTTGTGGAGATTCTGTAGCATGCTAAACATGATTGTCAGCTTATATATCTTTTTTTTAATTACTTAATTTATATTAAGGAAAACCATTTGAAAGTCATTTACTGGCTGCAATATAGAGAAAATTACTATGCCAGTATGTTGTGTTTAATTATGAGATGGCATACTACTACTACTGTGGCTAAAAATGAGTTTACTCATAATAAGCTATTTATTTCCTACAGTCCCTATCCTACAGATCCTTAAACAAAGTTTGCTTTTACAATGGTTGTTGGTAATACAGTACAGTCGTATGACAAGATCTAAAGACAGAATCATCAGTTTTTGCGGTTACGATCAAATGATCAGATATCCCTTTTACCAACAAAGATAGACAGACAATAATTTCCTTATGTGTTTGTTTAAAGCTACGTAGCCGAATATTCAAATTCCTCTGTTTGTTTAGTAATGCTATTCTTAACTCATTCTACATTTCCAAAGAAAGGATGCAGAACCAAACACAGATAATTATCTGTTTCCTGCGGAAAGCTTGTCTCCGGTGATTGATTTGACAGGCTCCCACAGGCCCCAGGTCATTCTGGACCAAAAGGAGCAGATTTTGCACAAATATCTATGGGTTGGTCTTTTGAACACACTTTCACCACTAAAAAGACATGAACTTTAAGAAAAGCTCCTCCACATTATTATTTATCATGAGCTCCCAGTTGCTGCATCAGGCAACACATTTCCCAACAATGTCTCATTACACAAAAAGAGAGATCATACACTCATGCATGAATATGCTGTAATTCATATGATAAATTTGAGACTGTATGATTTTCTTATTATATAATTAGGGCAAAAAAAAGATTCTAATTTCAGATACTGAAACTAATTAATAAAAAACACTATATATAATAGTAATCTTATTGTCACGATCTGTCTGTGTTGTGTTTTGTCATGTCTAGATCTGTCTTTGGTTTCCTGTTTTATTTTGAAAAGTGTTCACCCCCCGTCTTGCCTGTTGCTTCCTGTCTGTGTGTTCCCTCCTTGCCTGATTACCCGATTGTGTTCACCTTGTGCCCCTGTGTTTTCTCCTCCCTCCTCACCTGTCTCTTGTTTCTTTGATTAGTCCTGTGTGCATTTAGGTTAGCTTTTTCCTGTTAGTCTTTGTGAGATCCTTGTTTGTTGTTGACTGTGTTCACGGGGGAGAGAGTTCTGCTCTGTATATTACTTGTAGCCTTGAAATAAAGGTATTTTCTGTTAAATCTGCATTTGGGTCCTGCCTGCTTCGCTCAACCCTGACACTTATCGCAATATCATAATTCCCAAATACAATACTCCAAGTTGTTGCTATTAGTGATGGCAAAATGAAGCTTTGAATGAAGCATCGAACCACTTGGACAATTGTGTTGGAAATGTGTTGGTTCATTTCTCGAAGCTTCAGTTACAGCGACCTCTCCTGGCGAAGTGCAAGGCTGCAGTGGGTTTAACGTATCTTTGCATTGAAAAATATTCGATGCACACACACACACTAAGACTGAATATCATGTTCTATTTGCAATTAAAGATTGATAATTGTGTGTATTGGGTTATTGAGAAGAGACTAGAGAGTGCTGGACATTTTTTTGGGCGGAGAGGGCCTTTTATCAGTTATTAAAGTATTAAAGTTGAAAAGCAATGATTAAAAGTTCATCCGTTCCGAGCTTTGAACCAGCTGCGCGGAGGACATCGCAGCATTCGGGCCGCCGGCTCTATCCACTGCGCTATCTATTCCTTAAACCATGTTCACAACTTCTCCACATTTCCAAGTGTTTCCCGAGCCAGAACGACCTATCTTTCCTCCTGGCTTGCTCTATAATGATCCAATTCAAATGCAATACCAACAACAACTCAACAGCAACAACGCAAACTACGACAACAACCCACACATTGCGCATTGTTTAGAGCGGTTATAAAGTGTTGAAGCGCTCAAATTCGAAACTGTTTCAATCTGTCACCTGTCAGAATAGAGACGAGGCAGTGCATTGAATCGCGTGATTGGACCGCGAACCAGTCAAGTGATTCATTCAGGAAATGAACCAGTTGCTGGTTCGGACGTCACATGTCACGTGATTTGAAGCGGTTGCTGCTTCTGACGTCATATGTCACGTGATTTGAAGCAAGCTTCGAATCACTGCTTCTATGGAAAAGGAAGTCCAGGGTTGAAGCTCCGTTCGAAGCTTCAGTGTCAAACTGCCATCACTAGTTGCTATTCAATAATATGATCGAAAAGTATCAATAATAACAACATTATTTCTTTAAACCCACTCATAATTTAAACTATTTCCAAACTAATTTAATTTATGCTTAATCTTTTTTTGCTGTCTTTACTTTTGGTCTTTTCAGAAGAGTGTGAAGATGCATGACTAACGCTATACTTTGTGTTTATTTAAGAGACAGTATATAAATGTGTGTGTCCTGCAGGTGGAGAACACTGAGGCAATTTGAATGGGGCCTGTGTAGACATCTTGTGACAGGGTAACTGAGGACAAATATTGACTCTTGTTTCAGCGTAGATCATATCTGGGTTCTCTCATAACACTTGAGTCAATACGTTTGTTTGTTAATGATGAATAACACCCCATCACTTCTGTCAAGTCAAACAGACCTTTAGCTCGAGGCTCCACAGTGTGAGTGAAGGAATGAAATGCAAAGGTGTCTGAGGTGGATGTACTGAAGGACCTTTGTTAATCACTTTTAAGTAACTTCAGTGAGTTTTATGTGAAACAAAAGAAATGAATGGATTAAAAAAGTTAAAGATGCAAACTTGTTTTTAATTAGTTTGTGCTTATTCAGGATCACGGGTGTTTTAAAAAACAAACTTAAATATACATTTTTTAATTTAATGTAATGTATGTGTAGGACACTTGAGCTCGAGGCGAACTGAAATGTTTAATTTAAAAATCTCTTCTGCTGACCCTTATCCGCCATCACTTAAGCTAATCTCGACATAATTTCTTGCCCCCAGCAATGCACAGCACACACCACTCCCTGAATACATGCATTACTACACAGCACTGATATTAGATCTCATTTCCTCAAAATAAGCATTATCAAATATTAAAAGATGACTCCTAAACTGTACAGAGCGTCATATGGGTCAAGTGGTTCAGAGAGTGTTGGAGACAGGAAGCAGCCATGTGTGTTTCATACACCATCTGGTTTATAGCGCTCTTTCTGCCTCGGAAGTATCAATGTGATTAGATTAGAGATGTAATATGTGTCTGGGTGGGGTGCGCTGCGGGTATCATAAACGAAGACCAACCTGTTGCCAAACCTTTTGGCTCAGAGCTTCAAGATGGCTGGAAGATAATCTGTGTTAATATAAAGAGGAGACACTGACTTTAAATGATACTGCATAACACGCAAAATTCCTCGTAGGAACATTTGAATCATTATCCAAATGCATGAAAAGGAGACACATTAAGTATCAAAGCTGGCCTCTAGCCAAAGGACCTTGAATTATTAACAGCATTTTAATGTTGGAACTTGTCCAGGAGCCAAGTTTTACAATTGTATACACTCCATGATAGCAATATTTAGCCTCTATAGCAATGCAACATATGTTATGAGATTACAAAATGTAAATATTGGCTACCAATGATGGGTTATTGGTCAAACAAGATAAAAATACTTCCAGTACCTGTAATTCCAGTACCTGAAACATTGTATTTCAAGTTTAATTCTTCAATATTTTAACATAAAATGTACAAGACATTTAAGTCTGTGACCGTCTCATGTGTGTGTTATGTAGTTTATTCAAACTCATTGTTTAGCTATTTGACAACTTTACTGTTGGGGTTCGCACACTCTTTGCAGCTAGAAAAACAGATAGTTAGGAGTTGGTGGGGACCAAAGCAAAGGTAAAAGGAGAGAGAATATTAAGCAGCATACACATGCACATATATGCATTAGTTAATGCATTAGTGAGTCCTATATGAAATCTAACATGTTAAATATGTTTGAAAAAGGTTGTTCATTTTACCAGCAGCTGATGGTATGCAAAAATAATACCAGGAAAATGTATAACAATGTCAAAGCTTGTCTTGACAACCAGGGACACAGAGGTTAATATTAACCTTGCGTTTTCCTAGTTATTATTTTTTAAATAAATGCACTATAATGTATGACCTACTTGCTTAATTGTCCTAAAACCAGATTCATACTTTTTCGAGATTTTTTTTCATTAAATTCTGCAACAAATTGTCTCTAATCTTCTTTTGATTCTTTGTAAAGAATACTTTTGGTGTCATATTCAGATGATAGGATTAGACTATGGACAATAATACACTTACCAATATAGACTGAGGTCAGCAAGGAAGGTCTTATTTCTTCTCTTGTGGGAATTGGCAACATAATAACATGTAATGTAATTAAGACTGAAATGAAGAGATCTGTATTTGTTGAGGTGTCAGCTTGGTTGGATTGGATCCATAATCATCAAAGACCTGGTTGCCCTTCTTTGCCAAAAAAAGAGGCGTGAAGACTTTCAACGTCTTGTTTTTCCCCGTTTCTTTTCAATTACGAAACAAGATGTTTCAGCAGTATTAAACTCCAAAAGGACTCAGGGGCTAAAGCGAAGAGTTGGAAAACATGAACCGTTCATGCAAGCTCCTTGTCTTTCAAAATGTGAAAAAATGAAATACTGTGTTAATACGTTTGTTTGTTTGTTTGTTTGTTTGGATGGTGATTGCAAAGTAAATACACAGACAAGCTTGAACAATTTTAATTCAATAGTCTGAAACATTTGATGACTTTATCCAACTGTAACTTTGTTCATGTTCAAACAAAAAAGATGACTAGATTTGCATTTGTCAAGCTGTTTCTTGCTGTTGGTCTTCTTTGGAAACTGTCATTAACAAGATAATGCTAAACTCAATACATTTTAAGCTTAGTTGATTTAGATGACGTGAAGATTAGTGAAATAAATCAAAATTGATGGGCAAAGGAATGATCAAATGTCGGAAACCAAAGCTTGCAATTTGCATATTAGTTTGAACAGGTTCCTTTTGAGGCCTTAGAGCTGTGTCAGACAAACTCTTAACATATACTTATATTTGTACCACTCTAGTTTTCTTTTGTTAGAAAGTGCTTATTGTTCTGTATCAATGTTTTGTGTCAAAGAACACATGCCCTGACAGACACATACTCACAAATACATCATTTAAAAAAAATGCACTGTGTTATTGATCAGCCAAAAACTAACAAACATCAATATTTCTGATTAAAATTCCCTTTTGAGCTCCCTTATATTTGTAATTTCCCTCTATTAACAGGTGAAAAAAAAAAACATCTCAAATGATCCTCCGCACACTTCCACCAATGCATGTCATGTCTTTCCATTATATATATAATATATTATATATAACAAAACACACAATCCTTTGTATGTGAGATTGGCCTCACATCTGTTGTTGTTTTTTTGCAGGATCAGGCAAGTTTCTGCAGCACTAACTGTTTTACAGGCAGCGTAATGCTTTGGCACGCTGCCCAGCTGTTGAAGTGGATCATCAGGAAATAGATCTCAAACTGTTCTTGAGAGGATAAACGTTACAGTCAAATGCATTACTGTTAAGAAACCTCTCTGCCAAGAGGAAGTCGTTTAATAGGGCTTATTTATATTGTATTTCTGAAATTAGATTGTTCGGTCCACTGCAGGTGTTTTGTTGAATGCCTGATGTGATGCAACCTGAAAGTGAAGTTCATTTCACTAACTGACTAATACAAGTTTTCCTTCCTCATTATCCCCCAAAACAGTTGAAAGAGCTGTCATGACTAAAGTCGGAGACATTACTCACTTCATATTCTTTTTCTGACAGTTATCCACTCAACAAAGCTTAGTTGATATTGTTTATTGACTTTGCTAAAACAGCTCAGATCGGTCTTTAACACCTGTCTACAGACACCTGTACAAGCATAACTCATTTCAAGATCACAGTGGACCGATTGTATTTGACATCTAGACTGTTGCTTCTTGTCGCTCTTTGTGTTCAAGCCATGACAATTTATTATACAGGCAAGAACGGGGTCAGACACTTGTTAAAGAAACTGTCATGCAAATGTTGTTGATCGACTGGATGTGAGCAAAGCCAAAAGCAAACAGACGTTACCTTCTCACATCTTTGATTAGTTTTATATAAGTAAAATGCGGCACACTTATTTTAATTACAAGGCGTCAAGCCATCATTTATACATTTGTGATTGTAAGCTTATCACACAAAAAGGCACTAATGTTATTTCTGATTGAAAGAGACACACATGGGTTCACTCACGTACATACACTCTGTCATATTAAATTGATGAAAGGAGGTTGTCATTGTTTGATTTGGTGTGTCTCCAAACACTTGGGTGCAAAGAAGTCTTGACGCAGTTTGTGCACACCCTCTCTTCATCTCACAATTAGCCCATGCAGACTCTGCGGCTAACCATATCAAACCCACAGCTACTGCATCAGAGGTAAAAGAAAAGAAAAACATTTCCAGGAACTGAAAAAGGAAAATAAACTTTAGGATTTGGTGCATTGTTAACAGAACACTGACCATTTACGGACTGAATTAGAATCAGGATTAGAAGGACAAGATTAGATATGCAGTGGTCTTTAAGTACTTTTATTGTTGTGGGTTACCACAGTTTAGCTAATTACAGGCTATTCTTTATTAAAGCCTTTTCACAAACACTTCTGACAGACACATTGTTCAAACAGCCCTAACACACACAAAGATCTTCTCTAAAGGAAACAGTTTTTCCATTAAAATGCTTCATACAAACAGAATAACACAGCTATATTTTGTGGTTTAGATACTCTTAATAAAGGCAATTCATCTTGCGGGAAATTGTAAGATAATATCAGTGGTGAGATGCGTTGCATATGACGGTTTTTCTTTGTGGAAAGGATTCGATGTTTAAAACTACTTGCAGTGATATAGATCTCAATATGCACCTGTTTTTTGTTATTGTTAAGTTAAATGGTGATAAATCTCAGTCGTATGGCAAATTTCACAGTATCCCAAAAACTATTTGTGTCACAGCTTTAACAAAGATAAAACACGCATTTGTGCTTTTGGCTTTTGCAGTATTGCAAAACATGTGGAAAGTGGATTTCTTCCACGATGAGAAATCATTACAACTTTATCTGCTGGTAAAGTGAGCCTCAAGTTAACATATTTGATATGATAAATTAATGATAATGTGTATGAGCATGTTTTTACAAAGTCATACTCAGTAGCCTACCAGTTAGAAGCTATGCTAACACCATCACCTTAGCATAGCTAACGCTAACCCTGGATGAATCCAAAATGAATTAATATTTACAATGACTAAACTCCGCTAATAATATGTGGTTGATATATTGTAAACTCTCCAAAGAAAGCCAGGTTTTATTGCAGTAAATGTAAGCAAAAATATCCACTGTATTAAATGGATAGCCACACATTAGCAACACATTTGTTTGTTTGGTTATAATATGTAAATCTTTGGACCTCTAATTCAAATGATATAATGTAATAAGTTTAGAGCGGATAGAACTCTGAAATGTTTGTGGAAACCCCTGGTTTAGTGTTCAAAAATGTAGTGTAGCCGTTTTCATTAGCGCATGCTTTTTCAATGCAAAATATGAATCTGAGAAGCAAAAAGATTGTAAAAAGTACAGATGTCATAACAGAAATAGCTAAGCCTGAAATGTGTATTGAATACTTAAAAAGTCTTCCAAGTTTCCAAAGTATGTCCTTAAGTCTCTTATCATTTTGAGTTGTCTGTCACCTAAGTACTCAGGTCAACTAGTAGTGTTTGAGGAGGTCTAATGGCACACATGGCACTTGACATGACACACACACACACACACACACACACACACAACACAAACACACACACGCACACGCACACACACACTTTACACAAAGTAAACACTACAGCCCTATAAATATAAATTGCAGTCAATGGAGCTGGATTTCCTTTGCACTCCCTCACTTGTCCTCACGTCTTCTCACTTTGCACACACCCCCAGCAGGTGCTTTCACTTGAAGTTAATTGTGCAGTTGTGCTTTAGGCTGTGACTTTCAGTTTAGGTGTTATTTCACCAAAGAGCGTAGGAGGGCCTAAAGGCTGCAGGGGGCTCTGTGACAATTTTTTTAGGGTGAAACAGTTTGAAGGGTGCCCACTGCCTGCTGCACCTCTGTCCTCAGGTGGTGCCCGGACGTCCCGTCGGAGTGAAGGTGACACAAGGCCACCCTTCATCCTTCTACAGAGCCAGAGCTGCCCTGTATCTGCGCTCATCCAGTCAAGACTTTGTCTCTGGCCATCAGAGCATCTCTGCCTCGGTAAGAAATGCTGCATTACATAATATCCTACATTTGTGTCAAATAAAATGAAGGATCAATTTGCTTGTTCATAGCCTAACTTTTTATTGTCAGAGGAGCCAATATGCGATACTAGTTTCAGAGAAAAAACAAAAAAAACATGACATTTTATTTGCTGATTTTGAGTACACTTTGAGTACACGTTGAACATAACTGACTGTCAGAGGAATTAAAGGGCTCCTCTTAATGACAACAATATCTAGATAACTTTGTATCAATGATTATTGTATGTAACTTGTGTACACACGTATATATTTGTCAGTTATATTGCATATAGTTAATCTGATTTATGGAGTTTTGGTAAGTCATCATTTATGGACATTTACTGACCTAAATGTGGAACATCTTATATGGCTTGACAATGCAAGATAAGAAAGACAATTGATAAAGAGTTGATGAAGTTAGTATTTCTTTTTTTTTATGCTCTGCATCTTTGCGATGCTTACCTGTTCTTCTAGTTTCTGTAAATGCATAATTATCCATTAGCATGCCTGCAGGAATATACAAAACTAAAAGTGGTCAGATAAAAGCTGTCTGAGGGCGTTGTTGACGGTTTGATGCCCCAAACCAAAAATGATAAGCTGACATTGAATAGAATTGAGACTGAAATTAAAAACAACGGCTGCTTCTCCAAAGACTTCTAAGATTTCTAATAAGAATAAATTACATACAGAGAAAAAAAACTGGACTTACTACTTTTCGAGGGTGCAGGTGGGACTTATTTATCATGTCGAGCTGATCTACATCATTACTTCACAGCACTGCACATTCATGAAAGGACAAAGATGAAAGCATCTTATTCATGGGGTGAACGGCTAAAAGCTGTGCTGACTTCTTATAGGGTCTGTACAATAAATAATTGGGGTTTGAAGTGGGTATTTTACTTAATTTGTACCTTTTATTTTAAGGCAATAATGTCCACAGAGCATTTAATATAGAAAAAAACAAGTAAACTTAAAGTAATCTTCTTTAAAAACATTCATACTTCGTCAATTGAATAAATATCTTTACAAAATGTACAGTCGCTTGGCTATTTAATAAAAGTTTCTGATTTGTGCAATATCCTGCTAATGAGGATTATTTCTGACTAATCAGTGATCTCCAGTCTTTTAAGTCCAACCTCTTGCCCAGCTCGCTTGGATCCTCAACTAAGTTCATATCAAAAAAGTACCAAAACTGAAGCTAATGTTAACCCAAAAGAAACAACGTTTTCCAAGCAAACCATGCTTTAAGTGGCATAAGTATCTGATCTTTTTTCCTTCTTCAAACTTCAACTGCTCCACATTATCAAATTATAAATGTGCAACATATTGTGCTCTATTAACACATTAAGGCCAGACAAATCAAGCTGCACGAGCACTTGCCTTAGGCCTTATACTCTCCGTATCTTCACTATCTCTGCAAAACCAGGTGAAATGTTTTTTGAATCTCTCGCCTCCAAATCTTCTGATCCAATCTCATTGGATGAGGTTTATCATCTGCATCACCAACTGTATAAACTGAATTTGAACCAACAGCAACGTTTTTACCATGGTTTAGTTTCCTAGGAAACTGGGTGAATGCCAGTGCACCTGACCAACAACTGAAATGCATCCGCCATCGGCAGATGATAAAGTACAGAGATAAAAAATACATGAGGTGACACATTAAATGTAATCACAAAAGTTGTTTTACAGATAGAATTTGGAGAGATGTAAACTATGAAGCAATCCCAACAGATCTTTAAATTGTCCACCTAAAAATAGACTGCTAAACGGAATTTATTATGTGAACAGAGCACCTGCACATGTCACTGCTGCCATAATAAAAGATTTAAGGCAGATATCCACAGATCCTGCACACTTTCTTCCCAGAAAAAGTCAAATTGCAATTGTCTTTTTCCTTGTTCTCGGAAACAATGACTTCCTTGGTTGGTCCAAGTTCCCATGAGAAACAATAACATGGAGAAGAAAAAGTCCCTTTAACACTCACACTGCAAACAGTCACGCCCGGTGAACCCTCTCCTTTAACTCCAGACTCAAACAATACAGACCTTTTTTTTTTGGCGAGTCGAGCCGCTGATGATCTCTTGGTTGCTATATGACAGATGATCTCAAATGTCACACATGACCGTTTCTTTTTTTTCAACTTGAATTCTTAAGGTTAAACACACTTTTAAAAGAGCAGGTTTTTGCTTGTTTTAATCTCTACTCATTAACTTTGATCCAAACACTTCAGGCAACTTCTGTCACACAACAGTGATAGATGGTCTATCAGGTTAATTTCAAGCAACGTTTAACCACTTTCACTTCAAGGGAGGGTTTGGTAAAGATATGTTAGACTACCAACTCTTTATCTCAATTTAAACCGTTGTCTCCTGGCATTACAAGTGTCTTATGTGAAGGAGGCTATAGATCAACTGTAGGTGAAATGATTGTTGTTGGAACATTGCAAGTTAAAATAAAGCTTACATTTTCCCCAAATAAAAATAAGACCCACAGGTCACTTATTGTTCATTTTTTATTTCTCACAAAACAATATCATTCCAATATAAAATCAGAGGTGGGGATAGAAGCCTCACCTCAAATAATCACCCTCTTCATGTTAAAGCATGTGGAATAAATATGGTTCCCAGGGTGGCCGCCTGCAAGGAGGGAGTCCTTTTCCACCGGTGTCAAAGGCTGACTTTGCTGAGTAAATGGAGCAAGCTCTAATGCTCCTGAAATGAATATCATCGTCTTGACCAAACTCATTTAGAGATCAGTCAGGGTCTTAATCCCTCTCCACAGGGGTGTGTGTTTGTGTCCTTTTTCTTGTGCCCCCTCTTCCTTTTGGAAGAAGGTAATATGGCTAAATTTGCTTTGCTAATGGGCTTAGCGCAAGCTGTTACAGAGCAGAGTTGACACGAAGCAGCCGGGATGGAATACCAGTGGCTCTTAATCTGACTCCTGATGGAGTGAAAGGGAGGGTGGGTTATGGATTACGAGAAATTTGGAGATAAAAGGAAGACCGGGGAGGAGGTTTTACAGTGGGGGGTCGAGGACCAAAGTCTGGGAGGGTAATCTTCTCTATGGGGGGAGAAGATAACTTAATTTAACATTGTGGAAGTTCAATAAAAGAGAAAGGATTCCCTTTCTGAATAGCAACTTTAATGTGTCCATAAGAAAAAAGAAAAATAATCATCTTAAATGTTTGAGATCAACTTAATGAATGAGTTTGAGCTCTTGAATCCAAGCTTTTCAAGAAGTACGTCAAGGTGTGTGTTGCCAACATGAATATGCAACTGACTGACCAAGTTTTTACTCTTTATACTACAATAAATGTATTTTTTTATTTTTCTTCATCTTGTCCATTTTCTTTTATGAGAAAGGTTTGATGTCACCTGAATTAGTATTAGACTTTACTCTCACAAATGACCTCATCTGACGGGGCTATCATTTTGCTGAATTTACGAGACTTTTAATTTCTTTTTGTACAGGCAAATAAAGACGTGACTCGTTGAACATGTGCTCTGCACACTTCCTTTAGGGTGGCATCAGCCACTGATAACCTGGTGTGTGACAGCAGTGTGCCGGCCCGTATGCCAGCTGTGGAGTGTACACAGTGTGTGTGCCATATGCAGGTTCAGCCTGAGATTACAACACTTGTGCTACAGCTGACGTCCATAAATGAACACTTATGATGGCAATTTCCTGTTAAGAACAAGCTCTCACAGCTATCAGTGGAGTCTTCATAAAACTACCAAAACACACGGTTTAGTGGACGCTCCTTTCCACATTATCTAACTTGATTAAAAACTCCAGCTGACAGAGGAGACAGAGGGCTGCAGAGACGGCACCTTGAAAGCCGAGGAGGCGGCAGAGCTGCCTCAGGTCTCAATACGAGTCACCTACCCCCAACACATCAGCCATTCTGGGCCACTGACCCACAAATAAGAGACTCAGTCAAATCCATTTTGCCCCATGCCGGTCAGAGCTAAGTGTCTTTTAACTCTCTTGAGGGTCATTTCCCCAATATCTCCATTCTCGGGGTTCTTATAGAACATCCTCACCTCAGCCTGCTCATATTAAAGAACAGGAACACTCGCCTGCAGCAGCTCTGATGGAGTTTATTACTAAAGAAAAAGAAATGCTTGTTTAGCAGCCAGAGAATCGCAGAAGAGGAACATTTGGAGGAGGTATTTTCACTTTGACTTGAGGAGCTGATTTTTATCAAACTGATACTTAACTGTTAAAAGTGTAAAGTTTGTAAGATAGACTTTTAGTTTATGAGCATATTTAAATTACATTTATAATAACATTTACTCATCTTTGAAAGTGCTTCGGTGACAGAATGATCTGTTAATTCTTTCTAATTTCACGCTTTTCAGTGTGTTCAGTTCAGAAATATGCTTTTTTGTACTCTTCTTTTGCAATTCTTTTTTTCTTTTAAACTTTTAGCTTTTAGCTCACAACTCTCAGGTTATATGCAAGCAACAGGTTATACATATTATGTTAAATGTGGATTTTATGTCTCCCTTGTCTCCAGGTACCAGTTATGTCAAATCCAGTGGGCAGTTTATCAGAAGGAACAGAGTACAGATCCCCGATTGGGATGACAGAGGACTCCCTGGCCGTCCTGGAGCGAAACAGAGTCTCTGGAGAGCCCTGGGACATCGGGGAGACCAAACCATGCGTGGAGGGCCAAGAACGTGGTGTCTATCTGTCCTGTTTCGACATGCTTCTCACTGAAGATGCCACTTGGCTGGTGAAAGTTTCTGAGGCTTCTCCAGCTGTGGCTGTACCCATGTACCGCATGGAGCCCCAGGAGGAACCAGAGCAGTGCCCCGTCATCGACAGCCAGGAACACGGCCTCTCTCCTGGGCTGGAGGGGCAGGAGGAGGAGCGGTCCCTGGAGCAGGTGCAGAGCATGGTGGTGGGAGAAGTGCTAAAGGACATTGAAACAGCCTGCAAACTGCTCAACATCACCCCAGGTAGGCTGAATTGACCACACCTGCTACTGCAGTCCGTCATCTTCACGAGGGGCTTTACTGTTAATACACATAACTGACAAAGAAAGAACATCTTTAACGCACACAAGATATTTTTCATGAAAAAAAAACCCAAGCCAAGTAGAGGGATATTTATTCAACTTAAGCTACTGGACCAAAATCAACAGATATTTGTGTGGACAGCCCAGAGAAGATGACAGATCTCTTAAATAATATCCTCTCTGAGGCACAGGTGTGTTTGCCTGCTCCAGGATCTGTTTAATCCTGACCTTTGCATGCGTTCTCCTGGATTCTAACAGTGATGTTTCTTTCCTGCCGGTAGATAGTGTACACAGTCTTAAGGGAGGTCTCTCCTGCAAAAAGCAAACAGAGGAAGCATTATGTATTGTGAGACTTCGCCTGTCATAAAGCTATGAACTCAATGCATCTGTTCAACTGATTAGAAATATGATGGCATACAAGTGTGATTAACTTGTGGTATCAGTAAATATATTCTGTATGAATGTCGTAACATAACACACAAAAAACAGGGAATTTAACTGACTTTACTCAATATGACTTGAACAAATACGATACAATACAATAGGATAATACTGAATTGTTGGATCAATTTTCATTTTCAAGGACAAATATTTAAGACAAGAAACAAGGAAAAATACATTTAACATAGCATTAAAAGGAGCACTGATTTACTGCAGGGAGTTTTCTCAATGTTTTCTGTCCTTTTTATAGACCCCATAGAGTGGAACACAGGAAATGTCCAGAAGTGGCTGCTGTGGACTGAACATCTGTACAGGCTGCCCCACGCAGGGAAGGCCTTCATCGATCAGACAGGGAAGGATCTGTGTGCCATGAGCGAGGAGGAGTTCCGCCAGCGCTCCCCGCAGTGTGGAGACACGCTGCACGCACACCTGGACATCTGGAAGTCAGGTGTGTGTGTGTGTGTGTGTGTGTGTGTGTGTGTGTGTGTGTGTGTGTGTGGTGTGTGTGTGTGTGTGTGTGTTTATTTAATCCGTTTATCTATATGGTCCAGATCCTACAATGATTGCATTGTAACATTTCCGGCTGTTAGAAACTGAATTTGCATTTTGAGTGTTTGATAACACAGATAACACAGTCCATTTCCTTTATTTAGCACAATATCATCAATTATGTTTTGCAGTCAGTACAATATATAACTAAAAGAGTAAGAGGTTTAAGGATAACATTTATTCAAAGTATTTTTTTCTTATGCATTTAAAGTAATTGTCTATATATCTTATCTTTTCAGCTGCCTGGATGAAAGAGAGGTGTTCAGTTGGAGATACAAAAACTACAGGTTGGTCAAACTATATTTAACTGTAATGAATAAAACATGCGTGTTATGAAAATGTACACACATGTTTTATTACTTAAGAATACCCTTTTACATTCTGTTTTATCCTATTGATATATGTAAAAGTTTCTCATTCCTGCAATTCACCTACAAATTAAAGTGCATTGTTGGAGTAGAATTTATTGCTAAAACGTAGCTTTTGTTCAACAGACATTAAACACTTGATAACTTTTGAGGTGGTTTTATGAGTAAATCTCTACACTGTGGCCTTCAATGTCAAATGTTTTCTTTATATTTCAGCTGGGGAGGATCCTTGGTCCGAGGCAGATTCCTCTTGTTCCGGTCAGCCCATCCATCTGTGGCAGTTCCTCAGAGAGCTGCTGCTGAAACCTCACAGCTACGGACGCTGCATCCGCTGGCTCAACAAGGAAAAAGGTACGTTTTATTACGTTACAGTATCAACAAGTATTTTTGACCACACCTCTTTAAAGGCAATTTAAAGTACTTGGGCTTTACTCATTGCTTTGTCATTATAAGACACACGTTGGAAGGGAAAGGTGACAAAAACTAATATATTTATATTTAATGATTTATTGTACTTTAACTACATTCAGAGCCTAAACCTAACATTTTAAGAGCTTTCAACAGCTCACAATAATGCATTTAATTTTGTACTTTTCAACTAACACTTCTTTTTAAAATGTAACTCTTATACAACATCTCAAAAACTAACATTCATACTGTATATTAAAGTAGTCAACTTGTTCCCAACGGTTAAACTATTTAAAATATTAAAACCAAACAAACCAGAAGAGAGCAAACATTAGATTAAAAGTTATAAACTAAGATTAAAATGATAAATGATTATGACTGCTTTCATGGCAGGTAATTTTAAACTGTGATGTTAATGAGACTTCTGATTTAAATACAAATAAAAATACAATAAAAATGCCTGAATTGGAAGTCTTACATTGCTCGCTATGTGGCAATTCATAAAAAACAAACACCCATCTGTTGGTTTCACTTTTGTCCTCTGTCACAAACATCTCATGTGTTTCCCACCAGGTATTTTTAAAATCGAAGACTCTGCTCACGTGGCGAGGCTGTGGGGACTCAGGAAGAACCGACCTGCCATGAACTATGACAAACTGAGCCGCTCCATACGTCAGTACTATAAGAAGGGCATCATCCGCAAGCCTGACGTGTCCCAGAGACTGGTGTACCAGTTTGTTCACCCAGTGTGAGGAGGAGGAGGAGGAGGAGGAGGAGGAGGAGGAGGAGGAGACGGAAACCTACCAAACCCAGAGGACAAACTGTCTCACAATGCACTTGAACACCTATGCACGACATGAAAAGGTGACAGGAAACACCGAAAGACCTAACACACTGGGCTCGAGAGGAAGAGACAAAACAATGTGGCTGCGGAGGCTTTCCTTAATGAAGCCAAAGCAGATTAAAAAACAAAACAAAAGAAACCTGCCTTGTCATTTTCTGCATGATCTGCCTGTTTATCTTTCCTTAATGTGATCTCATTCGACTCCTCACAGCAAACAGTTAGATCTGATTGCTCTCAGGAAAACGCCCAAAGCTACATTTGCTTTGTCTTTTTGTTTCGCTCATCTTGACCACTGTCTCTGTTTGAATTAGAGCCAGTTTTCCTGACACAGTTGGAAATGGTGGTTGGGATTGTTTTGCTTGTTTTGGGTTTGGTCCTGGCTGATGTACTCACAATGAGTCAGTCATCTTCTACTGAAACCCACCGACTATCTATGTATAATCTCAAAAGTACAGAGAAGGAAACCTCAGAGCGAAACCTGTTTCTAAACGAACACGTGTCATGTCATTACTTTTCCAAGGTGTCACTTTAGGGAGTGATCCATTTCCTTAATATGGTTTCCCTGCTGAAGAGCCCTGCTTTGTATTTGATTCTGTTCACTTTTGTTTGTACTGCCCCACAAGGCATTTAATGTTGTTTTTTTTAACTATGGAAGCATGCCAAATAAAATAAAAAATCATATCAATAATTACATGATGTGAGCTTGTAAAATAATTCAAATTTGTTTGTAGATCCATGGTTGGACGGTTTACCAGTGTTGTTCAAACTGAATATTTCTTGAAAGAAAATGATATGGATTATATATATTTTTGATTCGTTTAGCACCATGTTCCAAATGTAACTCATACAATAGCTTGGTTTTCTATCAATAATTAGCTAATTAGCGTTGTTTAAGTCATTTAACTACATCATGATTTCCCACTAAGAGTTTAATTTAAAGTTATATTATTAAATGAATGCTTTTTCTGAATAATGCACACATTTTGATAATTTACATAAGCAACAGCTGGAGTGGAAAAGAGCCATATCTGCATCAAACTTTATACCCAATAGCATTTATTTAGAGTAAATGCAGGATGAACTAAAATACAAATTGTATTGGATTCTTTCACAATTTCATAGTCATGTATTTGATCTGGATTTATTCATATGAGTATTTATTTCATTATTTTATATTTTATTGCAATTGGAAGTTTTGCCACTGCTTACTTCACACTTATTACTGATAATAACTTTATCCGGAAAATTCCTGAATGTCTGCCTCAGCAAGAATAGGTTATCCAAGCTTCAAACAAGACTTAATAAACTCAGTTTTTTAACTGAATTTGCATCTGTGTCTAACAAAGAAACGGTTTGCAGTGCCTTCAAATACAATGCTCAACAACTCATCTCTAATTACTTATTATATATACTTATTTTTGGTGTGATGTTTCCTGGTTCAGATCTTTTGTTGACTAACTGCTTTTTCTAAATATATTCCAACGGGTTTTTAAAATGTATCATAATTGCTCATAGGAAGTGAGTCAGAAGCTCTGTAGTCTAAATCTGCCAAGAAAAGCTGGCCTGCAGCTACTTGAGCTGTGAGTGAGGTGTGTGTTGTGGAAGGTACATTCATCTTTGCTTTTATTTTACAGTTTTTAAATCTCAGAGGGGGAAACATTGATTAAAGGGAACAAGGGGGGTTACAATTTAAGGAGAATGTGTGACATACTCTATGTGATTCATCAGCACCATAGTGATTTGATAATCCATTGGCAAATGTTAATTACAGATGGTGGAGTACAAACAAGTGGGAGGAAATTATGAATCGGCCTCACCCACTCACCAAAGCTGCCACAAAACAACCGTTTTAATTCAACATCTAAACTGAGCCCAAGCCAACTCGTCCTCATCAGCCCTTTCTGGAGGGAGAGTCGAATACAAATATTGTTACAGGAGGAAATATCTGTCCAGAGATCAGATCAAAATGTTGCATAGTATATCATTTTACAGAGTGGCCGAGGAGAGAAAAATATGAGGCAACAATTGACCTAATTTTGAGTTATTTAGACTTAATTAACACTTATAGTTTCATGTCTTGTTACATAAGAATAGATCATATTTGTTATGTGTTATTATGGGAGAATTACTATTCTTGTGGTACTTCTGCCTTATTAGGCCCATATTGAGCAGAGCATATTAAGACCAAAACCCATGTACAACAACTTCCTTACTTGCAATAAATAAGCACTAATTAGAGGGTTATTGAGGAAAAACTCTCAACTAATGGCGTATTACTTGTAGAATATGGTCATGTAGAATAAGGCATTAATAAGTGTTTTATAATGACTAATAAAGAGCCAATATACTGCTAATATGCATGTTAATTAACAACTAGTTGATGGTTAATTTGTGTACCTTAATATAAAGTGTTACCGAATTCATTAATTGTGCACACAAGATGAACTATTAGCCTCAGTTTAGAGTCTTACATTTTCCCACGATTATGTTAATTTGTGGAAATGAGATCTAGCGATACAGCCAGCCTTTCTCCCTGAAACATGAGCACCTGTTTTTTGTTCACAAAGTCTGGACTGAATTGGGAGAACTTTAGGATTGTGTGCAGCTGCTGCATGGGATACAGACCGAGCTGAATTTATGGAACGTTGTAATCTGAACAAAACTTTAGTGAAGGTCCAGGATATAATTGTAATATGCAGCAGCAAATGCTGTGTTGGATCAAATGAATGTTCTCCAATGTATGTGCTTTTATGTTAAAGCTATGTGTTGACCCGGTTATAAACAAGCTAACTTAAAATATAGCAAACATTATAAATCATAATTTCTCAATGTCCTGGTGATTGACTTTTATCAGCCAAATGCTTTTCTTAAAACAAGTGTAGTCAATATGTCTTGATACGTTTTGCCCAAAATAAATTAAAAGTTAAAAGCCTGATGGTGGTTGCTGTAATGAATGACTTGGCCTGTGTGCTTCCAAAATTATTTAATAATACAATTTGTGACAAGTTCATCAAAATGTGTAAACTATTAAAAAAAATAAGTAACAAGAATACACCTTGCAATAATAATAGTATATCATGAAGTTGATATATATTTCTTTTATATTTCTTTTTCTCACTATGGCAGATCCGTGACACAGTACATTTTGCGCATAATTATGCATTCTCTTAATTATCGTATTTTAGATTCTTCAATTTCCAATTTGCCAGGCTATATTGCATTCTATAAGATTGCACATGGGTAGCTACATATACTTTTTGACTAATTAATTAACTTTAGCTTAAAAAAAACCTTCTACTTCTTTTTTCAATATATATATGTGATATCATATTCTTCTTATTCATTGAGACCTACATGTGATGCTTAAATTAATGTAACCCTCCTGTTATCCTCAGACTTACTTTACACCCTTTATCAAATAAATAAAGGGTAATACTAAACAAAGAAAAATAATGTGAACCATTGTTTTAGATACGTCAAACATTGAATGGGGTCAAATTGACCCCAAGGATAACAGGAGGGTTAATACGATTAGAGGTATAGAGGTAATTGTAGCTGTAGCATCAACTGCTGCCAAGATGTCAGTGTCTGTTTGGTTTAGGTGTCAATGGGAAAGAAAAACACACACCACCTGACCACCAAATGTTCTCAGGAAAGCAAATAGTAACAGTTATTTTTCTTTGCAGGGCTGATGTCTCTCCAAGATAAAGAAACACATCAGGAAATGCAAAAAATAAAAGCCTAGTAATGCAATCAACAGCAGTTTGTATTAGTTGATTATTTTCCTGCCATTTTTACATCACACAAATATCATTGAAATCAATGAACCTGTCTATGTTGGGGGAAGTCCTGTGGCATTGTGGGAATTTGGTTGGCTTGTGTATTAACTGGCAGCGGGTGTGTAGATTACACTGGATGATACCAGTGGTGTAAAGTAACTAAGTGTATTTACTCAAGTACTAAATACAATTTTGAGGTACTTGTGCTATACTTGCTTGTAAAGCGCTCTGAGCACCAGGAAAAGCGCTGTATAAATAACATGTATTATTGTTATTATTATTACTTGAGTATTTCAAAGTATTGCTACTTTGTACTTCTACTCCACTACAATTCAGAGGTAAATCGTGTACTTTTTCTCCACAACATTAATTTAATAGCTTTAGTTACTTAAAGGTGGGGTAGCTGAGTTTGGAGAAACCAGCTCGAGTGCGCTAGAATGTGAAAATACACAACCGGAAAAAATCTGCCACTTCCTTACAGAGCCCCTCCTCCAACACACATGAACGCGCACATGACCAATGAGGGCACGAGATAAGTTTGTGCACACTACTGCTTCCACAGATGACATTTTTTATGGATTTTTTGTCAAAGCACTTCAGATATTCATTGCTATCGGGATGTTGAGAGCATTCCATGGAATATAACAAAAAGTGTATCACGAGCCGGTTTCTCAAACTTACCTACCCCACCTTTAACAAATTTGGATTAATGATGTGAATATAATCAACTCTTAAATCAGACAAGCTACCCTGCAGTATACACAGTGATTAAAACTAGCTGCACCTTTACCAGCTTTGATAACACTTTAATCAATAATTATAATCAAAACATATCATATATATTATTCTGAAAATGGAACAATCTGCATAATGAATACTTTTACTTTTGGTACTTAAAGTATATTTTGATGCAAATACTTTTGTACTTTTCCCTGAGTAAATTTTGAATGCAGGACTTTTACTTTAACAGAATATTCATAAACTCTGGTACATTTACTTTTACTTGAGTTCAAGATCTGAGTACTTCCACCTCTGGAAGATACTGAAGGATTTGTGTTTGTTGGGATCTGTCTCACAACAGATGAATGATGTGACAATGATATGAATGAGGTTACTACTGCCTCTAGTGGCGGGTTGAGGTGTCAATTAGGTTAGGTTTTATAGGTTTTGACTTTTGTATTTCCATTGTTGCTACTTTATACATTCAGACGTATACTTCTTAAACACATTTCAGAGGGGAATAATGTACTTTTAACTGACAGTTACTTTGCTCCCACATCCCCTCATATTGTTGTTCTGACCTTTGGAAGGTCTTAGGTACTTTAATTCAAGTATTTTTACTTGATACTTCCATTGGGGATGTTGTCCTTTTTAACTGTACTACATCTATTCGAAAGCTTTTGTGACTATTTAATTACTTAGATTTAACATACAAAATGTCACAATACTATATGAATATGGTGCATTATTCTAAATCTAACTACACAACAACAGGTACATTCATTCATCAGCAATAATTATCTAATAATATGTTTAATAGTCAGTCACACAATATTTTCCCTGCTTAAAGACTCCACTTATACTTTAGGTACACTTTACCCTTTCATACTTAGACTGACATGCTTAGGCAGGACTTCTAGCTTACTGTGATATTGCACATTAACTTATGTAAAGTATCCAATTTTTTTTTTTTACAATAACATGTGTTGAAATGTGGTCAAATGTACACATTTTAATCGCAAAGAGTCTCATATGCCTCAGAGTTTTCTGATGACATCTTTTATTTGTTGCGTATGCAGATAAACAGGCACTACAGTTTGGAATAACAGCACTATGCTAAGAAAAGAAAGATAAAGCCTTCTAAAAGTTCCCCTCAACATTGCAGATCAATGTTTTCAGACAGAAAAGAGAGAAGCATTTATGTTTTTTTAAATATGATTTACGGTTATTCAGTGTATCACAGGAGTGTCACAGTGGATGCAGCAGTTGTAGCTTTCACAGTACACTTGTCAAGAGTCCCATACATTGAAAATACACTTTTTAAACCTTTAAACTCATCTTCAGTCATCACGAAGAAGTCCTGCGTGTTGTGTCGGTGTGTAAACTGAGCCGGAGTACAGCAGTCAGATTCAGTCGAAGCGAGCTCACTTTGTTTAACATGATGGTTGAGAGTCTCTGCAGTTGTCGGGTGGTAGATTTTGATAAGGCAATGTTGATTTCACCCCCCAGTGCTTACAAAGAGCAACATTTTTTTTTTAAAGCACACAGAAGCACAGACAGAGTACAAGAGACATTTCCCTACTGGATCTTTTAAAAGTGAACTTCTCTGTCAGAGCAATAAAAGGCCACTGTCTCATCAATATTTCAGAGACAGATCCTCTTTCTGCTCTTTTGTGCAGCCTTTTCTGTCTGCGTCAGTAAAACTACACCAACATTACTCATCGACATCGGTGTAGTTTACACCAACACCTGTGGTTACCCGGAGCAACGAACCAATCAACATGCACTTATACTCTTAGTTTGATTTTTTGATTAAAACAAAATAAGCAATAAAGACGTGTACATTTGGTACACACTGAAATGACCAATCATGTCCAACTATGTTATGCAATGCAAATCAATGGCATCATCGTCATCTGATAAGGGTTTTAATTCCATCAAGACACTGTGAATAATTTGGTGGAAACAAATTGAGGCCATGCACTGGATCAGTCCAGACCAGAGCGGTTAACAGTGTGTGGGATCAGCATGCACACAATCAGAGAGACAGGAGCTGGAAGCTGATAATGCCAAGTCACTAACTTTCACTCAAACAATTAGCTGCAGCAGTCGATTGGAGATAAATAAATAAAATCCTAGGATGTGAAATGAAGATGTTTCCAGGCAGGTTTGTTCAGTGCACATGGGGTTATTATGACAGTCCATTTGTGCATCAAGACAAAACAGGAGGACACACAGAATGAAACGTAATAGTTCTAACAGTATCAGTGACAGCGGAGCGAAGTGTAAACAACTCTTGCTCTGTTATGGAGGGGACATTTTTCCATTTCAAAGAGAAGCTCTGCTCAGTGAATGTGTGTTTGTTATACTGATGATGAGCTGTCTATTATCTCGGTCCATAATGCTGATTCAGTGTCATGCTATGGAGAGCAGCAGGAAAACAACGACATGTATTAAAGGAATAGTTTTAAATATACTTATTCTGCTTATTCAGCCGAGAATACGATGAGACGATCAGTACTACTTTCATGTTTGTGCACTACATGTGAAGCCATAGCTAGTTAGCTTAGCATAGCATGAAGACGTTAAGCAAGAGGAAGTCAGCTAGACTAGACTGGTTTTTAAGATAAGATAAGATGTACTTTATTGATCCCAATTTGGGAATTTTTTTGAAACTTCCTAAATAGAATTGTGTTTTTCGTTTATTTAATTTGTACAAAGTGACCAGTTGTGGTTTAATGGGGGGGTTTGTGCTAAATATATTTTTTGGCCAGATGCAATGATTCCTTAAACTGCGGTTTATCGATTATTCACAATTTTGTATAGGTTAAAGCAGCTGAAACTGCAAGCCTAACACTCTGGAGTACATTTTCAATTGTTAACTTTTGAGCTTCAGAGGAGGTGGTAGGTATTTTTGGTTTCTTTCAAACAAAGCAAGGTTAGCTGTTTTAGTCTTTATGCTAGGCTAAGCTAATCTGGCCCTGGATGTAGCTTCACTTCACAAACATGAAAGTAGTATCAATCAAATTCTCAGAAGGAAAGCAAATAAGTAAATACCCCAAAACTATTCCTTTAATTTTAAACGTGTACATATTTCACAGAGAGGAAAAAACACTGTATTCAATGAGAACAAACTGTACAAGCATCCAGACTGTAAAAAAAAAAAAGATTAAAATATATACATGAAATGCACAGTGCATAGCTCAGGCTATCCAGGCACGACTGACGATACTGTGTCAGTGTCAGGATGGGAGAACACACTGTGTAGCATGTTAGCATCACATCTGAAATCAAACACAGCTACACAGAAAAGAGACTGAAATACTTTTGCTTCAGGTGCAGTATCTGGATGATGATTTAGTTTCAGTAAAGTCTTTCGCTGTGATGAGATGAAGACGGCTCTCTACGCCCGACGTGAAAAGGAAGCGTTGCTCTCAAGTCTCTGGCAATGTGCAGTTATGACTGGACGGTTCAGTCTGGGTTTTGCCCTCCGGTGACACATCATCCTGAGCGGCAGCAGCTACATCGGCTCCACGTAATTGGCCGGGTAAAGACCCAGCTGGCCGCTCTCTAGGCGACCTTTACACCAACCCTGCTCGTCCTCGTCTTCAAGCTTAATCAGCTCGTCCCCTTTATCATAGGAGAGGAGACAGAAATAAACAACAAGAAGAGATTATGTGACTTCAGTCAATGTTAATCATAGCAGTCAACAAGAATATAAAAAGGGATATTCCACCAAAAATACCGTCTGTGAGTGTCTGATTTTGTACAATTAAGTGCTTTGAAAGGAATAGTTTGGCATATGGGGAAATATGCTGAACAGTTTTATTTAAGAGAAATAGATTACTTTCATATCTATCTATTTAATGATAGCTTCATTCGGTAGCGGCTTAGCTTAGCATAAATACTGGAAATGTGATTGAGAGAGTCAATCCTCTATTGAAATGCAAACCTAGTTCATAGGGCATTGGTGTTATACAGAACCTTGTGCTACCAAGACGACTAGATACTCTTAAGATTTGTCTTGTCCTTCGTTTGACTTTATGAAACATAAAGACAGTATGGCAGCAGGAACGGTTCTCGACAATCTTAGGTTCATTTGAAAATCTTTGCTAGCTTGAGTTGCAGGGATTCACTGTTTTCTAGATTCATCTTTCTATGTAAAACGTATATTTGGCTGCAGGAAATCCTCAGTGTCTCTCCAGTAACGGGACCCTCACCTGCTCTGAAGCTGAGCTCGTCCTGCTCTTGTCCGTCGTAGTCGTACAGCGCTCTCACTCTCACGCCTTTCACCACGTCCTCCTCGAAGGGGTTCGCTCCTCCGTTGGTGTCGTTGCCCGAGTCTGGGGCGGTCTGATCCTCGTCCGACCACTCTGTGGAGGCCATGTACGCCTGGTTCTTCTCGTAGCTGCTGACACTGAAAGTAACACATTTCAGAAGAACATTGATGCTCAGTTTCACCAGCAACATCTATCGATGTCAGGAAGTCAAAATGCTACCTCTGCTGCGACTGCAACTGTGACTGTGTATGTTTTACTCTGTTGAAGTGTGTGCAGTCAGTGTTTTTCCTTTACTTAATACATTTTTAAATAAATATTCCTGCAAAACCATTACAGTACTTTCGTTGTACTGTGTTGTGGTTAGAAGATGGCAAAATTTGCTTGTAATAAAACCCTTGCAAAACTATGCAAAGACAGTGTGATGATGGACAATCTCTCTCGGCATTGGGAATATTGCAAACATCTGCTAAATAAAATGAAGAATATTACTAAAATGGTGTTTAATCTTACCTCCCCCGGTCTTCAGCTTGAGCGTGGTTGACTGCTGTTGTGACGTGGGTCAGCATGACGCCGTCGCTGCTTTTCTTCACCTTTTCTTTCTTTGAAATGTTATGGGTAAGGTCGGGGTTGTATTCCTGAAAAAAATAAGACACAGCATATTTAGCTTTGGATGTTTGCACTGCACAGGAAATAGTCTTTAAATCCAGGTAGCACTCAGTGTGTCACGTTTAATTATTATATATTTTGAGTCACATCTATCAATATAATGCTCCCTGACAATACCATCCATCCATCGTCTACCGCTTATCCGGTGTCGGGTCGCGGAGGTAGCACTTCCAGCTGAGGGCCCCAAACTTCCCTCCTTATGGCAGCCTTACCAGGAGCCCGAACCAATGATGGACCGGTAGATTGAGAGCCTTGCCTTCTGGCACTTATCAATACGTTGCTCCATAACTTTACCCAATACATTATTACAAGTCTTTTTACATTTACTTAATGAGTTAATGTTATCTCCATTATCTATATTATGTGTTTGTAAGCAGCATTTCAGAAAAATCTAAATTAAACTTGGTTGAAAGGTGGAGCAAAGGAAGAACCTATTCAGTTTTGTAGTGGATCTGAATCACAATTCGGAGACACATTTTATTTTTGACTAATGAAAAGGCCTTCACAAGAGTCTGCCACCACATAACATACACTTTAATTAAATATACAAGATGTTGGATTACATTTTTATTAGTTAAATTAAGACAAAGCCAGGCTAAATGTTTCCCCTTTCTCCCTCTCTTTATGCTATGTTAAGCTTTCTGACTAGCGTTAGCGTCATAGTAAGGGTACAAACATGAAGGTTTTATACATTTTCTTATCTAACTCTGAGCAAGGATCTAAAAGGGTATGTCCCATAATGTCATACTATTCCTTTCCTACTGTTTAAAGCATAACACTGCAGGGCCCATAGTGATGATGCCTTATTGGTCTTGTGTCTCTACCTCAAACTGTGGCCAGTTCATATGCATGCCGGGGCCGTGAGTGTTGCTGAACCACTTCAGATCTTCCTGCGGGCTGGACGATGTGATGGTGCGTTCAAGTTCTTCGTACACTGCGGCATAGCTGTGAAGATGAGAGTGAGGATTTAGTACATGTAAAGGATTATCTGATTTCTCGTCTTTTTAACAGTTTTATAAACATTTCAAAACCTTTCGTCTTCTGTGAGGTTGAGGTGGCGCTTGACGTCCAACAGCACCTCCCTGAGGAAGCTGAGCCTCTTCTCCTCAAACTGCTGGGACTGATCGAACACCAGCTCCATGTTCTCCATGTACTGCGGAGTGCACTTACTCAGCTCATCCAGAGACTTCTCATACTTCTCCTTGGCCTAGGTGGAAACACACACACACAAAATATACACTTAACAGAAATAAATGATATTTTACGAGATCTCACTGATCTGGGGACAACACAAGCTTTATAGTCCAGTGGTCAATGCTAACAACCTTCCAAGTGTCATAAACGGGTTTTCAAAGCACAAGAAATAATCTCGTGTGAAGGTCAAGGGATTTAAATGGGACCAGAGTCCACTTAGGCAAGAGGGAAGCTAATGTTGGAGTAGTGATGGAAAGGGGGAGGTGTAGTATTCAGTCACACATTAATAATGCTACACTGGATACAGCTGTGGTGCCTTTATAACCCTCGGCCCAGAGAAACCAGCTCTACATCTTAAAATAGCCTGTGAGTGGATTTTGGCTTAATTGTAGAAAACAGCTCCTGCATAATAAGCACCGATAGTCGATGCTCTCACCTTCTGTGAGTCCTGTTTGCATTTTTCCAGTTTCTCCGAGAGTTTCTTCTGCTGGTCAGCGGCCACTGAGGCCTCTCCCTTACTGTTGGCCTCTCTGGTGGATGCCAGCTTCTCCTCTTTGCAGGCCATGTGGTAGGACTTCTTGGCAGCCTCGAGCTAAAATAACAAGATGATACAAACAAATATAACCTTTTTGAGCCGAAGTGTTTGAGTAAATCTACACATTTCACAAATACTGTAGACAAAAGCATAAGATCAGATAGAAAAATCCTTTATTGTTTTTTGCAGTGTTACACCAGCAATTGGGATAGTAAAATAACAAGAACAGTCACTAAAATTAAACTTAAGAAAGACATATTGACTACAAATGCCATTGCTAGTTAGAACAAAGTAATGCTGCAGCCAAAGATTATTTCACAAGTGAATAATCAATGCTCATCATAATTTCCTTAAGCCAAAGTTTAAGATATTAAATTGTTTGATCTCCCCAATTAATTGTCCAAAATCTACCAATATTCAGTACGACATCACAAAAGACATAGGAAGGCAGCAAATACTTCAAACTTGGAGCTGAGTTGATAAAAGCACACTTCCTCACCTCTTTTAGCTTTTTGGCCCAGGGTTTCTGGGCTTTCTTGAAGCCCTCGTCTGCCTCTTTGGTTTCCTTGAATCCGCCCATCATCTGTTTGTGGTACAAGTCTTTCTGCCAGTTCTTCACTTTCTCAAAGTCCTCGTTGATCAGGCTGTTTTTCACTTCCTGGTGTAGCTCGCTCACCTTCTCTGCCTCTGTCATCATCCCAAACCAAGCTCGCTCTACTGTGCCGTACTGAGGCCCTGGTGGAGGGAGGAAAGGGAGTAAGTCAGGTATTGTGTAATATAAAATACGAAATGTGTGTTCTTAAAAAAGACATGCTAATTAATATGACACATCGCGTACCTTTGTCTACCAGCTGTCTCCATCTCTTGGACCACTCGGTCAGTTGCTGTGCGTAGCCTTTCTCGATTTTGGCCCGCTCCTGGATGCAGTTCATCAGGTCATTGCAGAGCCGGTGACCATCGTCGATCCGCTTCACTGTACGTTTGTAGTTCCCAACCTTACATTTAAAAAAATAAAGTTACTTCTATTGTTTCTATTAAAGTTATAACACACTTTGAAATATGGGACATGAGCTTAGTTGCTTTCTTGGTTAGTTTAATAGAGTAGCTGTACCACATCTGGATGAATAGCTTAGCTTAGGTTAGCTTAGCATAAAGACTAGCATGATGACCTAAATTAATATCAATCAATCGATGGAATTTGATCTACATTGCATTCTATCACAAATTACACATTGTCTCTATTGGTTTCCATTAGAAATCTTAAGAGTTGCTTGTGAGCAGGTTTTTCAACTTAAGAAAGTGCCATTCTGCTAAGCTACTTCCCCTGACTTTAAGTCTTTGTGCTAAGCTAATGAGCTCCTAGCTTCTTCTCCTTCAACTCTTATCAAACGAGCTGCGTTTCTTAAATGTAAAAATGTTCCTGTGACTGCTGTTCATCTGATTTCATCCCTTTCTTGTTAAAGAAGAGCACATTACCCGAGTTTCCACTCTTTTATTTATCTGAACACAGATATGCACAAATACGAAGAAACTAACAGGTAGAGAAAAGGCTAACAGGTAGTCCAGTGCAAGGGAGCAGTTGGGGTTCGGTGCCTTGCTCAAGGACACCTGCCCAGGAGGTATCCCCACTAAGTAATTTTTGGTCTAATTTGGAATGAATGGGGACTTGAACCGGCCTCTCAGTTTCGAAGCCAAGTCCCTACAGACTGAGCTACTGCCGCACCAGGATAGACTTTAAGGTTTGGATTAGTGAAGTGGAGATCGACTTGTATGCTCATCTTTTAAATCCTTCAGCCGCTTTAAAAATTAAGCTGTGACAGAGATTTCCAATGCCATCTTGTGTCTTGCTATTACAACAAAGTGTCAATTTCATGGCAATGAAAAACTGTTGGATCACTGTGTGAGGTGCCGCCTTTAAAAGGCACTCAGCCTGCAGGTGCTGCGTTTAGGCAGGAAGGAACAGCAGGGAAGAGACTGCTGTGTGAGCGGCTTATGAGATGAAGGGAGGGGGGCATTAATGTCGCATCATTTACAACTCTCCGTGGTCACAGGAGCAGCAACCTCCCAGAGTTATCTTTGCCCAGAGACAGAGTGAGAGAGACTCAAAGAGAGGGAGGCTCCAATCCTACATTACGGCATTCATTTCACACTTTAAAAGAGAAAATATGTCTGCTTCTTTGCTGAATGCATAAAAGGTGTTCACCTATACCGCACCCTGTAAATGACACTCAACAAATCTCATGCGTGGACTAAATGAAAGCAGCCGGTCAGAATAATGTGTGTATTCCCCCCCAGCCCCTGCGCTTCAGTGGAGTCAGCGATCAGCAGCACTGCAGCAGCGGTGATGTAGTGAGTGTCCGCTGCTCAGCTGATTGCTGGTCGCAGAGACGTGACGAGGATAAAACTGGACCGAGCCCGGGAGGAAATGGATTATGAAACTTTGAACATGTGAAGTGATGACACATATTTTCTGTCTCGAGTACTCATTGAAACACGTCATTCATCTTACATAGTGTTTCAACATGAAGCTGAATGATAGATGGATTGAGTCAATATTATGTGATTGAGTCAATATTGTCTGTAGCTTAATCAAATGCTGTCCTGTTTGCTCACTGGGAGTCAGCTCTCATTTATAATGAATGGACTTGTGGGAACTTATTGCTCAAATGACTGGGGACTGTTTGTGCTCAGGGAAGGTTGTTGTAAACACAGAGGAGAAACCGGACATAGTGTCATCTAGAGCTAAACAATACATCCATTATTAAATGTGTTAATTATTAATAATCTGCCACCATATCAATAAAGTATCAGTTATTATAAAAGCAAACATGTCAACTTTAGCCCCAGCTTCTCCGTTGCTGCTTTTGTTTGTAAAATGTGACTATAATCTGGATATTTTGGGCTTATTATTATATATTAAGAGACTTTAGGAAAGAGTTTTTCTATATTTTATGACTGCATAATCGATTCATTAAGAAAACAAACACTGAAATTATTCAATATTAAAAATGATGTTTTTTTGCAGCCCTATTATCCTCAGAGCGCTTGCTGGTTTGTTTGTTGTAAAGGTTTTAATTGTTCCACTAAGCGTCAGAAATAATAGGGTGCAAAGGGCGAAAAACTGCCCTTTGATTGATTTAAGGTATTTTCTCCATAAAAAATACATTTTCCACCCTTGTTGCACTTATTCTCAGTTGCATAACAGAGGATTTAGCATGCTCGGTCACTCCATTATGCAATAATTGCACTGAAAGGTTTGTCATTATTATGAAAACCGCAACAGATCTGTGCTGGCTCAGAAATCACCAAGTGATCGATCACTATTGATATATTATTTGTAGATTTGTTGAATTGAGTGTTTGTGTGTGCCTCTGTGACTTGTGGCAGTTGATGAATGAGATGTTTCCTCTCACCTCCCAGGTTCGGTGAGAGTTCATCACTAAGCAGTGTTTAAGTTTAATCTGTCAGAGACTGTTCCCCGCTGTCTCACCTCCCAGAAACTGTCCGTGGTCTCCTCCTGGCTGGCGGACTCGTCGTAGGCTCCAGACATGGTCTCCAGATTTGGCAGGATGGCTTCAGGCGGTGTGGGTCTGCAGAGTTACGCTCCTCATGCACTGTGAGGGAGGTCGAGCACAGAGGGTGTTAATGATAAATATGGTCATGAGCTCCAAAGACTGATGCTACATAATGTGGCTCTGGCTCCATTCAATGAATAATGTGACTGGTACTGGATGTGTCTTTTGTACATTTCTATTTCTCTCTAATATTTTATGGATGTGATAATTACATTTAAAAACGTTACTTTTGCTGTGACAATGTCAATTTCCCCTTTGTGGGACAAATAAAGGTATTCTGATTCTAAATAATCGCCTCGCACTTTGAAACTGAACAACATACACTCTGCGTTCAGTCTCTGCACATCACTTACAGATGAAACGCTTATTCTTGCAGTTTATGTGATCACAACATCATAGAATGAATCTATAGGCTTTGTTCAGGCTCTTTTAATACTCACTAACGTTGTGTCATGGATGTCAAAGTGGAGAGAAAATGATTATGTAATGAAGAAAAAAAGGGCAGCACACATGAAAGATTACTATCCACGCAGCTTTATAACAAACAGAGCTTCCTTTTCAAAGAACAAAAGAGAGTGTGACGATGGTCGCTGACAGAGGAATTACATATTCATGGCCCAGATGAAATGGATGCAGGTTGGAAGCCAGTCTATGAAATAAAGTGACAATAAGAGATTGTTTTAATTACGTGCGATTGTTTTACGATGCCTATAAAATGTCCAAACGTTTTTTAAATGCATGTCACAAACTCCTAGAGCAAAAGACGTCTTTAAATCGCTAAATCGTCCGTCAAACAGAAGGGTATTTGTTTACAATGTGCCAGCAAAACCTTCTCAAAATGGAGCTGGAACGAAGGATTCTCTGGTATGTTTAATAGGAAACAATGACTCAAACGATTCATTCATTCATCAATCAATTATTCATTTATTACAAGGAACACATCAACTAATCCATAAATGGTTTCAGCTTGTGGATCATTCATTAAAAATAAATGCCCCTTATAATACTCGTAAGCCAAAGCTCTTCAAATTGCTATTTGTATGTGAACAGCAATCTAAAAGCTGAATAACTTTCAATAAATGGAGATAAGTACATTTTGATTGACTGAATTTCTCGTGTCAATCAAACTGTTGACATTTAGAACTTTGCAAACAGATACTGCAGATAACACAGCTGAATGAGATAATGCACCTTTGTACAGAGTCCAATCTAAAGGTGACAAATCATTGATTACTATCTGTGTTATTAAAAGCTCAGCACCTGATTACCCTCATACCCTGTTCCTCTACTTTCCTGAGATGACTTGTCAATACATGTATGACTGGCTAATGACTGTCAGTGGTTTCTTTAAGAACTCTGAAACCTAATTGCAAAATAATCTTCCCTCATTCCGTCAACTAACATTGTCCAAAGGCCTCACTGGAACAAATGATGCTGCTCCAGAACTTAAAGTAATAACTGATCAAATAACGCATGTTCAAGATTGCATGTGATATTTACAATTAAGAGCACAACATGAGAGGGGGATCTATGTATCAATCCTACTGGGAGCAGACACAAGGGTCCATTGGGTTCCTGTTGGAAAGGTCAGTCAAACAATAACCAAAAAAACAATCACAGAGATGCAAAATGAAATGCAAAAAAAACAAAAAAAGCCACAAAAAAAGCAGCAAAACGACCACAAAAACTGCAAATAGATGCTACATAACTACAGAGGATGCAAAATTAGATGCAAAAAAACCACAACTAAAATGCAAAACAACAACAGAGAGACACAAATGACCGCTCAGTAACCCAAGCTTTGGTCTCAGAGGCCGAGTTTCTCAAATTCTGTCCATGTTAGCGTCTTTATACACTGCTTATAATAAGAAAAGCCATAACACAGAATAAAGGTGCAGTGAGCTATGACTAATGACGTTTCAATGACTGCAGACTGTCAGCATGACTGAAGACAGACTGAGCATTATCCTGATGCTGCTGCAGCCTCATCAGAGCGCGCCTCACCTCCACGTGTTCAGGTTCAGTAAGGGCTGCTCGATTATGGCAAAAATCATAATCTCGATTATTTGGGTCAATAATTGATATCTCGATTATTAAAAACGATTATCCATTTACTTTTATTTAGAAAAAAATGAATAATAGTTTTATTTTGATTATGTTGTTTTACACACATTCACACAGCGCGCTGAAATCATCCTGGGCTCAAAGTAAGACACAGTTAGCCACGGGCAACGAGTTGTTAAGGCTTCATAAAAGCCGAATCACAGCGAACCTCGTTCTTTTTATGATATATTATCGTTGTCTACAATTCCTGACCATAATCTCTTTTTGGTATATAAAACAAAACAACATAAGCAATAAAAAATGGCTAAACGGATATAGAAGAAAACTTAATTTTGAAATGCTATCATTCTTTTTTTGTATTGTTTCCTTTTGTGTGTTGCAGATATCTGCACAGGGATCTTCTTTGGAAGACACCAGATATCTTTCCTCAAATATATATGTGTTTTTTAGCAGGAGTCTGTGTTTCCTGTATCTTGACAACAAAGGTGTTGAAGGTTAGCATGAGCCTAGTCTGAATGGAGAATAATGAGAAGAAGGCCCAATGTGAAAAATACTAGATTTGAAGTCTTGGATATCAGAGCTTCCCACCTGCACAAGGGCTCTCCATATCCTTTAGACAATCCTCAATTTCAACTTGACTTCTTTTATAACAAAATAATGGAGATTTTGTTTCCTTTTGGATAAATGAATGAATTGAAACCCCACCCAGAATGCAAGATGCATTACACAGAATGGGAAGTAGGATATGAATGTATGCAGGGGGGGCAGGAGCTCCAAACAAATACACACACGCACCAACAAACAGAACAGCAGATCAAGATAGAATGCAAAGTGAGGATGCAAATGAACTGGATGACAAATATGAGATGATAAGATCAACAGGAAGAGTTATTTGACAATCTGTTATCAGCACAGTGAAATGTCTGCAGCTACAGACGAGTTTCACCGAGCCTCCACGGAAATATCAATAACCAGGTGATACTGTAACAGCATCTGATAAGGGTTTCTGGTTCTTTGAGGTTGTAATTATGAATCGGTCAAGATATGAGAGGCCATTTTCTAAATGCTGAGAATGAGTCATCTAATCTCTGAGTGGATGACAGGATTTGCATTTGATAGAGACATTTGGCGATTCTGTAAATATGCTCATGTTATTTCCTACCTAGAGTTAGATAACAACATTGAAACCATTTGCTTGTCTGTACAATAAATATGAAGCCACAGCAAGCAGCGAGATAGCTTAGCGTATAGCACAAAGGCTGAAAAAGATGCCTGGTTCAAAAGTAGAGAAAAATCTGCCTAACATTCATAAAACCAAGTTGTAGTTTTACGCAGGTTGATGTGTCTGAATAACTTATCCTAAATGTATACAAAGGATAACGCTTTGTCCAGTTTTTAAGCTAAGCTAAGCTAACCGACTACCAGCTGTAGCATATATATTCAACCCAAATAAATTATCTTTTCAAACTTCAAGACCAATATTCTGTGCCTGTAATTTATGCAATAAAATCGGACAACATTTGGTTGCAAATACTGCTCAAATCACAACTTGTCTTTGTCTCAAAAGTTTATGAAACACCAAGGGACAGTTCCAGGACAGCATTTCTTATAACGCCTATATTCATGTCTTTACTCTGACCTGACACCACCAGCTGATTAGAAATCGACGGTTAGGTATTTGTCTAATAATAAAAGAAAAAGAAAAAAACCAAAGCAAATTCTGCCAATGAAGAAATATGTGAACTAGAACCGATTAATATGAAACAATAGACAGGAAAAAAAGGAAGTGATCTTTTTCGATAGCAGGTCAGGGGGAGGGGTGGGAGCAGCATCGATATTTGGGTCAACCTTGTACCAATGGATGGAGCAACACTTGACAATGAAGGAGGATGAAATGTGAGAGGGAGGAGAAGGAAACTCCAAAATCTAGATAACTGAGAGCAAATTCCACGGGGGTCAAACCCAAAAGCTTTGAGCAAAACAAACGCCTCGGTCGGATGCAGCATGAAGCGTGGCATGAGTGTTTATCATGCTTGGTTAATCCATTAGCTACAAGTCGAGAGGGGGGCTATTGTTCATGCTAGCCCTTTGCTTGTCTCGCAGATAGTCAGATCGTAGTGTCAGAAAAAACAGCCACAGACTGGCTCCTTCCACTTGTTTAACATGGAACAGACACACAAATGTTTCACAAATCTGATTGTTTATCTAATTAGGAGTGCACTAGTTGTTCAATTTACCCAGACAAACAATACCACACATACACACACACAAACATTGGCAACACCCTCCAAGGTTTAGTCACCATCACATTGCTTCCTGCTTCCCTCTTCTTCTCCTCTTTCATCAATACATACTGCAGTCAAAAGATCAACATCCTCACAAGCAAACCATGAGACTGAAAGAGCATCACTGGGAATCCCCATCCCTCTCAAGCAGCCATACAGCACACACAGAGCCAGTAGCATCAACACGTCAAGAGAGCCCGGCACCAAAACAAAGAGCGTCCACACACCCAGAGAGAGGGTGCCCCCGAAACAAAAGCTTACCCCCAGTCCTCCATTAACAGCGGCTAAGGCTACAGCTAAGAGACACGTGGGCTCCTCCAGCAGGCAGACCCTCTCCTCCTCTTCTCCCCCTCCCGTTTGCTTATATTTTTGCCTTTCTGACTGACTGTGCCACGGAGCATCAGCGTGCAGAGCGGGAGAAGAGGAGCACTAATCTGTGATGTGAGATCTTTCTGCCCGGAAACACTGTTCAGGAACTGCGTGTGTGGGTGTGTGTGTGTGTGTGTGTGTGTGTGTGTGTGTGTGTGATTCTCACAAGAGTGAGGGATAATCCTGTGTTGCTTTGCCTGAATGGCTGAGGCAGAGCAGCAGACCAGAGAGCAAGAGAGAGGGAGAGAAAGGGGAGGGGTGGAGGAGATGAACACTGTGGATGCTGTAGTGTGTGGATGTGAGGTGTTTAATGATCAGCCTTTGGTCAAACTGGTGCTGGTCTACACATTTGAATGCCTACATTAACAGAACATATTGGGTATCGTTACTAAGGACATTTTTTTTTTTTGTCAGCATTATTACGGAGGCACTTCATGGCTGAAGGGTGTAGATTTCGTAACTGAAACTCTTGAAGTTCTGGGAATCTCAAGACAGGGACGTCATTTTGGGCATTAGCGCAGACTAATCAGCATTTTCCACCATTTGCTGACATTTTCTAGACTAAACAGCTAATTTATTAATCAACAATATAGGTGACAGTCTGACAGATGAATGAACAATGAAACAAATGAAATACATTGCAGCCTAATTCACTGCCACACAGGTCCTCAGCTTACCACATTGTTTTACAAAAAGCTCAGTTTTATATTTAAGGCAGCTTCAGTATTCAGATGTAAACACTCTGGTAACAGACTCTAGAAAAGATACATTTTAGAGATGTAAAGACAAATTCAAGTTAGTTTTCACTTGGTTTAACTCAGTGTGGACATATTCTGTGAAGAAAATAAGAGCAGACTAAACGTAAAATGGCTGTAGAAGGGGAAATGATAGAACATTTCCATATTTTGGTCCAGTGATCCAGATAATATAAAAGGCTCCATTTCAATCAAGTGTTCACAAGTCCAGTGTAACACAGGCAGGGTGGGGGCTAACCAACAGGAGATTACGAGAATATGAAGCAGAGCATTAGGAGGGTGGAGGAGATCCTGGGGTAGATATACGTAAGCTGTTCTGAATGTGCCTGAAGTCCAGAGAGCAGGTCTGTGCTGTTGACATGGCAGCCATAAAATGATTAATTATTACACAACTTCTCATAAAGGTTCTGAAAAATTTCAGCTGTTTGAAAAGGTGAAAAGCAAACACAGTCAATTGAAAAAATCACAAATGAAACAACTTAGCATAGATAAAGTAGTTCACATTTCCCTGCCCCTCTATATGGCACCATTATTTTTAAATGAGACATTATCAAAGACATCCTGTGCCTTTAAAAACCAGGAGAACAAGAGAGGGAGACATCAGAGTCTTTGATCCCCCTGACAACCAGAAGGACATAAAGTCACTGTGTGATGACCCGACTGTCACCATGAATCAGACCTCGTCGACAGCAGAGAGAAGAGGGGGCGACACTGGTAAAAATCTGATATGAAGTCCAAAAGCAGAACATAGAATAAGAAAGAAGACTATCACACATGACAAATATGGGTTTATTAATGAGACTAAAAGTCCACAGCAATGCTAGCAGATCTGTGTGGGTGCACTTCAGCACCTAGCAGTATCCTTGAGCTAAATGCTAACATGTTCAAATGTGAATGTCTATAAATTAACTAAGTTTGCATTAAAAAAACACCTCAAAATAACAAAACAGTGCACTCCACTTCAGTTCATCCATCACACTGAATGTGAGACAAAGGCAACAGGACCACAAAACATAAGAAAGACCGCTAATATTTTCCAAAGAATATCTAAACGTGAGATGACCCTTCAAGGAAACGCAAGCAAATAATTGAATGTTATGCAGCCTGTCAGTCTGAACAGTTTTAAAGAATGATTTCCACTATCAAGTACATCTTCATATACTCTTAAACACACACACACACACACACACACACACACACACACACACACACACACACACACACACACACACACACACACACACACACACACACACACACACACACACACACACACACACACACACACACACACACACACACACACACACACACACACACACACACACACACACACACACACACACACACACACACACACACACAGTGCCCTCACTGCCCTCCGAGCAAAGACACGTCCAGCTCGGTGAGATCTTTGGCCACACTATTCAAATGCAGCACTTTTTCTTTCCCTCCGGACAAACTACGCTGCTGCTGCCCTCATCACATTCATGTCCTATATTTAGAAACCCATTCATCAATAATTCAAGCAGCTGTAAACAGATAAAGGAGATGACCAACATGGCTCACGTGGAGAAACTCTTAAAGGTTCGATGTAATCTCAAGTCACTGTCAAGACAATTAGATTATAAAACAGAGATTAATGCAAGATGGCTGCATTGAACAAGACCTGTCTGTATGATGTGTTTTACACCTTGAATGTTAGAAAACTAAATGAAGATCACACCGGAACAATATAAAACTATTTAGTGTAGTGCAAAATAAGCCCAGATTATTGTGTGAGTTCAGTTGGAATGCAATAAAATGTAATAAAAATACACTCCTCTCTTATTTAATATCACCACTGAGAGTCCCTGATAAACAATACACCCCGGCTTCTCAGCTGCAGGTAAATAAAATAAAAAGGAGGAAGAGAATCTGTATCCCTCCCTCAACAGCTGTTAGTGTTTTGAGGAAGCCTCTGTAAAAAAGGCTTTTAACCCTCAGCTGTTCGAGCTGTTGCTCAATAACCAGCAGTAAAAAGATTGCAGTTGTTGTGCAATTCTAGGGAAGAAAATGTGTAGCTTTGCGAATAAAAAAGTAAACTCAGAAGATGGGAAATACCATTATTCAAAAGGGCAAGAAGAGCTTATAATTTGTGTTGAAATGTATAATATATATAATGTATGGCAGTCAAAATGATTTGTCAAAACGGAGGGCGGAATAAGTGAAACTCATTCCTGTTTTTCTACAATATGAATGTATCATTAATAATACAGAAGTTCTGCACACCAGCAGACTAAAATACCTTTACAAAGGTCTTATTTTTAGCAGAACACAATCATGCCTCCATTCGAAATGTCAGTGGTCAAGTTGCATTGTGGGTAAGGTTTTGACTAGGAAGAAGGGAGGAAAAGACAATATCTCATGTTTTGTTACATATATTTTTATGATTAGGTCTAACACCATGCTTTATCAGTTGAGTATTCTTTTAAAGACCATACTTTCAATTAGACAAGGCAAAGATCGACTTCCAAATGAACTTAATCTAAGATGACAATGTCTGATCGTTCTGTCCATGACCTTTTTAAAACAACCCTTAAATACAAATAGAAACAAGTAAAAACCCATTCATTCAATTCTTCATCAACAGGAAAAAAGCTCACAATGACACAGCTACAAAAATACAGCAATGAGTATTAAAATAGACATAATGATCAGAGCAGATTACTGAACCTCGTCTGTCCTCTCTGCGGCCGCTCAGTCTTCAGTCAACAGCCTCAATTTCTGACAGCCTTCAGGAGAACTGTCACCTGAAACTGAGTGAAACCGTGTCGCTGCTCCACGGCAACCATGACACATCCTTCAATCCAGAACGCCTTTTCCACACACACACCCACTGAACTTTGACATTTCCCTGAGAAGACACATTAAACCATCAATAATTAGCTTGCTGCTAAGGTAGGGTGGAGACGTGAGGGCTCTCCCTTGTTACACACATTCTTAAACCTGTGCCATGTATTCAGAATGAAGGACAAAATGACATGAGTAACTCATCGAAAAGATAAAGAAAGCAGACCGGAAGAGCAGAGACAGGAGACGGTCACAGGAAAGGGCAGATAACGTTTGTTCTGTGAAGGACAGGCAGGGATGAGTCAACATCGGGGAAACAGCTGCGTCTCTTTAATCGATACAAATTTGCTGATGTACAACAAGTGTGAACGATGAATAGTCTGAGTCTCCTTCATTTGAAGGGGAGACTTGTCTGAGGTTGGGCAATATTTAAAACTAGAAAATGCAATTCCTGAAGAAATTGCTAGTGGGAATGCTTTATGCTGAAAAGCTGACGCTAAACTGCTATGCTGAAATGTAATGTGTAAGAAGAAAGTGAAGAATTTAGATTGAAATGATACATGAACACTGGGGGCTTGAATGTGTGATGAGAGAAGAAAAGAAAGTAAAAAGGCTTGGAAAAGCAGCAGAATATTTGAACTGCAAACTTTTGAACTAACTTGATGGCGAATGATCTGTCGCCATGCCAACGGCATTTGATGACATCCCATAATACGCTTAGATGCGTTGATGGCTGCATCGTTACCAAACCTGTGAAGTTTTGGGCCGTTTGGAGCATTTTCACTGAAGTTATGAGAAAACCGTGTTTCATGGTGAGCATTGTGTTGCCATGGCAACGGCAATTGAAGAAATCTCAAAACTGTCCCGTAGATGTCTTCACGGCTGGACTGTTAGCACACATGTGAAGTTTGAGCACTTTTTGAACATTTTCATAGGAGTTATAGCGACATCGTCTTTTATGGCGAGGGATGCGTTTCCATGGAAACGGCATATGATAACACCCCATAATTGACGTAGAGCTGTTGAGGGCTGGACCGTTAACCATTATCTGAAGTCTGGTGCTGTTTTGACCCTTTTCATAGGCGTTACGACAACATCGTGTTTTATGGCGAGGGATGCGTTTCCATGGAAACGGCATATGGTGAGATGTCAGATTTGACGTAGAGCTGTTGAGGCATGGAGAGGTGATATACAGGTGAAGATTGTGGGACGACCGGACCGTGTCCATTGGAGCTACAGCGACATCGTGTTTTATGGCGAGGGATGCGTTTCCTTGGCAACACCCCATGGTGAGATCTCAGATTTGGCGTAAAGTTGTTGAGGCATGGACCGGTGATATACAAGCGAAGTTTGGGGGGCGATCGGACCGTGTCCATTGGAGTTACAGCGACATCGTGTTTTATGGCGAGGGATGCGTTTCCATGGAAACGGCATATGAAGACACCCCATAATTGACGTAGAGCTGTTGAGGGCAGGACCATTAACCATTATTTGAAGTTTGCTGCTGTTTTATGGCGAGGGATGCGTTGCCATAGTAACACCACATTGCGTAACATCAGATTTGATGTAGAGCTGTGTTAACCATTATCTGAAATCTGCTGCTCTGAGCATGTCAGTTGGAGTTATGACATCATCGTGTTCCATGACCCAGGTGTTTATATTTGAGCTAACGACGTGTCCAGAGATCAAAGGTTTCCATGGTGATGTGCAGTAATCAGTGAGAGGAGAGCATTTTCATTGTTCTGAATGAGAGATAAACCTCTTACATGTGAACGTTTTGTTGAAGAACCGTAACAGATATCGGTGAAATTTCAAAGCGTGAAGCATGTCAAGGAACTTGAGCATCTGAAGTGTACTTTTTGTGTACTTTCGGGTTAATAATGTGGCCTTTTTGGCAGATTAACTAAAGGTGTGCGGCTGCTGTGGTGGGGAAAGATGAGGCTGAATTTACAATGGGGTTTAATGGAGACATGTTGAAAGTTTTTGTCACTTCATGCCCTCAAGAGGCATTTTGATTAATTATTTTGCTTAATTATTTTTTATTTTTCAAGCTACGAGATGTTTTCCTACATTTGTCATGAAGACATTTGTCTCAGGAATGTAGGGTTTGGGAATTATAGCAGGTTTAAAAGAAAATATGAAGGCAAAATTAAATCTATCCTCCACTCTAGCTGTGACATCACGCACTCTAAAATCTGAAGAAGGCCTCTTTACCAAGGTCTGAACAATGTTTAATATCTCTAAAAGTATGAATCAGATTTAAAAGTTGTGTAACGCGAATAATGTCAGAAGGATGTGTAACATTTTAAAGTTGGAATGAGGTTTCTGAGTGAAAGTATGAAGGAACAGTTAGCACTTGAAGTCGCATGAAGATTTTTCAAGTCTGAAGAGTTTCTCCATTGACTTCCATGTTAGAAATTTGATGAATTATGGGATATATCTCTGGAATTATGAAAGTTATGAATGAGAAAAGTAATAACCATCGATTCCCGACCGAGCTGAACATTTTGATGTTTGAACGGAGTTTCTGCGATGTGGAATGTGGGAGCAGAAGAGGCGCAAAAATAACCCCGCGGAATAATAAAGAATTTCGTGCGTCGAAGAACAGATAGTTGGAATGCTGTATCAGCATTCCCACTAAATAAAGATGCCTTGATAGGAATGAGTCCTAAAAGCCGAAACTTAGCTAGTATTTTACTACTTGAGGTTCCCTCATCTCGAGATTAATGAAATAAGGTCTGTGGTCAAAACAAGATGAAGAAATGTTAAGGTTTTGCTATACAACATGAAATATGTCAGTAAATACCCCACTTGTAATTGTCCAAAGATTTTATATGTTGTACATACAGCGGTTGCTAACAAGTGACTACTAAAGACTACTAAACGTCACGCCAAACATTAGCCGCCTTTAGCTTAGCGGTGGTGACATAGTTTGTTTGTAGCCTAACGTTAGCATTTGGCATTGCATTTACGCATCAAAAATCATGAAGTGGTGTTAATATGTGGAAATGTTCCTGCTGAACAAAATGTGTGAGTATAATAAACGTGTGTTTGCCACAGAGCCTTTTTTATCTGCAATATTCCGAAATCTAATGGAAAATCCATTCGCTTTTTGTCAAGGGATCGCTTGCAAAGCTAATTTCTGTCAACCTACAAAAATATGTAAGCGCTGCACCACTTTATCCTCCCAAAATGAATGGAAATTATCCTTGGAGGAAATGCTTCTAAACAATTAAACAAAGCTGTTTTGGAATAAAAGGAACGAGTGTCCTATGATAATAGACAGCTTCCCACTGAAGCAGGTAAAACCTCCGCACACAGCAGAGGATCAAAACTTGCCTGAAATACTTGTAGCCATGAAAGGCTCAAATGAAGCCAGATTTCAAACCCCACACACACAGGCAGATGTTTGTTCCCCCTATATTATGTGCCATCTGTGTATCATCTAATCATGTTGTCCCCGCGGGGCCCACTCCATTTGACCCTGGTGTTCCATCCCATTAATGCAGGAAGTAATATACGACCTCTGTGCTGGCAGCAGAAGATCCAACAGGACAGCAGGCCTGGTCTTATAAAAGACAATCTCATAATTGAGAGTGTTTCTGTCCTGTGGTTTGACAACAGCAAACATCAAGAGGTCGTGACTCAATGAGCCCACCCCCCCATTGAAGATTAAGAGATTATTTAAATGATCTGTATTATTCGCATTTATTCAATTAGTTCATTTATTGCAGTTTCTCTGCAGCGTCAGCTCAACACTTCTAACTAAATTCTGTCGAAAAAAATAATATAATTTTGTAATGTTAACAACAAGATATAACGTTTCAAATAATGAGCTTTGGAGGTGCTGGTAATCACATTTCTTTAAAATATGTTGGACAGAGCCAGCTGTGTCTTCCTGCTCTCAGCTTTTATGGTAAGCTAAACTAATGTCTCCTGACTCTTTACATGTACGAACAGATGAGAGTGGTATTATCTTCTCTTATCACTTTCAGAGCAAGCTTTTATTGTTCTAAAACGGTTCCATTAAATATTACAACAAGTAAATAGCTAAATCCACCCTTTTTTGGCTTTGGTTTCCTTGACCATTACTTCCTTTTTTTTTTAAAGAAAGATGAAAGAACAAGTTTAAGAACCTGAGAGAGCATTCAGTCCCAACCGTAAGTATAGAAAGATGTCAGTCTAAAGGCCCGGACACACCAAGCTGACACCAAAGAACTGACACAGACGGACCCCCGACTGTTGTGTCGCCTCGCGTCTCTGCGTCTTGGCCATGTGTCGCACTGGAACACACCGCAAAGACTTCAGCCGACGGCCAAAAAGCACGTACGAACTACGCATGCGTGAGTGGCAATAACTCTCCTTACCAGCAGGCGGCGGTAGTGTGTATTCTTCATTCAAAAGAGGCAACAACCGGAAGACAGACTGCGTGATAACCGAGAGAAGAAGAACAGACTGTGTGATATAAACAAACAACAAATAGCGTGTGCGTTCCATTTTCACTCTACAACGAGAAGCTCATGGGGCTTTCCCGAACCTGTGTCGAGAGCTGGAGTTAAATGAAATCTCAGATGTGCCTTCTTAATAGTTTGTTTGGGTCCCTCACTTCCGTTTCGCTTCTCATGCACTGATTCGCTAGCTGAACAGCCAATCAGAGTGATTTCTTTTGCCAACAGCCTTTGGCCGACTGCCCACCGATTCGACATGTTGAATCGGTGGGTTTTCGGCCGAAAAGGTGTCGGCACGGCTGAAAAGACACGACGGCCAAAATCGGCTTGGTGTGTCCGGGCCTTTACACGAAGTTTGATAATGGAGTGAAGCCTGAAAGCTGGTTCAGTCAACTCCAGCACCAATGACGCATATAAACGTGACAAGCCACATCCTCTCATACAACCAACCAAACATATTTTCCTACTTTCTGCAACGCTGCTACTTTTCTGCCCCCTGACCCAGGGCTCGCAATTAATGATGTCCCGATGTCCCGGGGACCATAAAAATTCCTACTGGGACACAAATCTATTTTGTCTGGGACTATTTCGGGACAGTGAAAAAAAAATTAAAAGTAAACTTCAAAATGGGTGTTATTTGCAAAGTCATTAAATATGAGTATCTTTTTCGGTTTTAATAATTTAATAAAAACATGTGAACGTCGAAACTATAGAAGGTTTACGTTCTCGCGGCACCTCACGATAGGGCTGTCAAATCATAGAATGCATTCTACGTCATCCACTCTGCTGCTGACTGCTGCTAGACTCGCGCCAATGCAACGGTCACGACAGTTAAAAAAAGAAGAAAGAAATGCTGAGGTGGTTGAATAAACAGCCCCCTGATGCAAGCCCCAATTCTGCAGACTCCCGAAACTTTAAGGGAATTCTTGAAGCATGTGAGGACTTCAGATCAATTCAAGAAGCGAAACGGGAGTGGATTGACCTAAAGGTACTAGTGCATCGACACTTCAGGCATCTTCAGTCTCAGGTGTTATGGCAGAGACTTTTGCAAGGTGCCATAGGGAGGCCTGAACAGTTTCCCCACATGCAGATGATCGTAGAGATACTGCTTGTGTTCCCGATGTCAACATCATGCTGTGAGAGAGGCTTCTCCTGCATGAAAAGGATCAAGTCTGACTGGAGAGGATCCCTCTCTAACCAAATGCTAAATTCCCTCCTCCGTATATCTCTGCATGGCCCTGAGGTTGAGGACTATAATGCAGAGCAGGCAGTTGAGAAGTTGAGAAGTGGTGGCAAAGTGGCCAGAGAACACGACGACCCATGTATAGCGACTAAATAAATGTAAATAGTAAATGTGAAGGGGGAGATCTGGGGGGGGGTGGGTGAATGAGTGAGAGCAAGATGATTGACATTCATGAATGAAGATAGAAGATCAATTTATATTCCTATAGTACTACTGACTTGTGAGGATAACTTGTAATTAGAACTGAAAACAGATACATTTATTAAACTGTATTATGGAACTTCTGTTTTTTTATTATCATTCATACCACTTTTATTGCCAGATAGAGGGTTCCGATCATAAAACACAGAGACCATACAGCCATACCATATTGAATTGAAAAATACAAATCAGAATTCTTCAATGTTGACATGACAATGATAAATTAGTCTGGATATTGAGAAACAATAGAAACATGTCTTGAAAACAACTCTCTTCCCTTCTACTCTAGGAGAGGCAACAGATCAGACTAATATTCATATGTTTAAAAGAATAAGTATTTTAAACTTACATGGTGGACCAGAGTCTATGGTGTGATGATTAAGTGACAAAAAAGTATCAAATTATATGTATTCTGCATAATTGGGGGGGCGACGATACAAATTTAAATTTGGGACACTGCTGGTTATGTCCGGGACAATACAAAGTAGAATTCGGGACAGTTGTGGGACACTGAGGAAAAAAGTTAATTTCGAGCCCTGCCCTGACCACCCTGTATGCACCGGGGGATTGTTATTTAATCATCACGACTCAACGTTCTATGTAAAAACATTTGCAGGGAGTAATGAGACGCCAAACTCAAACTATACTGCTGTTAATAAACATATTAAACGTGAGTTGTCTGCCTGAAATAATCTAATCTCTTAATCTTAATCTAACTTTTGTTGCTCAACCTGCACAACATCTCATTCCAATGAATTCATGAAAATCCAATGAGATTCACTCAATCAACATTTTTGATTGAAGCCCCTGGTTAAGCTTTTGCATTCAAAGAGTGCACACGCTGAGGCTGATACTGGGCAGGAAGACGGAAGAGACTCATTCAAAGAAGTGCAGGTGCTACAAGCTATGAGAGCTAAACACACACACAGACGTACTCACTCACACACAACAAGCCTCTGTTGTGGTTGTCATGAATGGGATCTATTCCGGGGGATGGAAGTGAGATCTTCTGAGAGGAAACATCAGTGATGCAGTCAGTGTGTAGGCGGCTGGTTAGTCAGCACAGCTTTCCAGGTATACATATTGCCATTTCAACACCTAGCAGCAAACACATATTCTCGTGTTCTGAGAAAATCTTTGAGAGTTTATATATAGAGCAATACCATAGGAGTTTCCCCACTTAATAATAATATAAAATACCGTTAAAACCATATGCCGACATGGAAGAGAGAAACAAGTACATATGTTAAAACTATACTAAATCAGCTTTAGATAACTTATTTTGATTTGTGACGATACCTGTCGAGACAATTGCCACGTCTATATTATTGATATCTAGGAAATTTGTTGAGATGAAATTATGAAATGATTACTCCGCCAACCTAAAATGAATTTAAAACCATGATTTTGATTACATGAAATAACCTTTAATTTAAACTTCCTCTATGGGTATTTGCTGCTGTTCTTTATATGATATGAACAAATAATGGGAAAACAAAATAAATAAATAACTTCTTAAAGCCCATCAAGTTGTTTATGAAATTGTAACAAGCCTTTTTCACTATTATCTGACATTTTAGGGACCACATGGCCAGTACATTAATTAAAAAATAAATTGGTATACTATTTAATAATGACAATAACAGTGAGTTGCAGCCCTTCTTCAAACATGCCCTTACAGACGCCATCTTTCACAAAACCAGTCGCCATGGTAACAACAAGCACTTCTCGCTTCCTGCTCCTGTGGGTCCGAAGCACTTCACCGACACTATAAATCTGACGTGCTGGAGCCTCAGAGGAGCGAGGCGAACCTGCAGCCAGCCGCCTCTAATAGCCTCTTCTTGTTCCTCTTAAACTGTGAGATGCTTTTGTAAAGTACCCTCCACAGCTGAGAAGCCCCAGAGATACAAAGGGATTCATTATTAGGCGCTTGGGAAAGCATGCACATCACATGATGCATACTTATCCCACAGCACTTACTCTTTGAGAGTCTCATGAGTAAAGAAACACGGATGAATAACATCAAACTAGCCCTGAAAGCAGTCCTACAGTCATGCAACAATTGTCATAAGCCTTTTGTGACACGTTGAAGCAAGATGAAACCTCAGCTCAGAGCATTAGTGTAGTGGTGAGCAGTTAAACAAATACAGATTATTCCTTATAAAATAGTTTGTTTTCAAGGAGTAAAGTCAGAAAAAGTCAATATAATTTGGTATTTATTTGTCTCTTGATCCTTTAGATGTATCTTGGGGCGGCTTGAGGCCATTAACCCTCAGGTTAGGAACCTAAATGATCCTTATCGAGGGCTGGCACTGATGAATATTTCTAACATTATGTAGATTACATTTTTTATTAATCGATTTATTGTTTTGTAAATAAAGAGAAAATGTGCATAACAGTATTCAATATATTCAGGCCCAAATAAATGTCTTATTTGGTCAAGTAAGACACCAAAAACGATGTTATATAAAAGAGAAAGAATAGCCCAGCATATTTAATTTCTGGGCAGCTGTGACAATCTACGTTTTGGCCTTTTACCTTGTAAATTATTTAAACAATTAACAGATTATCAATATAGTTGCTAATTATGTTGTGGAGATCAACTTATCGATGTATTGACTATTTATATAGTTAGATGTCACATAATTACTCAGAAATGCTTGTTGTTAAACCAACAATCCAAATCCCAAAGTTCCCAAAAGACGCAGAAAAGCAGAAAATCCTCACAAGAAGGAACCTGAAACTGAATAACATTGCTACTTTTTGTTTGAGATATGACTTCAAACAATCAATTGTTTTTGGTCGTTCATCCATCCATTATTACTTTCTATGTTTAAAGGGAATATATTGTATACCAGGGATGGGAATTTGAAAGCAAATGTATATTCGAATATTCGACCCCCAAAAAAACGGTTAACCGATTAACCGAAATTTTAAAAAAGAATTGGGAAAATGTTTTACAAGAAAAAAAATAAGTATAGAAACCAAGAAATAAATACATGTTCAAATAAGTATAGAAACCAGGTCGAATTTGTCAAATGTATTGAACTGGTGATCACAGTTTGAACAGTTGACAGCTATAGGCCTACAGCTTTCATGCTTAAAACATAACTTGGTTTTTAAATTAAAGAGGGATCATACACGAACAACATAACGGGTTAGGGTAACGTAACCCTATTACAACAGAGATCAACAACCTATAACAGGGCCTATGCACAGAATGCAGCTATTCAATACTCATTCTTGTTTAAGAATATGAGCATGTCTACTCAGGGGAGAGGCGGGTGCGGAGGCGATTCACAATCAGGCCAGCTGTAGAGAAGACCCTCTCAGCTGGAATTTGGGCATAAGATGAGGTTTGAGTCTGCGTGATCTGCGTGTAGGGAGGGGCAGCAGCCACATCATTAGCTAGAACTAGCTAGATCTGCGGATTTGGACATAAACGCGAGTGAAGTATAACCGGACGCGAGAGAGAGAGAGAGCAGCTCTGCCCGCTGTGAGGGACCGGTGAGCGGAGCAAAACACCTTTAGACCTAACACATTTAGCTATGGCACTGTCGTATACATTGAATTATTCCATTTGATAATATGTAATCAACTTGGGCACCCCTCCCAAAAAAAAAAAGAAAGAAAATTCCATTAAAATATTCATAACTCATATTCTCATATTCGAATACCTGAATAATTTCGAATATTCGATTAATCGTTCCCATCCCTATTGTATACATCGTGAGAGTGACTTCCCCGGGCAGAGTGGATGCAGCTCTGGATATAAGAGCTGCATGAAGCTGCTGATCTGCACTGTGCAGCCTGCTGGTTTTCTGCTGATTCAGTCCCAGGCTCCGTGCAGCAGAGTCAGACAGTATAGACACAACGGGAGATTTATAGCCAGCGTCTGGAAAAATGCTACCAAACACCTCAAACAGATAAAGAAACAGTAGTCGCCTTTCATGCCGAGTGAAAACTGAATATTTTTGAGAACTTCTAACCAACAGTTGCCAACATATACAAATGCTGTGTGAAATAGTGAACAACAGCACTTTACTCCATTATATATTAATCATTTCAGTTTTTTAAATAATAAAAACGTCCAAACTTTCATGTCAGTGATCAGTAAACACATCAATAAAATGCAGCTCATCGCAGTATTGTGATAGTTTAGGCTACATGACATGGACACTACTTTCTTTATAAACTAAATAGCTAAGTTAATAATTTTGACAAACTGTGAATGCAATGACTAAAACAACTTACAATAATAATTTAAATTAAGGTGTTGGACTATTGGTTGGGTGATACAAGCAATGTAAGGTTCACGGATATTCTGATTTACACTTTTTATAATGTTCCTAATCTTTCCTATCCTATATAATTTAATGACAAAATCCTTTATGAATAAAATACCCAGCAGATTAACCAAAGGTACAATAAAGTGTTAGATGCAGTCCTACAGTATCAAAGTGTATAAGATGATGAAGAAACAGAGGAGGGCACATTCATATATAAATATCCAGCAGTAAGTTCAACTCATAGAAGTAGCTTACGTCATAAACAAGCTAAATGTCTGTTAATACATAGAATCAGGTTCATACTGGATTTTCGATTTCCATCACAGAGCTGCCGTCCATCTTTCATAGAACACGTAACGATAAATGACATTTATTATGGGCCAAGCCAGGACAACTTATGCAATCTTTATTTCAAGTTTTACAAAACAGTATATATTCTACGCCTGGGGTATGTAATGACAGCTCTGACCTTGCAAAGCCCCGGGACTTGAAGGAAATGTAGCCTGTCTTTCTCCCATGATCCCCTGTGAGGATCCTATCTCAGGCTCCAGTTACCACACAGAGCTCTCCCTCCGTCCACTCTCTGAACCTGATGGAGCAGGAGTAAAGAGGATCCTTCCATTCATAGGTGGAGACTATTGATTATAGCTGTGACATACAGTGGCTTTGAAAAATGCCTTGCTCAGTCATTGGGCAACTTTGAAACTATTTCAACCGATTGTTTTGCGTTTATTCTCAGAGGAAATTATAATTACCTTTGAATTGCATTGATCCAAAACCCAGACATAGAAGGAAAGGCTTAGGATGTCTGAAGCCATATTCTTAGTTACAAAGGCAAAGGGACAATAATAAGTTAAATTGCTTTCAATCAACTAACGGCAGGCTCGTGAGCACCAGATGTGACATGCCGAGCTTGTAAATGCAAATGGAGAAAAAGGAAGCTAACAGTTGTGTCAAAGCCCACTGGGAATAACATACTCAAATCTATAATTATTTATACAGAAAAAAAAGAAAAGAAAGACTTAGGGGTTAGCTAATTAATTACATTAGCAATGACGGCTCATCTGTCATTGCTTCAACAAAAAAAGAGAGGAGGTTAACCGGGGTACGCAAATCAAATAAATGCCCCTCATTTGTCACATGAATTAATCCTATTAGACACTCACTCAAAAAAAAGCACTCTTACATTTGTCATCCACCCATGCCTCCTCCTCTATAAAGACCCTCAGCTATTGTATCTCTATGCAAAACAATCGTTTTTGTTGATGAAATATATGTGATTATTTCTACTAGATAAGAAAACTATAAATTATTGATATGCCTAAGTGTATGGAAATCGATTTACTCGCCCACAGTGTTCACTCTCTCCATCCAAATGATCCTCTTTAATAGCTGTGTTTGTTTAGGCTGTGTTAGCAGGTTGATGGTTTGATGGTCAGAAAGGAGATGAGATCATTTCTGCGATTGACAAACCACGTAGGAGGCAGAGGATTTCTACTCAGCTTGCTGACAGCAAAAACACACTTATTTTTCTGAGTAACTCGTAAATTGTAAAACATCACATTTAGTGTTTGTCAAACTGCAACATTTACAATCATTATAAAACAGAGAAGGCATCAAAACCTCACTTTTGAGAATCTGTGACCAACTTTTTAGGGCTATTTTTTCTTAGCGACTAGGCAGTTATTAACATGGTTACCGATGAATTCATGATTATCAACTAGTTCGCTCCCTAGTAAATGTCAGGTTTATCAAAAACTGGATCCTACACTCTCCCAAGTTCAACTCGATAACCTCTTTTGTCAGGAAAATGCCTACTTCGTCAATATCCAAACCTCCAATTTGTGACATATTTGCTCCCGTTATATTCTACCCTATTAATTTAACTGACACCGTCATCCAAAGTGACTTACAAAAAGTGCCATCAACAATGGGAATCCTTCGAGTACATAAGCTTCCAATAAGATACACCATTTAATACATATGTCAACCCTGACACAGCTTCTCTGGAGCCACAGAAAATATAACGATATTACAAAATATATTTGAGCAGTGGTTCTTACAAAGAGGTAAACTCAACTTGTTGTGTGAAAGCAGTAGAGTGTCCTTTTAAGAAATTAAGAACACAATGTGTTTTGTAATGAAATGACTTCTGTTTAAAGTACTAGATGATACAGTTATGAAATACCTGTACAGATGATAAATGCAGAGCCCTGCTGGAGCCTCCTGAGCTGCTGTGTGATGCGACACAGATCAGAACCGTGGACAGAGCTCTCTCTCAGCCTGAGCTCACAGTGAGGTCAGCAGCTCTGATCTGATCCACCACCAGCTGCTCTCTCATGAGAAATCAAAGAAATATTCTGGTCTTGGAGGAAGCACAGGATCTCTCCCCAGAGACCATCTTCTTCATTTCTTATTTGACTTCAGAGCTGCCTTCCTGCCCTGTGCTGCAGCCACCACAGGCTGCTGCTGCTGCTGCTGGGTACTCTGCATTCTCTGCACAGCATCTCATACTAAATGATGTTAAACGCATTATCGTCTGTCAAATTGTTAACATTTGTTAGGCCTTTATCCTAGGTATTTTGTATTTCTAAATCAGCACAAACAAGACTGGCAGGTGTTCAAGTCACCCTCATTTCAGCTGCAGGTTCACACCATGCAACCAAAGGACTAAAACAATGACTTTTCTTAAGAAAACTATTGCTATGAGATTTCATTGACTTTAAGCAAGAGCATCACTGGTTGAAAAACACAATTCCTTCACGATAGCATTTGTAACGATTCAACAATGTGAACTATAAATGAAGCTACTTTATGCACAACACACCTAAGCTAGCTGCTGGTAATAGATATGCAGTGATTAAATATAAAGAATAACGTACCGGAAATGAATTATAATCCAGCTTCTTTGAATGTTTTTAAAATGTAATCATTGTCTTCATCAGCAGGGACGGCCTCCGTTGTATCGCCCGTAGATGATGTGTCGCTGAAAGGTGCCGCCAGATGGGGGATGGTCCGGGGGTTTGAGGGAAGCTGCGGTAAGGAACAACGAGACTTCCGGGAAGCTCTTTCAAAATAAACGGTTTACCCGCGAATGATAAAATAAAAGTAACATTTTTTATTAACAATAAATAAGTAAATGAATGAATGCAACCAAAAAGTTAAAGAAATAAGGAATTACAGAATGAATCAAGTGACAAAATAAAAGAAGGAAATATAACAGATAAGACTCATTATAACTAGTAATACAAAAACAAAGAAATGACACTCACAGTATACAGTAGATCTGTTGTACATGTTTTCTTGACCAAGGAAATGTTGCCTTGCTGCCTCCAGAGGAAAAGGTACTTAATACGGTCTTTAATTTGATTAAGAATAAAACATTGTCAGGTTCAAGCTTATCAAATGTAAAGATGTGTTGCTTTTTGTTTGGACAAAGCAAGTACGTGGTAGCCGTTTCCCAGGGACATTGTAATGTATGTAGGTGGAGGTGGAGCAACATTTTACTAATCTTACAGTAGTTTGCGTTTCACCACTTATTATTCCAAATTTGATATACAAATATAAATACATAATTAAAAAATAAAACAGTTAACAGTTTGTATGCTCACATAATTAATGACATATTTTAAATCTTTAAATGTCTTCTCAAAAAAGTATTTTTTATACGTTTCAGCAAACTGTTTGATTTTCCAATTATTACAAGTAGTATTACTATCATCTTCGTGATTACAACATTTTAAAACCCTTATAATAATTCTATAAATATGTGTATTTATATCTAAATCAATGCACTCAATGCTCACCATGAGTACTGCTGTTCCCCTCCGCTCCACCAGGGGGCCGCGCTCCTCCACCAGGCCCGGAGAGAGGATAAACCTCCCTGATCCACATCCGTCGTTCCTTCCGGCTCCGGTCCCCTATCAAGTGGAAAGGTAAAGACAGACCCGGCGTAGTAATCTAAATATATCTTAAACATCTCATCTTCCATAAAACTATAATGTTGGATATTCGATTGTTGTTAATGTCACAATATAATATCTGAACGTATTTTAGTGTTAAACGCTTTACAGTCGTGGATATTAGACTTAGAAGTTGGGAAGTGATCCAGGACTGATGTTCACGACGGCTGCCATTTTTCTCTGTTAACGCGGGCCGCCTTAGTCAACGTTAATGTGTATTCCACTGTGTGAATAGTGATTTAAACACCATAAAATAACGTATATCATTGATTAAATAAATCGTTTGTATGTCGGCTTACTGCTGCTTTTCACTATATCTGTTGGTGCAGCTAAGTGGCTAACATGCTAGCCAGTTTACATGCTATCACAGTGGAAGCTACTGCACGCTGTCTGTAAAGTGTGGGAATGGATACTGATGCATAAATATGTCCCTCTGAATAGATGCTGATGCCCAAGAAGAATCGCATTGCTATCTATGAGCTCCTCTTCAAGGAGGGAGTCATGGTGGCTAAGAAAGATGTCCACTTGCCCAAGCATCCGGAGCTCGCTGACAAGAACGTGCCCAACCTTCATGTGATGAAAGCGATGCAGGTGAGAAACCGGGGGATGGATGTTGAATACTGACGTTGTAAAAGTTTGTATATTTATGTGAACATAGTCTGACTCGAGCTCTGTAAACAAGCAGTGGTTAGTTTATCGTAGAGCCTAGGTCACACAAGTGTAGGCCTCATCTGGGTAGCACTCATGACCAGTGTCATGATGCTGTATTAAGCTTTGCACTTACACCTAACATAACTAGGTTTGAGATTGTAAAATATCGAGCAACTTGTACATGGTTTTTATACTTAAGGCTCTGGTTTTAATTGTCTACAACCTCCTTTGTGCCCCTTATGTGTCTGTATATGTTTGCTTCACCATTTGTTTCTCTTTTTTAAAATGCCAACAGAACCACTGTAAATCTTTTAACACCACTCTCTGGTTTAGTCAAATTCACTGGTTTATCATTTTCAAAAATACACTGACTCAGTGCGTGCTAAAACATAAGGGGTACAACTGGGGTTAGGAGTCATTGTGACTTCTGATGGCATGCACATGGATAAGAGGGAAACATGTTGTGTGGAGCTAAAGTAGCCTGAATTAACTTTAGAGTAATAAAATGCAAGCGTGTTTATATGCTCGCGTGGCTGATGAGATTTAAATGTGCGCAATAATTAAAGTAATAAACTGTGAAGGGTAAAAGTCCAATGTTTTTCTAAATGGATAGAGAAAGGGTGACGCTCAAGTGTTAGTGGAGTCTTGTGTGTTGTTGCTAAAACTCTGGCAGTTTGGGCCAAGTTTAACTTATTTTACTCGCACTACAGAACCTAATGAGAATCACCTTTTGTAAAGAAATGGTTACTGTCTTTCTAAGGGTATTTCACTTAAGCTATTTGTTAGAAACAGTTGGTTTGGGGGTGAGAAGGGATGAGAACATACATGCAGGAAAATGACAGGTTAAGGACACATTGCCTGAAAGGATGGACTTGGTGTGTATATATAGTATTAACAGTAGAGGAGTTGCATGAAACTCACTTTGTTTGTGTTTTCCCTCCAGTCCTTGAAGTCCTGTGGGTACGTCAAGGAGCAATTTGCCTGGCGTCACTTCTACTGGTACCTCACCAACGAGGGTATCCAGTACCTGAGAGACTTCCTCCACCTGCCCCCAGAGATCGTGCCCGCCACTCTTCGCCGCCAGACTCGCCCTGAAACCGCAAGGCCCAGGCCCAAGGGTAAGCTCCCTGGAACAATGTTGCTCGATTTTGTTTTAACGGTCTTTTCAAAATTGCATTGTGGAATACTGGGCCGTGATCACTATTTATGTTGCTTTTGTTAAGCTAGTATTGGCAAATATCATTACTATAAGTTGTATTTTGTTTTTAGTTTTCAAAGTGTATCAATTAATTGCACACTGCCTCTACATTTTGGAAGCTGAATAACAAAAACCACAAGTTATTAGCCTTTAATGTAAATCTGCTGAGTGGAAGCATTCCTGAGGGATTAACATCGTGCAGTCGAAAGGCCATGGCTCAGTGTTCAGCAACTCTGACATTTCCAACTGTTTTTATTAACCTTATATGACCGGTCATTACTTTCAAACATTTTATTATAAAGTTTAGAAAATGCAAATCCAGCAACCAATCAAGTTTCAATAGAATGTTCTGCTAACTTAGTATGAAGGGCTTGGGGTTATAGGGAAATCGCAAGCCAAATAATCATCGTCTCTTCATAAGTACAAATGTCGGATTACAGCGCTGAATCTTTGATTTAAAACAGAAATGTGGTGAGCAACACATTAAGAAGCCGACTCTTATTATAATTATTCAGGTCTCCTAACATAAATGGTAATCCTTGAGAGGTCTGCCCTGAAACTCTGCATCACTGCGTCTCTACACTGATGTGGAGTCTGTTCCGATGACAGGGACTTTTCTGTATGTTTTAGCTGAAATAGTAGGGTTGTTGTTAGAGGAGGGAACGGGTGGTCTCCGCGGCAGTTTACAAGAATTCGAACATTACATGTGTAGCTGATTAGGCTCAAACTTAACATAAAACGAGTGTTCCTTTGTAACTTGCTTTGTAGTTGCATTGGACATCAACTCAAAGCAGACAGGTATCATAGACATCGCATTACTGTTTGAAACACTGCTCTAAAAATCTCTTACTGGCAGAATGGGTTTCACTTAAAAAGAGCATTTTCAGAGCAATATTTTAACTATTATATTTGCCATCACAAGGTTTGTTCCCTAGTTTTGGAGTTTAAGTGCAGGATGATTGTGATTTCTTGCAACAACAGTCCATTCTGGGATTATGTTTCCCACCCAAGTGTAAAAGTCTTTTTAAATGAATATTCTGCTTGTGAAGGGGTCCCTGACACAACATTTGTATAAATGCGGTTCCGACACAGCACACATCTCCCGCTCTAAAGTGGACGCAATTTCCTTGGGTGTGCAGTCAAATGTCCTGAACCTAATCTGATTTCCCTTTTTTATTTCTGCAGGAATGGAAGGAGAGAGGCCCGCCCGCCTTAACCGCGGCGGAGAGGCTGACAGAGATACATACAGGAGATCTGCTGCACCCCGTAAGTACACTCCTAGGAACTCTCGAAATGAGCAGCAGAAATTCAAGTCTTGAAGGCAAATAGAAATGGACACTTCAGCTAGTTTTTGTGTAACTTCAGCAATTGATTCTTAAGACTGAAACCAGTAACGTCGTTTGTGATAGCTAAGGTGAAAGATATAAATGTTTATGGCTGACTGTTCATTCGTTACTTCTCCATCAGCTGGTGCTGACAAGAAAGCAGAGGCCGGTGCAGGAGCTGCCACAGAATTCCAGTTCGTAAGTACAGAACACATTTACCCCTGGGAGAAGTCCTTTCTGTGCATCTCTATCTGCATACAAGCAAACCTCTGATTTTGAATAATGTATTTCCTGTTATGGCATATTAGGAACGTTTTCTATAGCAATCAATCAGTCAGCTTGTTGGTGCAGTTCTATTATGGGGAGCTGGATTTAGTTTTGGTGCAGTAATAAAACTTTGTTCTGTTTGACACTTGTATTGACAACATTGTTTCCCTTTGCAGAGAGGTGGCTTCGGACGCGGCAGAGGACAGCCTCCTCAGTAATTTTCACCGTCTCTTTCTGTACAATAAAGAAAATCAAAATACAACCTGTCTTGTGTCCGTATTGTTGGTGTTATTCAGGATTGTGGTAGCTGATGGATTTTAAAACTGAAGAGCTGGTTTCCAAACATTCAGATGTTGTTTTATGCTGAGCAGAGGAAAGTGAGTCAGCAGGATGTCATTTAGAGCAAAAATAAATCCGACTCAATCATTATTGTAAAACATCGCTGTAATTCTTTGGTCATTCATAAGTGGTACACAAGTGAGTTAAAAAGCTTGTCTTCATTGTTCAAAATGTAGGCTTCAGCATATGTATTGTTCATACTCATTCTGATAGAACAGTTTTGGTAGTTTTTATAAAAGAACATTATCCTGCAAACTAAGAATCGAATTGCCCATTCAGAGAACAGAAAGTGAAGCAATAGTTTTCTGTTGTGATTCTGGAGCTGTTAAACCACAATCGGTGTAAAGCTTTTCCCTTCTGCATTGTGGTAGACACTGCACTCAATAATATTCACTGCCTAAGCCTTTTGGGACCAAGTTGGGGCCTCTAACCAAAGCTTTAAAAATGTTAGTCACATTTTGATGTAGACAATCGGCTTTACCGTTGGAAATAACTCAGGTTTTCTAAGTGCTCATTGAATAATTTCCTGTCTGTACAAACACGTCTCATCGCAAAAATAAACTGTAAAGATAAGTATGTATAGCACATGTGTCAAACTCAAGGCCCGGGGGCCAAATCCGGCCCGTGGTGGATTTAATTTCGGCCTGCAGGATAATTTTAAATTACTATTCGATCTGGCCCGCCGGTATATTGCACGCACACCTTCACTCAATCCTGAGGATTTCCTCAGCTCAGAGCCTGACCCCAAACATTGATGAACTTGCCCCCAAGATGAGATGCAAGTATCTGGTTTGAACTAGCATCACAGAGCAGCAAACTGAGTTTCAATGGATGTTTCCTTCTGCACTTTTTTTCTTGCGACAACAGGGCATGTTTGGTTTTTCTTTGAGGAGAATTGTTTTTTTGAAGCTGTTGTTGGCCTGTGGAGAAATGTAATGATGAGAAATGACTCTGGAAAATCTGCAGATAGAGCCATAAGAAATGAATGCAACTGATTATTTAATGTTTAATGTTGTTTTTATAGGCAATCATTTAAGCTTTGTTAGTTCCAGGTTTAATATGTGCAATAAATTAATTTCAATAAGTTTTGCAATAAACATTGAACCAGTCCGGCCCTCGACGAGTACCGATTTTTTTATTTTGGCCCACTGTGTATTTGAGTTTGACACCCCTGATGTATAGCAATACGGATTGAGAGAAGTGGTGCATAACAATCCCAGTAAGCAAGCCTAATACACAACTCTTACCTTGTACTCTTCTGTAAAGTACTGCAAGCACACACATCAAACATTTGTAAAGACATGGACACAAACATTGAAGCCAGCCTGAATGTGAAATACTGGTGTTTATTTGTTGGCACATTTATATTACAATCTTCAGTCTTCTCGCACTGGTTTTATTCCACAGTCCCAAATGACAAAAGAGGAAAAGAAAAGTTCCAGTGACACGTATACCTTGGAGAGGAGATCAAAATGACAAGTAGGTAACTTCAAGGCTGAGGTCAGGTGCACGCGTGTTTGCTTTGTTTATCAATGTACTAGTATTTAGGGTAACCTTTAAAAAACTGCTTTTATGAATCGATTTCTGATTGTTCATAGTTAGGAAAATGACCATCTGACCATAATGCTAAAGGAAACGGTTACAATCAGCTGCAGTGATGTGCTTTTAATATGTTTTGCTTTCGCCACAAGATGGGGCAATACATATTCAAACCTTTAACTTTGGTCAATTAAAAGGAAGTGACTTATATTAAGCTCTAATCGTTCTTTTGATAATTCATTGTCTCCTTTCCCCTCAAATGTTTAGAAGCTTAAATGTCACAAAAGGAGCCAATTGTGATGGAAATCTCCCTGGAGTAACGCATTAACACCACATTAACTCCAACGTGCTTATATGGAGACATGTACTTCATAGATGTCCTCCTGAACCCTGGCCCAAATCACATTACCTATGACAGGAAGTGCTTGAATTTTGAGTGAGAAGGGAATTGTAAAAAAAAAAAAAAATACTAATCATTACTGACCGAAGCCATGGTGCGTCCTCTGGCTGAAACGGTACTGTTACCTATATACAGATATTTGTTTGACAATTGCACAACAGGTTAAAGAAAAACTGAAAATGATGGATCAAGTGGTCATTAATAATTGAGTCACTGGCTGTTACTGTGGAAGTCCTCCTCACATTCATTTTGACAGTACCTGTCACCCGCATCCAACCACCAAGAGCAAATTCAATCATTGCCAATCAATCAGAGAAAGGTTTTAGATTTCTTTTTAAAAAGCCATATACAGGTTTATCCCCTTGACAACCGTTTGCACATTTCAATGAAGACTGAAAACAGGAACTCTGATGCAACTCTCATAAAGCAAGACTTTGGACAACACACCTTCCTGATGCACAGCAACAAAACAGTTCAAAGTCTCCTTCTGTTAGGAGACTTTAGACTCCTTCCACATGTACTGTCAGTCAGGAAGCCTTTTCCTTCAGACACCAAAGGGATCAGAAGCTTGCAGGGTGGCGCCCCCACATTACTGGAGGAACGACCATGAATAAGACACCACCACCATCCCTGCTAAGAGACCTCTCTATTTGAGCTTTTCATCCACTAGTTTTCAGTTCTTTACATTTCTCCTGAGGGATTTCTTTTATGTGTCTTGATTAAATCATGATACTGGAGTTTCCTGCCCACATTCAATGTTTAATATGCATCTGCTTAGCGTAGAGGACATTTAATTTCCGCTTGGTATCAATAAATGATGTCTTTTGTTGACATTGTATAAAGGAGCTGCTCCCATGAGTCGTAGCACTATAAAACCTGATGCCTGCTGCAGTATTTGAGTGCAGACAATTTAATCATTGAGTTGACATTGGTGGCGAAATGGAGCTTAAAAGAGAAGTCAACATTGGATTATCAGATAGACACAAAGTCAAATGAATTGTTAAATGTCTCCATATATGCCAGATGTGTAAAAGAAGAAAAGCTACCAACACGTTTGCGGAAAAAATAAATAAATAAACGGATATGTGGATGTTTACAGATTTTTGCTGCTACCGAGTGTCCAAATAATCTTTAATAACAGATTTAAATAATGGGCAGAAAACCCCAGCATCATGTCAAAGGTTTAGAGAAAGACCCTGTAAACCCTTCATGAGTAAACACACTGACCTGGGATAGATTAACAGCTAACAGAGTAAATCTTCTTCACTTCTAATTGATGAAGTGATTTGGATTCTCAGGCCATAGAACAGCTTTCCCTAAGTGTGACAAATGTGTTTTAGTCCAAACTAAATTAAGGATTTTGAAAGAATTCAATATGAAATTGGCTCTTCCTTCTCACCAACAACCACATGCCTTGTCCTGTAGCCTCAGATGTACTCTGAGCTATCTCTAAAACTAATTCCAGCTCCAAAGCCATGAGTTCAATCAGTTTCCCTGCCTCGATTGAAATGTCAGACTCACAGATGTTAAAGAGGTGTTTAGTCATTGTACTCTCACCTTTGATCTATACAGAAATAAACAATTTACAATAAAACCTCTAACATGCTATCTACAGCGCCTCCAGTTTCACAGTATTGAGCCGGCTGCCTCAGGCCACATCGAGTGACGCAGCTCGGCCAAAGAGACTTTGCCAGACGTTAGAGAGAAAAACATAAAAACAAAAACTAGTATCCAAAAGCATTTTACATGTTAAAAACGAGGTCTCAAACTGTACAAGGCTTGTTTGTTCTGAATCAGCATTATAGATTCCATTACTCTTGATGTCCAGCAGGTGTTTTGAGTGTTTTGGGGATGCAGATTAAATACTAAAAAGGGTAGGGGAGAAAGAAAAAGGGAAAATCATGACCATAATGAGTCACCTGTGCTGTTATGGACAGTGTAAACAATTGCTTTGAACCAAACTGAATGTGAGGAGCAACATATGGAAATGGTTTAAATAACTTAAGTGATATGTGCTGCATTTTGAAATTACAAGTCCATGATTTTTTAAACCTACTACCTCTCAGTATGTGGAGGAAGACTTCAGTCAGTCCCGAGAAAGAAGTTTAAAAAAGAAAAAGGGATTAAAAGGAGGTAAAGACACTGAGGAGAAGGTGGTTCATTTGATATTGTATGTTGACATTCTTTCTCTCTTTACAGTATTTGCTCTGTTGGAGAGTGAAACCTGTAGTGCTTGGCTAGCTTCCCAAATATGAGAGAAACACACATGACAGTTGAAATTGGAAAAACTAGCGAGGGGCCGTATCCTACCAATAAGAGACATCGATAACCACAATAAGGAGCTAAATGAAGAGAAATCCAAGAAGACCTTACCACACGTCTGTTACAGTCAGCATCAGGTCTCTCGAGCGAGCGAGACACAACATTACAGTGCTCATGCAAGACAAGTCACTTCCAACAATTCTGTTCATTCAGATACAGACAACACTTTCTATCCTTATTCACAGGGAGGGAGTACACTAATGGGCACATTCATTCAAAAGAAACAGAACTGAAAAGATGGAGGAGACTTTAAAAAGACCACCAAAAGCCTTCAGCTTAAGCACTACGTATACACTTTTACATTACAACAGTAAAAAGTAGTTCTTGCATTCAATTAACACCACGCTAAGGGCGCATTAAGGAAAGAGGATCAGGGGACATTTCATGCAGTAAAAAGAGAGAGAAAAAAAAAAATAGGGGTTCAAAAATTACATTTACATTTACAAAGTGTTTCAGACTATTCACCCGACACTTGTCATCAAGTCTGTGCCACAGTGCTGGCACAAAGGAGTTGGCAAGGCAAACCATGTTATTGAGACAGAAGAGAAGAGAAGAGAGAGGAATAGAAGAGAAAATGACACGAGTAAGAGCGCAAGTGGTGGCGAAAGCTCCCGGAGGTGTCAGTTATGGTTTTAGTTATCTGATACCCGAGACCGAGCTCTGATTGATGCTGTAGGTAGGGGACAGGTCCCCGCCTATCGTGGTCACCAAAGGCGTTCCATTACTGGTCAGGCAACTCTCCTGGAAAGCCTCGAAGTAGGTGGCCTGCACGGGCTTGTGACACTGCAACACTCGTATGGCATCGTCTATTTTAAACCATTCCCTTTTTCTCCCTGTAAATAAAACAAGACACCATTGTGGGACGAGTTAGAACATGTGAGAGACAACACAAGAAGACAAAAAAAACTCATTATGAAAAGATTTGAGTTATTATCAGTATGTTCGCAGAGTGAATAGTGAAAATCACAAGGGCAGAAACAAAGCTTGTGTTATAAACCCTCCCTCCCAGAACTGTAATATCACCAAGGCCTGGGCTACAGACAGCATGTGACTGACTGAGAACTTTGTCCGTATGATCCCGTTTTTTGACTAGTAAACAAATGCGGTGATTTACCAATGTTGACCGAGTCCTCCCAGTCCTCCAGGTGCTCTGTTACAATAAGAACGTAGACGTAGGTCCTGTGTTTCCTCTCCTGGTTCTGTGGGGGAATAAACATCATGGTCTTACTCCCAAACATGAGGCACAGCATGTTGACATTTGAATACTACAAAAAGAAATGGTGGGTAAACAAACCTCACCTCAAATACTCCAACTAAGCGCCCTAAAGTCCCCTTTACACCGGCCTGTACAAAAAAAGAAAAAAGGAGGAGGAGGATTATTAAAATGGTTAGCAGATAAACACCTTGCAGGTCTGATATACAGAAAAGGGTTAGAAAACATCACATGTACTTTAGAATGATACTATCAGCCTGACAATGCACACTGCATGTTTGAACTTTATAACGTTGGTTCAGATTGTTATTCAGAAGCTGATTGTAAGTCATCATAAGATTGTTTTGTCCTCTGAAAATGAATTCCATCTAATTCCTGGGTTGTTGCTAAATCTGCAGTGTAACACATTTAACCAAATCCTCAAGTCATGTCTTGCATGTACGGATTCTTTCTTCATTCATTTGACAGTTCAGTGCAACAGTAAGTAATACACTGGCAGTCTAAGCTCTGGACAGACATTCAGAGTCACAAGGAGCTAGTTGGAAATCTGGGTTTTAATCTGCCAGTTTTCTTTTTTATTCATTTGGTCTAAAAAAATGTTTGAAAAGGGGGAATATACCCAATATGCAACAATGTCCTGTTTCCAAGCCTGACGTATTGTTTTGTCAAACCAGCAGTAAAAACCTAAAGCTATTAAACAAACAACTATGCAAAACAGAGAAAAAAAGCTAATTGTCACATCCTAAGAAGCAGGCATTTTTTTTTAGATAGATAGATACTTTATTCATCCCAAAATTGGGAAATGATTTTGTTCCAGCAGCAGTGTCAAGCATTACACGAGTTAAAAATGTTGAGATATTACTCAAATAGAGTTCATGTTATTCCAGTAATATTTGCAGTTCGAAAGGATACAGCTGTAAACACCTCTGTTCACAATCTGACGGCTGCTCAACAAGATGTTTTGAGTACCATCAAAGATTGTGTGTAAAGGTCACTAAAAACCAACAGAACAACTGCTTTGCTGTCAGAAGCTGCTACTCTTCCTATAACTCAAAACGCCCAAGCCATCTCAATGTCACAACCTTTTGTAAAGATGACAACGTTCCTCTTACCTTTTCTTGTTACATATTCTGAAAACAAAATAATCTCCACGGTAGATCTTTACACCCAGAGGTGGATACTAGTAGGTCAGGTTTAGATACAGAGCCCGGCCACTTGCTGACATCTTGGCAGCATCTTCTCCAGGTTCCAGTTTCAGTCTAAAAATAAATGTTGACTGCACTTAGTGTGCTGTGGACTCAGGAGTTGGTCTCTTCAGGCATTCAGCAAGACCATGTGTAAAAAGAACAAGCTCACCACTAGGAACCACAGAGATGTGCCAGGGATTAAGTAATAGGCCAAACGTCAACCTGTATGTTTTGAGATGGAAAATATCTCCCAACTATAGTTCATGTAACTGAAAACTACTGTGCTACATGTTGGGAGAGGATGCACAGCATTGAGGCTTCACAAGTTGTGCAACACAGTCCACAGTCTTCTTGATGCAGAGCGTATGACTACAGAGAGTTCCCCAACAGTCAGACAGAGGAAGAAACTCTCTGCAACCTTTGGCCTGCTCCTTTTTAACTGCCGTGTCTTTAATGCAATCCCTGGCAAGGCTCCAAACCAATAAGCATAAGCAATCTCTCACTGCTCATATGGTCATCAGAAGAAGCTTGTCAGGATTAGGATATGTCCTGTTACACCACCGTCCAATAAGAAGCTTAGAAAGCCACAAGACGTGTTGATGCATTGAGTACCGCTCAAAGTCACCACAATGTTTCTGAATGGGGCCTTTTAGCGCTTTTAACAAACATCAGTTGTGATACGACACTGCTTGTGACCCTGTGGAAATGTGTTGGCAGGCCGCAGTGTCCTGCATCAGCCGAAGATACCAAAGAGCAACAGCCAGGATAAGGGATGATATCGGCAGCATCTATCAGTGTGATGGATCTCGCACAAGAGAAATCCGCTTTATATGGTCAGTGACATGCCAAGAGCTGACAGCCAAGTGAGATTCTGTGTCTTCGTCACTGCCCTTTCAGCCATTCTGATAAAATGCCTACGCGATTTACACAATTGACCACAAGGGTATACATGATTTAAGGGACGGACGCAAGAGGTATAAGCAATTTTAGTGATTTCCAATGAGCTTCAGAGCTGTTTACCAATTTCTACCTATCCTCCGAAGCACAGACAAACAATAATAGATGCATTTTGCCCTGCAAACAGCATCGGTAATAAGGCTGCTGTTGCAAAAATAGAACTGTCCAAAACAAACAAGAACAAAAAGCAGATTGTTTTTATTTGCTCTACTTTATGGGATTTGATAGTGCTGCAGTAAAACCGCTGGGCAGCCAGTGTTCAATCTCACTGTGACCTCCTTTGACACATAAACACTGCTTTGTAACACGATGCGAGGATACAGCTTAGATGTTGCTAGGCTCTGTCTCTGTCCATGCAAACAGGATGACTGCACTGACAAAATGGACTTTGAGAGCAAGGTATTAGGCCCAGTGTTAAATACAGAAAGGATGAAATGAAATACAATACATCTTGTGTGCTTACACGCAAACTAATTTCCGAGCTGAAATAGGGAGTCCATTCCCGGAACAATATTCCTGGCTATGAACTCTAGGAAGTCTATTAAGGTATGTTTCACAGATACAAGGATCAAATAAAGTTGGCCTGAGCACAGTATATATAGGAACAGTATCAAAGAAAGAAAATTGGCTGCAAAATAGCCTTAATTTAGATACATTTATTGTGAAAAACAGTTAAAGAACTAACCTCTTCACACACTTCTCGAGCAGCAGCAACATTGGGCTCCTCCTCAGGCTCCATTCCTCCTCCAGGAACTATCCACTTGTCAGGATGTCGACTACTGCTTACCAGCAGAACCTGCAAAGCAGGCAAAACAAAGCTAGTCAGGCATTAGCGAATGACTCAATCTTGATTGCTAATTGTGCTTTTATTGGTGTGTTGCTGCTTGAGCAGGACTATTTTGTGAGTGCTGTGTTCTTTATAGACGGAAGAGCCAAACCCCAACATGTGACACAATAGCTACCTTACAACTATGACACTGAAAATGAATTAAAGTAACCCAGGGAGAGTTGTCGAGCTGGATATTGTTGAAAAGCAGTTAACTCATACATTAGCTATAGGGAATGTTCTGACTCACTGAGTTTGCTTTTTTCCACACAAGTATGGTGACTTCATGGTGTCAACAACCTGCTTCCACAATATCTGAGGCTTGGCTGAGTGCCTATCTGGTAGATACACTGTGGAAAAGTTTCTAGCTAGGGGCCAAACTGATGTGCTTCCTCTAATCAACAACTCATGTTCACAACCTGGCCTCTACTTTAACGAGAATGAGGAATTAGTTAAGTCTCTATTAGTCTGCCCACCCCTGGTAATACTATTTCCACTACAAAGACTTCTTTGTGTGTGTTGTTGACTGGACATCAGACTCCCCAAATCGCCTCTGATTTAACAATAATATGAAGGATACTTTGAGAGGTTTTCGTGGGAGAGAGCGCACGAAGAGAGCGAATGGCACATTAACAGTGGATATACACCGAAATAGGTTTCCGAGTTTGTCATTAAGCAGAGTGGACTAACCACATATCACCACATATGCATTTCAAATATATTCAGCAACGTGAAAAACACTGTGATGTAAGATAGCCGAGTGTTGCTACCGGTGGCTATACTGGCACAGCTAATAGCTACATATCAGTCCAATGTTTGGCTAGCAATACCAGTTGCATTAACGCTATGACAGTAACCACTAACAGTTACTTAGCTCAACAAACCATGTGTGACAGTAGCATATACATATCTTAGCTTGTCACTTTAGAAAGCATTGATTTACATTCAGCTGAGTCTCATAATGATAAAGTCACCACTCATCACTGTGGGCTGTGGTCGCTGGCCGAGAGCCGGCTGCCCACAGTAGCAACACGGCTAGTTAGCAAGCTAACGTTAGCATACAGCTAACAGGTGGACTAGCTGTGTATAAAACCCGGGGTAGGTGTATATGCACAGCAAAATAGTCTTACATAACACTTCGGTAAGTACGAGCTTAAACAAGTGTTTAATACACAACAGCAAAATGACAATTCGAGAGGTACAAAAACTAATAAGTCATTTTTTCCAGCTGACATAAAGCCACAGCTGTGTTGGTAAATGAACAGATTCACTGTAAGCAGCTAATGCTGCTAATGTTAGCTTGGCCCTCCATACAGCCACATCCCCGGACTTACCTCTTCCTCGGTCTCGCCCCTGAAGCACAGACAGGCGGCCCGCTTCTTGTAGCCATCCCCGTCGTACGTCCGGGTTTGGTTAGACTTGAGCTTCATCATTGTTAAAGCGAACAAAAGTTCAAAAGTACAGCTAAGTTTACCACGTATAGAGACGATGGTTGTAGACGCAAAGTCCTCCTCCGGGGAACCTCGGCGTTTCACTTAAAAGAAATAACTTCTTCTTCGCTTCATTTTCACAAACCTAGGCACATCCACGGCACGGTCGCCATTACAAGGAGCCGTTACGCCCACAACGTAATGTACCCTTTATTAGCTCGGGGAACGTAAGAAAACGAAGCACCAGACGTTGAAGAATTGGAGCAACGGAAAGAGAGGAGGGGGGAACGCAACACCACGCTCTGACTGGAGCGAGCCGGTGAGGGGAAACTGGCACTTTTGGCTCCAACGAGCTTGTCACGGACACTTGTTTGAGGTTCATACAATTAAGTAAAATTCCAACTGAGCTTGAGAAATAAAATATATCGTCCATGTAGTGTCCCGTTATTGTACATGATGTTGATTAATGTTGGTTTGATTAATACGTTTCAGCACTGCAGGTAATGGACAGCGCCAGCATGAGCCTCGAAACTGATTTTATAATATTAATCAAATGGTTCGCAACTTAGCTTAAAGACTAGTTCGCTTTTGTCATATAATTAAGACCTGAAACAATCATTTATCATTTTATTTTTTAAAAACCTTTATGCCAGGAAATCCAATTGAGATCAAAACTCTCTTTTACAAAATCACAGCACAGACAAACAAATTACAACAGCATACAGAGATCACCACATTCTTCATGATGTACCATCATTTATCAATGAATATATTAGGCTTAAGGTTTCAAATTGATTGAATTTATTTTGAAATTAAATGAATTATTGAGAAAATAATAAGCGGAATAATCTATAAGGAACACACATGCTCTCTAGTTTTCTAATTTACAACACAAGTATGGGGAGTTTTTTGAGTCAACAGTCTGTTGGAAGAAAAACTGAGGCTTTGCTGACTGCCAATCCGTTGGAGTAGTCTCTGGTAAAAGTTTCTAGCTAAGTGCAGATACATCTTTTTTCAAGCAAACCTTTCAAATAGTAGATTTGTTGTGTTGTTTCAAACGTGTTAGTAAAGTAAAGTAGAATATAATTAATCTTTGGCCTCTGAAACACAACTAAATATTCATGTATATTTTGGAAAGCAACATTCAACACAATTAGAATTGTATTTAGATAATGACAAAAGCACTTTAAATTGTATTTGCATAGTTAACAGTTTCACAATTTGGCTTACATCATTTGATTTTTACAATAACATCTGTTTCTCCTTTTAAATCTAAGCATTGCCTACTCACTTACAAGCTACAGTGACTACACTGAATAGCTTTAGTATTAGAGGGTAACTGCAGAGAAATTGTGGAGCTGCTGCCAGGAAAATGTTCTCTCTGTGTCCCTTTCACACACTCACAAACACACATTAAAAAGAATATAAAAATAGTATTTTTATGCTCTGGATATCTTGGCTGTCAGACAAATAACCACTGGCAAAAAACAAACTGGCTTAGTGCCAAGAACCAAAGTGAAGTTTGGCAGAAAAATATTTCTTAAGGACTAAAGAAAAGCTTTGTCACAAGTATGTCGATGCATAGAAGTAGATCAAAACTCCTCAGTGTCAATCAAATCGTTTTTTGGGAGTATCATCAGAGATTTAGAGGGGGGCATTATGCTGACCAGCACTATTATTAAAATCCAAATGCGAAAACTGTGTCTGAAACCCAGCTATCCATTCAAATCAAAATGCTCTATAGTCCAATTTAAATGCACCTTCAAATCAGCATAATCATTTCTGAAATGAATTGTTTACTGTATTCTACTGGTAGCTTCATTACTAATATAGTTTTATGTCATTGTATTGCTTATTTCATAGTCTTATTTGTTTTTTATCTACTGAAGTTCCAATACTTTTACTGCTGCAACAATCGCATTTTTCCACCAGGGATCAATACTATTTTTTCTCATCTTATTTACGTATATTACCTCTTAAGTTTTTTCCCAACAGATACTGACGTTTGAAGTGGATATTATTTTCTCGCACAACATCTCAACCTTCATTAAAACAAATCCCACCCTATAAACCGTTCAGTGTCAAAATGACAAATGATCTTTTCATATAAAAACAACATCTATTATTCTACAAAAGTGTAAATAATATTATAGTATATATTATAGTACAATAACTCATGTTGTCTTTCAATTTCTGGTCAATTGATTTAACATTTATTTTATTCTCATTTAATAATGACTTTGTTCTTGTAATGTTATTTCTCTCTTAATATTGCCACCTTGCAGAGACAATCTAATAATGTATCATTGATGTAAATAACAAAAGACACAAAGAGGAGAGCATATCCAATATATACACACAATATATCCACAAGAATGCATGAAATTAAAGGTGTGAGGCTCAAAAGTTCCGGACCCCCGTCTTTACATGTCCCCCAAACGTTAAACAGAACTCCTTTACCAGATATTTTCAAAAGACATATGTATATGTAGATATATTGTATTCTTTTATTACAAATGATAAATATTTGTAGACATCAGTAATCAGATAGAGTCAGTAATCATACCATTAGCAGCATACACATGGATATACAGAAGGTTAACACTATGTTCCAAACACCTACTGTATTGGATGTCATTAAGCTCTACAGGTGTTCACATAATTGTCCTCCTCCCCTGTGTGCTGCGTACATATTCTTGTATATTACAGTGAACGCGCATATTTTTTAATTAGGTGGATGTGTTACCCTGGGTAAGCGGTAAATATGCATCATTAACATAGGTAAACATAACTAAACTCCAGTAACAATAAAGAGAAAATGTGCTTTATGCATACGTTCTGTTTGGTTAAGTAAAAAAAACATGCAGCAACAAATGTGCTTACAAACTCACTGCAAATGAATTCTAGTCATTGATTTTACATGGTGAGGGGGATACATAAATGGGAATACATTTCACATTTATTTTTAGTCTACATACAGATCCAACCAAGTATCAACCTAATGAAAAATAAACCTTATTAGATGTATATCTAGGTTTTTTTTTATGTTTTAGTACATACTAATGCTCCAAAGGTAAACTATAATATCGTATCCATCTAAGGGTTTCACAAATTCTCTCTGGCTTTCATCCTGTGCCTCTTTTATTCTTTCCGGGGGATGAGAGCAGGCATTACACAATTACACATATGTGTATAGGGTCATGCTCAAGAGCTTGCACTTTCACTATCTGCAGTTGCTAAGGCAACCCATTCTCTTTTGTCAGTCCCTTGTGAACCATTCACACTCAGGAGCAGAAACACAGTGTCAGTCACGGCCAACAGAGGGCGCTCACTTATTTCAGTAGGCAGGTTTGGAAAAGGTGTGCCACTCTATTGTTTCAATGTTTGGGAATTATTTATAAAACCATTGACAGTCAAGCACATTTTTGGTCATAAAGGTCTTAATTTTGACTTCTTCTAGTTCTATGGAGTCAGTAAACAGCTCCATCTGGTTCTCCTTTATTTCCTATCAAAGGGGTATATTTGATTTTTTTTCTACTCTTTGCATTGTGGATCATTTTTTTATTTTTCAGATTGCAAAGCCTTCCTTGGAAATGTTGTGGTTTTTGGCTTTATGAATAAATAACTGAATCGACGTGATGTGATTTATTCATTGATGCGTCTAAAGCATGATAGCTTATGTTCTCAGTGATGGTGGCTCTATCATTGGATGTATAGGGATAAAAAAGTGAGTGGCCTCCTGCACAGATTATGTGTGTGTCAGTTAGCCACAGAGTGTCTGCATGGTTCAGCGGGCTTGTGGATGCAGTTAAAGAGGATAGTGGTAGACTCGCTGGCATTCTTACAATCTTCATATTACAACTTTTTGTTTGTAAAACAGGTCAAGGGAAATGATGAATGTATGGAAGCGTTTCTGGTATCATAGTGGCTGCTAATGAGGGGCTATTTGTAAGAGGAGTAGAGCTAAATAATTCAATAAACAGTGGCTGATCAGGCCCTGGCATTCAGAGAAAAATTACACATCAAGCCAGTGGGGCCAGCTAATCTAATTTAGCCGCTGAGTATCAGCTCTATGATTAGGTGAGAGTAGGATTCAAAGGCAGTTTAAGTTAAAAGGTACATTAGTTTAGGTTCAGAGAACAGTGTGGCCTGTCGAAGGGCCCGGTAGATGTGTGGCTGCACAGCATGATGCCTATCTTACATTAATACTGCGCTTTCACACATCCACATAATGGCAGAATTGTTGTGTGTACAAATGTAATCTAAACTCTAGAACTGCTAATTTGTGTTTTTTTAATCTTTCTGTCCAGTTACTGGTCACTGCAAGCTGGATAGCATAGATAGCACGAGCTGTTTGCGTTGGCTCTTTAGTTCAAACGTAACCTAAATGTTACATTAATATGGGTTTAATCAAGAAGAGATTTCCCCCCAGCAGTCCCAACTGCAAGGTGTAACTGTTGCCAATGGAACTAAGAGACAAAGCTAATGTTAGCATGCTAATATCTGACCTGTTTACCGTGATTAAAAGAATTAACAAATACATACTGATAATCGTGACATGACACTTTGATAATAACGTATACTGATAATTAATTTAATTATATTTCCAGAAAAATAACACACAATACTTCAAATTAAAAAATAATATGTCAAGTTTTGCCAAATGTCTTCCAAGGTTAGCTAGGTTAGCATAATGAACACTCATTATGCTAACCTAGCCAATACATACATATTTCTAAGTATAGGCATAAAGTATTTTTCAAACAATTGGCTTTTAGTGTAAGGTTTTGTATTTTCCCCTAAAACCTTTACTTTTGAAAAGCTATGTCACAGCGTCCCTGAATGTTAATGCTACAAGTAAACAAGTTTACTGATCCTCTAGAAACCAATTTACACATAAAGTATTTTGAAAAGTATTACCTAGAGACATTTAATACCTTTTAATGCTGAAAGTAAATGTATTAAGTCACTAGTTTAAAATGAGCTAATGAACTTAGAAGTGACTTTACATATAAATTGAGTTACAGATAGCTATGCAACCCAGATAGTGTTTTTTTATAACCAAATAGAGTTGTTAGAGTGAGTTTTTTGGATGAGATTTTTCCTTCAATGATAGTAGCAGACAAACAGAGCAATAACAACCAGAAGGAAAATAAGCAAGGAAAGTTGGCCCTAATGTTAAATCTCTTAATGTGGCAATTCCTTGCGAAGATGTAGCCAACACACAACCAAAGTCTAAGCAGCAGCTGAAGTTTGTTTAATCGAAGCCTACAAAGATATTGGCAACATTAACCTTTCCTGCACCCTTTTCTCTCCAGGTAAATATGCACATTAATGACTAAATAAGCAGGAGATTGTGTTGTTGTGCCCAGGGCCAGAATAGATTGTGCTTGGCGTCACACGTAAGAGAAACAATTTACCGTGTTTGTGATTTCCTAGGCTTAAGTGACATTGCTCTCATTCTGCGAACAATATTCTTTTCAAAAGATAAGAATAAGCAAAATGACTTGATTTAAAATCATAGTTTCCTATATAAATTATATAGAATAAAAGTCAGCTTTAGTTCATTTATATAGATAAGAAAGAAGCATTTTAAGACTCAATCACTAACATAAATCCTTCTTGCAAATTCGAAAAGATACACTTTAGATCCTAATTATTCTTAATTTGATACATTTTAATCAATAATTGTGTGTGTAAATTTGATCTGTTATGTTACATTTAATAAATGGCTCATTTAGAAGTGCGTCTGCATGTGTTTTCATGCAACACACTAAATATGGTTCATATACCCATTAGGATTAGGGTATAGTGGTAATTCTAAAAATGAAGGATGTTAGATGTGTTAACCACTAGGGGCTGCTGTCATGCCAGTTACATCCGGCCAAACTCAACATTTGTATGGAAATTCAGCAATCCAATAACAACTTGTATACAAATAACTTCAAAAAGATCATGCCTACAGAATATTAGGATTGTAAATGACTGAAATAAAAAGAAAAATGGTATCGTGAGTACAAAGAGAACTTATATTGTGTTCATGTGTCTGTGAATGACGCCTGTAAATGTGCAAACATCTGTCAGGCAGGTAACTGTACCTTGTATATTTAAGGTTTTTATTATTTATTGCGTGCTCATAATGAAATACCGTGGTAAAATATCCTGCACCAATAACCAGAGACTCAAAAAGCACACATGAGTTTTTAGTGAGAAAAGGTGGAATGCGTGTGCTTTCACTCTACTCAGCAGACACCCACAGGAAATAGATATTTTTAGATTAAAGGTTCATACAACATCCATATACTGTACTTTATTGTCCTTTTTGTGAATTTGGCCTCCAACTACTTTCCTGTCATCTCTAAATGGAACATGATCATCTCATTCTGTGCACAGATATCCATTTATACCTGTCACAGTTCAAAAAACGTTGAGTATTTTGCAATCTTTACTTAACATTAGCAGCCATTTCAAAGTAACTAACAGCTATTTCTAAAATCAATGAATGTGCTTTTATTTTCCTCAATCATCTGGCGTCAATTCAGTATCAGAAAACAGAGGGAAATGGCCCTCACATAAGAGCCAAGTCAGATGTTTTGTCCGAACAACATTCCAATTCTAAAGAAAAATTCAATTTACTGCAATGTAAGAGCAGGATCAATAAACACACTCGAGCGTCATTGTTTTAGCAGGTATTTCTCTGAACAATAACTTATTGGATTATCATTTAAATTGATTCATGTTTTGTTGATCATCTTAATGTTGCAGCTGTAGCCTATATGGCCTTTAAAATGATCCAAATTAGACTTGTTCAAAGAAGCATACAACCAAAAAAGCGTAAAACATTTGCATGGCTTTCATGAATGGGATGTTTGGGTGTATATCTTCTATAACCTACAGCTCTATAGTGGAAAGACATCACTCTTATTAGCAATATTTTCTATCTTTCACAAGATGTCCTTACTCAGAGGACAGGAGAGTAATATGATCCGTCTTCGTGTTTGAGAGTACACTGCAGAGGAAATGTAATTTGCTCTCCTTTGCACTCTCTGTACCATAGATATTATTTCGTCTGTGGGCGCTCTCTTATATAAACAAGATTTTTCAGGTTCAAAGGTCACACCTGTGACAACTGTCAGGCAGCCAGCATCTAAAACTAATACATCACTCTCACATGGAGCATATGGCCGATCTGTCCGCCATGGCTGGACTGTTTCATCTTTGTAAAATATTGCTTCAAACAGACAGTGACAAACTGACTTATTCTAACGCCTTCCAACTTGTGGGTGTGTGAGACAGTCAGAAACTCAATTTATATAATCAAATGCCAGCATATAATCTGTAAACCCCCAGAGTTCGATATTAGATGACAGACTCTGATGAAAAGATGCAAGATACGCACATCAGATTTTGTGCCAACTCAATTTTTTATTATTTTCTGATAGAGTTCTATTCTCTTCCTCCTCCTCCTCCTTGTTCTTCTTTAAATCAAAACTTTGAAAGCTCTTCCTCAGTCAGCGGAACATTTATGCAATGGCTAAAGTCTCTTTTGAAGGAGAGACAGTTGTGGAAAAAGAGGTAAAAAGGATTCGTTTTAGAGGAATGCATGAAGGGGCAAAACATCTTAAAACAGGTCCGAGCTGTCCAAAGGTTTCTGTAAATCATACAAGCGCTGCTGGAGCTTTGGCCTTTAATGAATCCAATCAATAAAGTGAAAATCTTGTGACCTTAGAATTTAAATTTGGTATATTGTATAATGTATCCATAAAATGAGAGACATCTGGGGGCAGGCGATTATGCCTGAGAGGCTTGTCTTTTTTTGCTGGGATTTTCAATAGTGACTGGAATTAACATGGCTTAAATTCTCTCCACCCCATAGCTAATTGAAACAAGTAATCTCCAGGGTTTGCCTTGCACAGCGGACGGGGAGGACTCAGCGGCGTAACATGTTATCCTCAGAGCAGACGCGCTCAACAACTTCCCTTTGCACTGCAGCAGAAAGCAAAGCAGGCCTGGTGGAAGTAAGTTCTGTATCCATTCTCCACAGCTAAATAATTCACTTGTTATGCTAACTATGCTAAACAGAAATAGAACACTGGTTTGAGGAGCTGACAGATGGGAGAGAGGCAATGCTTTGTGGGGTAATAAAAACATGTAAAACACTTTGTTCAATAATGTGTACAAGTTAGCTGTGTGATTTTTGTTTTGTTTTGTCCCCTGACGGTTCCCAAGACTGTCAGTCAGTCTAGTCGTGTAGCTGGAATTTGCTCCAGCAGAGGTGGGGATGAATATTCAGAGGCTCAGCTGCCTCCAAGGCCCACAGAGACATGACACACATCCCCTCTAAGGACTCCCCCACCTCCCACCCCCCTCTATCCACACAAGAAAAAACCCCTCCACTTTCCCTGTGGTGGAGTCAGTCCAACACTCCACAGGTGTGACCCACTCAGACATGTGAAAGCCTCCGCACACGGCTCGGCCCTGTGATCAGAGAGAGCAGCTGCATATATACAGAAAGCTTAATCATCTCCACACGCCTTCTATTGGACACCATGGAAAATTAATCAATCCCCCCCCCCCCCCCCCCCCCCCCCCCCCCCCCTTCCCCCAGGTCTGCAGGTTGCATAGACAAATGGATAGATGAGCAGGTTCTTTGTCGCTCTGCAACACACCCTGTAGACTTACAAAGGTTAATAACCAAAAGATTGATCCATCAATCGCATTAAAGTCTCAAATAATAACGCTCCATGCTCGGTTTAAAAGTAATTTCTCGCTTCTTTTGCTGGAAAATGTTGGACATATATGTAGGTATTCCCTTGGACATGATTTTATACACTCCGCAGAATGTGGCTGCTGATGGTCAGTGAAACACACACACACTCCACACACAGCATCCAGATTGAGTTTTTGCACTCAGTGATTGGACTTGATATGTTCGTCAATGTCTACGCACAGCCTCCCAGGCACTTTGAGAGTCAACATGCTGCATATGCTGCGCAACAGCACCTGTAACGCTGAGGCGACCCACAAGCGTCATATTTGAAACAATCTCCTGTTGTTGTCACCGTGACAATTGAACTGATGGCGGGCTATCATATTGTAGGTCATTTGATCGCGCCAGAATATAATTAGACCAGACATGATTATATTAATTTGGCAGAATAGAACTGTTGCATCCTGTCCAAATGAACTGGTAAACCACATGTAATAGTCAGATCTTTAAAAACAGACTTTAATTAGACTCTGAGTGCTTGTTTGTGACTTCACAGATCAAATAAATGTGTAAAGCCCGACACAGAAGTCTGCAAAGGGTAAAAAAAGGGGGCGGCCAAATCGAAGATAAGATTAAACAAAATGCAAAGCAAAGGCTTCATGTCACACTTTGACTACGGATCCACTGCCAAAGCGCTGGTGGTATTACATGCTGTAATCTGGCATTCACACATTTCCCCCCTCCTCATTCATTGATGGTGTATTTCTTCCCTGATAAAGGCGGTGTGCTGCGATGCTTGTAACATCAATCACATCCAGTGCATGGGGCGCGTATCGTCTTCCGTCTATCAGATTGAAAGTGCTCTCGCCTCCGGTGTGGGATGTGTTCTTCTCCGCTCTAGTATCCCGTAAAAATGTGATTCTCTCTTCGCAGGAGCTGTGTTGGTAAGTGGCCGTGCTGGACATGCCATTTATTTCCCATTCGCACACAGCCTAAAGTTGGGACATAAGACTTTCAGCACCACTTTTCCGTGGACAGAGCTCGCTATGATTTTGGGGGGTCGACGCAGCATCGAAATGCGTGTGGATTCCTTTTGGATACTATTCAGAAACAATGTTTAGGTGTTGATTTACAAAACAACAAGCCAGTATCGCTCAGGAAATCCTCCCTTCACATATTGATACACCCAACAATATACGATTTTGCTTTGGATATGGGTCACTTCTTATGAAAGGATTCTTCGTGTGCAAGAGATAGAGGTAAGTACAGCCACCCAAGCGGCACAAATTGATCATTAACAGCAATCAAATGTTTAAACAAAAACGTCGTGACTTAAATTTACTGAAGTCTTCACGCTGAAGACGATACGATCCATGATTAAAATACGGGAAAGCAACAAACATTATTTTACGCAAGTTGCATGTTTTAATGCTGTTTCTTATTTAGATTAATCAATGATTTATATTTTTGGGACAGTTTTGAAAAAGTAGATATCTGGATTTGCGGTAACCAGGAGTGCTACGCCCAGCACTGAGGGCGCATTGATTGTTTTTACGCGTTAAGGCGCAGCGTTTTATGTGGAGCTCTGTGCCTCGCTGCGCTGCAGAGGCGCCCCAAGTATCATACATAATGATGAAAGAATGACTTAATAACCAAAATACTGGAGCTACAGGCTTAAATTATAGTTTCAGCTTTCAATGCACTGATCACACCCAACCATGGAAACATGTGTTTTTTCTGCACAAGAACTGACTCTGAGTGGCAACAGCAGGAACAGCCGCTTCCTCCTCCCCAGCTCCCCCAGATTTATCTCATCTACACCTCTGTGTTTCGTGTCTCCCTCTCAGCCCTGGAACAACTTGAGTCACGTGGTGGAGCACCCTGGCTGGGTGGAGTTTTGTGTTGGGGTGAACAGTGTGTGAACCATCGATGTTAGTCCCTGTGTGTGCAGATGTGCAGCCTCCTGGCAGTGGGAGCGAGGCTGGAGACAGAGCTGCTGATGTGAGACTGCTGTGCCCCTCAGCAAACTTTAATAGGTTACTTAGGCATGCATGGTTGTTACCTCAAGGCCATTATTTTGTTGACATGGATGTATATTATGCACTGTTTGTGTACATGCTTTGTTGGCATATGAACCAAGGCTGGAGGGTGGTGGTCAAGGTCCAAGATACCTGACACACATGCAAACATGATATTAATATACTGCTTCCATTTTGGACTGCTCCCTCAGGCCTTTTTGTGGTGCTATCTTACTCTCATTGCTCTAATTCATGGTGGGGGGGCTGCTATGATTGCAGTCAAATATGCCATTGTCTGCATTCCCTCTGAACTTACAGCCAAGAGGGGAAATGTTCCTCATATCAGTGGGCAATTATCTAAAGAGTCTGACTCAGCAAAAGAGAGATTTTAATTCAATTTGGCCAGCCTCTGAGCCCCCACGAGATGGATTTGATGTCTTATGCTGGGTTATTCTTGTTGGCGTGTTCTTCACAAACCGCAGTGACTGATGGTCTACCTGGATCTCGCTACAAAGCATGCTTAAGGAATCTCCCTACAGAGAGAGATTTGGAGCCATACTGTGTGCGTAGATTGTAGCAAGCAGGAAGGTGCAGGGTTTATTCAAACAGTCTTAGATTTACTTTGCCGAGCTTTGCCTGGCTTATCTTGTCCTCCGAGTTAGTTTAGCAAGTGCAGACTCAGCGTTAGACCCTGGTTTGCCTGCTGCTAAGGTCTCTTTAAAGTGTCATAGGCCGGAGTGTAAGAAGCTATGATGAGATACTGTAGCATTGCCTCATTCTCTGTTTAATAATACACAGGGGCACACCAGCATACTGTAGATTAGCTTGGAATGCAAATGCGTCTTTACATTTCATTCTGTTGGCATATAGGGGCAAATAATGAACATATATTGGCTTGATGGAGACCACAATGATCAAAGTGAGAGAGTGGGGGTGATTCTGCTCTCCAGCTTGCAGAGAGACGCCAGTATATATCCTCTTCTTTTACTGTAAACTGCTGCCTGCATGGATCCAAGAGCAAAAATGCAATAAACAAACGTGTGCTCTGTTTCCCAAAACAGACCCATGGTTAAATTCCCGATAGACCTCCGTTGTTCCCTTTTACAAAGGCTTGTGCTGGGAAAGAGAAAATGTGTGTGTGTGCAGTGTACATAGCCCAGGTTCGAGCTCACTCTCCTCCCGGCAGACGCCATCTGCTCACTGGGGAGGTTTTCCAAACAATTCCATAATAAAGACAGGGGAAATGGGAAACATGGCTGCACTACAAACAGGCTCAGATGGTTTTTTTCTGTAAAATGAAAAACAGGTCACTCTAAAAAAAGAAAAGGCAACAGTAAATATAGCCCACGTACCTAAATAAATACATGACTAGATACAAATCCATGCCCTAATTCATGCCTTCATGTTGCATTAGCAGATGTATGTGTAAACAAATACACACACGTAAGTATTTTAAAAGCATTTTTTCATCTGGTCATTTGTCGGTTTTTCGAGAAAACATCCTACAATTAGTGGACCACATTTCATCCCATGAGGACAGTTTCTTTGTATTTTAAACATTAATGGCATACAAAGTTGTCAAATATATATCACAGTCTATCCTATTTAAGCTAATGGATACGTGGTGCGTATATGGAATGTATCAGCAGGAGGGCCTGAAAACCATTTATTCTGAATTATACTATTGACACTCAATCAGAGGATGCCCTATCTTAGGCTGATGGATGGAAATTAGGTCTTTGTCCATGTAACAGGTAATCACACATAAACCGACACTATTATCCCTCTGGCTCTCTGCTTTTTAAATGTTGTGCATTAGGTTGGACATTTTGAGAAAAAGCAACAGGTAGAAAAATTAAACCTTTGAATTGCATTTTAACATCAGTAATACATCTTTTAAAGTAATTCGCTGCCAAATACTGACTTCCATTGAGTAGGGTGACTTTCGCACAGAGCATGGATTCGCCCCTTATTATATTTCTGACATATCATTAATTCTGAAATAGTGTGGAAAAACGATTGGTTTTTGGATTATTAACAATGTGGAGAAACAACAACACTAAGATCAAGAAGAGTGATGTTGTGTAGTTCCTGAGTCATCATACACGCAGATTCTTCCTAGGGCAGCGTTGTGTGAAATGGAGTGTGAAATGAGTGCACTTAACATCCCTGCAGTGGATTATACACATTATCTTACACCGGGGTTCGAGAGCATCTTGCCTCTCGCCTGGAAATCTGTCATCAAGTAACACTCGCCTTTACTCAAGTCCATTTAATGTTCCTCACATGCCTGAGTCCATTTGTTCTATCAGTCCATGCCTGGAGGTCCAGAACCAAGTGAAATATTGTCTTCAGACATACTTGAACTTATTTTGAGAACAACACAGTGCTTGCTTTATAATTGTCAATCACCAAAAAGTACCCAAACTAACTTAACCGTCTTCTGCTCTTCATTTTGCCCTTTATAAAAAAAAGATTGTTGTACGCCTGTCATGTTGATGGAGCAGAAATGTGCTTTGTTGTGCTTATATTTGCATCATAAATAAACACCTCTATTGACGTTACATTCAACTCAAAGCACTTTGACACATAAAACCTGCATTGCTTATGTATTGTGCATTTTTCCTGTTTTGATGTGTTTTTCTTATTTATTTTGTTGCTGGAACAAACATAGAATACACTTTACATTAATATTTTTGCAATGCAGATGCAATGGAAAACTTTAGGGCATATTTACCTTTTTAAGAACTAAATTACCAAATACATTTTTTGTTGTTTTAATATTGCAGCACACATATAATGTAGTTGAAAAAGAAAATGACCAATAGGAAGTAAAAAACTAAAATAGTAAAAAGATAAAGTACTTTTTGTTATGCACCAATGTTCACTTCACAGGCAGCAGTGGGTCTGCATCACAGAATAGCTAGAGGCATCACTCTTTTACTTTTACCTTTTCCATCATAACTGGCCTTAACAGACTAAAATGCAGTGGGGAAAATATTGTAAGCATAAAAAGAACAGCTGAGATCAGAGATACAGCCACATGTTGGATATCTAGTTGTACTTATGTGCCTAAAGGTCTATTTTTAGCTGCAAATGAACTTTTCCTCTTTTGGGGTTGTAATTTTGGGACACTACAAACTGTAAGGACTGCAGTTGAAGAAGATAAGACAGTTGGTTAGAAAAAGGCGAGAAATGTACTTAACTTTAAACGCTTTGAATTTCACACCTTAGGTAAAAATTGCAACAACTATTTTTGGCCACTTGGGGGCACTGAAAACACCTGTTAAAATATACCTGACATAGCACCACCTTTAAAATTGTTATTTTAGCAAACATTTGCTTTTTTTAAAGATTCAACAGTAACGACATTTATATTCCTTATTTGTAATTGTGTTTCTGATATATATTTTCACTCTCTTTTAGTTCTATTCTTGTCTCCCTCTCCTTGGCTGCTTAATGCTCCATTTTGTTCATCAGTTAGGCACTGACTGTGTCTGTCTGCTGTTTGGTGCATGTCCTTTTTTAAAGCTTTTTCAGTGGAAACAGCTGCCTGCATGCTGTAGCCATAAATTTACACCATGAGAGTGATGAGAGTAAACCAACACAGTAAAGTCGGCTGTAAAACCAAAATAATGAGCTGAAAGGTACATAGCTCAGTAGAGCTGAGAGGGGCTGCAGATCAGCTGATAATTCCCTGTCGTACAGGACTACTTTCACATCACACAGTCATTTGATCCATTGTTAATGTATAAACATATTGATTCTAGCTGCTTTAAATATAGCAATATTCAATGAAATACATAACTCAGAAGGATAATTTAAAAAACACGACTTATCATGATGAACAATAATATGTGCGAAACTGTGATTTCTTCACCTCCTACTCGTTGTGTAATGTTTGCTGATTGCAGTGCTCCTGTATTGCACCTGCATAATGAAATGATAGAAAAAGGAGCTGCTCTCACATTCCAGCTACTCAGTAACCACATTTAGATACTCTTTCTTTTCTCCTCTTAACCGCCATTACAACCCAGAACAACGAAGGTGCTTTTAGTGGAAAAGAAACTTCAGATAGATAGATAGATAGATACTTTCTGAGCTGCTCTTTTAGTGGAGCTCGAGCGTGGCCTGAGTAAAATTCAACAGCATAGAAATGCTCCTACTTGGATCTTCCTTCCACCCCTGAATGTGGGTGTAACCACACCAGAGGAAACAGTCCACTGAGATTATGCTGCGCTGCACTCTATATCCCATTTCTGCTCACTTTCCCATGAAATCTCCTCTTATATTTTAAGGTAGTATATATGCATTATCTGACTTTTTTATTCTTTAGTGCTCTTGCCTCCCATTGCCAATACAAAAACCATGAACATCGTTGAAAAAAGAATTGGTGCAGGCACAAAAGATACTTAATTGAAATACATTGTTTTTAAAAATAGTTTTCTGTGAAATGAAAAATGACTATTTTACAAACTGCCATGAGACTTGGATAATGCATATCAAAAGTCATTTAGGGACACAACAATATCAAATATTTTAACTTTAGGCTTGATATCAGTGTTTATCTTCTCTGTTGCACCTTTAACTCCATCCAGCAGTGATGTCCCGGTGTCTTTTCTAACTGCTGAGGTTCCCTTTAGCAAGGCCCCGGACCCCTCACTGCTCCTATAGGCTGGGTTAAATGGTTAAGCCCCAAGCCTGTTTTTCAGTTTTCAGGCTCGAAAATGACATTCCCAGAACAAATGACTATATCTCACTTCTAAAAGGGATAAATTAACAATCTTTTTTCTCAAAGCAATGATACACCTGTGAGTTGGATGTTGAAAAGTCAGAATCAATATACATTTTTTTTATTTTAAAGTGGACCTATCATGCTATTTTTAGGCAATAGCATAGGTCTCAGATATATACAAATATATAAAAAACATGTCTATGAAGTGTTTTGCTCAAAATACCAAACAGATCACCCATTCTAGCCATGCCTCATATCCCTCTATTTCACTTCCTATTTCAAAAGTGCTGATTTTGGGTATAAAGCTTAAAAAAAAAAAAATTGATAAAAAAAAAAAGGAGGGGCTGAGCTCATGCGGGAGATTCTACCGGCAGATTCTGCGGTGATGAAACGCCATATCATGGATTATCAAGGATTATTTCTGAAACAGTATGGAGCTCAAAGGCTTCCTCTCTTGCCGGTTATACCACAAGGTGAGTTCCTTTTTATTTCCTGCTTCTTCACACACATGCTCTGTGCAGTACAGGTTAGCTCTGAGTGTTAGCGATGCTAATGTAAACATGCACTGACCATATTACGTCCAAAACAGTCGGGCTTGTTTCTGTTAGCAACGTTTCTGATAGGGCCGTGGGTGTAAAGCCAGCCTACATTTCCGATATTACGTCATATCGGACGCAAATCTGGATCAGCTCCGTTGTAGCCCCGTTTTTAGAGATTTGGTTTACGGAGGAAAAAAGAGAGGGTTTTATTTTCTGACGCTGCGTGAGTTCCCTGACACACCGGGGACACATATTTATGTATAAAAGACATAAAAAAGTGCATTTTGCATGATAGGTCCGCTTTAAAGTAAATTCAGATTGAACATAGTAAAAAAAAAAAAATTATAGTGTCCGTCCAAAAAAAACCCATTACTTATAGTGAAAACCAGGGCTGTCCCTCCCTACAGGTAGATCACGCAGACTGCGTGGGGCCTCACCTCACGGAGGGGGCCTCGCCTCGCGGAGGGGACCTCGCGGAGGGGACCTCGCAGGGGGCCTCGCCTCGCGGAGGGGGCCTCGCCTCGCGGAGGGGGCCTCGCCTCGCGGAGGGGGCCTCACCTCGCGGAGGGGGCCTCACCCCCGCAAAAGCGGCGCACCTATGCGCTTATGCGGCGCAATTAGTGTGGCGCGGCACGGTTTCACTAGCACCCCGACGCTCGCGAAACAGGGGGCCTCACCATCTAACTTTGCGTGGGGTCTCAAGTTGGCCAGGGACGGCCCTGGTGAAAACCACCCTTGAATGATGGGATAGTAGACTAAAAGCTTTAGGAATCCAAACTATAACATATAATAAGTACCCTGTATCAAGATTGATGCAAAACAAGTGACATTTGACCTTTTTAGAGAGGTTTAGCAAAAAAAAACACTTCTGGGGTCATTTGGGTCGATTTGCCATATCTCTGGCCCTCCTCGGTCGATTTGGATGATTGACACCTCATTTTAACCGTTAAAGCCAATAGAATCGAGGGGAAGTTCCTAAATCCATCCATCTAAACATTTCCATTGAGGAGTGAGAGTGATGCGCACGCAGTTTGCCCAAAACCGGAAGCTTGGTTGTAGCTCTAATAGCAGCTAATATGAAATCTCCGTTTTTGACAAAAATTGAATGATGGATTATCAGTAATCATTTCAAAGTGACACAGACACATTGCATTAACGTTCAGCAGCGTTTTTTCTCGTTTTAATGCCATTGAACACAACTTTTGATCAGAAAACAGCAAAGGTAAGACATATTTGCCGTTTTGGCTCAGTAAAGCTACGCTGTGTGTTGTCTGGGTTTGCCTGAGCTGTTTTGGTCGCACAGTGATGATACTTATACCTCTAGAATCTGTGGAATCTCAGCTTTAATCTGATATATTGTTTGTGCAGATTCGATAAGTAATAAAGTATTTATACCGTGAGTTCTGTGCTAAGTGCGTTAGCATTTCTTCGCTCAGGGCTAATTCAGAGGCTCGGCGTTAGAGTTGTGTTTTGTTTCGGTAAAAATTGTTCATATCGTCAGTTAGCTGAGTTCTCATTCATAACACTCCGTTCGATGTCTCACTATGGGATGCGCCTCAACGCGTATGCATCAGAAGCATCAATCTCATTACGCCAATCCTGATTGGCTGGTGATCTTGACGACTACGTCAGGGAATCCACCCACCCTTTAAGTAGCTTGCGCTACGTCGCAGCGTCATTCAAACACCTCTTCTCGCTTCGGAGCACATCTCAAAAGAATATCAGTAGCCAGGCTAGCTTAACTGTCCACAGACTGAACCACAAGCTAACCTTCGGTCGCCGGACGCTTGCCGGCTACTTTTGCTTCGCACGGGATTTTGATCTATTAACACACCAGTTAATACTGAAATCTGCCCTGCCGTTTTTTCTTCCTAAAATAACGGTAAGGTTTTGATTTTTCTTTCAAACGGTAACATACCTGTTACTAGTTTGTCCCTCCACGCCGACACCCCGGCGAGCGAGGATGGACCCTTCTCTCCCTCACACCAGAGGAGACGGAGGTTCGGAGGCTCGGCTCTGCGGCTGCGGGCTCAAGATTTCGGACACGGACTCACACCAGGTCTGCTCGTCCTGCCTCGGGCTGAAACATGCCCAGGAGGCTATCGACGCCCCCGGTGCGTGCGGACACTGTGCCCGCTTCACCACCAAGAGCCTCCGCCGACGGCTAGCGCGCCAAGCTAGCCTGTCGGGACAAGACCCCTTCATGCCTGTTGATTTGCCGACCGGCGATCGAGGCATGGTGGCGACCGCCGCGGGAGTTGAGCCCCGCGCTGTGTCAAGCTGGGGCTCAACGGCGGCGGCAGCCGCGGGAATGGGGCCCCGCGCTGTGACAAGCTGGGGCTCCCAACTGGACCTCACCGTGGTTCCACCCGCGGAGGATGTCCTGGAGCTGGATTACGTGGAGGAAGATGAAGAGGATACCTCTGAGTTCCTCTTATCCGACTCGGACGAAGACGAAGATGACATCTTCGTCTCATCTGCTCAGGCTGCCAAGCCGGAGGCGGTGTCCGCTCTCCCCCAGGCGAAAGCGCGCCATCTTCGCCCCGCCTCAGCATGGACTTGCAGGCCGTGTGCCAACGCGCTGCGTCCAGACTGGACATCCCTTGGCCTGAAGTAGCCAAGGAGACCTCCAGATCTCGCTATGAGGGGAAGAACTTGCCCCAAGCCGCGAGGCTGACGAGGCAACTTCTCCCAGTCTTTCCAGAGCTGCTGGACGAGGTGTCTGTCTCGTGGAGAGACCGCCCTTTCAGCAGCAAGGCCCCAATCCAGGGAGCCTCCTCTCTGGACTTTGAGGGCATGGAGAAGCTCGGCATGCGGAGGGAGTCGCTTGTGGCAGCCCACCTCCAACCGCGGCTGTCTTCGGCTCCTAGCAGGAACCCCACGCTGCCGACGAAAGCAGACCGGTTCCAGTCAGCAATGACCGAACGGGCTTACAAAGCGGCAGCTTTGTCCGTCAGGGCGCTCAATGTCTCATCGATGCTGACCGCTTACCAGGCGGAGCTCTGTGAAGACATGACAAACAAACCTGAGCCGGCCGTGTGGGACGAGATCACAGCGATCACGGACATTTGCCTCCGTGTGCAGCGCTGTGCAGTCCAAGCCACGGGCAAGATCCCGAAACGGCAAAAGCCACAGCCCGCCCCGGGTCTCCCGCCCAGACACGAGGCGAGGAAAGAGCTGGCCAAGAAAGTCCCCGGTTCCGGCAGCAGCCGCACAGGCGCAGCCGGCCCAGACCTTCGGCCATCAGGTGAGGAAGAAGAAGAGGGCAGCCTGACAGCCTTCCCTCCTCTCCTCAGTGAAAGGGCTGGAAGTTCCCTGTTTTTCAGCCCTGGACCGTGTTCCACACGTGTTCAAAGCTCATGTGTTTCCGGGGTGCAACCACGCCCCCATCTTCCCGCCACCTCGAGTGATCAGAACGTCATCCTCCAGTTCGCGCCATGAGGGAGATAGACTTCACGTCAAAGGCAGCAGTTCCTGCTGCTCGTTCAAGTCGCACAAACACATGTCATTGTTTTCCAATAAAACATTTTCCACTGTCGTTTCCAGGCTTAAAGCCAAGGGCGCAGTCAAAAATAATGAAAAGAAAAACAATAAAAACAATAAACAGTCAGGTGACTGCTCCGCTTCTCAGAGTGGCTGTTGCCTCTCTCAGAATGCGGACGGTGACCGAGTCTCTGAACGCATCATCGCCGCGCGCATGCGCAGTGTCGACCGAGGTTGTCAGCCTGGGATACCACCGTGTTCAGACACTAGCGTGCCCCATAACACAACCAATAAAGACACAGAGTGCAAACAACAGAGAAATGATCACATCTCCACTCGCTCTGAGAAGCGAAAGGTGGAAGATGCTCACATGCTCTGCTTGGGTTTTCAGGACGATATCACGGGGCTACAGACTCCAATTCGCTGTCACCCCCCCTCACTTCTCGGGCATTGTGCATTCACAAGCCCGGGGAGCGTCGGCTCACATTCTAGAGCAGGAGATTCTCTCGCTACTAGAAAAGAAAGCCATATCCATTGTACCCTCCGAACAGAGTCAGAGCGGCTTCTATTCCAAATACTTCCTCGTTCCCAAACGGGGAGGGAACGGAATTCGCCCTATCCTAGATTTAAGGGCTCTGAACAAGTATCTCAGAAAATACAAATTCCGGATGCTCACTCACATCTCTGCTGCGTCTCGTACGTCAGGACGATTGGTTCACATCAATCGACCTGAAAGACGCGTATTTTCACGTCCCAGTATATTATCCACACAGGAAATATCTGAGGTTCGCTTTTCAGGGTGTCTGTTACGAGTACAGAGTGCTTCCCTTCGGTCTGTCTCTCAGCCCACGGGTGTTTGTACGATGTACGGAGGCAGCAATAGCAACAGGGCATTCGCCTGGCAACCTATTTAGACGACTGGCTCCTTCTTGCACAGTCGGAGCAGGAGGCTATTACGCAGACGGATACCCTCGTGAAACACCTGCTCGACCTGGGTTCCGTAATAAACACAGAAAAGAGCATGTTGTCCCCAGCCCAGACTGTACTCTTCCTGGGCTTACGTCTAAATTCGGTGCCCTTTACAGCCCGCCTGTCAGCAGAGAGAGTGAAAGCCTTCAGGGCTTGCCTCGCTCATTTCCAGCCACGCAAATATGTTCTCTTCAGATCATGTCTGCGGTTACTGGGGCTCATGCCGTCAGCCATCCTGGTGGTACGACTGGGCCGCTTACACATGAGGGAGTTTCAGCGCTGGGTAGCTGCCCTCAGAATGGACCCCGTGCGTCATGGCGCGCGGAGAGTGATGGTCACTGTGGAATGCGTAATGGCACTGCGCCACTGGCTGCACCCGACTTTTCTAGTACGGGGCGTACCTATGGGTGCTGTCCTATCGCGGAAAGTGGTCACCACAGACGCATGTCTGACGGGCTGGGGGGGGTATATACGAAGGTCGACCTGTGAGGGGTCTCTGGAGCAGAGATCTCCAACGGTCACACATAAATTATCTGGAGCTTTTAGCGGTGTTTCTCACCCTGAAACGCTTTCTGCCTTTTCTCAAAGGACATCATGTCCTCGTGAGGACAGACAACACGACCACAATATCGTATATAAACCGTCAAGGGGGTTTGCGTTCTCTCCAGTTACACATGCTGGCACGCAAACTGATTTTATGGAGCTGCGGACGTCTCCTCTCTCTGAGAGCGACGCACGTACCGGGAGTGATGAACCTCGGGGCAGATCTGCTGTCCAGAGGTGCACCACTATATGCAGACTGGACTCTACATCCAACAATTGTGAGTCAGCTGTGGGTGCGTTACGGCCGGGCCGCGGTAGATCTGTTCGCGTCAAAAGAAAATGCTCAATGTCAGCTGTTCTTTTCAATGCGCGATCTAAACGCACCGCTAGGCGTGGACGCGCTCGCGCACGTTTGGCCTCGGTCCTTCTGTACGCGTTCCCACCCCTGGCTCTAATACCCCAACTCTGGCCAGAGTGAGAGAACATCGCCACACACTGATCCTGATAGCTCCGCACTGGCCTGCAATGTACTGGCTGGCGGAGATATTCAGCTGCTGTGCGGGCAGCCGTGGCAGCTCCCGTTACGCAGGGACATACTATCTCAGGCGGGGGGGATGATTTTTCACCCACACCCAGAGCGCCTGGCACTATGGGCCTGGCCCGTGAGTGGTATAATTTGAGTACAGTGGGGCTTCCTCAGAAGGTGATAAACACTATTCAGAGTGCAAGGGCTTCCTCCACCAGGTCTCTCTATGACTGTAAGTGGAGGGTGTTTGAGGAGTGGTGCCTTCAAAAGGGACACATCTCTTTTCAGTGTCCTGTCGGTGTGATTCTATCATTTCTACAGGACCTGATTGATAAACACAGAGCTTTCTCTACGATTAAAGTGTACCTGGCTGCTATTGCCGCATGCCATGTGGGCTTTGAGGGAAAGACGGCTAGCCAACATCCCTTGGTCTGCCGTTTTATGAAAGGGGCTCGCAGGCTCCTCCCGTTTCCAGGTCACTGGTGCCCTTGTGGGACTTGGCAGTGGTTTTAGATGGGCTCACTCGACCTCCATTTGAACCCCTGGAAGACGCTGACATAAAACACCTGTCACTAAAGACAGTGTTGTTACTGGCTCTGGCATCTGCCAAGCGAGTCAGTGACATTCACGCGCTCTCTGTACATCCTTCATGCACTCAGTTTGCCCCGGGGCAAACGAGAGTGTTGCTGAAGCCCAACCCTGCCTTTGTGCCCAAGGTGGTTGCCTCATGCACCCCCATTGACCTTGAGGCATTTCCTTCACCGCTATGTTCCTCTGAAGAACAGCGGCCGAATTTGCTGTGCCCAGTTCGTGCTTTGCGCACCTATATGGACAGGTCAAAAGAGTTTCGATGCAATGACCAACTCTTTGTATCCTGGGCTAACCCTCATAAGGGCAAGCCTGTTACCAGGCAACGGCTCTCCCACTGGATTGTGGAAGCGATAGCTCTGGCTTATACGAGTCAGGGTTTGCAGGCACCAACGGGCCTGCGTGCTCATTCTACTCGTGGACTGGCTACATCCTGGGCTTTGTTCAAGGGTGTTTCCATCCAGGACATTTGTGCAGCAGCGAGCTGGTCTTCACCGCTCACTTTTGTCCGCTTTTACAGACTAGATGTCTCTGCTCCAAGTGTGGCCCGGGCAGTGCTGGGCCCCGATAAGCATGTCTAGCAATACGGGAGTCTCAATATCCCATAGTGAGACATCGAACGGAGTGTTATGAATGAGAACTATAGGTTACTAACGTAACCCCAGTTCTCAGAGTAACATGAAGTGAGATGTCTCACCAGACGGCCCTTCTTGCTGAGGCGAAGCGAGAAGAGGTGCTTATTTTGAATGACGCTGCGACGTAGCGCAAGCTACTTAAAGGGTGGGTGGATTCCCTGACGTAGTCGTCAAGATCACCAGCCAATCAGGATTGGCGTAATGAGATTGATGCTTCTGATGCATACGCGTTGAGGCGCATCCCATAGTGAGACATCTCACTTCATGTGTCTCTGAGAACTGGGGTTACGTTAGTAACCTATAGTTTCTTCCCGTTAAGTGAGTATGACACATTAATAGGTTGTTAAATGTTAAGAAGCCCTCAGACGCTCAACATTTGTTATTGTGTTAAGAAGCCCTCAGACGCTCAACATTTGTTATTGTGTGCTGTATTGTGTGTATGTGTACCAATTAAATGTTGATTTGATTCAAGTTCTAGGTTGCAGAAGCCAAAAATCGAAAGCTTAAACTGATTAGCCACCCCTTTAATTTGCAGTAAATTAGTTTTTTGGCCACCTGGGGGCAGCACAACAAGCTGTAGCTGACATATTATCACACATACATGTTAGCAAACATTAGTATATGAACACATCCAGCAACATAAGCATCACTTTGCAGTTGTGTTTGTGTTCACCTGATAAATGTCCAATATTCAGTTGTTTTTTTATCTTTGTTGTGCCTCCCCAACTCCTGGGGGGGAATCTATCTCTAGCTGCTAAATGCTCCACTATGTTTACATGCTAGGCTGCCTGATGATAACCATCAAGGGATTCTCTAGACATAACAAAATAAAACTTTTTTCCCAAATCCAAATTACACACAAAAACAGATACTGAGATTTAAACTGATGTGTTTATTTCATAGAAGGTGGAGAAATATGATTTGGCTTCAGGCTGTGCAAAGTCCAAAATACAAAAACAAACAATTATGTCAAGGAAGACATGACAAATATAACCTAACAAAATCAAAGAAACCAATGACTTAGCTCCCAAACTACAGACTCAGAGCTCCAGAGGCACCGGGGGGGCGCAGATCTTACAGATAAGTGCTTGTTAGACAGAGAGGGGGATGAGCTGTTCCCCCCCCCATTTAGGTGAGTTATATCAGGAATGAGACAATCCCTCTCACATCTGTCAAATTATCAAATGTCGTCAATCAATTTGATGGAGAGAGCACACAAAAATAGCACAACAAAATAAAACCACATCAAATCTCTGAAATATGATGCTAGGCTCAATAATACTGCAGAGCTGACATTGATTGCAAATACAATTGATAATGTTCTGTAGGTTGGTAACTACGGTACAAGCAACCCCCTTTAATGCTACATGTAGTAATTTCATTCATTTTTCGTAAACTGTAAAATGATAGCTGTTTTATGGGCATATACAAAAAAAACAACTAAATAAATGAGAATAACAAAATCAGCATCAGAATCAGATTCAGGATTATAAATACTTCATTAATCCCTGAGCGGAAGTAGGATTTTATTATAAAATAAATCATCAATTAAAACATTTTATAAACTTAGAAGAGTTAAGTAAAAATGTGCACACTGTACTGCAATTATTGCAACAATACATATATCAAGATATGTTTGTAATATAATGGCTGAAAACAAGAATATTGCAAAAAATCTGTCGGAAAGGACATACAAACGCTTTATAAATGCATCGGCAATTGTACCCCTTGAAATGCTATGACTAAATACAGCAACCTTGAGATGTGAAATAACAATACCTGGAACATGTGCAGTGGTGAGCAGCAGCAGAAGATAATAGGTTTATATTGAGTACTGCGCACAATACACTCACTAAAGGTCAGGGCATTATTATAGTTCTGGATGAATGTTGACAAAGTATACAGATGTCTTACCTGGTTGTTTATCCCTCCAACAGAGTTGCACAAACTTGTAGAGTTTATACCAAGAAGCAATCACACAAATGTTTTCCAACTGTTCCAAAAGATTAGCAGTTAGTCACAAATCCATATGGTGAATGCTTCCCATACTCTAAAAAGCTGCCTTTGTTCTAGTTATTGCAGTCATGGGCACAACGGGATCCATTTTGTGGAGAATAACGCCCCCAAAGATTGGTGTCGAACAGGAAACACAGGCGCGCACAGATGTCATGATGCCTGTCGTGCAATAAAATGTCTTCCTGAATGTGTCTCTGTGTAATGAGCACAAGTTTGAATTTTACTTTCCCTTTTTTAGGACTCTACTTGAAACTATCCATTTAACACGCTCAAGGTGGTGAGGCTGCTGAGTGGATTTCAGGTTATGTAGTTACATCATTTATAATAAAACCTTGCAGGTGCACTACTCCTAACCACTCTGTTGCTTCACTCCCAATTGGGACAGCATGAAGTTTTAATTACAGTTTTTACGTTGGTTTCTTCAATGACCCCTCCGATGCAAACAACATTTCCACACACTTTTCTGCACAGGTGTTTATAAAGGAGCTGCAATTATTGTTGGCTCAAACATCGGCATTACAAATGGATGCCTGAGATGTCACCATTGGACGGATCCGGTTTTCACACTCTGCCGGCTTGGAGGAAGGTGTTTTGAAAACATTTCTCTGCTCGGAAATAGATTGCTGGGTTTTGCTGTGATGAGATTAGTGTGGTGCAGGTTCTGGAGAATCGACAGAACATGAAGGAAGCTTCATAGGCGCTATATGGCTGATGTGCCCTGGAATTAGTGTCTAAGGGCACCACAGCGAGGTTGGAAGCCTCAGATGTCCTGTGGTGATTCATTTAAGTTTGCAACGGCTGATTAAACTGCCTCTGACTTCTTTTTAACAAAGCATGACAGGGTGAAGGTTTGACAGTGAAACCTGTTTTATTTTAAATCTGCAGTGCAACTTTACAGCCACCAGTGGCATTAGCTTATTGAAGTGAAACTTGCAATCACTGTTGCAGATTTACTTGCAGGCGCACAAAGGCGGACTGGTAAACCTCAATTTAGGTGATAATCTACCTCAATTGCAACTCCAACAGGGCAATCTATGTCTCAAATAGTGGTTGAAAATGAATGTGTGTGCATGAATGTGTTTGCACACACATTCAATTAATGTTGAGGTTTCATTTATGAAAGATAGAACTGAAGAAAGGAGGCAGGTAGAGATAAAGAAAGCTTGGAACACGCAGAGAGGGATTTGTGCTAAATTGAGGTGGGCAAGTTATTTCTATATTTTTCAAATAAAAAAGGTAGCTTGAGCAGACTTATCTGCACAAACACATGTGGATATGTACTGAATATTCATGCTATTTCTTTAATCCTCTACATGTGTGCCTCATTAACAGGGGCTGCCTAAAATAAAATCGGAAACCTATATCTCCTCTGACCAACTGCTGCACATGCACAGATGAAAGCAGAATGGGATTTAAGTTCTGCAAATATCTGTCTCATCCACATCCACCTACACTTTGCACACATAGCACCGAAGCATATGTGCATGGTGTTGAAAAAAACACACACACACACACACACACACACACACACACACACACACACACACACACACACACACACTATTCTACATTCTCGGGAAAATAGACACTTGCAGCATGCTTTACATATGATGTATTACACATATCTACAAACATGCAAATCACAAATGCACGCACAGCTGGGGGGTGGTTGCAAAGAGAGTGAGTCCATGAGCTGTATGAGAGCTCTTCTTAGATTCCTCTCGCCCACCGTGGGTGTTTTGTCTTTCCCGCGAGGGATGCTCGTTGTTTTGCGGATGCAGCTTCAGCTCTAGGATTAATGAAAAGCTCCATCTTAGTCATGAAAAGAGCATTTTCACAATATATTTAACATCATGCATACCAAAGGCTCACATTAGGCTCTGTTGACTTATGCTCGCCTACAGCAGTGTTTTTTCTGATGCATTCATTGCCACTGCTGTGATTTTCTTTGGGTAAGCTGCCCCCCCTCTAGCCGTGCCCATTGAGTCTCTTGCATTTCTCATGTTCACTGTCAGAAAACTCATTCTTCAGCGCTACAGGAAATATGGCACGCTACTGGAAGTCTGAGGGACTTATTGAAGAAATTAGATTAATAAGGCTTCCCAGGACTTTAGTGGCCTTTTTTGGTAATGTCTTTTTCTCGCCCGTCTGGTGATAGATCCACAGAAACAGAGGATTCAGTGGCACAGAACATGGTAGTAGCCAATTAAGTCAAACCTTTATAGGTCAAACACAGCACTCTGTTAGCTTTCTGCAAGTGGTGCCAGCTCAATGGATTTTAATGCAGGATGTCTTTATCTCAGTGGCCAGGCTGACCCGACAAAGACTAAAGTGGTGCAATAGGCTGCAGCGGAAAAGCTCACAGAAGTGCATTCCATGAGTGCTGGATGTTATTTCAGTGGTTGCTTCTGTTCAATTATTTAGGGCAAATCGTTGTAATTACACAGTGATACATTGAGGACGATTAGGGTTGTGGTGTCTACATCATCACAGGATCGCAGGACTACGTGATGAATAGAGGTGGGAAGTAGTGGAGTACAAATACTTCGTTACTGTACTTAAGTACATTTTTCAGGTATCAGTACTCTACTCCACTACTTATTTTTCTGACGACTTTTAACTTTTACTTCTTACATTTTTAACACAAATACCTGTACTTTCTACTTCATACATTTTCAAAACAGGCTCGTTACTTTAGTTTTGATCTGTGTTTGGTGGCGTGATCATTATTATTTAGAGTCATTGCGTGCCTATTGATTTTAACACGATCCATGTATCCATCATTTCCTGGTCTTCTCTAAAGAAGAGGGACCAATGAAAACTTTGTCATTTTGCCGTTGTTCAGCATCGAAACATTCATTAGCTAACAATTACATTATTGTTCTATTAATATAAAGTGAGGTCAGTCACTCTTTAAAACAGTTGGTAGTTATGGGTACTTTTTACTTAAGTACATTTCGAAGCCCATACTTCTTTACTTTTACTTGAGTAAAGAAGTTTAGTCAGTACTTCTAATTTTACCAGAGTATTTTTAAACACGAGTATCTCTACTTGAGTAAAGGATGTTTGTACTTTTGCCATCTCTGTTGATGAACTCAAAGACATTCCAGGAAGTGCTGCGCGGCCCTGCTCGCCTCAACCGCCCCCTTTCCCTTTAGACCTGTCAGCGATTTCTCTCCTGTGAGTGGCTGGCATCAGGCCGGCCTTCTCAGAGCTTTTAAAAGGCTGTTAAAGGTCCCTGTGAGACACGGCCCCTATCCCTCCGCCAGCACCCACACCATCCACCCAGCCCGCCCACAAAGCCCTCTAAGCAATCACAGCTTCTCAGGATGTCAGCTAACATTACTGTAACCCCCCTTACGCCTGCGATCAGGGCTCAGCCATGCAAGGGGAACTGGGGCAAAGGCAAGGCACTCGCCCATGGCAGCCGAGGGAGAGACCGGTCAACTCCGCCACACTGACCTTTGAGGGCCTTTCGAGGATTGGGATGCGATGGCGTGGGCGATGAATGATAGTGAAAGTAATGCTCTGATTCATTTGTTGCTGTAAACACAATGACTAGCACAGCAGAACAAGATGCAGCTGAGGACTAAAATAAGACACAAATGTCATCCAATTCACTTTTTTTTAAGGTGAAGACAACTGGAGGGCCCATTATGTGGCCCCGGCTCTCCTGCCCTGTCCAGGTTGGTTTGTCTGTCATGGTGAAATGGCAGGACTGCAAATTCTGCCTGACAGCCCAAGTTCCCCTTAGGGAGACTAAGTGGCGTCAACCTGTCGTAGTTACATACTGTTGCTGACAAGGTGATGATGAACACCTTTCATTAAAAAGCAGAAGCTGGACTTTTCCTCTGAGAGAACATGTTCCGGTCTTAATGTCAAAGGGAAAGGATAGGAGACTGGGACGGGAAGCCTTGGGGCCCAAATTTCATATCATTTTATCAACCCACTCTCTTCAGTCTGCGTACAAATGACACGACTTTACACATTGGAAATGCGTACAATAGATACGCAGAAGTCCGATTTTGCGTGCATATGATACGCTAACCATTCCCATTGAGTTCTGAGGCCGAGTTTTGCATGCATATGATACAGTACGCCACGTTTCGTGCCTACACCACTTCTTTTTGTCCGGTCGGGTCTTGGTAGACCGGAAGCTGTGTGGTTCATAAAAACATGTTCTTACTCAATACCAAGCCACGATTATTGTTTTTATTTTAAATCGTATAATGTCGGACTTTTGTTGCCGTCTGTGAGGAAAAGAAATGGGGCTCAGAGCTTCAGAATAATGAAATCTGTATTTTTTAAATCTTTTTTTCCTTCTAATTTGTTATTCTTTTCTAAATAACACACTGTTAATTACTCAACAATAACACACAATTATCCTTGTTTTTATTCATTCGTTTAATTCTATAATCTTGGGCTTTTTAGCCGTCCGTCAGGAACTGAATTTCAAAATGAAGTCACCGGAAACAGACGTAAGCCTATATGGGACATTTTGAGCATCATTGCGATACACAACCACTGAACTGATTACCCAAGATCCTCAGCTTGAAGCTCGGTGATTGAATGTTTTAGCCGCAATGCACGTTGGGATATGGTGTTTATGCGATATGAAATCCGAATTATATGCACGCAAAACTCGGCTTCAGAACTCAATGGGAATGATTGGCGTATCATATGCACGCAAAATCGGACTTCTGCGTATCTATTGCACGCATTTCCAATGTGTAAAGTCGTGTCATTTGTACGCAGACTGAAGAGAGTGGGTTGAATTGTATATGCTAAGACCTCCTGTGTGCCACCACGATGCACAAAAATTCACAAGATCCCCAATCAGAGGCACAGGAAGACCTGCGTTCCTGCATGGATTGTATGCCTCCCATGAAAAATGATGAAATCTCGCCACCGGCCTTCAACAGCGCAGATGCTGCAGTTAAAATATGATATGTGAATTCATACTGCTTAAAGCTGCACTTGGCAGCGATGGCGGCTCCAAATGGCAGCGGCAGATAACTATAGCGTCAATTTAAAGTTTACTACCGAGAAATCATCGCTCGAGAAGTCATTACACTGCACAGAGCCATACTGGCCGGTTTGTGATTGCTTTAAAGGGACAGGGGAGGTAAAAGATCATAGCTGGCAGAAGTAACATTGCTGAGTCCAGTTTTCTCTGGTCAGAGCACTCGCTTGCTACTGATTAAGAAGCATCTTCGACTGAAATGTTGATCCATCACTTCTGTGGGCACTCAACACCAGAATATATTTTGGGTAAACAGCGGTTATTCAATGTGGTCTTCAGTTACGTTGGCCTGCAGCCTGATTTGATCCAAATACATGTGTTTTTAAAGGAAAATCTTGCTTACTGTGGCATCAAAATGTAATATACTGTAGAGCCTATTAGTTTGGGAATAAATACTGCATACTGTAGCTGAAATATTGACTGTTATTTTTTGGCTTTACACTGTCACTGCTGGGAATTTCTGACAGATGTTCAGTGGGAGTTAAAGAGTCAAACTGTGTAGCATAAAAACAAATCCAATTCCCTGCTAAAATGTCACACAACTGCTCATCACAGGCAAACATTGATGAACCACCTGCCACAAATGTTCTATCACGACTCCAAAACACACATAACCAACATAATAATAATATGACTAATTATCCCGATACAAACTGCTAATAGCGACACCACCACAAACACAATTACAGTGCTGCATGATCAGAAAGATGGAATCCTGCGTTTTCATAGATGATTCAGTTAAACAAAAGGGGAACATGTATAGGATCCATTTGTGTCCACTGGTAGAATTTAAATTAGGACATTAGGAGCAATAAAATTGCTTGAATTCCTTAGTAAACACAAGTCTCTGAAGTACCGTTGCTGTCAGTGTATGGCTTCAAATTAGACACACACCTACAATCCATCCACAAATGATTAGTGGCCTAATGAGTAACATTACACTGTGACATTACCACAATTTGGTACCATTTCTTTCTTTCTTCCTCTCTTTCTTTATTAGGATGGCAATTAGCATAGCATGAGCATTCACTATATCCTGGGGTCCACAACCACACACACACACACACACACACACACACACACACACACACACACACACACACACACACACACACACACACACACACACACACACACACACAGTGAAACATACAAAAAACAAAACAGCTCATCATCTCCATCAATCCAGTACGAAGTGAAAACAAAAATGATCATACTTTTAACCATCTTTCAGCCCAACATACCCACAGACACAGTTCAATTATAATTTATGACACGAAGATATTGTTAAGCAGAAGTGTGAAACGATCTTTTACTGTAAATTCAGCATCATGACAACAAGGATTGCCAATTAATGGAGTCTCTTTTTATTGCATTCTTCACGTTTCATACCCGGAAACTTCATATAATAACATTTGTAACCCCCCCACAAATTAGCACCACTAATGTCGGATCATGTTAGTGCCGGATGATGCTTCTCCATGTTATCCCTTTTTAACATTAGAGAATTGTATCGCAGTGACCACAAAGTGTTCAATTACATTGATTTTTTTCCTCTTCCTTTGTTATCCTGCTGGGTACTTTGTAAGCCTGAAAGGCCTACTGTGAAAGAGAGATAAGTGGAAGAAAACAACTGGTTTTACCTAATATAATTTCATTATCAGAAAATGTAAAAACCTTAAAAAAAAGGATGAAAGGATTTTTAAATTAACACATTTACATATTGTTCAGTAGACACCTTGAGATCCCAAATGATAATGTCAGCTCTGTGGTTTAAGAAAGTTGTTATTTAAAAAAAAATGAAATCTTTGTCTTTTCATGGCACTTTGGTAGCTCTTGTTGAGATATGAGTATCTATGTTGCAACAAATGTCCTCAGTTGAAGGAGATTTGTGGATGTCATGTTCCTTTATGGACTTAATTTGTACATTGTGCAGTCTGATTGGACTGACAAACGCATGAAAAGATACAATTTTGTGGAGCATATTGTCAGGTTTCCATTTTTCTTTGACAACATTTTTCATCCCCTGCGCTACTCCATTTGGCTGTTATGATGGCACAGCAGTTTCAGGGCCACAGATCATGTTTACACGCATATGGAAAATGCATCTGCAATGTAATAAAGCCAGTAATGTGAGTAAGGCGGTTCTTATGTACATTTTGCTGTAATTGTTTATATGATTAGCAAGAGAAAGCTGTTTAGATATTACTGGCATTTACACAGACCATTCAAGACATATTATTGTCTTGTTGGGAAGTTTGATCGATTTGTGCCTGAGTAGTGTTCTCTTATGTCATGCAAACATGATTATTGATATGTATATAAATAGAGAGTGAGGGATAGATAGACAGAAATTAATACAGTTTAAATGCGTTGTTGACAAGTCAAGCCAAAAGTGCTTCTGGTTGCAAAATTAGGTGCGGTTGTAAACAAGTCTCCTTCAGTAGAATACAATGACCCTTCTTATCTATTGATATAAAAACGTTATCCCTAATGGGTTCATGGCCTCAGGAGAATGATATTTATCTAGTAAATGATGGTCTAATTATGGTAACTTTACCCTTTCGCAGTGTGTTTTCAGTAGTTGGTTTGACATAAGCTCCCTTTCTGCGGTGAAAATTGGTTGACATTTTGACATTCAAGATCCTATCAGAAACAACAATATATAAAAGGGCCCTATTATGCTAATTTTAAGGTTCATAATAAAGGTGTTTCGTGCCTCTGCTGTGACATGTTTACATGCTTTAATGTTCCAAAAGCTCTTTATTTTTCTCATACTGCCTGTGCTGCAGCACCTCTTTTCACCCTCTGTCTGAAACCAGAGCCCAGTCTGCTCTGATTGGTTAGCTGGTCGGCTCTGTTGTGATTGGTCAACCGCTTAGGGATGTTCCACCCCTAGCCTATCACGTACAATGTGTTGGAGGTCTAGCCAATAGAAGCGCGGGTGTTACGTAGTGATGTCAAAATGTTACGGGATCAAACAAAGGAGTCCAATGAGAGGCGTTTTCAGGTAATGAACATGTGAACATTATACCTGCTAAACATAGCATTTTAAGATTGTCATTGTTATCATGTTTGATGTTAGCTGCTAACTTATGTGACAGCCTCCTGGATTCAGTTGAATGGTTGCCCTTTCTTAGTCTTGTTTTATTTATATATCAAATTATAATTTAAACTACAGTATTTCTATAGCAACTGGCCTTAGTCAAGCTGATCTTTCTACAATGGTGTTGTGAGAACTGAAGGACTGTTCTGTGCGAGTTTGGTTAAAATGTGTCTTTGTATTTTATATGTATTTTCATTAATTCAAAATTTAAATTAGGACAGTTCTGTTTTTAGATATCCTTTATTTGAAGTGTTAGAGTGATTGTGGATACAAGGTCATAGTAACAGAGCCCTAAGAGTGACTATTTCATATATTTGAAAATGTAAATAAATTATTTTCAGTCACTTTGTGCCGAAATACCATTTCAAGTTTTTTTGGGGAACACACTACACCTGTTCATGAATTTATGCATACCTCATCATCCACACTTCGCTGCATAAGAACCACTTTTCATACTCACAAACCTTATTGTTGTGCATTTGGACGCAGGGCTTGAGTTGATGTGCTTGTCTAGTTAAATGTTTACACTCATCACAGCAAATTGGATGGCAGTTTAATAAGTGGCGCTCACATTTTAAAATGGAATTGATTTCCAGACACAAACATTTCCTTGTTTAGTTATCACTTGAGATACTGACTGAATATTGTTCCATCTTGCAAATGGCTTTCTGAGCAAATCTCTGCTAGACATAATGGGCAATGGATGGGAAAAGAAAAGTAATCAGAAATGGTTTCTGAGGTTATGTCAGTTAATTAACACCTGATTAAGTGGTCAGTGGAGATGTGTACTTCCTGCTGTGGGATGAGGCTTCGAGCAGCATTAAAACAATCCCATTAATAAGAGCAGAGATTATTAGAAATGTTTCGGAAGGGCACTCTAACAGACTGTACAATGTAAACCAAAACAATGCCGTACAATTACACAGTACTTGGTAAACAAAAATATGTAAATGGGGAATTATTGTCGGTCCATTCAGTTACACAAAACAAGTACATATAGTCTTAATCAGAAACAGTGCCATGTTTTTAAGTACAAGAAATGAGTTGTTATATTTGCCTCTGGTAGAACAAAAGAGTCTTATTAGCAGTCAAGCTTTGCACTTTGTAAAACTGTCAGTGACATCCTTCTCTCCTGCCCCTGAAGACTTGTTACAGTGTTCAGGGCAACTTGTGAAGTCACAGCAGTGAAGAGTGATGTTTGAAATGTGACTTGAATGCAGAAAGAGAGGCAGTATTATTTTCGGGAAAGACATCTTTCTTCTCTGACAATGGCCCTTTATTTTGCATTCAGATAATCTCATTTGAGATTGCATTGTTGAGCTGTCTTCCAAAGTGTCACATAGCAATTACACTCTTGTAAAGACCTGAGATGGGCTGTGGACTTCAGACAAGTGAGCACTGTTTTCAGTTGTATGCCGTATGTGGGGAATTTGTGATTTCTGGTTTTCCAAAAGATACAATTATTTAGTTTGACCCTCTGATTGTCAGGATCTACTAACAGCTGAAGTATTACTCTATCTGAAACGTTATGTTAATCTTAACCAGGGTTGAGTTGAGGTCTGACAACGAATTCCATTTTGTAACAAATTCTAAATGAACGCCTCTTTGCACTGCAATTTCGGCACGAAAGAGAATCGCTGTGAAATTGCTGATTTTCAATCTAAAATGGTGGTCCTTGATCACTCTGTGAAACGTGTTATTGGCCGATTTTGAGTTCAGACTAAAGTGTCCCAATGTGACTGCTGCTATTAGTACATGGGATTATCACATCTGACAGGCTTCAAAATGGATAATCTGACTAAAAATGCAACCAAGATTTACCAATAAGACATCTCTTTGACATTTGTTCAGGCATTTAACATGTAAACGTGCTGTTATTGCAGAGTACATGGGTCTTTAGGAAATATTTGTATCCCCAATAACTGCAAAACCCTTTTCTTATCCAAAAAACGTATCCCAGAAGCACCTGAATGTCTGTGTGGGATTTTTATACCTCAATTTCTCAGGATTTTCTGCTGCAATTCCCTTAACCCATTTGAACACGTTTAAATTGGCTGTGTTGCTGACACATTTCACCAAAAGGTGTGTCTAAAAAGCATTGACAAAGATTCTTATTGCTGTTTCTGCATCAAAGACATTTCAAAAGGTTGCCAGTTGCTTTTTTGCTGCGTGTGTGGGGACTTAAGCTGAGGAAAAGTTCAGCCTACACTCTGACATTGCATTACATGGTGAGTGCCCATGCCCACCCGCAGCTTTGGAAGAAGACCCCGCTCTACCAACATCTGCTGCAGGTCTCACAGGATCTGTGAGCTGTCGACCACTCATCTGCACTTCTGAGTGCGTTTGTCTTTGGTTTCACACAAGAGTTGTTAGGATTTAGAGAGCTCTGTTCCTGAAAAGAACAACAATAAATTCAACACGCATTTTCACAATGCAAAAAAAGGTCTAAGTCGAAGAAATAAACCCAGAAGGTGTCTGTAAGGTTCATTTATAGGTTATGGAACAGCTGTTAACACTCACGAGCTTGCAGTATAATTCAATCAATTATGCATGTAAAAATATTCCACACGTGCATGATAAAGTGAAGTCTTTCTGTAGAGCAGCCTATAGAACCAGCATCTGCTGTCGCAAGAAAATGCTCTGGCCTACACACAAAAACGAAAACAAAACATTTGCACACATGTAGGCACTAGGCAGTGAAGGTTAAAAAGATACATTTGATTTTAAAATTAAAAAAGTTCAAAGGGATGAAACACTGGTTGGAAGATAATGAATTAGAAGTGATGAATTATTGTTTAAACAATATGTTTTTTTTCCTTGTATACTGTGTATACATAACAACCAAACAAATGGGTTCTCCGTCAACCAAATGAACCAAAATCCTAAAGATTATAATAATAATGATATGTCTATGTGTATATGAACATTTAAAAGTATCTTCCTTTCTTAAAAATGGAGCTCAGAATTACCATATTGTGAGGTTTCCACCACAGAGCAATCAAACATCTGGTAATGAATTTACGTTAAAAACGTGTAAATTACCATCATATTTTACTTTCTATCCTTGACTGAATTGTATCAATGTTTCTTTGAAAACAAGAAATGTTGTAAAAATGATAAATATGTTGTACACATACACACACATATTTGTGAAAACAGTTGTAAAACAGTAAGTTTATAAATGTTGCCATGATGCCATGAAAGCTGAGTTTCCTGAGCCATATTATTTAAGCTATTCCTTCTTGTAGTATATATTATCGATCACATGGAATGTCCTTTTATTTTTCTTTCTAAAATACTTTTCATTTAATTTGTGTTTCTGGACAAACAGCACTCCCTGGAGGAAACGTGCAGTAGCCTACATGCCAGCCAATTGGAGGCAATTACATGAAGTAAGCAACTTTTAATTAGAACATAGCCTACGTACCATGGTAGGAACAAACTAAACAGACGTGAATATTTAAGAAATATAAGCGGCCCTGTTTCTGTAACGTTAATTCAGGTCTGCCCAGCGTTGACCTCTTGTAATTTAACGTAACGGGAAGTAATTAGAAACACTACTTAAATGAAACATCTCAAGGTTTAGCTAACGTTAGATAACTAGCAGTTAGTTATTTGCTTCTCGAGCTAGCAGGAAGCAAATTATTGTACTTGAATACAAGAGGGATTATTCTCTCCAAAATTACTAACCATTGACTACAAAGTGTATTTCAAGGGAGCCTTTACTTCTCTAAAACTAGACTTGAGACGACATAAGAAGACGAATAAGGGGGAATAGGTGAAACACTTGGCCACTTAGCTAAAATATCTATGGAGTCCCGTAATTTAAAAGAAAGTATACGAACGATTTGGAGACTATTCAACTCTCTCCCGCCATGAAAGACTGTATTCTTACTCAGTGACGCTGAGTAAATGCAGAATATGTGTCGTTTGTTGACTTTACGGATGGCAAAGCAGCCCGCCGCGGCACCGTCTATAAACTGGGTGGATGTTAATGCTGTTGTTGAGGCTATATTGCCTAATTGTGCGGTTCATATTGTTCTGGCTGTAGTTTGTGTCTCTTTACAGTTAATGTGCTGACCTTGTCAGTGGTTATTAATTAGAGTACATACAGACCCACCATTGGGTCAACCACCTGTTTACTGTTTGCATGCTATACCATGGTCTGGTTTGTTACCTTGGATATATCATGTATTATCCTCTGAGATATTAGCTTTGTTTACTATTTAGGGAATAGAGGAATTGAGGGATAGTGTGTAAGTCATGTATTTATCTGATACATGCATTAGGTATTCGATGAATGTAAGCTGGTAATGTAAGATAAGATATACTTTATTGAAGAATACACTTTGCAATAGTGCTGCATACTTGGCAATGTAAAGCCAACAAGGCAGTACACTGATACACCAAAGACACAGTAAAAAAAACATAATGCACATTCTTGAAGAGATGAAATGAACACGTAAACATGAGGAAAGACATAATAAAAACCATTATGTATAATTCAAAGAAATCAATGCAACAGTGGATTTTCGCTTGTAATTTGTGAATGAATGATTTGTGGTTTGTATTTTAGGAAGCCACAGCATGTGGTTTACATTTGGGTGTGATATACACATTTTATTTTTATGGTCTTAATCTAATGTGAATATCATATTGGTTTTGTTTTTCCAGCTAAATGTAGGCTAATACCAGTTGTTCTTACAGTCATTTTTGGGTGAAAGTATTGAATGTATTTAAGCTCTGTGGGACAGCCTCGGCAGGTCACTATTAAAATTAATGGGCACAGCTCCAGAAAGTTGAGCTCGATTTTGGCATTTTTATCCAACATGCTGACATTTTCCAACTATTTTCTTCGTATTTAATAACACAAACTGTTTAATGGGAGTCTGTTTCTGTTTATTGTTTTATATTTTGTGATCTGTTTACGATAAGTTGACATTTGGAATACAAGTAGCTGTTTGTTAGCCTGTTGCCCATTGTCTCCCCAAACTTCACCCATCATCTCCTCTTATAGTCCTTTGTTGTAGCCCTTATGTGCTTCGAAAATAAGTAAAAGATGCAGAGAGTTCTCACATAATCAGGCCATTCTGTGTCTTCTTTCAGATACAAATTGGACTCAGAAGAGGCTTTCTTGATTTTCTCCCTGGAGTCACCTGGGACTTAGGCATTTCGTATCAGGTGCAGGAGATTTGAAGTTTGTGTATTGTTTGCGAAGGTGGCTGTTACATTTTTTGTTTATTTTCCCCAACAGTGCATGTACAAGGTTTCATAAGAGATTTGAGGTTAAATTGAGACCAACACCACCAATACCAGTTTATGTTGCTGCTGTTTATGAATTGTTCCTATGATCTTGAACAATCTCATGCAGACTTTACCTCCATACTGATTATTCTTACTTATATGCCCTAGTTTTCCATATCTTGCAGCTTCCAGAGACTGTTGGAGACACGTCTCTCATGGGTACAGGTTTGATAAGACACACATTCCTTAATCCTGACAGACAGGCAGGTCTAGCTCAACAGATACAGTAAATCAATCAATGTGTCTGAGAAGTAGCAGCCTGCTGTATCGACTGTGACCCCCCCCCCCTCCCTCCCTTAACACAGACATTTTCTAGAACACGCTTGACATTGATGGCTTGTGACATAGTCTTTACATTCCATCTGTGTACATGCTAAGCTGTTGTTATAGCTCATATTCTTAAAAAAGAAACGTATTTGATCCGCTATATGAAGTATATGCTATGCATCATTACCATTCAGCGCTTAGAGTCAACAGGAGACTGGAGACGGTTCGCATCATGCCATCTTTTTACTGGACCATTAACCAGCCTCACAGAAGGGGAGCTAGTGAGAGAGGGCCGCCCTTCAGTGCCAGAGGCTTCGAGACACCAGGACGCTTGGATATATCTTAACCTGTAGATTCAAAATTCAAGCCTGTCCTCTGAATCATGTTCAATCCAGGGCCCCAAGGTGTGCATGTGATGATGGGTAGGAATTGAAAGCTTTATAGGGAGGAGACCTGGTAGTGGTGATGAATACCAAGTAGAGATGTCGCTTTTTCTCCTCAAAAGAAGAGCCTAAACAAGAATAGGAGCCCTCTGTGAATAAAGGATAAGACTGTGTAGACGAAGGCTGGCAACGGAGGAATATGGGGGAGTTTGTTTCATCATTATAGCGAAATGTTAGTCATTGAATCAGTCATGTCAGTGAAAGAGAAGTCAACATTTTGTATACCCCTCTGACTCCCCCTTAGAGCATCTTCATCCTGTTTAAGCAGCATTAGATTTCTCCCTCCGCTCTTCAACGGCAGAGATTCAAGGCTTGTTCTCACATTTCAGTCCATTTATCTCCTGCTAGATGCAGCTCAGTGATCTTAGCCCTCCATTAGCCTGCACAAAAAGCATCCAGTGCATAGCAAGTAAACAACAACATTGGGAATGGCCTATTTCTTCAGCTCCCTGCACTCTCTTTTCCTCTACCTTGTCTTCCAAATTACTTACACTATCTTCAAAACAACGGCATCATATCTGCTGTGTTGGAAAATCACAGCTCTGGCCTTGGTAGTAATACGCCTTGTTTGCATGTCCTAACACTTCTGCCCAGAAATAGAGCGGCTCTCTTGTGTATTTGTCATAAAGTTGATATTTTAGGAGATGAATTGCACCCGTGTTTCCTCAGGGTTCTCAGCAAAGGGAAATCAAACAGCCACCGTCAGCTATTACATAATATCATGTCTTAGCAAGATTTACCACATATCTGGGTTATAAATAAATCACAGCTGCCAACTGCATTTTGCTGTTTCGGTAATTAATCTGCCCCAGAGGCAAAATATTCAACGTCTGCATTCCCATCTCTCTTCCTATCCAAAAGTGACAAAATACCTCAGATGTCATGGGAAAAGGATTGGGATCATTTCAATCATATATGTTTTTTTCAGTAAAAATGCTTTTCCTAGTAGACACCTGGCAGCAGTGCGGAAAATATATGCATCATACTCGACATGATCCCATCAATCTTTATCTTCCGGTTTTATTACTTCATTTTTGAGGAACTCACATTTATATTTAGTTTTTTAGATTGTACTTCTTATCTTTCTCTCTTCTTATTTGTAAATATACCACCAAAAATAATTATCTGCATACACTATCACTGATGATTCATATGCTTTCCAAAAGTTTCCAACTTTTCAAACTGGAAGATTTGCTCCCTTTTCTTTATGATTTTGTATTTAAATATAAACCTGGTTTATAGAAAATTAGGAAGAGAATTTTCATGATTTTTATGAGAAAGCTCTGGGTTTTTTGCCTTTGCAGACCATTTACATCTACAGAGCCTATAACACACTACAGGAAAGGGAAAACCCAAAAAACCCTTAACAGCATATGACTAAATGCCTGCATATCTAATCCCCATCACTTGTGTTTCACCCCCAAAAACATAATAGGGCCCCTTTAAGAATCAACCCTTTTGCAGAAACTAGAGACAATAAACTGTTTTCTGTATTGAATTTCCATTTTGAAAATGTCTTGACATCATAATTAAAAGTTAGATTCAAGTGTGCTAGACATTTTCTGAAATTGATATTGATACAGTGATTATTGTTGCAAGAGAAACACTTTTCCTTGCTGATTTCCCTCAGGATTGTTATGATGATCACACTCAGTAAAAGTTGATCGAGGAATTACTGTGTAAATTGATTCTGATGTGTTGTATTCTTGCTCTTCTACCTGCTGGCGTAGAATAAAAATGTGGCCACATTGAACCAAACAAGTGTTGTAATAAGAGCTTACTGAAATCCTCAGGTGATAGGACAATTTTATAGAAAGCTTTACCTAAAGTGTAAATTACTTTATAAAGAACTATATTACAGTACGCACTGTTACTCTGACAACTGTTTACTCTGGCAATTGTAGTCAGTTATTATTGTAAGGTATGGTAGGAAACACTTCTCAGTAGGGCTCCAGGATATCAGGAAAACTTGCAATATGTGACAACACTGTTGAATATTGCGATCACGATATCACTTGCGATATTTAAACAAATACTTAAAATACATTGTTAATGTCTTTCTGCCCTGGATTCATTGCCAACATAACCAGACATTAGACTATGCAGAAACTGAAAACATTAAAAACATTAATTCCAATCCAACAATATATAAAATATTTTTTTGTTATATAGTTGAAATATTATTAAAACACTTCTTAAGTCTCCAATTTACATTTCTGGCCATCTGTTCTAGACTAGAGAATCACAGAGCTGCCTGCACACATGAATATATATATTTATACATATTTTTTTCCTTTAAACATAATCATTTGTGTTTCAATGTGTGTGCCTGAGTGCACCGGAACCACCCTTTTTCCTCAGGAGAAATATATTTTGCGGTTAACACAAGAGGACGTACACACTGGGTTTTTTACGTGCTCAAGTCCAATGTTGTCAATGTCCAACTGCGATCATTCGGCACTACGGCTGTGCCGTAGTAAAAAACAGTTCAACTTTTTCAATCGGCCGGTGACTGGGGCGTCTCTCTCTACTTCATCAGAATTCAGAATATGAATTAATAACAAAGTGTTGTGTGTAGAGCTCGGAGTCATTATACTGTAGCAGCATTTGTGGTTTTAGCCGCGGCTCAGAGGCTGCCTCCTGTTTCCTCTGGTGGTTGCCGCAAGTGTTCGTCACGTGACTAATTGGAAAACCCCTTATAAAATGTAATCTTTCTTGAAATAAACATACTTCCCAATAACAGAAGAGCTGTCTTTTCTTTTTTCTTTTTTTTTCTCACTCGTCTCTCTCCCTTTAGCCTTCACTATGTTCCGCTAACATGCTTTACCGGCTTGGCCAATAGAGAACCGCAGTGACGCGTCCTAAAACCCGGAAGTAAACTTCTTCCGGTTCCATCGTCAAAAAACAATGCAATTTCTCCATAGGGTTTTGGAAAATAGCTCAAAATAAGGTCTGTGGTTGAAACACATTTAAGAGAGGGATCACGTTTTGTTCAGCCAGATAATCTCCACATATCTACGCTACTTTTATAATTTTCGAATCATAAATCTAGTCGCCAGAAGCAAAATGCTAACGTTATGCTATAAAGGAACTACAAGCTAGAACGGCAGGGTCGCACTACTCAACGTCACGCCAACTTAAGATCGCCTCAACTGACTTTCGCGCGCTTGCATATTTTAACAAAGCTTTTCACTTTAGCCACGCTGAATTTAACTAGAAGTCATGGCTCTGTCCATTACCAGTCTAATATCTTTTTACAAAGATGACAAGAAGAGTGTAGATAGAGGAGAGAACCACTACAAGTCAGGACACGTACAACAGTGCAGCCTGGATGAAGGTGTGCTTACCGGTGTTGTGAGGGCTAGCATGAGGGACAAGGTTTATAGAGTGTCGGTGAGTAGTGATAGCAAGAGCACCGTTAACCTAGAGTTAATTTTTCACATTAGTGATATTAATTCCCATCAACAAATCCATTTTATGTGTCACATGAAATCTTTATTACAAATATTACACACCAGAAAACACTGAAATATCCATGAAATAAACATACAGTAGGCTATAAAAAATTAAAAGGGATAATTGGGAAGGCATTACAAATGTAAATATATTTTAAATAATGAAACAATCCCACCCCACAGGTATACTACAGATACTTAAGATAGGCATATACTCTCTTTCAAGCAGAACACAGGGGGAATCTATCTCTTAATTTTGTGTCAAACACAGACCTTATTTGGAGCTATTTTCCAAAACCCTATGGAGAAATTGCATTGCTTTTTGACGAAGGAATCGGAAGTGGTAAAAATGCTAACTTACTTCCGGGTTTTAGGACGCGTCACTGTGGTTCTCAATAGCCTGACTTCTATATGGGGGGACGGGACATCTAGAGCACTAAGGCTTCATCTGATTGGTCAAATATATTACCAAGAAGAGCATGAATGCTTGGCACATGGTGGTATAGGCTATCATTTATCGCAGTTCGAGCAGTCTTTGCGATGAGTCTATCACAAATGTTGATATCGCGATAACGATGAATTAATTGTGCAGCCCTTCTTCTCAGCTGCAGGCGTGGCTGAGGTGCTGCAGCTTCAAAATAAAACAGTGTTGAAACATTGGAGAGAAGAAACCCCACGTTGAGTTTCTGAGATCTGAGTGAGTGGAGGCTTCTTTCTTTTTTGAAGTCTTACACAAACTGGTATCAGGATCGCTCTTTGTCTCAAATCCACAGTGTGACAGCTAGCAATAAAGACTCTTTTCATCAAGACTTTTTTCTCCAGTGATGCGTGGAGGCGTATGAAGGCTTTCAGATTTTCTCTGGCGAAATTATGCACATACTGTAGCAGCAATTGTGCAGTGATGGAAATGATTATACTTCTTGATCAATTCCTATCTTAAGAAAAATATAGACCCATGTAAAATGTCACCAACATTTGCATGATTATGATTCTCACAATGATGATGTATAATTTTAAATTGTTGAACTTCATAGCAGAAACGGATTGATTGACATTTTTATTCCATAGGTGTCATCATTTCAAGCAACAATCAATCATCCTCCACTGTAGTTTCTCCAATTTAAAGATTTGCTGCGCTTCATACAGTAGAAATAGCTTTCTGTGATACCTAGTGTTGGAGGATGATGATGTAATGATGATGATGATGGATTAAACTCCTGGGAAAGAATTCTTCCTTATCGACTAATTAGGTTAGATTATATTACTTATAGTAATATTTACTTTATTGATCCCAATTTGGGAAAGTGTTGTGTCTCAGCAGCATGTAAACAAGTCGTTGAACTAAAAATTAAATGAACATAACATAACAGTTAAAAAATATGTTTTTGCCTTAAAAGATCAAGTGGATTCTTTTTTTTTTACTTAACCCCTGTCAGCTTTCCAATGGGCTACCTGCGCCTGGTGCTTAGTACACATTAAAGGTCCCATGTCATGCTTTTCTGGTTATTACCCGTCCCCTTGTGTGTTATGTAGCTTTTATCCATGTAAACGGTCTGCAGAGTCAAAAACCCTCAAAGTACACCCTGTAGCGAGTAAAACTCTAACACAGAAAAGACCTGTCTATGCTGCCCCAGAACGCCAGGCAGGAGCTCCAACAAGGCATTTAGGACAGAGATTGAATACACATACTATACAGAGATGCTGTATGAGAAACCAATGTGAGTTTTGAAAATTGCACAATGTAAATCTATTCTAGTATACCTCAACAATGGAATTATGATCAGTAGAAATGGCCATGACATGGGACCTTTAAAGTAATGTCCTAAAAAAGGAAGTCATTTTCTCTTTGACAAACATATCTTCCTCAAAGCTAAGCAAAACTACCAAAAACAATGGTCCTAGATGCAACAACAAAATGTAGAGTTCCTTTTGCCACTTTGTGTGGTCCTCAGAAAATAAATGCGTGCAGAGAACATATATCTGGGGATGGAGCCACACGTCAAGTGAATTGATAATGGACCAGTAATGCCTGCGCCATTGCGAGGTTGTCCGCCTCCCTAAATACCGCTAGAGCCATTCGATCACCATCTAGCACAAGGTACGGGGAGCTGTGTCAAATGGCAGCTGTTAATCTGCTGAAAGGCGGGAAAACCTCACGCCATGCGGCCCTTAGTGAAGGAAAAGGCGGAACAATGGCAGCACTCAAGTAAATACAAAATCTGTCTGTATGGTTACTTTGTATTCATGTAATATTCATAAAATTGTCAATTCGGTCAAGCTATCGCCATTAGAAATACAGAAAAATATATTTATTTGGTAACACCAATCAATGAATCAGTACTAATCAATTTCCAAAAGAAGTGATCATAACAAGGAGTTACCACTTCAGTTTTGGTTATTGCTAAATCCAAGGCAATTCTGATACTGTTGAAGATAAATATTTGCGTGATAGTCGATGGCAATACCAGTGTTCATTTTGATGGTGTGGTTTTTTTGTAGTTTCTTGCCATTATATGCCAGGGAAACAACAAAAGCATTATTTAAAATACATAAAAACTAGGCTCACCTGATGCTACTATGGAGGCTGAATACAGATTGGCACATAGATACAGTATAACGCCATTTGTGGCAAAAACAAATTAAAGTGACGGTCAAAAACTATACATTGAATGCTTTCCTATCAGAACAGTGTCAACATGTTTCAGGCTAGAATAGCTGAGTTAATGTTCTGAATAAGCAGATCAGTGACAGATCGCTCATTTGAGTGTACTAATTGTATTGCAGATTGCAATACAAAGAGCAGCATGAATAGTGAAAACCATTCTTATATATGCATCCTTTTAAGTCTCTTATCACTCAGTTTCTTTCTTTTGCTGGAAAGATAGTGGCAGTCTCTTCTAAGCTCTGCAGTCCTTGTGCACAGCTTAGCCCCGCTCTCTCTATTCCCTTTCCTCCGGGCAGCCTTCCTCCACCGTCCTATTGATCTGCTGTGCAGCATCAACATGCTGGAGTGTCAATTAGAGAGCCCCTCCTGCCCATCTGTGAGAGCACGGCGAAAGCACATCTCCTTGGCTCCGGCATCGAGCAGCTGCTCAGGTCTCAAAAGATGAAGAGGGGAATAATCTGCTGAAAATAAATATACGTTTTTATTTCAGATGTCCTTGTTTGTATTTATAATGTCCCTTTTGCAATACTGTTTGGACTGTAAAAGACTTGGACTAGAGCTGCAACATTTCTAACGAGGAAGTGCTATCACATTGTGTGTTTCAAGATGTAGGGGCTGGTCTGGAAAACACATTGTTTTTTCAAGGAGAGCATATCAGTATTACTATTTCAGGTAAAGTGCATTTGGTCTGGTTTAAGTGGATTAAAAGCAATACATATTTCTTAGTGAACACATATTCTGTTTGTATTACTCTTAACACACTATTTCCCTTCTGTTAAAACACAAAGTTGTCCTTAGACCTCCTTCAAACATTTGTGCATGTTGCAACACTTTCTTATGTTTCTTCGTATGTACACTCGTATTTGCCTGAAGGTTACTGTATGGCCTTTTGAAATGAATGCATAGTCCATTCAGAAACTTAATACGCCGCACCTGAGGAAAGGTTGTTCTCCTGATAGTGATACAAATCTCAGTAATTCTCGCAGCTCTCTTTGACATTTTGTTGTTGCTTATTTTCCGTGTGTAGGTCTGTGTTGTACATGCTTATTGAGGTATGCCATTACATGAAAATACCATATACACACGCATGTTGTCTTCTCAATGCAGTATCTCAAAAGCAAACTTAAACTGAGGTTGGATACACTCAATCTTGGAGGATTGTAATATGAGACACAAGTCAAGTCTGAGTTACATGCAGTATTACAGCTGAGTTCTGGAAATAAGATTTACAAAGAAACAGTGATAATGTGCAACCAGATTTCACTGAGTATGCTAATACTGCACTTTGTATTCAGTTACTACATCACTACATGTCATGGTGAATAAAGCTCCAAAAGGTGGCCTGCCTTAACACTGATGCTTGAGTAAAAGGGGATTCATGGGTTTTCAAGAATGATTTGTATTTTGAAATGATTTATTCAGAGGCTACAACCAGCCCTCACCTAAAGAACAGATCTTTTAGATAAAAAAAAAGATTTACTTACACCCTGGTCAAAGAGGAAACACTATAACGTATCTGAAAGCAGACAAAACCAGCTGATTAACGCGATAGTGCTCGATGTAATCTTGTGAGGTGTAAGATGTTTTTCCTTCAGTTGCATCTCGAGATACTCTTCAGATTGGCTCGCTGTCTTCAGTCTGACGGAGACAGACTCCCCACCAGCTCTTCTTTTGTGCAAACACGAAGTTTGATGACATCCGTCTTGAAACTGCAGTCTTGCAGAACTGTTTTTCGAACCCTTCAATTTTTTACAGCTAAACTTTTTTTTCTTTCACCTATCTATACCGAGGTATGCTGGCAGACTCCTACGTGTCTGTGTGATGTTAGATATGCTGGTTCCTATTTGGTGATGGGGGCTAAGGTGAGTTGGTTGGTTTTCCAGTTGTCATCTGCTCTGCGGCAGTTAAAGTGAACCTGCAGATAATCAACTCTGAAAAATTACTTCTCCCTCAGTAGGAGATAGTTGGGTGTATTCAAAGGACCTTGTCACTTCCAATACGCTCTCAATGAATCTCATCCGCTGCTGATCCGAGGCTTCAACCCAATCTGCTGGAAACCAATGTATACAGCTCTATTCTGTTACCGCGTGGAGGGAGATTGTTCCGTCAGAGCCTATTTCTGCTCCGGGAATTAACAGGGTGTAGATATGTACATACATGATTGCTGGGAATAGCACATTTTGTGTCTATATGGCATGCATGCATTGTGTTTCTCAGAAAAAGGAAAAAAAAAAGGGAGGAAATGAGAGTGTCAAGAGTGTGGACTGTAGATGAGCTAACTAATGAACTGTAGATATCTTAGACATTTAAAATCCCCATTATGCACCTCACCAGCATTTTCACAACATTTTAATATGTATAATTTACATCTCATAACGGACAAAGCGGTGAAAAAATGAAAGCAGATGCATTCGTGTAGAATGATCAATCACTTCTTGAAGATATCCCCTTGGGCTCTGGGAAATGATTTGTTAAATTATCACACATGTTTGTTTTATATACAAATTGATCTAATCAGAAAATAATCAGCAGATGAATCAATAATGAAACGAAGTTGCTGCCCTAGTGACGTCCATCTCTCAAGAGATGACATCTTCATGTCTTCAAGGCATTGAAGTTCTTTTTTCTATATGTGATCAGTAAGTGTAAAATCTGTATATCTTTCCATGGGAAATATTACAGGCATCAGTGATCTGGATGATGGTTCATTGATTTAGAAAATGTGCAGTTTTCAGTATTCATGTATACCCAGGAGACAGCTTGCTTATTGCAGTGATTTATTTTTAAGGCGGGTATTTTTTCTTTTTGTCAACTTTGGATATAAAAGCCATTCTCCATTTGTAATAGTGTAATTATAATTTCTACTTCTTTTCTTAGAACATACCCCCATTGGTTTGTTGTACTTTTCTAGCCTTCAAGGCACAGACCTAGACATGCTCAGAGTCTCTGAGGCCCCCATAAGAATCCCATTAGAATATATGTAATTGATTTTGCCTGTAGTAAGCAGAAATACCTGGGTAATGCTGGAGAGGTCCATTCAGCACAAAGAGATATAATCCTTATCTGTAGTTTATTCAGTCCTTTTGAACTTCCCTTTCAATTCTTAATTTTCCGATGAATTGTCAGGCTTTTGAAGAAGTAATGTGGCGGCAATTGTGATACATTTTATAAAAAATTATAGAACACAAAACACCAACCTAACTACTGCTAATGCCAACAGCACTGTTTTTATATCACTGTAACCATAATACTTAGGCAGCAAGGTTGATTGGTGAATATGAAGCATTGGGATCTGACTCTCAGCCTTGTCAACCTTGAGAGCCTTTGGAAACCTTTGAATTTCAAATGGTAGACGTAGGAAGACTATATAAGAGAAAGAAAAGAGTTTCGGGCAGAAATGTCTCTTTATTCCACATAACGCTACACTTAAAAGGTTAAGCAAAAAAGCGGTATTGAAAAGCTCACACCACAACAAATCCATTTGCCTTTTTTTTCAGTTTTCTCTGTGCACTCGCTCACTACTCTTCTCTTTTTCATCTTTCAGGAATTCACTCTGAAGCCTGTGGACCTAAGCAGGCCTGAGGGCTCTGACATATACCAAATCCCTGCCCAGGGGAACAGGGGAGATTAAAAACTTCTGATTGAGGTGGAGAGGAAAGAGACGGAGCAAGAGAGGAAGGAGAGACGGAGAATAAAAGCTTATCGCTCACCTTTGTTCTTCCTAATGCCCCAAGTGAAGGATCTCCATAGGTAAGTCTGTGAATAACAACAACAACAGGCAAAGGAGCAGCTGCCGACCACTGTGGTCAGATGATGGAGTGAGGGACTGAAAGAGGGGAAGAGGACTGGATTTTTTCAGTTAAATAACCAAGCTCATATTCTGCATTAATTGAATGCCTGGAAGAGAGAAGAGACATGAGACGAAGCCTTTTCTGTGCCAACTGCTTCAAAAGGTATTGCAATTAACCCTCTGGCCGTCGTCAACTGATACCTGGCTTCTGTTGTTTTCGGATTCCGGGTTCGGTTGTAGCCGTGTAGATGTGCGCTCGGGCCGCGGCCATGTTTCAACTCCCGGCGTGTAGACCGGATCGGACAAGCCTGACTCTGCCTCTGCTGCTGCTGCTTCTCCTCTACAGCTCTCTAGAAGTCACTGCCAAACCCAAAGGGCCGGGACACACACATTTGAACTCCATCCGCATCGACGGGCACATCTCCTTAGGTGGGCTCTTCCCGGTGCACGCCAGGGGCCACGATGGCAAGCCATGTGGGGAGCTGAAGAAAGAGAAGGGTATACACAGACTGGAGGCCATGCTCTTTGCCCTTGACCGCATCAATAACGACAATAATTTGCTGCCCAACATCACTCTGGGGGCGCGTATCCTGGACACCTGTTCCAGGGACACTCACGCCTTGGAGCAGTCGCTCACCTTCGTGCAGGCACTCATCGAGAAGGACGGGACAGACGTCAAGTGTCTCGGCGGAGGGGCACCAATCATCACCAAACCTGAGAGGGTGGTGGGCGTCATCGGAGCCTCGTCCAGCTCCGTCTCCATCATGGTGGCTAACATACTGCGCCTGTTCAAGGTAAGACAGCACTGATATTTTCTATCTGAAGGTGTGGATGTGCACTTCCTGGTTTGTATAAAATGCAGCAAAAAGAACACAAGCTGCTGAATACTTTATGTACACTTTCACCTATGATTTGTTGTTTTTGTGTATTGATCCTCTTATATGTGTGTGTGAATAATTAATAATACTAGCAGAAAGAAAAACAGCAGTGTTAGAGAACCACATGTGTTAAAGATCTGCTGCCACACAATGGACACTTAGAGAGGAGATACGATTGGTAAATCTCATCACTCTGACGGTTGCCCTGCAGGGGTTGGTTGCTAAGCAGTGAGAGGTATTTCCTGTCACTATACATCCTTGATTAATAGGATACTTCTTAAATCCATTTTTACCCCATAGCCTGTCTACCAATGTCTACATCTGCTTACAGTGGACAAATATCTTCTGTTCATGTACATTTGGCTATTTGATCAATTATTGAACACATATTTTATATCCAGCCAGCAATAGCAAGCATAGTAGATCTTTCTACTTTATTGAAAAAAATACATGTTTTTGTTTTATGTAGAAATAATAACTTTTGCTGTAGTACTGTCTGGTTGTTTCATGGACAAAATACATTTTTAGCACGGATGTTATTCAAATAACTTTCATTAGGACCGCAAGATACTGGCTTATTTAAATGTTGTAGCAATGAAAATGAGGTATTGTTCCTCAGATAATACTCGGAATCCAATACCAACTTGGAAATGTATTACATGTTGTCTTTGTTCTGCTTTCAGCTTAGCCTGTTAAGCCCGGCAGCCCCCGCCGGCGAAACTGTGTCTCAGGGCTTCTTAACATTTAACAACCTATTAATGTGTCATACCCACTTAACGGGAAGAAACTCAGCTAACTGACGATATGAACCATTTTTAGCTAAACGAAACACAAGGGTAATAACAAGCCTCTGAATTAGCCCTGAGCGAAGAAATGCTAACGCACTTAGCACAGAACTCAAGGTAGAAATACTTTATTACTTATCAGATCTGCACAAACAAAATATCAGATTAAAGCTGAGATTCCACAGATTCTAGAGATATAATCATCACTGTGACCAAAACTCGCGGCAGCGAAGGCAAACCCAGGCAACGCACAACGTAGCTTTACTGAGCCAAAACGGCAAATATGTCTTACCTTTGCTGTTTTTCTGATCAAAAGTTGTATTCAATGGCATTAAAACGATAAAAACGCTGCTGAAGGTTAATCCAATGTGTCTGTGTCACTTTGAAATGATTACTGATAATCCATCATCATATTTATGGTAATAAGCCTAGTTTTCAGTTTTCAGTTTTCAGAGCGTAGCTTTCGGTTTGGGCAAACTGCGTGCGCATCACTCTCACTTGAGGAACTCCCTCTCAATTCTATTGGCTCTAACGGTTCAAAAGAGATGTCAATCATCAAAATCGACCAAGGGGTTCCAGAGATATGGCAAATCCACCCAAATGACCCCAGAAGTGTTTTTTTTTTGCTAAACCTCTCTAAAAAGGTCAAATGTCACTTGTTTTGCATCAATCTCGATACAGGGTACTTATTATATGTTATAGTTTGGATTCCTAAAGCTTTTAGTCTACTATCCCATCATTCAAGGGTGGTTTTCACTATAAGTAATGTTTTTTTTTTGGACGGACACTATAATAATTTCTTTTTTACTATGTTCAATCTGAATTTACTTTAAAATTTTAAAAAAATCTATATTGATTCTGACTTTTCTACTTTGAGAAAAAAGATTATTAATTTACCCCTTTTAGAAGTGAAGATATAGTCATTTGTTCTGGGAATGTCATTTTCGAGCCTGAGACCTGAAAAACAGGCTCAGGTTAAAGGGCTGAATATAATACAATCTCCAAAATTCACATTAGCTTGATCTCACATGAAAATTCATGTGGATCTTGTGTGTTATTGGGTTCCTTATGAGGTCAACTATTGGCGCAGTCACACCAAAACTATCCCTGCAGCAGGGTTTCCGTTAGCCGGTAATTACCGGTTTTTAGCTGGTACAATGTATTAAAAACCGGTAAATTCAAAACCTGCCGGTCAAAATGTCCGGTAATAATTAGGGATGCTCCGATCGATCGGCCGCCGGTCATTATCGGCCGATATTCACTCTAAATAGTTTGATCGGTGCTCTCTATAAAGGCCGATCAGGAGAGCTGGATCTGATCGATATGGACATAAACGCGAGTGAACAGTGAAGTATAACCAGACGCGAGAGAGAGATCAGATCAGCTGCGGAGTCTGACGGAGACAAGCTGCACTGCATAATCACCTGAAGCCCCGCCCACTGTTTAGCGAGCATGAGAAACTGACGGGCTGTCAGGAGAGAGAGGGAGGGAGAGGGGAAAAGAGAGGATCCGTTTCTCCCGTGTTACTATTCAAAGTGAATGTAAACTTTTGAATAATGTACTTCATCTACTACAAGTAGTTTGTTTGAATGTAATAATTATGTTGTTTGTTGTTTGTGGAATCATTTATAAAAAAAGTGAATCTGAACTTTTCGATCTGTTACGGTTATAAACTGAAGCAATATAAAAATGAGCCCCATTAACTGAGTTTTAAACATCAGCATATCCGGTCATAGTCCGGTAATTACCTACTAACGGAAACTCTGCTACACAATTATTATTATTATTATTGAAACATGACCGGTAAGTTTCAAATTTGTCCGGTAAAATAAATTCTGTCCGGACATTTGACCGGCGAGAAAAAATCCTAGCGGAAACCCTGCCCTGCAGCTGATTTAGTGTTTTACTTAAGAACCTCATGCCAGTGGTTTACTGTAGCTAAGTTGGACTCTTCCCTTACTACCTACTTGACATTACCCAAATAATTGTGGATTTTGATTGGGCTGGTCTTAAAAGTTAATTATTTGGAGACTTGCAGATTTGCTCCTTACTGTTATTTAACACTAGAACCGCCAACGGGTCAATTTTACCCGCAGCTTTTTTTTGATTGTATGTAACTTTTTTTCAATAAAATATTCAAGTCTCCCAGTCCGTGACTTTTCCTGAAATGTGTTATGTAGCACCCTCTGTTGTTAAAAATTGTCAATATGAAGTCAGATTGAAAAAATCGCCAAAAAAAAGCCATTTATACCTATATCCGCCAGCGGGTAATATTTACCTCATAGAAAATGTAGCGTAAACATGACATGTTGCTATAGCAACGCCTTTTGTCTACTGCGGTTCCTTATAGATAGATAGATAGAGAGAGAGAGATAGAGAGATAGACAGATAGATAGTTATAGATATATCGATAGATAGTTATAGATAGATAGAGAGCAGAGAGATTTGTACCTAAACAAAACACAAGTCTAACACCAAGCGTTTAAATCAGCACTGTTAGCGATATTTTATACTTCATGCTATCTGCACAAACTATATCATATGAAAAGCTGAGAGTCCACATATTCTATTGGTATAAGTTTCATCCCTGTGCGATCAAAACTCACTGTTCTACATGATAAATAAAAGAACATTGTACCTTGAAAATCAATAGCGGGTCAATTTGACCCGTTGGCTGTTTTAGGTATACAGCGACCTCTGGCCGTTCTAGTGTTAAAGCAAAATACTTGTTCTTGTCAATGCACAGACAAAAACCAGGTTAACAGCATAGCACGATTTTTGACCCTCACGAGTGCCTTACGAAGGGCAAAATGGACACACAAATTCAACACGAAAATGAACCTTTGCAAGGCCCTTCGGCAATTTTTTGGCATGCCAAAGATTTTGCCACCGCTCACGAAGTTGCTGCCCGAGCCTGAGAAACTCCACCGGCGGTCAGACGATGGCTTAAGATGCCCTCACGAATGGCCCGATGTTGTTACGATCAGAGCCAAATTTGAACATTTCCTTTATCGTGTGTCCATCTGGTTGTTTTATTTCACAACAAAATCATGTAAACATATTATGTAAATAACCCAATTTGTGTTCTGTGAAACTGAAAAGGATATTACATTGTTTTTGTTACTTTCGTTGCAGTTGGATGTCTTAAATATAATTTAGGTTAAGTTCCTGTTTTATTTAGATGCTTTTATTTTGAAGCGAGTTGACAGAAAGTTGTTGTTGCTATGGAAACAACATGACGGAGAAAACTTAATATCTTCTACATATAAAGACGGAGAAAGTAAAGAACAAAGTCTGAAAATATCAGTACAGTATCATAGCACTTTCACATAATTGTTTTTGTTACTTTCGTTGCAGTTGTATGTCTTAAATGTAATGTAAATGTTGCCTTCGTGTGTGGTTCGGGGCCATCTTCGTGCAAAATTCACAATTCCATATTTGTGTGTCCATCTGGTGTCAATTTCGGGACAGTGTGACAGGGGCTTAAGGGAGTAGCTGCTTGTCTCTCTCTCATGTAATAAATACCATATATTTAGGTTTAGACAAAACAAGAAGATATTACCTTGGGCTCCGGGAAATTGTAATGGCAGTTTTTGCTATACTCTGAATAAAGAAGAGAAAAAGAGAATTTGATCCAAGGCTGGCTGTTGGTAAATGGTAAATGGACTGCTTTTATGGGATTAGTTGTGTGTCATAAAGATAAAGCAACACTTTCTCAGAATCAAGCAAAACTAAGAGTTTAAGAGAAAAAAAAACTGAGTCAATTTAATTTAAAAAATAAAACTATAAGTTGCAAACAAATCATTTGTGTAATCATTTAAACTATAAGTCTTTTTTCTTTGTTTTAACATAGGTTTTTGTTTGCAGTTCTTGTTGCTTCTTTCTACATGATCAGACTTTTGCTCTCGCTGCAGCTCTTCTCGTTTGCGCTCCCTCATTTTTTGTTTTCGATTCTGACACAAACATCCAACACACACACACACACACACACACACACACACACACACACACACACACACACACACACACACACACACACTCCTCATGCCATCTGGAGCAATTTTGCTCAAGGACACTTCGAACCAACCTCTGATTGGTGGACGACCGCTGTACCGCCTGAGCCTCAGACGTCAGTCGTAAACAGTTAGTTGCATCCATAGGTAACAGAAATTGAAGGTAAAGCAGTGGGATGCAGGGTCCATATTTCTTTTTATCCTTGTTTCCGCTCTCCCCTAAGTTTCAGCTAAATGCTAGACTGCTCTTGAACCAGCCCAGACTTTGGCTCTGCTTCCTCTACTGCCTTCCAGTGTGATCAACACTTTGCCAATGCCAAGCTGGAGAGATGCTCTGCAGTGTGTGATACAATATTATGACTGAGCCATGATTAGGACACACACCTTTTTCAGTCATTTCATTGACTGCAGACATCTGGTGTTTTCACATCTCTGATAATTATCATGTTAGGTGTGAGAATAGTGAGTAGTGATACACGTGTAGGCTGTTACTCTGTGTGGGTGGTCTGCTCTTTAGGCACTGTGTTTTAACTGGGCTTAGGCCATGAATACTACAGCATTAGTCATAGGTAAGATTCGAAGTATTTTTATTTATCGCCGCCAATTATCAGAGGTGTGGACTCGAGTCACATGACTTGGACTCGAGTCAGACTCGAGTCACCAATTTGATGACTTTGGACTCGACTTGACAAAATCACAAAACACTTGCGACTCGACTTGGACTTGAACACCAATGACTCGGGACTTGACTTGGACTTGAGCCCTCTGACTTGAGGTGACTTGATACTTTAATTCAGGGGTCTCCAACACGCCGATCGCGAGATGCCGGTAGAAGAGCAGACTCCAGTCGGCGAGAGCAGAATCTTCAGCTGCTCCTACTCTTGCTGTAAATCCATGCAGGCAGGGGCGGGACTTTATTTTGCTGAGCCACCATGCGGCCAATCATATGCGAGGACACACTAGGATCATACCATTATGTGAAAGAAGGGTGGGGGGCACACGCTCCAAAGACAGCAAGTGTAGTGGTACAGGCCAGCTACACAGAGCGACGGGGAGAAGGGGAGCCGGATTTAAATGAAAAACGCGTCGGAAAAAGTCAAGAAATTAGCGAAAACCGAAAAAAGAAGCAGCATCTGGCTGCATTTCAATGATATGTGAGAAAGCAAAGCTGAGTGCAGGATTTGTAAAATTAAAATAACCTTCAGAGCAGGGTTTTCTTTTGGTAACCACTCAGGATTTATTGTCAGAGGTGGGAGAAGTTCAGATCTTGTACTTGAGTAAAAGTACCAGAGTGTAGGAATACTCGGTTACAATAAAAAGTCCTGCATTCAAAATGTTACTCAAGTAAAAGTACAAAAGTATTAGCATCAAAAATATACTTAAAGTACCACCTGCAGAGGGATCTAGATTCAGGTGTTCTTTTCCCCATAAAGACCGCCTCGCTGCACATTATCCCTTGCATAAAGATAGATTGTGGGTCCCTTATAACATGTTGTACACAGTGGAAATAAACATTCTGGTTACCTCAACATCAGGGATCTTATACATTAAACTCCTTCTGAATCAAACCGTCACGGTAGCCTTACCTAACTGATCCCTCTTAAAATAGAAGAAAAACACGTTACTTTACCAGCAGAGAGAAAATGGATTATTAAATTATTAATGTGACTAATAAAGAGCAGTTTGATTATTAAACATTATTCTGTTGATCGATGTCATTACATTTGTTGAAAAGCACATAAGGACTTGTTTAAGACTCGTTTTGTCAAAGTTTAGGACTTGGACTTGACTTGAACTTGCCCATCCTGACTTGAGACTTGACTCGGACTTGAGCGCAAAGACTTGAGACTTGACTCGGACTTGCAAAACAATGACTTGGTCCCACCTCTGCCAATTATCAACTTAATGGGTGAGGGCTCTGATTTGGCTCATTCCCAGATCTTGTTTAGGTGGATACGATGCTTTCGTTTTTAATGGGCGACTGTGGCTGCGAAGGAGTGCTGTCGTCTTTGAACCAGATAATTGTGGATTCTATCCCAGACTGTGCAGTCAACATGTCGATTTATCCTTGGGCAAGATACTTAACCCTCAATACCCCCATGTACAATGTATTGGAGCGCTAGCGTTACATAGTGATGTCACAGTCCATTATTAGACAGGCACAAAAAATGGTGTCTGATCCCACCCACATACTCCACCCAGAATTCCAGCTCCTAAGGTAGGAGCTGGAATTCTGGGTGGAGTATGTGGGTGGGATAGAAGATTCAGGGTTCCCAAGAGCAGGCTGAACCGCTATAAGCACTCATTCCTACCTATGTCCATTAGGCTTCTTAACATTCACATGTAATGAAATGTACTTTTTAAATGTTGGCCATGAGGGTTGTGCAATAGGTCGCCATTGTCAGTATGTGCATCTGTGTATTGTGTTTGTTCAAACGGTGTATGAGTGATGATATTTGTATGTATTTTAATGTTTACTATGTTTGTATATGTACATGTATGCGGAACTGCAGGACAGAGTCCAGAACAAATTTCCTTACGGGGACAATAAAGTATATCGTATCGTTACGGAAATAAACAAAGGAGTCCAATGGGGGCGTTTCCGGCGGGGGGGGGAGTGTGTGGGAGAGAAACTCCCTCTGGAGAGAACAGGGATTTTAGCCTCTGCAGACCATTTACATGCACAAAAACCTGTAGAACACACTATAGGAAAAGGAAAACCCCAAAGAGCACAATAGGGCCCCTTTAAGTCTGCAGAATACAGTTTGTAGGCTGGGACTCTGCAGCACCACGATTCATTCAAATATTTTCACATATCCTTCACCAAATATACTGCAATTTGAATATTGCCATTTAGATAACATTTTGATTAATTGTACTGCCCTAATTTTGTATTTATTTTTGTCTGTATTGGTTAGTCAGTCTAATACTCAAAAACGATTTGTTAAGCATCCTGCCTCCACAGTGTTAAACCACATGGGATGTATCCCACATGGCGACGCCTCCAGCGTTAACCAGAGTGAACTTAGTGTTACAGAACACAGTTTTATGCATCTTTTATATGTCTTATTTGCGTATGTTGTTTTCTCCTTCAGCGTATTGCATTGGGGATATTAATCCATTGATAAACACAGTGGAGCATGCAAAGCCCGGTGCATGAACTCCATATTTCTTTCTGTCACTGACACACAGAATATGCTTATATGCACGCTCTCAAAGGTAGGAGCTGGTGTGGGCCACAGTAATGAGCCTCTCCTGCAGCGTGCGCTTGATCCCTCTCTCACATGGAAGCCTTAAATCTTTCGTCATTAGCATCGTGCTCATTCCCTCTTCATTAATGCACGCAAGCGATGTCCTTGCATATTTAATTTAGATTCCTCTGATCTCCTTTCTCTTTATCCTCAATATATATATTAGCATTCCCCTCTTCTGCCTTTTTACATTAAGACAGCCGGAGGTTAAGAAAGAGGCTTCAGTCAGCCTACAGGTTGAGTAAATCAACACAGTTCATCTTCTCTTACTATCACCGGGGTTTCTGAGCCAATGTATTGAAAATCAAACTCTATCCAAGGTAGTCGCCAATCATTCAACATCCACTCTAATTGAATAACGGTCATTACAACATTTGAAAAAGAGAAAAAGCCCCTAAGGTGATGTAAAGCGGTCCGGTCAGTTATATGGATTTAACAGTAAACCTTTAATGGAGACTGGTCATTAGGTGGGGTCTTGAGTTATGGCTTTTCCCGGAGATCCACAGGTCAGCCAGATGCCAGCTGCTTCTCCTGGCCAGGATGGAGCAGCTGATGGCCCCGGAAGGTAACCAATTTAACTTTATGACCACCTCATAACCTGCCCTGCGCCAGCAAGACATCGTTTGCTGCGCGATCTAGCATGCGGAGAGACGAGAGACGTCCACGTCTACGAGCACTGCGGCTAGACATAAATGTTTGCTTTAAAGGAAGGCGATGCTTGCTCAGGAATACAAACTCAGCATACCGATGAAGACGGGCCGACATTAAAGCATGCTTGTGTAAGCACCCGCATGTGTAAAACTTTACCACTCAAACTCACACGCCATGTGTGTATCAACTTCACTACACAAGCGTACACAAAAGCAATCAAGCACATTTGCACGCACACCACTTTAAAGCTGGCAGCAGCCACCCTGGTGTAGTTAGCAGGTTTACAGAAAAAGTGTTTCCTCAGCACTCAGCTGCATACAGATGTGCTCCGGAGCAGCTTGATGAATATTTTACTCTAACCTTATGTAACGGTAACACAGAAACACAGGAGCTGCAGCTCAAAAAAAAGTTGGTGTAGTTACCCAAGAAGTGGGAGCCGCTCTGACAAGAAGTCGGGGAAAATATAATTCATGATCTCAGGCAGGATACGTCAGATGATTACATTATTCATTTGTGAAGCAGATGCGCCTGTAAAGTTAACAGGCATCACCTGCGACACAGATTGTACTTCTAGGTCTCGTCTAGTACAACCACAGGAGATCCTGACAGGGATTTCCTTTCTTACTTCGACTGCAGCAAATGCTCAGCCCTTGTTCAGTGAGAAGAAAATGTATTTTTGGTAAATGTCATTTGTTTCATTCGGTGGTGCACATGAGTAGCACAAAAGAGAGGCAGTGACCCGGGAATAAGAAGTTCAGAGCGTTCTAGTCTTTAATGCTCACTGGAAAGCATTTTGGTGGCTCCTTGTTCTGACATTACAGTTTACTGTGTCGGCCGGGCGAGGCGTCTCACATTCACTGAAGTGGCTAGTTTCAGTAATATGGGGGCCACAGAAGAGTAAAGAAAATATCCATTTAGAGGAAGAAAAGTAGAGGAAAATGATTTTTCTCATGGAAGAGCACACAGGCCTTCAACATCCCGCTCGTTTTGACATTTTCTCTTGCCCTCAGTTTATGCTCTTGTTTTTATGATTCACGTTGGAGACACTGACCCACGAGTTATTGTTTATGCGCCTTCACATCGTGTAGGAACCTTCTCCACTGTCTTGTAATGGTGAATCATTTATCTGGTGATTTATAAAGGTCTCAACAAAACTAAAACTTTTAAACCTGCATAGTAATTTATTTCACTTTTGATCCATACCTGTGCTTTTTTGATCTCGCGTGGCATTACTGTAATTAGTGCTCGGCAGTTAAATTGGGTTCAACCCTCATGGGTGAAGTGTTTCCAGCTAACGGCAAAAAAGGAAAGCAAATAAAATTTAGTGCTGGATAAACACCGTAGATTATGAATAGTTGATTAAAGATTGCCCTGAGCTGCCATCACTGAGCCTTTATTTTCTCGAGAATTCAACAGGGTTTTGCACATGACACTGCTGGTAAAAGCATGTAAATAATGAACATTTTTAAGGCATATTAGCAAGCATGAATATATTGGCTGTTAATCCAAGTACTGCAATTTAATACAATGGACCAACACATTTCAGATTTAAGATAGATAGATAGATAGATAAATAGGGACATTTATACTTTATTCTTCCCAAATGATTGTGTTACAGCAGCAATGTGTTCAGGCTTTAAAATAAAATATTTAAAAAGGTGGAAAAATATATATATAATAAAATCAATAAACAGCCAATAAATATAAATATCTACACTAGAAAGGACATTACCAGAAAGAATACTCAGTATAAAATGTTTTTGATAAGTTGGACTGACCTATACAAGACTTATACTACAGCAGCAGAAATATATATATATATATAGCATTTGCTACTATCGTGACTCCCTTCTGAGCATTTGTTACCTAACAAATAAATACAAACCAGTCAGAGAAGCTACTTTTACATGACAACTTGTAAGCTAAAATCTAAAAGCTATGTCAGTCCCAGTCTAAGGTTAAGGCATAAAGCAGAAACCCGGCCACACAGCAGTGTGTGCGGAGGAGGGCAGATATCATTAGCGCTTGACGCCTTCTTTCATGATTCCTTGAATGAGCGAGCCGATCCTCTGTTTTGTGGTCAAAGCTCCACCATATCCCGTTTTCCCAGAGGTGCTCACCATCTGCTTGGTTGGAATTTCTTTGAGCGAGTAAATGGTTATTTCCCCCCAGTTGATCCTCTGCTCCTGTTGGCACTTTAGCTTCAGACCTGTTTAGAATAATCAGTGACTGTTAAATTAGAATTAAAAACTTTTTTTGTTTTTACAGGTGATTATTTTGGGTCTAGAAAAGAAAGAAATGCTATTTTTGTTTGTCTTTGCCACTCAAATTAAAATCCAATGTCCTGAAAAGCTATCTATTTACTTTTTGAATGATGTTTAAATAAACATTATTGTCACTATACATTTTCTGCTAGAATCATCACCCGCTTATCAGATTTTCAAAACATGTCATTCGAGCATTTTATTTTTTAGTCGCTAGGCTTGTACTTATTTGGAGTGAAGCAATAACCTGAGCAGAGCGTCTATACACAATTTAATCTAATCTTCTAATTTAAATGCATGCTTCTTGTGTTAATTTAGAATCTGGACAGAATTAGATCAGAGGTAAATCCCTTTGAAGAGTAAGGTATCATTAATCTAGCTTCAGAGTTGTGTTTCTTCTGGTCATTGTTTTTCTTTGCGATAAAAATAAATGGAATGTTTGACAGCGTTCTTAAATCGAGCATGAGTGGTTACAATTGAGTGGCGACACCTTTTCTTTTCTTTCACAAGGTCTTTTTTCCATGCTTGGTTGAAAATTAGTCGCCTTGTTTATTGTGTTTCATTATAGTGGTTGCCCTCACTTTTAGCGACTCTGACCAATAATATGGTTTCTTTTATGGCAGTCATCGTATAAAATCTGTTACATTTCTATTCATTTTAACCCCGTAGGGTTTCGTTCGTGGACTTCTTTAAACAAGAACAAAAAACAGGCTCATGCCATGAAATTTCATGCTTCATCTCACGTTGTTCGGATGTTTTTTATTCCCCAATAAACCTTCCAGTGACACAGTAAAATGACGGCCCTGAGTCACGATTGATTTAGCAGCTCATTTAGAGGAATGACAGTTAAATCAAGATAAACTATTATCAGCCCATCGAGGCATCTCACTTCAACCAAACCCACTCGTTCAGTGAGCCAGTGACAATGCGGTTGTTCACATTGACTGCTTCACTATGAAGCCATTAAATACTTTTATGTTTTCTTCCTTGAAAAGCATGTACCTTAATTTTATGCAAGTTGGTGCCATGTTTCAACACGAGTCAGAATTACTATTTTCAGCGATTTGCAATGTACTACGTAGTTCAGTGACACAGGTGTACAATATACAAACGTACATTCAAGTCACACCGTTAAAAAAAGAGCAATTATTTTTAGACTTACCTACCGGTTTCAGTAATAGAATGAGAATTACATTCTCTCTAGACAGGACTGTACCATTATTGCTTAAAGTGACCCTATTATGCCAATTTTCAGGTTTCATATTTAAATTGTTTACCTCTACTGTGACATGTTCCAATGCTTTAATGTTCAAAAAGGTCTTTATTGTTCTCATACTGCCTGTGCTGCAGCACGTCTTTTCACCCTCTGTCTGAAACCAGAGTCCAGTCTGCTCTTATTGGTTAGCTGGCCAGCTCTGTTGTGATTGGTCAACCGCTCAGAGATGTCTCGGCCCTTAGCCTATCATGTGCAATATGTTGAAGCGCCAGCCAATAGTAAGCGTTACACAATGACGTCACTATGTTCAGGAAGGAGTCCAATTGAGGCGTTTCAGATTTCAGCCTTGGAAGACCATTTACATGCACACGGCAAGGCACGTTTATTTATACAGCACCTGTAATTACAAGCTAATTCAAAGTCCTTTACAAAAAATGAAAGACATTAAAGCTCACCTATTATGCTATATTTGAACAATATGTTATATGATCTATACAAAACATGTCTATGAATTATTTTGCTCAAAATACCAAACAGATCACCGATTGTAGCATGCGTCATACCCCTCTATTTCAGCCCTGTTACTAAAGTGTTGATTCTGGGTCAGTAGCTTCAAATGAAACCCGAGCTGCTGCTGGCCATGCCCCTTTGGAGCGCATGCAAGCGGTGAGCTCTGTGAAGAGAAGAGTGCCTGCTTCACCGGCTGAAACTCAGCTAAACGTTGCTGTGATTAAACGCGATTTTATGTTCCAAACCACATCAAACATTATTTCTGAAACAGTATGGTGCTCAAACGCTTTCTCTCTCGCGAGTTAGCTCAGAGTGTTAGCGATGCTTGCTAATGTAAACACAGACCATATTACTTCCAAAACACGTTGCGCATTGTTTCTGATACAGCAACGTATCTGATAGTGGACGATATGGTTGGGTGGGCGGAACATTGCCAGGAGTTCAATGTAAAGCCAGCCCACAAATGAGTAATGTCGTCATGACCGCAGCAAATCTGGATCAGCACCGTTTTACCCCCGTTTTTAGAGATGTGGGTAAGGAGGAAAAGAGAGAGGGTTGTATTTCTGACAGTTTGTGAGTCTCCTTACACACCAGGGACACATATTTATGTATAAAAGACATAAAAAAGTGCATTTTGCATAATAGGTGACCTTTAAGAGCATTAAGAAATAGTGCAGCGGAAACATGTTATAAAATAGCATTTAAAAACAGTCATTAAAAAGTAAAGACAATAACCCTATACAACACACTACAGGAAAGGAAAAAAAAACCAAAATAGGCCTCCTTTGATAGCGGAAGCTGCAGCATAAAAAGAAAGATAGTATGAGGCATTGTTACATTGTAATTTTGAAATGAAAGCCATTTTGGCCAGTCTACAGTCGTCCATTGTGAGAGCTGCAGATAATGATGCTCAGTTCAGGGAGGTGATACTTTTCCATTTTCTGTATTTTTGTACGCTATATTTTTTTCCCCAAACCTCTCTGCCCTCTGTCCTAAAACTACTCCATTTACAAAATGCTGCCTGTCTGTTTGATGCCGCTATTAAGTCAACACTTTGCCTCTCTCTTCTTTGATATTTAATCTACAGTAATCGTATTGATTCAGAAATTGTTTCATTTGGTAACTTTGTTCTTTGACTAGCCCAGGGGCTTCACTATCATCCGTGTCATTTAATTCTGCTCATGCCCGCTCTGCCTGCTCCTACAGTGCGAGGCTCTGTCTGTCTCAACAGGGACCTTTTGTGCAACGTTTTTTTTTTCACTGATTTGGCCAAATCCTAAATGAGACCCCCCAAATACTTCAGCTTTTTACAGAATGACTCAGATTTGATGGATGGGTGTGCTGCAGAGACATTTTCTGCAGGTCTTTTAGACCTGGGAAGCAGTTTGATACTGTGTATTGGTCCTGCATGGCTGTTGATTAATGTTTTCAAGTCAGTGGTTCCCAATCTTTTTGAACTTTTACACGTTCAATAAAAGCAAAGTCTTCTTGTGACTTTCTTTTACCAGCCGAATGCGTATACTGTTTTTTTATCCTGTGTTAGTGGAGTAATTGGAGTCTTGATCAAGTAAAACGGATATATTATGGAACTGATGGTACTATATAACATTTGGGTTGATATTTTTTTGTGACTACCCGTTGCCAATGGTTGCATATATGATGGATTTCCCAGAAAACAACCTTTCTATTTTGAGAATAATATTCTAGTGTTGTTCAGATACACCTATTGATATATCTAAAGTCTTTATCCCTAAATTGAAGATTGGGGTATAGTAATACTATTTGTTATTATTTTATAACACAAGCGTATAACAGAGACACACAATCTTAATTTCCACTTGGGTTATTTATTTTGCATCGTGATGACTAAATGTTGAGTCATGGTGACGCATTTGTGTGAAAAAGTTCAAAAGAAACTCAAGGCTGCAAGACAGACACTTAGTAAAAACAACTCTGATAATGTATGAGAAATATATCTCAAAGGTTTCACAACGTTCAAAGATTGGAGGTGATTGAAATGATTCTCAAGTTAGGAATTATTTTGGGATTCGTTCTGAAAGGTATTTTTATTTCTCTTCAGTCTGTTGGTTTTGCTCCTATTAAAAAAAGACAAATGCATCTTGACAGGTTTTGGCCTCCTTTTTTAGGAATTCTCTGTGCTGCAGACTGTGTTTTCCTGTTTAATTATATTGTTCTACTCTATATTATATCATTCTTAATTGTGATCTCGTCTGTACAATCCTTAGCGATTGACTCTCCCTACAAATCAGACGTAACAACATTTCTGTTTCTTCAATACTTGACAAACGTCCATCTAGAATCAGAGTCCAGACCCTCCACCATCTGTCAACTCTCTTCACATGCCAGAAACTCTTGTGTTTGTCTGTATGTGTGTGGGAGGGTGCGTTTGAACACATATGTGCATGTGTGTCTTACAGGCTGTGTATTTACATATTTAACTCTGTATATCTGTTTAGTAATGTGAACATTGCTTCACTCTGCAGTCATTTTTCTGAATGTTATCACATTCCTCTGCCCCTTTCCTGTCTGTTTATTTCCAATATAATGCAAACCATATATCAAAATATAAAAGCACTTGTTTATAAAATGAATAGTACATTTCTATCTATATTCAAATGGTAACTTGATTTTTTGAATACATCTGACAGCCTAGCAACAGCATTCTCTAATTTTTCAAGAAGAAATCCAACTCGAAATATAATAACACGATTTATAATAGCCGTCTAGTTGCATCTCTTCGATTAGTCTGAAAAAAACAGAATTTTGTTGTAATCCGTCACTTTAAAAACTAGTGTTGCACGGAAACATATCAGCTTTTAAAAAAATATTTCTATTAGCACAAACTGTGAAATAAAATGCTTCCTTTTTAAGAAGTAATGGTTCTGTCACTCTTCATCAGTACACACCAGAGAAGATTTCAGAAGATGTAGCATCACTTTAAGATTTTCATCTTTTTAAGACTTTAACTTTCTGATGTTGGCAATCTGGTTTGATAAATGACTAGACAAAATGCTGAAAGCACACATCAAAAAGAACTGGACCAATTGGCTTCCAGCTGATCCTGCACAGCAGCTGGCAGAATGACTGACACACACCGGGCTGCACTGCACACTGCCTGCGGGAAACATTATGATTAATAAAATAAAGCTCATGTACATTTACACCATACATTAAGATATTTCATAAATGCAAATTTCACCGAAGCCTCAAAGCTACTGGACAAGTCAAGTTTATAACCGAATACATCAATAAGTAATATTGTAAGTTGCATAATTCAAACGAAGTATAAAAAGAATTATAGAGCTTTATACTTTTCCTTGAGCCCCTAATCAGTCGGTGAAAGAGACATTTTACACTCACTTTAAATTATTTAACTAACAGTTAAATAATAACTGTTAGTTTTTGAATTGCCAATAGTCTAATAGCCTTTTTAATACATGTACTCTACATTTCATTGGAAAAATATGTTGATAATCAGAACATTTCCGACACTATTTATGGTTGCTAAGGGTTTGGAACTTTCTTATAAACATGGTAGAATAAACATGAGAATATACTTATTTCCATACAAAATAATATACATTGAGTCTGTTTTACTGTGTGTAGTTGTGCTTTCAAACCCGTTCACGTCATGCTGGTGTGAGTTTTCCTCCCACATGTCAAAAGACACCTCTAGACTCTCAATTGTCTAAAGTGTGAGCTTTCGTCAGTTGTATGTGTGAGATCATTTTCTCTGCCTTATGCCTGATGCACACGTCTTCCCTTTCTTTGATTGTAATTAACAGTAAAGGAATGTATTGTTGATTACTTCAAATAACCCAGATTTCTAGGGGAAAAGCTGATTTATTTATTTCTAAACTGATTGTTGCTTCAATAGAATATTTCATAAAGAATGAACAGACTTTCTTCTATCTCTATAATGTACATGCATCATACGCTGAGAGAAAACCTATTTTTTCTGAGCATTGTTGTAAAATTTGTTCTGGAAAATGAGGTAGACGAAGGCTGTGGTAAAGTGGGCTCACTGTACATAAACAAAGATTACAACGCTTTGTCACAGAATGCTCTTAACATCATTCATTATTGATGTGTAACAATGTAGCAGTGTAAAAAGGGATGTTTTAAAATGTAACAGTGCAGTAAATGCATTAATCTACAAAGCCATGAGTACACTTGCTGCCACTTACTGTTGGATTTACTAAAGTTGAATGTATCAGTACTTTCCTTGTTGCAGCACAATAAAACAAAGTGATGCAACATTTAAAAAAATGTAGATCTGAATTATTTAGATTTATTGATTAGACGATCAACACGGTTGAAAAGGGGCCAATAATATAAGTCTTTTGGGGTTTTCTGCTTTCCTGTAATGTGTTTCATAGGTTTTTGTGCATATAAAAGGTCTGCAAAGGCTCAAATCTCAAAGTTCCCTCCAGAGGGAGTTCCTCACTCCCCACCTGCTGAAAACGCCTCAATTGTAGTCCTTTGTTTACTACCGCAACATAGTGACATCACCATTTAACACTCGCACTTTTATTGGCTAGCAATAAAACACATTGGACATGACAGGCTAACGGGCGTGACATTTCTAAGCAGTTGACCAATCACAACAGAGCCGGCCAGCTAACCAATCAGCGCAGACTGGGCTCTGGTTTCAGACAGAGGGCGAAAAGAGGTGCTGCAGCACAGGCAGTATGAGAAAAATAAAGAGCTTTTTGAACATTAAAGTATGAAACATTACACAGTACAGGCACAAAATACAAATATGAAACCTGAAAATTAGCATAATAGGACCTCTTTATAATTGATTAATTATTTGTCACAAAAGCAAAAATGCTAAGATTCAGTGTTTTTAAAATCTTAAATGTAATCATTTAAATAGGTTTTTAGACTGTTTTTTTTATAATTTCCTATTGTTATAGTAAAAACTTGTATTTAGTTGATGCAGAAAATAATGAGGTGATTCTGTAATTGAAGTCATCCACTTAGGTCTACTTTGACTCTTCAATAACCAATATAAGCTTTGAAAGAAATGGCCCACATTGAACTATGTTTCTGAAAAATCCCTGTAGCCATGGCGATCTTTGGCATGTGCTAATCTGCCTGTGAGAAGACTATCGATTTGATATTGAACTACACCAGCTTGATTAAATATTTCCATGGCCGGATTTACGGATCAGTGAACTATGTGATTGCATCATAAGGTCTGTCCTAGTATTACTGAAAAACTATAAAAAAAACATGCAGTGTGTTCCATCATAGCTTATCGTAGTAAACACATGGTATCGAATGGTTCGGACATGGCCAAACTACTGAATGCAGATGCCATTTTATTTTGAAAGTCCATATCACACCTTGCTCTAATATATCTGTTGACAAGGGGAAACTCAATGTGGTTTATTATTGGACAAGATGATGTATTAATCTCTGATGGCCCGGGTCAGTCTTTGGTGGCTTAACTATGCTCTTTTCATCCTTATCATACCTGCAACAGCTATACAGTTGATTACAGCTCCTTAGAGAGCGCTGCTGTAATAGACTGGTGTCAGACAGGGAAAAGGCCAGGCTGTGCACACAAAGTATAATCAGCTGTCTATGGTCTGAGCACTTCTTATCAAGCAGCCTGGCTGAGCAGCACAGATCGATTGTCTAGATGCTGTAATGTCAGATTGAAGAGATGGGTTAAATCCTGTTATGGCACTTTTTTTCACAGTGACATCTGGTTCATGAAATCAGACATATCATATCTTCCTCTAAACGTGAAAGGACCCAGTGTTTCTCCTCCAGCTGCTGGAGGGTGGTTGAGTGAGTAATTATTTAGGTAGGCTTGTTTTCAAGACACCTTGGACAAAAAGCAATTTGCTTTGACCTATAGTGATTGTCAGTCCCACACTGAAGTCGACAAATGCCAGTTCAGTTCAGACAAACGGAAAACAAACTTGACCTCTGTGTTTTGCCTTTCAGTCTGTGCAAATGTGCATGTACGTGGGCAGTCAGGTGCTTGTTCTGTGCTTAAGTGCCTTCAAACTGTGTGTGTGTGCGCAATCTGGGCGTCTGTTTGTGAAAAGGCCACTGGACCTGTTGGGAATTCAGGAAAGAGTGTTTGTCAACCCCGCGCCTTACAATGCTGCATGTAGTTTTTGCGAAGCGGAGACAGTCTGCAGTGAGGCATGAGAGAGACCATTACACACATGTCTGGCACACTCGTGATGATGAAGAGATCTGGGAACCCATCCTCCCTTGGAAAGTGCCTCTGGCCAAGATGGAGCATGCAGCGAATACAGGCCACAGCCAAGCTTTGCCAGGCTCTGCTGACATAACACACACATGGTGGAAGCTACCCCGAGACAGCGCTGTGTCACACTCGAGTGTTAATAATTTGATGAAATGAATAGTGTTTGTGCCAAAGGAAGAAAATGGAAATACAAAGGGTGTGTTTTACGGGGATTTTCAAAGATGCTCCAGCAAATATATTGTATTAGTGGGGCTTCAAGGGCGGAGAGCATTGAGAAATATTTTTTTGTCACAGACAGCTAGAATCATCTTTATAGTGATGTAATTATACAGTGGCGTTGAAACTGTATTACCTGTTTATAGTGATGATGAATGATGAAGTGCTGAGAAGAAAAGATAATACCCATTATGACATTTTCCTGGGTTTCACTTACTTTTATGGTAACGTTAAATGCCAGCCTCATGCTCTGTGTGAGAGAACGGCATCGATGAGGCAATTAGGGTAATTCTGAGTGCTCGGGTGTGCTAAGTAGTCACATAGCGTGTCTGTCTGATCAATTCTGACCAATAAGTTGTCAGCTGCTTCAGTAGAGGCAACATCTGTCCTGTGTGGATGTGAGCACAAAGGGTGGGAATCCTGAAGTTTCTCACGCTTTGATTTCGATTCAGTGCACTTCGATACAATCAAAAGAAGATTCTTCATTGATCTTGATGCATGATGATTAGTATTCGTTTTTTAACAATTAGACTAACAATACCAAATACTGGTATACACTTTTATAGTTACCCAAAACAGACAAAATGCCTACACGTGCAACAAACAGCATAACATAAGGACACAACAGTTAATAGTGTGGGCTGTTATCAGGTCTCAAACTTTTTGGAAGGCAGCCAAATCCAATATTTATTAATTGTTTCAATGTTAAAGCAGCAGTTTGCTGGATGCACATCTTAATGGTTAAGGTGATATTGAAGAAACTATTGCGACAAAATAGATACATAAAAAACTGTACCAATCCTTCACTTCAAACCAGACGCGTCGCCTGGCCTGGGCATCCGGGGCTAAAGCCCCGGATGTTTTTTCTTAGCCCCGGACAATTATCCCTCAATAATATAATACATTAACCGTGCTTTACCTGAACCTCATCATGACACTAGAGAGGACGGCAGGAGTGTAATTTCCCGTGTTCAGTGAATGCAACAGAGGCAAGACACCAGACCGTATTATTTTATTTTGAAATTCAGTTCCTGACGGACGCCAAAAAAGCCCGAGATTATACAATTAAACAAATAAATAAAAACAAGGATAATTGTGTGTTATTGTTGAGTAAATAACTGTGTTATTTAGAAAAGAATAACAAATTAGAAGGAAAAAAAGATTTAAAAAATTCAGATTTCAGTATTCTGAGGCTCTGAGCCCTATTTCTTTTCCTCGCGGATGGCAAAAAAAGTCCGACATGATACGATTTAAAATAAAAACAATAATCGTGGCTTGATATTGAGTAAGAACATGTTTTTATGAACCCCACAGCTTCCAGTCTTCCAAGACCCGACCGGACACAAAGACGTGGTGCAGGCACGAAACATACTACCAATAGAAATACATTGCTTTTAAAATCGTTCTGTGTGACACAAAAAAAAGGGGAAAATCGTGTTGGTGAACACACAGCAAATTCTGGCCTTTTGAATAAACTCCCTCAGAGTTAAAATCAACTACATTTGAGTGTACATGTGAGACCATCGAATAAACTCAACGGCAGAGTTAAAGTTACTCTTTTCTTGGAGTTAATCTTTAACCCTTTTCAGGAGTTAAACCTGAACACTTGTGGGAGTCAAAAACTACTCCCAAGTACAGTTAAATACAACTACCACTTTAGAGTTAATTTGAATGTGAACTCTATAATAGTGTTAATAGTTAACACTTGAAAGGGTGTATATTCAACACTCATGGAGTTAAAATAAAAATCAATAAAAATGACTACAAACAACGTATTGATTCATACAAATGTGTTTCTTTTATTTGAAAACTCTTAAAATCCATTGTTGATGGACATTTTATAAAGTGCTGTTGCTTTTACAAACAGTGTAAACATGTTACAGCGAACATTCAATTTACATTCGAGTGTTGAAATCCTCAAGCTGCATAAACTCAGTGCATTAAGTGCAAACATTAGACAAACGGGTTCAGTGTACAAAACATTGCATTACAGAACATATACAGACATGTACAAAGAACAAATGGAAAGGACAAATTCCATTAAACAATCAATACTGGCAAATTAAATAATACAACTCTCTGACACAACATAAAAATGTGAATCACACCCAGCTGTTACCTCAACACAAATGTCCGGGAAAGTACGTCACCTCGTCCACATTCCCTCAATGTAGCTCGCGGGACTCGTCCGGTACCGTCGTAGCCGTTCAGTCTAACGTTTAATGCAAAGGAAAAGGCATTTTCGGTGTTGAAAGAACAACAAACTAAACTTTAAGCTAACACAAAAGAAACAGATATGACTACTATAAAGTTCATTTGCATTAGCCTAAATCATGTCCATGTTCAACGGCATTCAATTCAGCAGCTAGTTAAACTTGCTAAGTTCGTTTTAGCGAAAATAAACACATTAAGTTACAATGACAGAAAATATAGTTTGAGATGTAAAACAGGACTTACCTTCCTCGGGACGGAGTCAAAGTGAAGCCTCGTGGTCGCGGCAGCAGAGAAGTTGTGAATACACACCAGGGTAGTGTTGTGTCACGTTCCTGAACACCCAGTGAATGAACCCCGAAATATTACTCCGCCCAAGAGTATCCCTTAACTCAAACGGTAGTCTAAATTCGAAATAAACTCCCAAAATCTAACCCTTTCACACTATTTTACTCCAGAAATTTGCTGTGCACGAATCAATAGATTAAATGTCGTGACTATAACACGAAATGCCGTGAGACTGGGTTGCTTATTCCTAGTGTGCCACTGGTTACGATCCCGCGTGCCAATGTTGGCACGCGTGCCAGGGGTTGCCGACCCCTGGTTTAAACTATTGGAATATGTGCACATTGTGTTACTTTTTGTTTCAGGAAGTGTTGCTTACTGCCACTGGAAGAGAGTTTTTTCAACACTGTGCTGGGTTTTGCGGTTGGAAACCTTTTTTTAATCACTCTTGCTGGTTTCTCAGAAGTTACTGACCCAACCTTTTAATACAAAAACGGATTCATTTTACATTTCCTGATAATGTCCAACCAAATCTTCTATATTAGGACTCTAGTCATGATCCGAAGCATGTAGAAAGCTGCACATTTCAGCTGACATCAACGAGACTAATTAATAGAATATTTAAAATCACCATATTGCTGAGCATCAGCATGCAGTCAAGACTCGAGCAAGCACAAAATGTTTTTGATCTTATGTGTTCAATTAGAAGAAATATAGAAAATGATTTTGTTGAACAAAAATAAACCCTGGAATGTAGTGAGCGACAAAAGGTGGAGAAAATATGTCGCAACCTCACCTCACATGGATCACACTGTCGCTCCAAGATGGATGATAGTGCACGAGGGAGGCTCATCAGTGAAACAAAGAGGCCACAGCCTCCTTAAAACAAGTGCAGCACTGTATGCTGGAGTCTGGCCTTTCTGGCTAAAAACCCTTTTGAGTGTCTTGTTGTTCTGGGCTGAATGGTGAGATGGAAAATAGCCAGGTCCAGCCCTAATCACACAGGAGATGTTTTCCATCTCGAGGAACATTTGATACAGCCTGGTGAAACCATGATAACATGCTTTTGGTTAGGGCTGGACATTATATTCATATATTATCAATATCCAGTGTCTATTTCTCGTTTTTAAAGGCTGCACTACTGTGATTTTCTGAACTATCTATAGGCTCTTCTAATATTGCCTATCCCCCCTTGCCATTATATCTACATAAATGATGAAATATGTTTTGGAGCACCAGTAGTCAACCCTATATTATCAATAGGAATCTCAATATTGAGGTATTTGATCATAAATATTGTGCTATTTGATATACAATATATAACTCACCCTTACTTTTGATATTCACTACTATAGCCCATCTGCTCAGTGTGACTCTGTGGGTGCAGCACAACAGATTCTTCACTTCACACCCTTCAAATCCACAGGATATTGTTTCTACTGGTAAGCAGGATGACGAGAGCATCATGCTGTGAGCTTCTCTTTAGCGGGGACAGAAGCTTTGGTCAGGCTATAGAGAAAAATGAACGCCTCCAAACAACAACATACGTTGTTGTTGCTGTGAAAAAGAAAAAATCTGCTGCCCTCTGCACAAAAATGAGCAGTGAAGAATGGTTTCATTTTTCACCAAACAACAATCTGAAGCACCAAACCAAATGAATGGACTGCATCCAGAGAATCAAGGAGTTGGAGTTTTATTTTCCTGACACCTTTCCAATGTTAGTATATTGACAAATGTATTTGAACAAACTGAAACATGCCATCCTTCCCCATTAAATGGATGATTACAAATATGATAACCATGTATAGGTATCTATAAGCCTTTGGAGGGTCAGAAGTTGCCAATTGTGAGAAAAATAACCCTACAAATCATCAGATATAAACTGGACTCGGCCATCGATTTGTCTTAGAATGAATTTAGTTATCTTTGTGATCTTGGTGTAAACAGGACTAAACATTGGACAGTTTATATTTTAATTTCAACCAGACAAATATGTATTTTAACCAACATTATCCTTTAAAAGTCATAAGAACATGTTGATGAAACAGCGCTATCTTCTTTTGCCACAGTGAAGCTTGCCATAATTTCTCCCAAGTGTTAATTGAAAGGTATGAATAAACTTGTGCATCAAAGGTGTTTCAGATTCTCAGTTTCAGCACACTGTCAAACACCCAAGGCACACCAAGGACTTTTAGCACTGCAAGCACAGAACCTTCTGGCAGAGCGCTGCAGGATGACGCAACAGGGTGTGCAATTGTTCACAAAAAAAGAAAAAAAAAGCCTTTGTAAGTGAGCTAAATAAAACTTTTTCATGTGAATGTAGGCCTGTATTCATAGAGCAACTGTTGGATGATGCTGTACCAGTCAAATATGTGACAAGAAGGTTAAGATTACATGACAGAAATATGACTAGGCATGGTTGTTAAATCTGACTTTTAACAAGTGTGAGTATGGTGACAGATAGATTTGTATACAAAGGTTGAGAGATATAATTGGGCATTCTGATATGAATGTATCCATGCAGGAAAGGCAGGAGGCATTAGGTTTTAGTGTATCCCTCCATCTCTCTATCTGTCAGTCCCATTTCAATGAACTTGATATCTCAAGAATGGCTAGATAATACTTTTAAAAATGTGGCCAGTGTTGGGCAAGTTACTTCCAAAATGTAATATATTACATATTACTTATTACTCTCTTTTTAAAGTAATAAGTTACATTACAATATTACTGTCTCTGAAATGTAATGAGTTACACTACTTTTTAGTTACTTTTTAGTTACTTTCACCAAAATAACCGCAAAAGAATGGCTAGGTATTTTAAATGCTAACATGTAGTTTAGTGCAGCTCATTATACATCCAGTGAAGGGCAATGTGGTAAAGCATAACAACTGTGTAGGCCATTAAGGCTACTAACAACTTTTATTACACGGCTTAGTTAAATACTCGATTCTGATTGTAAATTCTTAACATGTGACACGTTGTTAATACAGTACAGACCACTGTCAAGGACTATAATGAAGGTTGCTAAGGAGGATCAAGAAAGAGAAAGGAAAAGAGGTTAAAAGACGGAGCGCTGGACGTCAGATAAATCACCAGAAGAAGGCAGAGAGGAAGTAAACAATAACAGGAACACGGAATGGGCTCTGTATTTTGTTTAGTATATGGCCATGTACCGTACAGGCCCGGTTCCAGAACAAAATGACTTGGGGTGCCTCTGAGATTACAGGGATGCAGCACTAGTAGGTTTACATGAGCAATAGTGGCCGCAACAGCAATGAAAAATAGCATTGATGTTATGGTCCCCAATGAACAGATTATGGCATTTGTTATGTTTTGAAACCAAGCAAGTGAGAACATTTCAAGTGTGTTAAAAGTGCAATCCTGAAATATTTCATATAGTCCAAAGTGGACTATGGCAAGGAAAAGCACAAAAGCTTTAAAACTGTACTGATAAAACAAAAGAGAACATATTGTAAATCAAGGCAAATATTATTTGAACCAGCTCATGGTTTGAAATGGCAAACATTGAAAAGCAAAAGTATTTTAAAACCATGTACTACATCATCACCTTGGTCATCATATACTCTGGGAAGAGAATATTTACTGTGCTTGAAAAAGTGGTATCACATCATCATGTGAGGTTGACTTTGTGACCTGGAGAACATTTCAGCTGCAACATTAGCTTGTTGATAAGCTTGGGATATGAGATCTTTTTGTAGCCATTCGTGGTGAAGGCATCTGTGCTATTGTATGCATTATTTTTTGACCCAACATTTCTACAGGCATGGCAGAATATGGCACTATTTTCACATGAATATTCTAGCCATTGTCTATTTTTATACCACGAGCTGCAAAATGACCGCCTTACCCCACTGTGCAGGCGGGTACTTGTTTAGATATACCTGGGCAGGCTCTGTTTTGCCGTGGTATCCTGGCACCTGCGGGCCGCAGAGGGGCGGCGTAGTTTCGGGTGACGAAGACTGCTGCTCCGGGGCGAGGGCGGCGAGTCAGGCGGGGGTAAGCTAGTGTCCACAACAGAGGGTAACGTGATGTCCCCATCTGACCTGTTGCTATTGTCTGCAGTAGATGCAGTGTTGCTGGCGTTTAGTGATGGTTGCTTTAACCATTTTCGTATAAATGATTATCCACAGATGTGTGTCACTGCTGTGGAAGCACTTTGGAAATGATGCACGTGCAGCGGAGCAGGTCATGCGCACCTGACACAATTTGTTTTTTTTTATTTTTCGCTCCGTCCTCTTTTTTGAATAGAGGGTGCATAACATTCAACTGGGGTGCAATGCATGCCTATGCACCCCCGAAGATCCCGACGCGAAGCCTGAAGGGTAAACACCAGGTTTACTAATCTACCCGCACAATTTTACTCTGGTGTCGGAATGTCTCGCTATGTTAGTACATTCTTAAAAAACAAAACACCATTTAATTTCGGGTTAAAATGTGTTGTAACTGCGTTACTGAGCATTGTAACGGGTAATATATTACCCAAATATATTAGTAATGCGTTACATTACTTCGTTACAGCAAAAAGTAATATATTACTGTAACTCCGTTACTTTTGTAACGCGTTACACCCAACACTGAATGTGGCACACACCGGACTCAAACACTGACTATTCACATTAGGGGGGTTCAAAGGTCAAGGTCACTGTGAGCTCAATTCCGCACCATGCATGCTTCATCTCAGGAATAGCCGCTTTCACACCAAGTACTTTGCCGTACTTAGTGCCCAGCACTTAGTACCCAGCACTTAGTACCCCCATGGAACTAAGTACAGATCGCGTTCACACCGGAATAAGTTCCCTGAGGGAAGATTACGCAAATGAAGCCGCTGACGTCACTTCTTCTTCTTCTGCTTTGGGTTTACTGGCAGGCCGCAAACAACTTCACGGCGTATACTGCCACCCGAAGTCCCCGGCCGGAAGTCCCCGGAGTTGGGGACTGGCTTCAGTAGAAGCTGCTGGGACTCCCAGCATCTTCTACTGAAGCCTTCCGAGTAAATCGCCAGAACGCCGACACCTCCTCATCACTCCACCGCTCCCATGTTTTTTTTTGTGTTGCCATAAGTTATTCTCTCTCCATTGGTGCACGGGGCTAATGCTAATGCTAATAATGCTAATGCCAGCAAATACAATGGCGGCTTCACAAAACTTTTCAGAGTTTTACGGGGCGTGGTTTGCAATTCGCCCAGCCAATCGAAATTGGTACTTTTATCTCCCCAGGATAGTACCACCTCTCTAGCAGGCACTAAAAATGGGGGTAAAAGTTCTCTGAACTAAGTACTCTTTTTGGTGTGAACGCAAAATTCCAGGCACTATCGGAACTAAACGGGAAAAGTACGGGTAAAAGTACTCCGGTGTGAAAGCGCCTATTACCTAGGGCAGGGGTCTGCAACCTTTTTGACCAAAAGAGCCATTTTGCCCCCTTTTCCAACAATTTGTTTTGTCTGGAGCCGCAAAACATATTTGATAGCTTATAAAGTTGTATTTATTGTTATATCATACACAAAAACTACAGTTTTTTTGCATTTATTATTTATAAAACTGTTAACCTCTAATAAGAAACAAATAACTCCTATAAGGAGAATACAAAAAAATACACAGGCCTACTTTAAAATAAATTAAACACAGCACTTGGGTAGTCCTCTGCACATTTGAAGGAAAAAAAATACAATTAAAATTGACCCACTTTGAAATAAATAAAACATAGCTGCACCCTAAAAAGAGTTTAGCCTACTTATTGAATTATGACTGAAGATCGTCAGCTGTCTTTCTCTTCCGTTTTTTTCCTCGATACGTAAAGGCTGCAGCACCTTTGACAACTTCTCTCTACATATCAAACATACCGGTAAACCAGCATCGTTTGCTGTGAAAGCAGATAACTCTTTCCATGCAGAATTAAACCCTCTGTGTTCCTCCGATACTTTTCTTTTCTTTGATGTATCCATAGTTCGCTCATCGAGCCGGGGTCAGGTTATTCACCGGCAGGAAAAGGCGCTGGCGCGGGGCTGTAGCAGGATATGACGCATATTTTAGTTGACTTAATTAAAACCGTTTTTTTTTTATTTATGTGTCACAGTATCAACTCAAAATACAAGATACAAAACATTTTCAACTGTGCAACAAAATATAAATAGTCCTACAAATACTTTTATTTCATTTCCTTCTTATTTATGTCTAAACTCAAGGGAGCCAGAGCAGAGGGCTTAAAGAGCAGCATGCGGCTCGAGAGCCGCGGGTTGCCAACCCCTGACCTAGGGAATACTTTATCTTCAAATTCCCAAACGTCCACTTGGACGGTTTAAAATGTGAAATATGTTTCATATTCCCCAAACCTATTTACTTACCCTTCTTGAAACCATAAGCATTCGTGCATTTTTTACTCTTATTTATTTTTACTGTTTAGACTGATTTAATGGCTTTTCCATTTATTGAGATGTGAGATGCTGAAGTATTTAATTCTCGAGCTTGTTGTGTCAATATATAAGGTCTGTTTTTTCTCTTATTTTTGTTGACCCACAACGTATTCAATAACTGCATCCTTGTGACAAAGTTAAAAAAACTATCTTCTGTACCACTTTATTTATATGCACAACTACTGTACAACAAGTGCGGGAGGTTAATATTGAACCAGGATAAATATAAATATTTGAATTGCAAAAATCTTCAACAATCCCACATCCCACTCATGCAGCTTCAAACTCATCGAGTCTATCTGAAAAATACAGAGGTAGGCCCATCGGAACAAGAGGAAGCTAAACATTGGCTCTACTAAAGCTAAATAAGCAATCAAAAATAATTTGCCTATTCATGAGGCAAACAAAAGCTGTGAGGTACAAGCTGCTCTTCCTGACTATCTCTCTGAGTGACGCAGGCTAGCGCTCTGAGAAAGACCAACACAACCACCCTTTGGTTCTTCTCAGTCAAGGAAAGTAACGTTTTCAGCTTAACATTTTCTACACAGAAAAACACAACACCCAGAAACTAAATCAAGATATTAAAAATATCCACATAATCCTTAAATTGGTTGTGCACACTCGCAACTTGTTTGCTTTCAAACTCATACCAGTAAGATTGTGAAAATTTTTTAAACCCTTTGCATACAATTTGCCATTTTGTTGTAACTTCAACTGAAATGAAGTTGTTCTACATGCCTAACATTAAAGGATAAGCCTTGTTAAACTCATAAACAATTTTCTGAGTACCCTAAGCCTGATTTATCTTCTATCGCTAACCAACAGACCTCGCTTTTTGTCCAAAATTGGTTGAAAACACATAAATGAGCTCTTCTGTTGAACTGAGTGACTTGTCACTCTATTATTGTATTATATTTGAGGTAAATTTCACCGTATAAACTCACTAGCGTACCAAATGTTAATTATTCGCAGATGAAAATACTCAACAAATGCACCTCTGTTCGAGTAATGTGTGCATGAGTTTGAGTTATGTTTGTTGACAATAAGAAATATGTGTAAAAATGCCAGCTTTCCCCTTTAACTGTAACTATTAACATGACAAATGGGTGGTGTCCAGTTTAGGAATTTGCAATGCAATCCAATTAATGGTGGAGGAATGTAGCCTAGTAATTTGTGCCTGAAACAGTCTCCGCTCATTTCCCAAAGATGTGTGTGTGTACAGCATGTGTGTGTTTGTGTGCGTCTGTTTTGCATTTTTTAACATAGACAGAGTTCACTCTACTTCACTCAGAGGAAGCAAGCAAACCTTCTTTCCGTTAATGGCTGTTGGTCAAAAATACTGCTCCAATTTCTCATTAGCAAAAATACAAATAGTTTGTATAGACTGTGTAAATGCAAACCTCAGATCTTGTATACTGTGTGATTAAAACAGAACGGCGTATATATTAAATGAAACATACAATTTACATTTTTATGCAATTAAATATTACATTGTTTTATTATTGCTTCTGAACTAATGTTATTTTATCAGCTGTAGTTACACTTTCCCAGCACGGAATGTAATTTACAGCTATGTTTTCAGGTATTGTACAAATCCTATCTTTGCTGTAATAATTGTTTTATTGATTGATTTGTTTTATAAACTTTCATAACAAATTCAAATTTAGCATACATGAAATACCAAATTAAGATAAGTTTTCTTCAGAGAGCATCCATTAGCCTCAAACCCAACCCAGTTTCAAATGAGCTCTTTGCTCATTCTACATGTTCCTCTTCAATTCCCCTCATAAGGACAATAGAAGCAGACCTGTGAATAGCTAGAACGAGAAATGTTTATCACTTTCTTGCAGATATATGCAACAGTGAATCAAATCTCCGTAGGATGTAATGCAGAGGAAAGAGATTTTCCATAAGTCGCTCCCAACACTGGCTTCCTCTGACATGAGTGAAAGTGATGAGTTGGGAATGCTATCAGTCGCATACAGCCCTCAAAGCTGTGTGCTGTAAGTCTGTGAAAATGCAGGCCTTAACGTCATGGCAGAACTTTTTTAACGAGTGTGTTGCCGACGGGTATGGCTCTCCAGATCCTAATTTGGCTGCTTTTTCTACATCGTATAGCATTTAACCGATGGCATTGTTGTAAATGTTCCGGGTGTGAAATTAAGACCTTTTATGTTTCATGATAATTGAATTTTCAGGAATAAGTGTAGCATATAATTGTATTTTTTACGTTTTTGTAGGGAGAGCTTATTTTTAAAAAATGAGCTCAGAGGTGAACAAGACAAAGTTAATTAAGCGTCCCGTCCTTGCAGCATGTTTCTGAACCTGTGGGAGTAAAAAGATGAGGAGTTTAACTTTTAAAGAAAGGAAAATGCCTCCACTCCCCCACCACTGCCTTTTTATTTCCCATCTCCATTTTTGTGTGCCTTTCATGTCAACCTTTTTGTTGTCTTTATCCGAATATCTGTTTTGTCGGTTTCCCTTTCCATTTAAATCGACTCCCCCTCACTCTTTCTATTTCATCGTATTTTTCATGTTGTAGTTGATCAGGCTTTTGGCTGCTGAATGAGTTCACTCCTTTTGTGTTATCCTCACTTTCTACTGCTGACTACGTCCCATTCAGCTCAGGAGTCTCTGAGGGGGCCAGGCAATGGAGCGGGCGTCTGATGCAGACCACTGTATTACAGAGATTGATCGCATTTGTTGAGCCATAGCTCCTGCCGTGAAATAATAAAAGTCTGGTGTGTCAGCAAGGGTAATATTTGAAATACACCACTAAGAGAAGAGGAGTGATTATGCTTAAAAAGAAGATGATTTGATGAATTTGGGATACTTGGGTACAGTCATTCTAATTCATCTTCCACTTCCATCAGGCGTTTTCATCTACTGTGCCCTTTATCAGTGGGGCAATGTCATTTTCTCCACTCTCCCACATATCACAGGCAGAGAAACCAAACTCTGACGGCTGGCTATTGAACGTTGTCTTTCAAAGGAACCCCGGTGGGTATTCATGAAAAATGTATGAGTGCAGATTGCACATGGATGCTCCCTTAAACTGAGGCTCGGAAAATATGACAGTGACAAACAATGGTCTGATATGTCAGCGATGCTATAAGGAAGAGGAGTATCTGAACATATGAGTGTGTTATATGTATATTACAGACTCAGTGGGGCTGGTCACAGTCCCCCAGGCCCTGTTATATGCAGGAACCTCAATAGGTATTTTTCCCTGCTGCAACTCCAACTTGAAGTAAAGAAACCTCCAAAAATGTACAAGAAGAAACACTCAGGCAGCCTTTTGTTCCAGCTACATGCTAAATCAGGGATTATTAGGCTGCATCTTCCCCTCATGTCTTTGAAATCAGGGTTCAAAGGCTTTATTGTCAGATGCACAACTACAGTGTAGTTATGGTAACGAAAATGTTAGGTCCCATGGTCCTCCAACAAGGCACAAAGATTTATATGACATCAAATAATTAAAACAAATGGCGCAAGAAGAAACAGAGTAGAAATAACAACAAAATAAGATGAGCTACAAATAGAAGGAAAAATATAGATGAATATGTGAGATGCAAACAGATGAATGGTGTGAAGATGTGAAGGCACAGAGCTCAGGAGTTCAACTGAGTCTAGTGGTCTTTTTTACTGAATAAAATCAACATTCAGACAAAGACCAATAAAACCCCTAGAAGAGTACATGATGATTTCCTTTGAACATGGAATGCCCATGCAGTCCTTAGTTCCTTAATGGATAGTCAAAGAAGAAAAGTAAATCATCAATGGCGATAGTGTCTGATCAATCTTCAGTGACAGAAGATGAAGATGGTTTCTGCCATAATCTAGAGTGGCACATGTTGCTTTGTGCTCCCTCAGTGAAGCTCAGCCGATTAAAACTATAATTACACAACGCTTTATGAAATACGACCTTTATATCTTCAACCTCTTCCTCAATTCGCCAACACATGGGTCTCTAAATCCAATTGAGCGATTAAAGTATGTAACAAGGCAATCAATTATTTCTTGTAATGTCTTCCTGTAATGCTGTTCTGCGGTCACAGGGGCGACACAGCACATGGGGGGGGTCGATAAAGCAGAGTCGAGCTCACATGAAAGACACGGGTTGATGTTAAGCCCTCTAATGCTGCTAGTCATGCTCTATTTTAACCTGACCGAGAGCTAATATCTCTGCATTTACACACTGAAACAACTGAAACATTGACTTTAAATAACGGTATTATGTCAACAGATTTCACGTAACTGTATTAGGTTAGTTGAAAGCAATAATATCAAGTTTAAAACATATATATTTGGTTCAACTTAATATTATTGCGGTCTACTAACCTAAAATAGTTTTGTGAAATTTGTTGACATAATACATTTAATCAAAGTCAACGTTTCAGTTTTGAAGACATGTCCAGTCATACAATAATACAAGCAGTATCTACAGGAAGTGAGGGAAGCCGATTGGGTGTTACTGTGCCAGATGTTTTCCATGAAAGTGAAATAAATGAAACAGGACGGACTATGTTTTAAAGTATCAGGGGGAAAAGTAGCAAGTTAGTGAGGTCAGAAGAGTAGAATGAACTCGAAATGATGAAAGTATGGGGAGAAGAGATGATGAGTTATTATTGTTAGAACAGTCAAAAGCAACATTTAATTTTTGCCAAATGTCAGCAAATGCATATTTTAGCAAAGGGAGCACAGAACAGCTGTCAGGCATGATTCTTTAATCAGCTGGTGAAAAAAAGTGTCATGAATATACTGTTTTATCAAAGAAGTACCTAATTTTCACATTTTTGTAATCCGAGTCAACCTAATTATTTTGGGACTCATTTTGGCTGGGTGTTGCCAGGCTTTCACATTTTTTTGCCCAAAGCCTCCTCTGTCTTGGAATTTGAACCGCCCTTTTTTTAGTGACTCACCCCTGTTCATGAAAGGAAGAAGGTCACATTAAATGGGGATTTACATAAGGCTATCTGCACAACTATGAATTGCCATGCTATTGTGGCACATCTCAAAAGGCACATGAATGCTTTTGGAGAAATCTTGTCCCATCTTGTGTTTCAGCATTGCTTGGTGATGTATGCTCCATTTTGTTATGTAAAAAGAGATGATTTCATTAGACCATCTTCAGGGATTGGCTTTCAAAATGTCTACTCGGTAAGAATATGCCTATGTTAAAAAACTAGAACAAAAAGACAAATGTATACCCTCATAAGAAGTCTTTCTGCAACCTGAGCCCTGCAACCTGTCAAATCTGTAAGGCTTCCCGTCACTCTGAGGATAAGATCAGGGGACACGGCAACAAAATGGAAAGTTCTCACCTGCCAATATTTAGGTTTGCTCTGTCAAGCTAAATGTTTGTACCACAATTTGACACGCAGACTACAATATTGTTCAAAGATGTACATCCCAGGTGGCTCTGTTCACAATATTGGACATATTTGTAATATTGGACAGCACATAAAAGATACTGATCTATTTAGGCTGGTGTTATTCCATACAGGCAGGCCATTGATAAGAGCTGTCTAATTGAAACAGCAAGTTGAGAAAGCGATCGATGGTTACACTGGTGCAGAGAGCTCTCCATGTGCGAGTCATATTATTAGATTTCATACAATCTGATAACCCTTTTGCTTTTGATTGATCTTTTCCATTTCAAACATTCAGGCCTCGGATCAATGGTTCTGCCCTGCAGCCACAACTGTCAAAGCAGGAGCCAGGCCCTGAGAAAGTAGAACATGGTCATTCTCCGAGACCAGCATTCCAGTAAAACTGTGTGTTGTAATGACATCGGACACGTAGCTCGGTCGCCTTTTAAACAATCCTCTTAATACGAATCATAAATGTTATTTTCATCAGAGCATCAAATAAAAGCAAGTCTTGTACAGTTCCTCTTTCATTCTTGATGAGATTCTGTCAAAAGTAATTAAGAAGCAGTGATGCTTTAATAGAGGCTGTCAGATGAGAATCAAAAAGAGCCTCATGGTCTTCACATTATGTCATCTGATCTTCCACAGTGTGTTTCTAAAGCACTGGGATTTGACAGTAAAGGGAGGAGGGTGAGTAAGCAGAGCTAAGTGCCCCTCTATAATTCTCTCAGCCCAAATCTCTGGAGATAGCCCACTGGAGCTGGTGGGTGTATCTATATAAACCTTAGGGCTGAATGAACTGTAATGAGATTAGTAACTACCGTACATGGGAACAACCATTTTACAGTGCTGCATGGCTGGTATTAAATATCCTTATTGAGCCGGCTCTCCTGCTGAGCTCAGTCTCAGTGAATGTAACGTATGGAAATGCAATCTTTAAAGATTAAGCTATACTGTACATGCGATTTCAGCATTTAAAAAAAAAAGGTTAAGCTTCTGAGGATATTGTTTAAGATCACAATGTCTTATTTATAATGACACATACTACAATGAAGAAAAGTCATATGATACATACAGTAAGAGAGAAAATGGACATTACAAGTAAGCCGGTTATTGCACTTGATAGCTTTTTGTGAGTACTAGCAACTGTTGTTTGAATAATTTGACATAACCCCCCCAACATTATTCATCATTTCTGGTGTCACCAACATAGTTCAGAAGACTTCATGCTAACAGATTTTGGTACAATTTGTATATGGCAGTGTGAACAAAAACTGGACCAGAACTAAAAGGAAACAATAATAATTTCTGTCCCTCACATTTAGGTGTGAAATTAAACCGAGAGTAATTTCCGAAATGTATAAAGTGCATCACTTGTGAAAAAAACTACACTAAACAGAAATGCTGGCAATCCGTTAATAATCGGCTTTCCTGATGAAATTCTTATCAGACATTTGGGTGTTTTTAATTTTTTTTTAAATACTGTGGTTTTCACACTGCAAGTTTTTTACGCTGCAGTTCATCCTCATGAAAAGTTAATGTGTTCTCATTTACAAGCAGAGAAAAGATGAGCCACTGATATGGGGAATACAAGAAACATGCTCTCCACATTGAGCTTCCTGTATTTTAAAGTGGAAACAGCAGCAAAAACAACCCTGTTGTGTTCAATCTGCTCATGTTACCTTATACCCAAGCAAACACTCATATTGCATTAAGAATAAATACCCAATTAACCAAATACTACTCATAGCGTTGCTTCGGGCTCCACAAGCCGTCATGAACTCTTTTCTGGTTGTTAGAGACACCATGAAGAAAGATGACGTCACAGAAGAGATTTTTTACCATCTAATCAGGTTCATCTGCCATGAGGAATTTGAGTGTTTCCCTGACCACCTACAATCATCATTCAGTCAGGAGAAATCCTCCCATGATCCTGCTGTGCCATATTTAAACCCTTCTCCAGGCCATGTTATCTAAATGAATTAAAAAAGGAAAATAAATGCCCTCGCTGCTTGCAATTTGGACTTCACAGCCACTCATTTTGTACAATGCTCATTTTGATAATTGTTCCTCTAGTAACGCTAAACGATGGGAGCTTAAGGGTTGCCTTAGAGCATCTATATCCTCTATCCTAATTTAATTTATTAGGTCAAATGTAACTAAATCTAATTCTTGGTATTATCAGCCATTTAAAGTTTGAGCCAGTTTGCTTAAAGCCATTATTGATTAACATATTTTTCATAAGATGGCTTCCGCACTTGTAGCACACAGTAATAATCGCTCACCCTTATGATCTGTGGTGCAATCGCTAATGAGCTTATGAAAATCATAAGTTCCTGGCAGGAACTGCGCTCAATATTAATGAACCAACCCTGAGCTGATTTAGGATATTAAATTAAATATGAGGATAAACTACACTCTATCTCAAGGTTTGGATATATTTCCTTTTGTCACAGCTGACAACTATCGCAGACCCCCCCGTCCCCGTCCCGTCCCCGTCCCCGTCTCTAACAAATTAGACACGGAAGAGATACAAGAAGAGTGATTGGAAGACAGGGTTGTGGGGGAGGGTCAAAAACGGCAAGATTGAAAATCAGTCTGCATAATTAGGTAGAGTAATTAGGTTATATTTGGTTATACGCCGGGACCCTGAGTCGTGGCTGATCCTGTTGCTGTGGTCCTGAGTCCTGGATCGCGAGCCCTGGATCTTGAGTCGTGGCTGTGCCTGTTGCTGTGGTCCTGGATCATAAGTCCTGGATGGATATCCTCGGGGATTCATCTTCTTATTATAGACACATGCATTTCCAAACATTTGGACTACCTATGTTGTAAATGTATTATCTTCTCAATTTACACACGGCATCTATTGCACGTCTGTCCGTCCTGGGAGAGGGATCCCTCCTCTGTTGCTCTCCCTGAGGTTTCTCCCATTTTCCCCTTTAAACTGTGGGGTTTTTCCTTTTTCTGGAAGTTTTTCCTTGTACGATGTGAGGGTCTAAGGACAGAGGGTGTCGTATTGTCTACTGATATTCTGTACAAACTGTGAAGTCCACTGAGACAAATGTAACATTTGTGATATTGGGCTATATAAATAAACATTGATTGATTGATTGATATATTTATCACAATGTTAAACTAAAACACCTCTTATTTATGATTTGAAATGACCTGTTGCCATAAGGGGCAGACAAGTTAATTGATTAGTCAATCTATGGCCACCATTTAGAAATTGTAATAATGGTATTAATCAAGCGAAAAAGTGTTGATCAATGTTTTTTTAGATTAAAAAAAGATGTAATCTAGTTGGGGTCATGAAAACAAGCTGTAAACATAACACTGACAATTATCTTTTGAGATGATATGGTGAACGTGTTATCAAACAGTGGCTTAATTACAAATCCAGCAGTAACAAAGCAACATTGGGATTAATTTGAAGTGTGTTTGTGACCGATGAACGAATGGACGTTAAACCTAATATTGGCTCTCTTTTTAGCTTTTCTTTTGGTCTCTATCGACTTCTGAGTAAACTGTCTCTTGAGCTGCAAAATGCTCCAATGTGTTCAACTGTTAACTTTGTCTGTCTGCTGTTTGATACAGTTCAGGTGGCTTACAGTTAGTAAATTGACTTTTTTTTGTGCTGAACAAATGACGCTGATCAGTGTGGTTATAGTGTAATGTGTATTGTGGCTGTCTATAAAAGCCACTAAATGTGGGAACAACACACTATGACATGTTCAAACGAAACCTCTCCACCTCTTGATTTTCTTTGACCATTTATTACAAACTAGGGCAAACATTCCAATCCAATCCAGTCGCCTGCCAGTTACATGAGTGCGAGTCCGATGGTGATTCCAGTGGAATTTGTGTATAAATTGCGATCAACAGAACATTTTGCCTCCCGACTCACCCCCTCTCTCTGTCCATGCAAAACCCAAGTGAGCAGGATAGACCACCCCTCACTCTGCCCCAGTGCACGCCCACCACCAATATTAAGTGAAAATTACCACATAATAAAGTAAAAAACGCAGAGACCTTACATATGGCTCATACAAAGTTGTTTTGGCCAAATACCCTATTTTGCAATGTTGTTAACAAAATGGAAAAATAATGATTGTATCAGTCCCATGATTTGGGTACACTCTACAAAAATAATGGTTTCTTCCGTGGTTTGTGCCCTGCCAACAGTTAAATTAAACTCTGGCTCTGCAATCCTGCTGACAAACAGACAAACCAAACCAAACACAACCGACTCCTTGTTGCTAGTAACAAGATTATTGATGACAAAAAACAATTGTTATTTTCAGGAATAGTTGTTGCATTGTTCAGTAATATCTACAGTAACCTTGTAGGGTGACTTCTGTTGTGACTTTTACTAAGTTTTCGTTGGCTGAATCCAAACATGTCAAACTCAATATCCATCCTAAAATTATAATTATGAATAGATCCCATTTAAGTAGACTTTCTACTGGCCATCAGATCTAATTAGCCATTCTGAGTGGACCCTTTCTTTTTCTCTTCCTTCTTCTTCTTCCTGCCAGCGAGTGACTTGCCAGCCCTGTGTGACCCTGTCTGTGTTGTAAAGCTGCCCATCAGGCTGTTATAATCATTTATCCAACCAGTTCGAAAGCAAGCTGTGAACTGCCAATCCCTCCCACCATGTGCCAGGCTGCCCAGGCCTACTGATCAGGGACAGTGTCCAGGGGCAGCGTCCCAGGGCTGTGTGAGGGCCTCTGACACATCTCCACTGCCTGCCTTCAGTAAACTGTCTAATATCAGATAAGATGGCATGGATACTTTCAGCTCTGCATCCCTATATAAGTTCAATCCAACTATAATACTTTAACATTCTTATGACTGTCATTTAACCATTTTTATGTTAATTTTAATTGAGATGCAGGATATCCAAGCAGCAGATTTAAAACTAACAGCAAATTACAAACCATCAATGAGTTAGCAGTGATGGCAGTACAGTCCATTAAAAGGACATGTGCATTGTCAATGGTCCCTAATCCTTTTTTAATAGTTTTCTATGTTTTTAAAAACAATATAGTTAATGGTGCCAGTATACCAAACCAGGATGAAGGTGCCAGGACTTCAAAACATTTTCACAAATTCAATTTGTTCATTTAATTGAACGTTCCAGCTACTATCAATTTTAGGAATTAGTAGAACACTTAAAAAAGGAGGCATTTTGGGTAATATAGCCACATAAAAAGAAATATACTATGTTGGTTATTCAGCACACACATCAATTTTGTATCTGTCTATTCAGGGAACATGATTCCCAGTTGCTCTTCTTGAGGTTTCTTCCCTTTTTCTGTCCAAATACGTTTTCTTTTGGGTTGTCCGTATCCGAGTTAAGGGTCTAAAGGCAGACGGTGTTGTAAACTGCACATAATGTAAAACCCCTTGAGACAAATTTGTGATATTGGGCTATATAAATAAAATTGACTTGACTTGTCATCAACTGCAGCAAGACTTGCTGTGTGCAGAATGTTGTCTTTAGCCTTATAGTCATGGGTTATACTAAGAGCTAAAATAAAATCACATGCTCAGGGGAATCATTTAGTGATCTGACAGTTTTACCGCAGTCCAAGAAGAGCAGACGAGAATGTGAACTCGCACATCTCGACAAGCTTGAGCAGGCTGAGCAGAAGGGACTGTACGTCATTCTGAACGTGTTAATTAATTTGTGAATTCTGACTTGAAGCGTGATGGAGAGATCTCATTAGAAATATGCCACACCTTAAAGAGGAGAATTTCATGGGAAAGGCTCACAGCTCAGAGACTTCCATTTTCTATGTCTTGCTGTGACCAATAGTATTTTCCCCAGCTGTTGCAATTCTCTAGCTTATTCTTTGGGGGGGGGGGGGGGGGGGGGGAAGACTATCTCCCTGACTTGCCAATAAAATGTCTGTTGCCACTGGGAGGGAGCAGGATCAATTGGCTTCACCATATCTACCTTAAACATGCCTCTGCTGACTTCATGCTTCTATCCATTTCTTTTTTTATAAAGCTTTTTATTGTTTTCTTTAACCCCCACCTCGCTATGCACACACACGTGAAGAAAATGAGTCAATTACTCAAAAATAAAGGATCAAGCTTCAGCTTTTAACTTAGACATCAGACAGAGTTAAAACAAATAACTTAAGAGTTGAAGGTTTTATCAGTCGAGTTATGTTATTTTTCATTTAAACATCAAAACACTATTTGGCCTTAACTCTTTGATTTGTCTCTGAAGTACAAAGGAGTTCTGTAATGCTCTTGTAGATTAATTAAGTCTGCATGTCATATTTGACAGCAACCGGGATATTTCTTCATTTCTGCAGACAAGAGAGGAGGTCAGAGAAAGTAAAACCGATTGTTCCCTGAGTGCTACTCAAAATCAGAACTCCAAAACAATTCTGAAAATATAGATGACAAAGCCAGGCCGGGGAATTGCTCTCAAAGGGTCTGATTGAAAGCTCGTGTAGGGGAGGCTGAAGCAATCAAAGGACTTGTGTATTTCAAGTCCAAGGAGGTCATGTTGAGAGCATGATAAATCCAGCATCCTGATCCACCGCTCAAAGGCTGCTGCTTGCTATTGTCGGCGCTGCTCGCTGGTGTTTGTTTGCCACTCTGAAATATTGTCTCTATCTGCTTTGATGTGGCAGAGGTTCTCAATTTTTCCAGCCAAGGGCCCTTCAAAAGATAGAGAATATATCGGGGGGGGGGGGGCTCATGAATATATCTTGACAATATTTGATATTGTAGGTTTTTTTATATACTTCTATACATTTATTTATTTAAGTCTTATGTGAAAGAGCAACTGCAAACACCCTGTTCTTTCATATGTGGTTCTTGTACCTTGTGCATATTTTTTAAAACATGTTTTAAGGAAGACATCATTTTAATAATTCCCGAGGGGAAATTAAGTTCTTCACTCTGTTATTTACATTACACACATAGGAGGAAATACACACATGAACACAAACAGGACCTATAAACACATGCATTAGCAGAGAGGTGTTAGAGCAAAGGGGCTGCCACTGCCAGTGGTTGAAGGTTTGGTGCCTCGCTCAAGGACACCTCGGCAGGTCCCAGTAGGGGAACTGGCACCTCTCCAGCTACCAGTCCACACTCTGTATTGGATGGGACTTAAACCGTCAGCCCTTTGGTTCCCATACAGAATGAGCAGTCATTCTAGCCTCTGTATTGTTTTCAGTATCTGTGATACGTTGTGTGCTATAATTGTAAATTACAGAAGGCTGAAGAGAATATTGATTTGTATTATCAATGATTGATTGATCCTGAAAATTATAATGAAAAGAGAATTTCAGAAGAAAAAGTATTAAATATTGACTTTCGAATTCTAATAGTTATGGATTTGTTAGATTACAATTGTTGATCATACATTTTGTTGTCTGTGAACTATTATAGATTTAGAGTTTGAAATATTAAACGATGAAGCCTTTTCTAAAAAACAATTGAAATAAATCGTGTCAATTTAAACAAATGAATGTGAAACCTTTTTACGGACCAGACTTTGAGAACCGCTGCTTTAAAGTGTCGGAAGCGAGACACAAAGAGACAGGGCATTGTTGCTTCAGTAGCATTTCATTTCACTACCTGTCATATACACTATGAGCGTGTTGCATTGTGATGACACACATTTAATATGAAGAAAGAGAGAATATTTAGTTGCAAACGTTTTCATGTTGAGGCAAACTAAATACTCTCAGGTATCCTGCTGGCAGGTCTGTCTGGGAAACTACCCAGTAATTGAGAAGCTGCCTGTTGGCTCGTAATGCTGCCAACATGCCAATCAGCAGAGGCACAGAGCACCTGCCTGCTCTCAGAACAAAGTAACACTGGCTAAAAATACTATGCTACTACCAACAGCGTTAGCCAGAAATACAGTTATATTATGATACAGCATACATGCAAGATGCTTTAGCCTCTTTAAGCTAATGGTTTTCAATTTCTGCATGCCATATTACCATATGTTACTGTATTAGTATCCACTATTACTTTTTTTATCACCAACTGCAACTGGTAGATATTTTCTCTGAAAAGAATCTGATAAACTATTATTACATTATGGGGACAATCTTATCAACATAGGATTTACCAACTGAGGAGCCACATATTTCCCTTAGGAGTTAATGGAGAGCAAAGCAGAGCTGAAAGGGAGTAAATATTGGACTGAAATTGATCAGGTGGGCAGAAACATTACTCTAAATTCATGCTAATGTCGCTCCGTGCTATTTGTAAATTGTCACCATTCGCAAATGTGTTTCGCTAAACCAACCCCGTGTGGTGATGATATGGCAGTTTAGTGTTTGTGCTTGTTCCCACAAGTAGCCTTAAACAAATCAATGAATGCAGGTTTTTTGTTTTTATTGAACACAATCACAACCATTATCCATCCATCCTTTAATGAAAAAACACAGCACATTTCATTCTAGCTGTACACGGTTACTTTGCATCCCTTTTATCCACTTTCTCTCCCCCTGGTTTTCCACCTCGTGATGCCATGAACCAGATCAATGTGCACCCACTAATTGTCCCAATTTAGCAGGAGGCGTTCTTTTCTCCAAGACATTATATCACCTGCATTAACCCCAGCACTGCTTTCAACTGCAGGCACATTTGAATTATTAAGGAACTCCAAGATCATCAATAATTGAGCTGTTTATTCATTAAACAACAAAAGGAAAGCAACAGGGGCAAAGTCGGTAAAGAAGAACCGAGAATATTTATGGTGAGCTGATCTTTAGGCTGGAGATTGGACTAAACAAGTTTTATGATCTACACTCTGAGAGTTATGTCTCTTGCGGTCAGCGGACAGGTTCTCCAGAGGAGTGACAGGTGTGGTATGGATAATAGGGCCGGCGATAACTGTCATCTTAATGAAGATAATCGGCTTTTGTATGACAGCTAAGTAAGGCTTCTTATTCCCTTTTACATACATTTAAAAACCTTAAAACATTTTCTATCAATTAAAGTTTGAATATACATTTCAAGCTTTTCCTTTAGCTCTCTAAGAGGTTCACACTGTACTGAATTTAAGCTCTGTTTCTGGGTTTTATTGTGTGAAAAGATGCAAGCCTCCGTGCTCAGAACTCCCTTACCTACTTTGGATCACAATCAAGACAAAAGCTGGTCAATAGCCTGATTTTATGGCTATACATGAAAGGAGACTGCAAGTATCCCTCCATTAGTTTGGGCTTTCAAGTCTTTTTACTGCTTTTTCCCCTGGCTTTGCAAACTCTGTGTGGATATTGTTAACACATGCAGAGCTGCTGCCATCAGCACCTTGCATACTAATGGCAATCATGGGAAGCATTTTTATTATCGCTCTCCCAATGTATTCACTATTAACAGCTAGCAGCTACCCAACCCATGAAAAGAGGAAAATAATAAATAAATATAGCTTTTATACCCGAGGCTTTGCTTGCACCTGCATCCTCAAAGTGATACTTATGCTTGTGGAGCATACTCGGCAACGTTGTTTTGCTGAATTAATCAATCGGAGATGCTTTCAGTGATACATTTGTGAAGAAAAGTTTCTCAAAAGCAATACTTAGAAACCGGAGTGGAGGTGCAGAAGTGATGGCAAACTAGGTTTTGGGTGATTTAATTCAAAACAGGAAGCCGTTTTTATGAAAGGAGAAATGTTCAGACTCATACTGTAGCATGTTGTAAATGTCTGTAGTATCACCCTATTATCTATATTTCTAAAGTCCAGAACTTCTAACAAGGTCATTGTGTTTGTGATTTATCTCGCTGACAAGAAAGAGAAAAGCAATCACTTTCCTGAGTACAACCATACTTGACTACAGTCCCAACCATAAATCAATACAATCGCCCACTGACTGTTATTGTGAAGTTCATTTGAGGCTATTTATTCCATTGGCGGTGCTATTTATGCACTGACTGTTTGGATGTTTTATTGTTTTTGAACTCTTTTTTAACACTGTTGCCTTGGACACTAGAAAGACCTATTATGGTACTAATTATAATATGGCAGATGATTTTATTTTTTTCTTAAAAGATAAATCATTTGGTCTATAAAACGTCAGATAATAGTGAAAAATATCCAATGTGATGTATATCCTAATTACAATAAAACCGAGAAAAGCAGCACATCCTCACATTGAAGCTGAAACAATGGAATGTTTTTGCAAAAAAAGAAGAAGCTCAGATTCGTTTAAAATATAACGCACTTTAAAACGTTGGTGTTGACTTATGGTTATTTATGTCTCAATAGCTTTGACAAACTCCTTCATGGTCTTCATATGTTATGAGTCCAGAAATGATTGGATATAAACGGAAACTTTATGAAGGCATACAACTGCAAGGTGGTAATTATAATTTTTCAAAGTAGTATTCTTACATGGTGGAGAAATGATTTGAGAAAAGTGTGTGGCTTATTAGATCAATCATCGTGAAAATGTACACTTGACAAGACTCAACACTTGATAATTACTTCATTTATAGTTGACAGTTTCCACAAACTAATAGATGTAAATTATTTAAAACCCAACTAAGTGTTTTTCTTAGTTCATGGGTTGTTGACTGTCTAAAATCGATCGTGCTTTGCTTTTATTTAATGCTATTCATTCATCAATAAACTCTGAATAAAGACACAATTTGAAAATGGCCAGAAGTCCCTCAGAACAGAAACCAGCGGGCTGGATTAATGATTTATGAGCAATCATGCATGTCCAGTCATTTTTGGAGTGAACCATAATAGCTTATTGACCAACAGTGAAGTGAGACTGATGTTGCTGTGGAGGTATTTATAATAGCAAACTCTCCATGTCAACCTTCCCATCTGTTATTTTATTTCACAAAAAGACAAAAAATCGTTATATTGAATTGGATCACGACACAGTTTGCACGGGAGCTGTGCATAAATATGTCAGTGAAGTACTTTAAGAAAAACATGCAGTAGAGACATTTTGGGCTCAGGGATATGACTGTTTGCCCTTTTTATCTTTGAAGCAAAGGAAGACTGTGGCATTTTAATGTTTGTTCAGGAACAAGGCGCATTAACATTAATGCGCAAAAAAGAAAATCACACAGAATGTTAAAATAAACCCTTAAAATGCTGCCTTATTCCCAACTGTTGGGTAGAAAGCTGGAGAACTGACACAGGAGAGGTTTGGATGCAAGCGCTCACAATGGGGGGAAAACTACAGCCCCTAGAACATAACCTGCCACTACTGATAAGGCTTAAGATTCACTCAAGATTGTGTTTTAGAGTCGCGCGGATTAAAGGATGACATACAAGCAACTGCCTTTTTGAAGGGTCAGTGAATGTGACACCGGTGCGGCGTTGTGGTCTGCCCAGTTTGAGGGATATCATTTTAGGGCAAAGGCAAACACCCGCCTCTTCCTGTCTCTCTAATCCCAGCGGTGCAATAACTTTGATGGTAAGGTATTGATGATATCTCTGCGTCCTTTCTTTATGAGGACATTCTGTGGCTGGTTATCAACTGGCCTTTTCTTTTCTTTGGTTTTACTCTTGATTTGTTTTTATAAGCGCACTGCAGAGAAGAGACCTGGCAGTGGGATCCCTCCCCCTCCCTTCTCCTTTTTTGTTATGTGTCAGTCAATTTTATTTAAGCTTGGAGTGTCATCACACTTTATGATTTAGAATTTAGCTGGAAGCTGTTCGGCCTTCAGAAGCCAAAGAGGATGGAATTCTGTCTTGAGGATTTATCTTCAAAGTTTTGCTTCTTCCGTTCATCTTTATTGATTTAGTTTTGTCTTTTATCTGGCCCAAACTATCCCTAAAACGTCTTCCTCATTAGCTATCTGCTCTGCTGTGTTGGCAGAGGATGTGTGTGTTGGTGTGTGTGTTTTCTACCACCATATGGTTTGAAATGGACGGTTGTGGTGTGCTGCTGCGTGTCTCAGTGGACTCGTGAACCTCTGCTGCTGCCGTGTTGGGCGGGGTGTTATCTTTTGTGCTTCTGGCTATTTTTCACCATGTGAGGCCCATATGGATGTCTTATGGGTTGCATCAGTGCGGGTGACAGATGATCAGCCATGCACAGCAGAGGAATCCCCTCATGTGCTGTATGTTGTGAAACAGGACAAGGGCGACATGGCTGGTGTCCATTTTTTACCCTGTCTGCTCGGATTTGTTTTGATTTGTACTTGAAAGCGAGAGACTCAAGCTTGTCTGGATGTTGTTTCTGTTTTTAATTCTGGCAAATAAAATGGTGTCTCTTGTGAAGGTAAAAATGTGACCATGAAGTAGCTGGCCACTACAGAAGTGTTTATATCACCTTGATAGTTGCCCTAGAAGCACATATTTGTGTTGCTCACGTTTTAGACAGCAGGAAAAGCACAGGCGTAATTGATAACAATAATAAAGGCTGCACACATTTATGAACTCATTTCAGGGCCCTGGCACAGCTCGTACTGACTCACTGGCTTCAGCTGAGCTTTGTTGATCTGATTAGCTTACCTGCTTTCGTTGTAAGGACAACGCTTTTTATACCTTTTTATCCAAAGCGACTTACTTATTGTAAGTCGCTTTGGATAAAAGTGTCAGCTAAATGCAATGTAATGTAATGTAATGTAAAATTCAATATAAAGCCTACCCACCGTTTTACATGACTCATTTATAATAATTATACTTTTATTCAAAAATCTAAATCAATGCATTAGAATTTTCCTCTTTGAATAATTGTAAAATGTAACATTTGTTGGAAAATCATGAAGATGTAAAATACTTAACCCTAATCCCCATTTTACATGCTTTGACCATGGATAAAAGGGTTGTTATAACAGTGTTATAACAATGTAATATGGGTGTAACATCGGTGAAATAACAGTGTAACATAGGTGTAACATCGGTATAATATGGGTATAATTATGGTGTAAAAGGGCTTTAATAGGGGTGTATTCATGTATAATATAGGTTCTTATAACAGTGTAATATGGATGTCATGTAGAAAATAGCCATTTATTAATTTAACATAATACATGTGATGAGGGTTTAAATGTCCAATACTCAAAAAATCTTAATTGTCTTACCATTTAAAGATCAGGATTTTGAGGAGTTTGTTTAGATCGTGAAACTAAAGCAAATAAAATAACCTTCTCAGAGTTCAAACTATATACATTAAAATACAATATTTCAAAAGTAATTTCAATAATAATCGCAACATTTTATAATCATGTGTTCAGTTTTTTAAAGATTAACATTTGTACAGCCAATCTCAGCACTATAACTCAAACTGTTCTGTTGTGTTAAAAAAAGATAACTTTAACTTCATAAAGACTATAATGTAATTGTTTTTGTCTAAATTGTTTTGGAGAGGTGTTACATAAACTTAATGGTCCTTTTTGAGGACAAATTCCTCTGTGCTGCTTAATTGCACAGAGATGCTTCTGATAATTAATTCAACCATCTTTAATCTTCATTGGATATGAATGATGGTAGATAAACAAGCATATGCATAACCTTCTATTTATTAAATGTAATTAAATAATTTCAGAAAGTCTAATTTTGGACGATCATCCTTGACATTAGCTGTGTTAAGCATTAACTCGACACGTTGGCTTTTCCAATGATGCAACATAAAGATCGTAGAAAATTCCCACGAGCTGAAAGCTGCTTCAGGGCTTATCTATTCTCTGTTTTTAAGGATTTGAAATGCTAGAATTCATCATCTTCACTAATATCTATATACAATCTAAACCACTAGCCTGCAGCTATCATGTAAATACTTCAGTGTCAGTAATCTCTTCATTTCCACTTTCATGTCTGAAGTCTCTGGCAGTGTCTGCCGATGTGAGTATGTGACAGTCCTGCTGCCATACTCTTTAAATAAATGAACAGGTCAAACAGGTGTCTGTCCCAGTTGGCATAAATCCTCTTTCCTTTTTTCCGTGCTCTGTTATCATGAAGGTGTGTGTGATGCAGTGCAGCCGGGTCTCAATAACCCCTTCTGAGGTTTGAATGACACGCTTCCCTTGAAGCGGCGGGAGGCAGAGCCATATCAGACTGTGATGGATGATGTGAGGAAGCTTTCAATGATGGCTCTGTAAGACTGGACCAGGACTGACTGCGACACACTGAGCTGCCAAACATGGGGCTGGAGTAACACTGGCTCTGGACAGATTGGAGACGTATTGCTGCTCAAAAATATTAGCAGAATTCCTGTGTTGTGTCTTCACATCAGACGTGATGTTGTTAACTTTTTTGATGATATTGTTCCTAGACAAGTGTGTAGTTGTTTTTGGCTCTGTAAAACGTCATTCAGCTAATGAGTCATCGATGTATTTCCTACAAAACGTCAGCAGCCTGAAAAAAAGTTCACTAAAGGTGCCATCTTTGGTGCTCCCAGAGAGGAGAACAGAGAGATAGAGACCCAGATAGCAGGGACTCGATTCCTCACACTCTGTCATAAGGTCTTTAACAGATGGGGTGCTATGTTTAGCACGGATGCTAAAAGGTGCTTCTAAGATCCTTGGAGCATCAGTATACAAAGAGGTCTGAGACGTTACACTCGAGGCATGTTCCACCTCATTTTTCATTGTGGATCTCTGTTTTTACACCAAATGTTTTTTTATTAAGATATATAAATGGGTATAAAAAGGGTGAGTAATGAGAGACATTTTACGCTTTTAAAGTTGGTGTCCAGTCATAGCTGATGATAAAGAAAGTACATTCAAGCCGTCAAATCCTCAGTGCAGACTGAAAGCTCTTCTGCAAGAAAATCCGTTACACTTCCTGCATCCAACAGCTTCATTTGACATGCAATTTAAATAGATATGATGATAGATAGATAGATAAATAGATAGATAGATAGATAGATAGATAGTAGACAGACAGATAGATAGATAAATAGATAGATAGATACAGATAGATAGATAGATAGATAGATAGATAAATAGAGAGATAGATAGATAGATAGATAAATAGATAGATAGATACAGATAGATAGATAGATAGATAGATAGATAGATAGATAGATAGATAGATAATTAGAGAGATAGATAGATAGATAGATAGATAGATAGATAGATAGATAAATAGAGAGATAGATAGACACTTTAGATATAATTGGAAAATTCTTGTTACAGAGTGTGTTCAGGCATTCAAATATTTACAAGGTGGAATAAAGTAAGTAAGACATAATAAAAACAAAAAAATAAACAGCAAATCAAATATAAACATATCTCCAGTAGAAAAGACATATATCACAATATAAAATATTCCGGATTAATTAAAATGATTTTTTAATAGACCAACATCTACAGCAACAGAAATATAGATTTATACTCCAGAGCAGAGACATATACATAATATAGTATATAAATTGCAGAAGTACAATGTGGCTGTTGTGTGAATTGTTCATGGTTATGGAGAGGGAGAAAATAAAACTATGGGGCGGTGAGTTCTCTTCCAGCCAGAGGTGATGTGTTGTACCGGGTTATGGCAGTTGGCAGAAATGATTTCCTGTATCTGTCCTTGTGACATGTGGTGGTAAGGAAGAACTACGAACTACTTCAGCGTTGTATGGGCAGTCAGGGGATGTGCTCGAGATACTGCTCAAAAACAGATCTTCCCTTAACTTGTTGTAAGTTCCATTGCCTAAGTAAACTTAGAAAACGTCCTTTATCTCTTTGCTTGTATTGCAAACAAGCTAAGTTTCCTAACAACAAAAAAAGGCATTTCCAAATAAGATGTCAGGAACGACTCCAAGAGCAAGAAAACTCCACTTTCCTGGTCCATAAAGGCACATCTTGCTTCAATTGACTACATTTACCACTAACAATGGTTGGAGTTCCATTTGGGGGTTGCATCATTTACCATTTCAAGGTGTTTTTGTCTTGAATACATCTTGATTCAACAAAAGATAAGACCACTTTCAAAGCATGGAGCTTTCAAGCTGGGTGGGAAGGAGTATATTCTGAAAAGCTCAAAAATATTGTACAGTCTCCTCTTCATCCTTTGTTTGTTTGAGCTTCTTCCCTCCAGGCGGAGATTTAGACTTCCTGGTCTAACAGGGCGAGAAATTCTTTCATCTCCCAGGCCACCAAACTGTTTAATACTCATGATGACTCAGCCTTCCCTTTAACTACTGGGGCCGATGATGTTTCTGGTGATGCCTAAAGAAACTGTAGGTTTCTAGTTCTACATTTGCATACGTATCTATATGTTCTGTATCTCTTTTAAACTAAACATGGAGTTCAGATCATTACAATTCATTTTGTGTAAATGGTAAAATAGTGCTAATGTTAGAAGACAGGCTACTTGTAAAAGTTTACTTATGGTGTGTATGGGTGTATTTTAACATAATGAACTCTTCTAAAGACAACTGAACAACATTTGGTCTCAATGACAGGTCCAAAAAGTGCATTCAGAATGTAACCATTGGAAATCAATGACCATCATTTCTTGTGTCTTTTTTCTTTTTCTTTTCAAAGCTAACCCCTCCCCCCCAACCAACCATCCCCTCCCACCCATACCTTAAAAGCCCATAGAGATATAACATTGATTCCATACCGAAAAAGAAAACAGTAAAAAAGTAACTAAATAATATAGTAAATAAAAGCAGAGAAATAAACACATGAAAACCAAATGGTTTTGAAAATAAGTAACATAAAGTAACAGTGCTTGACAGCAAATACAACTAATATATGAATTGTGTTATATGTGCTTGCAGGTTATTAAAATAATCTATCAAGCACTTCCATTACTTATAGAAAGCGTAGGACCATATTTTCGAAAAAGATTTAAATCAAACCTCAAATATATATTATACGGATGTGCTGTAAATCCATAACATTATGCTACTGTATCATTTTTTTAATATTTTTTTTTCAATACAATTTGTAAATATACAAAGTAGTAAATGATATACATGAACAAGTATATCTAAAAGGGAAACACAAGTACCTGCTTTGATCTGCTTCCCCTCTTGTGTTTTATGTTTCAACTGAAGAATATATGCCAGAGCATTGACACATTATTACTGAATGCCATCAACAGCAACAGCATTCACAAACAAAAAAGTACATTAAATGTTACTGCACTGCGACAAGTTGATTTACCCATCTTTTGTTAGGGTTAATTGATTTCCTTTTTCATATGGTGGAAGAATTGAAAAGCTCATTAGGGGGTCAATGAGGTTCTGCCACAGGTTTAAAAAACATTCAAAAGTTTTCCAAGTAAAGTTTTTTGCAGCTCAAAGCAGATTCTTTCTGTAAAAACGTTTTAAAGAAATGTCTGGCATCTTTCCAAAATTCTCCATCAAACACTGAAGCAATGTGTAGTACCGAGAATAGCTTCAAATACGCCAATGTTTTAGTTTGCAGGCTAATGTGAGTAACATTTATTTGTAATCAATCTCAGGTCAAATACAAAGCTCTGCTCAGTATCAGTAAGGTCATTTGTCTCATCAATTCTCGGCTAAATCAAAGGGATGACAACTTCTACAGCTAATCTGAGCATGCAAAGCAGAGGTGGGACACAAAATCAATATCTGGAAAGTCCTTCAACAGAAAACAGACCTGCACACCAAAGCAACCACAAACACCAAGGCATCATTTCACTCTAACTGTCTGGGTTACTCATGCTTGTTAGTCAGGCTTACCTCTGTGATGGTGGAAGTAGTGCTGCATTCTTTCACCTTAAGAGGCCCTATTATTCTCTTTAGGGTTTCCCTTTCCTGTAGTGTGTTATATAGGTTTTGGTGCATGTACGTGGTCTGCACAGGCTGAAATCCCAAAGTTTCCTCCAGAGGGAGTTTCTCTCTCACAAAACCAGCCTCCCCCTGCCTCACACGCATCCTATGTAGCCCTTTGTTTACTTCTGCAACATAATGACATCACTACGTAACACTCACGTTTCTATTGGCTAGCGCTCCAACACATTGTACGTGATAGGCTAGGGGTCAGGACCAATCACAACAGAGCTGGCCAGCTAACCATAATAAGGCACCTTTAAGTAAAGTAGCAATACACAGTGTAAAAGTACTTTAACATGGAATTACTCCGGCACTCTACATCTTACTACAGTAAAAATGCATTTCTATAAACAACTAAATATAGGACTTAAATACTAAAAGTATGTAGAATGGTTCAGAATATGTATAAGTAATATAGCTTGATTACATAAATAAATATAGTGAAGAGAATATACAATGTTGCATGTATGAAGTAGTATGAAATAGAAATACTAGTACAAGTTATTTCAAATTGTACAAAAATAAAGTATATGACAGTGAACTCTTTACTTCACACCACTGCGCTTAGCAATTGATTACATTGCTTTCTGCATTGTTTTTAGTGACCAAACCGTTATTATCTTTTGAAAGCATACCACTGATTAAAACAAGAAAACCCATACATTTGTTTTTTTCCTTACCTATAACAGAGATTGTAATGATTTAAGTTGGGTGCATATTTCAGCCAGAGAAATGAATGCAGCTGCACAGCATTTATTTGTTTATGCCCTATAGTTTGTCTTTCAAATTTCAAATACACATAAAACAAAACCAAACAGCACAATACAGACAGAATAAATAAACATACTCATATTATAAAATAGGTGAGGTTTAACTGATGCTGAAGGATAAATGAAAGCAAATCTCCAAGGTATTTCCGACATCACTGAGTTAGTATTTTTCCAGGTTTGAGGACAAACATCTTGAGGCTACTTCCTCATAGTGCTTCACCCTTTACCGTCACACCAGCAGCAAGTTCAACTCAGTTCACAAATCCCTTGAACAGAAGACTTATCATCACTTCAGAAGAGCTGGAGTGGGTAGTGGAGAGACTTTGGTTCCACAGAGTAATCTGAATTATTGAAGCTGGAAAGATGTTGGTCTCAGTGGAAGACAAAGCCGGATGGGCTCAATGTTATTGGCTTTTCCTTCTTCTCTCGATTCAATCGAATGTCAAAATATTAAAGGTCAGATCTGAAAGATGGAAATACTATGAAAAGGTCTGAAGCATGCTCAGAGATTTTATCAGCAACCTCTTGGGGTCAAACATTTGACAGTGTGTTGGCTGCACTCAAATTAAGCAGCATTATGTAGGCTCACAGTTTTAAATGTAACCTCAATTAACTGATGACCTCAACAAATCATAACACGGAATCAAAATTAAAAAGAAAATGCAGGGGACACAAAAAATAAGGTGTCGCATTTGTAAAAGTCCAACCAAATTATGGAGATAAAGCATTTATTTCTGTTGCTATACAGACACTTTTATAATATTGCATCGGTCTGAATCATAGCCAAATGGCCCCATTGTGCTTCGTTGCTCATTCCCACAGCACAGAGAATCTGTTTTGTTATATCATTATGCAGGAATTGTTTTTTCTATTCAGAAGGCACAGCTATTTGCTGCTCCACTTACCCTGACAGTAACAAAGTGAAACTTTAATCTCCCCTCAGTTTCAACAGCAGCTGATGGCAATTAAGGAGAAAGCCAGGATATTGAAGAGGTGCGTTTGAGTCAAAGAGTTCACCCGCAATCCTTCACTGCAAAATAAAAAAAAACTTCTCCTTATATTTACATAATTTCTTTTTAAGGCTTTCAGCTGTGAATGAAAACTTCAGTGTGTCTCGATTGTCTTTGGGCGTGCAAATGTTGAGAAAACACTGTATTATATGTATTGTAGTTTTCATTGCAGATTCTATGCCTGTAGTCACTGGCCGTTATCTAGTAAAACAACACAAATTAGATGCTGTCATTTCAGTAAATTAAATCTGCAGAAAGCTGGAGCAGAAAACTGCAGGCTTTATCTCTGGCTCAATAGAGTGAGTATATACACTGACGTTTTGCCCACAGACACTCTGGTTTAATGCAGCCTTTGCTGTGCCGAGGCCAAAACACGAAGCTCCTGCTGTGTGACAGTGAGCAGCTTCTGTTCGGTGACTCTCTGACACGGAGCAAAACAAAACCAAATATCACTGTTCATGATCTGCAAAAGCAGACCTTTACATTTTAGACCTTGGAAATGTGCAGTTTTTTTAGTGTATGATTATCATGAGTGTTTGTTTCTACATTTACTCTTGTCTAAAGAGCTGCTTAATGCTAATGATGTTAGTCCAAATGCCTTTTGGCAAACAGTGGTGCAGGAGCGAGTCCTAACATCCTGGAATGAGTTAGCATTGTAACTCTCTTCCGGTTTCCTCTTCAACCATTTTTTGATTGTGTTTTTGGTTAGATACATGATGTAAGGTTTTGGTTAATACAAGCTTAAGAGATTTTAACGTTTTGTTTTCTGACAATAGATACGTCGGTAAAGACTCCACTTCTTAAAGGTCATCTATTATGCAAAATACACCTTTTCATGTATTTTATACATAAACATGTGTCCCCTCTGTGTAAAGAGATTCTGAAAGTTTCAGGAAAAAAGATTCGCCCACTTTTTGTCCAGATCCATTTATATAAAAACCTGTCTGAAAATGAGAAGATCAGATTTTGGCCGCTTTATGATGTCATAACGATTTTTTGGCTTGTGTAACCATTAGCCAATCACCAACCAAGGTAACAACCCCCCCCCCCCCCCCACACACACCTTATCATTATCATTATTATTATTGGAACTACGGGTTAACACATAACTGTTCATGTAACTGTGTGTAAATTATATGGATATCTGATGAACAAGCTGAGAATGCCTCAGGGTAATTTAAGGGTATTTTCTATTTTATCAAAACACGTTGAGTAATGTGATTACATCCTGGCATGGCAAATTAAATTATAACCTAATCTTACATTTTAGCCATTACAACGAGATCTGAAAATAAAACATTACTTAATTAATTTATCCTTATTTAATCAGGTATTCTCATTGAAATCAAGATGCTCATTTCGATAGAACATCTTTGAACGCGAAAAAACAAACATGGCCAGACAAAACAAAAGTACACACAGCATAAGAGATTACACCAGTCTACTAAATAGATTAAAATGTAAAAATCAGCCGAGACATTGAAGTCTTTAAATCCTCTGTAATTCATTCCACTTATAAGGTGCACAGCAGCGTTAAACAGTCCTGAGATCTGGTTTGGTGAGCACTGGTTTTCAAATTGAGAATAGAAGTGATAATCAGAGACACCTTTTGCAGCAGACCTTCATAAATAGATTGTAAAAAGGCTCATTAAATAGAAAGAAGTTCTCTTTTTGCCTACTTTTTGGAACACAGTCACATTATTTGCCTGTAAGGAAACCCAAAGCACAGTGATGAACTGAGTTTTTTAGAGATGGAGCCGGCAGCAAGAGCAAAAAGATATCTCTGCCGTCACACAGAGATATTTTCCTGTCCTCAAGACGCTAGTCCCTGAAGAATAAGTTCCAGCAGTGCGTTCAATGTTACTGCCTCTGTACCACTTTAAACCAGTCAATAAATGTGGAAGGATTTTTCAATTGAACTAGGCCTTCAACTGATTCTAATTTTCATTAAGGATCCATTTACAGATTATTTTCCCGATAAAATGTAAGAAAATTGTGAGTTTACTGGGCTATGGCTTTGGAGTTTGGGCACTTTGCTTACAATATTAGTCCTTAAATCAAAAAATCTTACTTTCAGTGTTATTCACTAGAATGCAGTGTTTTTTCCTTGAGGCTTAAAACACCTGTTGAATCTTTTCCGTTTCACATACTGTAAAACATTGCCAAAAGCCGCGCTGCTGCGTATTTTCACACGTTTCTCGACCTGAAAATCAATGGAATTGTGTGAAACCATTGTCAGCATTGTGTATCGCCTAAATGTGCCTCCTTATATTGCTTTTACCATGTTTTTGTTCTTCTTTTTAATGTGTTTGTGAGTTATTGACATGATTTGCCCCGTGAATTTGATATGTAATGTTAAAAATGCTCCAGTTATTGGTTGTGTTGTAAGTATTATATCCCTGTTATCAAATGGCTGGGTCATGAGGGAACACAGCTTGACTTAGCTCCTGCTCTGTTGAAAACTGCGCTCCTCTGTGCTGAAATGAGATTTCCAAGTAGTGATGATATACTGTGTTTACCCATCCATGTTTTCCATATACAACCTGATTGAAGCAGATGCTCTGCATGTGGACCGCACTGCAGGTTGTAAGGATCAGTCAGGTGTCTGAATTATAGATGCAAATGTAGTCAGCTATTTTGCATCCCAGCATAATTTGCACTGAAAAATCCAGCACCTACACCTCGGGTCCCAACATTATCATCATTAAGTTGCTCCTCATCTCTACAGGACACTCTACAAAGGAAACAACAGTTGAGATAAATGTGGCGCACAATATTTCTATGCCAAATTATGATTTTCGGAGAGGCTTTGGGACCTTGGGTGATCTCAGGACATTTGAAAATGCTAATACGAAATGTCTTGACATCAAAAGGTCACATTTCTAATTAATGAGAGAGATGTCAAATCACAGACATGGTCCAGAATGTGACTGATCACAACAATCACCTAAATATCCATGCCTATCCCCTCTCATAGAGTACATATTTGTATCGCTATAGGGGTTGTGTTTGTGCATTTAATGCAAGTAGTCTTGAGACTCAAATGTAATGTGAGACAGGTGCTGCAGTAACAGCTACTTTTCTACAGTTAAATGGACATTATGTGTTTTAACAGGACATGATTAACACTAAAATGCATTAATATTAAATTCGGAGAAGACACATTTTTTGCTTCAAATTATCATCAGGAACTAAATGTTCATTGCACAGTTTAATGGCTATACATTAATGCACGCTTAGATTGGATCCCTATAAGCTTTGCTTTCAATATGTTATTTTTTTGGCCACTGGGTACAATCTCCTAGAAAATGAAGGCTCGATTTACCCCACAATGGAAGGGCGTCAACATCTGGCAAACAAATCCAGCGCTTTTACTTTTTCCAATTACAAATGGTAGAAATTCAACTTCTGTGTGTTACTATCTGCAGTAGAGACAATGTTGGATGGATGAACTACCAAAGTAACCATGGAGTATCAAATGCAGTGTGTTCTGTGCAGTGCTGCCAACAACTTTCCAATGAAAGCAGCTAATTATAGCTCAAAAGTCACTAAAAGTTGCTAGATGATGTCATAGGCCTACTGCATATTGGTGGCAACATCTTTACATATGGTGGATCTATAGTCTCCGATTCTGTTTTCGGCAGCAGCGCCAACTGTCATGGTTTGGGATTGTGGTTTTCATTTTCCATTTTATTTTGAAATGTTTTCCTCCTTGTGTCTTGTCTGGTCCTTCTTCCTGTGTTGCTTCCTGTCTCTGTGTTCCCTCCTACCTGTTTTACCTGATTGTGTTCACCTTGTGCTCCTGTGTTTTCTCCTCCCTCCTCACCTGTGTCTTGTTTGTGTGATTAGTCTTGTGTGCATTTAAGTTCTGTTTTTTCTGTCTGTCATTGTTAGATCCTTGTTAGTCTTTGACTGTGTTCACGGTGAGGATTTCTGTATGTTCTGTATTGAGCCTTGGATTAAAGGTATTTTCTGTTGAATCTGCGTTTGGGTCCTGCATGCTTTGCTCAACTGTGACACCAACAAAAACAACACCTAAAACTCTAGGAGGGAGCTGGAAAGTTGTGTTTTCCCAATTACATTTTCATCATTCATTTTCTATTCTAAAATAAGTTAAGTCATTGTTTTCACACTGCTTACATGCGTTGATAAGTTAGATCGTGCAATCTTCTGGTGTCTCTTGGCTAATTGCCACCTGTCAGCTTGACAGTCAGTGACATAGTGTAACAGAATGCTGCTATTTCTGTCCCAAAAGTGTACCTGCTAATAGTCCCAAAAGTGGTTCAGCTTTGCACTTTGCTGAGCCCTGAGAAGAAAATGTGTTGAGTGTCTTAGATAAATAATTCACAGTCAGGGGGACACATTAATTCATAATAATCTGGTGATAGGATATGTGTAATAAGACAGTAGTCTAAGAGGCCCTATTTAGCTTTTTAGGGTTATAGGGTTAGCTTGTTGTATAGGTTTTTGTGAATGTAAATGGTCTGGAAAGGTTGAAATCCAATGAGGTCGTTTTCTCTCTCCCCCCCCCCCCCCCTCCATTGGACTCCTTTGTTTATTTCAGTAACATAGTGACATCACTATATAGCACCCCCACTCTATTTGCTAGCGCTCAAACACATTGTACATGATAGGCTATGGGGTGGGTCATTTCTAACTCATCTCTAAGAGGTTGACCAATTACAAAAGAGCCGGTCAGCTAACCAATCAGAGCAGACAGGGCTCTGGTTTCAGACAGAGGGTGAAAAGAGATGCTGCAGCACAGGCACTATGAGAAAAATAAAGAACTTCTGAACATGAAAGCATGGAGTCATGTCACAGTAGAGACACAAAATACAAATATGAACCTAACAATGTGCATGTCCTCTTTAAGATTCAATACATATTGCGAAACTATAAACAAGGCATTACATTGTGATTTTAATTTAAGGAAACCATCACCATATAATGAACACTGCCATAAAATCTGTTCAAAATGTGATCAACACTGGGCTCTGGATTTGCATTTATACAGTATGGTCCCTGTAACATCCTTATCATAGCACTATCTTTTGTTCAATCTGAGCAATAATATCAGGTAAACAAACATTATATATGCATATACATGCAGACTGTATGTATATATTTTAGTTTTTGTGTTACAGAACAATAAATTGTATTTTCTTACACCCCTACTTCAAATAATGTTTGTTCATTTCAGATGCGAGATATTGTAGATAACAAGATGCTCTGAACCTTAATCCTTGCTGCATGTTGTGCATACGGAGTTATCTTATATTCTGCAGACCACCTTGACTTTCCCGGTTATTTGTCAATATAATTTGGTGCAGTGCAGGTCCATCTGATCCTTTATGTGGGTGGGAATAATGAAAGGGCAGCTGAATGAAGATAAGGGCAACACACCTGGCTATTAAACAAGTCCGTTTTTAATTACAATAACATAACAACACAATCAGTTCATTTCCATGGATACTGGCCCTTTCTCATTTTACAGAACAAAGCATTTTTCAGTATTTAAAGGGATGCCTATACTCCACCATAGAGATTTCCCCTCACTGGAGAACTAGTCGTAGAGAAAAAGGAGCCTTTTAGCTGCATTAAGTTTTCTTCTTTTATTCCTTGAATAACCTCAATCAGAAGGATGTTAGGGTTTGTAAGACAAGCTCTTAAAACATTCACTCTATGAATACACTCAGTTCCATCATTATGTTTCCATATCATTATTTCATGTTTTCCCCCTGTTCAGGCACTCTCAGGGAATTATCTCAGGGTCCTGGTTCTGAAGTGAGTTACCTCAGGGACTCCGGCCTCTAACCTGTCTTCATAAATATGTTTCAAACCCAGCTGGGGAAGCTTGGACACGCAGTGGATAATGCTGCGGTGCAGGAGACTGAAAATACCACAAACAAACCCCATGTTCCAAACAAGAAGGGAAACATGGCTTTTTTCTTTTTTTGTTTCCATGGAAAAATCAGCACATGTTATCCCAGATACTACATGGTGTGATGTTAATTTAGTACAATTATTGGATGATTTCAGTTTAGGTTCTGAAACAAACAAAAGAAAAAGCTGTAACCAAAATCCATACCATTAATGTATGCTATGTACATCATATTAATTGTCATATTCAACTGTTTAGGCACTTGGTGTACAAACATTTCAAAGAGACGTGAAACCATTTTTTTGTTTTTCATGATCTTGTTGGGCCTGTTTACCACCACCTACAATTTACACCATTACACCTAAAATTATAACCTTTAAACAGCTCGTTCAGCTGTTAGCAGCTCCTTGATGTTCTTGTGCGTTGAATTGTCGAAGAACAGTGTGCATCAACAGCAGCCTTTACATTTGAAAGTATTCAATCTGCGTTTTCAGTGCTGATAGTATGATTTGTAATTCTTCTAATGTGACCTAATGCTTTTTGTTTTGATTTGAGACATAACTACAGATTCAATCTAACATTAAATGTGGACATGCAGAAGCATAAAATAACACAGTGAAAATAAACTATTATTAGTAATTAGTATATAGCATAAACATACAATTAAATGCACAACATAAAAAGACTAAAAGTTCTTATACTCATAATCATGGTAGGCATGGCCCGCTTTACTAAAATATGATAAGGCTGCTCTCCTCGCTGCTATATTACTGACTGACTGACTTGAACGTTGTAACGTTGCATTTTTTTATTTAATACTAAATACAGTCAGCCTTCTTGGGATTTCATGTCTTCTGGTAAATTGCTCCAAATGTAATCCTGCAGTCGTTTAGATTTGGATCCAGAAGAGCCTTACCCATTAATTTAGACTAAACCTTGACTATATCTCCAAGAGACCAAAGAGCCTTCACACTGACACCATCTTCCCGTTTCTCTTTTAAATAAAACTCCTTAATTCAAGGTTTTCAAAATGAATTTGAGACTGGTCTTTGGCACATACACATAAGGTAAATGCCTTCTCATTAGTATCCCAAAAGATCGTTTTTAAGATTCCTTTTAACTAATTACCTTTTCACATTCCTTCCTTCTTCTTGCTGGGCTGTACTTTCTCTTTGTACATGAAATGTATCAAAGGCAATAAAGCCAAGGGAAAGTCAAAATAAGACTTCAGGCCAGTTCATTTGTCATGTTTTATACAGATACGTGTGTAGGGTGGCAACAGTGTTCATCTTGGTGTGTGTCCCAGCCTACAGGTCTGCTGTCTGTGATAATGAAATGCCACATGTGGCAAAGAGGCATCCAGAGGGAAAACAGAGCAGTTTTTCATTAGGATCATATTTCTCTGTGTGCACCTTCTCCTCATTTTGTTTAGAGACACAAAAAAAGGCCGATCCTCATCAAAAAGGCACATTGTATCATTACCAGGAAACACCTTGGCCGTCTGTTTGATGAATCACTGAGCGCCATAGGGATGGGAAATTCAATCCATGCAAACACAGTTTAGCTGTAAAAAAAACGGTGACAATGAAAAAAAGCAACACGACCATCACCAAAATTCTAAAACGACAGTCACTAAAGACAGGCATTTTGCTTTATCTGACCTATTTATTTATTTTATTTAAGTCTCTTATGTAATGTTTGTCTTTCTTCAGCACAGTGAGAACTTAGGAGCAGAGGGAGCAACAGAAGCCTGCCATGATGCAAGTTATTGCATATAAAGCTTAACTGTTCTAAAAGCTGCTGCTGGCTCCTTTGTTTTGATCAAAGTAAGACGCTACATTTATGCTACCACATTTTGAGGTGTTTAAAATAGGCTGTGTTAGGTGACATGGTGTGTTTCGCAAGTGACCCCTACTAATGGTCTGACATGCTCATCATCTCAGACTGTAAACTGTCTGGGTTCCTGCAGTATCAGGAACACTGAGGCTGTGTGCTTACAGTCTCAAAATGATATTGTTGCATCAGACCTCGGCCTGAAATTCAGGTTTTAATGTGTCAAATAATAAGAATGAAGATGAACCAAATTACTATTTTGGCCAACCATCAGCAAACATGTATGAATAATGTTGAATCAGAATCAAAACCAGTTTATTGCCAGGTACGTTTACACATACAAGGAACTTGCTTTGGTGTATGGTGGTGCAAACATACAACATAAGAATATAAGTAAGTAAAGAGTAGGTCAAAAATATAATGATAATAAAAATAAAGTATTTTTAAATAACTATTTAGCATTAAAAAAGGATGTACACCAAATCTAAAAATACAAAATAACCTTAAAAGCTAAAAAACTAAAAAACGTAGAGACTTATGTGTAAACAGGATTAAGAAAAAATGTTTCCATCGGTTTATCTTTACCACTCTAACACGTCTTTACAGGTCTGTTTACAAAGTCAATCAAATAGCTTTGTTGGGCATATGACTCTATTTCTCCCTTATATGTTGGCTATCTTCTTTTGTTTTTAAATCATTGATTTTACAATATAAGTGTTGTTCTAATTGCGAATTGTGCTCTAATTATAAATCGTTCGGATCTCTCAATGATCTGAGACAGGTGCTAACTGTGCCTCCACGGTCTAAACTAAACACAATTAGCCATCATCCAGTTGATATGCCCCACTTCTCCGGAGCAAAGTATGTACTGTAGTATAAGAAAACTGATGACACTTTTTTTTTTTGCCATGCACTAAATTAACCATAATTTGGCACTATTTATTTAAATATTGTCATTTGTATTCCTGTTTAATCTGTTATTTTGCATATTATCTTATTTTTGTGTCTTTTAAATCAACCTATTATTTCCTTTTTTTGTATTCATATGATGCCTTTATATATTTTCTAAAGCAGTTTTCTTCTTGAATTTGAAACACCTATATGCCTCCATTGCCCTTATTTACTCCCACCTCTAGAAGCTGCTTATAATATTATCAATTTTCTTCCCTGTGCAGATTCCCCAGGTGAGCTACGCCTCCACAGCTCCAGAGCTCAGTGACAACACCCGCTACGACTTCTTCTCCCGCGTGGTGCCTCCGGACACCTACCAGGCCCAGGCCATGGTGGACATTGTGAAGGCCATGCGCTGGAACTACGTCTCCACTGTGGCCTCGGAGGGGAACTACGGAGAGAGCGGCGTCGATGCTTTCATTCAGAAGTCTCGGGAGGACGGTGAGTAGACTCTGCCTCATATATCATTACTGCACAGCACCGGGCGTGGGAAGATATTACCCCTGACAACGGCTCTATTGTAGACATTTGGTGAAGCTCCGAGACAAGCAAGCAAAAATCAATCAGCGAGGTCAAATGTTAAATTTCATCCTAGGGAATTACATAGCTGGAGGTTGATTACAATCTCCAATGTGTACTATCACTGGAAATACAGATGACTAAAATAGGCAATGTTTTTTGTTTTACAACAACACAGTTTCATAGGATGTGAACGACTTTTTAGCACCATTAAATCCAGCCGTAAACAACTTATTTTCTCACGTTTAAGCCTTTTTCTTTGGCTATGCAACGGAAGAAACAGTGGCAGTCTCCTGTCAGTGTCTAGTGTTTATTGTCGTGTTGCTCTGTGTCAGCTGGATGTGTAAGTAGGCAGCTGTTTGCAGCAATTAGCCTTAACAACATGATAAATGACTGTATGCAAGTGTAGCGATGGAGTGAGATTTATTTGGAGTTTTTGTGTCACCTAGTGTTCAAATATTGCTCATTACACAATGTGAAGTACGCAAAACACATTTGCACCATAAATTAGGATTAATGAGGATAACCATTTCTTTGAATCTAGAAATGGTTTTGATTTAGATCTTTTACAAGCATAGATCCCAGTTTAGATTCAGTTTCAGAATACTTTATGGTCCATTACGTTTAAATAAAACATACAATTGTGATTGGTACTGGTAAATAAAAGAACACACACACACACAAAAAAAATTGCATTTTAGAGTGACTAAGTGGTTGTCATAATAAAAGTGCTGAGTGGTTTGTTCTTCCACTTGCAGTAAAACAAGTCTAACCCAAAGATCTGACCTCAATCAACTTCAGGCTAGTTTACAGGTCAACCACCTCTATTTTACTGCAGAAAACCCATAAATATTACACGAAACAAGATTTTTCATTTGGCTTACTGTACAAGGCTTTGGATCCTTTTCCTTCTGTGTTTACCTCAATCAAACAAATTACTCCATTGAAGGATTTCCCAAGGAGTTTGAGTGTTTCGGTTGGCAAAGTACGAGTGTAATTAAAAGGATGAGGCTTTCAGGTGCCCTGGTCATGTACTGAGCCGGGACCACTTGGCTGCGGCTGCTCATCAATTATGTCTGTCACTAAATCGCCTGGGCACAAGTCAGGGACTGCTGAGCGGTGGAGAATAAGTAATGCTGGCTAAAAACATGTTAAGGATTTTATCAGGGCTGGGGAAATCAAGAAAATGCATGTCTCTGCGAATTGAGATCTGTCCAATGTTTCGAATACATTATTTGATCTTGGGGTGTGTCTCCATGGTCATGTATTACTCACAGATCACGTTCAAAGACAATCTATAACATCTCTAAATGATGAGTTGATCTCCAAGGAAGATCTCAAGAAGGGTTATTCAATAAGGAAGTTGTATTGCTTCAAATACCTCTTGGACCAGTTTTCTAATCATGGAACTCATTGCTGTCTGGAGAAAATGAACACACATACATGAACATCACTTTTTAGGGTACCACTTTACAATAAGACTACCCTTATAAAGGATTCATAAAGGGTTTATAATTAGGCTATCAATTAGGTTGTAAACACTTTATTAATCATTAAGAACCATTTATTAACCAGTTCTAACATAGTTTTCATACATCAACACAGGCTCACTATTTGGCAAGATGACTAAGCCTTATATTGGCTACTTAGCGAGAATCAACTCAGTTACCAAGGATGCTGGCTGATGAAGAAGACGAAGTAAGCTAGGTAGCCAATATAAGACTTAGCAGTACAGATAAATGTGGGCTCACTATTTGGCAAGCAACCGGTCACAGATGCCCTGTTTATCTCATGTCTTATAAAAGCTTATTAATGATTTATAAAGTGTTCACAACCTAATTCATAAATGAATTACAAACTATTTGTAAACCCTTTATAAGGGTAGTCTTATTGTAAAGTGGTACCCTTTTTAGATGTAAGGCTTTTTTAAACCGACAATTATGAAGAAGTAATACCTAAACACTTACTGAATACATGCATCTTCTTCAAAATAGAAATTGTGTTCATCCCATTAATCAGTTTGAATCATTTTTGCCAGGAAATATCCCTGTTATTCATATTGGACTTCAGAGATTCTGCCTTCAAGGATTTAACCACAAAGATACATAGAGCCCAATCAAATCATTCACAGGATTAGCAAACATGATGTGAATATAATCAACCATTTCTCCTCCCACACTCAATGCATACATTACCTGAGTTATCTTATGATAGGTCTGTTTGAAACTTTCAAACATATTTAATTTATCTTCAAATGAAATAAATGTTTGAATACTGTATGCAATCAGAGGAAATGCATTTTCAAATCATTGAATTGAGTTCCACTAAAATAATCATTAGTTGCTTTCCAATTGCTTTACCTTGTAAACTATTGGCAGTAATATTATTGTGTTTTTTTGTCAAATCATCTTCTCTTTATGTTGAACAGTTTTTCATGTTTAGAATTGTGTATGCCTTTGACTTGACTCAGGCTTTGTCAGGGTCTTCATCTTCATAAACAAACATCCATTCAATGTTTGTTCCAGCACTGACTGGATAAACATCTTTTTCAAAACGAAATGTTTTTAAAATAAAGTAATTTGCTCTGAAAAATCAACAGATATTCGTATTTAGAAATGTCCCTGCCAAGTGATTAGAATTGAGTTTGATATCTTAATTTAAATGTTCTCCCATAGTATTAAGACGGCTAATCTCTTGACTGTGGTAAGATTGTATGCTAATATATATATATATACCAGGTCGTTTTTTAAAATCTTTCTTCCCTGGCATACGATGGCCTCTGATGTTCCTGTTGTTGGGGTATTTTAGGGCGAGCAGCTTCTGTTCTCTCATGTTCTGTACCAGGATGTCCCCTCTGCTGGAGGGAGCAGCTGTAGGATACATAGAGAAAGAAATCCCTTTGATTTGTAAAAAGATTAGATGAAAATGTGTCTGTTGTACTTCAAAAGTCTACCCAGAACATATTATATTGGCAGTGTTATACATTCAAATTAGAGTATTTTCCTATCTATATCCATGCTCTAATTATATTTAAATAGTGCGGAAATCAAAGCAAGCAGCATGAGCACTTTATCCCCAAAAAGCAGGATCACCTCAGTGATGTATTTCTGGCTTTTATGGACATAATATGCTTTATTTGTTTAATTTCAAAGGGACTATTTGCTGAAATACACACACAGTTTCAGAGGTTGAATTTTCACTATGGTCATCTGGGGTCTACTTTGTGGTCTCTCACTGCTAAACTTTGGTATTTATGAATAAAAGCTTATTTTTTAGTTCAGCCTGCTGGGAACAAACAGAGGGTCAGATGTGGGCAGCAGAAGACCAGAGAGTGCAATCTTTGACTGCAGACAGCCCTTTTCTGCAGAGATGTGGATTACTGTGGAGCGTGCCCCCAATAGACGTCATTAATCAAGTTAATGAAACACAACGTCAATAAGAACCCTAACAAGATTCCCGTGCAAACCAATGGCTGCCTGTCATCAACATGAGAAACCCTGCTAATGGAGTAACTGCTGGCCTGTTTGACGAGGAGCATTTCAAGCATTAGCCAGAGAATTGGGATGAATCGGTGAATGTGGGGAATGTAAAGTGAAGAAGAGAAAGAAAAAGGGAAGACAAACAACTCTGCATCGCTCCTGGGTGATTTATTTCTAGATACCGAGAACAGACAGTATTGGACTCCGTTGGGGTTATGCCTCCTTGGTTAGAAAGTCAAATATGAAGAAGAAGGTAGAGCCTAATTAAACTTTATTATCCAATTCTTACAGGTATTCTTGGTTCATCATACATATTTTATTTCAATAATTTATTATAAAGCTGGTTATATTCGTTTTCTTTTTGTAAAACAATATGTGGAGATAGCAAAATCCAATGTATTAGTCCTTTCCCAATACTTGTTATATTCCCTTCCACAAGCCCATAGGTTTCTATTAAAGACATCAATCTTAAAAAACAGTTCAGAGATTAATTTCTTCACTTTGTTAAAGGCTTAATAACTTTGTCCAACAGCAGGGCTCTGCCTTTTTAAGCAAATCTTACTGAAAAATTAAAAGTTTGTGGGTTTTTCGGGTACTTTTTTCAGCCACGCATTCTAATTATTAATACATAATTAGCACTTGCAGCAATTTACTGATGTGATGTGTTGTAAATCGTTTTTGAACAAAAAATTGACCTCTGTAACACAAAGAAATTAACTATATTGAGCTTTTGCTATGCAGCCCATTCTTGTTGGCAGGATCAATTCACTAATGGTTCCTCTCTTTTTTATGATACTAGATGACATTGAGAAACATATAGTATATCACTATACACATCCTTTAAAAGCATAAAAGATAAATTATTGTAATAATGTTGCAGGATGTGTTGATGGTATTAGAGATAAGCAGGTGTCTTCACAGAGCTCCAGAGAGACGTTTGAACATCTGTATTGTTAATGGCCGCAGTCACCCGGGGAAGAGATGACAGCGCACTCAGCGATGTTCCTGCTCCTATCCATATGGCCCTTTAATCTCCAGTGCACACCCGTGTGTGGCGTGTCAGACAGTTATCTCTTTATTTATTATATGACATCAAGTGAATGACCCCTAAGTGCTTCAGATATGTCCTGTTGCAATTTGTTTAAACAATTACTTGTCAGTGCTTAATTGGGCAGGGCGAATGGCTGAATGACCATCACTCATCTTCCCTGGCGTTTCCCTGTCTCCCTCACTCAGGACCTGTCAGGGACTTAATGGTTATGTCTCTCTCTTAATGTACAGATACCATTAAAGCAATTTTCTTAAGCAAGTACTGCAGCTTGAACTTCGATCTGTAGTGAAGGGCACAGTATCCTGTAGAAATGTTAGGTCATCTCAGTATTTCCTATGCTGTAGTTAAACTTAAAGTAAAAACTACGGTGGCCGACAGGTGCAAATGCACTACAACAGCCCAACACTTCCACAAGGAGAGACGCACTGCAGTTTCAAAACCAATGCATATGTAAAAATACAAAAATGCCAAAACACATGCAAATAATTAAACATCGTGCACCCATTTGACAACACATGCGCAGCATTTAGAAAGTATTCACCAACTCCTCGCAGAGTTGGTCTGTTTCATAGTTTTTTTGTCAGTGATTTGAGATTACTAGGTTGGCTATATTAGCTACCGCTCCTCCAGCAGATCTGCAATAATATCGGAAGGAATACTTTGATCACATTGTTATAATAAGCAAACACGTACATTTTAGGTAACTTTCCAACAACAGTTGGCAGACTTGAACCCCCCAAACGACAACAAGTGATCAAGTCCCAGCTGTGCACATTTCTTTTTTGTGTCCCCTGGTATCCATTTTGTTTTAAGTTTCTTGCAGCTTTTGGCTTTTGCAGATTTTGGTTTTTGCAGCTTTCCATTTATGCAACGCTTTCATTAAAAGTTGTGCATGTCAAGTTGGTGAAGATGTTTCTTCCATTTGCATGTGTTTTGGCACATTTGTGTCTCTATCTTTGCTTTTTTTTTTAACTGTAGCTCCTTTCTCCTAATGAAAATGTTTTGGCCCGTTGTGAAACGTTTGCACCTGTTGGTCACCGTAAAAACACATACCAACAATCTCCCATTTGGGAGCATGTACCTTTCAATATAAATGTATACACTTGAAATATTGCAAATTGGAGAAACGTTGTGTTGCTGATCCAATTAAGAAAGTGGGAAACCAAAGCAATGGATTATATTATGGGGGAGGTTTCGGGGGATGCTGCAGTTAGTTTATCCTGAAGAACCCAGTTAGAGCTGCACGAACTGGCCATAAATAATGATGTGAATTGGTACAGACAAGGTTGGTGGCTGTATGAATAAAGATATGGAAAATGAGAAAAAGTGAAGAGGATACTGGCTTAAAGACATCAATTCCACATTTGCTTCTAATCAATAGGCCTCTGTTTTGTCACAGGCGTAAAAGTGAAGCGTAAATGAATTTGTCGGGTGTCACGATTCACTCAGCAGCAGGAGATAATCAATTAACAGGACAAGAATGATTACAAGCAACACATTAACACCTGTTTTGGAAATGAACTGAATACAAAAAAAGGTGTGTAATAAGTCCATGCGTTTGCAACATTATGGACATTTACATTTTAGTAGTAACAACTTTGCAAGGATAAAGGATTGGATTTTGAAAGACGCTTAAATCTGCCTTTGTCTTCCTCAACTGTTAACAAGGAAAGGATTTCAATTAAACTACATATAACAATGTAAATTGGACAGCTCAAGCAACTAATCTGGATCACAATGCTGTAACTAATCCACACAGCTCTTCTTCATTAGAACATATCAATTTCACTTTTGTCAGAGGGATAAGATTTCCTCAGCACTTTCTAAACGGCTTCATATTATCATCATCAGACTAGGCTTATACGTGGTATTTTAGAGCATTTGAATGATTTAATGACAACCTGTTATAGACCCTTATATCTGTATGTCAAAAAAAAAACTTCATAATAAATACAGGAGTGTGACATGTCAGTAATGGCTGTGTAATAATGATTACAGAATCTTAATATCCTGAATGATTTAATCCAAAAAGAATGGCTCGTATTAACAAGATAAATAGTAAAATAGCCAAATAAAATGTGTGCGTAAATGTATGTCATTTTGTACTGTGTCTTTTTGGAATACCAGTGTAGCTATTTTGTTTATTTGTATATAAATGTTTACAGAAATATAAACTGGTACTTGGATAATACTTTCAAGCCAATGGGGATAATTCACTTCTAAGGGAGTTTTCACAGCTTTAAATTTGAACCAGTTCTTCTTTTTGTTACATTGTATTGTATTCAGTGTTTAGTTTCAAATCATCAATTATCTTTGAACTAGGCACGTCCTTAATTTCTTTGTCCATGGTTTAACGAAACACGGTGAAAAAGAAAAACGGCAGCAGACAATCTTGTTTTCCGTGCACAGTCCCTTCCTTGAGAATTAATCCCATGCTGATAATGTTTTGAGGACTTCTGTTTCCTGGATATCTCCCTATCATTGCACCATTATCACTGTGGGGAAATATTTAATTATTACATCTGGACCCCCTTCCAGGGATAACAGGCTTTGTGATTGTATCTGCGTACGCTGTCCAGAACAACCACAGGATATCTAATTTATTTTAGTCGTGACTTTCTGCAGGAGTCTTCAGCAAAGACGCATAGTAGTTTTTCCTGCTTTGCACGTTTGGCATCTGGGTTGTCAGACCCGTGTAGCCCCTGGCAGTTTAGAGCAACATTTGTCTTTAGATTAGGTTATTGAGTTAGAGTTATTGATTCCTATGGTTAAAGTGATACAATTTAGCATCGACAAAGACAAGAAGAATGTACGACTCTGGAACCAGACAACTGTGACATAATGAAAAAGGATTTCATTGTAGCACAGTTTGGTGGACAGGAAACATATAAATATTTTTTGCCACTCGTTTCTTTCTAGACATTTACATCTTGTGTTTTGACTCAGCAGTTGTACATTGACATTGAAGAGGCTTTGTGAACTTGTTATAAACCACATCTTAATTGTTGGTAATGCAGGGGAGTTGCTGTCATGTACAGTACGCTATCTGCATCAGGCTTTTCTTCACAGCTCTGTTGTTAACCGTGTAAAGCACTGCACAGCATGGAGTCTCGTATTACAGAGTCCAAAAGGATTTCAAATGCATCTGCCAGTACATTTTCCCTTCAGAACTTTCGGTCCTTTCAAGATGGTTCCTGCTAATGAGCAGGTGGAAGATATTATTGTTTAGTCAGCTTCTCATCTAATTAGAATTTTCTTCCTGATAAACACCGTCGCCCAGAAACAGCAGCTTTAGCTAAACCCACATAAATCTACTGTTACCCCGATTCATCTAACAGGAGGTGTTTAATCTTGATTCTTAAAAGATTTGTTTGTATTTTGTGGGTTTTTTGTTTTGTTTAACTTACAAGTACTCCATGTGACAACAATTGTTTTCCAAGAATAAGCAGTTTTCCAGGTAGTTCAAGCTGTAATACAGCTTTTTCTCAGGACTGTATGGGCAGGACACACTCTTTAGTCTGTGTCTTTTCCCCTTTCAGGATACATTAAAATATACGTAATTATGATTTTGTTTCTCTCCCTTGTGTGCTAGTTTTCTCTCTTGTATGCATTTTATTTTGTTACATTGGCTTGAATCAAGCAAACATTTTCACACTGTGATAAAAGCTCCCATCAATTATACTTGCAACGTTTCTATCTGTATTTGTCAGACAGGATTGAAATTGATGATGCTTTTATATACAAGCCGCAATTCTTTTATATGATTCTTGCTTTAGATTATTGTTTTGATATACCCTAGAACTTGTTAAGGTAGTCACATCGCTCACTGTACTGCTCGCTAACTTGTTATCTGACTACCTGCAATGCTGACGCTCATTCTCAATAGAAAGAATGTTGGAACACTGTGTTGAGCTGTAAGACGGCTCAGGGGATTATGATATCACTTCCTGCATCTTAAGAACAGGTAGATCCAACTAAAATTCCTGTTTTACCACGCTAAACTAAATCCTGCTTTGTAGTGCAGGCCTGAGTGTCTTTATTCTTGTTTTTCACCACATCTCCTTTGTTATAACCTGTAGATGTTCCTGAAAATACACTTTAAAGTGACCATTCTATTTACACTACACCTTCACAGCACTGTACATTAACAGTCCGTTAATCTGGCTTCATAGAGCAGACACAAATTTAAATGTAGGATTGAAAAACAAATATTACCATAAGTCATCCTCATCAATTATCTAAACCCCTTTTAGAAATGGGTATATAGTTTAAACTGTTATTGTACTGCATGATTGAAATAACTCTAAACTCAACACCATAGTGACTTACCATTGAAGTGTTAATAATCTGTCCCTGTATCTTTATTGCAAATTCAGTGATACAATATTACTCACAGAGCTGCTAAGAGACCCTGTAGTGAGTCCTTGGTGTCCTGTATCTCTGAAAAGCTAACTATTGTCTTGTTTCCATAATAATTTCATTACTCTCCAGTGCTCACCGCTGTCACAAAGTCCCAACAATTTATTTAAAACCGTATGCTTCCTCTAATGGAAGATAAATGCAATTTCATTATTGCAAAAGGACCTTGAAGGGTCAATTTGGATGTGAAGGGAAAGGCACCCTTGTGTTAGCGAGGTGGGAGGACCACTGTAATGGGGAAGGGGGGAGGGTGGCTTGAACAGGGGCGTTGGAGCCTTATTTGCGGGGAAAAACATCGCCATGAACCAATCACTGACAATCAGAGACAAGCAATCTCCATACACAGTATGCTGAAATAACCTTGATGGTGGAAAGTGAATTTGATTTAGCAAAAAAAAAAAACAGTCTGTATTTTGAACAACATTTCCATATGGTAATAGGATGCACGGAGAGACACAAATAGGATTCCAATTGTCCCATTAGCCCAGATGAAATCAGGAAAATGTCTAGGCAAGGCCAACATCCAGAATTGATTGGAGGGAAGTCAGAGGAATTATAGTTATTCCTGACCAAAAGCATTCATTTTCTGGCCACCACTGCAGAAGATAATCATTCTGCCATGCATTAAGATATCGTGGGCGGCTTTTTTCTCAAAGCATTTGTTAGGAGAAATCTCTTCTTTGAGGATAAGCACACACCATGTATGTTCCACAATGCACTGATTCATGTGTTTTTGTTAAAGGTAAAGTGTGATTTGCATTTCTGACCAACTCATCATTCAAACACATATTTTACTTTCTTATTTCTTTTTTGCCTGTTAGACCTCGAGAAACCTAGATCAAAAGAAAAACAGACCTTTCACAGTTGCATAGAAACTTGACGCTGCCCATCAGTCTCCAAAACAAACAGCAGGAGGCTGAGGCGATGACATAAAGGTCTATCCTTTGTTAAGAGGAGGCAGCTATTTCATTTTCTCCGGCAGATTTCAAACTCAAGAGGTATAGAAGTTTGCAACTTTCTCTCAGAGAAAGGCATTGGCTAGAATTCAGGCTTTCAAGTGTTATCGAAGACACTGGAGTCCTATTTAAAGTTATGGGGGCTCTGTGAGGGGGGTTCTAATTTGATTCTGAATGAGGAATAGAGCAAGAGCGATATAGTCTGGCAGGAATCACAGGATAACATTTTGACATAATGTCAGTTTGACTCAGGGCGTGTCATTTCCATTACAAATGACAAGGCGCTTAACAGTCAGTTGAAACACAGAGTGGGAGACAGAGGGAGAGGAGTGTGGATGAAACAAAGGCAGAGAGGATTTAAAGTCGGGGAAAAAAAGAGGAAATGTTTGCAGAATTTAGAGAAACCATTGTTTGATCAGCCAGAGTGAACGAGCTGCTGCAACTCTGGAATTTCATTTCTCATTTGTTCTTTTGTCAGTCTGATGAAGAAGTGATCACACAGTTCCTTTACTGTTAGAAAACAAACACAACACCATACTGTGATGTCAATGCAGAGAGCAGAATTACCGTGCAGGATTGTGTTGTGAAACATACATTTCCTTGTTTCTCGCAGTATACAGGTCAATCAGTTCGCAAGGAGCAGGGTGGGATATTGGCAAGGGATACATCTATCATTTGTAATCTCATACTTCCATTTTTTTTCCTCTTGTATTGATTCATGTTGTACCATCAGCGAGCGTCGTGGATGGATTAAGCTACCACGCAGACAAAGAGAATGTGGCATCCCAACTTGGACGGTCTGATCAATGGCAGAGACAGCCCAGGTCAACAGTTTGGATGCCTGTGTTTACTGAGGCAAAGTATTGGACCGATAGGGGCCGGTGTAAGAGAGAGAGCAAAGTAGAATCAATATAACAGCTATCATCATTTGCCGCTTTTATTAATGGCTTCGCCCCAAGCCGGCAAACCAGAGAGAAAACACTCACTTGCATTTAGGGAACCAGCACTCCAGCGTTTACGCAGCTATCAATCATCACAGTGTAAGTTGCTCTCAGCAATGCTCTGGCTACCTCCACTCACCTCACAAAAACACCCCCCCCCCCTCAATCATGTAATGAATGGCATCAATTATAGGGCAAGAATGCCAAGATATACAAATGATTCAGAACGGGTCAAAGTCTAAAGGCTGTGTAAGGCTCAGTTGAATTCACTTTATTTCACTCTGCTCCTTGCTGCAGCTCAATAGAGTTTTCATGAATTTTAAAAGGTGTATCCACCTGTTCTTGACTGACAACAGCATCAGTCACACAGGGATACAGCCATAAGGCAACCAGAGTTTCCACCAACAGGTGCTGCCTGTCCTCGTGGAACTCAGTAAAAATCCTTCCTACTTAGAGACTACAGAACATGTCGTCTACCACATCACAGAGCCAAGGAGAAGAGAAACTGCTTTTATAGCAGTTGAATTGTTTCTACATTATGTGGCAGCTCTGTCGAGGAAAAAGGGATTTCGCTCAGTTCAAATATCCAGGCTGTGAAAAGCAAAGGAATGATCTATTATTCCTACTGTCTAATAAAAATGTCGAATTCCGGATGATAAATGAACAAAAAGACACATAAAGGTATACCATTTTATTTTACGATTTATACGAAGGAAAATATGTGATTAAAACATGTACTTGGACTGAGCTTAATTTGATCCACAAGCTATCACAGCAAGCAATGACTTTAACCGTTAACTGATTTTCAAAACAATACAATGATGGGAGGATTATCTCCTCTCATGATCCATGAAGGTGCGGGGGGATACATTTGCGGAATGGGAAAGGTTATCATAGTTCTTCTTCTTTTGTATTTTTCTCTGGTCTTGAGTCTCTTCACAGAACATACTGCTGTCCTGGCCTTGTCGAGGTTCAGTACCATGTCCAGGGGATTATCCCCACTTTAGCACGGCTCCCACTGCACTGACCCACAGTTTAAAATTGGAGTTCTGCTCGACAAGGTCTGCTGGCCAGGGTGTCTGATCCAGGATTACCATATTTCGCCTCTGAGCGCCGAAGTACACTGATATGAGTGACGCTGCAAATATCTTTGATTGATCCTCTTGGCTCTTCTTTCACTATCATCTTTATTCTGCAGTACAAGGCCGAACTGAAACTGCTTCACCTCTTCAAAGACTTCAGAAAATCTGCAGCACCTGCAGAAACATAATGATGCAAGAGTATTTTTGGCAGTCTGAAAGAAACAATTAAATGTGTATTCATTCAAACATAATTTTTCCTTAAAAACCAATAACTTAATAAAAGCATTGCCTTTTGCGTCTCTTGTTTTTCTTAGAATAAGGACATCCTGTCTTTGGAGTATTTTGCCATAGGACATATCATGGAGTCATCTGTTCTTCATTTTATGTGTGGCCTGTATTCCTTCGCCAAGTGTTCTTTTATTATAGACCCAGAAAATGAACAATGTGTGCACTCCGCTGTGAATTCTCCACAGAATTCTTGACAAGATGGAGAGATAAAGCAGTCATCAAATAGTAAGATCTCTTTGTGTTTGATAGTCGAGGAAGGATATCTGTCTTCATACAAATGTGGATGCCTTTTTCCCAATCTTTGTTTTGAAGGTACTTCCTCTGATTTGTCTCTAACGTATAGTTGGATTTATCTCCACCGAACTCTACATGAGTCATACGAATTAATTACCAAAGTGTTTATATACTGAATATTGCACATTGTAATAACCACACGGTAAGGCTTGCTTTATAAGGTAGAATGACAGTTTGCTAATATTGAAGTAGACACTGCACACATTTAAAGCCTCATTTTAAACAAAGCTGCAGCTGCAAGTCTATTTTCATTATTTAGCTAATCCAAATTATCTTTAAATGCAACGCTCATCCACAGTTTGCCTTCAGTCATAATATTGGGATATTTTATGCATACTAAACACAAATTAGCACATGAAAACCCACTGGGCTGGCTGAGTCGTTGATATGCAATGTCTTTAGGAAAGCATCAAAATCTTCCAGTAGCGAGCCCTGAGGCCACCATCAAATTAAAGTTTTGTCATTATCTGACTTTACTCATATTGTTTACACCATATGAAATGAGTGTCTGTGGGACACAGAGGAGACGTTTCTAAAGCTGGGGGCACTCGTTAATATGCCAGCATGAATTCAAACTGAAAAGTAGCCTGGAGGTTAAAGAATCCAGCTCCTTACAGAAACGTTCCCAGTTTAAAAACTCTCTTCCGCTGGGAGAGGCTGGCTGCAGTGGGCTGAAATGTCTTTGTTACTGCTGTCAGCATGCGCCCCAGCACTGAAGACAGTTTCTTCAGCCCTTAAGGGAAGAGATGTGACACTATTAGGGGGAAATATATTCAAGTATGTAAAGAAATGATGCCCTCCTGGCTCTGTTAGCTATTTCAGTGCTTCTGTAGTTTGACCCATGCAGTGGAGGTGCGATGTGTTGGACAGCTCCGGTGTGTGAAAGTTTGAATGACTGTACAGCTGGTTCTAACGCGTGTTATCCCAGAAGGCATTTCATTATCCCCTCACATTTAAAAAAAAAAGTTCAGTTTGATGTAGGGGAGAGTTGGGAAAGTTGAGCCAGTGGGTAAGTTGAGCCACCCCCTGTACCTAAGGAACTTTGCACATGTGTTGTCATGTGACCATACATTCAGGAACCACCCATCATTTCTATTTGGCTGTGATAAAGCACATGGTAAAGTGGTAAATGTGTTTTTTTCAAGTACATTTTCAACATGTCAGGTATAATTACTGTTATGTCAAAGCAAATGTATCCAGGGCTGAACATTTGAAACATACATGTTGGTTATTTAGCTAGGTGAAAAAAACATTTGAATCATTTAGCTAAAGATTAGCAGGAATTACTAAACAAGACAGCTTTTTTCCCCAAAAAAGTGGCGGTACTGTGGGGTACATTGAGTCAATGGTTCAACATATCCCCCATACAGTACATTTACAACAGACTGGTACATGTGTTTAGTTTACCCCAGGTACATTAACAGGGATATTTGGAGGGGATTCTGATCTGGCTCTTTCATATTTGTTTTACAGGCATTAATTCCTTCCAAACCTGATTAATAATGTTGACGAAACAGGTGTCACTATGGTGCGGACACCAAAGCAGGTAGTGGGCAGAGAAAGGATGATATGTTTTATTTGTTTGCCTCTGCTCAGGTTTAAACTTGAAAAAGTCACTTGGTCAATTTACACCCAGATGGCTCAATGTACCCCTTTACACGGATCAATTTACCGCTAAGATTGGGCAAGTTATGCCACAAGACAACTTTTCTTTGAGAAGTCACATTTTGGCCAATGCCATTTGTGATAGATGCATTTTTTTCATTTTGGTTGACATCCTGAAGTAAATGTTTTGTTGTCATTTGACGGCTATCTCCTTTTTCCTTGCCTAGAGAGCACAAAATAAGTAAAAATTGGCTCATCTTACCCCACTCTCCCCTCTTCAATAAAATCTCTCTTTACAGTGTGACTAAACTTTCAACCGCCAAAGTTCAAACAAGAGAATTTATTTTTAAATAAATGATAATAGATATACATTTGATTTGAATTGTGTTGGAGCCAGAATTTCCTACTCTAAATGTCTTGTTTAAAACATATGAATTGTATATTTTTGCCTCGTTATATACTCATTTAATTACCTTTTGTATTTTGTTATGAGAGGCCAATATTAATATTGAGCCTGGCCCGAGGCTACACCCCTTTTTTCCCTTTTACCCACAGTATATAAGGGCAGTAATGCAGAGCTCAGGTGTTGCAGTTTCACACAGTTTTATTACCAAATTATTGTCAGAAATGAGCCTTCTTTGTTGAATATTCTTGTTTTTTTTTGTTGGGTAGTTATATTCAGCTATTGGGGCTGTTGTTCAAGAAACATTTTGCTTTAAAATTAAACCTTGTTTTTAAATACGTTGGAACCTCTCCTCTTTCGTTTGGACTGCCATCAAAGCCTGCAACTACATATGGGCTCAGAACAGTCTCATAATACACACATGCACACAGAAGGATTCACACTTGTATTTCCGGATCCACACTTGTGTTTTTCAATGCACACACAGATGTGATCCGTTTCATATACATGTAAATAAAATCCAAATACATAAAAAAGTTTTACATGTGTATTTTTGATCCTCACATATTTGTTTTCCGTTTAAAACCTCTGAACCTGCAAACACAAACCGCTTTCTGTGCACGGATCGCTGTGCATTCGTGTGTGGGTTTTTTGAGACTCCCCTGACGGTCACCCGATTCGTACTTGTAATTTTTTCTATCTATAGCCAATCAGATGTCTCCTTCATTCTAAGCCAATGACATGAGCGCGCCCCCACGAGGGAATCATTTCTTGCGTTCATGACGTAGCGCTTCATGTACGCATTTTGCGCTGTCCGGAGCTGACAGGTCCATGGAGCCGGCCTGCAGGCGCTAATCTCAGGACACCTCCACTCGCAGTACATTGCCACTTTCCGAACAAGAAATGCACGCAAATACAAGCTTTTATATTATTAAGGTACAGCGCCACTTTCCGTGGGTGCTAGACAGTGAACTGTCAACGGGGGGAGCCTCGCTGCGGGGAAACGGTGGACCTCTGTCGCCTGTCAAAGCAACTTCAGATGGCCAGTCCGCCCCTGCCGGTACCGAAGTGGGCCGATCGGAGTGGCCCAACCGGCCCACTTCGGTACGTCCCGATGGCCAGTCCGCCACTGCTTCGGCATACAGTATAAGTGTTGCACGGCCAGATAAGGCTCGAGAAGCTGACTCAGATGAATGAGGCGAGTGAACACAGCTGACAGCCGGCAAGAAACTCGAGCGATTATTCGCATCCCGTCCGGTGTGAACGCACCATTATTACAAGTATTATATAATTATAAAATAAAATCGCCACTCTCAGTACAGCGCCACTTTCCGAACAGGTAATGCACGCAAATAAAATATTTTATATTATTATTAATAATAATATATATATATAAATAAAAACATAAAAAATATAAATAAAAACACCGTCCACATAGCTATAGTGAAATAATATAATCGAAAACATTAAAGACCCAGTGAAGTGTGCGCCGGTGCATGATCTGTTATGCTAATACGTATAGTAATGACCAAAATTGTCCATTGGAACCCATATCAAAGATGTTGGAATAGCAACGATTTGACGAGTTTTGAATTTTCCGCTGGGAAATCCGCAGTCGACCTCCGCCTTCGTGGGCGTGGCTTGCGATCTACTGCGTGACGTCAGAAGATGGGCCCAGCCGAAGTGTTTACATTCACCACCGTTCATTTTGTCTCTGTTTCAAAGTCGAATTTACCAACGTTTTTGAGCGAGTATTTTATTGGAAAGTGTTTCGCAGTCGACTGGAAGTGATTGCCAATCGAGGAAACCTGACAATGGAGGCGACAGTGAAGAAAAAGGGAGGAAAAACACACGGGAAGCGATGCATTGCCGCTGGCTGTGGTAATGTCAAGTCTGCCGAAGTGGCGATGTTTCTGTTCCCAAAAGATGAAGGTGAGTGGCTGGTGTCATTGTTTCGTAGATTCGTAGATTGTTTATGAAAAATAAAGGCCACTGTGTTTGTGTTTACTAACAAGACTATCATGGCGGCGGCAGAGCTCAAGTCGAGTTTCTCCGCCTGGAGATATTCTCACTATTTCACTTTTGTCGAGCACAAAGAAAAGAACGTTTTAGTTAAATGTAAGTTGTGTCTTGGCGGGTCAAAGATCCTATCGACTGCCCAAAACAGCAATTAAAATCTGTTGAAACATCTGCAGAAACAACATGCTGGGACGAAGCTAGTAGCTAAGACCACAGACCCAGACTCATCCGACGCCACTCCACCTCCACCTAAGCAACAGCGGCTGGATTGGCACTTTGAAACATATCTTTGTGTTTGTGTTTGTATAGACCACATTGCTTAGCAGAGTTCAGTGATGCAAATGCATGTCAAGTTGATCAACAGGTTGTATTATTCTCCGATGCAATAACAGTACTGAAATGAAGGCTACAGTATAAGGGCATTAATGGGTGCCCTTTTTTAAGTAACTAAAAAGTTACTTTTCACAGTAACGCATTCCATCTTCTGTGCCACTTTCCTCATCTATCCTGTCCGAAAAGCTGTCAAAATCACTAATTTCTCTCGCACCAGTATCACTTTCCGAAGTCTCCGCCATGTTTACAATCACAACTGGGCCCATCTTGTGACGTCACAGCCGCTATCGTCTGCAGCAGCGGTAGGCTCAGACGGCCGTTCACGGGATGAAAAATTTGCGATGTTTATCTCGTCCCTCGCACTTCCTAAAAAATTATTTTAGCCATGAACAGGTACAATGATATGTAAGAAATGAAACTGCCATTTCATTTTGGCGCAAAAAAATGCACTTCACGGGCACTTTAAGCCTCTTTGATTTAATAATCGGAGCTGAAACCTCTCTGCCATCTCATATAACACACACACACACACACACACTTCCTTATTTATCTTTGAATAATAATACTGTAAAAATAAAGACGACTATGCTACGGTCCTTCGGTCCTGAGATTAGCGCCTGCAGGCCGGCTCCATGGACCTGTCAGCTCCGGACAGCGCAAAATGCGTACATGAAGCGCTACGCCATGAATGCAAGAAATCATACCCTCGTGGGGGCGCGCTCATGTGATTGGCTTAGAATGAAGGAGACATCTGATTGGCTATAGATAGAAGAAATTACAAGTACGAATCGGGTGACCGTCAGGGGAGTCTCAAAAAACCCACACACGAATGCACAGCGATCCGTGCACAGAAAGCGGTTTGTGTTTGCAGGTTCAGAGGTTTTAAACGGAAAACAAATGTGAGGATCAAAAATACACATGTAAAACTTTTTTCTGTATTTGAACATGTATATGAAACGGAACACATTTGTGTGTGCATTGAAAAACACAAGTGTGGATCCTTTTGCGGATCATGAAATACAAGTTTGAATCCTTCTGTGTGCATGTGTGTATTATGAGACTGTTCTGAGCCCATAAGTACATCCCCTGGAGACTCGAGGCGAGTTTGGCGTTTGGATTGCTTCAATTTGGCTCTAAGAAATACTGTTTGCTAATAACAGTGAACTTTGTACCCTCGTTTTAATTTACAGTTCATATTTTCCTTATTTTTGTCCTGTAAAAACATTACAGAATTGACCATGAAGAAGAATTGTAGCAGTAAGGGAAAGTATTTGTTGTTGTGAGATGCAAATCTATTACTTATAAAGGAAACCTAAGTGATTTTATTGAGGGTAAGTGCTCTAATTGTGTTGTAATTTACATAGCATGCAAGTTTAGTTGTACTGCAAATTATTTTAAGAAGGCACAATACCTCATTTAATAATTAATTAATAGTTAATAATTGGTGTAATTAGTGTACATTTAAAGATGTATGCAGCACATGCTAATGTAGCTAAAGTACTACACCAACAAAAGCTCTTAGTTTTCACACCAACAATATTTGTATATATGTTCACAGGGAACATATGCACATATTACATGAGTCATTTTAAAACAGCTATGTGAAACCTCTTTTTCAATACAAAAAAACCCAAGAACACACAAAGACCTCCATTTGGTCCTTTGTTGGGAATTCTTTAAAGTGCACCTATTATGCTATTTTATTTAGTCTCAGATATATAAAAAGATATAAAAACATGTCTATGATGTAATACAAACAGATCATACATTTTAGACATCCCTCATATCCCTCTATTCCAGCACCGTTAGAGAAACGCGGATTTTGGGTCCTTAGCTTAAAAAAAAAAAGTGGAAGCGGAGCTAATGCCTGATCAGAATTCTACCGGAGATAAAGTTAAATTCTGCCGTGATTAAACGCCATCCTGTTCTAAACCACATCAAGGATTATTTGAAACAGTATGGAGCTCAAATGCTTTTTCTCTTCTCTCCTCTATCACAAGGTGAGTTCCTTTTTTTATTTCCTGCTTTTTAAACACATGTGCTCTACACAGTACAGGTTAGCTCTGAGTGTTAGCGAGGCTTGCTAATGTAAACAAAGACGTTCGATTACACGTCAGGCATTGTTTCTGATAGCAGCTTACTGTGGGTCCACCATCCGAATTACGTCATATCGGCAGCAAATCTGTATCCGCTCGTTGTACCCCCGTTTTTTTAAGATTTGGGTACGGAGCAAAAGAGAAAGGGTTTTATTTTCTGACGCTGCGTGAGTTCCCTGACACACCGGGGACACATATTTATGTATAAAAGACATCACAAAGTGCATTTTGCTTGATAGGTCCCCTTTAAAATATTTGCTAATACAGTGCAATGTGCTATTATGCTTTCCAAAGATGCACTGTCTCAGCAAACAAAACTTGCGACTTTAAATATGCAAAACTTGTATTGAAGTTAATTAAAATTAAAATGGACATCAGCTTGTACAAGCACTTTACAAAGGATTATTTATTTTAACTGAAGGTCAGGCTTTGAAAGTGATAAAGAATACAGTGTTTATATTTACAACACTGTGATGTTTATTCTTATTTTGTAAGCAGAAAAACGTGTTAGACTTGTGGCACATCGAGAATGCTGCATTCAGAGAGAACATTTTGCTCTAAGAGATTTCAGGGGAAATTATATCACTGTCGCTTTGGATTCTTTTCATCTGGCGTCTTTGATGCAAAATTGGTTTGGTGCATCCGAGCACTTAACAACATCACAGGGGTTTGGGGAATGTTCCTTTTTGCACACAATCCTATTTTTGTTAGTGGCGAGGCATAGCATATTTATTTGTTGTATTAAAATACAGAATAATGGCTATTTCCCCACAAACACTGTCCCGCATTGTTTTAAGACTACAATTAAAGAGGACATTATGGTCATTTCAGGTTCATATTTTAATTTTGTGCCTCTACTGTGACATGTTTACATGCTTTAATGTTCAAAAAGCTCTTTATTTTTCTCATACTGCCTGTGCTGCAGCACCTCTTTTCACCCTCTGTCTGAAACCAGAGCCCAGTCTGTTCTGATTGGTTAGCTGACTGGCTCTGTTGTGATTTGTCAATGTTTAGAGATGTCCCACACATAAGCCTATACAATGTGTCAGTGAGTGCTAGCCAATAGCACAAGTGTTACATAGTGATGTCATTATGATACAGAAGTGAACAAAGGAGTCATAATGTTTTCGGACAAAAAATTGAAGCATTTTTTATTTAGGTTGGAAGAAAATATATCTCCTTTATTTGTTTTCTTTCTATATCATGTTTTACAGAGGGCGCTGTTGATATAAGGCCCACCTGTTTTCATAGCACCTTGGCCATTAAATCCAAAATATTTTAAAATAAATGAACATGTGGTAGGAGTCCTACCTCAAGTTTTCTTTATCTGAAGCTAATGAACCTCCTCTTAAGATGGTTTGTCTTATTTGAAGCTAATGTACTTGCAGAACTCTTGCTGTTCTGAATATGTATGCTCATGGGTTATTGCACTTTTTGTAAATCACTTTGGATAAAACTGTCAGCTAAATGTTATGTAATGAGGGTAGGGAGACAGTTAACACTTAAGCTCTGTTTCAACAATGTTGCAGTATTATATTAGACCTGGGGGATGCAGTGAATCAAAATAAGAAAGAGTAGAAAAAAGCTATGAAAACCTAATATTTTTCTGTGTAAACGGCAATAGGCTTAAGCTAGTAGTGGTCACTGGTACAGGATATAAATGCATTATACCAGTCTCTCAAACTACAACAACAAACAGTGTAACAAAAATATTTCCACAATATACAGCTTTATACTTACAACACGTAGAGTTTTTCACCAGAATGTATCCAGTCTATTTCAAAACGTTTTGGACTCACTGACATACTATTTAAAAGCCAACTGTTTAACCAAAAACACTCATGAAAAGCCCCCCCACTTCTGTGTGTCAAACTCCCTTCCTGCGTCAGGTCTGTTTCTTGCATGATTACTGCAGAGCTCTGCTCATGCTGGAGTAAGGGAGCTGCCAAAATGCTTTGTGGGTATTCTGTGCAGAAATGGGCGACTACTGTCAGTCCTGCTGGTTCTCCTGCTGGCGCATTTAACAGCTTTTCCAAGTATGCAAGCAATGTGACTGTTGAAATCCAAACATGCTGTACAGACAAGGTGAAAGGTGGATTAAGTTTTCACAGCGAGGCCCGATCAGCATCTAAACGGAGTTAATTAGAGTGAGTCATTTTTGTTTATAAGGAGTGACTTTGAGTAGTGCAAACAAGGATTAGATTTAGCGCCAACAATGTGGTGAAAAAAAACCCACAGACTAGATTTTTTATTAAATCAACCTCTCTGACAGTCTCTCAATGTATGTTGTATAAACTCTCCATTAATTGCAAACTGTGGGACCAAATAAAAGAGAGAAATAATTTCTTATCTCCTGCAATCAGTGTTGGTTGATAAGACAGTCATTTTAATGATTTTATGGATGGATAAACCTTGAAATAACATTGTTGTGTTGATAAGAACTTCATTGAAAAAACTATCAAATTTAAATAAACAAAAACTCACTGGAAAATAACGATTATTGGGTCGTCGAGTCTAAAATTACCAGTCCTAGAAAACCATCTTAGTCAAGCTCTAATCCCAAAAAGAAAAACCTTGTTTGAGATAATTTATGTTTTTCCTATTTTGCCTCAGAGGGAATCCGAAAAAATAAACTGGTTTAATGCTTCACATCATAACAAACTTTTCCAAACCCCCAAAATGGCAACCAGCTCTCTAATGACAAATAGTCTTAGGGAATTCTATTTCAGCAGAGATTGTCCTGAAGTGTGGGGTGAATACAGATCCCCCATGAATGGGAAATACCTTCAACAAAAGCTCTTCCTTACGGCTGGACACATCTCTCAATACATGAACCAGACAACAACAAAAACAACAAAATATTTTAAACAAATCGATTGAGGATATTTATAAACACATTTTAGACGTCCTCAGTTTTGCATTATTTCTGGCCACATTTATATCTATTCTGTAGGGATACGACAGCAACAACAAATTAGCAAAACAAAACACTTGACTTCTTTCTTTTTTTGCTTTGTCTCCCTCGTGGGCAGGTGTTTTTTTCTATGCCATATCAATGCGTAAATGGTATTTATATCACCTTCCCATATCAGTGCGCCCGCTAAAGCTGCTTTCTATAAATCAAATGAAAAACAGTCGGGTTGCATGATAAAAGCATCTTATATGCTGATAGAAAAACAGGCAAATGAATCAGTCAATTAGAAGATGAAAGCAGCTGCTTCCTCTGCAGTGTTTCCATGGCGTTTAATTGGCTGGGAGGTGATGATGACAAATGGACGGAGGTCATTCGTCTCTGAGCTGACTTTTTCTTTAGGACTAACGCGGGATTCGTCTCAGGGGCAGGGAAGCGAAGAGAGTTAAGGACTGGACACATTATTCAGCCATTTTATAAAAACACGCTTATCTCCCGCATCAGTCTTGAGGTTGCACTTATTTTGCAGAGTTATTTTGAGAATGTTCCTCCAGGACTGCATTCATTATGTATAACAGAATGCTTGATATGATTTCTCCGACCCAGCAGAATGAATGGGCAAAATGGGCCTGCTTGTTGTCCTCATATTTTGGCCATATCTCTGCAGTTGTGATTCTGCAGCTTTGTTATCTCTCAGGCCCGGCAGCTTAAGGGCTTGGATTTTCCTCCTTGGAAGCTCCTCTGCTCCCAGGCAACAGGTCCCCATAATGATGGGAAATTATGCTTGTGGCACATCAATTACGGTGCAAAAATACTCCTGAGCCGCTGTGTGTCATTTCTTCAGGCTTAGCATTTTCTCTCATAAGTGGTTTTCTACTGCAGAGCCCCTCCCCGTCGCAGTATCTCTCTCAATAGCAAAAATAAATAATTAAGCAAAAGAGAAAGACAACAACTTATATTTTTATGAGTTACAAGAACTTATTCTCAGTTTTTTTTTGTCGTCAGTGCAGAGACTTTTGATTCCTCAGCAGCTTGTGAACCCTCTTAGCTAATTATTATCAGCCTGTCACTCCAGGTGACCTCATCTCCACAGAAACAGAGAATATCAGCAAAGTGAATTTCAGAAACAGTGTGAGCCTGCTGTTCATTAGCCCCCTATGGCGCCTGCTTTATTCACTCCTAACCATTTTTCAAATCAACACCTTTTGAATCGAATGCCCGGTCTGTTTTCTACACAGGAAGGATCAGAGGTTTCCACTGAGATTTTACAAAAATATTTCAGTTGTGTGAAGCTCTCAAGTTTGAGGGAAAATAGTTAAATAAACACATTTAAACATAATGACAAGTGCTTATTTCATTTTACATTTTGGAGCATATATCCAGAATAAGCTGAACATAATATACATTTTACAAACTAAATATTGGCCTTACAAAGTTGACATGCTCAGTCGATATTAGCATACAGTTCCTTATTCACGCATTCTGCAGAAACATCGCAACATTAGCATCGATTTGGAGTCGTGTTTGGGTCCACTTGGCGGATGGTGAATATTCATTGTTTCTGCTTTATTTTGCTCCTCCAACATGTGTAAAGGATACCTGTTATATGCTTCACTTTAATCAACATGTTTTAACTAACTTATAGTGAAGAGACTATCCAAAAAGCTCAAATTGCAGGCCATTAAACCAAAACAATGCTTTGTTACCATGAGCAGCCATTTTACCTATATGTATTTGATCTATTCCTAACAAATATGTTCAAGTGCTGCTTTAAAAGGATGTCATGATTGATAGTTAATGAATGACATGTTGATGTAATTGGCTTGAAGTGATAAATGCAGAGGGTAATGTGCTATCACACCACTGTTTTGTTGCTACTTGTTGTAATAAGGGCAATAAACTTGGAATTGAACTGGGAAAGCTTTTTTCTCATTTTTCAGGCTATCACTGTTGCCAAAGCTTGCTTGAGAACTCAGTCAATATTGGTGGCACTGAACTATGACACAATTACAGAGTCAATTAGGTAGTCCACAGTCTAAAGCACTCCTATTGTTAGGGCTTAGTGTGCGGACTCAGCTCTGCCAGAGGCGTTCCTGGACTGTAGTCATAGGAAGGAGGTCAGGCACCAGTCAATTGGTTTGATTGAACGCTGCCCTTGCTTTAGAGGAGAGGTGAGAAAGAAAATAGGACAATATGCAGCCATGTATTTCATTTTGTCTACCTTCTTGCACATCACAGACGGATTGTGGCGAAGTCTATCTGTTAATGGGATATCTGCTGAGATATCTCAGACGAGCAGATAGATTGGAGGGTTCTGTAATTAAATAAAATGTAGATTTGTACGAGTGCAGACATGTGTGGAACAGGCACATTTCTTGGCCTCTGGTATTGCTTTAACAAGAAACGCTCACCCAAAAACTTTACAATTAACACTGCACTTCCTTTGGTCATAAGCTATTCACCCACCAAGTGTTGAATTGTTAGCAGAACACTTGCATTCAAACATACATACCTATATACAATCATACGGTAAGAAAGAAAGAAAGAAATACACTTTTTAAATCTTACTTAGATTAAATATGGCAGGTACCACCTCTATTCAACTTTGTTAAAATGTTGAGGGCTGATTACATCGGGCAGTGTGTTCTGATGTTCAACAACATTAGAGTGATTAGCTTGATGGGGGCAATTCGAACTAAAGGTCACATTTTTTAATGAGGACAGTTTTTGACTCCTCCACCATGTCTTTATCCGGAGTGTAAAACTGATTTTGTCACTTTGGGTCACAAAAAAAAGTTTGCAGCCAGATTTCTTATACCTCAAACTTTTTGATGGCTTGTTTTGTTTAATAATGCAGCAGAGCAAACTGAACCTTAGAAATGCAATGTCAAAGGTATTTATTTGTTTGATGTTTGAAAGTCTGAGCCGACGGAAAGTGCTGTGACTGACAAGTTCAAAGTAAGATTAAACTAAAAGAACAAAACAAAAGACATTTACAGTTTTTTTCCTTATTTGACATTTTAACGTGGATCACAAAGTGAAACTGTGTGAAACTAAACCTTTAAGAACGCAAAATGGCAATTTGGCACTTCAAACTTTTAATATTGATGTATTCTTGATTATGTTATTGACTGCTTTAGCACATAATAAACTCATCAAACCCACAGTACACAATATATTTGTTTGAGAATAAGACAAATAAATGAATGATTAAGTAATAATAATCATTCATTTCTACTAGAATCACAGAAAACATTTGGGAACAAATCAAGCATGTTCACACTGATGTTCAGCTTCACCTTTTAAACAGACAGCTCTTTTCCATTTGTGGATTTCACAAACTTTAGGCTGTTCATCTAAAATGATAACCACATGGACAGGTTTCAGTGCATGACTTGTGCGTGAAAAATGTTCTAAAATAGTTGTTTTATGTCACCTAGGGTGTTCTCGCACTGACTTGTTAATTCATTTCAGGAGCTGTTTGAAGCTGGTTTGTACGTTTATTGGCAGAGAAGCCTTTTAATGAGAGACAAAACATGTACTATGCCGTCAGCCTTAAACAGATTTCACACTGACATGTCAAAAGGCCTGCAGCCGGGCTCCCTCTATGCTTTTTGCTTCAACAAATGAGCCATTCGAGGAATACTTGAAAAGTGTAATAAACATGCTCTTTGGAAGGTAAAAGTCAAAGAAAGACTACCTGGATCTGTAGCACAGCTAATGAAGGCTTTTCAACTTTTTTGCCAGAAGAAAACCTTTGATTTTTCTTCTTTTAAATAAAAACATACATATGGAAATAGTTTTTTTTTAGATTTTCAAATATTTATAGTTTGATGTTTGTGGTAAAAAAAAAAAGGATATGTAAAGATACAAGTTTATCCCAACTTTTGTTGAATTCAATGAGGGAGTAGTGGGGATATTCAAAAATAAACAATAAAAATGTGTGCCTGGATCCACATTTGGAACAGAAAGTACTCACTTGTTCCTTAGCTCTTCGCTGAAGTCTCCACCATCATTTCAATCTGTTGGTAAGTTTTGGAAAAAGCCTGCAAACAAACAAGCAAGACTGAAAACACAAACTCACTGGCAGAGGTGAAATGACTAAATCTAATATTGATTTTTAGTTCTCTGACATTTTCCCTCTGGTGTTTTTCAAAGTAGCTGTTGCACTCTGACACGGACCATGTCACAGAAATATCTGCCGGCCAGCTAAATAAAGATGGTTCACGGTGGGTATGATAAATATCACCATATGTTTGAGAATACAGATAAGAAACGTAAAAAACACAACATAATTTTATAGCACAATCTTTAAAGCATCACTATCCTTGTTCCTGATATGTATCTTTAATATTTTGTATTGTACAGTGTTTGCCACATATTATTTCTATAAGAAAACCTATTATTTGAATTAGTGTATGACTGGTGTTTTACATGATATGTGCTCTCACTTGATTTCCAGCTGAAAACTAAAATTACACAACTTTTCCACACTATTTTTGCACACCAAAATAAAGCAGCCCCATAAAGTCAGAAGCATCTAGAGCTCTGAGAAAAAAAAGAAGAATTCAAGATGGTGCGTTCCAACTGGTTAATTATTTACTTGAGTGGCTAAACACACAAAAAGATATGTGTGGTGAAGAAATAACCGGGGAAAGATGTACAATTAAGAAACTCAGCAGAGCATGGAGAACAACAAATTGTGTTTTCAGACTTAATACTGTTGTATTACTTTGGTTTAATTGAACATGGACACAGCCTAACAGATTAAAGTCTACAAGCAGCCGCAGCACAAAGGATGGACAAATATGTCATGGAAATGTATTTTGAAAAAACAAATGACATTGTTGGACAGGTTTTTCTTTTTTTGGCACGTCACAGCGGTTAGAGGTACCACAGTATACACTTGGCAAGAGAAGGGAATCATTTGAAAGATGAGGTAATTTCAAATCTTCTCACATATCCACATACAAAACAAGCTCCTAACACAAAGCAAGCCAACAGAAAACCCTGAAGATTCATCTTTGCATTGTAAATGCAGGAAAACCTTCACAGGCAAAGTTATTTCTAGCATCAATCAGTTTCCCTGAATCCGGTTTCCCTTGTTGAATCAGTTCAGTACTAAAACTCTTCCATGAACTGTAGTCACTTTTCTGCAGTTCACTTTTCATTGTGAAACTACAGTAAAGCTTAGATAAAACATTATTATGGTGTAAGGGTCACACATGTCATTTTAAATGTCATGCAAGGTTACAGCTGTTCATATACATTTAATCAAATTCCTCATTAATGCGGCAATAACTGGTCATTATTGGTGATTAGGTGCTATCAGTATTCAGCATGAGGACATCTGTGTCTTCTTGTTTTTTTGGTGAATAACTTTACTCCCAGACTAAGAGGTTTTTACATAATGCATTCAAATTAGAGCACAGAGCAGGAACTGTCGTTTTTCAGAGGAATTCAAAAGCAGTTTTTTTGTGTAAGACTGCTGCAAGGTTAGCAACATCACTGCTGTCCTGGTTTAAGCAGGAAATTACACTATGTTTTACCTTGAATGATAACATAAAAGCCATGAAATGGAAAAAAGGGCTCTTGCTGGTGTGAAAAAACTGGCAGGATGAAAGAAGTGACACCAACATTCCTGTATAAATATAAAGCCTTTGTCGGCTCATGTGGAGTTAAGAATCCGTAAAATGTAATCCTGGATGTACAAGGTCTTGATGTCATACAGTATACTGTACATTACATACTAGATACAACTGTAGCTTATTATATCTTCATACATGGATGCATCCCTATATATGGGTTTTAGTGCCTGTGTGGGAATGTGTCATGTGTGCAGTCTGTGTCTTCTTTATTTTAACACATAAACATGACGTACTGTAGCCTAGAGAAGGGCTTCATGTGTTAAAACTTAAAGCAGCATTAAGCAATGTTCTTGGCTACTTACAACATATAAAAGTGATCAGAGGAACTTGTAAGCACACAGTTGTCTATTTACACATCCAGCAGATTAGTTTTGACTCACATTTGTGTCCGATATTGACTCTGTCATAGCTGTAGTTTGGTCTAAACCACTTCTTAATAAAACATGATCTATCTATCTGTTAGCTGCTAATTGCTCCACTGTGTTCACCAGCTTGACACTTACTTTGTCAGTCCCTCATAGGGTCCTGAACAGGTAGAGCACAGGGGGGATCTGAGCGTTTCTGTACTGCCAACATCTGTCTACAGCAGCTGGAAACAAAGCTGATGAGGGCAATGAGACTGAGCCAAATAGCAAAGCTATGGGCCGTAAAACTGAAACAAAGAGCTGAAAGATGGTAAAGATGGTGGAGCTGAGGGCAGCTGCAAAGTAGGGGATGAAATACCTGCAGTTTTTGTTAGGTGTTGTATCGATATAAGCATTATTTTATTGAGTTTTCTGTTTTTGCAGTATATTTATCTCCATGGCAGATGTTTTTTTATCGGCTCGGTTTGTTTGTTATGGTAAATAAAATAAAAACCCTACGTGATTTATCTAGCAGAAGGATGGAGCCCACTAAAGAAATGAACTGTCCCACACTGAGCAGGCATCTGTATCAGCAGAACTATCAGCAAGTTTACAAGAAAATGTAAACTTGGTGCCAAATACTGACTTAATGTACTTACAAAATGATATTCAGCGTCTCTTCTGAATCCGTTCAAACATGTCCTGTAATTCAGCCAAAGCATAATCCACCAAGGAGTATTTGTTAAAGTATTACTTTAATAATATCAAGGTATTCACTCGTTTTTCTACTCAAACCAGGTTTCTCTTTAAGGTGAAATGGACGGTAAAGAAAAGCAGTCCCTCAATGTGTTGTAATGGGTTGTTGTCCATGTTCTTTATTTAGTAGCAGGTTTTCTGACCACCATAATGATGCTTTCAGTTAAATAAGAAAAATAACCAGATTAGAGATGCTATAATTGACAGTTGTTATGACAATAGCAATATTTGCTGTGTTTATTGACTCTAAAAAAGCATTTGACTCATTAGTTCAATTTTTATGTTGGTGCTTTTTATAGCCTGGTCAACTGCAATTGCAATGGATACAAACACATAGCACAGAATAGGAAGAAAGATGCATTCAGTGTTACTTGGAAACAAAGATGTCATTCTACACACTAAGTGTTGCAGTTGCAGTATCAAACAGTTGTCTAGTGACCATTTGGGACAGAGATAAAGCTTGACTTGACCCGAATTTGGTCTTCGACAAACTCAATTAAAAACATAAATCAGTTCACATTTTGACAGTTTCTCATGTTTCTATGTATCAACAAATCCTATTTTTGCAGTCCTAATCTGTTTATTTGTTTATGTGGGAACAATGAAAGTATGCGGCTGTGAAATAATCCGATTTTGTGGTTGTGAAATTCGGCGTTCGCATAATTCAAAAAGAATGCACACGCACTGGCTGTTGATGCCTTCGCTTGATCTCACACTCTATGTCTACGTCTGTTGTTATCTGGAAGGCATCTAAATAGAAAAGAAAAGCAGAGAAAGGGAGCTGCTCAGCCATCGTGCCAAAGACAGATTACACGACTGCGGCTGCTATTTGTCACTATTAGTTTCTATTCATTTTAGTGAACACATTATTAAGATAACTCCATGATAGTCCCTCTACCTTGGCATGTGACAAACGGCCAAGTGACAGCTTAATTTGCATGCCTCTCTCTTATCCAACATGACCAATAATTAAGTCTATTTGAGTCAGACGGACAGGTGGGTCATCACACACAAATGGCTGAATTGATTAAATGCTCTTTGCAGCAGTCAAAGTAAGCACTTCCTGCTTCTAGCAGAAACTAATGATGATGGAAAGATAGCTAAAATTGTGTTTTTTAGGGGTACCACACATCAATTCTAGGATCACACACACGATGCACGATGAGCCTTGTATTCAATGTTTTATTTATAGACAACTACAAATCCTCTGGCCTAGTTTTACCTCTTTCCCCTCAACCGATGTCTTGTTGTTGTGTCATTGATGGCGGTTTCCCCTAGTTGGAGAAACAATGGATCAATATGAGCTTTGCAGGTGGGATCCTCCTACATAACTATCTAGAAAAAGATTTCCACAGAAAGATGGCCACTTTCTAAGGTTGTTGTAAGTCGACTTTTTTTTTCGCTATAACAACTCCTACATTTGCTAATAATTTGGATTATGGAGACTTTTTTTACTTACAATTATGGGACATGTTTAGATGCTTTAATGTTCAAAAGGCTCTTTATTTTTCTCTTTTCACCCTCTGTCTGAAACCAGAGCCCAGTCTGCTCTGATTGGTTATTGGCCCCTTAGCCTATCATGTACAATGTGTTGGAGCGCTAACCAATAGAAGCGCAAGTGTTAAATTGTGATCTCACTATGGAAGTAAACAAAGGAGTCCAATAGAGGAGATTTAGGCAGGGGGGTGTGTGAGAGAGAAAGTCTATCTGGCATGAACTTTAGGATTTAAGCCTTTGCAGACCATTTACATGCACAAAAACATAACACACTACAGGAAAGGGAAAACCACAGGAAAGGGAAAACCGCAGAAAGCACAATAGGGGACCTTTAAATCCTAATATGTCATTCAGAGTCCCTCAGTACATTGGGGCATTAAACCTTGCAGGGAATTGTTTTCATAGCAGTTTAACAGCGGTGGAAACTGAATTAAAAAGTGTTACAATATGTTGCTCTTAGTGTGAGACCAGAACGTATTCAGTAGGTCTGCAAATTGGGTGGGATTGTTAAAGTATCTTTTATTGGAACTGTGGAACTCATCGAGAGGGGAATTAAAGTACCAAACTATAAAAACCACATGCCTTCACAGCTGAAATTAAAAGCTTTTTAATCTCGTTTCTTGTGTTTTTCATGGAGTATTGAACAAACTAAAAAGATGCGGCCTAGATTGGCGGGGAGTCTCAAGTTAGAAGGATTTTGTTTTTGGATCATAAGTTGAGGGATGTTGATATACTGCTGTCCTTTTTCCAAACCTTTTGTTCTTCTTTTTAAGCTAATCAATTAAAATCTTGAGAGTAAATAGAAGATCACAAAATGTAGCATGTACACCAATCTATGTTGAAAAAGGAAATATTTACAGCGTCAGACGATACGTTTGGATAAATTGATATAGGCACATGTCCTATGCTTTAATTGTTTTACTATTATAGCTGAGCTCACCATCCTTTACTTTTCTTTACACAGCTCTCAATGCAGAATTGTTGCTGTTTCTTTTCGCTGAAAACATTAAAAATCCTTGCATGTGTGAGGACAGGGTCAAACATTCTGTCCGAACCTTCTCAAACTTAATGAGGTTTGATGACAGCTGTGCAAGAACAAGACAGTCACATACATCAAAAGTTCTTTGGACAGCTTAATCGGGATTTGGCCGCCCCTTCATTGAGCTGGGCTTCAGGGTGGAAGACAGCAGAATGACAGGAGTCAACACCATCAAAGTTGTTTCCACATTGCACACACACAAGACAGTAATCTACTTTACAAGCACTACAAAACAATGTTAGGAACCTTGTTGCTGTTTAATTTGTCATCTGCATGCATCAGGTTGTTGACATGACGTGGGTGATGGGGAGGGAGGTGTACCTTTAATTCATTTGTAGTTAATTGTTTAATTATGTCATTGTTTCCTCTGATTATTTTTTGAAGAACAACCTGTCAGGCTAATCTTTAAGTGTAAATAAACACAGACTCACTTTGGCAAAGAGTTGTTTACAAAGTTATGCTTCGCTTACTCTAACTGGTCTCCATTGACAATAGTGAGAAGTACAATGTGTATCCATGTATAGGATCTACAGTGTACATTATGTACAAAGACATCTTGGCTGAATCTAAACTGAACAAAACCACAACATCCTTTTGTTTCTTTTTTTTGGTGAATGTTTGCTCTTACAAGGATTCAAAGTAATGGTCATGTTTTGAGTTGGTCTAAGCGGGCATTCCAAGTTACATTTCGGCCTCGCCGCACACACGCCTACACAAACTTCCGCTCACGATAACAGGTTTATACAAAGAAGAAAACAAACATAAGATCAGAAAAGGAGAAAATAAACACTACATTTACTTCACACTCTTTTCACGAAAAAGCAAATTGGCAAAGAAAATAGTTTCCTATTAACAGGGAAATAAAAAAATACATTTTATGCATATTTTCAGGTATTTAATGCCTCTACTGAGACATGTTTCCACGCTTTAATGATCAAAAAGGCTTTTTTTTGTCATACTGCCTGTGCTGCAGCACCTCTTTCCCCCCTCTGTCTGAAACCAGAGCCCAGTCTGCTCTGATTGGTTAGCTGGCCGGCTCTGTTTTGGTTGGTCAACTGCTAAGAGATGTCCAGCCCCTTAGCTTATCACGTGTTATGTGTCGGAGCGCTAGCTAATACAAGCTTGAGTGTTACACATTATGTTACTTAAGTAAACAAAGGAGTCCAATGGAGGCGTTTCAGGTGGGGGGGGATCGTGTGGGAGAGAAACTCCCTGTAGCGTGAACCTTGAGATTTTAGCCCTTGCAGACCATTTACATCGACAAAAACCTATATAACACACTACACTACAGGAAAGGGAAATCCCAAAAAACATTAGAGGGCCTTTTTTAATGTTATAGGAAAGTCCACAGACTCTACATCAAAAACAATATAAACCCTTTATAAAAAAAGTATAACATTGATTAAGGAACAATGGGAAAGTAAGAAATGTAACACCTTAATGTAAATGTGCCTTTCAGAATAAAAGTCTCAGCGAAACCCTCATGTACAGGAATGTACTCTTTGAATGCACTCTATGAATAATGGAGCAACAACATAAACACTGCCACACGTTGTCACATTATTACCTTTCCCACAAAACTGCATACTGTCAAAGAAACTCTCAAAGACAGCCAAGCGAGTTCTCTCCTTTACAAGCCAATTATCCCTCTGCTGGGGAATATGCCATTTCACCATCTGAGTTTCAGTTTTCTACGCATTCCTTGGTAAACTAACAACACAAAGCCCTCGGATTCATTACCTCACTCAAGATTTTTTTATTTGTACTTAATAACATTTCAATTAAGTTCAAATACTTAAAGTTGAATTAATTTGTTGTGTTGGTTTCTGTGATTCCTTTGATACTGTAAAGGCATTGTTCTTCAGTTTCTCCTAATTATCACATTGACATCTATGAACTTGTGTGTGTTCAGGGGGTGTGTGCATCTCCCAGTCTGTGAAGATTCCCCGGGAGCCCAAGCTGGGGGGGTTTGACAAGATCATCCGGCGTCTCCGGGAAAACCCGAACGCGAGAGTCGTCATACTTTTCGCAAGCGAAGACGATATCAGGTAAGGCCTGGTAATAACTGCTTTGAAGATTAGACTGCAGCAGGCAGCAGGCAAACATGTCGGAAAACATCCAATTCCTTCCAGCTCTGCTTAACCACTGTGTAGTGAATTGCAAAACAAAATCAAAGCAGAGCTGGTCGGGATGCTGACCTTATCAATGACAACATCTGTCTCTTCACCTTTACAGGCGGCTACTCCAAGCGGCTAAAAAGGCCAACCAGACAGGTCACTTTATCTGGGTGGGTTCAGACAGCTGGGGCTCTAAGATCTCTCCGGTGGTGGACCAGGAGGAGATGGCGGAGGGAGCGGTCACCATCCTGCCCAAGCGGCAGTCCATCAAAGGTACAGAGAAGTGCATGGTACATATATAACATCTCCCTGTATAGTAAAACCATGTACCTATATGTTCACTTTATGTTATAGTGTCACATTGTTGTATCGATTCACTTGTCTTGTGTCTTATCTTTCCGAAATAAATCATTATTTATTTTATTGCTTTTTTTTTATTATCATACCTTTTACCTCCTTGTGTCTCTTAACCTGTTGAAAGGTTTTATTTTGCTGTATGTATCTGTAAAGCTCTTAACATCTGATCTGAGGGGAATTTCATGTTGTTTATTTTTTACTTGTGATGTGTCCATTTTGTAAAGCACGTGCTGTATGAAAAGTGCTATATAGATAAAGCTTTATTATTATTATTATTTTATAATTATTATTATATGCATTTCTCAGTGAGTACACTGTAAAAACTGAAACGTTGACTTTAATTAAATGTATTATGCCAACAGATTTAACATAGCTGTATATAAGTAGTAGGTTGAACTTCATATTATTGCTTTTAACTAACCTAATACAGTTATGTGAAACTTGATGACATACTACATGTAATTAAAGTCAACATTTCAGTTTGTTCAGTGTATTCCTTTCATGTGATGCAGGACTGTAGCTATTTGCAGAATAAAAGGTGCTTTGTAAAGCTTTACCTTTAATTATTTGATCATCAAAGGTCAAATGAGATTCTGTCAAACAGATTAAACATATGTAATGATCAATGAATTAGACGGTAGAACACATGAGGGTTTCACTGACTGAACAGACGCTGTTGTTTACACTGACACTCACTGTGTCAATGACAATGTACCTATTGATCTGTCTAGGGTTTGATCGTTACTTCATCAGCCGAACGCTGGAGAACAACAGAAGGAATATCTGGTTTGCCGAGTTCTGGGAGAACAACTTCAGCTGCAAGCTCAGCCGTCACGCCTTGAAGAAAGGCTCCGGCCTGAAAAAGTGCACAAGTAAGACACTCTCCTGATGTGGAAAAAGCTTTTTAACTTTCTTTTTTTGCTCAAAGTTTTTAACCACCTTGAAAAACCTCCCTCTGATGTTTTGAGGCGAGTGACACATTTGGCTCACAGTGTTTTTTGACAGCATTGCCCACCTATAAAAAAAAGTGGAGCAGCCATACATTTAATATTCAAACTCACAGTTAATCTCACAGCTCATTTCAGGCCTGCACTATATTTCTGCTGAGTCCAGTGTGTTTACCCACATGGCTATAACAAGTGGAGGGCTCAGCTGGACTGCATGGTTAAAGCTTCAAGCTCGGAGCCATACGATAAACAGCTGCGGAGAGCACCATCTGTCTGGAGGAGGAAAAACGTTTCACATTTTATTAAGATTTAAACACCAATTAGGTAGTACAACATATGTATTTAAAAGCTGAGACAAAATATCAGTCTCTTGGGGATTCCTCACAGATGCTTAATCTTAATAGTTATGTCTTAGTTTTTAATTACTTCTCAGGAATATCCAGCGTTACTCTGTTACCCTCTGTTGCACTAATAATAGTTAATATAAAAACAAGCTTGACCCTAATAAACACAAAATAATAAACATGAAAATGAAGGTCATTTAATGTGAGACGTTATGTAAGACACATGCTTCTTACTTGAGTGGCATAACTTTATACATGTATGTATAATTATTCTCAGATAATTAGGGGGGCAATTAAGATATTCCTGATAGTAATATTTAGCAGAGCCAGCATTTGTGCCTGGCCACAAAATGCATACAGTATTTACAGTCAGAGCAAGTTTAAGCAAACAGTCAAACAATCAAATAAATTGAACTTAAAAAATAACGAATAGTACAGTTTTACAGGGATCTACTTGAAGCTAGCAGGCGAGCTGATGTTAAAATGTCATTTTATAATGCTTGTGAGGATGTACCTTCTTGTTTTCACATTAGCTTCATATACAGCAATTTCAAAAACTACATTTTTGTATATGACTAACACATCAGCTATAGCTATGAAAAACATTGCATAACATTAAATACATACACAAATGAGCTAACATTAACGTTAAAGTATTGTTAGTTCTACTCTACATTTCTTCATTTCAAAATATTTCTAGCACAGCCCACACTTTAAAACAATTGAAATTAGCGTCATCCATGTAATCATACATCTGGTTACGTACACAGTTACAGTTAGGCCTATCATGTGCTACTCTGATATAGAAAGAGTACATTCGGTATTTTCCCAACAGTTAGCAAACATTAACAAGAGGCCAACTCTATAGATTCTCAGAAAAATTGGATTAATTATATAGTTAGGACATGTGACCAAAAGGGTCCATACGGGTTATGCCTACAGCAAGGCAAAGTGGGGGCAGCCTCTGGTTTATAAGTATTTTTCCCGTTCTAAATATACACATTTTCTCCTAAGAAATGCATTGGCCAATCAGCTAGATGCTGCCTTACTGCGAGTGGGACCCAGGTACCACTTAACAAAAACACAACTGTTTTCAGTCCTGGTCCCAAAATAGTAGAATATCAGGTCAGGGGAAAGTCTACACATCCTTCATCGCAGACTGAAAATCTCTCTTGTGTATGTAGCACTTAGCAAGGTCCAGCTTTAAGTGAAGCTAATGCATTAGCACTTCATCTGGGTGGCTTTATAGATAGGAAATATTCCTGCTCTTGCTTTTGAGTTTGTTTCTTCATGGTTGCATCATGCACTTATTGTAAGTTGTTTTGGATAAAAGCGTCAGATAAATGTATTGTAACTGTAATCTAAGAATGACATACGACACTCCAGTCTTCTTGATAATATACAAATACAACAGCGATGACCTCAATAGCTCATTCAGGGTCTAAAGGCTTTTAACCTCACACAGCCTTTACCCTGGACAGCAGAACTTTAAGCTCTGTAATTGGACTCTTACGACACTAATCGTTGGTATAATTGACTTATTTTAAGGCCTTTTATCTGCAGTCTATAATGTTGACTCTCCCAAAGTGCGGAGGCCACCTGAGGAGCTCATACTACTATTTGTATTTGCATACAAATATTCAATTTCAGAATATATTTATTTTTCAAATATGACAGGATTTTGCCTTGGAGTGTGTTATGCTCCTACATTATGCACACACACATTTGAAATGAAAGCTATTGCTTTTTTAGTATTCATTTTAAGATGGTTTCATTTACAGCGAGTAGGGAGTAATGTAATAAAGACAACAAAGAACAGTATTACAGTGTCACATAACTTCATTATGGCCTGTGCTACACACAAAATAGATATTTACATCATTACACAAGACAAAGTCAGATAATCGTCCACTATTATCGTCATACTTTCGAGTTTCCTGTCCGAGTGTATGCTTCCTTAGGCGGAAACCCCCTCTCTCCAGGGAATCAGAGGAAGAACCTTGTTGCTGTGAAGTGACAGTGCAGAACACTGAGCCACCACTCTGCCCTGCAGCCGGATGTGTGTGTGCACAATCTGCATACGCTACTTTTCACACAGATACTAGTTATAATAAACAAGAACGTGTCCTGACAGTATGCGAATAGTAAGTCCACACATGCATTTCAAGAGGATTTCTCCGACTTCAGTGCAAAAGAACACATCAAAGGAGGGGATCTGGGCAAAACAAGTCTTTTATTTTTCAGCACATTAAAGCACAGCATTTATGAATGTGTGCAGGCACTCCTCTATACAAGTGCAACCTTGTAATGCGGCAATGGGAAGAAATACCAGCTATTTCAAATCATCAATATGAATGACCTGATTTTATAGTCTTTTATATCATTCATGGAAATGGGTTTCATATATAAAAAAAATAACTTTCAAAGTCACACCATACAATTCTGTCTACTTCACATCTTTCAAAATGACAGCACAGTGGAATCAACACCTCTGAAAAACCGTTCCAACAAACCATGGAGGCCGTCATGCAGGAAATTGCAGTGCTTTTAATAATGTGTTACACTCCAGGTGTAGCTGTTAGCAAGGTTTAGCAGCAGCTGAGTTGTCATTGTCGCACAGTGCTGTATGCACCACTAATGGCTGTTCATTATGATCGTGTGATAAGATATAGAGGCTGACAGTAATGTGTTTACTCTCAGAGAAGTTTCCGTATCATTTATACCATGCATTTAATATCCCTTATAATGAAAGCCCGTTATCTTTATAATATCAATGTGATGAAAAACTTTGATTTGTCAGGTAATTAATTTGCTGAGTTTCTATACAATCTGACATTCTTATCTGACTAAAAGGTTTCTCAATTAAGCTCCTGGAAAACGTTTTATCACTTTCTATTGACATTGCTTCATATAATAAAATTGACTATACCAAGTAATAGATTATGACTATTGCCTTATCCTGCTGTGCATAACAATGTAAAAGCTGCTTGGACATTGGTGCCAGATATAATAAAGGCTGCATTCACCAAATATGGCCCCAAAACAACTCTTTCACCGACACATTGGCGTAGTGCGGACTCATTTCTTTCTAATCCAATCTGGGTCACTTCCGTATTCGTAATTGAATTCCTCTTCGATCACTGGCCAATGTCCATGTGGCTGCTCTGAGAAAGTCATAACAGAATTCATGTGTGACGGGAGATCACTCACCATAAAGGGTCATTGTGATTGGTTGAAACTACATTCGCCAACCAAAGTGCCAGACACTTTCTGACACTGATGACCTTTTGAGTCTGGCCACAACAGCCCTGTCTTAAGAGGCTGAGCCCTGGATTATGGACATCCTCAAGTTGAGGAGGAACTGTTCTTCAGAAAAACCTTCACCTACACCGCTCACTCCACATTCATCTTTATACCCTCATCCTCAACATATGACAAGTATTGTGTGATATTGTTCGTTGCATGTGTCGGCAAAGATCTGTTCACATAGACGTTAAATAAGGAAAACTTTAAACATAAATGTGAACATACTAGGCAGAAAGACTGGAAATTGGGAAAATAACATAAACCTCTGTAACCTGAACGTTGCTATAGTGATTTTGTATCCGGTTTCAAAGGGTTATTTATGTGTAATTTTAGGAGTGATCATCAGGTTCACATTTGCTGTAATGGTGTCTATGATAACGTCCAATGAAAAGAGAGGATTACAGTGTAGCAGTGGCGAACCGTCAGGGCCTTCAAGGTATTCAGAGAATACCCTGGAACACTCAGATAAAACAAACAAAAAATCGATTTAATTATATAAATAAAATGTAATAAAATGAATAAATGAGAATCGTATCTGTGTTGTTGATCTGTAATATTACAGTGTTACGTTGATTTGTTTGTCCTTCTCGGACCATGCACTACGCATTTCAGTGGTTTTGTGTTAGAAAAGAAAGCAGCCAGTTAGATCTTGTTCTGGGTCTCTGGGTAGAATATCCTTCAACCAAGGTATTCTATATCCTTGATAGAATGCCCTGGCCGTTGCACTGAATGAGAGCGTACGTTTGGACTGACAGTTTGATCAACCAATCATATATTGATTTGTAGCCAATGGGCGTATTCGTTCAGAGTTTCCCTCGGTTCCAGGGTACTCTCGAAGGCCTGGTAGTTAACTGGCTCGAGACAGAGGATCTAGATGAATGCGACGAAGCAATTCATGCCGTTTTATTGTTTTTAACGTTGAAATGACAAGTGCAACAGGTGAAGATGAAGTTGTTGCGGAATTGTTGTGAGTACCCTTTTCAAGACGACAATTCAGTGAAAAGACGGACATTATAACGCCGGGGGGGTTATAATGCAGTGTAGTGATTCAAAACTCAGGAGATCATTGATGCTTATTAATTAATTTACTGTGGATTTAACAAAGGAAGGGCTTGTCTCATAGTAAAAAACTAAAACAATACAAATTCACAAAAATAAATGCACTAGAGAGAAACTAACACTTTTACTCGAGAGGTGGGCTGTGAAACCAACGGCTGGCATCGTCTCTGCAGCCCGCACACAAGAGAACACAGAGGGTTATATGTAGTAAAACACTCAGGTGGAGAAGATAACGCTGATAGATGAATTAGTCTGGAGATTGGAAGGAGTGACCTCTGGTTACCTGCCAGCAGGAGAGCTGGCGAGAACACAGATGAGCTCCTTGGCGAGCTCCAGTGACGGTTCTGGAGCATGCCGTCTGATCAGCGCCATGAATAACACTCCAAACTTGTTCACATAACTCAGGTGTAACATATGGAGCAGAGTGTGTGCGCAGCAGAGGTTTCAATTTGGCACCAATACAGTGTTTTTTCTGCTGTTGTGCATACATAAGCTTTTAGTCTCAAGAGAGTTTTATGTATCTGTCCCTGGAGTCATAATACGTAAGGTTACTGGAATATTTCCAAGCATCTATATTCATTCATTGGAACAGTGAAGATACATAATATCACGATTTTGTTTTTTAAAGGGGAAGTTTGCTTAAGAACATCCCAGCATAGGTTATAAAGGACAGGCAATAGTTTCAGTTTTCTTTACAGTTAACAATGCTTTAGTGCTTATAGTGGATGGACATATAACCTAGTGAAACACACAGGCAGTAACTGTTAGTGGGATGAATTCGATATGTGTGTTTGTCTTATCTTCAAACATCTTTTATCGTTGTTTTTTCAAATTGTTAACAAAAAATACTTTGGATTCAAAAATGTTTGGTTGTTATTTTTAGTCATCATAAAAACCATTAAGATAAGGATAACATATCATATTTAAAAAATATACAAGTAGCATGAAACCGTGAAGCTGTTCACTTGATTTGTATTCTATCTGCATGCTTTTTAAACAAGACAAGAAGCCTTCAAACATTACGAGCACATAAAACTAAATGCACAAGAATGAAAACTGAACAAATTAAAGTTCTGCCACGATGTTAGAAAACGTTAATGAGAGCCACTTCACATAAATCTTGAGCAGTCAACCAAAAAATTGACTGAAGTGATCACTAATGCTGTAAGACATCAAAAACCAGTGAAAGTTAATGTCAAAGCAAATGATCCTTACATGATAATATACTTGACTAATTATCTGTACTTTTAATGTCTGTGTATTTCACATGATTTACTCTTTAAGCACCCTCGGTGCAGGAGTTCATTTCATGAGTCTTACCATAATAAACACCTTCACTCTTGTCTGCGTTCTCTGCCATTGTCATTACTGACATTTAAGTGTTAAAACTTCACTATCAGCTCTACTTCATGTGGATTGAGAGTCTCGCAGCGTTTATTTGAGGTTAAAGTGTGACACTCTTGTGGTGCCTCTCCACCGGTGGAGAGCTTTGCAGAGTCTCTGAGCAGCTGTGAGAGAACTACATGGGGCATGCTGCAGAATTATACGTGTCCTGAGAGGGTTAGACTACTCAACGTGATCAAAGGATAAGGAGAACAGGAGGGAAAAAAGAGGAGACTTGTCTTTTTTCTATGTGAATGAGGGAGATGTAATACTGATATAGATTAATGGAGATAGCGGGGTAAGGTAGAGCAGAGACCTGTCTCACAGGCTACTTGTTTCTCCTGCATATTAATGATGGGGGAGCAGCAGCAAACACAGCAATGCAGATAAACCAGGCATGTGCATTGCTTTCTCATCCAAAACCCTTCCAAGCATCCATTGTGTTGTGGTGGCTACATTTAACAAGTAGTAGAGAGATTCAATTTTAATCTGAGCAATGTACCAAAACCAGAACAAGTTTCTATTTTGAGCTCTGTCCAGCTCAAAGAATGTTGATTAAGGCTTACTAAATTAACTGGCTAGTTTCGTCTCAGCTATTAAACATCAATAGTTGTCGACCTACATTTCAGTAAACTAACTAAATCATTAATGTTGTGATTTATAATTAAAACATAATCTTATTTTTTCTGTTTTAAATCCTGACAAATGTAATAGATTTGAGTTTTAGTTGGATCACTTTTTTAAATGACATAATCTTTGGCTCTAGGAAACCTAACAGACATTTTTCACTGCTCAACATATATTGCATAGTCTAAATAATACCCATTTAGTTGAAAACATATTTTACAGACTAATCAATCAGGAACATATTTGCCCTAAAACATAAATTCAGACATAACATATAAAGTCAAATTTTAAGATGAACCGATAATAGATAGAAGCTCCACACACACAGCACAAGTGTCAGATTAATTTAAGAGGCAGCCCAACTGTTTTGGCAGGAAGTACTGAGTGGCCTGTGGCCATTCACAAGATGAAAAAATGGTCAAAGGTCTCAGCCCACACATACTGTCACAAAATGTCTCGTGTGACATCTCGGAGAAGAATAGACCCACACTTTGCTGCTGCTTTGCTTAATCGGAATGGATTTCTCTAAAAGCAAAACATTGGCCTGGAAAATGTGTGCGATAGAGCCAAAATGCCAATGAGGAGAGAGCGAGGGGGAGAGACGGAGGGAAGAGGGAAATGGTCTTATGCAGAAGAGACAATGCAAAGTTAGTGTGGGTGGCCTGCCAAGCCTGCTAGAGAAATATCACGCTCACATCACTCTCACACCCACTCCGGCTCGCAGGATTCCCCATGGCACGGGCATGTCGGCCAAACGTTGACAATCTCTGTCCAATCAAGGCCCTGTGGCCCTTAATTACTGAGCCGTAACCTCTAACAATAATTCATGCATTTCAAAGCTCATGAGATAATCGGGGCATTGAAACGCCTCTGGAGCTGAAGATGAAGTGAACGAGAGATGGCTAACAGAGGGAGACCTTTGCTGATTTGTGGGCTAGAACTCTTTCAGATTGAAGTGGCCATAGAAAATTGCTTGAACCTTAAGACGACAGTTGTTGCATGAAAAATGAGTTTTCTGTCACAAAAGTTTTGGTTATGCGTCACCATTATCTACATGAATACATTATAATCTATATATGTGAACTCGGGTCATAGACGTAGAGTGAATAGAAAACCTCATGCTTTTTACATGGCAAATGTAATATTTATTTTGAGGTTCTCAGTCAGAAAATGTGGCTGTATTTTCACAGAAACCACTAGATACAAATACAGTACATCCTAATGATTCATTATATCACTTAGCTCCGCACCACAGGTAAGATTATGAATAAGGGTAATTATGGTAATTATAAACATGCAGGGACAAGGTGAACATGTATTTACGAGAGAATTTGTTCTGGTGTCACCTTGTTCCACTTATTGATTGGGCACTGTAAAGTGTTACATGACAAGATGAATCATTCCTTAATAACATATATTTTTATTTACACCAGGATTTGTACTGTTGACTCTGTTTTTGGTTGCATGAGGCAGATCAAAATGATGCCAGTAAATAGAAGTATGAATGCAGCACATGCACATATTGCTTGTTCGATTATAAGTGCACTTTAAAAAACGCATGAGCACTTTACTTGACTAACAGTGATTTATTTGTTGTTGTTGTCTCTAATTTATTCTTTGATAATGTTTAAAAGTGGATTAGAGAGCCTGGACAGATGCATTTCATTGCACTTTAATATATACTAAAATATGCTTGGACTAATTATCCTAATATAAAAGGTAAATGGGTTTTTATTGCTTTATTTATCTATAATTCAGAAATGTTAAGTGCTTTAAATGTTAGAAATGATAAATCGGCTTTATAAGGCAAGGAAAATCCAATCAACAAATTGCTGTGAAAGCCTCCTTTAATTCTTCCTTTTCTTTTACATTGGGTCTGTGATTCCTAATAAAGGACACATCCATTTTTTTATTGTAAAATGTTTCACAATTTCCACTGATAGAAAAACATTTTCACACTTTTGAACAAATTTGCATGTTTTACTTTATACTCGGTCTTTACATTTTATAAAGTGTAGGAAAAGCTCTCTATCTTATCAATACATTATACAAACACATTTTATGCAAATTTGCTATGCTAATCCATCAAATAGCTGTTGGGACTTTCATTTTAATTTTTAATTTTTTGTAAATATGGAGGGAAACAGATCCATTCACTATCATGTGGAATAGCAATTATTTAGGACATTTAAGCAGCATGTTTCCCTCTGTGTGCTTATTACCTGGCAAAGCTCAATTAATGCTTCCATTTGGCGTGTTTATACATATATGCAGCTCCATCATTAGCTCATCCCGGGTAATTAGGCTACTGTTAATCTCAATTGAACACACCTGCTATTATTAATCTCCTCTGCACATACAGCAGAGTGACATTGACAAGGCTTTTAGATGTGCGGCTCATGAGGAGAAAGAAGGAGTTGGAATTGGCATGTTGTATCTTCCTCTCAGACTTCACCTCCTCATAGCAATTAACGACCACAAAAACCCATGGAACAACCTGGGCCAGGATTAATAAACCTCTATCACAAGTCATTACATTGAGCCTTGGAGCGGATTATCCCTGTCCACTGAATGGATGTCTCAATTTTCTGCCTCTCTTAATTCCCAGTTGGACACTCAGTCAAGCGGGTCAGGATTCGATCACAATTGGACATATATATATAACCATTTGAAAAAGTTGATAATGGAAAATGGCATGGGGCATATACCTAGGTAACAGTTATTGGAATAGACATGTAGGTCCAGGACCTAATGTGTACAGAATCACTCAGAGGGAAATCCATGTGTTCCTGCCGGTGAGACGAGAAAGAGCTTTTGTTTTTAACTGATGAGATTTCCCGGAGGAGAAAAACCTTGCACTCCAGATATTGGAATTGATTCGCTTCTCTGCAGCGATCCAGATATTTACCTCCTAGCTAATTGCAAGAGGCAAGGCCCATTCGGTGTAGATGGAATAAGACTCACAGAGGAGCAATGCATTTTCTTCCATGGCTTTTGGACTGACGCCACACCTTCCATTTAAAAGGTTCAGCTCATTGCAAGTGCACAGAATTGTCCAAGGCGACCTGAAATGATCCAAAAGCAGTCTTCACTTGGGTAAAAGTGTCGAAAAGATAGTTTTAGGGACTGTTGGCAAACACAATAGTATCCTCAAGTTATTCTATAATTGAGTTTCAAGATGGATCTCTTGAAAAAATCTTTTTTTTTCTACCATTATGGATATTATTTGCCCCGGACAAGCACAAAATATGCTGCTTTATCATCAGCCCACTTCACATGAGGATCAGGGACAAAATCACAAGTAGATAATTCTTTAAACTCGACCCATTCATTGAAACCCCTTGAGTCCTGAAGTGAACACATTTTCTTGATTGCATGATGTGGCTGATTATTTCAAATACACTTGTTGAAAATCCTTTTCAGTCTCCCTCAGGGAAGTTGAAACTACATTATTACAAATGTCCGATTCAACCTCACACTTGACATGGTTACCAATGAGCCAAAAGAGGGACGGCACAGGATGCATTTCCTCTGATTTAAACACATTGTATGCAATTTGTAGGTCACACAATGTCATAATGTATGTGACTTGTCTATGTTTTACAGATCAGGAGCGGATAGGAAAGAACTCCACTTATGAGCAGGAGGGAAAGGTTCAGTTTGTAATTGATGCAGTGTATGCGATGGCTCATGCCCTGCACAACATGCACCAGGAGCTCTGCCCGGGGACGGTGGGCCTCTGCGCTAAAATGGATCCGATCAATGGCACTCATCTGCTCAAGCACATCCGCCGTCTCAACTTTGCAGGTCAGTCCTGTAACTTGTTAATACTGGAATGCATGTGTTTCAACTTTCAAAAAGAAGACCAAATGTTAACATCCACCCTAAGGCCAATTACCCAGTGTCACCTGGTAAACGCCTCAGTTCGAGAGGCTGTAAGGGCTTGAAATGGTAAGAACTGGAGTGGGACAGCGCTTTGTGGTGAAATATCAAGTTACAGCGATGTTGCCAAACATTAGTGTAGTTGTTCAATTCCCAGACCCTGCAATCCACATACATTTGTGCCTCAGTAAGATATTTAAACCCAAATTGGTCGCGATGGCCAACGGTGTGCGGATGGGTGTGAATCTGATTCTCCCTGAGCAAGTGGAACCTTGTACAGTAAAGCAGCCTCTGCCTCTGAATGAGTAGGTGTGAATGGGTGACTGTTTATCTGTATCTGTAAAAGCACTTTGAGGGGTTGTAACAACTGGAAAAGCACTATCAAAATGAAAGTTAATTGTTAAATAATCAATTGTTTTGGAACAGCATTATTGAGCAAAATGAAAATAAATTGTTAATAATAAGAAGGTTATAAAGCCAGGCTTAGATTCCTTTGATCACATATGTTTTATGTTCCTTAATGTTAATGTTTCATGTACATTTAATATACCTGGCTTACCTCCCTCCTCTTTCTTTACCTTTCTTTTAATGCCTTCAAATTATGATTTGTCGTTCAATTCTATCAGCCATAGTCCGCAGAAATGGCTTTAAATGTCTGCAAGGGCCCTCGAGCCCTTTAAGGAATTGACAGTGGAACTGATCTAAACCATCGCAATCTTTCCAGGAGTAATTGTTGTTCACCTGGAAACATTGGAAGGTTGTAAATCAAATGTATTTCACGTGCTGTACATTACCTCAAGGGTCTTGGAAAAAGAATTCTTGGAAATCAAAAAAATATTTCCTCCATATAGACGTCATCAAAATCTCATTCTTCACAAACCAGAACCTTAGTTTCTTTCTTCTCTTGTATGACACATTTTCAATTTCCTCCCAGTGGCTACATGATACCAAGCTATCAGTCAAGTTCACATTATGACTAATAATTAACTGCTTTCACACAAAGAGCAGTGATCCACAGTTTCATTGTATAGACAGTGCCTGTTTAAAGCAAAGCAATTAAAGACAATTAAAATTCCTTCTCAGAGTCTTGAGTATGCAGTGTTTGTACGGATACATTATTCATTTGAACTCCTGCTCTTCAAGCTAATTTGTCATAATTCTTGCATTGGCAAAATGTCAATTCAATGTTTAATTCATCTCTGAGAAGTAAAATAAATAATGCTTTCAAAAAATGGAATGGGTGATTTAAAGGCATTCACGTCACAGAAGATCAGGTTCATTTTTACTAACGAAAGAGAGGATGCCACCACTGCTGCCAAAGGAAATCACAAGCCATTAGTCCAGGGGTCGGCAACCTGTGGCCCTTGGGCCGCATGCGGCCCTTTAGCCCCTCTGCAGTGGCTCCCTGTAGCTTTGGGGGAAAAAATATATTTTTTTAAATTTTATTAATTTAATTTTTTTCTTTCAAAGGGAACACCTCTTATTTTGGAGATCGAGGTGATACTGTGACACTGAAATAAAAAAAAGTGTTTAATATTTAGTCCACTAAAATATACGTCACACCCCGGCGCCTCTCCATGCTGTCTGCAGGTGGCTAATCTTGAGTTTGCGATCGCCGGTAAACCAAACCATGGATAAATCCAAAAAAAGAAAGTCTCAGATGAAAATAGAGAGTTTAATTAAGCGTGGACAGCTTCATTTGCTTTCACTTCAAATGATGCAGGCTTACCTGTATGCTTGATATGTGGCGAGAAATTAGCAACCAAAAAAAAATGTAATGTTGAAAGACATTTCCACAGCAAACACGAAGCATTTGCTGAAAAGTACCCAGCAGGAGATGAGAGAAAAAGAGCGATTTCAGAACTGCTGCGGAAAGCTGAGCAGACCAAACATACTTTCAAGAAGTGGATCAAGTCTCCAAACTCAACTACTTCTGCTAGTTTTGTGGCTGCTCAGGAGATAGTAAGGCGCGGAAAGCCGTTCACAGATGGAGAATACATGAAAGAATCATTTATTAAAATATCAGAACATCTATTCTCGGACTTCAAAAACAAAGGTGAAATTGTTCAGAAAATTAGAGATATGCCTCTCTCTGCAAAGACCGTCAAGGACAGGACCATTAAGATGGCAGAAAACATCACCAGTCAACAAATTGAGGACATTAATTCAGCTCCAGCTTTTTCAATCGCCTGTGATGAGTCAAGTGATGTAAACGACATTGAACAGACAGCGCTGTTATGCAGGTATGTGAACTCTGATGGGCCGCAGGAAGAAATCATTGAGTTAATACCGATAAAAGGCCAAACACGGGGACATTTGTAAGGCTGTAATGACTTGTTTACAAGCCAAAGGAATAAACACCACCCACATGGTGTCAGTGGCTACTGATGGGGCACCTAGTATGAGAGGAACACAGAAGGGGTTTGTGACTTTACTTCAGAAGTCGCTGGATCGAGAGCTGCTGACGTTTCACTGCATCTTGCACCAAGAAGCACTGTGCGCTCAAACATTTCCCCCCGAATGCAAGAAGGTGATGGACCTTGTCATTCAGATAGTGAACAAAATAATGGCAAAAGGGTTAAACCACCGACAGTTTTGTTCATTATTAGATGAAGTCGACAGCGCATATTTGGATCTCCTGCTGCACAACAAAGTCCGGTGGCTGTCCAGGGGAGAGGTTCTGAAGCGGTTTGCTGCTTGTCTAGATCACGTGAAAACTTTCCTGGAAAGCAAGGGCCTCACTTATCCGGAGCTGGAACATCCAGATTGGCTGGAAAAGTTGCACTTCATGGTGGATATGACAGGTCACCTCAACATGCTGAACAAAAGTCTCCAGGGAAAAGGAAGCACGGCCCTTCAGATGCTGGAGGATGTTTTGGCGTTTGAGCGCAAGATGACAGTGTTTGCCAGAGATGTGCAGAAAGGTACGTTCTCTCACTTCCCCTCCCTGAGAGAGTTCAAAGAAGCACACTACCACATAAATTGTGAGTACTTACAGCGTGCGATCATCGAAATGCAGACGGCATTTGGACAAAGATTCAGTGAGTTCAGAAAGGAAAAAAACACATTATCCTTCCCCGTCACACCCCTGGACATCGACCCCTCCATGCTGAACATGTCACCATTCACAGGAGTAAGTCTACCCGATCTTGAAATTGAACATAGCTGATAAAGAGTTATGGGTGTCCAAGTTCAAACGCCTGACAGCTGATCTCGAACATGTCGCCCGTCAGAAGGCTATTCTCTCTCGGGAGCACAAATGGAGCGATATGGAAATCCTCCCCAAACCCGACAAACTTGTGTTTGAGACATGGAATGCCATTCCCGACACTTATATGAATATGAAGAAGTATGCATTTGGAGTCCTGTCCATCTTTGGATCCAAATACTTATGCGAGCAGATTTTCTCCAGCATGAACTACATCAAATCCAAATACCGCTTGCGCCTCACAGATGACAGCCTGCGGTCCTGTGTGAAGATCAAAGTCACGTCTTACAGCCCCGATATAGAGAAGCTCAGCAGTGATGTTCAGAAACAGAAATCACATTAAACAGGTGAGAACACTATCATTTAATAGGCTATTATTTTGCAAAAAAAACGTTTTAAAACCTGAGCTGATAGTTGTGTTTTATGTTCAGACTCGATCGTTGATTGCTGTACGTGGCTGAGGAAAAAACAGAAGAGGATGACAACAAACTGAGATGGACTGAAGTCATAATTAAATACAAACTGGCCTATTTTTATGTTTACTCTTTTTAAAGCTATTAGGCTGCAGCTATATGTTTTATTTATTTCAAAGTGGGCTACTTATTATTTTATTAATTTTCCACCAATAAGGGAAGGAATCAAATGGACCTGCATGGTCCTGTATTTTATTTCAAAGTAGGTCAACATGCCATTGTTTTTTCCCCTCTTCATAAGAGTTTGAGGTTTGAGGTTTTTTTGTTTGTTATAACAGGTAATAAAAGCACTAAAATGTCAACAATTTTCTTTGTGTTGTTTTATTATGTCATAAATGCATCAAACTATAGTTCTTATACAGTGGGTGACAAAAGAAATTGGAAATGAAAAAGAATAAAAACGAAAAATACATACAAATAAGCTTTTGAATGAATGTCAAACCCTCTGTATATATAGTATAACTATATATAAAACGTTATACACTGTGTTATCTTCATTTTAAGGGTAAAATAGGTTTTGTGGCCCCAGAGGAATTTTATTTCGTGGGTGAGGGTCCAAAATGGCCCTTCTGATAGTAAAGGTTGCTGACCCCTGCATTAGTCCAATGTGTTGTTCTCTACCGGACACATGGCTCATCTCACTTCCTGATCCTGTATGCACTGCTGTTTATCCTTTGTGTTTCTTTTTGGCGAATCAACTTGCATTTGAATCCCTGAGCACACTTTTAAATGAATGGAAAATGTAAGAGATTAATCATTGAAGATGCCTCTATATCAACACATGTTTATACTTTGTTATAGGGTTTTTTTCCTTTTCCTGCAGTGTGTTATATAGGTTTTGGTGCATGTAAATGGTCTGTAAAGGCTAAAATCCTAAAGTTCCCTCCAGAGGGAGTTTCTCTCCCATTTACATGCACCAAAACCTATATAACACACCTGCCTGAAACGCTTCCATTGGACTCCTTCACTTACTTTTATGATATAATGAAATCACTAAGTACATTTGCGCTTCTATTGGCTGGCGCTCCAACAAATTGTACATGATAGGCTAAGGAGCGGCACATTTCCGACACATCTCTAAGATCTTGACCAATCACAACAGAGCTGGCCAGCAAACCAATCAGAGCAGACTGGGCTCTGGTTTCAGACAGAGGGTGAAAAGAGGTGCAGCAGCACAGGCAGTATGAGAAAAATAAAGACCTTTTTGAACATTAAAGCATGGAAACATGTCACAGAAGAGACACAAAATACAAATATGAATCCGAAAATAAGCATAATATGCCTTCAAAAATAAGAGTTTTTCAGGCAAAATGTATGGGGAAAGCAAACCTACATTGCTACACAGCTACATCCATAAAAAACAAACAGAAAAATACCCTCAAAAAAGTATCCTGGTTGTTGTACCCAGATTTAAAAACAGTTCCTAGTAAGCTGTCTTTCAGCTTCTGTGTCGACTGATGTCAGTGGGATATCGCTTCTGATTTGTTAGCTTCCAATTAAACTAAAGAACAATCCCCTCCTTAATGGAAATTGTATTACATGGACACCATGTCAGACTGAACAAAGGAAGTAAAACAAAAAGTCAAGTCAGTGTCGGATTCGGCTAGTGATATAATTATTAAAGGTCGTTTTTCAACATCACGTATGCACAAAAATAACAGAACGTCTAAGAGCTTTATAAAGATATACAGCCTTATATATAGTCTCTTTATTTCAAACCATTTGTTATTCATTAGCTACTTTCAGGGTCACCTTCATTGTATGTTTTTATTTTAGCAACCAATCTGCTGAATTTGGTACTATAGTGAGAGAGTATGTATAGAGTTTTTATTTATTTAGAATTGACATAGTGTGTAAATACAGTACAGTATATGGTTATAGTACAAATGTCCTCGTGTTCAAACAGTATCCCTCCAACAAAATACCCAACACTTGTTCAGTTCATGATCAATGTAAAGCCATCAAGTTAATCAGGTAGAACAAGTAAACCATCCCCCTCCACAACAACAAGCTTTAATACAGCCCTCACCTCCAACTTCACCAGCTGAGCGGCTCAAAATCCGATAGCATGCGGGAGGAAAACAGCTGATGGACCGCTGTTCCCAACAGGCAGCATGTTGGGCTTAATGATTCTCTCTGTTGTAAAACAGCTTCTCTCTTTCCCAGACAAAACATCTTCTCTATCTCTGTCTGGGTAACCGAGATGAATGTCATTTTCAACAAAGGCTTGTGCTAGGTTACCAGTTGCGCACACCGTTTGCAATGTTAATTCTAGCTTGATATCATTTTGTTTCACCCAAATGAGCCTGGCACAAGTTAAGAGTTAGAGTAGTTTAAAAATGCAACAACTCGGAAAACATGGCAGCTTTTATTTTGTATTTCTTTTTTTCATCTTATTTTTATTTTAGGAACTATTTGCCGCAGAAAAAGGATGAGATTGAGTGCATAGAATATGTCAATGATGAATAAAATATTACAAATAGAGAGTACGAGAGCACCAGGTTAATATAAAGTGACATCGGCCTATCTTTTCAGGCTTGCAAATTGGAATAGCAAAACAGAAACATAGATGTTTTTTATTTGATTCTTTGTACAATGACGAATTGAGTGGTGCTCTTTTCAGAAAGTGGCTTTGACAAGATTTTAGCCGCTTAGTTTAGACATACATTTCCAGTGCAGTAGATCCTTTTGAACTGAATTTTGTTCTGAGCAGGCAAAATGTATTAATGTTTCAACACCATCTGACCAGAGGGGTTGCCTTAAGGTTACACTATACACTCTATCTAATTGCATCAGCACACAGCAGTATATTGAACTTGTCCAGATACATAAAACAACCTCACTGCGGAGACCCAGCTTGCCAGATTGTATTTTATATTATCAAAGGTTTTCATATTTATCTCTGTTGTGATATTAGTACGTTACGCACCAGTAAACACAGAGCATAGTCATCTGTTTTTTCTTACGGACAAATAGCAATTGCAAGAAATTGATGTTAAACTAGGTCATTTTTCGTTGTTGTTGTGATGAATCACTCTTCAGGCTGAGCCAGCAAGAGCCTATTGTTACACATTTCTGTTTATTGTCAGCAGTTCTAGTGGACATCGGCTAAAAATAATTCACATTTCTTCCTCCGCAGAGAAGCACAGCCATGAGGAGTTGAGTAAGACCATATCCATAGCAAATGTTCTGTGTCTTAGATTTCACATGTAATCAAACTCAGCTGATAAAGGTCAATGTCAAAGAGCCTCCTAAAAACCTAAGGCATTCATATTGGCCATACATACACCTGGCACGCTCCAAAAGCCATTGTTCTCCGACATCTCCTCGGGCTGTCAGGGTCTCTACAGGGGACACGGACTGATAGTCGATGACAGATAACCTTTAAAAAGAGGAGAGGTAATGGGACTGAAGTATTTGCTGCTGGGCTTGGATATTTTGCACTCGTCTTGGAGTAACTGCATCAGAAACAGTACAAAGTCAAGGTGCTTGGTATATTTCCATTTCAGCAACTTTAAACTTCTAATCCGCTTCATCTGTGAGACAAATATTTAACTTTTAACTCCATTAAATGTATATGAAGGCTTTTGTTACTTTTCAGATTCAACTTTTTCCTCCACTTTTTCTATCCAGTGTCAACCATTTTTCTCCAGATTTGTTGATTTATAATTTGAATGTCTTGGTTTAACTCAAGGACAATGTGAAGAACCTTCTGATGTATCAAAAAATGTATCCTTTTTATTAAGTTAAACAAGCTCTTTAAAACTTTGCTCAGCTGAAAAATGCATCGGCACAAAACTGAATAAACGTCTGCAAAAACATCTACAGCATCTAAATGCAACACTGAAACACCTCTGGTCCATATTTACGTGCTGCTTGACTCTATTCAGAGCCTTCTTTCTTGTTTCCACATCTGCATTCAATGTGTCTAAGAGTTGTTCAGACTTCAATAGGCCACAATTGAATGAAGCTCCTCATCAGTGTTTCATGTCTCTCGCTGTCATGTCAGGGAAAAGTGCTTTTGCTCTGCCTCAGAGTGAAAAGCAGGGTCCTCTCTGCAGTCGCTCTCACCAGGGACGGCTGTTATGACTGTGGAATAGAGACGAGATCTGAAGGTTTTCCCATCGCTGCACACCTATTTCTCTCTTCTCAGGCATGTGCAAAGTCTTCATTGTGTGCAGCTCAAAAGATGCTTCCAGTAGACAGCATTTTAGCATAATGCAAAATGTCAGTTTTTCCTGACACACAGACCTGTTATTCACAAAAATGTATGACTATCTGCGTCTCAATATGACAAGAATGGACAGCTTTAAATAGAAAGCCCATTCATCATAGTGTGGTAACTGAAGAACCTGTTGTACACACACTACAAGAAATATAGAAAGGTCGAGTAAAGCCATGTTAAACTAAACAGCAGAACCATGAGCTCTCTTGTAGACGAGACATGAATTTTTATGAATTTTTTAAGTATTTCTTATCGTATTTAAGTTGTTTTGTTTTTTTTGCTTCTCCATTTTGTAACCCTGTTCCCATTTGTTAAGGCAAGCAAGGCAAAGCAAATTAATTTAAACTGCAAATCAGGATAAGGCAATTCAAAGTGCTATTCAATACACATTAAAAGCATTGAGATATAGTGCATTTAAATATATTTCCAAACAGCATACAAATAAAATAAGCTCAAATAGAATAAGACAGGTATAAAGTACAGTAATAAAAGTTACAGTGCAATATATGATATGAATAGTTATTTGATTTAATAGAACGCATAGTCAAAAAGATAGTCTTGCAATTAAAGCAAGACTATGTATCTTTGGAAATAAGATACAACACAATCTTTCAATAAAAAAGTAAATAAATGCAGCCTTACTTGATTTAATACATCTGATGATGGCTAATGTAAGATTACATCCATTGCTGACTTGATGACTCATCTCTACTGTTAGTATACACTTTGTCACAATTTAAAGTTCCCCTATTACACTGTTTTTCATCATCAATATATTTTAGGTCTCAGATATATACAAACATGTCTCTGAAATGTTTGGCTCGAAATACCAAACAGATCATGCATTGTAGCATCCCATAAACCCCTCTGTTTCAGCCCTGTTTCAAAAGTGCTGATTCTCTGTCTGTTACTTTAGATGAAAATAAGGAGCCACTCCCCACGCCCCTCTGTGAGATATTTGGTTAAAAAGAACACAATGGTGCTCTAGGAGGAGATTCAGGTGATAAGGTGGGGGGGGTGTTACCTTGGTTGGTGATTTGCTAATGGTTACACACTGCGAGAAGATTTATCTTTACCTAGCTTTCTTGATACATGCAGGATGATCTGTACATTCACGCCACACCATGTCAACGCACTGCTCTAAGTGTATCTTCTGTAACGGAAATACTGTTTTCATCCACTTTATTTTCTAATTAAGTTACCTTCAATGAAACTCAACACTTCCTGCCCTGATGTTGCACATTAAATCCCATCCTATGATGGAGCATAGATGTGGGTGGGCTTTGAATTTATAACACCTACAGTAAGTGTTAACTCAGACAAATAGTAACTTAATTCAACCCTTTCATGCAGGAACCTACAATATATCTTTCATATTTGTTTTATAGTTTTCATTAAGTTTCATATCTGAATATGATTCTTTTCACATCCTTTTTAGTTTATAAATGATAGTTCACCTGTATGGTTATTCCTGAGGTACTTGGTGCATCTCCTCTTCTCTCTGCAATTTAAAATGTATGATGATACAAGAATACAATTTAAATGACTCATAATGGCTTACAAATACACTTGAATTATTAGTAAAAAATGGAAACAAAAGAGAAACTAAGAGCAGGATACTGTGCAAACGAACATGCATAATGCTGAATGTACCACATATTAAATACGCCTACATTTAAAGCCCAGTGAAAAGGAACCTGTGGAAGCTTATAATTGAATGATCATGCAAACAGCAGTGACAGAGACACTGATACTTGAAGTGAAGTGTATGTGTGTTAAATTCTGCATGACCTGCCTGTGTACAGGTCATTAAGAGTTAATGACCTGTACTGCCATTCACCAAGGTGTCCCTTCTGTGCATCCATGCAGAGCAAGCATACGTGGGATTAATAATCATCCTCTTGTAATACTTAAGGTGGAAGAGAGAGAAGGGGGGTGGTAGGTGGGTATAACAACAATAATTAAATATTATATACCAGCACTTCATTAACCCCAACATTTCCTTTAGAGGAAACGAGTAGCGAGGAACACGCATGCATGTACGACCACCCGCTCCCTTGCCACATTAGAGCAGAGCACAATGCAGCGGCAGAAGCCTCTGTGGAGCTCATTATGCCCCCGACTAGTGAGAGGACTGTTTAGACAAGCAATTTGTGCCACATGACAGGCCTAATTCCTCATCTGCAACTCAAACATTGACCGTACTGCCCCAAAATGCACCACTCTTCACTTTTAATGAAGAGGACAACACCACTGCCTGCAGAACAACAGCAGTATTTCCCCAAAGTGCCTCAAAGTGTCAATTTGGCACTGAAGACAAAGAAGACAGATTTGTGCTTTACCTTTGTTGTACTATTATGGATACCACTGGAGAGCTATGAGAGCACACAATACCATCTGATAACTTGTCAAAATGTGTAAAGTATTCCAATTATTCAGCTGTCCTCACATAAAACGGTCTCATTGTGCTGTGTTAGGAGGAAATAATAAGTAATGTTGCTGTCACACACAAACTACAACGTCATGGGGCACTTTGAGTGGTAATATTTGGTGATAAGCACATATTGTTGTATTTTAAGAGCAATGCTTTTCCCAGAAATCTCCTGGTGTTGGAACAGCGTGATCAGTCCTGTATTCAGTGTGTGGATGTTATTGCCGATTACTTGTTTTTCTCACTTTGTCGTTACTATCAGACAAAAGCAAGAGCATTGTATGATCTGTGTAGTTTATGAACAACAGTTTTTATAAACCAGATGAAAATTTAGCGGAAAAATATGGTTTTAAAAAAGAATGACACATTTAAAAAAAAAAAATGTGACTTTGAAGTAGAATAATATTTTTAACGTGTGCCGTTTCAAGAAAAGTGGTTATGATGTGTCACCAAGAAAATCACACCAAATATTTCTCACTTTCGGTCCATAGATCCATGTAATCATAGTAAAACGTGAATAGGTTCTCCTTAGAGGGAGAAGTAGGGAACTTCCTGTCGAAACGCTTATCGAGTCAACTTTAACAAACCTCTATATCTTCATGTACTAATGAAAGCTGATTTATTATTAAGCCGCGAACAACAGAATGCATCCCGGTAAATAAAGAAAAAAAAGAGAAGTAAAACGTAGCCAATTGCTGCTGATTGATTTCTGCTGATGGGTATTTTTTTGTTGTTCTTGCTCTTTGTTTCAACGTTGGAGGAAGCCGCGCTCTAATCCACATCTCGATGAGTCAGGGCTGCTGGATTATCGCTTCTCTCCGCCTCGCATCTGTGACAATGCCGCCCACATCACAAAGCAGTTGGTGATCATGGGAGGATTACAGTGACTTTATAAAGCTGAGAGGCATTATGTTTACATACAAATATTAAGCACATCAACACTATTGCTAAGCTGTCACACTTTCTATCAAAAAATGTAATCGTGCCAATCTTTTCTGCCTTTTTCTGCTTTTTTTCCTCCAATTTCCTCAGGATTTAAAAGCTCTTTGAAGCAATCAGACATCCACTGTCATGGTTTGGGTTATGTGTTCGAGCCTGTAATTGCTCATATGGACACCACTGTCACTGAAAGAGGAAAATGGACCCTGAATGCCTCACTGGTGGTTTTAAGAGAATAAAGCAGCAACACTACCTGCATAACACTGCTGCTACTGTATAATTATATTAATAGCTTTATGGGTCTTTTGGGCATGCTTGCTTTTCAAATAAAGACCTTTTTGGGAGGAGGGATCTTTTGTTTTGCTCTATCCAATCAGGGGCAATTGATGTCGCATCCACAAAAGCTGGGTTGTTAGAAGCAGTTAACACTTTTCACGACACTCGAAAAACAAAATGCTTATGAATCACTGTTACAAAACCCTGCCAGACTGTGTCAATCTCATTCCACGCTTGTCGCCGTTTTTTGGAAAATATTCTATCTCTACTTTTCATGGATGTAACTAGGTTGCGAGATACTTATGTAGGAAGATAATGTCCCCATTCTGTATCCCACCTACAGAGCTCTGAGCGGATAATTGTTTATAAAATCAGGGGAAACAGTCATCAGTGAGAGGAAAACAAACTGGGTGAAAGCTAACGTTCATTTTTGGTATGTTAAAGGATAACAACAGAAGTCTCTGGCAGAAAATTAAACAAGCTCTGCGTAGATTTACCACCCCGACTTCAAGACACACACACATCTCAACATAATAATTGATGAACATAATGTCTAGCGTATAATTATTCTTAAAAGAAAACAGTTGTTGAGTGGATGTTCTCTGCTAAATCATAAGGATGCCTCTGACTCACAAGCATCATTTTGGTTTCAAATGTAGTGGAATAACAACTGCAGTATCAATGACAACACATTCGTTTGCCCTCACAGACTCATGCTCACCACACAGGAAATAACACGATGATGTGCAGTAAATGTTGGTGATGATGATTGTTTTCTCATTTAGGCATAGCTGGAAACCCAGTGCTCTTCAACGAGAACGGAGACGCTCCCGGACGCTACGAGATCTACCAATACCAGATCAGAAACCAAACAGCCGAATACAAAATAATCGGCCAATGGACGGATCAACTCGATCTCAACGTGAGCATTCATCTTTTTATTCCATGCCACCTCAAAGCAACACAAAGGGCTTGACGGCATTAAGTCTACACGCTTAATGTTTGCATTAGTGTTTGCAATGAAAAATCAATCTCTGCAAAGTTGTTTTCTCTGGCTCTTCAGCTGCGTGTTTGCTCTCTAACTCCACCTGAACCATTTGATAGCGCTTAGTGCCATCTTCAAAGGTGTAAATATCCAGAGGGCGCTTTAAATGATTAACAGGGCGGACTGTGATGAAAAGAAAGCCATGAGAGCTTAAGGACAGACATATTTAATATCATCTCTCCAGACAGCATCACTTACTTCCAAAAAAAACCAATACTGTGGGCATGGGGCTATGATGAAGTAACGGTGTTATAACAGTAAATTGAATGAAGGAATCAAACAAGAAATTTTTTGACAAAATGAAGAGGAAGCCTTGGGCAGGCAATATAAAAAAAGAGTACAAATGAATACATGAGGCTGTTTGAGAGGAGCTTTGCCTTCTTTACACCTTCAACAACGTGCTGTGGAAGAAGAAAAGCAGCGGTTGCGGTGGGCACCTACTGTGGAGCGTGCCAACTCTAAAGCCGCATTTAATTAGTGTTCTTTGAGTTCTTAATTAAATGCACATTTAGAGGCACATTTACCGGCTTTGAATGAACAACCACAATTGAAAATAATTGATAACATGACTTCAAAGAGAGCCGACCCGTTTGAAATGACGTAATATATCTTTACAAGTGTGCTTGTACAAGGGGAAAATCCACAAGGGGAGTAGTAATCCTGAAACAGAATTAATATTTTATTGCTCTGATCGTGGCTAAGTACAGATTTTTCTTTAAACACGAACAACTATTTACAAAAGGGGAAAACAATTGAAACACGGTGTCAGTTCCCTGCGGAGCAAACAATATATTACATTTTTCCTCGGCCCTTTGTATAATTTGACCTCCCACTGGAGAGTGTTGCGTCGATGAAAACGCTTTATTTGACCCCCTAGTTAACCCTTTCCCACCCCCACCCAAATAAAAAAAAACAAATAGCATGTGAGCATACACACTGGTACTTAAGGCCAGGATCAAACAACCACACAGGAAGTAACCAGCGTCAAGATTGTCGTTAATCTCCAGAGGTTCAGGGGATCAATAACACATCACTATCTCTACATGCCACCGTTTATAGAATAATGACAGTTTAGTACTCCACAAATCTCTTCTCTTTTATCTTTGTTGCTCTCTGCGTCTATTAGAGGTCCCCTATTTTACTGTTTTTCATCAAAATATTATATGTCTCAGATATATACAGAAGATGTCTCTGAAGTGTTTGGCTCGAAATACCAAACAGATCATTGCAGCATCCCATAATCCCCTCTGTTTCAGCCCTGTTTCAAAAGTGCTGATTCTCTGTCTTTTACTTTAGATGAAAATAAGGAGCCCCTCCCCACGCCCCTCTGAGAGATATTTGGTTAATAGAACACAATGGTGCTCTAGGAGGAGATTCAGGTGATAAGGTGGGGGGGTGTTACCTTGGTTGGTTATTGGCTAATGGTTACACAAGCCAAAACGTTATGAGATCATAAAGTGGCCAAAATCTGATCTGCTCATTTTCAGACAGGCTTTTACATAAATGGATCAGGACAAAAAGAGTGAATCTTTTTTCCTGAGACTCTCAGAATCTCTTTGCACAGAGGGGACACATGTTTATGTATACAAGAAATGAAATAGTGGATTTTGCATAATAGGTGACCTTTAACATCTATCTGTGTCCCTCTGCCTCCCTCACAGGTCCGCTCCATGCAGTGGCCCGGCGGTGTCCGTCAGATCCCGTCCTCCATCTGCAGCCTGCCGTGTCAGCTGGGCGAGCGCAAAAAGGTGGTGAAGGGCATCCCGTGCTGCTGGCACTGTGAGCGCTGCGACGGCTATCAGTACCAGGCGGACACCTTCACCTGTAAGATGTGTCGCTTTGATTTGCGGCCCAACGTCAATCACACGGGCTGCGTTCCAATCCCCATCGTCAAGCTAGAGTGGAGCTCCCCATGGGCCGTCATCCCCGTGCTCATCGCGGTCTTTGGCATCATGGCCACCGTGTTTGTGGTGGTCACCTTTGTCCGCTACAATGACACTCCCATTGTGAAAGCATCAGGCCGGGAGCTCAGCTACGTGCTGCTAACGGGGATCTTCCTCTGTTACGCCACCACATTCCTGATGATTTCCACCCCTGATGTTGGAATCTGCTCCCTCCGAAGGATCTTCTTGGGGTTGGGCATGAGCATTAGCTATGCTGCCCTGCTCACCAAAACCAATCGTATTTACCGCATCTTCGAGCAGGGGAGCATGTCTGTCAGTGCGCCCAAGTTAATTTCTCCCACCTCCCAGCTGGTCATCACCTTCAGCCTGGCCTCGGTGCAGCTGCTCGGGGTGTGCATATGGTTCGGCGTGGATCCCTCCAAGGCCATTATTGACTATGAGGACCAGCGGACGTCTAACCCGACGATGGCTCGCGGTGTGCTCAAGTGTGACATCTCTGACCTGTCTCTCATCTGCCTGCTGGGCTACAGCATGCTGCTCATGGTCACCTGCACAGTCTACGCCATTAAAACCAGAGGAGTGCCGGAGACGTTCAACGAGGCCAAACCCATTGGCTTCACCATGTACACCACCTGCATCATATGGCTAGCTTTCATCCCGATCTTCTTTGGCACTTCACAGTCCACAGAAAAGGTGAGCTTACAACTGTGTGTGTTTATTTTCCTTTTGTCAAACAGCTTTTATTTCAAACTCATGGCAATATTTCAAGGGTTTTAGAAATCTTCCGAGATACATATACATTTTTTATCAAATCTGTTCATTTCTGATTGTAGGTATTTCATCGTACTTGCATTTTCTACATTGTGATTATTATACTTCTAAGTAAACAAAATGTATCTGACTATAGTTCTACTTTGCAGAATACATTTTGCATTCAAAACATATGGCTGTGTCAAATATGATGCATTTTCAAAGATACAACCAGTACTACCATTTTAGCTTCTGACCCCTTAAAACAGACTTCAAAAGCACTTACTGTACATTATCATTTCAAAATACTCATAAGTACTTTCACTACTGGACTAATGTGGATATATATATTATTTATAATATATTTTATAAATATATTTTTAACTATATTTTTAACTGCAGTTCAGCAACGTTTATAGTTTTCCCTCAGTCTCAGCAGACCTTTAATGTTCATTTTCTACCTAACATATTCCACTCTGCCTTTATTTTATGAAAAGACCCCTTTTTGAAATGAAGCTAAAACAACAACTGAAAATAGGGACGGCATGTAAAAGCCTCATGTTTAAATAAACGTATATATATTATATATACTTACAACCTACCAAATGTGGACACAGAGTTTCATAAGTGCTTTTTCTAATAAATACATGCAAGCCTCGGACTCACATATATGTGATGGTTGTTTGCCACAGTGCATCAGAGACCCCTGAGTTCTTTACACAAACACACTCTAACACTTATATTCCTGTGTCAGATCAATGTGCCTTACGGCGTGAACCGTGGCGTGGATCACATCTTCTGGGAGCACTGGGAGGCTACAGGTCAAGAGGGATGTAAAGGGGGCATGGACATGGAAGCTGGGTTTAGAACTCACATTGAGTAAAATCAGTGTGGGTACAAAGCCAAAGGGGCCAAACAATGAGAGTAGAAATGCGAAGATCTGGTTGAAAGCGGTCTACAACAAAAGGGGCTCAATGGTTACAAGAGGGACGGCTTTGAGGGAAAAGCCTCATACTGGCACGGGCACTATCAGCGGTGCCAGCATGGGTCTGAAAGATGCAACAAATTAATCCTTACCTCCTTCCCTCTGGGATTAAACAAAACAATGCATCAAAACGTTCGCCTGGAAAACTGGCTGTGATAGTTACCTTGTGGAAAAACGCTCTTGAGAAATCGAGTGTGCGCATTGTGTCGGGCTCAGCCCCCCAAAAATATGTTTTATAGTCTACAGCATTGCAGAAAATCTGTATAGGACTGCAGCCAATTGAATTACATTAATATTGCAGTATGTGACCAGCAGTACAATAGCTTATTTTCATATGCTGCATGTTGTGTTACCACTACAAAGTCCAAAGTTCTGTGAATCTGCATATTGGCTTTCTCCTGCACCATAAATCTCCTACTGTTAACCTAAACTGAGCAACAGCAGCAACATGTTGAAAACAACCAGAGTCCTGCTGAGCTCAACAGATACCGCTTGTTACTTGTTCACAGATATATTCAGGAAAGTTTACAGAAATGTCACAAAAAAACTGTTTTGATCATTTTGCGCGATAAAGGAAAAGCAATTCAAGTTCGAAGTGCACATTATTTTTTTATTTAACTGTTGCGCATCTTAGGGTGCATGTCAACAGCAGCAGCCGCCAGCCATGCATATCAGCGAGTTCTTTGTTTAATCATGCCATCTCCTCTCTCTGAAGATGAAAGAGAATTATACAATCACAGAGAGTGAACAGCTTTTTTAGGAGGATGAGGTAATCCATTTGCTAGCATGGCTTTGAATAGTAAAATAGAAAGGAGAGCAAAGAAAATATTTGAAGGGTGTGAAGTGAAGACCTACTTTTAGTTTCTTCTTCTTCTACTTCTTTGTCTTCTTCTTCTTTTTCTTCTGTTCTTCTATTTATTCTTCTTTTATTTATTCTTCTTTTCCTCCTCCTATACCTCAGATTCATTTCATTTTAAACCCTAAAAACTTCCCTCACCAGCTTAAATATATAATTTTCCAAATAATAATGACTCACTCTTTAATTATTATTCCCTGCAAAAAGAAACGGTGTACACAATCTCTGGGAGATAGTTCCACTTTTATCATTTTGAAAACTTCCACCATTGCCCTCAGCGTTGTTAAGGTAAGACATGAAATGGAAGACAAAATCTTGCTTCAGGGAAATGTCCTACATTTTTTCTTTCCTCATTTAAGAGAGAATTATCATATTTAATATACATCCCAGAGGGCTTTTGAATGTCTAGTCGTGAGAAATTAATCTAACTCACACTTCAATATGTTTTTTTCTTCTTTTTCTTTCTTATATTTGTTGACTTTGCTCTGAAGAACAGAGACAGAGAGCAATCGGTGCTTTCAGTCCTGTCCACTGAAGCAACACATTTTACATTACAGAGGCCCTATTCTGCTTTTTGAGTTTTCCCTTTCCTGTAGTGTGTTAAATAGGTTTTTAGTTAATGTCAATGGTCTGAAACGCCTCGAATGGACTCCCTTGTTTACTTCTGTAACATAGTGACATCACTATGTAACACTCAAGCTTCTCTAAGAGGTTGATCAATCCCACCAGAGCCGGCCAGCTAACCAATCAGAGCAGACTGGGCTCTGGTTTCAGACAGAGGGTGAAAAGAGGTGCTGCAGCACAGGCAGTATGAGAAAAATAAAGAGCTTTTTGAACATTAAAGCATGGAAACATGTCACAGTAGAGAGACAAAATACAAATATGAACCTTAAAATTAGAATAATATGTGCTCTTTAAAGTGACATATTAGGCAAATAAAGAAGCATTGAGACGCTGCAACAGTATATAGATTGCCTTTCCTCTCCCCTTAATCTTATGCAGTTGTTATATTAACAAAAGTAACATTCATTTTAAACCATCAGTTACCTTGCAGATCTGGATTATTAAAACCCAATATATAATCAACTAATACATTGGGATATATCATTATGAGTTATTATAAAAGCAGTAAAGGGTCATTATATCATCAGCTCCTATTCTTCGCCCAACCTTCACCAGCTGCCACATTTACGCACCAATGACTTTAATGCAGCAATAGGTTATTCACAAATGGTTCATTCTGTATATTTATACTATTGATACTTAAAGTCTCCTTTGATGCTACATTTTGTGTACTATTTACTTGAATGGGATTTGGAATGCAGGGCTGTACAGAGTTATGTAGAGTTGCTATTTTTCTTCTGTTCTGAGTAATTCTTCCACCACTGAAAACAGATGCATTGTTTCTACATTTTTGGAGACATAGACATAATGTCATCCCGAGGAAAGAGGCATCACCTGCAACCGTGAAGATTCAATAAGACTGTATTTTGTTGATTCATTTGGAGCACTTGTGAGGTTTGACTGCCTCACAAAGTAGCTGGTTTTGCTGTGCTAGGCTTCATGTAGAAAACAAACAAACCCTGTGACTGATTCTCTGAGCTCTTATATAAACAATGTTCCTTATTTAAGGAGTTACCATGTCAAAGAAAAACACACCTCATAATCATCTTACTGTAAATGGCAGGCCGCACAAAGCCTCGCTCACAGCCCACGTTGACACGTCTTTCAGAGCAATTAAATGCTCCACTTCCTCCGGGTCCTGATTCACCTTATCGAGCGGCGTATGTGCTCATCGCCCCTTTTCAGCGCGCCCTGCCTCGGCGTTACAAGCAGTCATTTATTTGTCATCTGGTGCCAGGATAAAAGTAACAAATGCCATGGGAGGCGCTCTTTATCATTCAAACAGGGACATCTGGTCTGATCTATGGAGCGTGATCACCAAGCGTTATGCTAGCCTCAGGAATAAACGTGACACCTGCTTACCTGGAGAAGCAGTTTAAATCACAGGCAGGAGGCGTCGGACAAAAGCATGCATGGGAATGAGGCTTCAGAACAATAGGCTCGCTTCAAATTCAATCAGCCCACACAAAGAAGGTCCTGCCATCACACCGCATGAATGGACTGATGAATTGAGTGTTGTTTATTCCTCTATGAAGTAGACATCACACTATTGGCACTGTTAACTCAGCGACAAAATCAAAAGTGCTGTTAGTGCACTAGTCAGACAAAGAGTGGGAGTTCAAGGAGACCGGGTGTCAGACGGGTGAGTTCCTCCCTGCGACCTCATACCTCCTCCTCAGCTCCCTTTCCAGTCCTCTCATTGTCTCTTTTCGGCTCAAAGATAAACAGCTTTATTCTCAGTAATATCCCGCAGGCCCAATAATAAATAATGAAGATTGATGCTACAGAGCAGAGGGAGCTGAAAAACACCCTGGACTTCAGAGAGCAGTATTTCATTAGGCCTCCAGCAGAGCAGCCCTCTGGGTCCCGGATGTTGACCTCTGGGTGCTCCAATAAAATGCGAACAGGCCGAGAAGCTAATCAAGGCCGAACAATTGTGATCTGGAGAAATGACATTCCAAATGCAGCTATATCATTGCGTCCCCCTAGGCTTCTGTTTGTTTATTAGCTTAATTAGAGTGCAATCAAAGTGAATTCCAATGCAGCAAGCCTCTCTGCTGAACATATTCATAGCATGCTGAGAAATAACATGGTGGCGTAATGTATAAAGGGAGTTATGCTGTTTAATTTGATAGTTTGAATCCCGAAGCAGAAGCTCTCTAGAGTCTGTGGTTGGAAATAGAATCTGTTTACATTTATTAACCCTTAAATGGATCTTATCAGCTATCAGCTCTGCAGGCGGTGTTGTGGGATTTATTTTAACTCCTCTCATGTTATATGTGCAGATAGATCCTCATTGTTTTCCTCTGCGTCTAGTTCAGTCATTACTGCCGCCATATACTTCTTCTCCTATTTTATTGTTTTCCCCTCAGTCGAGATCTGCTGATGGCAACGTAATGAGAGGTGTGTGAGATATACAGCAACTCGCTTGTATGAGCTCCAGTGTGTGCATGCTCTGTGCACTGCAATCAGGAGGAAACACATGAATGGATTGAACACTGGAGTTGGTCTGACACTGAAATAAGGAGTCCATTTGTAAGGAAACGCAGCGCTCCATGAAGCAGTACAGTGGGAGCTTTATTTTTGTGTGTGTGTGATTCAGTGGCACCTTTGATGAAATACCAAACCTAGCTATACTGATTTCAAATAAGGGCCGGATTACAATTCTTCGTGGTGATCGTACTGTGACAATTGAATCGGTAAATTAGCAGGGCTGGCATACCAGCCAAGATTAGCTTATTTTAGATATATATATATTGGTTGCCGTAGATGTCAACTGATAAATAACAACATATTGCATAATGCAAAAAGATACGTTTGAGATCATTTAGAAACAGTGATGCCATTAACTGGAAAGTGCTAAAAACATGCAATTGGGCCCAATTATGCATATTTTCAGGTTTCATATTTGTATTTTGTGTCTCTACTGTAACATGTTTCCATGCTGTAATGCTCAAAAAGCTCTTTATTCTTCTCATATACCTCATTCACACCAACGGTGTTTCAGGGCCGGTTCGGAGCTGGAGCTTGAAAAGCACCGGGTTTTCCTGTTCACACCGCAGCGGAGCAGCCTCTTAGCTCCGGAATCCGGTTCGTTTCAAGCACCAAAAAATTCTCCGGCTAGAGCAAAAGCACCGCATACGTCACGCTTACGTCGAGGCGGGGGCAGGGGCAGGGGCAGGGGCGGGATCAACTCCTGAACAACAACAAAAAGCCCGCGTTTTATCCAGTTTGTACACAACGATGGAGAAACTTAACAAGCAGCAGTGGTCCACTGAAGAGACCAGCTACCTACTGGGAATCTGGTCTTCCGAAGAGGTACAGAGGAAGCTGGAGGGGAGCACGCGGTCCAAAGCAATTCTCCAACAATTGCAGAAAGAGATGGCAACCGCTGGTTTTTACCGTACCGTGGAACAGATTGGCAACAAATTAAAATAAGTCAAGAAGGACTATCGGGACCTTGTCGGTGTGAGCTGTGAGGGGTTTCCGCACGGTTTGGCTTTATGAAGCAGGCACGCAAACGGTTACGTCATGACGCAAACGGTTACGTCATGACGCAAACGATGACGCAATGACGCAGCACCAGTCGGGCTCTGAGCGGTGTGAAAAGAGCCGGAGCTAAACCGAAGAACCGGTTCTGAACCTGAAAAGCTCTAGCACGGAGCTTGAACCGGAGTTGTTTTGGTGTGAATGAGGTAATAGTGCCTGTGCTGCAGCACCTCTTTTCACCCTCTGTCTGAAACCAGAGCCCAGTCTGCTCTGATTGGTTAGCTGTCCGGCTCTGTTGTGATTGGTCAACCACTAAGAGATGTACATGTCATGTAAAATATCAAGTTCAACCTAGTGATGTTACTATTCAATAAGATCGTTTTATGTGATTATAATTTAGGTAATTTAATTGTTTTGTCAATAACTCTGTTTTGACTGACTTTCTGTCAGATTTATAACTTTGATCCTAAAAAAAATAACATTTTATTTCAACTAGAGTTTAGACGTCTAGTTATTTAGTTAAATGATGGAAATTGATAATTTAAGTAAAAACTAGATGACTTCAATCAGTTAGTTTTATTATTGTAAATTCAATTTTTAAGACTCAGACAAAACAACATTCAAAGACGTCACGTTTTTTATTTTCTGATGTTTATAGACAATTTAATTGGCCCAATAAAAATGTAGTATACTCAAAGATGAAGATAACTTCTTCTTCCCCATGTTTTCTGTTCATTGTAATACTAATTTGAGCTCTTATTTATTTTGCATCTACTCTTACTACAGTATCTTAGAGTACATACTGAGTGACTTTTCTTCTTTGTTGAAAGTCACAGACATTTCTATTCTGTTTATGTCGAGAACAGCTTGGGTTCAACAGTCCGTCCCTGAGGCTGCAGTGAGCCGAGCCCAGAGGGGGGGGGGGGGGGCTCTGCAGCTGTCCCTCCATCATACAGCCCCCATTCTTCTCTCCAGCCAGCGGTCCCACATGGCATCACTACTGGCTGAGATGAGATGTAGCCAGTCCCCGATGAAAGCACTGTGGAGAGTCACAAATAATACAAACAAACAAGATATTTAGACAGGGGTCACGGATGGGAAGCTAATGTGACTCTGCTTTGATGAAAAAGGCAGGGACCTACGTGAGGGGCTCTGCCAGCTGCTGATGGAACGTCAAAAGGAAGGAATAATACTATTGAGACGGAATCACAAGTTGCTTTCTCCCATGCATCTGTCCCTGAAATATTCAGGAAAATGTTCCCGCATGGAGGTTTAGGGGAATCTGCACGATCAATTTCCAACCTCAAGATGTAGTAAGATTTCAGGGGGGAAAAAACGGTTAACATGTGCTGTGAATGAAAGCCGTACAATTACAAGGACGAGCACGTAATCGATTATATCTGTCTGAAAAAGAGGCTTCTACCTGAAGCAATGAACCAATCACAAGACTTGGCTCATGAGTTATTTGACTCATCTTGCCCCATCTATAGCAGCATTTACACGGCATGTTTAAAAATCTCTAGTGATGCTTGAAAGTTTATTCCACTAATTTAATGGAAACTATATGGGAAAGAGGCCATGTAAAATATTTACAGTGTAGCGCCTTGAATAAAAGCTTTAGGATCAAAGTTTTCTGAATATTTCAGTCAGCGTTACACATGAGAATCAGTTTTCATGGTAACCTAAGAACAATAGAAACCTTTCAGCATTTTTTATATGTACAAAATATGTCTGTCTCCTAAACAGAAGAAGCATGTTTCTACAGGAATTATTGTTTTGCAAACTCCACAAAAACAGCTTCTGCTTTAGACAGAAAAGGTTACGTGTAAAAAAAAAATGTGGTGATAGTTTATCTTGTTTCCCATGGCAACAGATGCAGAGCGGATGCTGGAGCGTCAGGCTTGAATGTGTTTTTTACTGATCAAATTTGATTTTGGAGTGGCAGTATTATTACTTGTTTTTCAACACGGCAAGCAAGAAAGACGAACCATATTAAAACATGTTTCCATATGCTGGATGAATATTGTCTTGTTTACTGTAACAACAACAGTCCTATCTTCGTTCTAAGGCCAACTCTGGTATCTTACAATCTTATTCTACAATAAAAAATGTCATGTTTTGATACAGGATTTTTTATTTCCAGAGTGCTGATGCATTAGAGTAAATATTCTGTAACGTGGTGCAGCTCTTTAATTTAGCTTTCACATGGATTAAGCAGGCACACAACAACTTGTTGACAGTATGTGATACGTTAACACAGTGATGTCCTATTTTTCAAACAAAAATAGCATATCATCTATTTAATATAATGCTTTCATGTATATTTTATAAAAGTATTCTAATAAAATATTTGGCTTCTTGGCAGCATTTCAATCACTGCTCAAATTATTCCAGATGTGGCATAAAAAATATGAACATGTTTTTTCCTTGTGTGGGAGAGATAAGCAACATCCGGTTGTAAATGCCGTGGAGGACAGTTATATCGTATTAAAGCCAAAAACACTAAATTATAATAATAACATTTGTAAGGTTATTTTATGAGGCTGTTTACCAGTATGACCTTATATCAACTAGAAACTGATTTTGGTCATAAGTATGCTCGCATCACGATCTGTATGTGCCCTGTTGCGTTTGTTATATTCGCAAAAAGTTGGCAACGTTGACAAAACGGGAAAACCTCATACCCCAGATGGAGAAGAAAATCATAAAATACTTTGTTTCGACTCAATTAGTGTTCATATTTGACTTTATTAAAAAGGCTACTGGTTTGATGAAACTTGTGTAGTTCCTTCAAGTTGGAGATTATGTATCTGTCAGTAATCCTCAAAGGTTTACGTAGACGTTGTTATTACACATTTGCTCTAGGGTCTAAATCAGGGGTGTCCAACTGCAGCCCCCGGGCCACAGCAAATTCAAAAAGTGTAATGGATTTTTTTCTTAAAGCACATCCAAGTATCAAGCATCATTGACCTACATTTGATTGATTTTGCTGACTTACTGTATAACTTAACTTATGAGGCAATATACCTGACCTCTATTGAGTGGCCAATCCCTTCATATGTTTTTCTGTATGTGGCCCTGAAAAAAGTTTGGAAACCCTGGGTCTAAATGATGTGAACGCAGCACGGAACTTTTAGAAAAAGGTGGCAAACACAAAGAGTTTTAAGAGTTTCTGCTGTAAAGAATACAGTTATGTTTAATTCATGGTATTTATTTTAGCGCAAGTGCTCAAAGTGCTTTACATTGCATTATATTACATATATTAGACATGTCATACATTGGATACTGTGGACAATACCCACACTTTAGATGCATTGAAGTCTGCGGTATCATTAAATTGTAACCATTCAAAGTATTTCTTCTCAAACGGCCAGTCAAGCACTCAGAACCTTGTCTGATGTACAGCTTGCCTTCGTCTTTAATGCTTCCCTCAAGACATTAATACACAGCAGCTTTGCAAACAATTAAAATGGAATGAGTGGGAATAATACTCGGCGCCGCCCTCCCCCATCATTCAGAGGATCTGACCATGTGGAAAATATTCACGAGCTTGTCTCTTTTTTTATCGGCTGCTTGTTATGAATCAGAAAAATATCTCATACACTGCCATTATCAAATCTGTGTGCAGGTTGACGTGATGGCCATATTACAACTAGTACGGCAGAAAATTAAACAAACAAGGTGGCGTAGGCTGGTTCGGCTTACGCGCCATAAAGCAGATGAGATGCTGATTTAAAGCAAGTTGTATAACACCGCTTGCAGTAAATAGTATGGAGTGTACAGTATATTGGACGCAGTATAAATACTTAAACGACAGCTTGGCCAACCTACGCGTCATTGGATGCTCTAATCAGAATGACGCACAGCAGATGTCACTCTACACATATAGAAACATCTGAAAAATCTAATAAAAGAGCTAAACTGTTTGTGTTGTTTTGCAGATGTACATCCAAACCACCACGCTGACCATCTCCGTGAGTCTGAGCGCCTCCGTGTCTCTCGGGCTGCTCTACATGCCCAAGGTCTACGTGGTTCTCTTCCACCCCGAGCAGAATGTGCCCAAGCGCACACGCAGCCTGAAGGCGGTGGTTACTGCCGCCACCATGTCCAACAAGTTCAACCCCAAGGCTGGACTCAGACCCAACGGAGAGGCTAAGACCGAGCTGTGCGAAAGCCTGGAAACACAAAGTAAGAGCATGCATGCTAATGAGGATTAAAAGCACACAGGTGTATTTATTTTCTGGCATATTCTGTCCTTCAGTTTCTGTAAAGCAAACACATTGGTGCGGAGATATGAAGCACAGTGAAAAATAATCACTGATTAGCAGATGTGTGGTATGTTAACTAACACTTCATAGAATCCAGTAATTGTCCCATTGTTGTTTGTGGGGTAGGGGGGGGGTGGATATTGTTTGCAAGTCAGATGAAGCATTATAGGATACTTAATTATGAGTGTGGGGGTTGAAGTCTGTTGTCAACAAAGAAACACATTCTGCTAAATAATTCAACTACACTCCGTGAAACCTTAACATATGGCAAGTGAAACATTATTTTTATTATGTCATTTTATTTTCAATATTTGACTGAATTTAGAGGCTACAGGTGAAATCTGACCATTATCACATATTATAGTATACATAAAATGTTAATAAACAGAAAAAGTCTATGCTTTGATATTGCAGCATTACTACAAAACAGAAATGATTATTTCTAAAATAAAAGGCTATCAAAATGTGTGAACGAGTCAGATAAATGACTTCAGTCTTAATGTGGTTGAGGGCACCAATGACCTAATCTAACACAAATATATGTTCATCAATGACTTCAACTACTTATTAAACTGTGGTTATAGTCATTTATGAGATTCAGCTTCTCAAATCTAAGTATATGGAACTTTTTATGTGTAAATATAATATCTTTGTATAATATCGTATTGAAAACACTTCATTTCAAGACGTCACCTTGGGTTCTAGAACAATGTGAACTGTATAAAAAACAATAAATCAAAAATAATAATAATCCAGAGAACAACTATTAAAATCATTGTTTGCAGTCAGAGTTCAAACTAATTGAAAAAACACATTTTTCTTATCTGAAACAGCTGAGCGCCTCTGACGTGCCCCCAACGAATCTGACTATCAATACAATTATGCGACTGTATCAGTTACACACACGTAAAGTAAATGATGACTTGAGAAATTGAGTCAGCAGAAATGACTCATGTGACGTCCAAAACGCTCTTCATCAGCTCGCCATTTGAGAACGGTTCCACGGGTCATGTCAGATATGATTTTGCTGCGTCTGGCCTGTTATAACAAGGAAATGGAGCCTATTGTCACACATTTAAAAGCTGTGTTTACTCCTTACTTTCCCACGCTGCTGAGAAATGTTTCCCTTCACAGTAGAATAAAAGAACTAACCGTATATTCCCCGTTAACACAGAAAACAGAAATCCATATAAACTGTGTGACAATGCACAATGGGGGTGGGGCCAATCGGAATAGCCACATGTAAACACACGGTGCAACATTAATTCCTTCCACTGCTTTAAGTTTCCGTGGAGGGTTAATAGGGCCTTTTGTTACAATAAGTGACGAGAAGGCAAAGGCGCAGTATTGATAGCCAGCAGCAATTTATTCTGATGGGGTTACCGTTTACAGGGCTTTACAGTGCATGGCTATTTGAATAAGCACCATTTGTCATTGTCATCGCCACTGTGGATATATGGCTTGATGAAATTGAAAAATTCCTGTCTGTGCCGGCGCCCACAACTGCCGAGATCTGGTGGGCGATATGTCGGGATTTATCTGCTCCACCTCAGCGAATCAGCTAACACAGTCCGCGGAGACAAGCGGGAAGTTGAAGCCTGATGGCTGAAGGAAAATAAGGTGTGGGGGGGCAGGAGGCTTTACTGAAACCCCCATCTGCTGTAGGTAGAACAGACATTTAGGGAGGGCAACAATAAAGCCAGAGTTGAGGATTTATTAGAGAATTGAATTGGCTTTTGCTACACTGCAGCATTATGACCAAACACATGTTTGCACTATTTGGCGTTTCCTCTTGTTACGTCAGGAAAAAAAGGCAGATCAAAACGCCCACTCCACCGTTAGAAGTCTTTCTTATCTCACAGGTTACTACAGTTCAACTTGACCTCATTCTAATCTCATTTTTCTCTTTCAGATTACCCAACAAAGCAAACATACATCAGCTACAGCAATCATGCAATCTAAGGGACAAAGGTTCTCATCATAATTCAGGATTTACAATAAAAACACGCAGTGGAGTTTCACACAGCCGGCATAAAGAATTGATGTGTCATTGTACGGGTGGAGATCACAGGAGCGTTGCCCAAAGACGTGAAGTGAGGAGAGACCACAGGGACCGACAGACAGGGGAACAGATAACAGTACAAATGCAAGGTCCCATCTTCTGTCTGCCTCAAGAGAATACACTCACACACAAAAAAAGAAAAAAGAAAATACTTGCATGGCAGAGGCCGGGAGACTGATGGACGGAGCTTTACTTTTGAGTGTTTACATTTCAGCTGTGTCCTCTTTCCTAGACTTCTCCGTTATCTTGAGCCGTGCTGACGGAAACTGAACTAAAATCAAGAATATGTTCAGGTGTTCTCTGTGTCGTCTGCTAGTTTTGAAAAGCCGTAATCTCTCTGAAAACCCTCAAGGCATCACAAGGGATTAATCAACACCAAAAAGGCATGAAAACATGGACAAGGGGGAGGGTTGTGTTTGTTTTTCTTTCTATATGTCATCTGGTCTCATGAGTAAAACTACTGGAAAGGGCGATCATCTCAACAACGCAACAAATCTGAACCGGACTCCATGTTTTTTTATTTTCCAGGATTCATAAAGAAGGACTCTAAGACGGTCTCTGCCAATTTTGCGCATGCCAGTTTCAAAATCCTGTGTTGTGTTGTTAAAAGAAAAAAATAAGAAAAATAAATAATAATACATTTGGAATGCGTTTTAAACTCTGTTGCAGCGTTGTTAACAATTGTTTGGGCGTGAGCCTGTTGTACGTTGAAACTGTTCTCAAATGGTGAAGGTCTAGTGAGTGATTATTTATCTGTGCTTAAGTGAGGCCATGATTTGTATTACCAGCTAGCCCAAGGCTGCCACTGCCCTCCACACACCTGTGGAGCCCGTGGTTAAAATCAACCGTATTTTATCCAGGAGGTGTAACTGTCAGCTGTGGTCCAGGATGATCCCCTCCCCCCCCCCCCCCCCCCCCCATCACTGCCACCAGCTTTTCTCTTGGTCACACGTAGTGTAAGGGTAAAGCTTAGCTGTACATCCATTAGCAGGGGAATTAAGATGAAGTATGCCCTTGAGAGGATTGTGCAATATGACCTGAAGGTGATATCCATAATGGACCAGCTATTGAGAAAATTCATTACTCTACATGTCCTCCTCAGGCACTCTCATGATAAGGAGGAGGTGTAAGGCTTTTCAACAGATGCAAATCTGATAGCAAAAGTATACAATATGTCTATTAATCACTCTCAGCTCGCTGAACAGATTAATTGTTGGCTTTGTGAAGTATAAAAGCCCTCTAATGTCTTGGGGAAAAACATTGTGGGTCATTTGTGTTGTAAATTCAATGCTGCTCTTCATGCCTCCCTCTGTATTACTTTCAACACCATTTGTGTTGCAGAATAAAATGTGAGTGCTGACCAAATTAAATGGCAAGTTAATGTATGTTATTAAATAGATTGATGATGTCTGCTTTATGTCCTGACATATCCTAAAATTGGGGGAAATGTACAAAAAGATACAGTGCCTGGCTATCTGAATATGTATTTGTAAAACCTCATGAAAAATAATGAAGTGTGTGAAGCATGTTTATTTTTTTTTTATACAAAATTTTATTTCTATTAAAAATGTTTTCAAACTTCAACTTCGGGTTTGTGTGATTCTGGTGAAAGAAGATTTCCTTTGTGAGATAGTTCCTTCTTTAATAAGCTTAAAAAATAAAGGGCGAGATGCTTTAATTTTCTCATGCAATGCATACAGAATGGCACATGAGCACATTTGCATTATCGTCAAATAAATGATTGGCAGCTCTTCTTTGTGAACACGGGTATTTCATCCCTCTTGTAAACTAATAATGTGATGTAACAAAAACAGTCTGTCCGCCCTGAAGAAAGAAGAGAATGGCTGCCATCCTCTGAATAATATGTTGCCACCACTGCTCTGATAATAGCTCTGGCAGAACATAGAATTGTTCTCTCAGCATCTATCATCTTCTCCTCGCCTCTCTCATACTGTTAGCCCACTTTACAAAAGGCTCTGAAATAACAGTTGCTGCTTTGCAAGTGTGCTAAATGCCCAAATACTAGTTACTGAAATATTCACGACAGAGTATATATCATCCTCTCACAGCAGAGACAGAATGAGGTGTCTGCAATGTTTGGTCTCATGAGGCTGCGGATTTGCATGACACACACTCCTGTTGATGATTTTTCTCCCCTTTTGTTAGCAAAAAATGAGGAATATGTCATGCGACTATGAAGCACTAACCAAGAACACTAGTGTGACAAAGTGATGAATCCCTTGAGGGCCCTTTAAAGCTTTTTGGGGGTTTTCCCTTACCTATAGTGAGTTGTATAGGTTTTTGTGCATGTAAAAAGCTAAATCTGGCACTGTTACGCTTGACACATTTTAGTGTTTTCAGTGTTCATTACTGTGCATTGTCCCTGCTAAGTAAACGATTATTATTATTATTATTATTATTATTTGTCTGCAAAGGCCCAAATTCCACGACCCCCCCCCCCCTGCCTGAAGCCTCCATTGGAGTCCTTTGTTTGCCTTTGTAACATGGTGACATCACTATGTAACACTTGCGCGTCTATTAGCTAGTGTTTCAACACATTGTACGTGATAGGCTAAGGGGCGGGACATCTCTATGTGGTTGACCAATCACAACAGAGCCGGCCAGCTAACCAATCAGAGCAGACTGGGCTCTGGTTTCAGACAGAGGGTGAAAAGAGGTGCTGCAGCACAGGCAGTATGAGAAAAATAAAGACCTTTTTGAACATTAAAGCATGGAAACATGTCACAGTAGAGCACAAAATATAAATATGAACTGAAAATGAGCATCACCGGGCCCCTTTTAAAATGATGTCTATTATGTTGCATTACCACATCAGCAAGTATCAGTATCACATTTCAATTTTCCATGCTGCAAACGTTTCAACGATCAGTATGAATCCCTCAATATTAATCCAGCATGCATCACTTTCCAATACACAACCAAACACACACTTGTGAAACATTGAATACAAAAATAGAAACAGAACAGTTTTTCTGCTGGCTGCCAAATAAAAATCTATATACAGCATGAGAGACACTGCAGACCCTGATGTGAGTACTTATTAAATAAATCAGTGGGCCGAGGCCAATGCAAGCTGCACATAACCTCTATTTTGTTTCTCGAGACCCTCACACTGAAATAATCAGTCCCACATGATGTTACAGATACGGTGAGCAGGATTCAACATTTTGTTCTACTAAGAGAAAGAAAAGCATATACTCTCTCTATATTAAACAGAAGACATTTCTCTCTGTTAATGTTCTCCATCTAACAGCTCATTCTAAAGTAAATAGTAACACCGTTAATCCTATAGGATTGTACAACTTAAATATTGGTCATTTGAATGGACAATGCTAACATAATGATAGTTCACATGACACAGTTTCTAAAGCTCTCTCATGAGGTTCATATAAACTCATCCTGCAGCTTCTTCACACTGTAACTGTAGCTGGCAGACTTTTACTGTGAAGCATGCGGCTGGTAGGAATGGAGTTCTCATCCATAGTTAAAAACACCAAAAGCATGAAAACAGATCATTTTAGCTTTAGACTCATTATCATGAAATTAGTATATAAAATCAAAACATGAAAGTATATTTTTTGTATTTGATTTTGCAGTAAAATGCCTTTAAATATAGTAAAGTGCTTTGGCTGACAGGTGCATACACGTTATAACCACCAACAAAAGAAAAAAAAAAAGTGCTGCAGTTTAAAAAAACATTTCTCCTCTTGGAATTGTTTTGGGCTACTGTTGCGTGTTTGCATCTCTCGGACGCCTTAGGAAAGTGCCAACAAATGCACGTAATGTACGTAAGTAAATATAGATGTAAACTATCTTGCAAATCATTCAAAGGGAAACGTTTTGAATGAATGAATGGATGAATGGATGGATGGATGGATGGATGGATGGATGGATGGATGGATGGATGGATGGATGGATGAATGGATGGATGGATGGATGGATGGATAGATAGATAGATAGATAGATAGATAGATAGATAGATAGATAGATAGATAAATAGATAGATAGATAGATAGATAGATAGATAGATAGATAGATAGATAGATAGATAGATAGATAGATAGATAGATAGATAGATAGATAGATAGATAGTTAGATAGATAGATACTACAGAATTACACATACAGGAGGAAAAATAATAAACTTTTCTTTGATTACTTTTTGAAATAATACCAATACCAGCAGAGACTTTAGTTTCCATAGCTATGGACTTCCCTCCTAACTGTTAGAAGACAGGAGACTTGTGTTATTTCTACAACAGCTGGCCTCTCCATGCTTCACTGCACGTGAGTCTGAAAGCAGGCTATTTTCAATAAAGTTGACGAATATTAGGGGCAACTTGAGATTGTGTTCGGCAGCGTTATGGCAAAATACATTCAGAAACACATTTCTGTGGCTAGCAATAATGACATGACTAAAGAGTTCAATGCAATCCACCCTACAGGGTAACTGCTGATGGGAAGATACTGATGCTCAGATAGATGTTGATGGGTCATCAACAGATCTAGAAACGTATATGATGTTGTGACACTATAAATGTGGGGACTTAACCATGTCGTTCATAAAAAAGGGAAAATTCCTCCTCAGCACGTAGACCCCTGCTCATCCTGATCACAGTGACAATGACAGCTCCTTCAGATTAGTGGAGTAAATTAATTAAATACAGCTCCCACATCAGTGGGAAATATTAACATAAGCATACATACCCGCAAAACCAATCACACGAGGACTAGAGCACGGTGCAATTATTAATCCTTTCATATGTTCTCGAAATGGTCCTGTCCCACTTTCCTAAGGCAATTGAACCATGTCAAAGTCCATAAAAAGTGTAAACGAAAAAACTTTTTTCTCGCAAAATATGTCTCAGAAAGTAATTACAATGGTTAAAGTCATCAAATAACAATTAACGATTTCATTAATCACATAAACTGTGGCTGATTGCAATGGACGGGGACACTGAGTCTTCAGCAGTTCCTGAAACAATCCTCCAGTATGAAAAGCTGAGCAAATAAAAAGTGCTTCCCGTCCTCCCCTGTGTGCACCTGAGGATAACACAATACAGCTGCCCTCAGGTGACAGAATAAGCACAGGAGCACATTTGTCTAGAATCGAGCTCCAATATACATAGCAGGATTAGGAAAGGCAATGCAGTGCTGTTTGTCTCAGGGGTCTTTTGACTGAGCTGTGCAGCATTACTATTGTATACCATCATAAACACTGAGGAAAGATCTAGAGGAGTGATCTTCCAGCAGAGGAGAGCGAGCCAGGCGCACAAAAGGCTCAACTATCACTGTGGACTGCGATAGAAGAGCGAGCTTATGCAAAACAAGAGACTCTGAATGTCTGTATGAAGCAAAATATTGCGTTATATGTTAGATGAAGTATCTGAAAACAGAGCGGCAGTGCTCTCATGCTCGGTGTTTGTGCTTAAGGAATCATAGCCAAATGTTTTCATTCACGTTTTGTCTTTGATAGTGCTGAGTGATCACAGTCTGTAGCCTATACACAGTGCATACACTATGTTGCTAGGAAACAGTAGCTCATGAATATCCTGCAGTTATTGCAGAATCAAAGGAGTAATGCTCTGATAGTTCAGCGCCTGAATGAAAGAGAAATGTCATAAATAATGCATGCTATAGAGTGATATAAAGATGACATTAAATATGTCACATTGTAGTATGTTTTAAAATAAGTCTTAGTATATCGAGTCATTAAAAAGCATAGTATTATGTAGTTTATTATTGTATGCATTCAAATGTTATAGAATAGAATGACAGTACAACTTTCAAAAATGTCATCAAATAATTGTGTTATAGTATAGTGTTCCATAAAAAATCCTAAAAAGTATGATGAAGAAAAACTATGATATAAGATAAGAAAAAGATAACCCTTTATTATTAAATATAGTAGAAGACATTTGACTGGTTGATTTGACTGTTAAACTGGTATTGCACAACTAGTGATATTGCACAGTGGTGTACATTATATTTGGATGAATGAATGTCTGAATCGTCAGGTATTGGTTGTGTGGTGTAGCCTACTGGGAACAGTGCTGGTTGTAAAGGTAGAGCAGCAGGAAGGAAGGACTCTCCTTCACACATCTGTTCTTCATCTCTCCTCTTCCTCCACCTCGTCCACTGGATGGAGGGGCATCCCAGGACAGAGCTGGCCTCCTAACTTAAAGTGTGTTAAGTCTCTTCCTGTCAGCAGCGGAGATGATGCTGTCCCAGCAGACCTCTCCACAGAAGACAGCTGATGCCAGGACAAAACAACACTCCCTTTTTTTTGCTCTCTTGTACCGGACATTTGTGATGGCCGCCAAGCACAGCAGTTATTCAGGTCAGCTCACAGGTACTTACGAGATGTCATAGTCGCAATGTCCGTTCCCTGGACACTCACTGCTACATAGTGGTGGAATGTAGTGAAGAACATTTACCCAATTACTTTTCTCAAGTACAAGTTTGATGTCTATGATATTAAAACATAATAATCCTCAGTTTGGCATGGCCCTTGTTTTTCATGTGTGGCTCATTGATGTGTTTTTAATGGTTTCTGAACATGAATGGAGGTTTGTGGCACTGAGGAATAAGCTGTATCCAGTTACACAGACTTGTTAGATGGATCAATGTGATGCTGGTTTTGGTCTTTTAATTGGACAAATCAAATTGGGAAGACAAAAATAAAGAATATCACCAGTTTTTCTAACAAGCATCTTTGCGCTTCTGACTTTGGTACGCAGTGTTAGCTTTCAGTTACAGGAGATTTGCAGTTAGAAAAAGGCTTCATGTTATCAGATGTAATTACTGGCTGAAATTACATTCCAGGAAACAATAACAATAATTACTCTAAGAATAATTAAATATTCCCATGTATCTGAGGATAATCTACCAGCAACTGGTTTAACATACAACCCTAGTATGTATACATATCTTATATTAACCTTAACCCTATCGTTTATTATTTATTTGATTCTAAGAGGCTTTTACAATATTAGATACTATTGTACGTATGGTATGAAGCCTTTCTTTTTCAAATGCAGGTTAAAATTATTGTATATTTAAACTGTTAAAATGGTGTGCATATTTTTGGGGCAAAAGAGTTCAATCTTATAATCTTTCAGAAGTATAGGCATTTTAAATATGTAAGTATAAGCTGTTGTGTGTTTCTTTTGTTATTTTCAAAGCTACTGTAACCCACGTCATACCGAGACGTCAGCAGTCTTCTTATCTCCAAGGTTGCGTTATTTAAAAGATTACACATGTCTGTCCATAACACGCAGCCAGTGATCATCTCCACTGTGAGGCCACTGTGAGGCCACTGAGTGAGGCTTTTAATTGAGCCCGAGGGAGGGAGAGGAACCAGACGAGCGCTGTACGCAGAGACCCCCAGGTTAAACACAGACACTTGGGTAACTTGTTTCCCTCAGTGAAAAATAAAACAAGTGTGAGGAGGTGGGTAAAGCCTTTATGATGAATCTAGGCCATCCTAACAAGGACGGGGAAAGACTGTGACAGCAGAATACAGAGCCTGGTATACCGCAGCCAGGGCCTCTCACATTCACTGCCAATATTGCTTTCATTTGATATACACCATTTCACTCTCTGCTTTAAGCCCAGCCGACCTCAAATGCATCATGATGTTGTATGGTAAATACATTTCAGAAGATATGCTGTCAGGGGGCTGTCTCACTCTTGGTATCTGGAACTTGGCTGTTCAAAGAATCACAAAGAAACAGCACCACATGGAAGTCTTTTAATCAATATTTTACCCATATTTTTTGGTTCATTCTTTAATATATTCATAATTCAAATTGTATTTCCGCAGTTCTATTTTGGCACATACACCATTTTGGTTTATGGATAAATTGTATTTAGATTATTTGAAATGTAAGCTTCATATTTCTAAGGATGGCAGTGTCTAATGCTCCACTACATTAATCCAGAATGACACATCTCATCAACTATTGTTTAGATCACATTTTGCAGTGACATTTTGTAAAGGCCCTTGTGGTGCAGAGGATAAATCCTGTTGACTATGATCCATCACATGAGGATATCAACTCATTTTTTTTACATTAACACCATGAGGTTAGCATTTGTAGTTGAGCAACGTGTCTCAGCAACTGTTAAATATATTGTCATAAAATGATTTGATTACTTTGATTCCTTGACTTTTGTTAATGAACCACTATTATAACTTTGTACCAAAAACCTGGAAAACTAATAACATTCCCATCAGCCTCAGCTGTACTTTGTGTTTTTAAGTGATTTGAAATGTTAGCATGCTAACACGCTAACCTCACAGAGCTGCTAGCATGGCAGACACAAAGTCTCAAATTCATTCTAAATACTAATGCATGTTCACAGTAGAAAAGTGAAAACATTTGGCAAAGTAGACAGTATATATGCTTCATAAGTTTTATTTTTCAAAGTGTGCTAAAATGTTCTCAAACTACTGCAGTGCACATTGGAAAATGATAAGATGTTCTAACCACTAGCTATGAAAAAAACCCAAACCCAAAAACAGGTACTCCAACTTGCTGTTATTATTTGTATTATAATATACTCGCACAGAACATTTGTAAATGAGAGAACTGACCTGAACTAGAAAATAAACTGCAGAAGCAAACATTATTACATAAATATAACATTAAAAGCAGAAAGCAGTTGTTTTCTACAATAGGAATCTCTGCCTCAGTCACAAATAACTTACACATCTTTTAGGGACCAGTATTACAGATATTACAATACCTGTTCTTTGTTATCACTAGTAGCATGTAACTGCAACTAAAATAGAGGTGATTAGAAAACCTATTTAATCTCCAACAGAAGCATTGAGTTGAATACAATTAGTACCCAGGATCACGTTGCAGTATATATTACTGTTGACTGGCTAGATAGTGATTGGCTCTTTCGCTTCTTCGTTCAAATCTCTCAGGACATTCTTTCGTCGCCCCTCCTCTGCTGAGTTCAGGAAAATAACAGAAGCTGGGGGCAGGATGGAGTTGTCTGTCTTCTTTTGTTGATTTCTCTGATGGCCAGTACTCTGTCTTTTAACCGCTTTACTTCTCTTGCGCTCTTTGTCTTTTCTTTACTGGGGCGAGTTTAGCCATTGTGAATCCAAAATGTGTGTTCTCCACAAATATAAAAATGAATATTCAAAAAGTATTCCATGGTGTTTTCTGATGGAGTTTGTTGTCCACCTTAACCTTAAATTAACCGGACTTCACTGCGAATTGATATGACCGCACATAGTCCCTTTATCCTCCTTAGCAACAGTCTGTTCTCGATAATTACCAAACTATGCTATGTCCAAATTGACCAATCAGAATTTAGTAATCAACTATGTTTATACTCTTAAATAATGATTTAAATGGCGAACTTAAAATGTACTTTATGATCACTATTGAAGAGCTTAGAATCACAATAACACATTACATATTTTGTGTCATTGCAATTTTTATATTCATGTCTACGAACTGATACATATTTACTCACATCACAACACCTCATTGCAGGAGGATGTGGGTTCAAACAGTAAATTGGAGCTGGATTGGGACGGTGAATGCGGATCATGTGTAACAAAAGAAGACACAAAGTGGACACTGAATACTTAGGAAATATCCACATTTATCTTTTCCCACAAGGGAAATCTACTACAACTTAGTTTTTGTGGACTTTGCTAAGAAGTAGGTCAAGTCTAGATGGAGATGAACTCAATCCCTGAAGCTGTTAAAATCATGATTTATTGCAAGCTATTCAAACCCCTTCTCCACCAGCACCAGCAGTGACACCGAGGATGACACTGTAGGTAAATGTGATGCATACGCTAAAACAGCACTCTACTTGTATGAGCAGAGACAGCTGCCTGGTCACGGAGAGGATGGGAGCTCTTACAGTAATATATAGCATCACACGATGCAAGAGAGGAAATGGCTTCAGGTATTTATATATTTTTGTATTTCTGATTTCCAGGCTGATACCCAGCTCATCCTTCCTGATATGACCGCTCCTGACTCACCGGATGTGGACAACACTGAGCAACACTGGCTTTGATTATGTTCACAGGACCTCCTATCTGAAAGAAATAATGATGCATGGGGAATATTTCTTTCCCATTGAGGCACATTGGCAACACAATATAAATAATAACTAACAGGAAATGTTTACCTAGAACAGACTCAGACCCTATAATTTGACTGGATTGATCGGGCTGTTAAACCTTCTGTTGAGATTAATATAAAATCCACATATTTTCTGGACGAGGGGACTCGTGCAACGATAAATAAAGCTCCACTTAAAATGCCTTTTGCGTACAGATCTTTTGCTTGTGGGTCATCTCACAGAGTGGGATGATTATTCTGCATCCATAACCAAAATGTTGTTTTTTTCAGATTTGACCTGTGTTTAAGTCTGTGTGTGTAAGAGTGGTAGCAATAAGAATAAATAAAATATGTGTTAATGGGAGTAATCTCTGCCCTCTTTGTTTTTGGATTGTTTGAGCACAGCATAATCAGGATTTTAGCACAAACCACCCCTAACACCACAAACCATTTACATAAGTTTCTCATGAAATGTTGACAAGAATCCAATGAGTATGTTGAATTTATTACTTTTAATGGAATGGTGGTGTGGAAGAGTGTAGCACGGGCCAAGAAAGAACCCACAATTTTGGAGCAGATTCAACTCAGGGGTCAGATAAACAAATGATATGTCACTTCTGTTAACATTACGTAAAAAAGCATTTGTGCTGCATTCATTAGGTGTCGAATAATTGTAAAAATTAGTTCCCAACAGGAAAAAACGTACTTACCCTCACGTTAACGGGTAAAATTGTGGGATGGTTTGAACATTTTGACATTTCATGGCTTTGATCATTACCTTTTCCTTTGATGTCACACAATTACTGGAAACAGACTGATAAATAGGCCTAAAGCACATATTTGTAGCTTATATATTGTTTAGAAATTACAATTTACAACAAACCAAAGTCGGAAGAACAATTCCTAAACACGTGGGAAATTGCAGCAAGAAAAACTGAAGCCTTAAATCTTAATCTCTGAAAGTTGTGTGTTTAATCTGACTTTGTTCAGAAGCTTTTAAGATTAAAAATCTGACTTCAACTTTTCACATCGAAGCGGACACTTTCATGACTCACTTCCTACCTTATAAATCCACCTGCAGTGTTATGATGTGTGTAAGTGAACAATTTCCCAGAACAATCAACACTCTGATACTCCTCCAAAGCCTGAAGCTTCATGACCTCCTCTTGAGGACACAGCTCCACTTATACTGAACCTGCTACACAATAGAGCGAACAGAAATGACAGCTTTTCTTCATTAATATATTTTGAATGCATATGTCAAACCTAAAGTGGACATAGCTGTTGGGAATCAGAATGTATCCCATTGTTTTTTCCCCTTTGCTGCAAGATACACATGACACTATTGCTTTTTGCCTCAAGGCACATTTTAAATTCTCCTCTGGGTCAAAACAAAGTCTGCAAATGCAAAACTAAATGTATGTTCAACAACTTGTGACAAATGCTATTAGTCTCAAAGTCCCTGTGATGTAGAAAGGTCTGAAACAGGGTCCTATAAAACCTTATGCAACTGAACAACTCAGAGTTTTTAAATGTTGATGAGAGCAGGGAGGCAAAAAGACCCACCCCTTCATTTGTCGCCCGAAGGCCTCACACTGTGCTGTTCCGGCCACAGAAACAAAAACAACATAAAAGATCCAAGTAACACTGTTTCTATTTTCTTTTTTTCTTCAAGCAAAGGACATACTGAGCCGAAAACAACCTGATTCCTGGGTAAAGGATAATTGCTTATAAAACCAGATACCCTGCACCGATCAAAAGCCAATACGAACAGCTGATTAGCTATAAGCTGAGGTGCTGCACCAAAATGAGAAATCTACTGCGGACGTAACCTCATTGTATCTTTCATCAACATCTTAACCACACCCGTTTGGTTTCTGAATTCCTACAGCTGAGCCAAACACAAATCTTCTTAAAGCAACATATTCCCCCCTCCTAATTATGGAGCCCCATATGCATCGTGTCAGAGGAATCTTGACGATTTGTTTGGAGAATCCTATACAATGAGCTCCAAAAGCAAACTTGGGAGAGAGGAAAATTAATAATATATTTTTATGTGTATTATTTAGCAGTTTATATTTTGTTAACTGCATTACTAAGATATTAATAGTACAATGAATACTTCAAAGTTCCAAAGCCTTTATTTCTCATATTCACAATGGGTCCTCCAGCAATGCAATATACAATTAAAGCTTAAAGCACAAGACATAAAATAGTGCATTCAAATGCAATAGACAAAATGGTTCAAGTAAGTTGCAGTGGTTAATATCCTTAAAAGAAAGTGATGCACATCATGTAGAGTCAGTTAAGGCTAATTTATAGAAAGTGGATGGATTCATTGTAACGTGTCTTCAGACATAAAAAGAGATTATCATTCATTTCGAGGCGTGTTTCTGGCAACAAGATTAATTATTTTCGCTCCGTTTTCGTTTCAATCGGCTCCTGAAGAAAATATCTGACTCTTTAGCTGCAGAAGCAAACAAAAACAGTGAGCTGCTCTATAGAACTGAAGGATGATCATCACTGCGAAACAAGCCATTGCACATCACACAGAGCTTTCCAACCCATTGCTGATTAAAAAAAACAGAGCTGAGTGCAGCTTTAAAGGAATACTTCAACATTTTGTTCCGCTTTTTTTGCAGACTTTTAAGGAAGAAGATTAATACTGCTGTAGCTGTCGCTTGTTGTCAATTAGCTTAACTTAGCAAAGGCTTATCTATCAGACCACCATGTATTTGCATTGTCTCTGTTTGTTGACTCGCAACTATCTAGACTACAGACAGACCTTATGTTTGTTCACTGATTAAACAATGGTGGCTGATGGGAAAACACGCTACAATGGCCCAAAACACTTCTCTTAAGAGAAAAGCGCTGCCAAAACACAAGCAAATGGAGTGTTCATGTGTGCATAACCCTAACCTTTGACAACACACGCCATGGTCATTTATTAATTATGTCATTAAATGAAATTACTTTTGCCACTCTGTTGTGTTTTTACACACATTACACACACATTATTTAGCGCTTTGAGCACCAGGAAAAGCGCTGTATAAATGACATGTATTATTATATAAAGGAACAGAGGATATACATGCACAAACAGAACCACATGCAGGATAGGAGAGGTGGCAGAGCGAAGAGGCTGCCAGTCAGCCAGGGAGCAGTTGGGGGTTCAGTGCCTTGCTCAAGGGCACCTCATCACGGCAGTGCCAAGGAGGTGAACTGGCACCTCTCCAGCTACCAGTCCACACTCCGTATTTCTTTTGTCCCAACGGGCATTGAACCGGCGAGCCTTCGGTTCCCACGCCAAGTCCCTAAAGACTGAGCCACTACCGCCACAACAATCACTGCATAAACGAAACAAAAACTCAGCTGCAATTAAGAAAAACGCTGCAAGAAGGCTTGTTGATGTTTGGGAATCAGTGTATAAAATTGGCCAACTGTCACTGTTGGAAGAGTTAGTCTGCTTCATAATCGTAAGTGTTTCGTCAGTAAATTTGAAATGACTATGTTAGCTACGTGACCATGTGCGCTAGCCATCCTACAGCAGATCTGCAATAATATTGAATCTTGCAATCGCGTTGTTCAAATAAGCCAATAAAACTGACCTGTTAGGTAACTTTCAAAGAACAGTGAGAGTTGGCCAGTGTTTTAATGCAATGCTACTTAAAGAAGCAAAAGCAGTGGAAGAAGAAATCATTTCACAGTTATAAAATCAGCCCCATTGGGCATGTTCAGCTTCCAATAAACAGATAACCGTCAGGGTAACATGGTCTGCAGCATTTCAAAAGATTCTCAGCCAAATGCTTGATGATTGAAAAGGAGTCCAAAGAGGACTCTGAAACGATTCAAAGCATGCACTCAGAAAGCCAAACACATCTCACAGAATTGTTGAGAGCACTCAAGGAAATTAGTCCTGGGAACTGCTCTGCATACAGTATGTGTGAAAGTGTATACAGCATTGGAAATCATTGCAGCTCACTTTTATACAGTGTGACAACCTACACATGTTTTTCCTTGCACTTTCTCTGTCTGTTTTCAGTCTGAAAATTGCGCTGCCAATAGATATTACCTCCTTAAGAGCTGTTTAAGTGGTAGTGCAAGGAATATGTGTCAAGGAGAGTCAGAAGTGTCTTTTCAGAGGGCAAAGAAAATACATGTTTTCCCTCCTGGAGTTCTTCCTTCCTGTCTCTTTCTGCCTCTGCAACATCTAGAAACATCCGACTTGCAGAATGATACAGTTGACAGGTGATAAACTGCTTGTCTGTCTGCTACTACAACATGTATGCTCAGTGCTGTTATAGGAGAACAGATTAAGGCAGCCGAGGAAAACAGCCAGTAGTCTGAAAGCATCGTCACTGTCCAATTAGAGGTTATAAATTACTCACTGCACGTGGACACCAGATTAGCGAATCAATGCTGTCTGAATGCTCTAACCTAATTGAATGGGGGAAAACGTGTGTTTTGTATACGTAAAGATAATATACAGCATGTATATGTTGTCTTACCAAAATGTGCACAACTACAAAAAGCACAAGGAAAATAACTGTCAGAATAAAATGTAGCAATTGTGTAAACTTACAATTATTCTTAACATTCAATGTTTTGTTTTTCAAGGAAATCTAACAAAAAAATTAATATTTGACCCAAAAGGACAGTTATCATAAAGGATAAAACCAATTGAAGAGCAGCAGGTAAGCTCTTAAATGTTCAAAAACAGCCTCGGGGCAGCAGACCTGCACATGTCACAGTGGGGCCATTGGCTTTCGTTCATTTAAAAATCCCCTGCAGACAGGTTTTTTTTAAAACACATATTAAATTAATAAATTGTGTGCAATATTTAGTTTCAACCAACTAAAAATGAAACACTATTCAAATAAATGCAGTTTAATTAGGCTTAATTGGCATGAACGTTCCAGGTAACTGATGCTAAAGCATCAAAAATGTAAAATACACAATAATAATATTTAATTATTATTATTACATTTGTATTTATTTGTATTATAGGGGGCAGGACATCCCTAACCAATCACAACAGAGCAGAAAAGAGGTACTGCAGCACAGGCACTTGATAAAAAAAAAGACCTTTTTGAACATTAAAGCATGTGAACATGTCACAGTAGCAGCACAAAATAAAAATATGAACCTGAAAATAAAGATGAGAATAATTTGTCCTCTTTAATGAAAAGTCTGCTCTTCCGCAATGCATGTACACCTGAGATTTCATGTTTTCACACCACTTTTGAATAATGAACCACGGTAACACATGGCAACGACAATTATGTTAGGCTTAGTTGAACATCATGCTTATGACAAATACATAAGGTAAAAGTGTGGCACACTTGGAAATGAATAGAGCAAGGACTGTGGTTACGGTCAATAAAAAGGCGGAAGTTAATTGCAGTTTGTGGCAAATGCAAACTCCATTCGCCTTGATAAAAGTCTGAAATGTTTCACATCCATTCATCAAACTGACCTCCACACTTTCTGGGTCACTACATATAGGACACACTACTTTCTGAAAATGTCTCAATGGAAATTTGGAGGGGAGGATCATCCAATATGGACATCATTCCTAGGAATACCTGGCCGCCATTAACAAATCTTAAGGCCATATTTTAGTGAAGCCGTTGTGTCAACTAACTTTTAAGACATTTATTTTTAAAGTTTTACAAATATATATCTGAAAAAGAGCAAACATGCATGCACTGAAAGAAACAACTTGTAGGATTTACTTGATTAAATCCGAGTAAGTATTTGCACTCACATTTTTTAAGTATATTTGACTGCTGTAATATCAAGTAGAACTTACTTTCAGTATCAAGTCAAATGTACTTAGCACCAGACGTAACATTTGTGAAGATATTAAGTAAATCTTACTTAATAATGTTCAAGTTACACGTTATATTTATTTTAACTAATCAAGTACTTACAATTATTAAGTAAATCTTATATATCTGTAATAGTTACTGTTATGAAGTAAATAAGTAGATTTTATCATGTTTTTTCTGTTTAAAATGTTGAATTACTCATTTGTCTGAAGTTATATTACTCACTTTAATTATGTAATTGTTACTCATTTACTTTTGAAAAATGTTACCTAATAAATGTAATAATCTATGCATTTAATATACATTGAGCACAAATCACACAACTAAAATACAATACAATTAAACTTTATTTTGTCAACATTAAATATAATTTTTGCTAAAAGATAACATATAAAACCCCAAATACTACACAATGACCCTTTAAGTCTGGATACTAATAAGCACAATCTCAGCAGTCATAATAAAAAATAAAATCTCAGCAGTCATAATAAAAAATGTAACAGTGGCATGACTGGAATGGTAATTTTTGCTCTATTGAAAAAAATATTAAAGTATGAGTGAATATTAACCCATGGGTCTGCTGTTCTGTAAAACAATTCAATCACTATTAACCAACATTAACTTATCAAAAATAAAAATATCACTGCCACAAGACAAATCTACTCCATCAACATAGATTTGGAGTGGTGCTTTTTAAACTTTCAATAAAAACATACAGCTCCCTGAAACTGAGCAATTGCAACATTTAAACCGGCACTCTGAATTTGTGCACTTTAAGTATGCCATTAAAACCTTAATGCATTTTGATTAACAGCTAAGGTAAACATCAATGTAGGAAAGTGGAAGGTACATATCTAGAAGTCAGTTGAGATGTACGATCCAAGATAGTTTTTTGCCATGTCTTTAAGACAGCAGGTTCAACTTTAAAGCTTGTACTTTCGGGGTCAGCTTAATCCCATCCAGTCCGAGAAAAAGTTTCTGGAACACCTCGAAAGTGTAGTGCAGTGTTGGGGGGTATGCCAGGTTTAAGGCATAAATCAGCCCTATAAGCAGTGTGCATGCCTTGGCATCCTGGAATCATCGCTTTGCCTTCAAGCAGGAGGGCTGCATCCACTGGATCCTCTCCATTGGCACCATGGACAACCAGGATCTTCAGGACGTGTTTAGTTGCATCACTGCGGCTGTCCTCCTGCATACAATTTACAAGAAAAATGAAGTGAGAAACAACTGAAAATAGAATGCTTGAATCAGAAAAAAAATCAAGAAAAAAAAATTAAACAATTGGTGGAAAAAGTACGCGGATATTTTACTAAGTAAAAGTCATGCATTCACAACCTTACGTAAAAGTCATGCATTCACAACCTTACCTTACTAAATTCAAAGTATTAGTATCAAAATATACTTAAAGTAAAAAGTACTCATTATGCAGAATGGCTCATTTGAGAATAATATTTATTATATCACTGGATTATAATTAGTGATGCACTAACTCACAGGTCTCAAACTGCAGAGACACTTTCATTTACTGTAAGAAAAAACAACAACAATATAATTATAAGACATTTTAAGTATGACGAAAATATTTTAGCAATGGTAATAAAAAGTATTTTTTTGACATGAGAATACCAGCAGTGGCCCCAAGCCAATTTGTGTTGCATCAATAATGTTGCAGCTAGTAAACGTAGAAATTATTTTTGACTACTTTATATACTGCAGGGTAGCTTAATCCATAATAATACATCATAATTTAGAATTTGATTTATATTTTTGAACTAATCTCATGGTTCAAAGTAACTAATGCTGTCAAATAAATGTAGTGGAGTAAAAAGTACAACAATGTCTTCCAAAGTGTAGTGGAGTATAAGAAGCATAAAATGGAAATACTCAAGTAAAGTACAAGTATCTCAAAATTACACTTGAGTACAGTAGCCTACTTGAGTAAATGCACTTAGTTACATTCCAGCTTTATACTGTGAATGGTGAGCTCCAGGTCGCATTTTTAGGTTACGAAGTTGACTTTATATTGGGGGGGGGACACATCCAACATTTTCTAAATTACTGACAGGCATAAGTTATTCAGTTATTGAAAAAAAAAGAAAAGCCTACTACTAACTAACATGATAGACCATCGCTGTTCAAACTCTGAGAGCCGTTCAAACAAAAATAACACTGCCATCTTTTAATCTTCACTTGTGGCCTCGGTTTAATTTACGTTAGCCGTGTGTGTGTGTTTACTGTGAATTAACTTCATTCACCGCTGTTTTCTCGTTTCTGCCATCAATAAATGAACGAAGCGTACACGGATCATTCACCAAAGGAGTACTGGTGAGTATCGGGCCTCAGGCTAAATATATTGAAGCTGCCATGTGAAGTCTGCTGTGTGCACCACATGACGCGTGCTTGAAGGTGACTGGGTTACGGACACGGCGAGCAGAGAGAGGGAGGAACAGGAGGGAAGTGAGGGAAGTGAGGGGAGACCCAGTGGGCAGCGAAGGGTGGGTAAATCCAGCCGTGCACAAACAAACACTCCTGAATGTGAGATCAATAGTGTTTTTGTGAAGATTAAGATGAAGGCAAAGTATGAAACTTTGAATAAAATAGACTGGACACAGATCAAATAACAGTTTTGTTCATATGGCAGCACAATCACAGACTTCCTGTCTGACAGGAAGCAGCACGTGAGGCTGGGGAAACACGTCTCTGAACCCCGGACCATCAGCACCGGTTCCCCTCAAGGCTGCGTTCTTTCCCCTCTGCTCTTCTTCAGGTGGGAGATGGACCATCTGGTGACCTGGTGTAGGGACAACCACCTGGAGCTCAACGCTCTCAAGACAGTGGAGATGGTTGTGGACTTTAGGAAGAACGCAGCCCCACCCACCCCCATCACTCTGTGTGACTCCCCAGTTACCCCTTATGAAACAAAAATATATTGGAATATATTGGAAAATATAATACAATATACTGGATCATACATTTCCATATATGGGAAAGTATTCCTTATATTTTTTAATATATTGCAATATATGCATGGACCGTGTATGGCTATATATTGATACATATAAAAAAAAAATATTGCAATGAAAACAAAAACTGCACTATACATTTTTATATGTAATAGTTTTATTGAAACACTCAGAATCTTTCATGAGTTACACAAGTTTACATAAAGTTGAACAGATATTCATAAACAGTTATCTCTAGGGTACTCCGATCGATCGGCCGCCGATCGATATCGGCCGATACTCACTCTCTGCCGATCGATCGGTGCTCTCTCGCCGATCGCGAGAGCCGATCGCATGACGTAAAATTATGACGTAAAATACATGACACTTTTCTCTGTGCGCGGCAAAACAAGCTCGCCAAAATGGCTTCACCAGTCTGGCAGTATTTTAAGGTGTCCGAAAATGACAATAAAATAGCGGTATGCAACGTGTGTGAAGCAGAAATCCTGCAGCTCCACCTGCTGTGACGGACCGGTGAGCGGAGCAAAACACACACTAAGAGTTAGACCTAACACACTTAGCTATTTTATCTACCTCTGGAACTAGCTAAACTAGTTATAAATATATGTATTCTTCACTGTCGGGTCACTCATTACTGGATCAGTGAGCTGCATGAGACGATACTGACGGCTGTCAGGAGAGAGAGAGAGGGGGAAAGAGGAAAAGAGAGTGCTTCCGCTCATTTCTCCCGTGTTATTATCCAAAGTTAATGTAAACTTGAATAATGTACTATATTTGAATGTAATAATTATGTTGGTTGTTGTTTGTGGAAGCGCCAGTGAATGAGCCCTGGCTCATGTTTGAGTTTTAAACATCACTTTAAATGGAAGATCCCCATTGGCCCCGCCCACTCGATCGGATCGGTATCGGCCCATCCGATTCCGGCGATCGGCCCCAAAATTGGCGATCGGAGCATCCCTAGTTATCTCACTTCGTTTTGTATAGTTACCCACTTTATATATATAAACATATGTTTGATGGTATATATTTTAAAAGTACAAATACTCCATTGTCCATTGAATGATGGAAAATAATATACAGTTTATAAATATATACAGACACACACATGCATATATGCACGCATATATATATATATATATATATATATATATGCACGCATATGCATATATATACGTGTGTACATGTAATGCACATATTTTTTCATTCTTGAATATACTATAATATACTTACTTCTTATTTATATTTGTTTAATATATATGTTTATTTTGAAATTGGAAATAACCCAGTACTGAGATATTCTTGGAAATTAAATGAGAATCCATAAAACGGCTGGCGTTTGGATTCTGGTTACGGCCGACCAGCTATTTGGAGTGGAATCAAGCCCATCCACGGCAGACAACCCAAAACAGTAATCGAACGCGCCACTTCCAGCTGACAGTGGCTTGGATCATGTAGCTTTCCGCAACAAATAATTTTTATAACGCTCTAAAACGTGTTAACGTTCTCATTGGACACATTACGTGCCAGTGATCATAAAACCAATCAATCTCACAGATTTCGGGGAGGCCCCCCCTCTCCAGCAATAGATTGATCTGATTGGCAGATTCAAATGCAAGTGCGTTGCCTCTGTCTGTTGATGATGGGATTATGGCGCTGTCAAAGAGAAAGCTTTCATCAGGTGCTTCGAAACGGAAAAATAAAAAGAAACGAGAGGAAAATACAGCACGAGAGTCAGGTATGTGTGTGAGCATTTAAAACTATTTTAAATTGAAATAATTGCATGTACACTACAAGTAGTCTAGTTGCTTAATCCAGGTCCCGTCTCTTGGCACTACAACAGCTAAATTAGCTAACGTTAGCTAAATTAGCTATGTTAGTTCCCTTGTTATGCAGTGTATAACCGGTTCGCAGCTTTGTGAACATTGAACTCGGTAAGATTTTCGATGTTACAGTCAACTGAAGTCGACCCAAAAAAGCCAAAAATAGCAGACTTTTAGATCGCTAACATTTTTAGCATAAGACAATGGAGTTTAACATAGCGGAAATTAGCATCGCGGCTATCGGACATTTTCTGACTGGTGAAGATGATGAATGAAAATATTTTCTGTTGCTGTAGCTAGCTAGTTAAGTAATGTAACCACAGTTAGTCTATGTCTTCTGATGTTAGTAACTATGTAGGCTAACATTAGTTAGGCTATGTTTTGTGGACTAATGCATTCAAGTTAGTTCACATTTTAGTTGTTATTGCCCCTGCTGACAATTGTGTGTATAATATGTAGCCTACAGTCAATGGAATTTCACATTTTGCTCTCCAATGTATGTTATTTTAATGATGACACATAATACTATAACTATATATTTTACAGGAGCATTGTTGAAATTCCTAGGTCGAACTAAGCATGCAGAACCACAAGTCAAGAGGACAGAGGAGCCAGGGTGAGGCAGAAGAAATAAGGAGAGAGGGCCCATGCAGAGAGGCAGACGTCAGTTGTGAGGAATCAGACCCACAAGACACTAGGACAGAGGAAACAGATAGCAGTGGTGAGGAACACACTGTCATTTCATTTGACTGTAATTTTACTTTTCACATGTCATTTTATTCAGCTTAGTTATTTATTCTGTTATTTTATTACTGGTACTGCTAATTGCACTATGTATTGTTGTATATTGTATACCTATGTATTTACTACTACTACTTACAAAATCGAGGGTTGTAGCTTTGTGTCACTACATATTTCAGGGTTTTTCTATGCCTTTGTTCATCTAAATTCTAATACTCATAGGCGACTACAACTCCCGCCGATGCCGAGGCCCAGTCTTTTAAAGATAAATGCAATTACATTTGAAAAAGTTTTAAACAGAACTGTTACAGATGCAGATGCTTGGTCCAAATTCCATAAAATATACCAACCAGTAGCGCCACACTCAAAATGTACAAAGCCTATTCTTCCACTATTTGCATTCCCACATTATTCACCAAGCCAGCCCATGCTTTAATATAGATATTATAGATATTGTTATAATTCCTGCTGTCTTTTGTGAACTTCTAATTATTGCTGTAGTAAACCACCATCCAGGGACCAAGACATCAGATATAAGAAAATCCATTAACACAAGAATTTGTGAGTTAAGGTACCAGGTGAAGCGAAAAAACAAGATGGATGATTAAATAGGGTACAAGACTGTTTTTTTGGACCTGTTCCGGACCTTGTTTTAATGAGTGATCAGCTCATGTTTAAAGTTGTCACCAGGTGAAACAAAAAACAAGATTGTTAAATAGGATAACAGACTACTCTTTTTGGCCCTGTATGAAATAACAATGCATCATTTATTAACTATACATTACCTATACAATATGTAATAAATGTTCCCTTCATTATGTAATGATACCTCCTTTTGTAATCATTTGCCCGTTATGTAATAAACAAGTTAAATGCAAATATGTAATACATGTCGCCACATTTTGAAATATATTATTACATATTGCAGTGGTTATTACAAAATGAGTTGCAAACAATAACATTACAACTGTTTATTTATTTAGTCAACCATGAATCATCCTTACTCATAATTCATTTTAAAATATTTCAGTAGAATATCTTTCATTGGCCAAAACTACATCAAGTGTTACCAATATTCATTAGCCAACATGTATATCAACATCCATTTTGGGATATATTTACAGTTTGGTTATGGTTACATAATGAATATTACAGTTTTTTAAAAGTGCAACTCACGCATTTTGTAATAACCATTGCAAAATATAATAATTTATTACAAAATGCAAGGAAATGTATTTTATATTGCGTTCAGGCTGTTGATTACAGAATGCAGCAGATTATTACAACATTTGGGTTTTATTACTTAATTACGTGAAAATGTTCTTGAGTCATTACATAATGTGTTGTTTATAGGCCTTTTCTGTTATTCTTTCCTTGTCCTTCTTTTAATGAGTATTTTGATAACTGTTACACATTGATAGAAAAAAATGAATTAAAGATTTTTTTTATCAGAACATGCATTTCTCCTCATTGTGAACATATATTGCACTCATGTTCGGAATATATGGTACGTACATGGTCTTTTATAAATCTGAATATATAGCGCATACATGTCCCAATATAATTGTGAATATATATAGTGCATACATGTCCCAATATAATTGTGAATATATATAGTGCATACATGTCCCAATATAATTGTGAATATATAGTGCATACATGTCCCAATATAATTCTGAATATATAGTATGTACATGTCCGCATATAATTCTGAATATATAGTGCATACATGTCCCCATATAAATGTTCATATATAGGACATACATGTCCCCATATAAATGTTAATATATAGTATATAAATGTTAATATATAGTACATACATGTCCCCATATAAATGTTAATATATAGTAAATGTATGTACACATATATACACAACCAATATATTATATATATTTACATATATTACTCAATATATGAAAAGCGGCAATTACTTATATATTTTCCCATATATTGTAATATATTAACACAATATATTATTCTATATATCTTCAATATATTTTGTAGATATGAATATATATTCTTTTTCTGTTGATTATTAATCAGTATCAGTTGGTCTAGCCAACAGCAATATTTACTTTATTAAATCTTTTAAATTAACTAGTAAATCCGAAAACTAAATAATGTAATATATTGACAGTTAATATATGGGGAAATATATTTTCTTTGCGTAAGGGACTGCTGTGGAGTCATTCCACTTCCTGGACACCATCATCGCCCAGGACCTCAAATGGGAGCAGAACATCTGCTCCCTCATCAAAAAAGCCCAGCAGAGGATGTTCTTCCTGAGGCAGTTGAAGAAATTCAACCTGCCAAAGACGATGATGGTGAACTTCTACACCTCCATTATCGAGTCCACCCTCACCTCCTCCATCACCATCTGGTACGCTGCAGCCACAGCCAAGGATAAGGGGCAGGCTGCAGCGTGTCATCCTCTCTGCAAAGAGGGTGATCGGCTGCAATCTGCCATCCCTCCACGACCTGCATGCCTCCAGAACCCTGAGGCGGGCAGGGAAGATAGTGGCCGACCCCTGCCACCCTGGACACAAATTGTTCACCCCCCTCCCCTCTGGCAGGAGGCTGCGCTCCATCAGGACCAAAACCTCTCGCCACCTGAACAGTTTTTTACCCTCCGCTACCGGCCTCTTAAACAAGGCCCGGCCCCCCCCTCTGACACAAAGTAGACTCTATATGCATTACATTAAGGCACACAATGTTCAAATACTGTTTACTGCACATATTCTTATTTCATATTTCATAGTTTATATTCTATAACTCATTGCATTCCATTTTGCTGTAAATTACTGCTTTATTGTATTGCTATTTAACTATATTTTATTACAGTGTCCTTAAAGATTTTTTGATTTATATTAGATTTTTTGTTTTATATGGAGATTCTTTGTTTTATATTTTATGTATGCACCATGACATCAAGTCAAATTCCTCGTATGTGTGAACCTACCTGGTAATAAACCCGTTTCTGATTCTGATTCTGACAATGAGACTGCAGTAATGTTACTTCACACATATAACCCCGTAAACCCCAAATATAGAACAACATTAGCAACATTTAGTTTGACCTTTCAGATGTTCTTGTAGGGAGCCTCTGGTGCAGAAATGAAAGAGTTTTCACATTTTGTAAGTTTTTAGGGAAATGTTGTAATATTGCAACGTTGGCCTTAGGTGGGAGCAGAATTTCTGTATTTCTACTCACATTGTCTGAATAAATATATTGAACAACTAAGGGTTAATTTGCAGCAGTGAATGCTTACTTAGCCCCATATCAGTATATGGCATGAATAATAATCACACATCAGTCATATTTTGTATGAATAGTCATTTATTAAATAATAATGCAATGGTAGTCCCAAAAACAGTTCCTGTTGTCGGAAAAGCACAGACGGACGTCGCACTTGCTGCATTGCGTGTTTGTGTACCCTTTACTGCAGTGTCTGCAGCGTCCTCTCTTTGTCTTCACTGGAAAATGTGCCATTAGATCCTTGCGTACATCCAGTGGAGGGTGGGATCTCTTGGATGGGGCCCCGTTTGGTGGACTCCCATCACCTGAGGATGGTCTCTTCTGAGCATTCAATGGGCTCCTTGATGTCACTGTTGGTGCTGTGTTCACCTGATTAGAACAGAATCAATTTAGATACATGTCAAAAATACATTAGGATACGAGTCAAAAATATGACAGTGAAATATTTAAAAATATTACAAACGGCAAATAGCAGAAATGCATTCTTACCAGGATGAGAGAGGATGCTAGATCTGCCTGAAACTGTCTCCTGTTCAGGATCTCCTGCTTTGGCATCTTTAGAACTTTGCAGTCCCGCTTGTAGAGGAGCCAGGCGTTGATCACAGCAAGGATGATAGTGTGCCAGAAGATGTACACGTACCAGCGTCCGGATTTCATGGGGGACTTGTATTTGGCCGTAAACGAGTCCAATAAATCCACACCTCCCATGTACTTGTTGTAAGTACCCACAATGGAAGGCCTCTCAACTTCTACATAGGTTTTGTTGGCTTTGTCCCAGCGTTGAATTTTCTGCACAGGGTCTGGTCCAGCAAAGGATGACACAAGTGTGACCGCTCTGCTGTCATACCATTTGACAGCACAGATGTTGTGGTTGGCCTCCACTCGGGTGTCAAAGCTTCCTGTCCCTTTTTCCTTCAAGCTCTTCTCATCTTCAAGGTTACAGTTGGGTAAGCTCACCTGCCTGGCTGTTCCCACATAATGAATTCCACGATCAAGGAGCTTCACTACCAATGGGACACAGGTGAAGTAGTTGTCTGCGTAGATCTTGTAGTTCTGACATTCTGGAAGCGTGGAGGCAAGCTTCATCACAACATCACCTGACAATCCAAGTTCAGACTTGGCTCGTATCCCATCAACACTGCCTTGGTACACATCAAAGTCACAGATCATGCCAGAGATTCCAGTTCTCACCCACATTTTGAACCCCCATGGGTGTGGCTTGACGCTACTGAATTTCCCCTTGAAAGGAATCATCATCTCATCCACAGAGTTGTGTTCTTCTGGTACCACCTGCAGGCATTTCTCTCTGAATGTATCAAGCCAGGGTCTGAGTTTCCAGAGTTTGTCTTTCTTTTCCATCTCTGACACTTTCAAGTTGTTTACAAAATGTAATGATGTCAACAGATATTGGAATCTGTTGCGTGACATCACATCAGAAACAGGGGAGTACTGTGTGTCTGTCTCCCAATACATACGTACTCCAGACATTTGTACTAGGCCCATCTTCAGGTACATGCCAGTCAGTTTCTCAATTTCCTTTGTATTTGTGTTAATGGATGTTCCATTCTTTTGAAAGCTGTACTCATTTGTGTTGTCTACCAAAGCCTGAATCATGTCTTCTGACACAAACTTCTGGAAGTACTCCAGTGGTGTGTGGAGGGAAATGACATCCTCTGTGATATCTGGACCAGAAAAATCAGTGTTGGGACTGATAAAATCTTTTTTCAGCCAGCGATACCTGTCAAGGGGTTTGGTGTGTTTATTTGGTTGGGGCTCGATGTCCACATAATCACTGACTGGGTGGTCATTGGGTTGTTGGTTTTCTTTGTCCACTTGTCCACAGGCATCTTCATCTGCCTCTTCTTCACTCATAGCAGTGTCACTGTCCTCTGATTCCATCTCAAAATCACTTTCTCCATTTTGGATGGCAGCAATCACATCCTGCACACTGAATCGAGGACCTCTCTTTGCTGGTGGCATTCTGAAATGGAAAATGTATTAATAAATATGTATCAATAATACATATGCTTATTATATTGTAATGGATTACCTGAAGGAATAGATAGGGTGGTGGAACAAGTGTTCATTCTGTCTGGCTTAGCCTATTATCATACTAAAAGGAATGCATGCACCACCCCCTTCCAGGTGTCCCGATGCAACAAGCATCTGACCCTATTTACATTGTACACTTGAGTCACACAATACTACCTGGCTTAGCCTATTATCATAATAAAAGGAATGCCTACACCCACACATGCAGGTAAACCAGTTCAACAAGTCACACAATACTGTCTGGCTAATGATAATAGGCTAATTATCCTACTAAAAGGGATACATCCAAGTGTCCCAAAACATTTCAGAAAGAACTGTTTCTGCCAGAACCAGAGAAGAGTTAAATGTATTTTTGTAACTAATTAACTGATAAAATACAAGTAGAGTTTACAATATTGCTACAGATTAAATACACGTACTGCTATCAGAAATAATGTATTAATTTATTCAATTCTGGTCTTAATTACATTTGATGAATGTATAACTAAATATGTACATGTTCTAGACATTGTAATAATTACAAAAAAAATATTTGAGGCATTTTACTTACTTGAATCTGACAAATCCAGTCCAATAAAACAAAGAGATGTTGCTTGTTTGAAGATTTGGAAGTTGTGTGAGTTTATGGCCAGAGGGCGGGACATATAAACACATTTACTACCCAATAGCATTGTGAGGCTGAACAAAAGGACCTTTTGACTATGTAAATAGTAAAAACATTTACTGACTTTTTTAGGATAGCTTAAAGTTATGTTGTAAAATAACACCCGGGGGCCTTTAAAATGAGGATAGAGATGTAAAAATCAGCGAATCTAAGCAATACGAGCACAAAATAAGCAACATGTAGGATAATTATTTGAGAAATATATCTAATGATTGTAAAATCTGCAGCAGCAAAGGTCAAGTTGAGTAATATGTGTGTACTGAAGTGTAATGGGGTTTGAAATGACGTGTGGTTGATGTAAAAATACTGTATGTAAAAAATACAATGATCAGCATCCGGGTAATACATACTGTAGCATACTGTATGGAAGGACAGAAGTATACAATGCTGAAGGACAGTTTTTATGGGCTGCCCAAAGCATTTTCTCCATTAAAAATCTGACTTATTTTCTACAACCACCTGGGTGGTTGAGTCGACAAAGTTTAAGTGTTTCATACTTAAAAGAAATGGTAGATGAAGAATGGAGAATTTAACATTCTGCAGGTGCTCAGGTAATTCACTGCACTCTCTGTCGGCTCCTGGGAGAGCCTTCCCTGCTGCTTTTGTTTCAGCAATCATGAGTCCTTGAGGCTGACAAACTGCTTTAATCTGGCTCTAATGACTGAAGACATTGACAAGGAAACAAACAGCACAGGAGGGAGGCACACCTTCGCTTCGCATGTACAGTGAAGTGAATGATCTCCATCAGATGGACACAGGTGGGTGAGCTACACTGTCCATCTCCTCACAAATGACCAACAAACCGCCCTTGATGAACGCCCTTAAGTAAGAAATACTTGAGACTAACAATAATAACATGCATGTCTGATTAGTATCACTGCAGTGGTAATTAATCGTGCAGAGCAAGGAGAAGTGTTGTTGTTAAAAAAGGGCGCGGATGAATAATCACCAATAAGCAAGAGTATGGTCAAAAAACTATGTTTAAATTAAATGAACTAAATCAGCAACACAAAACATATTTTAAAACATCTTTAGTACCCCACTGATGTTAAAAAACATATATTTTCTTAAATACAAACCAACCAACTATTTCCTATAAACCTTTTTTATTTAAATCTAGATATGTAGAATAAGAAGAAGGCAAAACAATGAAAAGGTATATTATGTTATGTTACTGAGTGGATTAATATTTGGGTCAAAACCCTGGAGATCACTTCAAAATCATGAGGAATTATTGTAAATTAAGGTAACCTTGTAAAAAAAAAACAAGCTAATAAAACAATGCTGAGTTTTTTTTTTTTATTGTTCAAGGGGGCCCAGACTTACGAAAAGAACATAAGGGTTAATAACACATCGTAAATCCTCCTTCAATCATAATTCCCATGTGCTATATGATATTTTGAAACATGCTTTACAGTAAATGTGCCATGGCTGAACATCAAGGCTGAAAGAACATTAAACAAAGGAAACACTTAAGGTAAGTGCATGCACTGAGACCGGTAACGTGATGCCCAAACAATGATAACAAGGTAATGCAGAGGAAATGTAAAGTGAAAGGGTCGTCTCTGAAGGTAGGGTAAGCTCGTCTTTCATAAACAGGCCTGCAGTCATCAGCCTGAGCAGATCCACCAATATCAGAGCCTTAAAGGTCCCATGACATGGCCATTTCTACTGATCATAATTCCATTGTTGAGGTCTACTAGAATATATTGACATTGTTCAATGTTCCAAAATCCCATTGGTTTCTCATACAGCATCTCTGTATAGTATGTGTATTCACTCTCTGTCCTACACGCCTTGTTGGAGCTCCTGCCCCCCCCTCTCTCTATGAGCCCACTGTGCTCTGATGTGTGTTTATGTGTTACAATGGCGTTTATTAGCAACCAGAAAATGACACCAGTAATGACAAACAGATGAGAATGCTGCGTGGGGTCTAGGTGCCGTGTTGGCGGGACGTTGCGGGGCTCGCTGCCCCGCCCCTTGAGGCTCGAGGAGCGGACAGTGTGAGCTGGATTACTGGTGTCGTTTCCTGGTTGCTGCGCTGGGTCTGCGAGACAGCGAGACACCGAGGAACTCAGCCTGAGCACACACACGTGAGTGTGTGGTGAACTGTGAGTGGAGATCAAAGGAGCCGCAGCTGAGAAAAGATAAGGCTGAGTGAGTGTGTGTGTGTGAGGAGCTCCACGGATTGGTCTATTTGGACCTGGGTATCGTTACGTCAATATACTCAGGAAGAAAAAAATTTTAAAAGAAAAATCTCCAGCGAGACACCGCGGAACTCAGCCTGAGCACACACGTGAGGGTGTGGCGAACTGTGAGTGGAGATCCACGGAGCCGTGGCTGAGAAAAGATAAGGCTGAGTGAGTGTGTGTGTGTGAGGAGCTCCACGGATTGGTCCATTTGGACCATATCGTTACGTCACTATACTCCGGAAGAAAAAAATGTAAAAATTAAAATCTCCAACGAGGCGTTCTGGGGCAGCATAGACAGGTATTTTCTGTGTTAGTGTTTAACTCGCTACAGGGTGTACTTTGAGGGTTTGTGACTTTGCAGACCGTTTACATGCAGAAAAAGCTACATAACACACAAGGGGACGGGTAATAACCGGAAAAGCATGACATGGGACCTTTAACTCATATTGCTAGTAGCATCATGCTTAAAGAAGAACAGCAATTTTTATTAATTATTAAGATAGAAATCAGGTTAGGCTGCATGTTCTCATACTGCCTGTGCTGCAGCACCTCTTTTCACCCTCTGTCTGAAACCAGAGCCCAGCTTTGTTGGGATTTGTCAACCATTTAGAGACCATGTGTTGGAGCACTAGCCAATAGAAGTCCAATTGGTGTGGGAGAGAAACTCCCTCTGTAGGAACTTTGGGATTTTAGCATTTGCAGGCCATTTACATGCACACAAACCTATATAACACACTACAGGAAAGGGAAACCCCAAAAAGCACAATAGGGCCCCTTTAAAGATATTTTTATACAACTATTTTGTAATATCTCTTTACTTGATTGAATCAACGACTGCTGATTTTGCAGATTATTTATTAATTTGACTTGCACCATAATGTCGACTGCACCCTGCTCTCAGATATTTTTGTATCTTTTTATGTGCTGAATATATTCTATGTTTCATTGTTGGAGGAGCCTGGGGAATTGGATTTTCATTGCCAAACTACACTGTAGCAATTGTGCATATGACAATAAAGCTTTTGAATCTTGAATATGAGGTAATGCATGTGATAGATTCTCTTTTATGTAATTCATTTGGTTTTGTGGATTGTAAGAGTGTGATGTTTTAATGTCTTGTCTTGAATGTGGACTCCAAGAAAAATTATCATCATAAACTACTCATGGGGATCTAAAATAAAGAATAGTTGTGCAATGAATCAAAAGTCTATTTCTTGAGGCGGAATCATCCATTGAAGTCATAGATTTAGGGGTGTTTCTTTATTAATGTTTCACTTCTTCTTCTTTTCAGCTCGAGGAGCTTACAATAAGTGAAGAAGCGCTGCTCGTACAGTGTGACAAGTGGAGTGCCTGGAGAGATCATTTTTTCACTCCTGTCTACAATAATGTGGTATTGTGGCTTCTTATCCTCCAACCTGGGGGCTACACTTGTCACTCTCAGATACACACGCTGAATAGACGTCAAGGTAATATATACCACCTGACGTATGCTCAAAGTACTTAATATTAGTAAGAGCTTGGTTGATATATTCTGCATAGATCTGTTTTTCTCTTCCTCTGTCTTGCTGCTATGTTTGTTTAGTTGTGCTACTTTTACAGTGAGGAGAAATTTGGGTTGGGTCGGCCCGACTAGAGGATAAATGGTTGCTATGATAGAAGGTGAAATATCGAAAGACTGCACAACATAGTTCGTTTTTCTTCATTATTTGCTATTTCCAAGGTCAGAAAGGCACAGACAGCAGAAAGCATTAAATGAGATAGTCTACTTCTCAAATAAACGCTCAATTTAGTCTTTTCCTCCTCTCTAATTCCCTCCAGAAACCATGTTTATCCTGTTAAACTGGTAAGCCATCACGCCTTAAAAAAAGGGGGACTTATTTTGCAGCTTTCCACTACTGTTGTTGGAGATTGAGTTTTAAAAGGGGAGCAGGTACAGGATTTGTTCCTGTCATTTGAAGAGTAAAAGTACAACCTGCTCTACTGTGTGGTTATTTCAGTTTTACTGCGGCTTCTTGAGGTGAGTTACATGCTCTGTTACTACCAAAAGATGATTTACATGCCTCAATTGCTCAATGGAGTTCATAGGTCACGTAACAAAAGGCCATCTGATTTATTTTTCATATTCAAATTGCCCTTTTTCTCCACCTAATGCATAACAACAACACAAGTATCTCACAGGGCTGTTACTATGAGGCCTATCAGGCGGCTCATCAGCAACAGGCAGATGGATGGCATTCAGTGTTAGCAAAGCCCGAGATGAGGACCTTAAGATATTAGGTCCTGTGCTGAGGATAAGGCTGTTTGGGAGGACTGGTGCAGAGTAAATGAGACCACAGCAGATGGCTTGGCATAGTCCCAATTAAAGTTTGAAAATGATGGAGGGACAGATATATAGCATGAAAATGTTGGTTCCGAACAGCAGGGCCTACATTTAGAAACAGTTTGGATGAAATGCACCAAAATTACGGAGACATTATTTAAAAATAACAAGAACAAATCTACTGTCTACCTTTTTTTAGGAAGGTTTCTAACTGAGTGAAATGACAGGAAGTATAAAAGTGTAGCCATTAAAAGAGCTATACACATTCTCTTAATGCTGAAGAATTAGGCTTTAAAATGAATGTCTTCTCTTCTTCATAAAAGGTATACTGGACTAACCTAAACAGGAGTAAAAGAGATAATGCCGTCCCATAATCCCTTACCGCGGCAACTTTTAAAGAGACTCACCATTTTGCAGTCCATTACATCTGCCGTTTCTGTTTAATTGTAGACTGTGGATAAATTAAAAACACCCTTTGTAGGAGGTGTGATTCTGCCTTGAAAAGGAATCCTTACTTAAATTGTACAACCTTGATTTAGTCACTCTGAACATTTTCCATTTCTTGTTATCAAAGATGCTGTAAAGTGCAGTCAAATCGTTTTACCATCCCTGTTGTCTTTTTGTAGGTCAATAAGAATTGTCCTCTACATCTTTCCTTGACTTCATGAAGTTTGCAGCCTGAGATCGCCACTCTATGAGGCTGTACTTGCTAACATGCTAATTCAAATGACAATATACGCATGCTAATCTTTAGCAGCTACAATTTTGATCATGTTTACTAGCCTAGTTTAGTTTCCTTGACCTCATGATGTTTTCAAACCAAAGAAAGTTTTGAAACAACATAGGATTGAGTTTTTTACAATGTGACCGCAGGCTGTACTTTAACAGCAACATGCTAATATGCTCAAAGTAATAATGCTAACATGCTAATAATAAGTTACAATTTTGTTCATGTTTGCTAGCTTAGTTCAACATGTTAGCATGCAACAATGGGACACGGATCAGTTTTGCAAGTGTGAGACAGATTGAAATGTCGACTGCTAATGGCTCTAAATGAAAAGTCAAAGATCACCAAAGTTGTTGCAATTCATCCTGAGAGGACCATGAATGTTTGCGACAAATGGGCCAACCCAGCAAGTAGATGCACATGTTAAATCACTGGAGGTGTGAGCTGCTGGTGGCATTAGGTAAAAGTAAAGGGATCACCAGAAGGATGGATTCACCGGGGATCAACAGGAGTGAAGTTGAGATATTCCAGTCTGGAGTTTCCTTCTTGGACAGGAAATTATTCTGCAAGTGACTTCCTTGGGCAGCTCAGACACACACAGGAGGATTTGAGTCTCCTGAGTGTAATCCCACGTGAGACTTCCATCAGAAAAGGACCGTTATTAAAGAAGTGTGTTTTATTAAGAATATATTCCTAAAAGGGGGGCTCGTCTATCATCACGGATGTGCAGGGGTCCATTATTACACCAGAGTTATCGCTCCTGTCCCTTGTAACACTGCAGTGCTCAAAAGGCTACTATAAGGAAGAGTAATGGTGACCAAGACAGAGAGATATATATATAACAGCCAAGCATCACATGATGAATTACTGCTTTGCCTAGGCTTATTTGTTGGTACTTAGGCTTGGCTGTGATATACCAAAAAGCTGTGCACGATACAGAGGAGGTTTCAGGTATCAGACAGGCCAACAAGCTAAAGGAAAGGGGAAGGAGGGGGTGGGAAAACAGGACATAATGTTCAGATTATTTCTGGTTCTAACATTTAAGATGTGCTCTTTTTTATAACCCTGTCATCCATCACTACACCATAAAGGAAAAAAAGACATCCCTTTAGCAGAGATTCATGAATTTCGCTATACTATAACCTGTCAGTCTAAAAAAACGTTTTTATCTATGCAGATATAATGTATTTTAAACATCTCCATTAAAATATAGCACTTTTTAAAAATGATGTGACCCCACAACCATGTGAGACCTATGCTTCATGCACATCATTATGTATACTTTAAGTCTGTTTTCATGGCACTTTTTCGCATTTTTATCGTATATATGATTTCTTTCCATCTCTGTCAAGCATTTTTAATGATATTTGAAACTTCTTGGGATTTTATTATTTTTAAGCAAATTGAAAATGCTCATACAAATAGTTGGATTGTGGATCATCACCTAAGGGCACTTGCATCATAAATATAAATGTATACAAATTAATTGTTTTGTACCGTCAAGTAAAATTCATATTTCTTTCCCATTATGAGGATATATTTTTCAGAGAATGTTATTTCCATACATCATTTAATGTAAACTTCATTCATAAGATGTAATTCAATGCCACCTCCAGGATGTTATCCACAAGAGAAATGGTTAACGTGATAAAAAAAAACCCAAAGCAATTGTGTTTTCTCCTCGATGGAGGGGTGGAAGCGTGGACAAATTAAATATTTCCCCCTCGGCAATGGAATCCAATTTTACCTCTGCCTTCAACACACTGCTGCACGCCGGCTGAAATGGATGGCCATTAAGAAATGGAAGTCTTTCTGTTGATGAATATACATATTCCAAGACACCACTTATCATCCAAGTGAATTTCATAATGCAATCAATACTTCATGGTCACAAAAACTGCATCAACACAATGGGAGCCCAGTCTCAAAAACCGCATTGTGCGTCGGGCTCTAGAAATTCTGACCAGATGACTCCACAACTTTTAATTTTTTAATGTATTAAGTTCTACCCCCTGCTTTGTGGGAGGGCGGTGCAACACAATCAAGTTTAACGATGCCATCTAGTGGCAACACCAGACATAATTTACATCTGGTCAATTCATCACTATAGGAATCAAGTCTATTGTGTTCGTCTGTATGAACAGTGGGAGAAAGTGACATGTATCATCATTAATGGACTCTGTTTCAACAGCTAATCCACAGGGTTGTTTCATAATGCTTGCAAGGCTCTTTATATCCTCACTCTGATATGGAGGAGACATTTGATCCATGTGGTTTTTACTGCTGCTCAGCACTGATGATCAGTTTTCCGAGGAACTATTTTAAACCCTGCTGGCCACACACAGGCCTCAGACACCAACACCCCTCTATACCTCAGCCCCCGTCAGACAGATTGTATATCAAGGTTCAAGCCAGTTTGTTCATGAAAAAAGCAAAAATGTCTTAACACAAGTCTAATAGTTGTTGCCTTAATGAAAACAGATTGTATCTCAGTGTGTTCGATTAGGCCAGACAGACAAGATTCCTAAATGTAGAACTAAAACCTGACAAGGCACAAGACGCCATGTTGAATCCCCGCCCCCCGTGGAGAGCCAGATCACTTCCCCTGTTTCTGAGACACCGAAGTTAAAAGACACTTTCTTAGTTACTTTCTCAGAGCTGTTATGTGCAATATATTAACATCCAATCTTTTACTGCCTCCTAAATAAAGATATGGCAATACAAGTCAGGTCAATCATACATTAAGATGAGGATTTATTTGCATTATTCAATGAAATAAACTTTGTATTGTTGTCTTGTTTATCTTGTGCACCTTTTGCAAAATTGAGGTACACATTTGTGATAATAAAGTAAACTGAATTGAACAAAACTGGAGGATATTTTGGGGGGAAAATACAATATGTGTATTCCTTATCTTTTCTTTATATCCTTTTACCTGCCATGTGTCTGTACATTTGCCTAATTAGATGTCTGAAAAGAAGAGTAGCCATGGAGACCGGAAATTATAAAAAAGATGGATATTATAAAAAAATAGCTGAAGAGTCAAACTATTGCACATCAACCTGTATTGATACGGTGAAACAGAAGGCAAATCTGGGTTTTCAGATGGTCACAAAGCCCTATTCACCATTTATTTGGTCAATGACCATTACTTCATTGGTCTTTTTTAAGAGATCTATAGATGGCACTTTTCTTTCTCTGATTAGCAACACTGACTACTAATGGAGGGCTTAAAATCATAAAAAAACGTATTGCTTCCGTAGGAAATGCATTTGCAACCCTTGCAAGAGGATCTTCAAACACTAGGTTTCATGGGCAGCACATGTAAAAGCTTTAATGAGCTTAACATAGATTTCAGTAAATTGTAACAGTTTGTACATTTATATGGAGACTCATGTTGAAGATTATCACTTTGACCCTGAGGCTTTCTGGACATGGCAGCGTCTTAGAGAAATAATGAAGCTGCAGAAAAAATGGAGGCTGTTCTTCTCAGAATGTGCTTGCGGCTCAAATGTCAAAAGGCGCCTCTGTTTACTGTTGCAGAGGAGTCAGGTTGAAATGGGTCAGCCGCTTTGGATCAGCGAATCATCCATCATCCTCTGGGACACTGGTGACACTCGGGCTGTTCCAGCTGATGATAAAATACCATCAAGAAGAAGCCAAAAGATTAATCACTCCATAGCCGATTGTTTAAAAGTTGCAGGTCAGTGGGGGAAAGAAACGATTAAAAGCCCAACGATAATCTCAGCATGGGCTGTTACTGCTCCCAGAAATATGCAGGAATCAGACTTTAAGATTTGTTAATGTACGTTAAGGTCAGAAACTGTTTCATTAGATTAAAACGTGTTAAGCTTGTTGGGGTCGATACACCGCATGGGAGTCAATAGTGCCTGAAAAGCAGATTTTTTGAGGGAGGAGTATCTCATCTTACATGGATGCAGTTACAAATAATTTCTTTGTCAAGCATATATTTGATCCTATACGTGATATAAGTTATTCTGAGTAGCTACATTTTATTTGAAAAAGGCAACGCATGTTAAAAGTCGCAAGCTCAATTCTGTCCTCTGTTCAGGAAACCTTACAAGAATTGGCAATATTGCACTGTAATGCAAATCACTTTGAATTTCAATCACAAATTACTGATTAGCTGCATTTTGTTTAATTCATGCAATTGTAGAATTTCAAATTCTAGCTATAGATAAAGTAAGAGCAATAAGGAGAATACAAAAATAACTCTACTTATTTATGTTTGAGAACATGTTCCTTATCATTTCTTTTTTGGCTTAATAGTGACTGCCTTACATTAGTAAAAAAGTGTTGGTTGTTAGTTTAAGGACTGAATGTCTGCTTACTAGTTCATTCGAAGGTGTTTCACTACTGTATATCTTAATGTCTTAATGAACAGTTGGTGGTACATCTCATTAAGACTGTGAGGTACAATTTTAAGCCCAGTAAAAAGCGGACCTTTTATATACAGGCATAATATACACACACATGTGTTTTAACAAACTTACTATCTGAGAGCATTGTACAGTATTAAAGATGATCCTCTTTTTCCTTGCACATATTATAAAGCCATTAGAGGTGAAACCTTTCCAGCTATAGGACCAGGGTTTACCTGGTTAAGGTAGTGGCTAAGACACACTGGATCTATAGCAGATTACATAAAAGCTGTGTGATCAATCCAATCCAATCCATTTTATTTCTATAGCACATTAAAAACAACAGAGTTGAACAAAGTGCTTTACATCAACAACTGTATAAAAACATAGCATAAATACATAAAAAACAGACAGGACATGAAACAAATGTAAAACACGAGACAATGAAACCAGATCAGAAGCCACAGACTGAAAAACTCTCCTACATGACGTAAAAACAATACAAAACACTAGTAAGATAAAAACCCAAATTTAAAAGCACAGTACCTGGTCTGTAAATGCAAGGGAAAAGAAGTGGGTTTTTAAACGAGATTTAAAAACAGGCAGAGTTGGAGCAAGTCTAACCTGGAGGGGCAATTCCTTCCATAATTTTGGAGCTGCAACAGCAAAGGCTCTGTCTCCTCGCTGCTTTAGCCTTGATTTTGGGACTACCAGAAGGAGTCTGTCAGCCGACCTCAGTGACCGTGTGGGTGTGTATGGTTTTAAAAGATCTGCCAGGTACGGTGGGGCTAAACCGTTTAGGGCTTTGTATGCGAACAGTAACATTTTAAATTGTATTCTAAAATTGACTGGTAGCCAATGTAACGAGGCGAGTACAGGCGTAATATGTTCATGCCTGCCTGTCCTTGTAAGGATGCATGCAGCAGCATTCTGGCCCAAACATTCTTTGGTCATTAGCTGTAGGCTAATAACCAAAGAATGTTTGGGTATTTCAAACAGTGGAATTACAGCTTTTCACTGTCAGGGATTGAAGAATTGAGTGGATCCAGATATATAATTAGAACAAAATGTACGGTAATTATCACCGAGGCTGGCTGACAGAACTTACAATTAGGTCTGAAGTTTAAGACTTCGCTTACAATTACACGTTAGTATTTCACATCAAGTGCTCTTTGTAAAATGTGACAGAACTGGGGGGGCAATTTCATCTTTCCTTTTATTCGTAAACACATTTTCTTGTTAAGAGAATACCGTAGATAATTATAGTTACCTCTGTCATACCAACAGTATACGAAATACGAATTAGAAATGTTAACTCATTCCCCCATCACAAAAAGCTTTGGCAACTAATTAAGCAGAATGTAATCCTGAGTATCATTGTTAAATTATCTGAGCTTGCTGAGCATCAAAACATAACACCAATAAATCACAGCAACATCTGTGTAGAGACTCTTTACATGAGAGCTGAGCTGACAGAGTACAGAAGTCAGAAGTATCTGGAAAGTACTGTGTTTTCTTTTTTTTTTGCATATTTAAGCTGTCAAACCGTTGATTTCCTCTTTGTACCTCAAAGTTTTAAGGTCTTTTTTTTTTTTAAAACTACAGGCTGATATTCATTGTGACGTTAATTTTACCCCACTAGCAGCTTATCACTTTTACACTTCTACAATATAGCCCTTGTAGAAAGACGCAATAGGTGTAGTAAAACGCTTACTCAAAACCTAATGACAAAATACACCGTTATGATCAGCAAATGGCACATATGAGTGATTTGGGCTTTAACGCTCCTAACAGCAGAACAACATAATTTGACACAATCTCCCAAAATCGTTGCAAGAATTATTTATTTAACTTTTTGCAGATGTTCTGCCCTTATGGTAGGAGTTGAGTTAGCTACAACCACTAATACTACCCAGTAATGGTTGAGAAATAGTAGAGGTGATGGTCAATAGAAAGACCTGGTTAAAGTTATGGAAAGATGCATTCATGGTTTAAAGAAACCAATCGACTGTTGGTATGAAACAGGAAACAGAGTAATGCTCGTGTCACAAGGTTTGTAGCCAATCCATCCACCCTGGATAACCCCCTATAATGCCGCTAGAGGTCCTTGTGGGGATAAGGCATATAAACAAACAACCAATACTGTTATTTTTGGGCAGAAATATAATAAATGTAGTATTAGTTTTATTACTTATCCATACATAAGAACATACACTGTATTGATCCTAAATGTTCTGGTGAGCACCTTCTTCCTGTTTGTTTAATTATATATATACTCCATGTTAGCAGTGCATTCAGCGACATTATTCGGACACATGTCCCCAGTAAGATGAGACCTTGAGGGGGAGGGGTGGAGGAGTATATGACCCAGCAGAGCCAAGTTTGCAGTATTCCAAGTTGAGTGTCCCGGCATGCACCAACAACAGGTGGAGCCCGTCTTTATGGGTGCTCTGAGTGTTGCATGACAGCGACAGCTAAGGGTTTATCACCACGGTCAAGGGTAGAGACAGGCGGAGGGGCGGAGAGCAGTCCAATGTCACTGTATGAGATGGTAACAGATTGACTTGGTAAGATGTGAGAAATAAGGAGAGGGAAATTGTATCTAGGGAGAACAAATCCCCAGGGGAAGATAAGGATTTTCTCTTTTTCCAGTAGGGTATTAGGAAAAGAAGATGGCCTCGTCGCTGGAAATAGAGACATCTCAGTTATGTCAAACACTCCCTCTGCAGAGAGTCACATGATGGACAGGGAATTCCTGGGAGGCCACACTGACCTCGAGCGCAGCTAAAAGAGCTTGTGATCGTGACTCAAGCCAGTCCGGCCACCCCAAAGAATATCAGCCAATCAGGAACCCTCTGGCCTGCAATACAATGACCTAATGCTAAAACATATGTACCACCCGCTTACACCAGCCTACAGCAACATTGGGTGAACAAACTAATGGATGGACTAAATGACAGTATCATTTTAGTATCAACAGTTTTAAGATTCAAGATGTAAAGGCTTTATTGTGATATGCACGATAGCTAAATGTAGTTTATTGGCAATGGTAAGTCCCAGGCTGATTTAACAATGAAACACACTATACCTAAGACATAAAAAGAAATAGAATAGTGCATTAAAAGATTGCAGGAGTCAGAATGGTGCAAGTAAACTGCATACATAAGTGAAATATATATACATATGAAATAGAATAAGATCAAGCAGAATGTATAATGAAATACTTTACTGTAGAATAAATAGTAAATACCGTCATAATATATGAATAGGTAGATAAGTCCGAAATGATAGGGTATGCACACTCATATTTCTTTATTCAAATCCCCATTAGCATCCACAAAGTTGTTGCTATCCTTCCTTAGGGTCCAAACAAATCATATCCATCTCTACTGTTGAGTGAGTAACTGAAACTCAATGCCTTCCTGTTTATTACTTAAACACCCAAAGAATGATAAAGTAAAGTTTTTAGCTCTGAATTTATCTCTAGAGGTGCAGCTTCACATAGCACCTGCTCTTTTAAGGAATCTATAATTACCATAAACTTTCTTACACCCATGTAAATAACACCTAATTTGGTCTATGCTCGACTCCATCTTTCAGCTAATGGCCCCATGAAAACCAATTTAGCTCAACGTGTTGTGTTGACAGGTTGACACCAGCTCCTGCTTCTGTGTTGGCCACATGCCAAGCTGTGACCAATTCGCGTTCCTGCTAAATTGTCAATTAACATGTATGAAGTCGGTATCATCTCTCGTATCGAGGTACTACACACGTCTGTTATACCATCTGTTAACGGCGCCATGCCAGAGTCTTGTATGGGCCATACAGCGACGGAGAATTCAGTTTCTGCTGCACCCACTTGTCTCCTCATTAGAGGGAAATGCAGTTGAATGGACGATACAAATGTCCACACCCTAAAGACATATACAGTCTTTTTCTTTTACATGTGCAAAATAGTTAACACATACTTGAGTGCCGTACTAAACATGACCAAGAATAAACTTGTTTTTTTTACTGCGACCTTATACTTTTACTCAGTGAGAGAATTATAATATGTACAGGTCCAGAAAAAAATGAAGAGACCACACCAAATGTTTCTAAAATCTCAATATCTACATGTATGCCAGATATTCCATTCAAGTGTCTGTTGAATTCCAACAGAGAGAAATGTTGTCAGTAGTTTATAGAATAAGATACACAAATGTTCATTTTACTCAAACAACTCATACCTATAAATAGTAAAACCAGAGAAACTGATATTGCTACAGTGGTCTTTTAATTGTTTCAGGAGCTGTATTACTGCACAACATTGACAGCTTTAGTTATATAATAATAACAGTTTACATAAAAGTTATAAGAACAAATCATATATTGTATACCGTTAATATTGTTAAATATGATGAGCAGCCCAGCCAACACAAAGCTGTTAAATCAGCTTTTGAATATTTACTTCCATCTTACCTATCTTCCGTATTTTCTGCACATTGTGCTGATAAAACTTCAGTACTTTCACTTGAATAAGATACTTCAATGAAGGAATTTTGAAAAAAAAATACGACTTTTAAAAGCAAAGTTAAAACGGGAACTGAATTTGTCCAACTTTCTTTATGAATGTGTGTGTTCCCGAGTGAAGTGAAGGTAAAGTGTAAGTACAGCACACTGCTTACACTTGATTCACATCAGACTACATGTTCTGGGTGAGATAAGCTTTTTGCTACAACACAACTCTGGTCAATGTCTCTTGGTACATTTTCAGTAAAGTAGTCCTTTGAAAGTCTAATTCTGCCAAAATTGAGTTTTCCACGCTGTTGAGTCCATGACGGGGACATGATGATCGCTACATTAGAGTCAGAGGAGCATGAAAAGTGGGGATTCAATTACTCTGGAGGTGCCGTAAGAGGTTTAGCTGCCTCTGCTACATCTCTGGCTGGATGTATGTGAGCTTTAGAGAGTGAGATGGGTTTATTTACTGGAACATCCTGGTTCAGAGGTGAGATGGAGGCCGGAACTAAATAACAACAAAGCCAGATATACAACTTTTATCTTGTGTTACTGCTGTCATCAAAATTCAAGAGAAAATCTGAATACATGTCCTTTTTTTACATTTATGTTTGCCAAAAATAGAGATTTCTAGTGTGAAAAGAAAATAATAAACTCCCATTTGTAAAGCTGCATCACTCAACTTTTTACAAACTAAATATCTCCTGATTTATATTTGCTGCTGAGTTCTGACCAAGGTGTATCATCATAGCAGAGTTAGCCGAGCAGGAAATCCGACACACGGTTTGACCTCATCAGCCCCTCGTCTCCTCAAGGGATTGAGGGCATTGAGCTGCACTCCCTGAAGCTCCAAACATTATCCACAGTTGATAAAAATGTCTCTCTGATTGTGACACTATCAGAATCATCTTGATGAAAGTAACTCAGCCACAGACACCTGAGGAGGAATTGCTAGACTGCTCGAAAAAAGTTAACCTTTGGAATTTGGCTGGTTTCAATGCAAGAAAATCCTCCTTAATACTCTTCAATTTTATAAATACACAGTTACATTTCACGTTTGAAGCAACTTTCATGTCCAATGATGTGAACTTAAAAAAACAAAAGACGCTTCACAGACAACTATCAATATCAAATACTGCTACCCATGTCTGGCAATAATGTAGTGGTAAAGTGCTACATTGACTGAGACAGATCAAAGAGATTGAGATAAGACTTTGCTTGAGGGAGCAGACTCACAGGAGGGACTGGAATATCAAAGAATAGGTAGATATGCACGGTAAATTAAGTGGAAGAGAGGCAACAGGGAGGCAGAGGAGGTGGAGTGTGAATTATGAAAAACCATTAGAAACAGATGCAGACACACTTGTTAGGAGCATAAAGGCATGCAGGTCACCAAGAATACTAATGGATCACTGTACACAAATACCTGACAAATTCCATGTTGAGTAAGCGGAAATGGTAACATGAGAACAACATTTGCAAATTCACTCTTTGATGCTTCAACACACAACAGGAAGAAAACACTGTCTACTCTAGTGGAACAAAAGCAGGCATTTTGGTAATTAAAGAATTGTATCCTCGGAATATATCCACGTTGCCTTATCTCATATTTTTTTCAAAAAATACTTTTTCTTTACATTTGAAGTATGTTTAGTAAATAATTAGAAATGAATCTCTTACTAGGTGTAAATAAGAGGAGTGATCACATCACATATGGGGAACTGTGTATTGTTCATAAAGACATATATGAAAGAACATACACATGAATTGCTTTGCTCAGTTTTGTGTCGTGAATTTAACTGATGAACCACTCCTTGGTAATGCTGTTGTTCTTGCAGTAAAATCTAATATTTATATATATGTATTACTGATCATAAATGTAATGTGGTTTATCAAATTTAAAGTTGATGGTTATCATATTTCTTTTACAGATTTCCATTAATGTTCTATATTTAAGGGTTTTTTCTTTTAGTGAGTCCAGTCTTGCACTAATGTACATTTCTGAAAGATATTGAAGTGACTGTTATTTTGTATATATTGATTGTTATGCTTTAATTTATGTCTTAATGTGTGCATATGTATAAACGTGTCGTTGATTGTGTATATATAGGTATATACATATTGTTATATATATTTGTATTTTTGTATTCGGGATTGTGGGAAACGGTATTTCGATCTCTCTGTCTGTACACACAAACTGAAAGATTGACAATAAAGTTGACTTTGACCTGATCCCCATTGATATATATGGGGTGAAAAAATGATAGAAACACTTATATACACACAAACATTTTTTTACTTAGTGTCTTATCATATTTAGACCATCATGCATTATTTTTGGTTTACTATATCACAGTAACCCAAATATGGCGCAGGATATATTCTTTCTGCTCCTCGCCAACCCTAGCAGACCTTGACCTGACCAGATGACACGGCTAATCCGCCGACGAATAAATCAAAACGCCCTTGGTGTCAATTTTCCATGAAAGTGAACCAGTAAGCCAGTTAAGTAGCTGGCGCAAATGTATGTATGTTTAAGAATTACACACTTATGATTGTGTCGCACCTAGCAACAAGCTACTGCTGCCTCACTTAGATTCAGATATCACTCACGATATATTTCTGAGAAACATAAACATAACAGGATCAACGTAATGAATGAATAAATGTTGACGAGGAAAAACACATATTTTCTTGGAATTTTATTTAAAAATAGAACATGAGGCAATCATTTATTCATTTAATATGCATGCTATACGACTTAAATAGTAACACAAGCAGGACCACCTGCTATGATACATGGAAGCATATATATTTTAAGTAAGACAGATTTATGGTTGTTGCTGTTTACTCAAGGCAAAGTTCACCGGTTTTACTGTGAGGGCATGTCGTAAAAAATCACATTTCAGTGGAGTCAACTATACCTGTTTCTTTAATATATGGTATAAATGTGAGTCGTTTTGTCAAATCCATAAAAACACCTTTCACATAAGATAAATGAAAGTCTGTGACTGCGGTAATCCAAGCCCATAATATTAGAAACTACACTCTAAATACTGCAACCTTTATTGTGGTTATAATCTACTACTTTATCTAGTTTATACCAAATTAAGTCCTTTAATCATGTTTCATACGTCACTTTGTATGTTGCTTTTACTCTCTTGCATCATTTACTATGTGTCTTCTGATGGGGATGGTTTTTTTGGAGTTATTACCACTTCTGGATACTCTTGATCATGTTTCAGTTGTTTATAGGAACATAACACGACATAAACTCACAGCAGCTGCTCTGTGTTTTGGAACGACAATACAATACTGCACACCTACACATCATTTCTTTATTTAAACCTGACAGTGGCTGGCCACATTTACAACGTGTCTTAAAATAATACAACTCTGGACAGAACATGCAACTAGAATAGCAGAGTCTGTAATGAAAGACAAGAGAGAACAGCATGCAGGGGCTGCAGCCTTGAACATTTGCTGTATCCAACTGTAGGATGTATTCAAAAGCTAATACAGAATAACATTTGTAAGACGACCTATTGTTCAATATAATGAGAAAAATAAACATTTCAATTCTAATATCTTTGCTATGAATACCTTGGATAAAGCCCCTGTCACACTGTCCCGAAATTGACACCCGATGGACACACGAATATGGAATTGTGAATTTTGCACGAAGATGGCCCCGAACCACACACGAAGGCAACATTTACATTACATTTAAGACATACAACTGCAACGAAAGTAACACAAACAATTATGTGAAAGTACTATGATACTATACTGATATTTTCAGACTTTGTTCTTTACTTTATCCGTCTTTATATGTAGAAGATATTACGTTTTCTCCGTAATGTTGTTTCCATAGCAACAACAACTTCCTGTCAACTCGCCTTCAAAATAATATATTATATCCTTTTCAGTTTCACAGAACACAAATTGGGTTATTTACATAATATGTTTACATGATTTTGTTGTGCAATACAACAACGAGATGGACACACGATAAAGGAAATGTTCAAATCCGGCTCTGATCGTAACAACATCGGGCCATTCGTGAGGGCATCTTAAGCCATCGTCTGACCGCCGGTGGAGTTTCTCAGGCTCCAGCAGCAACTTCGTGAGCGGTGGCAAAATCTTTGGCATGCCAAAAAATTGCCGAAGGACCTTGCGAAGGTTCATTTTCGTGTTGAATTTGTGTGTCAATGTGGCCCTTCGTAAGGCACTCGTGAGGGCATCTTGTTATCATCGGTGCCATCGGGCATTCGCCCCGATCAGAGTGAGGGTGAATGCCCGATGGCACCGATGATAACACGAAGATGACACGATTTGACAAGATGCCCTCACGAGTGCCTTACGAAGTTGCCGCTCACGAAGTTGCTGCCGGAGCCTGAGAAACTCCACCGGCGGTCAGACGATGGCTTAAGATGCCCTCACGAATGGCCCGATGTTGTTACGATCAGAGCCGAATTTGAACATTTCCTTTATCGTGTGTCCATCGGGTCTCAATTTCGGGACAGTGTAATGCGGGCTTAAAAATCTACCCAAGGAGTTCGATTCATTTCTATTTAAACTGTTATTTCCTTTTCAAATGCATGCCTAAGGAGTATCTATTTCCATGTTTCCACTCTAGTTTGTCGAATCAATATTGGCCATTTAGACCTGACTTTTTTTTATTCGTTGAAGTTGGCAGGCTGGTAATGATTTGCCCCAGTTGTTGTCAATAAGGCGTTTCATCCACTAAGCATATTTTAGACATTTAGAGATCATCCCTACAGAAAAACAAATGTTTCTTAAAGGGAAAACATCTTCCTGTTTTGAGGGTGTCGATTTTATGATATATTTGTTGACCTTATGACCTCAGTGTGTGGTTTTTAAAATAGATCTGTTGAATGGAGTGAAAAAAGCAGGTGCATTGTCAAACTTATGCACACTGTTTTATAGGCTGTATTTTATGTGAATACATTATGATAACCCCTTAAAATGTGTCTTAGTAAAACAAAAACAACACAAGTTTGATTGCAATCAGTGTTACCATCTTTATTGTCATAAAGATAATTAAAGTCAAGACGTTAAACAATCACATTTGCAGGATACTAATAAATAGCAGACCTCATCAAGTCCTATAGTGAACTCCAATATATCAAGGCTTGTAAACAAACTTCCTCTTCCTATGTGTCCCTACATCTGGTTCATAGGAGCAAATCATTCTTTGAAAGGTATTTAACCTGCTCTTCAACCCACCCTTCACTGTGGCCCCTATACTTCACCGCCCACCCAACCTCCAATGTCTTTGGAGTGAACACAAATACAAAAAAGCTTTTGGCAGTCACTGGGTCTTGTCAGTAGAGGAGCATCAAGCACAGACTTGCACGCTGCAGGACGGATCTATTACTTTGAGAACATTAGGAGAAGGCACAGTGTGAGCAGACTGAAAGGGAACAGAGCTGAGAGCACTGAGGACTGAGAGCAGGTAGGTGGCCCTCAACACGAAGCCAGGCTGTATGAGAAAATGTTGTGAGAGGAGAGGAGAAAAGGATTACAGTAAGCCTATTTCTTGTAAGTCATCCCCTGCGATAACTTCAGGATCAATACAAAGTGTGCCGTCACTGAAGACGTCAGCATTTTGTGAGCAGGTGCACAGACAGGTGCAGTAAAAAAACAAAATTCTACATGCAAGTGTGTAATGTATACATGCTGCTATTTTCCTCTTTGAACGTGCTGTGCTTAAAGAGCCATAAAGCGACTCAATGTACACAATTTGATGTGCTCTCTCATTCCAGTCGCTCAAATTACCGAGTATGTTACCAGGATAATAATTTTGATATTCTTTGTACAGGATTTAGTTACACAGAGGACACAGATATTTAGTGTTGGGGCATGAAATCATTTTAGTGAGGCATGCAGGCTTCTCAGTTTAAATGTCACAGTTTTAAATCTGGGAAGCTGGATGTTAGCAGTGAGGTCAAAGCTGTGAGGTTGTTGGGTGATGGCTAACTTCAGATGAAGGAATCGATATCGATATGTAGCCTGAGATTTAGCAAGCTGCGTGAAGGGTGTGGGTTGTATTTTGGCAGAAAATAGGATTTTCACATTAAAAAGACATACACACGACTGTGGTTGCTACTGTTTGCACTCTACTAGTGCTCTCTGTTGTGTCTCAAGCACATGCAGAATTGTAATACGCACTTATCTTCAATGCAGTATTGTAGATCTAAAAGGACACAGTTAATTTAAATATAAAGGGAATACACTCACACTGATCAAAACATGCTGCCACACAAAACATTTCTAACATGTGTTTGAACAACATATATGTATTAACTTGTCAGACCTGTTACAGCACTCGAACAAATTAGCAAATCCTATGGGATGTTCAAATGGCATCATTAGCGCTCATTTGACACCAAAAGGCCCTGTGAGTTACACAGACGAAGACACTTTCTGTCTCCTGCACTCTGCTGCACTCAGTGACGTGTGAACAAATGCAGAAGGGACATTTGAGAAGCTGCAGATGCCATTACAAGAGTACATGGTCGGTGGAGCAGTCACAGTATCATTGGGACATGTCACAGTATCATTGGGACATGTCACGTACCACTGAGACATTAGCCGTAATTCGTTTGTCTGCAGCAGCTTCTCAAGTGTCTTTACTTCTATTTATTTTCTTTACAATCTTCAAAATAACCATGCTGGCATCTTCTCACTGTATTCCATGTCATTAGCTTGACAAGAGGCCAACTTTTGTAATGTCAAGGGATGTTCTACACATGCAAAGATGATATTACAGGCACACATAACAGGGATTGGCCATGCGTGGACAAGGTGTTGGCGACGAATCAAGCTGAATTAGTTATAAGACAAACTGTCAAAATAGTATGGGAGCAAATACTTACCACACAGATCTTTTTTAATTAGATCCTAACATCATATTAGGAAAATGTCTATTATCACATTATAATCTCCTTTATAATCAGTGATATTTAAACATGATATCAACAGCAAAGAGAAACGTTGACAGAGGGTGAGGCTAGATTTATTTATTTCTGCTACAGTAGTCCAACATTTCAAACAGTCTGTGTCTAATTTTAAGCCTGGCGACTTGTTATATTGCCTGCAGTGACAGCCGCCCTGCCTTCATACTGGTCCGATGTAATGATGTTATGAATCATGGCTCCTATTTTATATATTTTTTAAAGGAATAAAAGTGTTTAGCCTGCAGCACAAATGTTAAAAATCCCAAAGATGAGGATTTTAAAAGAAGCTCAGGATCTGTTGACAGTCCACAATGTCCCCTTTCCCTGGAGTCAGGTTTCATTCAACCAGATGAGAGCCTCAGACAAACTTTAAACTATAAATGCAATGCGCTAAGATGGCAGAACTATTCCAGGGAAGATGAGTGGGTTTGCTTTTAATGCAAGGGGCCTCCTGCCAAATGTCTCCTGTTGCAGGCTGTTTTGCTTTTACCATATGTGTTCATTTTCAAGATCTACCAACAGCCAATAACTCAGCTGGAGCCCAGAACCTTCTGAACATATGCTGGAGTACAACTAAAAATAAAGCGCATACTTTCCAAGACAGCAGGTTTTATGTTCAGTGGGAAGTCAGGACAAAGTCAATATTTTTTATTTGAAGGATACATTTAACGGCTCAGTTTTAAAAACAAAAGTCACAAGTTTAACAAGATAAGACTATATTGAATGTTTGGATAATGATACAATCACAAAGTCTTTAAAATAGAATTTGGCTTAATTAAGTTGCATCTATATGAACTCACAACAAGCAACTACAATATGATTTAAAAGTCATTGACATTATTTGGCTCTTCCTAATATTTAAATTAAATTGAAAATCCTGTGTTCACTACAAAGTGCCACACATCTCATTTAAAACAGTTAAGAGTTCATGAATAGTGGCATATCTTAAATATATTGATGTTTCTCCCAATGCATCAATACATTGGATAAGGACATGTATATGTTGATCCAGATTGATAGATACAGCCCTATTGTTGAGTCAAACTTTGGTGCAGGTCAAAACCAAAGGTTATACTTAAAAAAAGTCATACTCTTTGTCCAAAGAGACATTTCATCCACGCTTTATACTATTTTCTATTTGTTTAAAGCCCCTGAAAATCAGTTTTCTCAGATTTTATGAGCAGTTGATCCTTGAGTTTTTGATTGTCAAGAACAGGTAATTTAAAATAGAAAAGCTTTCAGGGGCTTCAAAGGTTTAGAGGAGTTGGAGAAGTGCACATGCTGTTGGAAATATGTAAAACTCTTTGGTAAATCAGACAGCAGTCCACAAAAGGTTTGTACCTATTACAGTACACAGACGTGACATGTCATTTAATGAATCATGCAATCAAAAGCTGCAAGGTTTTTTGTGAACGTGAGCTGCGCACAATAGCAAGCATTAACCAAAATCCTAATCAAAGATAAAACCAGTATTATCACATTAGATGATCCAAACAAATACAAAAGGCCAAACATATTCACACTGTGCACTAAAATCAGATCTGGACTCACCTCCTCATGTCAACATTTCCTGAAAATCTTCGTTCAGCTGCAAGAAAAAAATTACAATAATATGTCATGCTTAAATGTAACCACACCTACTTTATTCCAATGTCCAATGAAAGGTTTAGACCTCTGAACTTGAGTCATTAAGTCAAATTTTACAAGAACAAAAAATAGTAATGACATAAAAAGTGATGCAAGCAACCATAACAGATGATACGTGACTCATTTAATGTCACATGAGTCAGCTGTGATCATCATAAGTGACACATGTTTTTTTCCATATTAAACTATTTTGGAATCTTAAAGAAATATACTGGGAAAATAATGCAGGAGGTGACAAATTACCACTCAGAATCAGTGCTAAAGCTGTGTTTTCTTAAAACAATTATGTAATATATGAGGTAACATAGTTCAGTGATCAAAAGAAGGGAGAGTTGTTTGTGTGGTGGTGTCTCCATGCTGCATATTTTAGCATTTCCTAAACCTGGAAAGCGGTTAACTAAAACATGGCTTTTAATGTTAATAAGTACATATATTTTTCAGTCTTACAATAAATCAACTAATATTCATCAGCACTGGGAGGCTATAGCAGTGGTAGCGTGTGAGTACTTAAAAACTAATCCTAACTCTGCACCCAGATTATTTAGGGCTTCAACAAATTCCGACTTAATTAACACATGGCTCCAAAGGATTCCTGAGATCGGCATTCGTCCCAGAATGATGTCAACAGTGAACAACTGTATACAACACTGGCTGCTGCCTCTTACTGACTGCTGGGAGTAACTGCAGTGAGCTTTAGGGAGTACACTAGGAGCTGTTCAGAGAAGAAGATTTTCCACCATATGATTTAAATAAACCTACATGGACCTAGTAAAGTAAATGCATCTGAAAGTACAAAAATCACAAAGACTAAAACATTTCAGGGGGAATGTCAGTCAATATCACTGATTTGCTTTGTTAGCTATACATGTATGCGGTGCTAATATTTCCTCTTCCTGTGTTTTTAGCTGCAGACCCTTCTGAATCAGCAGAGCTCGAAAGCAACGACAAGATGTGGAAGAGGTCAAAGGTGACCGATCAAACTGCCGCTGGGCAGGCGGGTAAGTGCAGGGTGATGGATGTTCTCCATGGTTACGTCAGTCTAGGGTTTGTTTTGCAGCTGTCTCCACCTGGATTTCCTCTTAACACGAGGAATGATGATGAACAGGATCATCTTGACTTCAAAATGCGCTTTGTAAAAAAAACAAAGAGTCACGAGACACTGCGTTCAAGAAAAAAACCTGCAAGACAAGAAAACACCTGGGAAATTCACAGGTCAAAGGTAGGGGTCTTCAAAATGTTTTTGAAGATATGGAACACCGAAGACATCTGGAAACTGCTGTAAAGAGTTGAGGGCTGACAATTTATTCTGAGAGAAAATGAAGATAAGCACCTCTGTTTTTTCTTTCGTCAAGTGGAAACTTTCTAAGTATTGTTCATGTTTTTTCTTAAGATTTGTAACGACGACACAACTGGAACTTTTCAACAGAACATATGAATACAGCTCTGGCCATCTCATTCATCAACGTCTCTTTATTAAGGATGTGATACCGAAGATGTCTGTCAGTGAAATCAACTCAAGCTCCACAGATTCCAGCAGTGAGACACGAGTAAGCTGTCATCACAGAACAAGAGCAACAAAAAAATGGCATCATGACAAAAAAAAGACAAGACAAAAAGAAATCCAAGCACAATACGAATAATACAACTGATTCTAACAAGAACTATCATCAACAGTCCTGGTTTGACAAAATGAAAGGTATTCTTAAAAGTGATTATTTCTCTCAAGCACTGCACAGGAATCATCCTGTGTGAGGAATGCGAGCTTCAAATTGAGTCTAATAAACAGCTGCACAGCACAGCTTTGTATATGCTGCTGTAACAACTTACTGCTAACACCCTGTTCACGTTGTCTATAACTAACCATTGTGTGTTGTGTGATGTGTCCCTGAAAATGTGTTTTTCCTAAAGTGTCTGTGTTTGTGCTGCCCATCCCCGGGTTGCACTGTATAATGTGGTGTTTTATGTTTACTGTGTAATAATCCTGTCAAAGTTCCAACTGCCATGGTGCTTTTGTCAGGATTTACATTTACCTGTCCCTCTTCTGTTGTCACAACGCGTGTTTAGTCGACCGTTCAGAGGAATTTCGACCAGAAGACAAAGGTATGCGAACAAAAACAAATCGAATCACACAAACGACTCACCTCCGTAAGTGCATGACTCCACGTTGGGTGAGTTGCATGTATGATGTGGTCTTCATCACCCCCGAAAGGTGTCATCCGAAATGGATGATTCAACTTTCAGTGTCACAACGGAAGCACTTCATTGTGACAATTTAAACAACACCCATCTGAATACTAAAGCTGTTGCTAGAGGGCACGGTCGTTGATTTCTATGTGTCTTCTTGATCTTGTAATTGAAAGGAAAATGCCAATTTTAAATGTGCGCATGCTGACAAAATTCTGTTCGATATGTTAAGTTGAGTGTCATTAAGTAATCTACAGGGACAAAGTGGCATAATGTCCTCTCTCCTGAAGTCTAACTAAACATTAGTTATAATAACCTTACAAAAATACCTCTTTAAGGTTAAACATAATGAACTTGCCAATTTAGATCAATATTGACCAACTGCAAAGAATAAGCCTTTGGTATCAGTAAAAAGACTATAGGTGAAACATTTGAGACATTTCATACAAAGAACACCGAGGCAACGAGTCGCCCCTTTCAAGTCCCCCTTTCTGTATTCCCTTGAGATTTTCGGCGTTTTCATGCCTGACCCTCATGCTTTCCTTGGCTTCAGTGTGACGAACAGAACTATCGCAGACACAGAAATGCAATTTCTATAACCCAAAGGGTTCAAAGCATGTGCTGTCAAGTCAACTCAGAACATCGAGGTCTCGAAGGTAATCAACTGGAACGACACCTGTTACCTCCAGGAGCCCTAAAGCATCACCCAACTTTCAGTTTCTTGTGATTCCTTGCATTACTTTGAGACTTACTCTAAGTCTAAGGGAAGTTGGGGAAACACAAGTACACAATGTATGGGGCATCAAATTATAACGGCGCTTTTCGTTTGTTTACATGGCTGTGAAATATAATAGGAAAGCTCTTAGTTTACGTCTATAAAAATAAATGTTAGAGCAGTTCATCTTATTCCTATGGGATAATTACAAGAGTTCATCATTATTTACTGAACTCCAGCTAAAAGTTAGATGAAAAAATGCAAAGTCCTAACAGCCAACAATGGAGCTACAGCTGCACTGATCAGAATAAACACAACATCGCACGGGAACATGTATGCGAGTCAGCTGCTTAGGAACATCTTAAGCTAAATTACATGAAAAACTAATAATAAAAGTTAAAAGTGGAACGTTTTTGCGTGCACATTAGTTAATATTCTGAGTAAAACTTCCAAGGATTTGTGGTCCACATCGTTCAGGAAAAAGTTAGTGAGGCATTTTATAGCTACATGTACTGTATAAAAATGATTGTGCAGTAAACTAATATATTAATAAATTCATTTTAAAGTTAGGGGGATACTTTAAAAAAACGTTCTATACTGCTTTCATTCAGTAGTTGCAAGATTCGCAAAAACTGCAAAATTGCAAACATGGCTTGATAAACAAATTCCTATAGTGTAATGATGCATCCTCATGAATTCTGGTTATCCATTCATAAAACAAGTGCATACATATATCCAGTGCCAAAGCAAAATAATAAAATAAAAAAACTTTGGGGAAAATTAATAAATACAAAAGTAAAGCAAGGCTATTAAAATGTCTTGCAGAAAGATGATAAGAGCAGTTCAGTTATTCTCCAGCCACCAGCAATTCGGACAAGGACAGAATATAAAAACCTTTTTAGCTTTAGGTCTTCGTGCATGCGCATCCATTCGACAGCTATCAAAATGTCAAGGGTCTGGTGCTGTCTGTGGATGTAAATCTAATCAACTATATCAACACATATATATAAGTACAAATAAATGTATATATATTCACAACATCTCATCATGGACAAAGTATAACTGATGAAAATGTGTTATCTTTATGAATGTTCGCATACTTAATTCATGCCAATTATACTCCATAAATAACTTTTGATGACCCATGAAATCAATGCCTGGCTTAGAATGCAGCTTAAGTTGCTGTTCTACATTAATAGGCTGATCCATGTACATACAAACACATTGCTTTTAATGATGTCTGCGTCATCCTTCGATTTCATTTCTAATACAGAAGATACTGTTCTGCAGCTCATGCCCCAAGCGCTTACCCCCAATGCAACTAAGACTGTTCATTTCTCCATCTTTAAACGACATACTCTATAGTTTATACTCTGCCTATTACAGGTCTTTCATTCCAGGAGAAAATAAATAAAAATCCCTGGACCAGCTGAACCCCTGTGATCAGCGTTCAGTGATGACGCCTTCGAGACTTCTATGGGTTAGTCCATATTGGTTCCCTCAGGTGTTCTGGCACTTAAACCTGGTTCAATGCCTAACTCTAGAGTTTTCAATGGATATTCTGTACAAATGAGCTTATATGAACTAATCATTTGTACTCCATGGACCTCTAGAGACAGCAGAAGGGTTGACCTTGTTCCCCAACAAAGAATAATATGAGTTTGGTAATCATAACATATACATAGGGGGATATATTTATTACAGATGTCAACCCTTCATGACTTTAAACAACACATTTCTTTCAATTTCATCCTTTGTTGTTGACATAAATGATTAAAAGAATAATCCTATACAAACAAACATCTCAATGTTACCAGGAAAGTGAATATTTATTATTATCAATTCCTCCTGCAAGGCAACTCTATATGAAATGGTGACATGTCCACTTCTCTGAGGTGGCCATGTTCTTCTTGAGGCTTAAAACAATTATTAAAATCTTTGTTAATTATTTTTATTCAGCATTATCCAAAGGCTATACAGTCTTATCATCTTTCTGTCTATAAAGTCTAAATACTAATACTAATACTACTAAATACTAATACTAAAGTCTAAAGTTTTTTCCAATTCATCTGAAAAGTAAAATTAATCCACAAAGAAATTAAAGTCAAATATAAAATCTCCCATAATAAAACTAACATTAACACAAAGGTTTCCCTCACTTTTTCAACATGACATAAACAAGTATGTCTATGGCAAGGGTTTGTTTTAATATGAAAATATGTAACACTCATCAATAATGTCAAGAGTCCCATGAGAAGGGAAAGACCAAAGAACGTTATGATTAAAAAAGCCGTCTTTTACAAAGTTGATTAAACAATGAAGTTTTGCACAAGTAAAACATATTCCCTTCAGTCTTAAGTCGTTTAAATCACTTGGCATTTTTATCTTAATTTGTTGCTAAATCTGAACACGATACAACTATGAAAAACATTGGCATATTTAAGGTAGCAGAGAGGGTTATGCCAGTTAGAACTTGGTTTATTCATAAATGCTTGACTGTCTGGTAATATTTCAAAAGTAGAGGCTGATGTAAATAATCACAAAACTACTGGATAGATTTATTTTGATTTTTTTAGCAATATAAGTCTTTGGAGATTTTATTAATTAGTGTGGCATTTTTATATTTAAACATGATGATTTGTTCAGATAAAAACCTGTTTGAATGTTTGTGTGAAGTTTACACTAAACCACTTTTTGTTTGTCCATTTCTAAATCTGAACACATTCTTAGTGAGCCTTTCTTATAAAATGTATTTTTTTCTTCACACATACTGTACTTTTTCAAGTAAAAAAATGTATACATAGGTTAAATGTTCATGCTTTGATGAGTATATTGTATAGACTATACTTAATAACTTGTTTCTTTTTTTAATAAGCTTATCTAATTATTTCAATTTTTTCGATCAGGCATTAAGAAGAAGTCGAAGGTGCCCGGTGTCATGATAACGCAGTTCCAGGAGGAACTTCCGGAGGGAATGACAACTCCAGATTTTACTCGCAAACCCATTGCTTTGACTATTCAAGAGAGTAAGTCTACAATAGTAGCCTTCACCCAAACCATTTAAATAAAATACAATAAAAAGATACAGTTTTTATTCTCACATCAAAATACTTGAACAAACATGTGTTGGCCAGCTAAAAATACCTTGATCTAAATCCCAATTGGCATAAGCAACATTTAAGAGGAAGAGGGGGCGGTTTTGGCAGAGTCCATAGGGACTTGGCTTGGGAACCGGAAGGTCACCGGTTCAAGTCCCCGAAAGACCAAGTGCTACCGAGGTTTCCCTGAGCAAGGCACTGGTCCCTGGGCGCCATACATAATAGCAGCCCACTGCTCCTAACACTAGGATGGGTCAAATGCAGAATGTCAAGTTCCCCTCTGTGGAACTATTAAGGGTACATTCAATAAAAAAAGAGCAGCTGAGCATATCCAGTCATAACAATTTGAAAGATGTAACAAAAGGTTAAAAAAACAAAAAAAAACATGTATTTGGAAAGTAAGTTGCAATTCAACAATGGGATTTTTTTAATTATTAAAGGGGCCCTGTTATGGTTTTTGGAGGGATCCCTTTTCCCTATGTGTTGCATAGGTTTTTGTGCATTTAAAAGGAAATGCTAATGTCACAGTAGAAGCACAAATAATATGAAACTAAAAATGAGCATAATAGGGCCCCTTTAAACAGCCTCTTAACCAAATGTATCAAACGGGAAAAACTTAAATATAATGTTTGTTCAATTATTTGCATTTGACCATTTATCTTACATCTTTGCTAAAAATGTACCTATGAATGATTTGTCTCTAATAGAGAAATCTTTATTTTATCTAATTCCAGGTAAGGTTGCGATCCTTAAAGCCATAATAGTGGGCACCCCAACACCTACTGTAACATGGAGCAGAGCCAACAAGGAAATCGTTTTCCACCCTGACTTGTGTGTGCAAAAGTACGATGAGACAACTCGAGAGCATACACTCGAGGTAATCTTCAAGAAACCCTAAAGGCATGGATTCATTATGTTGGCGATAAACAAAATGTACCCAACAGGAAGCGTTGTTACATTTCTGTTGCAGACAATGAATAAACATCAACAGTAAACTGTGTTAAAAGAGAGAAACGCTCTCTTATAATCTGATATTGTGATCATTTACCTCATACTGAGAAAATAATTTAATCTCCAATTTCAAACACAGAGCATGTGTGTTAATAAGCCCAACAAGCATGCCCATTTGTACGAAGTTGATTGTAAAACGCAGCCAAACAGGAAACACATGCATGAATTTGTCCATCGTCTGTCAGTCAATAGTAGGGAATAGGATAAATGTTTTATCAACCCAATATGTTAAGTGACTTAAGTGTTTTAAGACTTAAACTACTTTCAGTGATAATGAAGGTGCCATAATCTCAGTGTTATCCTTTCATTAGTTTCCTAAGGTCGCTTCAGAGGATGCGGACACCTACAAGTGTTTTGCAAACAACGAACATGGAAGGGCTGTCTGCACTGTTCTCCTGAATATCATTTCTGGTATGATCCTTAATATTCTTTAATCCTTTTGTCGCTTTAGTATTTTATATATACGTTGCCATATACATACTCTTGATAAGTTGGCAGATCTAAAATATTTTTTTATTTACAGTTGGATTCTCTAAGACCAAGGAACTCCAAAAGAAAGAAGGTGAAGGTGAGGTTTCAAATACAGAACATTCAAAGTTTTCTTTTCTGAAGAGGATTGCAATTATTTTCCCCGAAGGCAGTTATAGTTTGTTGGCTTTAAGGTCAAGGCTTTCCATTATAGGGCCAATTCACCATAAAAAAGAGAGCTTATATACACTTTCCCTGCCCCTGTCAGACAGCGCACAGGAGACAAATGAATGAAGGATTAAATACATTAAAAAACAATTTATCACAGACACTTTTTAGGGAACTGGGCATCCAGCTGAGTTACAAAGATAAATAGAAGTGAATGGCTTTCATCTAAGCCATCAATATTTGGAATGAAGCAGCAGAATGGTTTTTCTGTGCTGTAACCTAGCCCATGTCTTTTCAAAGCGAACATGACATTGTATTCATTAATTCAAATTATTGGGAAAAATCTTCCTGTCAGGGTAGGGAAAACGTAAAGATGGCAAACAGAATCATGTTGAGCAGTATAAGTCCAACACAACGCTCTGTAAGAATAGGGTGTCAGAGCAAATCTAACAAACAATAGAGGATAGAGTAACTGGGGATGTACATTTACTGACTTGGATTCTTGCAAAAAGAGCAGTAGAGTTTTACAATTACAAAAAAAGTAAAGCACATTTTGGCAGATTTAAGGTGGAAGAGAGGGAATTGTCACTGAGATACACAAAGCTGGTTGGTTAGTGACATTTTTATTAATTTGCTTTTTGCCCATACTACCTTTGGGGACCCCAAAGTTCAGGTCAGTTATCAGAGTCTTGACTTAGCAATGGTAAGTAAGTGGCTATATGATTGATGATTCAGATAATTATATAAGGCATGATTGTATGTCGGCTTAAAGAAATACTCAGTACAGTTCCAATAAGATAAGATCAGACATTCTGACCTATTAGTCATTAAGCTGAAAATACTTTTTTTGGTTTATAAAAGAAAAACATTCATATCTAGCTTTAATCAAACTATTCTATGTACATTACATTGTTATGGAAGTTACAGTAAATGCACATTGCTTGTTTTAAATACTTGTGTAAAAGGCAATGCATGACAAATATGATTTGTGAAGGTCTAATCTTCTTTGTTGTGGTTACAGAGGCAACGGATCTCAGGAAAAAGCTTAAAAAACGGTGAGTGAAACTCTGTAAACAAAGTTTGTTTCTTGTATTTTCTTTATGTGGGGGATTCCTTCTCATTGACAGAATGAGAGTATTTATTTCCGTGAAAACATGGTTTGCGCGGCTTGATGACATTTCTGCCTCTACAGTAATGACGATGGAACACGTGCGCAAAAGCAGATGGAGCCAGAGGAGAAGGTCTGGGAAATTCTCATGAGCGCAGAGAAGAAAGACTACGAGCGCATCTGCAATGAGTACGGCATCACAGACTTCCGCCGCATGTTGAAGAAACTCACTGAGATGAAGAAGGAGAGAGAGGAGGAGATTGCTGAGGTATGGGCTCCTTTTAAATCTTCTTTAGTTCAATCGTAGGAATGTCCAAAAAAACATCTATCCTTGTCATTTGTTGTTTTTGTATAATTTGTTACATTTTGCAGTCTATCTTACAATGTCTGTGCAGACTCATTACATTTGTTTCACTCTTTCTACTGTAGTTTGTTTCACACATCAGTACCCTGAAACCAATTGAAGTCAAAGATGACGACTGTGCAACAATTGAGTTGGAACTGGACCTCAAGGATCCTTGTAGCAAAATCTTCCTGTACAAGGTGGCGTTAACTACTAACTCCAGCACCATCTTGCTACATGTTATTATCTATTATCAATATGGTTACATGCCTATTAATTCTGCAGGATGGCGTCATGATCCCATTCACCAAAGAAGACAGTGAGGCCCTGAAGCATAGCTTGAAAAGAATTGGCAAGAAATATGTATTCACAATTAAGAATCTAGGCTCAGGAGACGCCGGACTCTACTCAGTGGATGTTGGGGGTTGCAATGTATTCTCAACTGAATTTAAAGGTATGTCTTCAATCAAGTTATTCAAATCAGATTAGTCATAGGTAAACTCAGTCCATGGATTACTGATGTGCTGTTGCTGTCTACATCTTTTCTTTAACTATAATAAAAGTACACAATGAGATATTGTATGAGAGTCACCAGTGACCCTGTGTGGATGGATAGATTGCTGAAATAAGTATCCTTGCGCCCTTATTCTATTTTGTGTATTTTGTTATCCTGCAGTGCCTGATGTCGACTTTGCTGTCAAAATCAAAGAGGTCAAGGCAGAAGAGCGAGAGGACGCCATCTTTCAATGTGTCCTCACTGCACCTTTGAATGAGATCAAATGGTACGGCAGAAGCACTCCGCTGACACATAGTGAGAAATTTGAAATCACTGTATCCGAAGATAAGCTCATCCACAAGTTGATCGTGCGAGACTGTTTGCAATTGGACGGAGGCATCTATGCTGCTGTGGCAGGAATCAAATCCTGCAATGCCTTTCTTGTAGTTGAAGGTGAGAAAATGATAATCTTCTTACATTTTGATCCTGCTCCTTTTATGAGTCGGAAATCTAGTTGTATGCATGCATACTGTTTGGAACATCTGGAGGATACTACAGACACTAAATAATTGTTCAACTCTAATTTCATTGTGCAGCTAAAAAAATATTAAAAAATCTTATTGTCTTTTATAGCGGACAAGGATCCTTCAAACAAGGGCAAGAAAGGAACTCGCAAGACTACCATGGCTGGAAACAATAATGATGAAGATCTGATAAAAATAGCTAAGGAACAGCAGGAAAAATACCAGAAGGAAATGGAAGGAAAAATGGAATTGGCCAAGATAGCCCAAGCTGAGAGAGAAGTTGCAGATGCAGCCGTCAAAGTCGAGGCTGAAGAAGCCAAAAAGGCAGCAACTGAAAGAAAAGCTGCAGCTAGGGCCGCAGCCAAGGCAAAAAAGGCAAAGGAAATGGCTTCAAGGAGAGCTGGTGGTGCAGGGGTTGCTGGAGCCGCTGGTGGGGCGGGGGGTGCAGGAGCTGCTGGTGGTGCTGGAGGTGTTGGGGCTGATGGGGGCCAAGGTGCTGGTGCAGGTGGTGACGGTCAAGGAGGAGATGGAACTGGAACCACAGGTGGCGCTAAAGGAGGAGCTGGAGGTGAGGGCGCTGGAGAAGATTTTGACGATGAAGATGACTACGATTCACTTGAATATTCTGATGAAGAAATGGAGGAAGACAGAGAAGGAGTGGAGAGAGGAGCCGGCGGAGGAGCGGGCGGTAAAGCGGGACATGGAGCAGGAGGTGGAGAGGGAGGAGAAGGAGGAGAAGGAGGAGGAGAAGGCGGAGCAGGAGGAAAACAAGGTGGAAAAGGAAGACGCAAGAAACGCGTGAGAGATGGTCCACTCGTTGCAGATACAGAGATAGGTAAGCAGATAATTCATATTATATTCATTGAGAAACTTAATGATAAATAATTGCTTCGGAAATGTGCCCGAAAAATGTAGCTAAATGCTAAACATTTTAATGCAATGCATCTTTTTAGAAAAAAATAATATATCTTTTAAATTGTCAATAATAATGTAATATAAATAGTAGCAGCAGTAGAACGTATTTGTATTTTGTTGATGGTTTTCTTTTACTGTTGAAAAATATTAATTCTAAAGTTAATATTTAATCAATATCTTAAAAAAAAAAGAATAATCATAATTATACATTATTGTTATGGAAACTTTCTAACTAAGATTTTAAAATAAAAGGACCAGATGATGTTCATGCAGAGTGAATGCCAGTATGTATATCACATTATACATATTGACTTAATGAGTCAACTCATCATTAGGTCAACATTAATATAATGAAAATATATGACTTTCGGAATAAAGCTGCAAATTATTATCACTATTAGGAGATAGTAATGATGAGGAAACAACAGATCAACAAGGTGAAAAATCTGGGAAAAAAGGAAAACATCCCAGAAAGAAAAATGTGGATATTGAAGCAGAAGCTGTCGCTGGTAAGAGACGTCAAAGCTGCATGCTGCTGTATACAACTTACCTACTGCTGCTAAAGTCATTTGGAAATCAAAATGACTTTGATATCACAACCCAAGGAAATTCTAAACCTTCCTTACTGTGATGCAACTGCTTTAACATTTTATGTACTGTATATGATACCTATATACACTATTGCCGATCTTACAATTAGCTGGAAAATCTACATGGCCTGGGTGCATTTCGAACAACTCTTTAAAAAAAAAAAATCTTGTTGAGCCTAAGGGAGTTTATTTAGTTAGTAAAATAATTAAGCCTGGGACCAGAGGTTTTTGTATTCTTAAAAATAAATGCTGTTCACGAGTCCACATAAAAAATATACTGCAGTTTAATTATTATGTGAGCCAGACATTTTTAATACTCACATGGTTTACAGTCCATAAACAATTAAAACCATTGGCTTTAAGTTTTATTAACTATCAGCTTAATTTAGAAAACAAACATTGGTTTATCAAACAAAAAGCTATATGTCTATATCGTCTTATGTGTGTCTTTGTGCTTCTCCTGAGAAACAGATAATAGAATAGCATGTAGATGCTACGCTAAAATCTGCATTCTCTTCAATCCAAGCCTTTTTTCTGAAGTCTAAAAATATTTCTATATTTGTGATTTGTGTATTTAGTGTGTGCTTTTATGTTTCTAGATGCTTTCTGCTGTTATAAATACTTTGTTTAATTAATGCGCAAGATGTTAGAGGGTAAAACATGGAAATGGTGAATTAACTTGATATACATTATTTAGTTTAGACCGCTTCAAATCAGCACTGGGATAACCCCTTGTGCTTAAATATGTTATAGTTTTATGTTATAAGGGCTAAACATTCAGCAAAAAGGTTTCCAGTAGGCCCTTGTGTTAATACACCTTAGGGAGCCAATTTTAGATATCACCTTTTCCATTGCCCTCTTCTCTTGTATTAGAGTTAATGTTGATATTGTTTTTATGCTCCATGTTGACATTTGTATTGGTTACTCTTTTCATTAATGGTATTTGTAAGGCAAATCCAACAGCAAATGAGAATCAATGGATTGATGGTAATTACGATGATATCCCCTAAACTGAAAAAGACACTAACACAGAAGCCAGTGGTGCCAGGGGTGATAATGGCACCAGGCCAACGCAAGGCATTGATGAATCTGCTGAAAATGGTGAGGGGGCAGACGGCGGTGAGCCTGCAGCAGCTGGCAGGCGATCAGGCCGTACGCGGCAAGGCCCATTGATCGTGGAGACAGTTAGTGGTAAGATTACTGGCGCTGTATTAACCGCTGCATGGGAAGCACTGTCTGAAAAAAGTCATTTGCTGAGCAGATAACTTTTCCAGTGGTTTGACGGTTAACGCCAAAAGTGTGCTCCCACTCCCACTCAGTGAAATGCTACTTTTGATCTCTAAATGCTTAAAATGCCTTTTAGAATGATCAGATTTCAGTAAGAGTGGATTTAACCTTAGTGTTTTCAAAAAATGCTAATCATTTTTTTTATGGACTAATGGTTTTTGTCTATTGCACTTAATATGTCGAAGGAATCAAAACACTCTATAGTCTTATGTTGTGTCTAGAAAAGAATAGCATTGGTTATATTATTTCATTTAAATAACGTATAGGTAGGATAGCAGCAGACAAAAAACAACAGTGTCCACCGTTTTGTCTTTTGTTTTCATGCTATGTGAGTTTGGTGTGTCAATTAAGCAATGTTTAACTGCACCTGTGCTCTGTGTTAACATTTGCTTGCTATTTTAAATGCTGATTCAGGATGAGTCAGTGCATTGAGGTTAATTATTTGAATGATCAAACACAGAACTCATTATGTCCTATTGAGACAACGACAGCACTTGTGTGTGGCAACACTTATGTGAAGACAGAAGAGAACCCTGAATTTGGAGGCTGACCATGCTCTAAAAGTGATTTCTGCACATTGAAGACTGAATTCAGAGCAACCAGATTAAATGCTAATTTTTTCGTCTGAACAAGGAAATGTCTGCCTTGAGTGAGATTTTTATTTTTCATATTTAAGTGGGTATTTCTTTCAAGAGTAACAAAGCGAACCGAGGTACATGAAAGCCTCAGTGATGCTATTCGTATGAGCTACAAATCTGCAAACTCTGAAGTTGAAGAAGTCCACCTGCAAGCAAAACTATCGAGCTACACAAGAAGACATCTCTATCAAGTTTCAAACAATGACCAAATGTGCTCTTCTACATCCCTTACAAAGTCCTCTTATTTGGTCTTTTCATAATTGAAAGGTATATTTTAACATGTATTTGAAATACGGCCCTGTACTAAGGCCTCAGCAGCAGCCCAGATTCACATCTGACCCACAATCCCCCCTTTCTCTCCTTTCCTGTCTTTATTTGGCATACTATCAATAAAGGCAAAAAAAACAAATCTTAATAGAAAAGAAAATGTGTCATGTTTGACTATGTGGTAAGTATGTTCACACCCATACATGATGCCTTTCAACACCTTGAAACAACAAAACAACAACGTGTTGGTCGTGTGCTTTCACTAACTTACTGTTGATGAATCCTCAGACCCAGGAGTTCACTTTCATGCGGGGCTTTCCGACTGCAAAGCCATTGTTGGAGAAGCAGCAGAGCTGGAGTGTAAAGTGAGCAGGGAAGACTGTGTGGGACTCTGGTACAAAGATGGAGATGAGGTATGCCCAGGGTCTAAATGTGTAGCAGATAGGCTTTGATATTATTACATTAATAAAGCCAAATATGAATTAGAAGTTATACATTTAATTCATATTTGTCATGTTACAGTTATGCATTTCATTTTGACAGATTCAATCGTCTGAGGGTATAACCATTACAAAAGACGGAACTTTCCACAGACTTAAAATCCACAAAGTCACAGAGGAATTTGCTGGGAAATATAAATTTGAAGCAGACGGACGGAAGACAGAGTCTTTAATTGTTGTTGAAGGTAAAAATATAAAAAAATTACAGAAATTACTAATTTGCATGAAAGCGTTGCATTTCTCCTTAAAAATTACTTTAAAATGTTTTTCTCTAAAGTACAGAACTATAAAGCTTAACACTACTAATATATCTGTCTATATTTTTTTACCCCTTTATAGACCCACCCAGATTCCCTGCCGAGGATCTGGAAGCATTCAAAACCCCTGTAACTGTGAAAAAAGGACATAGAGCAACCTTCAAACTACCCTATATCGGACGGGAACCTATCAAAATTCAGTGGTACCTTGAGGGTGAAGAGCTTGCAGAGGAAGGACATATTAAGATTGAGCACTCGGAGGGTTGCAGTAGTCTGCTTCTAAACAAGCTGCAGCGCAAGGACAGTGGTGAAGTCAAGATAAAACTCAAAAATGAGTTTGGCACTGTTGAGGCCTTCAGCAAGCTTATTGTCCTGGGTATGTTGTATACATATGTTATGTTACTTATTTTCAATGTTCATTCACTGTAATTGGTCGACAAATTAACTCTCTAACACAGAATACAATTCATCATTATCCTCTGTTTCCTGGCAGATAAACCCACTCCTCCAATGGGACCTCTGGATATTGTTGAAGCCTCCGCCTCTGTAATTGACTTCAAGTGGAGGGCCCCAAAAGACAGTGGTGGCTGTAAAATAGACAACTATATCCTTGAACGACAACAAATTGGCCGCAACACTTGGAAGAAGGTGGGTCCATTGGTCCAGAGGGCGCATACCGGGACAGTGATGTAGACCACGGCAGGAAGTACTGCTATCGCATCAGAGTGGAGACTGAAATGGGCACCAGTGAGCTAATGGAAACTGAGGATATTCAAGCCGGAACAAAAGGTAAACTTCGACAAACCACTAACTGAAAAAATGTCAGTTTTTAGTAAAGGCCAGTCAGACTCATCATTTCACAGCAACATTTATTTGATCAATCAATCGATTTGCAATGTTCGGAGTCACTTGGGGGAGAAAGTAAATTTGTACAAATGTATTGAATCAAGTTTGGTGAACAATTGATCAAAAATAATTTTGATTAGAGTTGATCTTGAATGTTGAATAGAATGGTTTACTAGAGACTTTTTTAGATTTCCATTTTAGATTTGCCTGAGTATATATTGCTAAACAAAAGAGGACTCTTATAAGACAGTAGTCATTACTACCAATACATCTCTTGATTTAAACCATGTGAACTTATTGTCCTGTAAGCAACTGTTCAATAAATACAATAATGTACAATGAGAACAAAATCCCAAAGGGGAATGCAAGAATATTGAGAAAACCAAATTAAGTCAAAAGGGGCATTGTTACCGCATAGCGATAGCATGTTAGGGCTTGCTAGCAGTTAGCAGTGATCTCCCCTGCTACTGTAGTTCATCAAATAGCTGTGAGTAGTCCTTAAATAACTAAGAATCACCCTTCTCATATTTAACTCATTCATTCATTAATTTCTGTGACACTTTCAGGTATGACGAGTCGTTGACGTCATGATAATTTCTCCTACAGTACGCAAACAATTGGTTGTTGCGTTTTTTAATCTAAAAATGACTTTTAGATCTCTTTTGTGTGTACAGCCTACCCTGGTCCTCCATCTGCACCAAAGGTTGTATCTGCCTTCAAGGACTGCATCAATCTCTCTTTGGTTCCTCCATCCAACACTGGAGGAACCAGTATTCACGGATACAACCTTGAGAAACGCAAAAAGGGCAGCAACCTGTGGGGCCCAGTCGTCCCAGCTGAAGGGATTATCAAAGGTCATTCATACATCAGTTCTCTTTGATCATGTTGTGACAACACAAACAACTGACGTCTAATGACTTATTGGTGTTATACCTTTACTGCATATGTATTTTTGACTTTTACAGGTAAGGGATATGGAGTTAAAGACGTGGTTGAGGGAATTGAGTACGAATTCCGCGCGGCAGCCATCAACGACTCTGGAGCGGGTGAATTCAGTGTACCATCTGAGTTTGTGTTTGCCAGAGATCCTAAAAGTAGGTGGACATTTAGAACTGTTATCACAGTCATTATTTAATCAACACTAAATACAGCCTACAAATTGCAGCACTGAATATGAATCATGTGTTACAGAGCCTCCTGGTAAAGCCATAGACTTTAAAGCGACAGATTCCACCTACACAACCCTGTCCCTGTCTTGGACCAAACCCAAGGACATTGAGGGGGTTGAAGATGAAGCCAAAGGATATTTTGTGGAGATCCGGCCAGCAGAATGCACAGAATGGGATCGCTGCAATGCAAATGCATTAACCATGACCTCCTATACAGTGAAAGGTTTGAAGTCAATGGCCATGTACTGGGTGAGAGTCATTGCTACTAATGATGGAGGAGAGGGAGAGCCACAGGAGCTGGTTAATTACATCCTCGCTATGCCCCCTCCTGGTAAGAAAATCATTTCAAAGACACTCATGTCAAACTGTCATATTTAAAGATTAAATTACAGGGACTGATTCATTACTTTATATTAAATGATTCAGTAGTGTATAATAGTTGAGTTTATCTTCATGATTAAATATGTAGATGTTGGGAGGCAAAATAAAGAAAAATTAAAAAAAGAAGATTTAAGTTCACCTGAACAGATTAAATGCTACCCCACAAAACCATTTAGGATTTGCCTTTATAGGAGAATAGGAGCATTGTTTGAAGAATTAAGATAAAAGCAATTATAAATTGTGTTTGTGGATGGACCCATATGTGTTTAACACTGAGAGATCTAATTTGCTTCTTAAGTAATGCAACTGAAAACATGGTTTACGAATTCAGATATACTGTTGCAAAAAGATACCAAGTCATTTTATAACTACCAACATAGTGTGCACATGAAAACTTATATCAATAAGTTCAGTTGGTTAGTCAGTATTGTTGAAATATGGTACTAGGGCTATAATTAGATTAGTAATAAATCCTATTCCAGGTCAATAGAAGAATAAAGATGATTGAAGCAGTATTGAATATTGTACTATGACTTAAAGAAAGGTATATTTGTGTTCTGTTTTAGCGGTGGTTAGATAGTGATTATATGTTTTTTCATGTTTGCCCTTTATCCTTAAAAACAATTGTCACCATAAAAATATATGCCAATTAATGACCAACTTTTCCCTGCTTTTCATGTAGTGAGACCACGATTTACTGATGCCAAAATCAAGAGTTTCATGGTGGTGCGAGCAGGAAATTCTGCAAGATTCAACATTAACTTTGAGGTAATATAGGAAATAATGAATTGACTTATAAAGTAATCTATTCATGTCCTCTGAAATGTTATTATACATATATATATATATTTATATATTATTATTATTATTTGAAGGCCTCTCCTTGGCCTGAGGTCACCTGGCTGAAAGATGGAGCACCTGTTTGTAAAAAGGTGACCATCAGCAATGCAGAGGTAACATCCCAGCTTCTGATACCTTCTGCTGAGCGCTCAGATACTGGAATCTATACTATCATTATCAAGAACATTGTCGGACAAGAATCCACCAGCATTGAAATTAGAGTTACAGGTGAGTGGTTAACTACTTTTCATTTTAACTCTATAAATAATTTCCTATACTGTGGATGAAACAAGCCTTTGTATTTGAACTGCAGATGAACCGAAGCCACCGGGTCCCGTGGAGACTGACGAGAACGTGCCTGGCACAGTGACCGTTTCATGGACTGCGTCTCCTGATGAGAAACGTGACGACAGGCTGCACTATATGGTGATGAAGCGCGATTCAAGTAAAAGAACATGGAATACCATTGCAGATCACATCTTCAACAATAGATTCACAGTCTGCAACATCATGCCGGGCCGAGAATACCAGTTCAGAGTCTATGCAAAGAACGACATGGGCTCCTCCAATCCCATTGAATCACAGAAGTGGCTGATTCCTGCCAAAAAAGGTATGTATAAAAGCTCATCACTTTCTGGACCATCTAGAAATACACCAATATCTGCATATTTTACACGGGCTTAAGAAAATGCAGCACTTACATATTAACCATGTTTACTCTTAAAGGTTAGAAGCATTTTTATTTTGGTGTTTTTGTAATCCGATTAGAGGCCAGTTCACAAGTTGACGTATTCAACAGTCCTTACATTTTTAAAGAGCCACATTGTCAACCTAAAAATGTACCTCTTTGATTATGAGTTTTACATTTCTTCCTCCTTGTGTCAAGTTAACAGCAAAAAGTCTGTTGATATTCAGCCCATAAATCTAGCTGATATGTTGGCCTTTAACTTGATTCGATCCGATCATCAAACAAAATGTTCTTTCTTTGAGATGCATTTTTTATAGCTATCCATAGAATTCGGATTCACAATACCATGTGGATGACATTTAGCACACCATAAAAAACATACGCATAGAAAAGTATATAAGGCCAGAAATGACTGTTCCTGTTACTTTATAATCCCACATGTTTTCTTTCTAGAAGAGAATAATTCTAATTTAAGTCAATGCACATCTACTTCCTTCCAGAAAAGTTCATTGTGAACATGCCAGAAACCAAGACATGTGACCTACAGTGTGCGCCCAAGTTCCTTGTCCCACTGAAAATGCACAGTGCCCCTCAAGGCTATGAATGCTACATGAGCTGTGCTATAAAAGGGGATCCTACACCTCATGTGACATGGCTCCGCAACAATATCAGTCTGAATACCAACACTAACTACTTCATCTCCAACACCTGCGGAGTCTGTTCTCTGCTCATATTGACGGTTGGACCCAAAGACACCGGGGAGTACAAGATCGTTGCAGAAAACTCTTTGGGGAGGGCAGAGTGCTCCACTAAACTCACCGTCAGAGGTAGTTTTAACTTTATTTTGAACATTCTGTATGCAAGTGATGATCTTTCTGAAACAAATAACTTCCTTTGTCTCTTTTCCAGAATAAATGAACACACAGAAGACGGTAGAATTGCTTTAAACGCATACAGACACCAAGATGGTATTTATAATCAGCATACTACATCTTTAGATTAAGGCAAGCCTTTCACACGTAGAATGAATTGTAATTTAATATTGCTTGTGATTATATCATATAGTTATTATATAATTATATCAACTATTTGACAAATTTGTATACATTCTGGCACATGAGTAAAGGTAAACTTACAATAAGGTGTTAGGCATAGGCATTTTGCTAAAAATAAAAGCCAGAAACGTGTTTTGTTTGTTTTGATTTCAAATGTACAATCTCAATAAAGTGGGTGCTTGAAAAACTAGTGTGCAATCTGACATTTTAACGGAGGTAATATGCAAGTGGAACAGCAGAGGGAGTTCAATACAGAACACTACTTGACACTTATTTGACGTGATTTTTAAAAGTGGTTTGTCTAAAGCTGGTTGGATTTGTTATTTTTCCGTATTTGTGGTTTAAAATCCCCTGTAGTGCAACTGAAATGACAAAGAATACTGATAAATACGACAAATGTATCTTACATTGAGTGTTATAGTCCGTTATACATATGCAATTATGTGGGATTAGTGTAAATAAATATTAAATAATGGTATTGTGAAGTGGAATTCTTTAATGATGCATGTTACTTTGAGAAAACTGTAAAAATTACAGAAAATAAATGTACGTGAAAAAATGACGATTAAATAATGTATATATATATATATATGACGATGAACCTTGGCATATTTGTGGCCATGGGCCTTGAATGGCAGTATCAAAATGCATACCACTTGTTCACCTCCATGAAACTTTATGTGAATAATTTATGTTCAGTCTTCTTGTATTACCTCTCTGGGCATATTTTTTTTGGATCGTCAGACATTCGTCCCAAGTTTAGAGTTACTGAAGAAGAGTCAACAGTTGCACCCTGGGATAAAACATGCCTGAACAGTGCAGGATGACACCTCTTGATTTCAAAGTGTGGTTTCATTACCATTTTAAATATACTACTACGTAACTTTTTTGCTGTTCTATTCCGGTCAAATGATCCATTAAAAATAGTTGAGGCTGATCGGTATTAGAATCGGTTCAGCCTGTTTTGTTTTTCTGCTTTTCGTCTGATGTGTCCGAAACAGTGTCAATTTAGGATAGACTTCTCCCCAAGAAATTATGACCCACTAATTCTGATATTTCTAAACATTTTAAATAACATATCTAACATTTCTAACACAAACTAATGCAAGGAGCTATAACATTTAAATTGAATTGACACTTACCCTTTGGTTAATTGTTGTGATGAAGATCTGGCGGTCTACATGTGCAATCAGGCTGATGGAGAGGCAGCTCAACCCATGGCACTTCTATGTCACTTCTCATGAGACGTCCCTATTTAATAAGAGCAGCCAAAAGCCCCCTGCTGAAGTTTTGAGGGAGGGATTAGAAAGCTTCACCCCTGCATTTCCTCTAGGGCCCCCTTTTCAGGAACCTATAGCACTTTAGGGCCAACGTGCATAGGAGTAAACCTATACCCGGGGGCCACAGTGGGTTAGGTTGCTCTCAGTGTCTGTAGAAGACTTTATTGCCTACGAGCCCACACTCAAAAATCAGCTGGAAGGTGGCCGGCAACAGACGGCAGAGAACAGCAGTTCACTTGAAAAAGTAAGTACATTTACCAACTACTGGAAAATGCCCTAATATCGTTGGATATTTCATGAAAATGTTGCTCTATACATTTGTTAATGTTGTACATTTGCCAATTTATGCTAATAAGTATATTTGATATGCTAATCGGACACTAGTATGCATATATCTGTATCATGAACCTTAACTATAATTGGTAATTAGATAACACTATTTAAAGGCAAAGCAAAATGTGTGTTGAATGCTGACAGTATTTTAATTGACTTCAGTGATGCTAAATATAGGAACCAACATGATGAGCTATATTAATGTTATTCATATTTCATTTTCTTGATGGCCATTATTTACTAAGCTTGATGATGGATAATACAACAGGCAAATGTTGGAGAAATATCACAATTAGACTAGCAGTACTGAGAGTCAAACTATAGAAACATACATATGTGTTTGTAATCATACTACATTTGGTCTTGTACTTTCTCCTGAAACAATCAATGGGTTACTGCACATTGCCAGGCTTTTCGAGATATTTTATTTATTTTTTATCCCAAATAAGAAAAAGTACAAGTTTATGATCAGCCATTAAATGCAGCTAAATGCAGAGATTTAGGACATGGATGTGACAGGTTATTCATAAATCAGTTCCCACGCTTGTCACAGCTGTTTTTTCTCCCAGACAAAAATAGTTTCCCAGCAGCGAACCAAGTGTAATAAACTGCTCAATATGCAAAAGACGTCATCAAGTGACAACTCTTTTTTTTGTATTAGTTTCAATTGTTAAAGTGGCTATAAATGTGATTCAAGAACCAAGACTGATGTCATTACTATAATGAGATTTAAAGATGTATTAATATATATGAATAAAATATGTAAATAAGGGATATTCATACATTTTGTATCTGATCTGATTAAAATCCTTCCTCCCAAGTAAAATCTTGATTGTAGGAAATTAAGACTACTTAACATATTAAATACATGATTTTACTTTAAATTAAACTTCTTGTCAGTCTAAACAATATGATGCTATTTTGTATGACATCATATTGCTATGCTGAAGTTAAGTATATTAAATACTAAACATTGGCTATGAAGTCTGTCACATGACTAATACGACACTTTTGGGGAAATTATTTATGAATTGATTAAAATGATTAAGGTGATAATAGATAATCAAAAGGAAAATGTTAAATTGACAGAACAACATGATGATTTATTGACAAATAAAGGTGTCAGTTTTTAATGCAGACATTTTTGATTATGTCATTTAAGTAATTCCCTTAAATAAATGTGATAAAGAAAGCATCATCTAATACCAAGATGATTATGACTAATATTACATTTGCAGTCAGCCACTTGCGTCAATTACTTAGTCATGATGGATGGTTTATGAGGTATGTGAGCTACTGCCTGCAAAATTAAGCAAGCCCCCTTGCAGGAATCTACAAACAGAATGTTAAGTATGTTTTGATCACGGGAATCCTTTCATTAATAGCACAGATAGAGTTACCAACTCAGGTATCCGCACACCATATAAGATATAGATCTCACAAATAGTTTAACACTGATGTAGCACTATCAAGCACACGCCCTAACATCATCTGGCCCTAACCTTTTGTTTAATTAGATGGATAAATAAATTGTTTCTCACCACATCTTTACTGTCTCTCAGAGGAAAGGCTTTAATTAAAATGCATCAGCATCTTGTTGTAAAAGCCAGCATACTGCCTTGAGCAACTAGTTAAACAATGATAAGTGATACCCATTACAGATTCAGACCATCTGGATGAGATTTAATGCATGGGAGACAGATGGGGAATTTGATGTGGTCAAGCCGTACCAACAGATTCAGACTACATTGAAACTCTAGGAAGTGTCAGCAATGACATGGAGACCCTGTTATACAACCCAAGAAACCATCAAAGTGAAGACCAGATATAAAAGCAAACGAAAAAGTGTTATCTTATTAAGAATATAGTTTTAAAAGCAAATTGTTTTTGCATCAACAGAGAAGCTGTTGTGAAAATCAAGATGTTTAAAATACGTAGATCTAAGGAGGAGGAGCCGACGGCTCCAGGGCAGGGTAAGTAGTCATCGAATGCAAATAACTGCCAAACAATAAAGTATGTGAAAATGTATTTTTAAAACATGATATGAACCTCAATCAAAGCTGTACTCACAATCTCTTCATTCTTTGTAAATAATGTATCCTTTTATGACAGTGAGAATAAAAGTGAAGTCAATGGTGCCTGGAGTTATGATCACCCAGCATGTGGAAGAACTACCTGAGGGCATGACCAACCCAGATTTCACCAGGAAACCCATTGCTCTAACTATTCAAGAAGGTAAGGTTCTGTGTACCCAGATGCATCAACTGTGTTTGTGTTCCTGTTACTCACTGATAGACATGATCCACACAGCTCATAAGATGGTGGAACAGTGTCCGATATGCATCTGCAGTGTTAGATTGCATATGGTGCCGCTAAAGCCTTGAAAACGATCACTTCCTCTGCTTATGTCACACAAAACCGAAGATAATGTTGCTGCTAATCGTTGGTGTTTAGCAAGTAGTTACTCCTAATTCGTACAGTATGTGGAGACGCTTGCTATCGCCAGGTGTGAACTGAACTTAGAGTTGTGAGTGTCTGATTTGTTAAAGGGGCCCCTTTATGCTTTTTGGGGGTTTTCCATTCCATGTAGTGTGTTATATACAGTAGGTTTTTGTGCATGTAAATGGTCTGCAAAAGCTGAATTCCCAAAGTTCCTTCCAGAGGGAGTTTCTCTCCCACTCAAAAATAAAGGGCTTTTTGAACATTAAAGCATGTGAATATGTCACAGTAGAGGCATAAAATAAAAATATGGAACCTGAAAACGAGCATAATAGGGCCCCTTTAATGCCAGGTCTGAACTGTGTACTGTATAAGATGTTAACATATTGCTAATTTCTTGTTGCCATTTCTATAGGAAAATTGGCATTCTTCAAAGCAATTGTTGTGGGCACCCCAACACCAACTGTGACATGGATGAGAAATAATGGGGAAATAACTGAAGAAAGGTACAAAGTCGTGGACGAAGGCGCTGGTGAATATCAACTGCAGGTGAGATCCCTGAACATGTCATGGAAATGTTAGTGATATAACTTACAAGTGTAAGGAAGACTAGCAGAGCAATGAATACATTGGAATGATGAATAAGCTGCCCTTATACTTTATGTGAAAATACTGATCATCATTTATTGATTGTTAGATGCCCGGTGTATCGTCGGACCTAGCTGACACCTACAAGTGTTGTGCCAGAAATGAATATGGAACAGCGTTTGTTACGGTTACGCTCAATGTTATTGAGGGTCAGTTACTTTGTTGCTCTTTTTCCATTATATATTGCATCAAATCAAATTTTAACGATAAATTACATTCGTTTCACTTTACTTTTCCATTATAGTTGGCTTTAAGAAGGCCAGAGCCATGCAAGAATCAAGGACAGGTACACATCTTACATTTAATCTGTAATAATGCAGAGTTACTTGTTAAAATAAAGTATTCATGATTCTGGTTTTGTTGTAGCTGTCAGAGAGACACCGGAAGACTTCAAAAAGGCCTTAAAAAATAAGTAAGGAGTATATTTAAGAATGAGAAAAAATACATTTTTTTTCTTTCCTAGCCACAGATAATTGTAATAATATTTGTCTATCTCTTTGTAGGGTTGACATGGGCGCAAAAGAAGACAAAAAACCTGAAATCGATGACAAGTTTTGGGAACTGTTGTTGAGTGCAGAAAAGAAAGATTATGAGTCCATCTGTGCTCAGTATGGTGTCACTGATTTCCGTCGGATGTTAAAGAAACTAAGTGAAAAGAAGATTGAAAGGGAGGAAGAGCAATCAAAGGTATGTTTCAGCTTCATCCACATTTAAATATAATCCTTTGTAACCTTACATGCTGTAGTACAAACTCTAAAACCTTTTGGGTTCTTTTCCTCCTAATAACAACAGGTGGTTGAAAGGCTATGTAACCTAAAGCCCATCGAACTGAAGCCGGGCGGTGGCGCAGAGTTTGAACTTGAAATGTCTCTTAAAGACCCTACCAGCAAAATCTTTTTATTTAAGGTGAGATGTTTACTCTTTTTGTCAATGGTTAAAATATTTAAAAGCACCAAATGTCATATTGCATATTCTAAAACAGGGCATATTTCCTAAATGTTTATGACGGCTTACAGGATGGAGTTATGGTACCTTTTGATCTCGACACAGAGATAAAGCATGGACTGAAGCAAGTGGGAAAGAAGTTTGTGTTTAGCATCAATGGTGTTGACCAAGGACGATGCAGGACTATACCAAGTGGAAGTGGATGGTATTAAGATTTTCTCGACTGAGTTCAAACGTAAGATGTTACACCAAATGTACTACATTTATAGTAAACAATTGTAAAAAAAAAATGAAAAATGCCATGATAGGTACATGAGTTGTTATTATACTAATAATTATTTTGTTTTTCATCTAGCTCCCCCTGTGGACTTCTTGGTTAAGTTAGAAGACGTGAAAGCAGAGGAAAGAGAGGATGCTATGTTTCAGTGTGTCGTGTCTCAACCAATGAAAAGGATCACTTGGTTGGGAAAGACAGTCACACTGGAGCAGGGGGAAAAATATGACATCCTTGTTTCAGAGGACATGCTGATTCACTCATTGGTGGTAAAGGACTGCCTGGTAGTGGACAAAGGCATTTATGCTGCTGTGACTGGACTTAAATCCTGCAGTGCATGGCTTATACTGGAAGGTACTTTTTTACATATTCTATCTATTTATAACACGAAAATGACCAAATATTGAAAATGTTAAATAAAGCATTAATTGCCTGGTACTCTGTGTTTTTTATTAGCTGACAATGATCCAGCCACAAAAGGGAAGAAGAAAGTTCGCAAAACAACCAGAGCAGGTGGTGGTGGAGCAGATATTTTGAAGATTGCAGAGGAGCAACAGGCTAAGATAATGAAAGATAGAGAGGAGCTTATTGCAAGGGCGAGGGCAGAAGCAGCAGCAGCAGCTGAAGCAGCCGCAAGAGCTGCAGCGGAGAAAGCCGAGGCCGAAGCTAGAGCAAGAGCGGAGGCCAAAGCTAAGGCATTGAATGCAGGAGAAGCAACCACTGATGAGGTGGAAGAGATTAATGAAGAGGGCGAAAAGGTGGAAAAAACAGCTGAGCCCAAAAAGGAAGGAGAGGCTCCTGCTGAACTTGAAGAAGAGGAGCCCACTCAAGAGAGAAAAAAGAGAGTGAGAACAGGCCCACTTGTCCCTGACACAGTTATTGGTAAGCATTTGAACAAAGTTATTCTATTCCAAGAACTGCTTTGATGTTTATATACATTTCTGTTCTCAGTTAACAAGTCTCATTTCTATTTAGATCCAGGAGTATATTTCACTGCCGGAATGTCCGATGTAACAGCAATCATTGGTACGGATGCAGAACTGGTCTGCAAGCTGAGCAGTGAGGACTGTGAAGCATTCTGGTACAAAGATGGGAAAGAGGTGAGAAAGAGTTGATAAAGGAATAGCTTTCACTATAACCCTCGTATTTAAGCTTGTTTACATATGTGTGTGTCTGTGTTTGGATTTCAGATTACAGCTTCAGATGATCTCTGTATTGTTAAAGATGGGAATTTCCGCAAACTAATTATCAAAAACTGCAAAGAAGATGATGCTGGAAAGTACCGCTGTGAAGCAGACGGGCGTAAAACAGAAGCTTCGCTATGTGTTGAAGGTACGGTAATCAGAATTAATTGGAGGTACTCCAAATAAAGCAGCCATTGTGAGGACTAGTAAAACAATAATATTTTCTTAGCTCAGCAATTACAATTTCAGTTAAAATAGGTGTTTCTTCTTCTAGATCCTCCAAGAATTAACCCTGATGACCTTACTGAATTTATGAAACCTGTCGTAATCAAAACTGGGAAAGAAGCTTCTTTCAAGCTGTCCTTTGTTGGCCGTGAACCCATGAAGATCCAGTGGTACAACGAGGGAGAAGAACTGTTTGAAGAATCCCATACCAGAATCGAGAGGTCTTCAACAAATAGCCGCCTGGTGCTTACCAAGTGCCAACGGAAAATCACAGGAGAAATTAAGATTAAGATTAAAAATGAATGTGGAACGACTGAGGCGATCACGCAGCTTGTTGTTCTAGGTAAGGTTTCTCTGATGCATGTTGAGAGCTGAATCTTCATTACTTGTCTGATGGTTGTTAAAGGTCCCATGACATGGCCATTTCTACTGATCATAATTCCATCGTTGAGGTCTACTAGAATAGATTTACATTGTTCAATGTTCCAAAATCACATTGGTTTCTCATACAGCATCTCTGTATAGTCACTCTCTGTCCTACATTACATTACATTACATGTCACTTGTTAGACGCTTTTATCCAAAGCGACTTACATACTCAATACTGTGGGCAATCCCCACAGGAGCAATTTGGGGTGAAGTGTCTTGCCCAGGGACACAACGACATGCTGACTGCAGTGGGGTTTGAACCTGTGACCCCCTGATCCGAACACCAACACACAACCCACTGCACCACACGCCTCCTATACGCCTTGTTGGAGCTCCTGCCCCACCATCCCTATGAGCCCAATGTGCTCTGATTGGTCAGCTCGCCCACTCTGTTCTGATGAGTCCACCACCGTCACAGCGGAACATCAGTGTTTATGTGTTACAATGGCGTTTGTTAGCAACCAGAAAATGACACCAGTAAGGACAAACAGATGAGAATGCTGCGTGGGGTCTGGGTGCCGTGTTGGCGGGACGTTGCAGGGCTCGCTGCTCCGCCCTTTGAGGCTCAAGGAGCGGACAGTGTGAGCTGGATTACTGGTGTAGTTTCCTGGTTGCTGCGTGGGGTCTGCGAGATAGCGAGACACCGCAGAGCTCAGCCTGAGCACACACACACACTCACAGCCTGAGCTCCGAGTGTGTGTGTGTACGGAGCTCCGTGCAGCACCGCGGCTGAGAAAACATAAGGCTGAGTGAGTGTGTGTGTGTGTGTGTGTGTGTGTGTGTGTGTGTGTGTGTGTGTGTGTGTGTGTGTGTGCGAAGCTCCGCGGAGCCCCACAGCTGAGAAAAGATAAGGCTGAGTGAGTGTGTGTGTGTGCGGAGCTCCGCAGCGTTACGTCAGTATGCCCCGGAAGAAAAAAATGGAAAAAGAAAAATCTCCAACGAGGCGTTCTGGGGCAGCATAGACAGGTCTTTTCTGTGTTACAGTTTTACTCGCTACAGGGTGTACTTTGAGGGTTTGTGACTTTGCAGACCGTTTACATGCATGAAAAGCTACATAACACACAAGGGGACGGGTAATAACCGGAAAAGCATGTCATGGGACCTTTAACATAATATCAGACGTGGATATGAGTGTTTTTGTGTTTTATTATTTTATCTCACTACAGATAGGCCAACACCACCCATGGGCCCTGTGGATATCATTGAAAGTAATGCAACTTGTATTGATATCAAATGGAAGAATCCCAAAGATGACGGAGGTTCTCCTATCACCGACTACATCCTGGAGCGCCAGCAAATTGGCCGTAACAGCAGGAAGAAGTTAGGCAAGATTGGACCAGAGGCTAAATACAGAGATACTGATGTGGATCATGGCAGAAAGTACTGCTACCACATCAGGGCAGAAACTGATCAAGGCATCAGTGACCTGATGGAGACCGATGACATCCAGGCAGGGACAAAGGGTAAGTCTTCTTACATGCAGACCAAAATGTATTTACAGTGTCCTGAAAACAGTAGCCGATACAAAGGCATCTTTTAAATGTCTTCATTCTTTTAGCTTACCCTGGACCTCCTTCAATACCTAAAATTGAAAGTGCTTTCAAAGACTGTATCAATCTTGCTTGGTATGCACCTACCAATACCGGAGGAACCGACATTTTGGGATACAACATTGAGAAACGCAAGAAGGGCAGTAATCTGTGGGGCTTTGTCCACCCAGCCGATCAGCCCATCAGAGGTAAGGCTTGTTAGAAATGTTGACTGTGTTCAAAATGTAATGCATTTATTTGTTTGGATACCCATGTTGTACGAATGTGAAACAGTAGATTGTTATTTTCTACATAATAGTCTTATCCATACTTTTTGTCACACCAACAGGGAAAACGTATGCATGTAAGGATGTTGTTGAAGGCCTTGAGTATGAGTTCCGTATATCAGCTATCAACATTTCTGGTGCTGGAGAGGCAAGTGCGCCTTCTGAATTTGTGTTTGCAAGAGATCCAAAGGGTGAGTAATATGTCGATAAAAACTCAATTGTTATTTTCTCAAAGGCTAATTGCTCAATGTTTTAATGCCTTAATGTTTACACTTTCAGAGCCTCCTGGTCAGGTCATTGACCTGAAGGTGACAGACTCCACATACACCACCTTATCACTGGGCTGGACCAAACCCACGGAAGAGGAAGGGGTCCAAGATGAGGCCAAAGGATACTTTGTGGAGCTCAGACCAGCAGAAAACCCAGAATGGAGTCGTTGTAACTCCAGTCCTATCATTATTACCTCCTTTACTATTATCGGTCTGAGTCTATGGCCATGTACTGGGTGAGAGTTGTAGCCACCAATGAGGGTGGAGACGGTGAGCCTCAAGAGTTAGACAACTACATCATTGCAATGCCTCCTCCGGGTGAGTCAGTGGAAATTGTGCACAATTGATGTAAAACAATTTGATTCCATTTCTCTCCATGTAATCACTATTCCAACATTTCACATTTTTCACAGTGAGACCACAATTCACCGACAAAAAAATTAAGAACTTCATTGTAATGAAAGCCGGAAATTCTGCTCGAGTCAACTTCAACTTTGTGGTACAGTATATTCTATAAATTCCAAAAGAGTATAAAAACATTAAAATTTGACACTTGCCTTCTGCTCTACAAAAAAGTTAAACCCTGTATCTAAGCTATGTATCTGCTGTTGTTCGCAGGCCTCTCCAGTACCAACTATCAAATGGCTAAAGGACGGCCTTCCTGTCGGCAAGAATGTGACAGTGAGCAACACAGACAATTCATCGCAGTTAATGATCCCCTCATCAGAGCGGCAGGACACTGGGATCTACACAATCATTGTGAAGAACATGGTTGGTCAGGAGACCTCAAGTGTTGAGATAAGAGTCACAGGTACAATAAAAAGAAAGTTAAACTACTGGCAATAAATAAGAGTAAAATGAGCACCGACAGATTTGCAATTTGATGTGCATTGTTTTTTTGAAAGACCTTTCCTAGAGTTGCTGGTTTTTGGAGGAAGTTTAAAAAATATTTCCAGAATTTAAAGTTTAGGCCTATTAAAGTAATGTTAGGGTGCAACTTTAATTTTTAAATCATGCTTCCTAAAAGAAAGGCACTGACCTTTTGTATTCACTTTGCACTAAAAGGGTGCATAGGGTAACAATGATAAAAAGACATATAATAATAATAATCATTCCTACCTGTTTCTAGATGACCCCAAGCCCCCGGGCCCCGTGGAGCTGGAAGAGAACGTGTCGGGAACAGTGACAGTCTGCTGGGATCCCTCTCCAGATGAGAAGAAAGACGACAGGCTGCACTACATGATCACCAAGCGGGATTCTGTGAAGTGTACTTGGCAAACTGTGGCAGACCATCTCTTCAATAACAAGTACACCATCATCAACATCATGCCAGGAAGGCAGTACAAGTTCCGGGTCTATACCAAGAATGACATGGGTCTTTCCGAACCCTCTGAGTCACCATTCTGGGAAGTGAAGAAAACAAAAGGTAGGTTTTACCAAAAGTGATGAAGAATTTGGTGTAGAACTGTAAAGAATAGTTCCTTAATCAATTAGGTAATCAACCGAAAATCAAAGAGCAACAATTTTGATAACTGCTTAATCATTTCAGCCATTCATAAAACAAATTGACAAACATTTGCTGGTTTAGCTTTTCGAATTTAAGGATTTTCAGGTTTTTCTTGCCATTTCTAAATCAAATATATTAGGGTTTGTGACTGTCATTCAGATAAAATAAGATGTCCCTTTAGTCTGTCAAAACTTGTTTGGAAAAATTGACATTTTACAATACAAAAAATATTATCATAGACTAATCATTCAATTGATCAACTGCAAAATAATTAAGATTAGTACAATTTAAAAGTAATTGCTATGAAAAATGTTCTGCGAAATACACTAAATGGAAATTAATCAAAAAAGAGACTAAATAGAATTTAACATTGGAAGGTGTTTTCATCATTTGGCATTACACCGTTTAACTGTTCTTTCCTTCTCTTTTTTTCTTCCAGAAACATTTTCTTTAAACCTTCCTGAATCTAAAACGTGCAGCTTCGACACGCCTCCCTCATTCTCTGTCCCACTTAAAAAGCACAACAGTCCAGAGAGCTACGAGTGCTACATGAGTTGTGCAGTGACAGGGAACCCCCGACCCCATGTTACCTGGTACAGAAATAACATTAGCCTGAACACCAACACTAACTACTTCATATCCAACACATGCGGGGTCTGCTCCATGGTGATACTCAAAGTTGGGCCCAATGACAATGGGGAATACATGGTCACTGCAGAAAACTCAGTGGGCAGAGTGGACTGTTCAACCAAACTTGTTGTTGAAGGTAAAACACATTCAAATGTATGTGTTGCATTTAAATTATTCTGCTCAGGCTATATGGTTTAATAATTCCCTACTCTCCTTCTTTTTTTCAGATTAGAGTGATGCAGTGGGCTTGATCTTCGGAAGACGCCCGTTTTATTTGAATAATAGAATTACCAGTAAAGGATTTGCTCATTTTTAAAACCTTTTTGTGAATGAATATATTAATGTGTTTAAATTAACCTTGGAGAAGAAATTAAAAAAAAAGAAGGACATCTAAAAGCATGGATTCATACTAGAGCTTCTTGTTTTTGAGTGCGAATTTTACCTGATTTACTTACTGGATGCAAAGAGAAATCTGACAAGAGACATCCGAGATTCAACAGTAATGATATGCTTATCTTGCATCCAAACATGTTTATTCATTGACCTATTTTTCGCTGAGCTGCAATCGGAGTTTGTTTTCTCTGCGAAGACAGAAACTATGCTGGCTTCTCTAAGTAAAAACATCTTGGAAAATTGACAGTATGACATAATTGGCTTTGACTGAGTTTTTGTATGTCTGTTTGATTCATTAATCGTATTGCCAAAATGTAAATAAATGCTTCCTGTTTAGCAGAAACGGTCTTACTTGCCTGTTTTTAGCCTAATTTGTATCATCATTTTTGACTTGCTATATACCAAGACTAAAAGTTTACACGCACTTCAGTGTCTCTGCGAGGCTGTACAGTATATAGGCACTGCCGTGTTTTAAGCTAAATGCTAACGTCATCATACTAACAGTCAAAATGACCATGTTAATATCATGTTCATTTGCAGATGTGAATACAAAATTAAAAAGTCTACCTAATAATGGCACTCGGTGAAAAATGACTGTCTGCGCAAAATTTGAATTCAATCTATTGCTGACACATTTCACAAAGACATTAGGATTCATCCTCAGGGCACCATGAATGTATGCTAATGTTATGGCAACATATTTAAATTGTTAACAAGACATTGCATTACAAATACTGCCTTGTGCCAACGGTTGGGAGAAGCACCAAAATACCATCACCTTACAATTTAATCCTTTTCGACCAATTGTCATAACTTTTAAAGCAAAGGATTTTGAGTTTACAAGAACGGGAGGAGACAGAAGGACAACCTGTCGCTGGCGTCAAGGTATAAGAACAAAAATGTCAACATCATGAGGGCAATCTATTAAAAAAGCCAGATTAAATACTTGAATAGAGTGCAATGGATAGAACTAAACATCTAGTGCGGGTATACAAAAAAAATGCACACAAAAACCCTGGCTAGAATATCAAACTTAAACATTTCGATTAACAGGCTCAGGACCTGGCATTGTCTCTCGCTGCATTTACTGTTGCCTTCAGGTACAATTCAAACATTCATTATTTAGTAGCACTAAATGCTCCCCTAAATGACATCACAAGTATAAAGTCAACCAGTACCATCATTTTACACAGTTATAAGACATTCGAGATTTTCTGATTGACACATGTATCAAGTATTTTAACCATGAACAATTGTTGGCTTTACTAAGCCAATATTTGACTCTGTATGTTGCGTGTTGCAAATACATTCAGTTTACCATGTACAGTAGCCCTGGCATAATGTGAGGCATTTATTGTCCCTTTCCATTATGTAACTTCACAAGCACTGGTTCCACTTGGCCAACTGTCCCATGGCTTTGAATGTTCTTTTACTGTGAGCACTTGTTTGCAACACTTTAAAAGCTTATTGCACTTCTATTATGGAAAGTCATAAATGACAAAAATGTCATGGGCATGCCAAAGTGCAACCATGCAGACAACTGTGCATCTTTCTGCGTTAAGTCGTAGGGCACACTAATATTGTCAGTGGCCACATGGCATCCTGGTATTTAAGACATAACTCTTCACTGGGAGTTTATTGTAGTAGGCTTTGACATTTAAAAGCCTTTTACTACATACCACTAATATTTTGCAAATCCTTGTTGTGATACGCAAAACATTGCACATAGTGGCTGTTGCCATGGAGTAAACATTCGGTTTCCTTTAATCCAACACATTTAAGACATCTTTTTTCTTTGACATCTTAAAACAATGAATACTGAAGACACTTTTTCACCAATTGGCCAGAAAGATTTTTAGCAATTTTAGTGTAGTTTCAATACTATAATAAATAAGGTTGATGCAGTTTACTTTGCTATAAAGTTTAAGTGAAACAAAAGTTGCCATCAGAGGTATGGGGTTATCTTTGTCCAAGTTGCATAGTGTTGTGTTGTGTAATGTCGGGTTGTTTTGTCATTGTGTTGCAGGGAAGAATTCAAAGCTTCTGACTGCAGTGACCTTGCCCAGTAAATGCCTTCAAGAACATCAAGCGTCTCATATCAGCTTCCCATGCCTGAGAAACAGTCATGGTTCCGGGGCCACGCATCACCCACTTTTTCCCACACACAAATCGTGCTCAAACTGAACATAGCTCTGTTATTACTAAGAACACTATGACCGGTTGTGGTTTAAAGTGGCAGCAACACAGACTCCATGAGGAATCCAAATGAATTCTCACTTGTAAGGTTAAATCCTCAAGGTGGTTTGTGTTTACAACAGAAACACACTGCATGTTAAATGATTGGAAAGTATGTTTTCCAGACATTTATATTTCTTTAATTACCCCCAAACAAACAAAAAAAACTGAGTTTGAAGGTCATTTTTTAAGGATACAGCTTGGAACAAGCAATACCACATTTTTTTGTTTTTGTGTAAGTGAATAACTGACTAAAGGTGGTTTTTAATCATAGAAACACTTCCCTACTGCTGTAGCTGTGACTTTTACTCAGAATGAAATCAATGCAGATGACGGCTACGCCGAGCTCAAGAGATTTTGCAACAATGAACATACATCTTATTACCTGTGAAGCTGAACAGTAAAACAACATAAACCAATAAAGATAGCCTGTGGCAGTGAAGTAACGATAAAAACAACAACAATATTAAGAACTGTGACTTCTTAGAGGAAATTATTTTGAAAATTAAAAGTTCAATTGAATGCAATTTAACCTTTGGTTAATACAGTTGAAAATAGCCACCTTTGTGCCTGATGTGATCATGATTTTCCACATCTTTACATAAAACCAACAGCCATGTGGTTATTGTATTCATGCTTTTTTTTATATTTCTAAATATATTGCCAAAATTGAGGCAGTAAAACCACAATGTAGTATCTATACCTGTATAACTACTTAATGTAATTTATATTAGTAAAATAAAGCATTAATTCCAAGATGACCAGATATTTTGTAACATTAAAAGACCAAAGAAAGAAAGAAAAGAAGTATGGGCTGACATCTTGTGAGGATCTCACAATGTTGTTAATGTTATAATAGTCATCCAAGACTCTTTTGACACCCAATAAACACATTGTATTTTGAGTTGGTGTCAATAAGAATCATTAGTGCATCCAACCATTTATGAAACATTTTGTTGTTGTCATAATTCCATTAGAGTGTCAGCACAAGCATACTTGGTTGTCAACACTAAGCTCTTGTTCCAAGCACGAACAAACTGGCTGACATGACTAACAGCCAAAAGAAAGACCAAACACAAATGGAAAAAAAAAACCAACCTCCACATCCCTCTGTAACTTAGGTTTACCTCGCCTAATTCAGGAAGTTACCTGCAAAAGTTACAAATAGTTATGCCAAATTATTTGGATATCGAGAAATCTTGAGGTTATAAGAAAACAAAGTCAGCTTCAATCATGACAAGTATAGGCTTCATTACATTTTTCAGAAGTTATATTCTTATCATCAGACCACTTGTACTGTAAGGAAGCTCACGCATGTGTCAGAAGATCCAAAAGTCATGGTCATCCCACAGTGCGCCTTGAAAGCCTTGGCTTTCTCCCCCTCCCCTTTGCAAGAGGTTATGATTTATGCCAAAAACTAAAATGCAATCCCTTTCTTGGCAGTCTGACAACGTGTGTGCTTGTCATAGAGTCATTGACATTCCTCTTAGGATGTAATAGCTTAAAGACCAGGGAGGCAACACTCCCATATCAGACCGGGAAGCAGCACCACTCAAGGATCACAGGAGTACTGAGGTAAGGGCATCACTCATCGTTTTACAGCACCACTCTCTGATGGAGGTGTTAAGTATTCAGAATTGGCTACAGTTTTTAAAACTAAACTAATCCTCTGGCTTATCGACTCTTAAATCCAAAGATAACATTGAGGAAATGTGGCCTACTGTGTAAGGTGTTGCCTTTAAACATGTGCAGCCCTATTTTAGTAAATTGGTTACCTATTCCAATTGGTACAGTTTCAGCTTTCATTCATCAGTCATAATTTATGTTATATAAATGCTTAGTCATATTGCTTTCAGATTTTGCAGCTTGAACGCTTACTTAAATGTGTGCATTTTGTATGAGTGTTAGGTATAAACTGTGTGCAAATTTAAATCAGATGTCATAAGGTTATCAGAGTGACTTAAAAGAGTTTAGAAATGCAAATATATGCTAATGTACTATTCAAATATCAACAGTGGCTTCTTACAACAGTTTAAATTAACTGCTTAGTTTGGTGTGGTAACTTTTTATCAAGTTGGGAAATAAAAATGATGCATTCATATTCATAATTCTATATTCACATTCCACCACACACATATAGTGAGATAATTCACACATAAGCAGTTAAAAAAGACATTAACAAGTACAGTCTTTCACTGCTTATCCTGGCTGTGACAGCTTAAAAATACCTACTTTTTAGGAGCATCATCCTCCTTTTCAAAACTCCTAGCTATCTTTTTATTTAATACAACATTGCCCAGGTCCAGCTTTATGTTTCAATAAAATAAGATCCATAAAATCTTTCTAAAACTAAGAAGAAAAGAGAGCTACGTAATGACCCAGATTAAGCAAACCTGTCACTGCACATGCATGCATCAACTTCAACTCCTTAGATAGTCATATCTTTCTGTAAATGCCCTTGGTATGGTCTTGCTTTGAATCATTTTTATGATGCTCTCAGACTATGGGCCACATGCTTTACTCCAGCACTGGTCACATGAGCAGCTGGTAACGTTAACAGTGGCGTGCAGCACAGGCCACATGAACCCCATAAAACAACTCTTGCAGCGAGGAAGCTGTTGGCTTAGCAACATGTCTAAAGTTGAATGCAACACAAACCAAAGATTTGAACAGTCTTAAAACTTATGAGCAGCTACATTTTTGCTGAGCAGGAGAAGTCTTCTTCAACTTTATCTTCAATTTCTCACATCAGCATTTAAAAGGGCAATGGGTGGATAAAAAACATATGCAACATTTAGTCATGCCATTAAAAATAGTCATGAGGTATATATATGTTCGAACTTGCTTTACTGAGCAGGTTCACCCATTACGACTCAGTCATAATGTCAACAGTGATTTACAAGCATATTAAGATGTTCAAGATGGGATGTTCGCAGGTTTATGTTGCATGTGACATATCGGGTGTCAATCCAGTTTTCTCATCTTCCAACAGCCGTGGACCATCGACACCCGAGAATATCACACGCCTTTACTGGGTGGTGCTAGATTTGTACAAATACTTTACATGAAAGAGGTCAAACATGTCAGAAATGAAAGGTCAATGTGTCTACTTTATCAACACTGTGGCCACAGCGTCAACAGTTTTGTAAAACAATAAATTACGCTGGGAAATCTCATGTCATTGTTCAGTTAGGTTCATTTATTTTAAATTGTACGGATGTCAATTAAAGGCCCTCTTTTCTTATCATAAACTTGATGTACCTATTCAATTAACTGGCCTCAATTCCGTTGAATTCAACAAAAGCTTTATGAAACGGCGGCAATAATGTGGTAGGATATTTGTTAGTATATGAAGTAATGTATTGGAAAGATGTTCAGTTGAGTAATTTAGATTGAATTCAAGGTTTAGTTCTGAAATTGTTAGCAGGAAGCTGCAGTAAGTAGCATATCAGTGATGCTTCCAGTATTATACAGTACAGGTCACACACTGACCTCAGTCAGGTGTGTGTCTTTTCTATTCACTGAGGTATGAGGAGCTTAAAGTGGCTGCTGTTCACACCATGCTCTGCTGTTAGATCATAGATTCATAACTCATGCTCAGTTCAGCCCTGTCATGCTTTACCTCTAATGTTGATCCAGTTGGAATTCACAGCCTATTTTGAAGATCAGTAGGGCGGGTAGTTTACCGGCTATTGTGACAAGGAAATTTGTTTCAGAACAAAGAGCCACAGAGTTAAGACAGCATCGTCAATATTTACTGTTAGGACACAAATGTTTCGAAATCATGACTCAAAATAATCTTAAAGATAGAAGGGCATACTCACGTTGCTATGGATAAATACTAGGATTGTTTTAATCAGTTTGCAATCAAATCTATAGTATAACTTTATTAGTGTCTGTGTGTGTGGTGTTGATGTTAGCCATCGGTGCGTTTTACAATCAATATTTGGAAATATGAGCTTCTTCCCACCAAAGCTATAAACCAAAAAGCTAGGAGAAGAAAGAGTACATGGAATAACAGGAAAAGCTTGTAGTTGAATCAGGAAAATATTTTCTTGGTCCAGGCAATGCTCTGCCTGTTGTCTTTAACTAAACTGACATTTGAATATACACTATATTTATGAGTCATGCAATAGAGAATGGTTTTGAAAACATGAGAATTCAAGGCTGCTAATAGCAATGACTCATCAAAACAGATTGTGTGTATCCTTAAGGTTTTAAAAAAAAATTGATGTACTGAAGGATACTATTCCTTCTTCATAGAACATCATTATGTAATGCTAATTTTCTTTAAATGTTTTAACCAGAAACGGTAACCAACAGAAAACACTCCACTGACTCCTTCACAATTAATGTTCCATCAGTCTATTTTAGTGAAGTGACATTTATCATCCTACCTTTAGCATCCATGTGGGTGGTAGTAAAGATTGCTATGTCCATGCTGCGACTGGATCTGACGGATCATAAAAAATAATGAATTAATAAACAAGTCATCCTTGAACATCACTCCCTCATGCTGCCGTTTAAAATTACATCAGAAATTACATGAAGAAAAGTTAACCCTTAGATGCATAAGTGGGTCTTTTTGGACCCGGTGAGGTGGTTTTCTTGAAGTATCTTGTAATTAAAAAATGTTATCATTTCATATTCCAGGTATTCCTCAAAAAACATGTTTTGGATATCATGCCATTCAAATTTTAAATTTACATTTTAAGAAATTTTAGTTTTTGTATTACTACCCCAAGCTTCCATAAGTGGGTCTTTTTGGACCCGGTGAGGTGGTTTTCTTGAAGTATCTTAGTAATTACATTTTTTTATCATTTCATATTCCAGCTATTTCTCAAAAAACATGTTTTGGATATCATGCCATTCACATTTTAAATGTACATTCTAAGAAATTGTAGTTTTTGTATTACTACCCCAAGCTTCCATAAGTGGGTCAAAAATGACCTGCATGCATTTTCTATGGGATCCTATGGGAACCTTTGATTCTTATCACCTGTGGCTGTCAGGAATACATTCACTGTAGACCACACAGACAACATCACAAGTGGCACCTCTCAGGAAGATTATTTTACACAGCAAGATCTGATACCTGTCAGTATAATAATAATAATAATAAAATAATAATAATAATAATAATATAATAATAATAATAATAATAATAATTCATTATATTTTTATAGGGCTTTTCAAGGACTCAAAATCGCTTTACAATATAAGGGAAGGTTAGGGTGGGGGGTATAGGACTATCAAACTTGATCAACCGGCATGGATTGAGGGGGGGGGGGGCTATGAGTAGACAAGAGGAGTTTAAGAGATTAGTTTTGAAAAGGGACTGGAATACTGTGAGGGTCTCAGAATAGCGGAGATCTTTGGGACAATATGTTCAAAACGTTTTTTTTCAAAATGTAAAAAAAAAATTAAATATAAAATATTTCTAATGTGAACCAAAATATAATACTAAATATTATACAAGTGATTTTTCTTAACCAAAATGACAAAAATGGCATAAAAACACATATTATTCTAATAAGGGTCCTTTTAGACCCACTTATGGAAGAGTGTAGGGTCCAGTCACTCGTGCATCTAAGGTTAAAGAGGAATTCTGGATTGTATTAACTGTGACTTTTCCTAAGGTTTTGCGTTTTGGCAGAAAAAGGAGAAATTACTCAGGAAGTGAAGCAATGCTTAATTAAAACTATTCTACATTTTTATTATACAAATAAAGTAAAGTAAAGAACAGTTTACAGCCCAAATTTACAGCCCAAGTTTACATCAAGAAAGACAGACTAGTTATACGCTGACTGAAAACAAATCAGAAGTATCCATTTACAGCCTGGTAAGAAATTACAAATCACGATGTTGAAGAAATACTAGACTCCAGTCAAATTTAAAAAAGATTTAACTGTTGGGAAATTTGATAACACAGCATTGAAAAAGCAGCTGCATGGCGTGCGGCCAGATGATCATGTTTTGAGTATTTTACTGTAGTCTGAGTCTGCAGATGAATGAAGGCCAAAGCTAAATGTTAGCCAGTGCAATAAAAAAAACATTTTTGACAGGTTAAACATTTGCTTCCCCGTTTGATTCGTAATCTTAATTCCTGTTTTAGAGAAGCTGTTACGTTCTTAACTTTATTGAATGTATGCGTTTCCCTTATAAGTCTCTCCAGGTTGTTACTTATCTTAACAATTAACAAAAACCAAAATAAAATGTAACTAATCCAAGTATAACTCAAAGGAATTTGAAATGTCTCTATTATATCCCCAATATCCCGACTAAGAACTGGAAGAGTACATTTGCAAATTCAGCCAAACACTGAATTATTATGCATAAGATGATCCACTAAGGAATCAGTGTAAGTCAAACCTCACAAAGTCTTGTTCAACGTCAAAGAATATTTCTTGACATCAATTGTGACTGCCAGGCAGGGCTTCTGCTGCTGAAACTGAATACCTAAACAAATACACTCTCTTCCAACAACACTTTAAAGCAAAATAACTCCTGGAAGCTACCAGTCAATTATTAATTGTGATGTTGTCAATGAGACGAGCGACATTGACTTTAATCGCTTCTATTATCTATTGCAGTTGAGAAAATCTTGCTGAATCTCTCGAGGAACCAAAGGACTCAAGATGTTCAAAATATCTAAAGTGGCGGATGTGTCGGCCACTGGCCAAGGTATGCATCACATTTTATACAGGAGAAAAGTCTTCATCAAATGTACTTTTTTCTTTTCCTCCTAACTCTGATGATCAATTAGAAGCACAGCGGTGACAGGTTTCAGTGAGATTGATTTCCAACATTCTCCACAAAGTAATAAAATGACATATTCCCAGATCAGAGTCTAACAGAACTGATAGAATGAGGTTGGCGAGGAGATCTACTTGTGAATAAATCTAAGAAAGGTTCACACTGTTTGCTTATTTCCTATGTCTGTATGACGTCTCGAAACGTAAGTTACTTCCTATTTGCAGGGCTTAAAGTTATGTCTTACTATGTTTTTACCTTGGAGGTGGGGGTAGTATTTCTTTTTTATTGAATTCTTCTTTTTTGGTTTTGGTTTGTGAAGCACTTTGTGTCACCCTTTGTGTGTGAAAAATACTTTAAAAATAAAGTTTGATTTGATTTAAAGGCTACATCTCAGTCATAAAGACTTCAGGAGCCTTTCCCTGTGATTCTACTCCAATCACAGACTTTATTCAGAAAATCGTTACGGCTGCAATGTGTCCATTAGCAACTATATTTAGACTCTTCAAGAGTATATGAAGGTCTAACAGTAAAGTAGTTAGATATACAGACTGATCATAACACTGTGTACACTGGAGGAGCAGATGAACTCTACAGGGTTACTAATCCAGTGCACGTGTGAACCAGATATTTATCATATTTGTTTTTGTGAATTGATAAGTAACAGCACACACATCCCATTGTATAACTTTGTAACCTTTGAGTTTGAGTGTCATCCATAATAAAAAGTTATTTCCATTCTGACATGTGATGTATATGCTCTTTAACTTTTGCCTTATCAGATCCTGATGCAGAATTTAATAGAGAAGGTAGGTTAGGAGACAACAGAGAAGCTGTCAGCTATCTGTTTCCCCCTGACTGCTCATGAAGGCATGAAGAACTCATTTACAATCGGTTATTTATAAACCGTACATGCGTACATATGTACGCGTAGATATGTGGGTGCATCACTACATATCTGTTCTCAGGTTGAATTTTAGGCATGGATTCACGGATGACAGGATAAAGTTATTGAAATGTAAATGTATTGAACATTAAAGTATATACACCAGAGCAACGTACGTATATCTCTGAATGATAAACTGATAAAGCGAGTAACATAAAACATTCTAATACATTATGTATTAGAATGGGCTTCAGCATGTTTGGAAAAAGGGTGATGATTTCATTACAAAACAACAATAGATTTTGAAGGTTGGATATGATCATGTTTTTCATTCTGTTCCCTTTTTGAGTGTCAAATGCGTTGTCACTGACATTTCATTTTGCAAATCTGACAGTGGGGATCAAGAAAAAATCTAGGGTCCCCGGGGTGATGATAACACAGTATATCGAGGAGCTGCCAGAGGGAAAGACCCATCCAGACTTCACCCGCAAACCAATTGCTTTGACCATCCAAGAGGGTAGGACTGATAGTACAATAATTATATTAAAAATGTATATCTCAAAATATAAGGAGGGGAATTTTCCTGAATCTGTACATGAATTAGATCTGCGACTTTTGTATCTGTATATTTGCAGATGTATAATTTATTATATGATTCAACCTTGTTTGTCTTTTTTTTCAGGCAAATTTGCTTATTTTAAAGCAATTGTCACTGGAGACCCTGAGCCGACAGTAACATGGAGCAGAAATAATGGAGATGTGTCTGACACAGCAAGATATCAAACTAAATACGACCCCATTACTAATGACCATACATTTGAGGCAAGTAAAATGGGTTTTCAAATTGCAGGAATACTATACAGCAAAATACAGATGTAAGAGGGGTGTTAAAAATAGCAAATGAAAAATAGATTAATAGAAAAAGACGAAGAGAGGGGAAAAAGAGGAAGCTATTTGATCAGTGCCATCCAGTCTTCTGACCCATCCGTTTGCTTTGCCAACTACTTTTTCTATAATAAGGTGATTTCACTCATCCTGAGAGGAGCACACTGAAAAATATATGTTTCATAAAAAAAAAAAAAACAGAGGACCTTTCAACTGACTGCTGTTTGAGATTGAAATGTATAATAAAAGGCATGCGGCGACGCATCAGGAGGCCATCTACAAATCAAGCAGTGTGCAAAGCCTTTAATTGTTCACCGTCATTAGTCTGTCATGCTCACGTTCTCACAAAGGGAAACATATCTATGTATAGCCCTATTAATTGGATTCTGCAAATCAGCGAAGGACGGTTTGGTAAAAAAAATAATTCCATTTGACATACAGTAGCTGTGAAAGCCTGACATGACGTGATGTGTGAGCACAAACTATAAAAGCATAGGATAGATTTGGATAAATGGTTGAAAAATCTACCAAAAAGGATCCAGGAAACCAAAACCAAAATTCATTATCAATGGATATTTGGTTTGCTCTGATTTCTTTTTGGTTACATAACAAAAGACAAACAGAATGGTAATCACTTTACAGTATAATACACATTTCCCCTAAAGGGTCTTTTATTTGAAGCATGTCTTATATCTTCCAGATGCCAAATGTTATGCCGGATCAGGCTGATACCTATAAATGCTTTGCTAAAAATGAATTTGGTCAAGCCGTGGTCACAGTTGTCCTGAATGTGATTGCAGGTAAGTACTGCCTGCTTTCATCATAGTGTATCAAGTAGTATGTAATATCGCAGTCATTCATTCTGGAAAATTACACAGGGATTCTATTTAGTGTACTACAAATTGAGTACACTTGGAATTCAATTTGGACAGTTTATTACTTTATACCCTTGAGTGTAATGTATCGCCCTGCAGTTCCAGTTGTATAATGACTAATTATATGATTGTATTAATAACGTGATCACCCTCTTTCCTGCTTTCAGTTGGTTTCAATAAGAACGCTGCCCAGAAACCAGCAGCTGAGGCCATCAATGGGAATTTTAAGACTGTACTCAAAAGGAAAAGGTTGTATGACGTGTGTTATAGGTCTTCTGTGTACAGTAGATTTTTTGTTTTTTTAACTAAATGCCCCCCTAATTTTAATTTCCAGTAAGGTCCGTCCGAAATCTGAACAACCTGAGAGAAAAGATGGGGAGATCGATCCTAAATTTTGGGAGCTTTTACTTAGCGCTAAGAAGAAGGACTATGAGGCGATTTGTGCAGAGTTTGGAATAACTGACTTTCGCTGGATGCTCAAGAAGCTTAATGAAATTAAGAAAGAAAGGGAGGAAGAACAAGCTGAGGTTTGTTTTGGTGTTATTTACTTTTTTTCTGATCAAGGATCAGGATTCTGTAACCATGTTAATTTTTCATTTTGTTTTTGTTCCAGTTCATCAAAAGCTTGTCCAACCTGAAACCAATGCAGTTCAGTTCAGAATCTTCTGCATCCTTTGAGATAGATATGGACCTTATTGATCCAAGCAGCTCCGTATTCATATACAAGGTTAGTGTGTAAACAAATTCAAACTCTCACAGCAAATCTATGAATCCTAGAAGCCATACTGTAAAGGAATTAAGGAATTATTCATTCAATTATTAATGAATTCATTTAACTGCAATCTGGCCAAAACTTGTAAAGATGAATCAAATATTTTTGCTGTAATAAGTCCTCGATGATTAAACAGATGGACCAACATCATTGGGCAAATTGACGGTAAACTATTTCTTGCTAGGATATTTACAGCACAGGAATATGTATAGTAAAGCTTATGGCTGTTGATGAAGTCCTATGATGCTTTCCATTTTAAGTCAAAAAGGGGCCTTTCTTACAGCTATGTTTTACAGACACAATAGAGTGGTGCTGGAAAGAGTCCTAAGACCTGGAAATAAGTTAGCATGTTACCACTTCCGGTTCCCTTGTCTCAAATTCAACGTTCTTTTGGAAGTGTTTGCTTAGAAACCTTAAATGAGATTTTCACGTTTTGTTATAAGACATAAAATGCGTCAGTAAATACATCATTTGTGAATGGTGGGAGCTTTTATGTGACTTGAAAACACGGCTGTTGCTAACAAGTTCCTAAATGAGACTACTTAACGCCATGACAGCGAGTCAGCCTTAAGCCTTAAGCTTAGTGGTGTTGGAGTGAAGTCTTGTTCATAGCCTACATGAGCTTTTTACTGCGGCGATTGCATTTACGATTGAAATATCGGCAGTGGTGTTAATCTGCTGTACAAAACGTGTAAGTATGATAAACTTGTGTTTGCCATGGATCTTATTTTCTGCAATTTTCCAAATCCTATGGAAGAATCCCCTTGCATTTTGGCTAGTGCTAGTTTTTGCCTTGTGCTAACTTCCGGGTCAGCCTACAAAAATACGTTATCAAGCACAACTCTTTTTAAAGCATTCCAAAAGGATATTATGTAAATCGTATATTTGCCCCGCAGGATGGTGTAATGGTTCCTTATACAAAGGACATGGGAGAAAAGATGAAGCACACCCTTAAACAAGTGGGGAGAAAGTTTATTTTCAGCATGAAGGACCTTTTGCCAGACGATGCTGGACTGTACCAGTTGGATGTAGAGGGGGTGAATATGTTTTCAACAGATTTTAAAAGTAAGTAACAGTTTCACACACAACAAATTTGTATCCCTAATTAAAACAAAGGAAGACAATTGTGTTTGATGTTTCCCTTGAAGTAGCCATGATTTAAACGTTTTAATAAGGCAGATTTAACGCAAGAGTTTTAATCTAAAATACTTTGCTTCTTGTTTTTCAGTCCCCATGGTGGATTTCTTGGTGAAAATTCAGGAAGTGAAGGCAGTGAGAGACAAGATGCTGTTTTTGAGTGTGTCCTGTCAAATCCCTTCTCCAAGACATTGTGGTTTGGCAAGAATTTGCCATGGAACAGGGGGATAAATATGATATCCTTGTTTCAGATGACAAGCTCATTCACACACTGGTGGTCAAAGACTGCATGATTGTAGACAAAGGAATTTATTCAGTCTGCGCAGGAATCAAGTCTTGCAATGCCTGGCTTGTTGTTGAAGGTAAGGTATTATACTTCACCGAACTCTTCATAATATTGATTAACGCTAATAGTTTTTAGTGGAATAATAACAAGAAAGAATAAGATGCCTGATGTATCCTGCCTATTATTGCTTTTCATATCATAGTATGGCATTTTAAGGTCAAACTAACAGCAGATCTATATTATTTCTTTTTGAATTCAGCCGATAAAGATGCTCAAAAGGGAAAAAAATCAGTAAGGAAAACAACAAAGGCAGGAGGATCAGGGATGGACCTGAAGAAGTTAGCCGAAGAGCAGCAGACGAAATTAGTAAAGGACAGAGAGGAAATAAAAGAACAGATTAAAGCTGCTGCAGCTGCACCTCCACCTCCACCTCCACCTGCACCTGAACCTGAACCTGAACCTGAGCCTGAACCTGAGGCACCCAAAGACCCTGAGCCGGGTAAGAAAGCTGACCACAAGGTTTATGGAAACCAGTGTTGAATTCACAAACATGGAAGCCATGTTAGAAATCTTGAATTTTAGGCTTAGTCTCTGTGTGTTTCCTTTTCGTTATTTATTTTTCATCTCCATTAATTGCAACATCTTTACAAAATTGTACCTTTGGCAGCAACAGCATTTGTATTTTATCTAGTTGAAAAAATTTGAGAAGTTGAAATGGTCTCAGGGAATTACAATAATGGGCGCATTTGCTGTAGCCATTTGCATTATAACACTTGCTGTGATCATCATTTGTTGATATGGCAACCACTAACTAGTTTTGATGGTTGATAGAAATCGTGAAGGAACCAGATCCACCCGTGGTAGAGGAAGTAAAACCTGGTAAGAAACCTGAATGTCTGTGACAACCCCTGCATGCAATATGAACATTTATGGCATTTTGAAATACAAAACTTCAGTAGAAGGGTTCTTATCCTGATGTACTTCGACATATAAAATCTGTTTCACAAAGTTTTTTACTCCGTTGCTGAGGTCACTGTAATGTTTTTTTTTCTTTTTTCTGTTGTGTTGTCTGCTCATTATGTGATTGTCTGTCTCCTTAAGGTCAGGTTTTGCCTGATTGTATTTAGCTCATTTAGATTAACTGCCAATATGCTAAGCATGTCTTGTTTCTACATAGCCGTATACTGTGGTCTTTAGTGTACTGAGAAATGCTCAAATGACCTAAATACTGCAACACGGATGAATAGATGCAGATTTTGTATACCTCGTTACAACTTACTCTCTAAAGCAGGGGTATTCAACTAAAATTCAACGAGGTCCAGTTAGAGAAAATCTCCACATGCAAAGGTCTGGAACATCAAAATGTCTAAGTTGCTTTATGAATTAGTGTGATATATATATATTGAAGTAGCCTGTAGCTTTATCAACGTCTGCATGTAATCAACAACTGACTGCCAATCAAATAAAGAAAGTACAATTCAAAAACAACAATATTTATTGTCAATTAACATTGAACTATACAGATATACAGTAAAATACTGTGGATATGTGTAATGTTCCTCTGGCTGCATTTAAAAATAAAATAGGAGAAAATAAATAAAATAGCTTTTGAAAATATGTGCATCTTAAAAGTGCTTAATTTTAGATAAATAAAATAAAGTGTAGCAGCAGCTTGAGTTTCCCTTTTTCTTTGTTAACCGTTTCACATCATGACTTAACAGTTTCAGCCGATTATAGAACAATATCAGTCTTTACACATCATAACAATTGAACAGTTTTAAAGTTTCTCTTTCTTTCCCTCTTATATTGCAGTCCCTCACTCACTTTTTTGTATTCAGTGCGAGAATTGAGCTTGAGCTTGTCCGGCCAGGAATTTAAATCTGGGCTGAAATGGTGTCAGGGCCATTCTCATACACACATGCAGGTGCTCATTGGTTAGCCTCGGTTAGCCTGCCCTGGAACGATATTTAGTTTTAATTTTGATCCTGGTGGACTGATCATATTGGGCTCTGAGAGTGCTTATTTGTTGTGACCTCAGTTCTGACTTGAGAGGGAATGTTTGGTCAAACACTTTGTGTTTTGTCTCATAGTGGCGTTTTGCACTTTTAATGAGCGCCACGGTCTCTGAACAAATGAGACACACTGGTTCTGTGCTCCCAGTGGGCAGGATGAACATGAATGAGTCCGTCCACTCAGGGTTAAAAGCTCTGTTCTCACTGTCCACTTTCCTCTTCTTGGAGAGCGCCATGTGTAATTATTTGTCTCTCCCTGTCTGCCGCTAACACGCCTGTTCACTCTCCTCTCCGCTTCTCTCCCTATATCGCTAATTATTCTCTTCACTCACTTTCCTCTCCGCTTCTCTCTGCCGCTCTCTCGTCTCTTCTTCTGTGTTTCTCTCCCTGTATCGCTCACTCGTCTCTTTCGCCCCCTATCGGCAGCGGTTAAAATAGAATCGCCCCGTCAAAAATGAAATCCCCTATTAATGTATTGATTATAGTTCCGGGTCCGTATAGGTCGGCGTCTGGGTCCGGATCCGGACCGCGGTCCGCCTGTTGCCGACCCCTGCTCTAAAGCTTGCATCCATTCACTTTATGGGATATGATTCAACTTGATTTAAAAAAAAGTTGTTTTCCCTTTAGCAACCATACCATACTGTAGCTTACGGATGTTTTAGCTCAATTTCTTTTCTTTTTTTTTCTAGTTTTTAAAGCACGCTTTATTTTGTATTAAGTAACTCAATATTGCTAGTGATAGCTGATCGGTCTTTATGTTTGTTCTTATGTTAATGCTATTATTACTTTAGTGCCTGTGTATGTGCAGACCTGTTGAAAGTTATTCATACAGACATGATCTTTACATTCAAAAGGAAGGTCTCTGCGACACAATAAAACATGAAAAAATGTTACTACTTGAAATGGATCAAAAATCAACCCCTCTCTCTCAAGCCCACAACACTGTTTGAAAACTATAAAAAGACCATTTTCAAAGGAGCATATCCTAGAATCAGCCAACTCCACAACCCTATGGCCTGCTGTAATTACAAAAACATTGAATAGAGTTTGCCACAGGGGCATGCTTTGCAATATGGTAAGGAGTAATTATGACTGTATGAGATTTGTAGAAAGTTTCCTGTGTTACAACATTCATGAACACAAATTAAAAGGTAAAAATCTCAAATGTTCTTTAGGTCATTCTGTCAAAACATCACCAGCCCCAGCTGGAGAGTCGGCAATTGGTAAGAGAGACAACAGTCGATCAAAAATAATAAATAATTTACTATATCAAGTTAAATTGACTTACTAATGTTATTGAAAGACTCGATCCAGTAGAGGATGTGGGAGTTGGTATGCCAGATAGTGAATACTGTAAGAAGATATTAACATGTGTATTAAAAAGACTAATTAAATAAATTATTTTAACAAAGCGTGCAAATGTTTATGTTTGCGGCTATGGCCTGCTGCGGAAAAGAAGAGTAAGTGTAAATGATCTGTCGAAAATGCACTAAAACATTCTAAAGACTATGACCCTAAAACATAACAAGCTTTATGTGTCTAAATGAAATTAATTAATAAAAAATCTCATGTCTGTGATCGCTGATAGGTCATTCAGACAAAACATCACCAGCACCAGCTGGAGACTCTGGAAGTGGTAAGAGAGACACAGTCGAGCATATCAAATTCGAAGGAGTCATTTTTTTTAAATTGAGTTTAATAGACATACTAATGTTATTATTGTTATGCCGCTCAGCTGAAGAAGACATTGCCGATAAAAGACTTGACCCACCATTCGCAGATGCAGGAGCTGGTATGCCAGACAGTGAATACTGAAAGAACAAAAGTAACACATTTTTAAAAAAAACTAATTGTTTGCATTAAGTCATGCAGAAGAATTATGGTTTGCACTAGTAACAAAATATAGTTTCAAAGTTAACACATTTATATCTAATCAATTTATCGTATTCTCTTTAACATCTTGGTTGTGTAAATTTACATTTTGTTCTCTAATTTAGACTGCAAAATAGAACTGAGAGGGAATGAAATAATAAATAACATATGGATTTTTTTTTATATATATAATACTTATACTAATTTAAAGTGTGTTGATGTCTTCTTAAAAAGTCTTGTGAGCTCACTGTTATTCTGTTAACAAAGCTTTCAGTTTGCTGCTTGTAATCATGTTTGCTTTTGATGTGTGTCTTGTGTATCATACATTTTCTAACCAGATCACCCTAATGTAACGATTGAACATTGCACTAGGTTGGTTATTTGAATGTGTCATGACATATTTTGTAAAAGTGCCTCACTTTTTATACAGTGGTAGAATTCACAAACCTTTAAACGAATGCTATATAGTTACATTCACTTTTTTTCTTAGTGTTAAGAACTATGATTTTATTTATTGTAGGAAATTGATTTTGACGTAACATTTACAGAACCTATTTTTATTTCAAGTGTATTTATAAGGAAGGATTTGAAGCATATGTGTAGGTAATTGATTTATTTTATTGTAAATGTGTAGTTTTATCAGTATATATGTAGTCGTAAACTGAAAGCTTCTGCACACTAATTTGCGTGCAGCAGAGGAGTAACTTTATTTTCAATGTTTCCCAGAGCCTGTAATTACCAGCGCGCTGTCTGATGTCTATGTTCTTCGTGGAAATCCGGCTGACTTAACAGTGAAGATCGACATTGACTGCGACAGCTCCTGGTTCAAAGATGGAGAGCAGGTAGAGCCCATTGATAACAACACACTTACAATATGAAAACTATAGAGATTGATATTTTCCCTGACTTAGTAATTAGTAAGTAGTTTGGGACTATAAGCAGTACAATCTTTTTTTACGGGATTTTTTTGCATATTTGATAATGTAACACAAACAAAAAAAGTTTCTTTTTCACCTTTAATGTGCTAGTTAAACTCAGGTTCTGAGGTCAAAATAACCAAAGATGGAACCTCTCACAACCTGTCGATTCGAAGCTGCAGTGAGGACGACTCTGGACTTTATCGTTTTGAAACAGGGAGTGTCAGTACACAAGGAAAAGTCACTGTTGGAGGTAGAAATGACATCCCTCTGTAGCAGAACATATAGTAACTGCCACAATAGTTTCTGTGGAGTAAACTGAATTATTCTTTGTGTTTCATAGTCGTACCTGAATTTGACCCAGATGACCTTCACAAATTCTCCAAACCTGTGATCGTAAGAGTGGGGCAGAACGCTGCCTTCAAGATGCCCTTGACTCCTCAGGAGGGTTTGGTGGTTAGTTGGTTCAAGGATGGCGCTGAGCTCAATGATGGAGGAGGAGTAAAGATCGTGAGGGAGCCCAATCACAGCCGGCTGCTGCTCAGAGACTGCCTGCGGACAGACGCGGGGGAAATAAAGATCCAGCTCAAAAACCCATTTGGGGCTGTGGAGGCCACATCTAGGCTTATTGTGCTTGGTAAGAAAAAAAAGTGATCCAACAAGAAAAGTAAGAAATACTGACGGATAAAAAGATCACATTTGCAGTAATCGTTTGCCCCTACACTCACAGCCAACACATAACACATCAAATGTGAACGTACTAATTCTCAGGGCTTACGTTGTGTCAAAAATTCAATCTAAATGTATTGTTTTGTCATTCTTATTCTTTATTGATTATAAAACATATTTAAGAGCACTTAATAATAATTCACTAATACGATTTTTTTTTATAAATATACTTGAATGTATAAGGGCATGGAGAAAAAAGATGATAAGAAATATTGAAGTCTGAAGTGGGTTCTACTTTTATTCTCAAACCTAATAAAGTACATTACATTTATTCTTGTGTTTACACAAAAAATAAACCAGCCATTTTATCTAAATAGGAAATGTGAATCATTTGACAAACATTTTTTTTGGTGCCTTTTCCTCAGATATACAACTTCTCATGGCCGTTTTGATTTTATTCCAAAAGCTAAACCAATTGAGCTCATCTTTCACAATGGAGATTATGAATTACCAGGGACCCTTCAGCTAAAGTTTGAAAGTCAGAAGAATTCTCACACAAATCGATCAGAAGTCAGCAGGACTCGCTAAACATTGTATTTACCGATCCTGCAAGCGATCAATGCACCGAGGAGCAAGCCTTTCATCATGTGCTTTTTTCAAAATGACAGACATGCGTCAAATAAAAAAAATGTCATCGTTGAAGATATCGATGAAAATAGCTACCTCAGATAAGCATCATATTAATATACTTTATATAATTACATTTTAAATGTTACCCCATCTTTTTGTCACAGATCGACCAGGTCCACCGGAGGGTCCAGTGGAAGTTGTTGAAAGCACGTCAACCATGATTGAGATCCAATGGAACCCTCCCAAAGACGATGGCTGCTCCCCTGTCACCAACTATCTTATAGAGCGTCAGCAGGAAGGACAAAGTAACTGGATGAAACTTGGCGATGTCTTAGCTGACAAGACCTCCTTCAGAGATAGGAATGTGGCTCATGGGAAGATATACAACTACCGCATCTACGCAGAAAACCCACAGGGCGTCAGCGACTCCCTGGAGACGGCTGATAGCATTATGGCTGGAATATTGAGTGAGAAAAGAAAAAAAACAAGTCTCATTTAGCATTCCTCAGCGAATACCATGTTAATCTCCCTCAGGGTGTAATAAATGAAAATGCCTCTGTATAGTTGCACTACCTTGTCACTGTAGAAAGCCCACATTGTAGCATTGATGTAAACTTTGCCCTATGTAGTAAGTAAATGCCCTTTAGTGATGTGGATATCATTAATTTATTCAATGTCTTGAATTACTTCTTAATTATTAATAATGAACTTACTTGATTAATTAGACTTCTTGTTATTCCTTAGTTCTCTCCGGTCCACCCGGTGCCCCCACAGTGGTGAGTACCACCAAGACCTGCATCACGTTGACCTGGACCCCTCCTGAGGACGACAGAGGAGTACCAATCATCGGTTACCAATTGGAGAAACGAAAGAAGGATACAAATCAGTGGATTGCCCTGAATGCAGTTAATGAACCTATTGAAGGTTGGTCAGACGAACGTACGATTATGTTTTTGATTGAATAAAAATGTGCTTAATTTCATTGTGTCCTGCACGGTTATAATTGTGTTTTCAGATGTGAACTACGCAGTGAAAGATGTTACTGAGGGAGCAGAGTATGAGTTCAGAGTTGCAGCGATCAATGAGTCAGGAGCGGGAGATCCAAGTCCCCCCTCTGAAATGGTGTGTGCAAAGAATCCCAACAGTAAGTTGCTAACTGTCTCTGTTGTGTCTATTCATTATTTAACTCTACTATCCAGAACAATGTTTGTTTCCATCAGCATGTCATGTTTAATGTGTTTTCTTCCAGTGAGACCTTGTTTTAAAGACCCAGAGGACTTTATTGTTGTCAGAGCAGGAAACTCTGTACGTGTGAACATTTGCTATGAGGTAAGGACAAGCCTAAAAGCTGGTATGTATACAGCGTCTTTCTTCCATGGTGTGAATCATAAATCTATATTTTTTCACTCATTTAATAACCCGTTAACCCATTTATAGGAATGTCATATTCTTGAGTGATGAGTTTACTATAGTGTGACGTGACTGCATATTGAAGGTCTCACACTTTATCTAATTTATCCAATATTGATATCTCCAGGCTGAACCTCCACCTCAGATCACTTGGTTGAGGAATGATGAGCCAATATCCCCGTGGATTAGTGTCATCAATACAGAGGGAATGTCTCAGCTTGTTATTCCCTCATCAAAGCGCTCAGATTCAGCCATCTACACTATCCATGCCAAAAACTCAGTTGGTGAAGCTTCATTTGACATTGAGGTTAGAGTCACAGGTAAGGACAAATAATGATACACTTTTAAGCGCAGATCAATTTTTGTACTGAAACTACTCATAGAAATTATTTTGTGCTGATATTAACTGCATGTAAGTCTCATGTCTTCTAATGAGGAATTCATGTCTCATTTGCCTGCATTTCGTTCCCCTGGTCAGAGGAAAACATCATTAATATTGACACCCGACAATATTCATTGAGTAATGTTTAGCCAATTAAACCTCAATGACACACTGATGTATTAGTAAACCAATGCCAAACCCTAATTAACTGTGAACAACTTCTAAATAGAATGAGAAACATAATTCTTACTGTGTAACATGCAGTAATAGGATATGATTAATTTAAAAACAGCGGTCAATTGCAAATGTTATACAAAAACCCACGGGGAAAGGAAATGCCTCTTGAGTAAGATTATAAGCCTAGAGCAATTGATCTTGGCTTCTCTTAGCCAATAATCAGATTGTTATATTTTTTGTTATTAGATGAACCCAAGTCTCCAGGGCCAGTGGAGCTGGAGCAAACAGTCCAGGACAAAGTGATGATTTCATGGGCTCCATCTCCAGACCAGGAGCTTGACGACCGCCTGTACTACATGGTGTCTCAACACGACTCTAACACCAGAGTGTGGCGGAATATAGCAGATCGCCTCTTCACTAACACATACACAGCCAGCAAAATCTATCCTGGGAGAGAGTACCATTTCCGGGTCTACGCCAAGAATGACATGGGTCTCAGATCCATCCGAGTCTCCCACATGGGGTGCCAACAGCAACAGAGGTGGGTATTACTAGCTTTCAGTTTAGGATGTTTGACAAGGTTTGAAAAATGTAAATGTAATCGTAAAAAGTTGTATTTCACTTAACAAATGTTGCATTCTCTGCACTAGATAAGAATATAATCATCTTTTCCAACTTAATTATTGATTTTTGTTTGTTTACGATTGGCTTGATCATGATACCATTACACATTAGCTAACTTCAATGCTAGAAGAATATTCTCGCTTCTGTGTGTTTGTGAAATGTGCATCTTTATTATCGGACATGTGAATAATTAACTACTAAAACGACCAAAAACTAACTAGACTTCTGAACAATCACACCCTTCCAACAGTTTATGTTCCCATATAGCCTAAAGTGTGGTTTAAGTACTGTACATGCTTCCTACCAGCTCTGGTGCACTAATAACATGCCAAACAGTTTAAAAGAGATTCAATATATTGTGGTGGTTATAGATGTCTAGAGCTTTTAAACCAACAAGGACATGTCGGTCAGGCAATCGATCAAAAACATTTACAGAATATTGGATGGATTGCCATGAATCTATTTCATTGCATATTGTTGAGATAAGACTAAATAAAACCTACTAAAGTTGCTAGCATGGCTGTAGACAGTACTTTTTACTTCCAAAGTATAATCACAATAATGGAGCACTGAAATCTCTGAAAGAACATTGCAAAAACCCTACATGTTTATTTATTTCAAACTTGGGTTATGCAAGCAAAAGTCTGAAACAATTTTCCTCTTTTCATGTTTCTCATCAAGTTCCAATATCTTCATATGGAGTTGTTTCGTCAGAGATCAGCTTTGAGAGGCCTCCATCTATCTTGGTTCCTCTGAAAGTCCACACACCACCTAAAGGCTACCAACTTTACATGACATGTGCCGTCAGAGGATGCCCTCGACCCACTGTAGCCTGGTACCTGAACGACGTCTGCATCAACTCAGATAAAAACTACTACATCACCAACTCATGTGGTGTGTGCTCCATTTACATTCTCAGAGTAAGATCAATAGACAGCGGAGATTACAGAGTTGTTGCACTCAACTCACTTGGACAGGCAGAGTGTTCTACGAAACTTATTGTGAGAGGTAAGGTTTAACTCAAGAGTTTCAATTGTTTCAGAAAACCCAGTTTTGTTTATTCTTATAATGACTATTGTTGTCTGCTTTTTCTTTACAGAATAAAACGGCATCAAGACAATGCAGCTGTTCCTCTTTTTGAGATATTCTGGATAAGAGTCTGGAATGTTTTGTTTGACTGCATAGAATACATTAAAAGTGTGTGAAATTGTTATGTAAAGTGCTAGTTTCACCAGCACTTTACCAAACAATATAACCAGAATTGTAATGGTTTAACTTGTGTTTTTGTTTTGAAATGCGATTCATTTACAAGTGTTACCCCTGTCTTATGGTTTGAATACAGTATTAACTTATTTTATTTATTTTGAAATATAACTGTTTTACAATTGTTATCTTGTCATCAGAAATTATTATTATTTAGCATGATTGAAGTGACAAACTTCGATGACAAAGACATCCGTCAACATTTTTTCTCTTGTAGCAACTGCAATAAATCAACAAAAGACAACTTTGTGTAACGTTTTTTTGGTCTTCTATTGTCACTACATTATTCCTTTATCTATTACTTTTCTTATATTCTAGACAGATTTTGCTGACAGAAAAAAACTCATTGGCCATCGTTAAAGCATCAGATGTTTCCAGCATGTGTTTTCAGTAACACAAGGCTCAAATATCTCAGTCAGTGACGTCAAGCACATCACTGAAACACATTAAACCCCCATGAACCGAGTGCACATTTTCATTGCATTTCCATACACAGTATATTTATATATACCTAAGCTCCCCAGTAAATTGTCTAGGACGAGATCCTTAGCTGCAAACCTTAAATTAGTCCTTGTTAAATCTACAGTTGAACAGTCCAACAGCTCAAGACTGTAAATAGCAAACCATTGAAGGAAGCGTTTTAGATCTTCAAAATAAAAACTGAACAGATACATTCACAATACATACTATATTATACAAGGCCATTCTGACAAGGCCAACAGAAATGAATGTGATTTTTAAAAAACATTGCTGCTGGATCTTGGCTTACATTTTGATCCAACACATATAGCCATGATGCCTGTTTTATTTTTCAAGGAATTATACTTACCCCTAAGAGCAAACATTTTAAATAATTCCAATTTGTTTTTCCTGAAATATTTAGCGGGTTTTGAATGTACTTGTACTTACCTCTTTCCTCTGCCAGGTCAGAGGTGATATCTGTGTTTATTCTCCACTCGTGCCTTCAGCCTTTTCTTGCAGTCAAGTCTCTTTTATGAGGTCGGGTGACTATTCAAACTCTCTGCATAAGTCATGCTTGTTTAACCTCTGACAATGTGAACACAAAAACCTGCTCAGTGCATGGTGCATGGTGCACACTATGAGCAACATCTTTTTATAATGCTACCACAGGTCCAGTGTGACTTACCGAACCACAGGCATGCTGTGAGGATTTCCGTTGATACCTTTGGAATCTAATTGGAAAGCCAATTCATTCATAGATTATTTTACCAAGTAAAATGTCTCATGTTAAAGTTTATTGGCCAATAAAGTCAATAGTAAAGTGATCCAATTACTAGAGACCTTGTAGGGCATCCAAAGGAAGATGCTTTGACCCTTGCAACGCTATTGTGCATCAATAAATCATATGCCTCAACTATCAACAAATAGGTTCAGTTACATCCATCTAAAATTCATCTTTGTTTAAATTTGAATCTCGATATTGGTATATAATGCACCTGTTGTTTTTATATTGTCAACAGTATTGGCGGAAAACTGTTGACTGGATATGTCCAATACCAGATTGAATGAACAGTCATAATGTATTTCCAGTGCCAACTGAAAGTGATCGCTTTTATAGGGATGGGTAAGAGGAAACTCCACCCTTTAGTACTGCTGTAATATGGGTTTTTTGCAACTGCATTTCACCCATGTATGGGTTTTTATGCGCCCCAAACTTTTATCACCGAACAAAAAGGGGTGTCACCTTTAAAATATTGGACAGTGAGAACTGTTCTAGCGGAAGAAGGATAGAGGAAGATAGACAACGAAGAACTGAAAGTGAGTACGATTTATTTTTTTAACTCCCTTCTGTGTGAATAATTACCATTAAATGAATCTTCTTTACAATAACTTGTGTAGTGCCACAGGTACAGGATTGATATCTTTAAAAGCAAACCCTAAAATAATGTGTTTCCAGAACTGCAAAGTGATCGCTTTCATAGAGATGGGTAAGAGGAACCTCTACCTTTAATACTGCTGTAATATGGGTTTTTAGCACTGCACTTCAAACTTTTATCACCGATCAAATTGGGGTGTCACCTTTAAAATATTGTACAGGCTTGGAAAAGGATAGTTGAAGAGAGAAACAAAGAACTGAAAGTCAGTCCGATTGATTTTTTTAATTACTGTATTTAATTAAAAATGATCTACTGACCAAAAGGTCACATGATGTGATTGAAACCCTCATACAGGACAGCTTTAGTCTACAAAAGGTACACTATGGGACAACAGAAATGCATCACTTGTTGAGAGAGGTCAATATGACAAACAGTACACACCATATCAAATACATTTTTTAGTTCTAAACATTTCTTATTTATTACACTAGGTTACTTCAAGACAAATAGAATAATAAGTTATTGAAGGGGGTTTATGAATACCATCAATTATGTACACCATTAGATTGGGTTTATCGGCTTTTTATAGAGTTTTTGATAAATATATTTAAAGACCTGCATCATTCTTTTTTATTTTACTCAAAAATTGTAAGTGGATTGTATGATAGCACAGCCTCACTTCTTACCTGGGCCACAACAACCAGAATCAGCTAAATATACTATACTGTATGTAGTGCTACAGGCTCAGGAGCAGGAAATGTGATGTAAATTAAACCCTAAAATTGTACTTACTTTGTGTCATTTAAGAATGATTGCAGTGGAAATGGCAGAATTGTATGCCCTGTAAAAGCAGTAAAATAATGTATGGACCTCTTGAAAACATCCTGTTATACTGATGTTTAGGATCTGTTGTGACATATTTCACTCATGAATGTGACCTTTAAACTAGCTCCCCATGACTAACAAGGGATTGAGCAGGAGACTATGATCAATTTTCACTACAGGATGTGTTACACATTAAAACCTTGATTATTTTTACTCTGGCTTATAGATGTTCAAGGTCACGTATCCTTTTTCACAATTTGAATGTTCCTCTGGTGGTCCTTCAAATTAAAGGGCAATGAAAAAAACCGTATGGTCATTATTTTTGATGTACAGCCAAATTAAATTCCATTCAGCACTATGATAAATAAAAAATAATTTAACTTTTAGATTTAAATGACCATAAAGAGTTGTTTGGTCATTGCTATCAACTGATACTTGACATAACGGTCTCGTTAGCGACAGTCAAAGTAGGTCTAAGTAATCTCTAGAATCTTTCTAAAGCCCTGTTAAAAAATATGCTGTATCTCTTATTAACTATGCGGAGGTTTTGTTTTTAAATTTCACAGTTCAGAATTAGTGCTTTTCATCTACCAACACAAATAACAACAACATAAACATTCAGGACAAGAAGTTTGAGGTTACATTTTCTGTCTTTTGCTGGTAGTAAACAACCAGACAACCGACTGGGCAAATCCTAATGTTTAATTGGTGGCATAAAAGAGATTTACAGATATGTGCGTTGGCTTAGCAGTTTGATTTCGAAGACGTTCTGCTCGTGTCTAAGTTTGGATCCTGAGCAGTTAAATTGTTGGCACAGCCACGAGTCTCCATATGCAGTTGGGCAGAGTCAGCCACTAGGTGGGATTTCACATTCCCGATTTACTGTGTCCCAGCATGTCTCAGAGTGTCTGCACGAATCACGTTGGAGTCAGGCATCCCCACTTTGACAGGCTGATGTCATATGGTAACATAGATGACACATGAGGAGAACCTCAAAGGCATGGTGTCTCAACCTTTACTTGCCCATGCCCACATTTTTGGGTCCGCCAGGTTCTTGTGACCCCAGCACTAAAGTTGAGTCATGGGACTGTATGGGACATGGGAGTATACTTGTGACTGTGTGGGGAGCTCATCTTACATGAGTTTGATATTACTAAATTTGAGCTGAAACAATAGTTGAATTATCAATTAGACAAATGTTATCATAATGGATTAATTCTCCAAGTAATTTTCTAAGCTAAAATGCATATAATTCCATTTTATAAAATGTGAATATTTTTGTCTTGACTCATTATCTAAGTATCATTATCAGCTTCCAATCTTACTTAAACTTTGTTTACAAAAGTTTAAAGTAATAAGAATTCTAAAAGAAGAGACATCCTTGTAGACTAAGAAAGACTTTTCTTTACCAATTTCACCAAAGTTGTCTCTTAAGGAGAACAACATTTAAGAAAATTGCTATGATTCAAGTTTATTGACATTTGGAATAAAACTCAAATGTAAATAATGATTTGTCTTCATCAGAGAACAGAGTGTATTGCAGAGTTCCACTGGATCAGATCAACATGGAACAACCGTTCTCTATTACGATTAAATGTCAACTTTGTAAAAACTGTAAACAATGAAAAAACTGGTATAGCTTCATACAATTGTGATAGTTTTCTGGTGTGTTCCAGGCTGGTGTGTTTCCACTACAAAGTGATCAAATCTGTGAGTTGAGAAACATCAGACGTCGCTGCAATGAGTTTGAAAACTAACCAGGGCCCAAATGCCCAGGGTAAGTTCGCCAAATGTGTTGTGTGTTTTGTTTAATGTACAAGGAAATATGGAGTGGTTGTTATAGACTACCATTTTGTTTAAATGGCCTATACTTTACACACATTGGCATAAACCTAACCAAAAGAGAAGAAAAGTAATAAACATGCATTTGAACTTCATTTGACATCAGGCAAAGTACTTCTGAATAAGAAAATAACTCTATAATGGAATGAAGGAAAACAAGTTTACCAATTTCCTTTTTACCTCCAAGAAAAACGATCCCAGACTGTCTGAAACCATTCATACGTGTTGTAGAGGCCTAGTGTTGGTGGCTGAATGTGGTTTATGAAAGGTACATCAGCTCTAGAATGCTGACAAATTTGTACTGAATGTGTCCTGAGAACTGCTGGTGCCCAAATCTAACATTTCCTCAGCAGTGATTGGTATGCAACGCCTGACTGCTTCCCTACCAGACTTGGATTATGTGTGAATCAATGCCAGAGGAGCAGGAATCCTGCCTGCATTCAGATGATATACTGTAAGAGTGTAAACCAATCCACTGGGAGATGACGCATACAGTATGATGAATATGCAATGTATGCCCTCTATTTGGAGAAGGGCTGCTGTTTAAACGTGATGAAGGATGGGTAACCTAAACATAACTCACTTGGAAGTATTAAAATAATAAGTCATTCCTTGGCTTTCTGTGTGTTCGTGCAAACTATTTATTCAAGAGAGAGCAGGATACACTTTGTTGTTGCATTCCTATATTGTCAAAATCATTTTCCATAACATTTTCACTTGCCTCTTACATATTTTTCCATGTGAATTGGTGCAACTACAGCAGTTTTCCTAGCAGAATATTAACATATGAATTCTAAAGTGAATATATAGCTTGAAGAGTCATTTTATAAGTTGTGTCAATGCTGGTATTTGTCGGAAATTTGTCTAAAATGGCTCACTGGCCACTGACCCTTTTGAAAACCAGATTGTCATTTCTTATATATATATAACTATATCTTAACATTTTGCTATGGTATGTGGTATGAAGTATATAAGAGATCATTCTAAAAATAGTATAAATCCTTAGACTACAATAGTGCCATATGGCTCAAGATTTTACAGTTAACAGCTGTGGGAAACATTAGATTCTGCACACAGTAATTGTTTGTCCTTTCTGTGTTATGCAGCAGTAAAGTCATGCTCTAAGGCCTCATAGTGAACGAAGAAGCTCTGAGTCATTGCTAGTTGTGATGCTGCTTAAGGAAAAGCAGTAACAGATGGCTGCTCAGAGTTTCTGATTTTAAAAGCTGTTTGATGAACTCACTTGTCTGTTATGAGTCATCCTATGGTTGAATATCAAAAAGGAATAAGGCTTACAAAATGTGTCACCCATCTCTTTAATACTGTCTCCACTGACACAGGAGGAACTTTAATGGTTTCCAAGGGTGAAAGTGCACTTCAAATACTTTTTTTAATAATTAATACACGTTAGTCCATGGTGGTAATTTACGTCATGATGATTATTATATTATTAGCTTACATAATTGTGACAATGATAAATTGGCTATATTATCGATGTGTTGTCGTATTGTTTTATAATAATATGTGTACTGATACTGCTATCTGTCACACAACGCTAAACTAACTCCTCACTCCACACACTAACCAGAACTTTAAAAAGGATACCCAGACATCATGTAAACAACCTAATGTAATCTGTAATCACAGACTGTTGTTATCATCAAATACATCACCTTAAATGCTCCATCCATACTGCTTTATCCATACAACTGCTTTTATAATCAAATGGAGTGTTGCTTAATTAATGAAAATTCTTAATTATCAAAGTAGACATTTCAGACCTTGTCATGATGCAGTTGAAATAGTTGACAAAGTGAAAGGAAATACTGACCCCTTGTGAAATTGTAGATTAACTGCAGCAATAAGTAAAAGCACAAATAATGTCTTCTGATGTGACCATGACTGTTTGTGACTGTACAGATAATATAACTGGTTTTAACACAATATACATTAGGAAAGAGTCATAATGCTTAACACACATTTCTAACCATATTCAGTTACATGGTTTTCCCCGGCATGTTTTAACAATAGACTCTGAATAAAGGTTTCAAGTCATGACGTGATTTTCCAAGCATTTAAAAACATTTGCTTTACTTTTTCTGTTGCCTATGTTTGCTTCAAAAACCTCCCATATGAGTTTTACCTAATTGTCTGATCCTAACAGTGGCTATAAAGAAAAGGTCCAGAGTTCCCGGGGTGATGATCACTCAGTATCTGGAGATATTACCTGCAGGAAAGACCACACCTGATTTTACCCGCAAGCCAATGGCTGTGACTGCTCAAGAGGGTAAATAACAAACAACCACAACATTGTATCTTCATCAAACACCATCTCTACAAATCTATCACTGTTGTTTGGATTTTTCAGGTAAAAATGGATTGTTCAAAGCCATTGTTAGTGGTGTGCCGGCACCCACTGTAACATGGGCGCGGAATAACGGCGAGCTCAATGAGCCAGAAAAGTACACGACCAGATATGATCAAAGATCTCAAGAGCACATTCTGGAGGTGAGAAAACAGCATTTACATAAATCACTACACGTCTAGTAAAACACAAAACCCCTTTCCTGTTATTCCAAAAAAAAATTGTAATTTAATGTAATTGCTTACTCAAGTTTACTAACTTTGATTTGTTCTCAGAGAACTTCGAAGTACTCAATTACAAAAGCTTATTATTCATCACAATGTGAGACATTACCAAATATTCAGCATTAAAGATGTAATCCAACTATGATGATATTGCTTTATCAGATCATCAATATCAAACCGGATCAAGCTGGCGCGTACAAATGCCTCGCCACCAATGAGTATGGACAGGCTGTCTGCACTGCAAATCTCAATGTTATTGAAGGTAAAAGATGGATTATTACCATGCCATGTTCAATGTAAATCAATTAAATGAAGGTAATATATTGTGAAGCTTCTAATGTTTATCTATGATTTGTTTTTATTTCAGTTGGCGTTAAGAAGAAAGCTCCGGCGGGTATGAAACTATGCTTTGTATGCGTGATTAGGCCATAATACAGAGATTACATAATTGTGTCGTTTACTGAATTCTAGCTTCAATAAAAATGTTGGTGGACATGCTAATATACTAACACCTATGCCTTAATTAAAAAAAGTGTAGAGCGAGATGCTATAGATTCAAAGAAGTACAAAGTAAGAAAAACAGTTTGTTCTAGGGTTTAAATTGATTCATAAAGGACAGTTTATTGTTTGAATACATATTATGAGAATTATATATGTTGAATTATTTGCCATCACGAAAACCTGTCTTATTTTTCATTTTCTTTCAGCAAATGGAGATGCACCATTAGATTTCAGAAAGATGCTTAAGAAAACGTAAGTTCAAGTTCAATTTGTTATTGCTTTTCAAATATCTCCTGCTGCAGAACTCCAAATATATTTCCCTCTCTTCTTCTCTTTTCAGTGTTGTTGTCACCAGAAAAAAAAAACTCCCACCAAAAAAAGATGGAGAAATTGATCCAAAGCTCCTTGAACTGCTTATCTCTGCACCAAAGAAGGACTATGAAAAGATCTGTGCAGACTTTGGTGTGTTTGACTTTCGCTGGTTGCTGAAGAGACTCAACCAGCTGAAAAAGGAACGGGCAGATGAGCAGGCTAAGGTACTGAGCTGTAGGCAGGTTATAAAATACGTAAATGTATTCTGGATTATGTTTTTTTTTTTTGTTTGTGGGGTTTTAAACAAGTTTCAATACTAAATTAAACATTTTAGGTGGGTGATAGGCTACTTTTGGCTCATGAAAAATGTTTGAAGTAATTTTTTCCATGTTCTGAATGTATTAATATGCCTGAGGAAAATACGTCCTAGTGCATCTTATAAAGTAAACATCCGTGCTCCATTCAAGGTCGCTTCAATTTAAAATGTCATTTATTCTGCAGGGAAAGTCAGAGCATCTTTTTCAAACATAAAAATACAGAACATTTTGTTTTTCTTTTGTAGGTTGTAGAGCAACTGGACAATGTGAAACAAATAGAAGTAAAACCCAATGGGACAGCTGAATTTAGCCTCGACATGAAACTTCAGGATCCCAACAGTTCAATTAACTTATACAAGGTGAGTTATCAGTATTTGAAGATCAACAATTTGAATAAAATTATTGCCAAAAACAAAAAAAAGCTATACAAAAAGAGAAATTGAAACTGTTTTCTCCTTACAGGATGGGACACTGCTTCCATATGGTGATGATGACAATTCAAAGCATAGCCTTAAGCAAACTGGGACAAATTATGTTTTCAGCATCAAAAATCCTCAACCAGAAGATGCTGGATTTTACCAGCTTGATGTTGAAGATGCAAATGTCTTAACAACTGACTTTAAAGGTGGGGTCTTATTACTGCAACTGTACTCAAAAGCATGATTGTACTAGGAGTTTGCAAAACAATTGAAGGAACATTCAGAAATGAGAATATGGCCAGTTAATCCACACTTGTTCTCCTCCCTTAGTGCCTCCTGTGGGTTTCATAGCCAAGATCAAGGATGTGAAGACGTTTGAAAGTGAAGAAGCCGTCTTTCAGTGCGTCTTGTCAACACCCCTCAACAGGATTACCTGGTCAAATAAGGACTTGACACTTGAACATGGGGACAAATATGAGATCACTGTCTCAGAGGACAAGCTAATCCACACATTGAAAGTTAAAGACTGTAAATTGGCAGATACTGGAGCATATTATGCGATTGCTGGAATAGCTTCTAGCAGTGCCTCTCTCACAGTAGAAGGTGGGAAATCATTTGATAAACACAATAATATATACAATTTCTAGTCTTGATAGTTTGATACGTGGATGAGCACTTTCTGAAGCGCTCGTTTTAAAAATGTAAGAAAAGTTCATGATTATTTCTCCATACAATGTGTTTCTGAAATTCAGTTGATCCAAATGGTAAAGGCCAAAAGGGCACCCAAACTGGGAATGAAGAAGACCTGACTAAACTGGCATTGGATCAGCAGGCCAAGCTACCAAAACACACGGAACAGTTGGAGGCAGATGGCACTGGAGATAAGGACCTTCAGACAGGTGGAGATGACGGAAATAAAGGGGATGATACAGATGATAAGAACAAGAAGCGAGTACGAAGCGGCCCTTTGGTTCCTGACACTGTTATAGGTAAAATCCTTATATATTAATTGTCAAGGCTATTTGGAGTCCGTATTTATCAAGGGTCTCAGAATTAATCCTAGGTATAGCAATGAAAGTTTGACTAAAAATAGTAATATAGTGACTACACAGCAGGAAGCGTTCTACTCCAGGGAAGAAAGAACAGGAAAAAGGTGAAATGACAAATGTCATGTTTATCATTAAGACCTATACATTAAATTAAACATCTTCAAAATGTTCAATATGGAGTGTTTAATGTCAGAATTCAGAATCTTTAATAAAACTGACTTCAGGGTTAGAAATTAGTCAGAAATCAGTAGTCAAGGATGTGGAGTTGAAATTATGAATTATAATAAAAGTACTTTAGGAGTAAATAGCTTTTGGTATTCCAATATTATATAACTCACTATAGCTAGACATTTTATGACAAATACAATTTGTAAGGGTCATCAGACAAACTAATAACTCAAATAAATGATATATGTAATGGACCCTCACCGGTTATGATCTGCCTCATGAGAAATCTTCTGTATTGCTGCATGTTGACCACTAGAGAGAGACATTCTGTCAAAAATAAAACCAGCATGTTCTGGTCTTTGCTTTCCATGCCCAAGAGGTTACATATGGAGGAATACAATGCATACAGTTACATATGGACGAATACAATGCATAGAATTACATATGGATGAATACAATGCACACAGTCATTAAGATCATGTTCTAAATGTCTTTTGTTTTTACTGTTGCAGAGACTGGTGTTCAGTTTGTCAGTGGGCTGTCAGATATGGTTGCTAATGTTGGTGACCGGGCAGAGCTTTCTTGCAAACTAAGCAGTGAGACCGCTGTGGGACGTTGGTATAAAAATGGGAAGCTGGTAAGTCAACTTCGATTTTAGAGAACTACATGGACCACTGCTATTTGCCATACATATCGACCATTTCCTAGCTTGCATAACCGTATAGATCCATCATACACACAAGTGTTATAGTGCATTGCATACCCTTATTAGTCCAAATGTGGTCTGATAAATATGAAATCTTCTTATGTGACAAGCTAACCGAGGAGGATGGGGTAACAATTATCAAAGATGGAGCCTGTCATAGGTTGATAATTGATTGCTGTAAAAAAGATGATGGAGCTGTGTACCGCTTTGAAGCTGAAGGCCGTAAATCTGAGGCAACACTCAATATTCAAGGTCAGCATGAAAATTATTAACATGGTATCAATTTATAAATTACCCAATGGTTTAAAAAGGTTTGCGGTTTTGACAAGACTTTTCTCTCTAATATTGAAGATCCACCAAAAATCGATGCCGATGCACTAGGAAAATTCTCAGAGCCAGTCATTATAAGGGCAGGTGAAAATGCAGAATGGAAACTGCCATTCTCAGGTGGGGCGCCAATGACCATACAGTGGTACAAGGATGGTGACGAGCTGTTGCCCGCTCTCAATGTGAAAATTGAAACATCAGATACTGAGAGCAAACTACGCCTTCTTAAGTGTCAAAGGAAAGACTGTGGAGAGGTCAAAATCAAAATCAAAAATGAATACGGTATAATTGAGGCAATATCCAAACTTATTGTGCTGGGTAAGTTGCCAATAAGAGACATAATGCCATGTGTTCCACATTGTACTGTAGGTAAGGAGATAAAGGTTAGTATGATTTATTTTATTTTTATCAACAGATAAACCCACACCACCACAAGGACCTGTGGACATTATGGAAAGCGCTGTTACATCTGTTGAGTTCAAATGGAAACCGCCAAAAGACGATGGTGGATGCCCGGTCACAAACTATATTTTAGAGCGGCAACAAGTAGGGCGCAATAAATGGACAAATCTCGGTGAGATTCCTGGAAGCAACCCAAGTTACAGAGATTCAGATGTGACACCCGGAAGGAGATACTGTTACAGGATCAGAGCCAAGAACGCAGAAGGCATCAGTGAATACCTGCAGACTGAGGACATACCAGCTGGTGTATTACGTAAGTCAAACATAATTTAGGCTTTGTAATGGCTGCTGCTGTCTAATGAAAAACTCCCAACTTCTCGGGAAGCAGGTAAAGTTACAAGAGTGAAACAAGAAAAAAATGTGATTTATTTTTTGTATTTTGGAGGACCATTAATCACAGAATTAAAATTACAGAAAAAGGATGACCAAAATGTCATGTTCCCCTCACAGGTTATCCTGGACCCCCAGCAGCACCTAAAGTAGTCAGTGCCTTTAAAGACTGCATCAATCTGACATGGTGTCCTCCATGTGACACTGGAGGAACCAAAATAGTGGGATACAATTTAGAAAAAAACAAGAAAGGCACCAATTACTGGAGCCTTGTAAACCAAGGAGGGCCGCTTCCAGGTAAACAACTTATGGCTAGCTGCAGGAAGAATCCAGTGTAAATGTAATGCCTGATATGATTCGCCAAAAGTAAATGAACATTCCCTATCGACATGATAACGATTTCTTCCTTTTTCCACAGATACAAAATATGCAGTGAAAGATGTATTTGAAGGTGCGGCATATGTATTTAGGGTGTCTGCTATCAACCTATCTGGTGCTGGAGATCCAAGTCTTCCATCTGACATAGTAATTGCAAGAGATCCAAAGAGTAAGCCAGTAACACTGAACTCTTGTTTTCTACCACAGTTCTCTCCACTGAAAATTATGCCAGTCATGCTTAATGGTGAAATGACATGCTGCTCAACATTATGCTCTATGTCGCCTTTTAAGTTATTATAAAAGCATTGTAATGCTCAGCCATTAACGTCTCATTACTTAATTGCAGAACCCCCAGGCAAAGTGACAGAGCTGAAGTTAACATCCTCCAATTACACCACATTTTCTCTGGCTTGGATAAAACCCAAAGAAATAAAAGGAGTAGAGGATGAGGCTGAAGGCTACTATGTGGAGATCAGACCAATTGAAAACCTTGAATGGACTCGGTGTAATGCTACCCCAATTACTATAACTTCCTACACTGTGCTTGGCCTGAAGGCAATGGCCACATACTGGGTGAGAGTTATTGCCACCAATTATGGAGGTGATGGAGAACCTCAGGGCTTTGACAATTACATCATTGCCATGCCTCCTCCTGGTAAGAAAATGTGAATTATCAACAGTTTCTATCGTTCTCTATATTATTTGGAATACAGAAGGCTATATCAAAAGTGACATTGCCACTGCTTTATTACTGCAAGAATGCAAAAGACGAGTAATGTATTTTATTGACAGTTCTTTGAAACCCAGAGTTCAAGGGTATAATTGTTGCACAAGACAGTTTCAACACAATTTTGGTGAGACCAGCATTAAAGAAATACCTTAATTCAATTGTATCTCTGTACCAACAACAGTGGTAATTTTAAGGCATGATGCTACATCAAAACACTGTATTACAGGCAAAGCGACCTGTTGTTTAATACCAAAGGCATTTCATGCCCATAATGGATACTTAACTGAAGCATGCATACAATGGATTACAGTAAACAAAAGATTTGAAAGGGACCTAGCTTGATACAGACAATGCTCAACTTTTAAATATGCTTTAATCCCAAATCTGTACAATGTCCTTAAGAAATTCATATCCATGCCTTAAGGTTCAGAAATATTATATTTTAAACAAAGCTGTGTTTTCTTAAAATATCTCCAGTATAAAAGACAGTCTTTTTTGTCTTTAGACAGAATGAAAACATTATTTAAAGAAAAAAAAAGACTAGTTTGTTGAATTGTTTAACAAAAAGATCTAAACTAAATATCTTTATTTCAACCTCACAGTAAAGCCAAAGTTTAACGATCGCAACATGAAGACCTTTTTGGTGGTAAGGTCTGGAAACACAGTCCGTCTGAACATCAACTTTGAGGTATTGTGCTGGAAGTTTTCCTCCTAATGGGATGACTGTAGAATCAACAAATCAACAAATGTAATATCTTTCTTTATCTTTACAGGCCTGTCCCCTGCCAGAAATTACTTGGCAAAAAGATGGTATTCCAGTGCCCAAACATGTAACTATTACCAACTCTGATAAAGGCTCTCAGCTGTGGATCCCCACATCTGATCGGCCCGACAGTGGCATCTACACCATAACTGTCAAAAACATTGTCGGCCAAGCAAGCTTCAATGTGAAATCAGAGTTACAGGTAAACTTATGTGCGCACTCCACAAACTACTGTTCAGGATAATACAAAAACAGTGACAATACAGACACTGAATGCATGCTTTTTCATGGCTTCCTTCTATGTTCCCTTCAAACGTTTAACACAATATACAGTTGACCCAATAAACCCCAGTTGGAATAATCAAATCCAAATGTAAAATGCAAACAGACTAACAGCAATGAGAAACTGAACTGGATGCAGATTGTTTGTATGTACTGCTTGTAAATAGAAATATACACTTTTGTAACTTGGACCTCTGTATTTCTGTGCCTCTAAATTTGGTTTTAGATGATCCCAAGCCCCCAGGTCCTGTGGAGCTGGATCAGAAGATCCCAGGAACAGTGACCCTGTCCTGGACTCCCTCTCCAGATGAGAAAAGAGATGACAGACTACACTACATGGTAGCTAAGAAGGACTCCTTCAAATGCAGTTGGAGGACAGTCGCAGATAACCTCTTCAACAATAAATGCACAGTAGTCAATATTTTGTCCGGACGGGAGTATCACTTCAGGGTGTTTGCTAAAAATGACATTGGTCCTTCACCACCTTCTGAATCCCCTGTGTTTGGAACCATAAAGGAAAAAGGTGTGTGCATCTGATTCAATCACAAAAACATTGGAATTCATTGTCACTATCCTGTACACAATGCTGAATTTTGGTTCTTATTCTTGTGTAAGATATAGGTTCCTGCAAAATCCAGCGCATTTTGTAATAGGTTTAGAGGACTAAGAAAATAGCGGAAAAAAGATGCTCAAAATCGAAGCAACACAGGCCGATACTGTTTATTTCTACTTCTAGTCACTCTACTTGATGCAGATAAAGAGAAACAATAGCAGGACGATTAAAAAGCATAGACACATAGGGGATATAGATTACAGCAAAGTTATAATGTAAACATTAGATGAAATGTTCAATATGATGGTTAAGGGAGAAATCTTTAAAAGAGACTATATCTTCTCAAGATATAGGATTATAATAATCTAAAAGTGTCAACTTGATACATTTCTTGTGTTTCAGGAAAGTTCAAAGTAGACATGCCAGAGAGAAAATCTTTGGACTTCCAGTCCCCTCCATCGTTCATCGTTCCACTAAAGAAGCGTACAACTCCACAGGGTTATGAGTGCTACATGAGCTGTGCAGTTAAGGGAGATCCAGCTCCACGTGTGACATGGTACCGCAACGATATGAGCCTGAACACAAACACCAACTACCACATCACAAATGTTTGTGGCGTCTGCTCCCTGCTCATACTACGGGTGGGGCCCAAAGACAACGGGGAATACAAAGTGGTCATTGAGAACAAACTGGGGACAGCCGAGTGCTCAATGATGCTGAATGTCAGAGGTATTTACACTTAATTAAAGTTTGAGAATGTAACCGTTTTTCATAAAGAGACTGATGATAGATTTGAGAGTACAGTACGATAATAAAACAAAGTTATACCACCAATGTTTTTCTTTACAGAGTGAAGAAGAACTTCAGCTGCTGGTCAGAAGCTAGACGAGCAGGAGTCTTAACATGTTTTAAATCAATTAAATTAAATGAAACTAAATGTAACTACAGATTGTATACATTTTAAGTTACTCTATCTCCCACCTTTGTGAAACATAAATATAAAAATAAAAGCTCTAGAAAACATGAATTGTGTCTTTTGGAAAAATGTCACACGCTGTGCTTTGTAGAGATATTATACTATCATGCTATTATTTACTTGATGAAGTCAAACACACTGTAATAGTAGTAGTCCTATTGGACAATGTTTTTGCTTGTTTCTTATGCATTAGGACACACTAGTGCATGACTTTGTACTAGTACAGGGCGTTACATTACATGCTTACGCTTTTATCCAAAGCAACTTACATACACTTAATACATGGCGATGGATATCATTTGGGGTTAAGTCTCAGGCCCAAAGACACATCGAAATGTTGACTATAGGGGTTCAGCCATACATGTATTCATTCATGTAAAGTCTTGCATGTTAGAAAGAGACTGCACTGTTTTATTGTGATGCCTATGATCTGTTCTTCACTGTGCTATGCAAGTTATTGTAACACAATCATTTCGGCATTCAAATAAGTGTTTGAAAATGGACAGTTATGTTTTACTTTGCCTAAGGTTTCAATGTATTTATGTTGGATTACATGGGATACATTTTCTTGAAGAAATCTGACAGCTTTAAATAAAAAAAGAAATATGTTGTATTATAGGTGCTTAATGTTAGACGTTCTTTATTTCTCTCTCCCTTGCAACACACAACTGCAGAAATTGTTGGTGCATAACGTTAAATTAATAAAGACAGCTCTGACAACTGTGTTTTTTACCCTGTATAGTGTACACAATCAGATACATTACACACAAAAGCAATGTGGGTCACATTCCTGCCAATGGTGTTACACTACTCAACCAACCAGTCTCTCTCAATTACATTTGGGTACTATCTCTGATGCCACAGGGATGCCATTTTGAAGGTATAGAGCTGTACCTTTAAAAAAGTGTTTAGTAAACAAGTTAATACAAGTGAAGTTATCCTACCCATTAAATGGTCAAACTGGAGAAACAGAAGCAAAGTAAAAGAATACCATACCAAGACAATCTCATCACGTACACCAAGGACCGTTCTTTTTCTAAATTGTCATCTAGTAAGATAACAACATTAATTCATATGACCCTAAAGCAAAAAACATAAGCACTGACACTGTAAAAGAAGACCATAGCAAGCAGCAAAAACACTCTTTTTGTTTGTATTCGTATACTAGCCATTCTGGTTGTAATTGTTTATCTTCTTGTTGATGCTTGTCATGTTATTTATAAATGGTTAACTCATTCACACTAGTACAGCAACCAAAATCACATCACAAATGATAGTGCATACCTCCTCAGAAAGCCACTAATGTAAATTTCTGACACAAAAAAGTCTCATGGAGCAATAATTTAACATTTCCATACCAATATACCTTTGTCTCAGTAGAAACATGTCTGTTTCAAAACATAGGGTGTTAGAAAGGTGAGCGACATTAAAGTTGTATTTGCAGATAATGTACAGATATTTAAACTGTATGGTCTGTACTTGAAAACATTTGTTTTGGTTGTCATCATCTGACTTAAATAACCATTTAACCTTACCCTTCGGTGTAACACCTATATCAAAGAAACTCAAAGTGTGTTTGTGCTTGTGGCAGGAGAACTTTAAGGCTTTCGTTTTCAAGTTGGATAGTTTGGAAGTTATGGTACTGTCAAAAATCCTCAACAAAAAGGTGAGGCATTATTCTGTGCAAAGCGCACAACTTCATTAAATGCTTGGAAAACACATTGATGGTTGATGGCCATAAACTAGTATGTGAAGGACTGCTAAAGGTGAGTAAGTTGAGTAAGTTTGTTAAGGACTTTCAACCTACAAACCCAGCATCATGGATGTGCTCGGCATCATAAGAGACACCAGAAGTGGGAAGTAAATAGGTGTTCACAAATGCTTTCCTTATTTTTTTCATGTCATGCTTTCCGGTTATTACCCGTCCCCTTGTGTGTTATGTAGGTTTTTATGCATGTAAACGGTCTGCAAAGTCACAAACCTTCAAAGTACACCCTGTAGCGAGTAAAACTCTAACACAGAAAATACCTGTCTATGCTGCCCCAGAACGCCTCGTTGGAGATTTCTCTCAGTGACGTGCCCATACCCAAATGGACCCATTGGTCCAAATGGACCAATCCGTGGAGCCGTCACGTTAAGTCCCCGGATTGGTCCAAATTGACCAATTTGCGGACTTCCTCACACACACACCACTCAATCTTTTCTCAGCTGCAGCTCCGCCGATTTCTCCTCCCTGAGACGGCGGGACGCGGCGATGCTGTGAGTCGGTGTGTGAGCACACACACAAACTCCCAGCCAGACTGCAGGTGTGTGTGTGTGTTCGGGCTGGGTTTCGCTGTGTCTCGCTGTCTCACAGACGGCCACTGGGCTCATAGGGAGGGGGGGGCAGGAGCTCCAACAAGCCGTTTAGGACAGAGAGTGAATACACATACTATACAGAGATGCTGTATGAGAAACCAATGCTATTTTGGAAAATTGCACAATATAAATCAAGTTTAGTATACCTCAACAATGGAATTATGATCAGTAGAAATGGCCATGACATGGGACCTTTAAGTGATTTTGAAGTACTTATAAGTTGCTTAAGTGTTTACATTTTCTACCACTCATACTTGCCAACCCTCCCGATTTTCGCGTGAGACTCCCGACTTCTTTGCCCTCTCCCGGTTTCCTCCCGGGGTCATATTTCTTCCGCATTTCTCCCGATTTCTGACTAAATCTGATTTACTCAACCGCGGTGAAGTTAGTTTTAGGTTGGATATTCGACAGACATTCGCGGACCCGCCAGCAGCGTCAGTTTCCCCTGCTGCTGGCTGTATTACGACGGGGAGATCTTCTCCGCGAAACGACGCTTTCACTTAGGGACCATCAACAAATGACTTTTCAATTACACAAGAACAATGTTCGTTTTAATAAATCGAGAGCTTCCCGATCGTGTGAATGTGAAGCAAATCCACTCTAGAGCATACATTTGTTGAACACACCTCTTTTTATTGCATTTTAATACTTTAAATACGTTTTATTCATATTTTGATGGGATAAATTAGCATATTTCTTCAATAACTGCTAGGTCATGTGGCCTAATGACTCAAAATCAGTGCCCGATCAAATAACTACACTTGCTGCATAGGACACACCTATTTGTATTGCATTGTAATACTCTAAATATTGTTTTAATATTTTGATGGAAGAATGAGCATATTTCTTCAATAACTTCCAGGTCATGTGACCGAATCACTCAAATCACTTGACCTGGAAGTTATTGAAGCAATATGCTAATTTTCCCATACAAATATGAATATAAAAATATTTAAAGTATTAAAATGCAATAAAAAGAGGTGTGTCCTATGCAGCCAGTATAGTTATTTGATCCAGCACTGATTTTGAGTCATTAGGTCACATGATCTAGAAGTTATTGAAGAAATATGCAAATTCTTCCATCAAAATATTAATGAAACGTATTTAAAGTATTAAAATGCAATAAAAAGAGGTGTGTTCAACAAATGTATGCTCTAGAGTGGATTTGCTTCACATTCACACGATCGGGAAGCTGTCGATTTATTAAAAAGAACATTGTTCTTGTGTAATTGAAAAGTCATTTGTGGTCTCTAAGTGAAAGCCTCGTTTCGCGGAGAAGATCTCCCCGTCGTAATGCAGCAAGCAGCAGGGGAAACTGACGCTGCTGGCTGGTCCGCGAATGTCTGTAGAATATCAAACCTAAAACTAACTTCACCGCGGTATTTACTCACGACTGTTTCCACTCGGACTTTAAATACAGCTACACCATTGTTTGGTTTCCATGATAGCGCGTCTCTTTAGTAGCGCGCGGCGCGCGCAACTGAAAGTCTGAGAGGGTGTTCAGCATGGTGAGGAAGATAGTCACAGAAAACAGAACAAGAATGGACAACTCTACCCTCTGCTCACTCCTTTCCTGTAAAATACAGGTCCAGCCCACACATACAGGCAGCAAGGCATTGCACTTACAACTACAGTTCCAACAGCTCCGGCGACCCAATAGCACCCCCACTGCATTTCAGAGGGAAATCCTCTAATTTTTCCCCCATGCATTTATCTGACAACTTCGATAAAGTGCTAATATATTAATAATTTAAGCTCTTTAAAGATGACAAATTCCTAAATAAACAAGACACCAGTAAAACTGTAGTTTCAATGAACAAGCTTCAACATTATAATACTGCTTGCACATTGTATCACTCTAAACGTTTTTTTTTAAGAGGACTTCCCAGTTGTGTTGTCAATATAAATTACTTTTAATCAATTAAAGTTATGAATACAAAACCTTTCTGATGGAGTATATGCACACTGTGGTGTATTCATTATTGGTGGATCTAAACTCTTATTCCACCAATGCAGTTACATAACGTGCAGTCACGCCCCCCACACCAGCAGTTGCTGTGGATGCAGGCCCAATGAATGACTAGGTCAAAGGGTCTTGAAAAAAAGTAATACCTTTGCTGATCCAGACGACAGCCTCAGCCTGCTGAACCCAGTCCACTGAAGACACGCAGATCTCTAGTCCTCCTCTGCTGCCATGGCCAAGCGAAAGTCTAAGAAGCCGCAGGAACAAGACTCCTCCATTGTGTTGGAGTCTCCAGTTTCAAAGCCTAAGGAAAGCATGAACACCTCCAAGGAAAGCATAAACTCATCCAATGGAAGCGTAAACGTATCCAATGAAAGCGTAAACGTACCCAAGGCAAGCGTCAACACGTCCAAGGGAAGCTTTAACTCCTATAGTTCACCAGCGTTGTTGTTCATCATTGTGTTCACAGTCGGTGCCTCTATAATGGGTTGGTTTTGTGTAGAAAATCAGCAAAGTGTCGAGCAACTGTCGGAAACCTTTACATCAATGCAAAAGAAAATCACCAACCTGCAGCGGGCGGTGGAGATAACGGAATCATCACAGGTAACAGCTGATTTTTCACACGTTTTTCACGTACATTGTTTGAAGATGTATTATTTCAAAAGTTGTTTACTCAATTGTTCACCAAGATAAAAAATAAATCCTTATTTGGTTTTATTTGGACTTAATTTCGGCGTTGGGGGGCTAACTCACAGCATGGCTTAGCAACAGCTGCGTTAAGCTAAAACTAGCTGAACTGAATATACCGGAAGTTGCTCGTTTGCCTTCAAAGTAAAGTAGAGTAATTACATTTGTCGTTCTTGAAATTATTTAAATATAAATATATTAACAAATGCATTCAAAGTATATGTAAATTACGACAATGTTTTAGTCACATCCAGTTGGTGCATTTAGAGGATAATACGAATGAAAACGTGGGTGGATAAAAGCGTCTAACAAATGACATGTAATGGGTCTGACTTTATTCTGAAAAGCTAACAAAGGAAGACATTAAGCATGGCGGGCTTGACACTGATAGTACCACCTGTTGTTATTTTTAGCATGGGTTGACTCTAAGCAACTGTACGGTCACGTTTCACTGACATATACTGTACTCTGCTGCTGTTTGGTTAATACAGGATATTAAGTACTGACGAACCAAGGTTCCTTATCACATTGATGCAAAAAACTAATAATTATCATACATTGCTATACGAGTCCTGCTCATTGATTTGTAACGAGGTCAACCCATGTTCCCAGGAACTATGTTTTGTTAGGGCTACCAACACAGTTCAAATTACAAGGGAAAAGGGGACATGGATGTTTAATACCCATTTTGGAGATGTCCATGTTTTAAGTTAAGGAAACTCACATTTTAGGGCTTCAAAGTTTAAGATTTCAATAAGTTGACCCAGATAAATCTACATTGAACGTTTGACCTGGGAGCCAAGATATGCACCCTTTCCACTGCCCACAATGTGTTATTATTACGCAGAGATATCAAAAGGATGATATGGTAAAAAGCAACATTTAATTTTGTATTGTCTTATGAAAGGGCAGTAGAGGACGAGGCCATGTATTTTCATGTTGTAGCCTACACCCCTGCTACAGCGAAATTACTGCTCAGTCTGACATTGAAAAGACAAGAAGAGATTACAAATGTTTTAACTAACCAAATGTATTTTTTTATTTCTCCCACTCTCTGTAGACATATACAGGTTTTGATTTGGAGGAAAGGATATTTGCCCTGGAGAAGGCTGAGGTTGCCCTGGCCACGTCAGAGAAGTTGAGGTACTTGGAGCTTGGGTCCCTAAATGCTGAGCTGGACACCCGAATGGCCGAGTTAGAGCAGGTCACCCTGTCCGTCACAACTCTCCAGGCTATATTCAAAAACCAGAGTGAGGAGTTTGAGGCTGTGAAGGAGAGCGTAGCTGCCGGTTTGAGCTCCAGCTCAGCACTGGCTGAAAATGTGGCTGAGCTGACCAATGCTGTGGCTAGTGCATCCTCCAAAGTTGACGAGCAGGATGCATCATTGGCCTTCCTTAATGCACAGCTAAAGGGACAAGCCTCAGATCTGAATGAGATGAAAGAGTTGATGCACCTCCATGATGCTGCCCTTCATACAAGCAACCAGGAAGTGGCTTCAATAAAGTGAGTTCAGTTAGAATTCAGAGTTAGATTTCTGCAACTCTGTACAATGTTTTTATTTGTTCACTTTCTGTTATGTGTTTTTTTTTTTTATCAGGGAGAATGTCAAGACCAGGCAGGTCATGCATGCCTTGGCGTTAGAGGAGATGCTCACTTCTGTGCAGGTTATTTTGGATGAGCAGTTTGACACTACCACGACCCTCCGCACCAGCATCATGGCTCAAATGCAGACTTTTAACGGCCAGGTAAACCCTTTTGCTTTGTAAATTGCAAATGTTTAATTCCTTTCAGAATGAATTAATAACATATCTTTCCATCTCAGTTGGGGAATGATCCTTCTTGGTCAGTGAATCTTGATGATGATGAGGACGAACTTGAAGCAGAAGAGTTACTCGCCACCACTGCAAAGGATGCCACTGAGGTGCAGGGAAAGCTAGAAGACGTAGAGGATAAGGAGGAGGGAATGCAGGAAGAACAGCCACTTGGACAGGAAGTAGAGAGTGACATTACAGAGGAGCAGGAGGAAGAAGAAATTACTCAAGAAGATGAATTCACAGAACAGGAGCTTTCGGAAGTGGTTGCTTTGGAAGAGGATGTTTTCAAAAACATTTTGAAGAAGAAGAGTCAGATGACTCAAATCAGGAGGTCTCCATGGATGTAAATGAGGAGGATGGGTAGTTGTACTTGAAATGCTTCAGTAAATTATTAGTCTTATTGAGATGAATGGAAACCCTTTTTTTTTTTTTACACTCCGCACACTTTCTTGCAAATGATTTGTAGTATTTGTTATATTCTACTTGGGTTTTTCTAAACATTACTAAAAACTTGAACAATTTTGTAGAACTTTGATAAATATTTTTGTAGTCTTATGTCAGTCATGTTTGAGGTTAATATACATATGGTCTTGTTGTACGATCCGTTTCTGAATGGGCATTTTGAAAGATACATTAGGAAAAAAAGAATGGAAAATCTATAAACTGTATTTCAACCGTTTACACATGACAAGATTAAGCTATGAAATGTCAATTGTTTTTTGCAATATGAAAGAGGAAACAAATGTGACTGTACTTGCAGCTTGTAATTTAACACAAGGGCACACACGTGTAGTGCCTCTCTCCATGGAGTTATTTATGGTTCAAGTGCACATGCTGTACATATGGGTACAGTACATATGATTCCATTGGTACATACTGTTCTCTTGTCATGAAGCTCTTTTGTAAAAAGGTTAAAGTACTATTTTCTGCCAGCAGATGGTGCCTGATAACTCCTAATGATAAGGAATAATCAACGACTCTAAAAGAGGAACCAAAAAACTATTTTAAAAAAAGAAAGGGGAAATCAAAGGGGTTAAGGACTCCTTTTCTTGGTTTTGAGACTATTGAAAGGGAAATTCTGCTTGCAGCAACACATGTCTTCCTAAATTAGCCTTCTCATGTTGTGTAGACAGCTACCGATCTGTGACACCCTGTCTAAACTTAAACTGACAAACTGCAACCACATGATGTTCAAAGGAAATGGCTCTTCGGTTTGCCATGAGGTTACTTAAGGAAGATGTGAATAAATACTCAAGTTTGGAAATAGAACAGATGGCGTGTTATTATTTTTTCTTTAATCTGTATTAATAAATGCACTCATTTCTCAGGACAAAACAATGAGGGAGCTTGATGGCCACATACAGCTCTAAAAATAAAAGAGACCACTGCAGCATTATCAGTTTCTTTGGTTTTACTATTTATAGACCATGTTTGAGTAAAATGAAAAAAATATATATTTAACTATATAAACTACTGAAAACATTTCTCTGTGTTGGGATTCAACAGACACTAGCTGCCACATACAGTATGTAGAGATTGAGATTCAAGAAAAATGTGGAGTGTTCTCATTTTCTTTCAGAGCTGTATGTTAAAACTAGACACACTTATCTGATATTTAAAGGCAAGACCTAATGGGCGTTTTAAATGTCAAAAACTAATTTAAACTGAAGCTACTGTACATGTCATGCTTAAACAAAACGAATGCAGAATTATGTTTGGCAAGACAGGGGAAATACAAATCTTTATATCCTATATTGTGCTGTGGAACTTCACATTGCTGGAGGAGTAACTCATCGGTGTCACTGTAAGAATATAAATCTGTGAAATAATTGGTCTTATTTTTGTCTGTAATGAGATTACAGCAGGTGCAGACCGAGACAGCCAACTCTGAGTCAGCCCTGATTTACTTAAAGGCCAACAGACACAAAATGATGCACATGTTATGTCAACATTTTAAATGTAAACCCTTACCATATATTCTGTTAGCAACTTTTCAGAGTATATGCCATGAAATATATTTGTCCTAGAGTACCTTTCAGGAGAATAATTGCAAACAAATGAGCTTACAGAATGATTAAAACTGAACATACTCATAAAGGTATGTAAACTCGTCTTAACTTTCTACACATGCAGCCTCCAGCTTGATTAAATTAAAACAAGAAATCCGACTCTATTTGTGTATCTGACCAACCAGTTGTTTTTTGGTCAACCTTATCTCACTCTAACAGAAACATGATCACCTACTGTACTGCATGTGTCCTATTTTAAATGTTAGTTTTACTTTCAGATGTACCTTCAACCCTTTTTATTTATTTATTGAGGAATTACCCTTTTTAACAGCATTGTTTCAACGTGTGGGATTGAAATGTACACAAGTTAGTTAAGTACTTGTACTTTATGTAGTATTTCTATGATGCTATACTACTTTTTACTACACTATTATTTAGATGGAAATATTGTATTTTTTAACTCAATATCTTTACTTAAATCATTGATTATACTATGTGTTATTATTAAGAAAAACCAGCAGATTATAAAGTGGTTGAAATTAGAAAGTAAAGTAATGTACATGGTTTTGAATAAGGGCCATTCTGCCTTATGAGTACTTTTATGTGTGGTACTTCAAGCACATGTTGATGCTAATACTTTAATTTAAAAAGCATTTTGAACTAGGACCTCTACTTTTTCGTATATTATATGATAGTGCTTCTTATAGTAAGTATAATATCTTAATACTTTTTCCTTCAATTATTTTTTCATCTTGTACAAATAAAAAAATAAAAGAGATTCATTAAATTCACTTGAAATGTAAACAATTTTCAAATTGAGAGAAACACCTTATTAAACACGATGACTAAAGATGCTTTACTTTTTACCATTTTAGGCTGAATGACTCTACGTCCCTTGAGAGCCCTTGAGAACAATACTGCTGTCAGATCCTTGTGTCCACACACACACACAACCACACACACAACACACCACACACACAAACACACACACACACACACACACACACACACATGCACACACTACAGCCCGCCTACTCTCCGGTCTCACCACTTCCTCACAGCTCTCACATGTAGCTCTTTCACTCTCATCAGATATTCAATGTCTGACATCACATGAAGAACACACTTGCTCACTTTAACTAAGGAAACAGCCATACATTGGATTATAAATAGATCCCTCTACATCTTCTTTGCTGTTTTTGTTTAAGAAAACATTTTATTTTTAAAACAACTCTTTTTGGAAGTACTTTGAATCACATTACTGCTGCATGTGGAGACCAGCACCTCGAGAGCAATGTCATCTGTACTTTCTCACAACAAAGACCAGCCACGCATTAGAAAGACGCTCTCAGACTCTTCTACTTCATCCACTGCCTCCACCAAGAGCCAGAAGGTAAGGCAGGATTGTCTCTAATCTTTTCACTGTCTGTGTGGTAAGAGGAAATGCCACGGCTGACATGATGCAAACACTAACATCAGAGTTCAGTGATTGTCAAACAAATGTGGCTGTAACAAGCCACAGAAGTATTCCTGTGTGTTTGTTTACTCTGCCATAGAATCTTAGTAGTATAAAAGATCCATGGAAAATTATGATAAGCCATAAATGACTTCTTAATGCCTCATTTGAAATGAACTTGAGTCCTTTTTTGGACACTGTTTACACATGACAGCTGCTGGAATGCACAAACGTTTTTCTTTTTTTCCCCCGAATGTCCTCTAAACCACTTTATACTGTATATGGCAGTAGCATTATTATGTTGCATCAAGACAAAGTATGTCAAAACGAAAGTTTCTCATTGAGATTGTGTAATTCAAGTGTTTCTGTAAAGCTATGATATCAATGTTTTCATATAACTTGGTACTTTATTTGACAGTCAATCATATATAAAGAGCAAGAAACATGTTAATAGTTTGATTAAAAGGTTTTCTTACTTTTTTTTCGTCATGTGCCTTTACATTTTAGTTAAATGGTACACAATTTGGATCCCACAGCACTAAAGATAACAACGTATTTAATCTCAAATAACACTGACATGCTTCTGATGGTTTGTAATAACTCAAACTGTGAAACTTAATCATGTTGATTTGCATGAGCATGGAGAAACAAAACGTGTAAGTGAAACCAAGAAAGAGTTGTAATGAGCAGTTAGTGTTAACCGTTTATGTGAACTTAGAATCCACTTGGGACAGATTCATGGAGAGAAACAGAGAGAGGGATACAGGAAGAGAGAGAGAGAGAGAGAGAGAGAGAGAGAGAGAGAGAGAGAGAGAGAGAGAGAGAGAGAGAGAGAAAGAAAGAAAGAAAGCATGGGGTGAAAGACAGGATGACAGGGAACAGAGAGGAGGAGGGTCTGAGTGCTTAGGACTGGCTTGTGGGAACTCAGACACAGTATTTATGGATGTTTATCTCTCTGCTAGTCCTGCGGGAGGCTCACTTTTTCCACTTGGGAATAGCTGGTCAGCAGACAAAAAGTTCCTCGTGCAATCTAGAAAGGCTGGAGGACAGCTTAGTGAAGAGTCGCTCACATAGATGGGACACATATGCCTGCCTTTCCATCAGCATCTGTTTATATGTGCTGTCGCCTAATCTAAACCAGAGCTTTTTCCAAGTCTGCACACTGTATATCATTAATGACCATTTACCGAGCATAGCCAAGTGTCCAGAGAGCCTTAAAGGAGCTGACATCAGAGTCTGGGGGAGATCCAGAGCTCTTGTAAATGTCTGAGCAGAGGCGTATCACTGTGTTTACACAAAGTATCTGAAACCTAAAGCACTGTTTCTATTTAATAGTAATCCACTTGCTGTCTCAATTATTTAGTTTGACGTGTAACTGTTTAAGCCGTTAACTATACTATACATGTATTACTCCAAAAAGGGATTAGCAATAGCTATAAACTCTCAGTGCAGCACTATGTTAAATAGCATGATCCCTAACAAAAAATAAATGTATTCGTCACCAGTCTGCTTTTCCTTTTTTACAATAAGCTACTCAAACAAGAGAGTGCAGTGCAAAATTAAACCTCATTTACTGTGTCAGTAGTTATGTGAGCAGAAATAAGTTATTCAATGCATTATTTATCTGATAGATGCTGATTTAATTGCTACAGGCAAGATAACTACCTCCTCTAAGTTAATACATATTGATTGTTAGAACTACTAAATGTATTAAAGACTGAAGAGCAAGTCATATTTCCCTTTTCTATAATTAATGTGTTATAAAAACATTCAAATATTCAAAGTATCTATATGGCAACACTGTAAGTTTTGTCCGTACTGTTTTTTATCTTAATGCCATTTGATCCTGTGTGTAATACATTCTGAATTGCCTTGTTTTTGAGAATACATAAGCAAGAATTACAGTGGAGACAACAGTACTGCTAGCAGCTCTATGAGGCACAGCTGGCGTCAATTCTAACATCAACATGCTAACATGCTCATGGTGACAATGCTGAAATGCTGATGCTAATTAGCACTAAACACAAAGTACAGTAACTCTTTAAGTGAAGTCATTAGCTTTGCAGGTATTTGGCGCTAAATAAAAACGTACTGGATACCAAAGTTATTTATCCTAGGGGAAAATCAATATCCTTACTAAATGTTATGGCAGTGCATTCAAGAGTTGTTGAGATTTTTCACACAAAACTACGAATGGGAACTTTAAAGAAAAAGGTAAAAGGAAGTCAATGGTGAGAAAAATGTACGTCGTCTATCCATAAGCTGTTGAGATATTTCAGTCTGTAACAATTTTCTATCCCTAAGAGCTACAGCAGAACAAATACTAACCACCTGTATTAGAACTGAATACATTTGTAGACGTTTGTTTGAGAGTGATACATTCCCAAATTGATAAGCACCAAGATGTATTTGTGCGCTAATATGTTACTTTGTACAAAAGTGCAGAACATAATAATCCAAGTGAATAATATATAAAAAGGTTTGTGTAAATAACCATGCCTTGCCTATATGTACTATAGAGGTGAGTGAGAATGTCGGAGTACTGAAGAAGACTGTAGAAACATAATAAATGCAGATGTTTCCATTTATGGCGCCAGGGGTCACTGATAGTTTGTTGAGTGTGAAACGTTTGTAATATTATACTATGACTTTCACCAGATGTCATAACACCTACAGTATGGGAGATTTTTGATCAATGTGTTGGATATATCATCGCACTTACTTGTAAAATATTACACTTACTGGTGATTTAAACCTAAGTCAATTAAATTCATCAGGCTACATTTTGTCTATTAAGGGGGTGTTAGTTTTTATATTTTAGCTTTTGATCTGCTCTTCTGGTGGAAAATATCCCACCAAGGAAACCTTATAACCCTTCAAACTTCAGCAGGCAATAATGACCACATAGTGAGAGCCACTGCCAGAACTATTACCTTTTTTGGATGTGTTTAGTTATCTCTGCTTGTACGTTTATTTAAGAGATCTCTTCCTCTCCCCTTCTTTTAACTTGGCTTGACATTTCTGACTGCCATAAACCTTTTCTTGGAAAACATAAAAAGAAAAACCTTTATGAGGAATTCCTGGTAATGTCCCTTCAAAGAATCACTGAGCTTTGCTTTCTAGATCTGCTGATAAGGAATGCATTTGCTGACATTTACAGGACATCTTATAAAATATTTCCTCTGTGCATTTAAACTGCATTCGTACACTATTATTCATGATAAATGGTCAACATGGTTAAAAAAATAGTTCAATATACCAAATGGTTTGTGGAATTGTTTTCCATCATTAATCTGGCTAACAGCCTGTCAAACAAATGATGAAATCAAGCTGTGTGATGTCATTATTTGTGCAGTAAAGAGCATCTACTGATGAAGGACGGTTTATAGTGACAATTAATGACTTGTTTGTTTCAATGTAAGGTTAAAGGTTGGCTAAGTACAGCTGGAAATATTGGCGAGTTGTTGCATTTTTCATTCAGCAAGTTCTAAAATCTTTTTCCTCTATTTCAGCACGAGAAACTGTCTAGGTAAGAAAATCTAATTCACACTATTAATATGTACAAAAGTCATTTAGTTATCACCTGACTGGGTCAATCAGTGCGTCAGTGAGATTAAACTCAGACAGTAACAGAGGTTAACCCCGCAGTTGAAAAGTAATACCTATCTTTTGCTTCCAGATTAAGCTCGTCAGGTTCCTCCGATGTCTCCAACGACTCGTCAACAAACCACGCCGAGTCCTACTTCTTAAGACGGGAGAACAGACTGTCTGCAAGGAAAAAGGCAGAAGAAGAGTCAGCCAACAATGACTATAAAAAGGCAAGTGATGCAGACAAAAATAAGGTTTTGACTGAAACTAAAAGTGATCACAATTAATTAACTCACCTAAAGGGTGGGTTAAATATACAAGCAAGGGCTTTGATCACGGTGCTTTACAGAGTGAATTAAAGGAAATCCTGTCCATACTGTACACCACAAGATGACTGAGCCTTTGTCAAGTATCTAATGAAAACAAAACAAAAAATTATACTAGAATGACAAATAAAAAATCCTACAAAAATGCTGCACTGCCAACAATTAATCAAATGGATATAAAAGTACACACAAAGATGATACATTAAAAGTAAAGCAACCTAGTCAATGATTCTTTATATCAACAGAAATTGAGTCTTTTTTTATTATTATTGTAAATTCAGTATCTTGACATTTTCCTATTGTTGGTTGGCCAACAGTTCCATTTGAATGCATCATCCTGAAATATAGATACATCTTGTGGGCATTTTTGTTTTGTAGACCAAAGGATTGATTAATCAATACAAAAGGTCCATATAAATATGTTCAATCAATAGAAAACATTATGCCGATCTAGTAGATATCGATATTTCCCTCAATCAGTGTAAACTTTGACCTGTTTGTTGTGATAGATGGTATGTAAGGGAAAGCCTTTAGGATTTATGATCTGGGAATTATAATGATCAGTAGCATACTAAAAAACACACAAAGCTTCACTGTTGCTGTTATAGTCAATGTTTGTTAAGTGTTTTTGCTGCGAAACAAACAATCTTTTAGAAATGCTAACAAGTGCATATTTTGTAGATGTATGAAAAGGCACTGGCCACCAACCACAGGCTGAAGTCCAGGCTGGAAACAAGTAAACAGGAACTGGCAATGATTCAAGACCAGCTGCAGAGAACACAGGTAAAGCACATCATTATTACTCATTTAAATGTGAGTGTGAAGCAAATGGGTTCAGCAGAGCAAAAAAAGCAATCATTTCAATAATTCAGATTTAAATGTTTTAGTACATATCCAAACATCTCCCATATATTCTCATGACAATATCAGGTAAAAGTGTGAGCGAGATATGTCATAAATTATATACGTAAGCCACAATGAAATAACTGTTATCCGCTTTTGAGATTCTGTGTGCAACTGTGGATATATTTGACACTTTACATTCAACACTTGCTCAGTGTTATGAAAATAGAGAAGCCAATAATGATGGGGGCTGCAGTTGAAGGATTTGTAAAAAAATGTAAATAACTTTCATTGTTGCAGAAGGGAAGAGCAGAAGATTGTAGTTCCAACATGCTTGAGACAGAAAAAAAGGTAAAAGAAAATCCAGATTATACTAAAACATATATTCTTTAAAAGTTTCTATAATTATTTATTTATCTGAATGTTATTTTTAAGAAACGTTTTTTGCCCATAGGAAAGTTGGAGTATAAAAAAGAGGATAACGGATTTGGAAGAGCAGTTGAAGGTAATTCTATGAATAATTTATCTTGTAATTCACCCTAACATTCACAATACAGTCGCCTTTAAAAAAAATATTATTAACAATATAGCACGATATCTTACCCAGGAGGGAGTTAAGCTTATTTGGCATGAGGAAAACAATGCACAATCAAATGCACACAGTTTAAAGTGTCTGTGTGTCCAAACACTGGTCTCAGCTGACATCATTTGTCACCATTATGCTCTGCTGGCTGTGGAATGTGTGAGCACTTTGACAGCGAGCTGGCCCTCAGCGTTCATGTACAGTCTAACATTCACAAATGTCTGCTGTGTTATGCCCAATAGGACACAAACAAAAACCTCTTGTTTGGGACGAAACAAACATGAGATGCTGGTTTGAAAGTAATCAAAACAGAGAAGCATTGTTATAGTCTTTATTAAATGAGCAAGTGCAGTACAGTAGTGTGTGTGTTGCTAAATGTAACTAGTCTGGAAACCATGGGCAACATTACTCAATTCATTATATTAGTTCAACAAAATAAGATACTGTCTTTACTTGGCAAAGGTTTGGGTTCAGAGTTAAAGATAGACACATTTAGCAGGGAGACGGAGAGGAAAACTAGACAATATGATAATTGCTAGAACACTTGACACAAGATAATAACTGGCACTGAGAGAGAGGGAAAAGACTCAATACACCCAGAAAATAATGAGGTGATGTGAATGTGAACCAATTAGGACGGGAAACACACAAATGCAGGAAGTGGAGTTGTCTGAAATGATATGGTGAGTATTCATTAAAACAGGAAACCATTAATGAATAATTGACATAATCTGAATTCGATGTAATGGAGTCTGAAAATGTTGCATGAATCAATTCCAAAACCTTGGGCATGGCATAGGAAAATACTATTAAAATATCAAGACACAATCCAAAAATAGATTGACATTTTTGGTATGGCAAAAAAATATCTATATTAAGTGACCTAAATCTCTTTGTTTGCAGTTTTGATTTTTTATTCTTATCATGTCATGTCATGACTTTGCCTACCAGTTGTCTCCTTCCCTTCCTTCAGGTAAAAGCAGAGCTGAATATGGAGAACCAGAGACTGAAGGACGAGAATGGAGCTTTAATCCGGGTCATCACTAAACTGTCCAAGTGAGACAGAAGTAGTAGAAGAAGAGGGGCGGATAACAGAAGCCATATTTATACCTGCATTCTTCTTACATTCAGCCCGTCCTCAGACAGAATGTATGTACATATTAAAGTTGAGTCTTTTGTCTGTTGAGTTACAATCAGACACATGTTTATCAGCTGTGAAGCCTCATGTTACTGTACTGTATCTTAAGTAGTAGCACATTCCCAGATAGAAAATACATTAACTTAAAATGCATTTTATATATTCATAAAATATTTCTACATAAAGGCAAATGTCCACAAGATTGTCAACTTCTTGTATTTTTTCTTCACTGTGATGGAATCAGTAAAGCATTTCTGACTGTGTGTTAATAACCTATGGACAAAATATTGCAGGTATTTTCATGGAGGTATTACCATGGAAACTGCCATTTCTTTTTGTCTATTCCATATGTGGACATTGAAAACATGCTCTGAGCGCTCAGGGACAGCCGGTGATGGATGGGATACATTTTTCAGGAACGTGGGAGCGTCACCTCTGGTTTAAAAGATATTTAACCTTACCTTGAAGCATGATGTCACTTCTCTTAGCCTGAAATGAAAAAATACAAAACAATAAAAAACCGGATGGGGTTAAATAAATAAAAAAGCTTTTCTGTTTCCTTAGAATGAAATCATTCAATCATGTAAAATACGAATAGAGTAATGGAAATCACAAAATAATCTCACCTCAAGGTCAACTTAGTCATTTTTTTGTTGCTTTTAGTCTCATTAGGATACATAAAGAGCTTTTTCTTTATCAGCAGATGGCGAGATGACGAAAGAGGGATTGTTTTGTCAGCTGTTGTACAAGATATAAAAATAACTTTGAGCCCCAACGTTAAATGAGAAATTCTGATAAAGATCATGTTTCATGACCCAAAGCTGCACTGAAAGAAAATAGAATTCTCCTTTATATAGGATTTTCATTTAATTAAACACAATTACCTGTTTCTGATTTATATAAGCCTTAGAAGCACCATGCTGGCCATAATGTGTCTTCTAAATTACATTCAGATGATTAATTATGTCCCATTTATAATCTAACACTCACTGGATACCTGCCAGACCCCAAAGGCACTTTCAACTACTTTTTTGTATTATTTGATGCTATGAATCATTTGAGGAACACAATTCAAATTACTCTCACCAGTGTGTTTTCAAAGAACATTTTTTAGAAATTCAGAAAATGACATATATAAGTGTATAATAGTAAACTCTGATTTGCCATCTAAAGTGGCTGGCTATAACTCACCCTTCTATTTTTCTCATACAGTACATGCATGATGCCACCCACTGACAAAAAGTGGAAGAGCACCCTTGGATTCCATTTACACACCACACAGGACGAGGCTACTGAAAATGCCTTTATTTCCTAAGGTTACATGTTGACAACACACAGATACGTCCTGACCACATCCCATATTTTGATTCCCTTGAGTAATTCAGTTCTACACAGTGATATATGAGTACATGTGTGGTTTTTGTTCCCTTTTTTTTGATGGAAAACATGGATTTCGTACAGAAATAAATCATGCGGTTCACAAAAAGGCACAACTACTGACAGACCTCTACAACAAGACACAAAACAAGAGTCCAGAAAGACGTCAAAGCATTTCCCTTGTCTATGTTGCTCGGAAAGTGATTGCCTGATGGACAAAGTTTGGGCGATGATCAGGTCTTTGGATGTTCTGTATCATGGCTATGTTCACATAAGAGGACTGAAGACTATTATTGAAGCAGCAGATTGGCAGTATTGCATTGCGAATGTTTTTCTGCTCTGTTTGGGTCTCCTCTGCGCTCCAGAACGCTTGAGAGACCCAGGAAGACGGGGATTTTGTTGCCTGCATTGCAGAAAAGTGACAGACTCATAGATCCATCAATAACACATGAATAAACAAATACACACTCTAATGGTTCTATTGCAAAAACACAAAACCTTTGAGACAGATTCTGGTGGCAGCTCTATACAGTATAGATAGAGGAGAGTGAGTGTATTAAATGACCCCAGTAAGGAATGGACTGACACACACTGTAGAAAAGAAAGCAATGTGGCGCTCTTTCACAATAAGATTTGAACCTAAATTTGACAACTCATAGAGGAATAGAATTTTCAGAATAAATGTGGTTCGTATTTCTCTCCGCCTCTCAAACATAGAGATAGCTACATTTTGCTCTGAAAAATGGAGTGTAATCCAGATCACGATTGTTCATCTTTATGCACTGTAGATAAAGTTTTATTCAAAAGCAAATAATAGTGATTTAAAGGAGCAATGGGTAAACAAATCCCCACATTGGAGACGTCATGATGGATACAGCATTGATATTTCAGTGCATGCACAAGTGTAACACCAGCTCATCCCATTGCAATCCATTAGTCAATGAATAGATTACTGAAGGCGGAACGACATGACTGGAGCTCTTTTCAGAGGACTGCATCAATAATATGCAATAATAATATTCCACAGAAGTAATCCAGCGAAATAATTGTGATAAATATACTGTAAAAAGTCATTAAACAAAGTTAAGTTTATATGCAAATTACTGACTGATTTATTATGTTAGAAAATGTAATCAGACATGTGAGAGCAGTTTTATTTGAAATGCAATAAGATGAGAAGGTACAGTTTAATGAAGCAAGGAAGGAAAAATAAGCTTCAAGCCGTCCACTATATCTACATTTAATTTAGATTTAACACCCAACTGGCAGGAGTAAATGAAGGAAACACTTACGGTACACTGAGATAGAAAATCAAGGACCCGCTAAATATATTCTCCTTTTTTGAAATATATACAGTTTACTGGTCAGCATCAAAACATACTGCATAACAGGTGCAAGCAGAAATGAACAATAATAACATGTAGCCCAGGCATTCTGTAACACTGGATTTAACACAGAGGACACATACAAACGATGACAGGAAACAAGACAGACATGCAGTTTTATGGCAACAAAGTGGATCTTTTTGTGTTTTTTACATATGATACACAAAGCAAACTCGTTTTAATCCCAGGCATTAAAGGAGTGTGAACCCCAACATGGATTCTTAAGACTTACATTCAGTCCCATTCAGCAAAAATACATACACTTTGCAGTCAGTGCATACTCTTTTTACTCCGTTTTATTATCAAAAATGACACAGATCACAAACACACTTACACAATATAATTATGGTTTCTCTTTAAAACATGCTACTATTTACATTATCTTGTGAGTACATGCTGTAGCATATTAACAAATCTGCGCGATGCATAATGATATCAATAGGAAGAAGTAGTACTGTGCAAGGACCAATCAGTGTGCGGCTGGGATCTGTCTACAGAAATATAATCCTTCCTCCTATGGAGGCAAAGAAAGGCTGCACACATTTGAGTTTTTCAAACACAACTGAACACCTTGTTCCTAACTAATATAACTTTTTCTGGATACTAAACCTTATATTTGAATAACACTGCAATTTAAGAATTACATTATACTTACAGTATAATATTACTTTGAAAATAATTTCTCTGAATTTTTATTTTCTTGCAGGTGAACTCGTTATATTCGGTTTTCTCCTTAATTTTCTGAAATTCAGTTAGAAAAGTGTCCAGTTGCTGAATCTGATTTTACAGAATGTTAAAAATATAATCATGTTACAACTATTTATTACACTTTTCTTTCATCAGAAAATGTGTCAAAATGCTATTCTTTGCTTATTGTTTACTGTGTGTAAATCTACCAAGGATCAGCATCTCACCAATTCATAATATTATTGTCAACGTGAGGATTTCTTTGATTTTCTTTTTATGAAATCATAATTTCATTCATGATTAATTGGGTTATCCTTGGTATTACATATTTTCCATATTTATTCTCTCATACTAAATGTTGGTTTCTGAATGAACCTGGATTTTTACATCCAAAAATGACTGTCTTAACTTGCATCTAGTTTAAGGTAAATTTTTTTTTTTATCTTTACCCAAAATTGGAAATTGTTCAGTCTTTAAGTTAAGAGGATTATTCAAACTCAAATGAACTCTCCAAGTAAAGTATTTCAATGCCTTCAATTCAGAGCTGTTAAATTGTTCACAGTTTGTTGTTGCTTATAAGACAGAAATCTCCATTGGGTGTTTTTTGCGTCCATACCTTTCCACATCAGTCTAACAGTGTATTGGTGAAGAGGTCGCAGCACTTTGGCTCCAGGTTTACAAAGCTTGTGGCCGATGAGAGAGCGATCCAAACGACATGAAACACTGCGAGGCATGATACATGCTGGATTCTGCAGCTCTATTTTGTTCAAGCAAAACGGTCCAGAAGATGTTTATTGTATTATGTGTTTAGTTGTCGGCTAACACTTGCTCTGTTCTAACTCTGCTCTGAACCTGCTTTTTTGCACTTGATCTCACATTGTCTTAAAAAGTGCGGCTATCTGACATTTCAAATTCTCTATAAAAACATCTTGTCTTTGACAGAAATCCTTGTGTTTTTCCCCATAAATGAGTGTACTGCAGTATGTTTGGTAAACTACAACATTGGACAAAGAAGGACATATAATCAAAAAACAAAAATGAGTTAAATGGCACTGTTTTAAGAAAGCAAGAGCATCATGTAGAAGAAGCACAGTTATAAATACTTTGAACATCCTTGATACGCTTTCTCGTATCCTTACTTTGGCCACAGCTAAGTAAGGTTTACATCCAAGTGGTCTACACAGCTCAAGACAGATTGCAGATGGCACATTCACAGTGTCCCTGACTACTTTTTTAATGATTTTCCCTTCAAAATAAAACAATGAGTCTTAATGGATTTCTCAAAGTGTCACACCAGGAAAGGCACCCTTGTATTCCTGTCCAACATTACATCTGTTGACACAGACTGCTGAAGTCAAATGCATAGACGTCTTGCCTTCATGGCAACACAAAACAAGCAACTTAGATCAACTGTTCCATAATGTGTTTTTCTTCTGCTCACATGTGAGCTGATAAAATGAATAAAGACAATCATGTATGTAGATTTCTCTTTAAAATATATATTGCAACATGGATCGCTGACCTCATTCACCCTCAATACAATATTTTTGCATTTAATAGACTTATACTATGCAGGAAATAACCCAATACTACGGTTCTTTCTATTGCAAGTTATAGCACACTTATTAGCAAGATACAATACTGGGTGTGATGTATGCAGAGCAGTGGGGAGGTAAGTAAAGCATGCTCTATGAACTAAACTAAAGCTTTATTTCCAGCATTGTTTTCACCAAGAGTTTCGTTCCGTGTCAGCACTCTAAGAATCAGTTTCTGAGTTTCTTCAAACGAAAGAAAGACCAACCGTCGATCATTCATGAACCAGTCACCCGATAGCTCTCAACGGCACTCTTCACAACATACGCTAATGTGTGAAATGGGATGCTTAAAAATAGTTTTTTTTTTCTCGACTTAACCATGATTGAGCGAATATTCTAAGATGTCTCTTTTTTGCTGAGCAGGTTTCATGACGGGTAGTCACGACGTGTTAAAGTCATGGGTTTCATGCAAAGTAGGGGTAGGGGCTCTGAGTTTTAGCTGGTTGGTGTAGCACTTTACTTCTTTGCATTCAAGGATGCCAGCTGACCATCGATATCCTCCTCTGGCTGCAATGGATGCCACTGGGCGATGGGGCGGCGCGGGTTGGACAGCATGTCGGACCAGTGCTTCAGACCCAGGCCGGTCGCCTTGCTGCCCACGAAGATCTTTCCAATGGCGTCATTCTTACCGATCTTGTCATAATCAAACACTGTGACCGCCACCAAGATTTTCTAGAAAGAGAGCAGAAGGACATTCATTTCCAGGTATAAAGTGTTAACTACTTTTAAAGTAGAGAAACATTTGTTGTACTTACTTATGTACTTGCTGTACATATATGACTTTGATGTGTACTATACCTGCATTTGTTCCAGGGGGATCTCAAAGCTGAAGGACTCATTATAGTAAGGGTTTAGGGTGTTCTTCTTCACTGTAGTCTTCTTTTTCTTCAGACGCTTGCCGCCCTGCAGCAGCTGGATCTTCACATAAGGATCTGCAATGGGCATCAAGACGATCAGCAATGGAGCTCACTTAGACAAATTATTGTAAATTAGTTTTGTGCTGTTTGCAATCCCTTTTATCACTTTTGATATACTCTATCATTTTTACTTACTTCCTCTATTGATTGTTCTCTATTTCCACGATAAACTGTATGTGTAATTGGCCATTGGATTACAGTTGTGAACTGCATTTCCCAAGTGTACTTGCATGACAAAGAACAGTTCTGAAGCATGTCATACTTGCATTGAGACTAAGTGTGAAAATCTATTTGATATGTTTGGCCATCATGCAGAACTGTGATTTAGTGCAAGGATCTACTAAAATGTTTTTACTGTTACATCACGTTAAGAACAATTATTCAAATCTACAGTCGTACAGACAAACACAAAAAAGCTTAAACTGATTCCAACTGGACTAAACTTCATAAAACTATTGTGATCTAGATTCTCTTGAAAGCTTTGTAATTTGTCTGTACCAGATAATCCACAGGCGTCCATCTTCTTCAGGTTCTTGGCCTCCAGGATGCAGACGGTGAGTTTCCCGGCGGTGGGGACGTAACGGAGGGAGATGCAGATGTCTCCCAGTTTCTCAGGCTGAGCAGCACAGAGAGGATAGACAGAAACAATACGCTCATCAGCCAACAGCAGCAAACTGCTTGTTTTGGAAAATGATGATGGGCTGAAGCAAAATGCTCTAAGTTGTCTTGTCCTTGTGGTGACAATGACAGATTTTGAAGTTAACAGCATCGAATGAGGTGAAAGATATGGTGATTCTGTTTTTCAAAGGGTTATTCTGGGAAATATCGCAGTCTAGGGAATATCATAAAATTCATATAATGTTAATAAAACAAAGTCCCTGACAATTTATTGTTCTATGTTTGGAATATAAATACCGCTCTTCTTTAAAATCTAGAAGTTTGATTGTTAAGCGCACCTCCTCTTGATCTGCACTCTCCAGATCCTTCCACTCCTCGATCGGCCGTCCGAGGTCGATGGACTTCATGGCGATCTTCACCTCCCCAATCACGTCATGTTTGGAAAATCGATCGTAGTCAAAAACAGACATACTCAAAGTCTTCCCCCCGAGCTCCTCGTAGGGCACCTGAGGGAAAGACACAACCATGTTATACCTTGAAACCTCACATGTTAGTCAATGCAAAATCTAAGGTAAAATAAATCTCTTCTGGAAAGTTAACTAATTATGTTCAAGAGGAATTTTGGTAATTCTTCACATGTTCACATGAAATCCTCTGACTTCTTTGACATGCATCTGATAGACAGGTAAGCCAGCTTATTATTCAGCTCCTATGGAATATCATAAATAAGTAAACACATTGGGAAATTGACAAGAACAAGTTTGAAGTTAAATACAAATAATCAAATAATTTATATTCTGTTAATAAGGAAAACTAGCAATCCAATAACATGGTTGGAAGATGTTATAGATAGTAGAAGAGATAAGATGCTACATCAAAATTAACTTTTATTAAATGTCCATCCTTTGGAGAGACACTTATAAAAAACACTCACAAAGTAAGCAGTACAAAAACCTTAACGTTGAAAAACCTTAAAGCTGAAAAACGTAACATGGCAATGAGCATCTCTTGGGCTGTCTGGAAGAAAAAAATCTGTCATTCTGGAAAATAAATAAAAAAATGTTGCTGCTGCTAATTTGTAGGCATCCAGAGCTTCAAGTGTTACCCGGAGCCAGTTATAAAGTCTCTGCAGGCTTTATTAGGATGGGAGAGAGCAGCATGTACAGAACGCAGGCTGCACAGACAGTGAGAACACACTGGCAGCCGGGCAGGAGAACTATTGTGCAAACTTCCTAACCATCATGTATAAATGATTGATACATGTCTGTCTTTCTCTTCACAGCTGCATCGATTCTTATGCAGATTCTAAAGCAGGTTCCTGTTCTGCACCAAATCTTTCAGTTTTATCACGCCACATACTGACTTACCTTGAAAATAAATGTCTCATTGAAGACAGGGTTCAGTGTTTTCTTGTGGACTTTGGTGTCATACTTCTTCTTCTTCTCAGGCAGGATCGTGACTTTTACGTAGGGATCCGAGGTTCCACCTGAGTCCATGGAAATGAGGTCCGCAGCTTGAAGGATGCCAACTGTGAGCTGTGTGCAGAGGAGGTGTGGGCGGGATTGAAGGGACAGGAAACAGAATTCTATCAGACAGAAATCCAGAAAATGTACTGTATGATTTTTCATTTCTGTCAGGGTCACTGCTGCAGAGATTGGTTATATAACTCATCCGTCAACTTAAGCCTCGCAATTAATCTCCACTCACTTCTTGCCCAACTGGAAATGTTTTCGAATGTATGAGGGCATCTTCAATGTCAAAGAACTCTCACATCGTTATTTTTTTTTACAATAACATTACCTATTTTACTCTCCGACTTGATAAATGTTGAGTTGTTTTAAATACTTTTTCTTCTTAGATTCAGCCTCATTAATTCATGTAATGCATAACCCCTCTGCTGCCCCTCAGAGAGTATTACAGTAATGGTGATAAAAGTTACTGAATCTCTGACAAATGTTTTTTTTTTTTTCCCTAATCAAGAATTATTGCTAATCTATTTTTTTGGGACATATTTAGCTTTTCAAAATGAATTATGATGTTGCTCTGCTGATGTTTTAAGAAGAAGCCGTCAAGACATTTTTAAGGGTTAGACCCTAAAGGGTAATAATGACTTTGATGTAGCATTAATATCCCAGCCAGTTAGCTTAGCATTAAAACAGGAGAAAACGGCTAGCCCACTCTGAGGGTAAAAGCCCTCAAAATCAAATCAGAAAATTAGCTCTGTTAAACGGTACTTATTAGCACATTATATCTTTATCTTTAGAGGTCCTGGTATTGTAGATGGATTTTGCTACCCTTGGACAGAGCTACGCTAACAGTTTTCCCTTTGATTCCCCTTTTATTCTAAACTAAGTTAACCAGCTGCTACCTGTAGCTTCATATCAACCCTTTCAGACAAGAAAGTGCCATCAATATTTTTTATTTCAGTTAGAAAACTGATTATTGTATTCCAAAAATTATTGAATTACTTCTTTAAATAGCATTAAAAAGTGACATCCACAGACCTTTGCATTTTCAAAGTCATATTCTATGGAGTATTGCAGCTTCCCCAGTTTCTCCTCTTCTTTCTCCTCTTCCTCTTTCTCCTCCTCCGTCAGTCCAGTCTCTCCCTCGTCATCATCATCCTCGTCCTGGTGTATCTGTGGTGTGGAAGTAAGAAGATGAAATAGGATGTTAAGGGTCAGGGGATCTGGAGTCAGACGACAGGGCTCCCCACCACAGCCAGCATGCCACAGACACTGGAGCTCCAGCAGTTTTTACGTGGGAGATACATGTTCTGGTTACTGCTTACCTGCACAGCACCTGATGATAATAACCAAGGACATCTCTACTGGTAACACATATATACATGTTCATACTTTTTTTTTTGACACCTTTTCCTCCTGTTTTTTGGGCAATTCCTTTGGCATGCTTGTGCAGTACAGTGACAGCCAGAGGCAGTGGAGGCTTGCATGCTAGTTCCACTAAAAGGGGTCATACAAGTACAAGTTTTCCAAAAAACAATCAGGTATTGGCATGGTTTTCTTTTTTGTCTAAGGCCTTTTAATTTCACCAAATGAAGGACGTGTTTATGTAAACACCTAAGGAACTACAGTAGCTCACAACAGCACATTTCTGCAAACTAAAATGATTAAAGGCAAATAGGAAAAACAATTCAGTGCAAGGAGCTGGCTTTTCAAATAACACACTTTTTTCACAACCTTCATATTTCAAGATAAAATAAGGCTCCCTATTATTACAATAAATGTTTCAGGATTAAAGGGCACATGCAGATATTTCAATAATGTATAGTCTTATTGCTGCAGTGTTATTATTGAAAATGTAAGCCTCGTTGCAAAGGTGGCCTTGACTTTGAAAGGACTTTTTCTTTCAGGCCATCCAGTGTCTCCACATCCTACGTTCTCCTTGAGCATTTCAATGGAAAGGACAGTTTTGCGTGTATTGCTCTATTCATGCAGTTTTATCATCACCGTTTTCATGTCTCCCAAACAACCAACCATGCCCTTTATCACATGCATATATTATTAGTGTTAAAAAAGTGTCTTGCATATCATCTCTTAGTCCAATACTTTCCATATTGGTGTGAGTTACAGTTACATTGTCCCAGGAACAATGTGTTAGGTTAAACTCTCCTCTCTGGGGTTTATGGAGCACATCATAGCTTTCCATTTGTGTCATTCTCAAGCTGTCACAGCACAAATTAAAGAGTTGCAAAGTTGCAGCGTTGCAAAGGAAGCTACGGCTTTCATTCCATGAAACCCCCTCGCCAACGTGAGCTATCCACCTACCGTAGAGCGGGAGTCCACCACAGTGAAGAAACACGGGGCACACACAAGACAGACACAAAGCGGGGGGGGGGGAAAGGAGGAGAGCAGAGAGAGGAAGAGATTCAACTCACAAGACACCACACACTACAAGAAGAGAGGCAGTCAACACCACCACCACAATTATGGTGAGAAATGACACTCTTGTTTTGGGCTGGGGACGATAAATTCACACCCTGGACAAAAGTAATTTATTAATGTAATTAACTGTCACTAGAGCTCAGAGCAATCTATACTGATGTTAGTTGATTAGTTCTCAAATGAGTGGCTTTTCTAACATTTATTCTCTGATTTACTGTACTCTCCTTCCGAAGTCTCCCAATATTAATGCGGGTGATATGCCTTCATCCATCACATAGAAATGTTGCTTTTTATACTTTGCAACTTGACAGGAGAAACTTTCCAATTCATAGTGCTCATTATTCTTTGCCAACTTGTAACAAAGTGTGTCATTCTTCACCAAGGGGCCACAATGGAATACGTCACACATTTGAACGACCACAACGACAACATCGAATAAATGGAGGGGAAGAGAGCTCTCCTTGTGTCCTCTACAGTCTGGGCTACAAAAGCTGCTGGTAAAAGATCAAATTTGGTTAGCTATAGAGACAGGAATTATTAGCAATAAATGGTATAAATAGCAATAAAAACGTGAATAGTAAATTGATGTATAAAAAAGAGGCAAAATATCACCTAAAACATCCAGTTACTCTTTTTCAGCGTGTAAGAAGCACAAGGCGTCATACCTCGCCCTGCATGTTCTTCATGTTGAAGCCATCCTTCCCCTTCTTCCCTTTCTTGTTCTTCTTCTTCTTGCAACAGCATTTTTTGATTATGCAGAAGCAGCAGGTCAGAATAAGCAACGCGGCCACAACAGCGATGGCGATCAGAGCCCAAGGAGGCACTGTCAGTCAAAAACAAAAGAGCAACAATTAAGATTGATGTGTAAATTAGATTGTTCTGTAAAGTTTTTTTCAAAAACGTGAGTATCAGCAGGAAATAGCAATGCACTTGATAATATCAAGTGCTACTTCTTGCTGATATTCACGTTTTTATTTAAGTTATATTATAACTTACATGGGATTTTGTCAATTTCATTCAAGAATTTGCTCTTGATCTCCTCAAACATGTCGTTCTTGCTGATCTCTGTGTTGTTGGAGCCAGGGCCGAGGTCCGGCACCGAGGTGGAGACGTAGGCCTGGGTGGGGGCCGAGGTGGCCCCAGTGGCGGTGGTGGCCCCGGTGGCCCCGGTGGCCCCGGTGACCCCGGTGGGCTCGGGGGCCGCCAGGGCCTCTGGCCTTCTGAACAAGTTGAACTTCATCGTCAAAGACTAGACGCAGCGTCCCTGAGGAACACACAGATCAGAGAGAAAGGGAAAGTAAGACATGACAAAGAAATGTCATGACATCAGTGCTGATAATTCTGGAGGGAGATCCTCTGGAAGGACACTTTAAACACGAAAGAGGCCCGATTATGGTTCTGGGGTTTTCCCTTTCCTGTTTTGTGTTATATAGGTTTTTGTGTATGTAAATGGTCTGGAAAGGCTAAAATCCCTAAGTTCTCTCCAGAGGGAGTTTCTTTCCCACACTTTGTCAAGGTTGAAAATATTAACAAAGTTAGCTGCTTTGTTTGGGAAGCAGAATATCAGGCGAGTTTTAGAATCTGCACACAAATGCTGCATACAAATATGTGAGCAGGTACAATTTGCCATGAGTCAAACAGGCATCGACGGGTTGAAAAAGTTTGAACTCATACACAAAGTACAGGTCACCCCTGGGCTTATTGAATCGACTTTTTACAAGTACAGAGATGCAAGGAACATGGAAAGTGACTGGAGGGACAAAACTGAATGAACTGAGTCAGTGTGTGAGCTGCACACACCAACACAGGTTTTCTCCTAAACACACACAGTCATTGTATGTTGCACTCTAGCAAAATACAGACTGTGCAATAATCAAATTCAGGCTCATGAAATGCAAAATCGTGCTTAACTTCAACACATTTGAAAGGTAAAGGTGTTTTTGAATTGTGTAGACCAGGCAAACTGATCCTCATCCTGTATGATCTTTATGCATAGCTCATTAACTCCTAAGTCCAGATCTGTTCTTAATGCACAGACGTGAGAGAGATGTTGAGTTTCTTATCCAACTCCTGGAAAGAAAACAATTGAGCACATTTCCTAAAATCGTGCTTCAAGTATCAAATTAAACCAAAGAAATTATGAATTAATTATCAATTCAAGCATGTTATGTTCATTATCAATGTATTGATGCTCTTTTAGTAAGAGACTGACGACAAACACAATCTCATTTGTGTGGGAGATGATGAGCTGCAATAAAGCTCAGCTCTGCAAAAGATATTGGGAAATAGAAACAGAGTCATCACAGTCAACAATGGTCATTATCAGTGAGAAATTAAAACAGAAACCAGTTAGAATAATGAGCACAAATCCTCAGCTAATGAATCCATTATGAAATAAAAGACATGGATGTTGAGACTGAATACACACATTACGCCGATGATTTGAAACTTTACTAACAGAGACCTAGAAATAGGCCCTAAGATTTTCTATGGTTTGATCTTAGCTGAATTGTTAAAGCAATACAGAAGATACAATACTTCTACAGTATAATTTCTGTCTGTAAAAAATGAAGCTACAGCTAACTGTTTCCAAGACTGGAACCACAGCCTGTGTTTTTACATCCTCTTTCAGTTTACAATACACAACCTAGATACTGTATATGACAGCACATTTAAAAATATATATATATATCGGTTAATTAGTTAGATCTAGAGGGGCTGATAGGTGCAAACTGTTTCCTTTTCATAGGACTAGGCTAGTTGTGTGCAGTGCTTATGCTAAGCTAAACTGTAGCTTCACATTTACTGTACAGACATGAAATTGGTATCAATCTTATTTCAACCTGTTTTCTGTCAGTTGTTAATGTTCTCCCTACATGTTACAAGGATTCAAAATCATTATTTTGTCTGTTTATGCTTTTGAGTTTAAGTCCTTTGTCCTTTCTTCGACCAAATGCATGCTGGGATAGTCTTTACCACTTTGGTAACATGTATAGGAAAAAGCTAGTGTGGAGTCAGTGATTAACACATAGATTACAAGTAAATTGCTGCCATATGAATGTATTGGATAAAAAAAAATAGATGTTTGAATGCTTAACATATTTTAACTAAAGAGAAATAACGAACTGACTAAAGGATAAGTTCAATGACCTGTCAATCTCTCTGTGGGTTTTTATGATGATTGATCTTTGAAGTCATTTTTTTAGAAGAAGTTTTAAACATTCAAACATGGTTCCATTTTCTCAGCCCTGGAGATGTGCTGCTTTTCTCAGTTTTCTTTAGGTTTTTCACATTGACATTCGATGACATCATATTTGGGTTAAGGAAAATTGTGATAGCCAACCTAACATTTCACAGGCCAAACAATTAATCATTTAGTTGCAGATGAATCATTAGTCGTACCCCTGGAGAGGAATGAACTGAATTGTAATGCTCCATAAAACGAATGTGGCTGACATTTAAATTGATTTCAGCACAATGACAGAATAACACGTCTCTCTTTACAATGGTTCACCTTTTTACTCTCAGGAAATTCAATCCATCAAAAAAAAAGCTGAGAACATCAATTTACCTCCCAGCCTTTAGTGAGCATTATATTTTGCACTCTTTGTTATCTCTTTGCATAAAAAGAGTGACACCAGCACAATATTAGCGATGTTGTTGGTCTGGTCAAATGAGGCTTTCTGTTTTTTTAACCAAAATAGAGAAAATATTTATTCTGCAGGAGGCATATGACAACTTTGACATTGTAGCAAAAATGTAGTAATTTATTGGATAACACAAAGCCCAGTTGTACTTCGACAAAGACATAGGAGCAAAAAAAGTGGTTAGAATTTCTCCAAAGATTTTTTTTACTGCAGTATGAGACACGGGAGCTCATGTGTGACAGACAGGTGTTATATTCAATACTGAACACTGTTATTTGGACACTACCTTTCTGCTGCATGCCCCCCACCAGCTCAACATATTGAAAAAGAATGTTGGGCATTTTGAAAACCGTGTTCTTGTTTTCCCTCTATGACCTACCTCTCCATGTTTGTTTGTTTTTGCTTCAGGGTGAAAATGTAAAATGGGAAAATTGTTTTGACAGAAAAGGTTGTGGAATGAATGTGTTTTAAAGTAGCAAAGAGAGCGTTATGTGATTCTTTTTATTTTTGTAGCTTAATATCAGTGCTTGAATGCTAAGCAAGTACTACTTGGATGTAAATGGTCTTATATTCTTGTATCATAGACAAGAAAAATGAAGTGTAAAATTGAATTGAACAACACAGTCAGCATGAATAAAATATAGAATGTGTGTGTGTGTGTGTGTGTGTGTGTGTGTGTGTGTGTGTGTGTGTGTGTGCGTGTGTGTGTGTGGGTGTGTGTGTGGGTGTGTGTGTGTGTGTAAAGTCACAGTTCGGATTGATCAGAGATGGAGAACAAGCAAAGGAAGGAGAGCTGACGGATTGTTAAGGGTGTGCTGACTTCACCACATCAGCTCCAAATAACATCACACTGAGCTCATATGTGTTATCCAACAAATCTTTCTTTTATCTCCTTCTAGAAGAGGGTAATGATCCGTCTTAGTTTAAAAGACAGATCATTTCAATCCGCTCTTAATGGGCAAGAACGACAGTTAAGACAGGGTTACACACACACACACAAAACACGAACACACACACACACACACACACTTTTGCTGAACAGACATGTCTATGTACAGTAAATGAGCTCACAGTGCATGTGAGGATATCTGTATCACAAGATGAAAGTGAACCAGCAGGGCTTCCCTATCTGTGTCTGGCAAACACAATCGTTGTGTAACATCATCTCCATTCACTCTCTGGCCACAGATCAATAAGTATTGCATTCAAACATGTGTGTGTAGAGTGGACGCCTTCTCTTGTTGTATTCTTGTCTTGATAGAATTAGTGGTGAAATTCATGTGGTGTGCACAGACAGTAGAGGCCGTTGTGCTGTGGGCCGGCAGATCATTGTTGCTAAGCAATCCTGATCGTGTCTATAAGCTATCCACAACCTGCCTATAAACCGGTGACCAGCCAATCAAATCAACAATTGGCTCAAGTCCAGCGTCAAGTCACTGCCTGAGCGCTGGGCATTATGTGAGTGCAGATTGCTTTTACTCTGCTATGATTCATGATAATTCAAGTTTTGGCTGCAACACTAACTTTCATAACTAAATATGCTTTATGTTGGCATTCAAATGATCAGAAATGAATCTGAATGCAAAACACAAAAACATATCTATAGGCCTTTCTTCTTAAGGATTTAGACACATGTTTATGTCCATGCCATCAGCACTCAGTCCTTATCTGCCTTTGATTTCTGCAGCTCACCACTGGCCAGCATCACTCAGCCACAAAAAAAGACTGTGACACATCCTGATTCACAATCATGTGCAGAGAATACAGGTATAAGTGTTAAATCATCACTTGCAGAGAGGATACTTGAATGCCATTCATAAATTGTACCTTTTGATTGTACTCACGTCACCTAACTGCACCCTAATTTAAAAAAGATCTCCCAAAACAAACTCACTGGTCAGATGTGGTTATCCCCTTCGTGAGGTGGCCCATCCAATATCAGAAACTCCAGCTCGCTACAGTCCCTCAGAGCTGTGGTAACATAGTCTGATCTCTCCCATAAGCAAAGACTGCAGTCTCCTCTCACTTCTCTCCACTGCAGCACTACACCCCTCCTCCTCCTCCGCCTCCTCCTCCTCTTCCAATGCACAGCATCTCCCCCATTTTCCTCCCTCCCATCACACACCTCCCCACTCCCTTTCTGTCTCTCCCTCAATGTACTCATGCACACAGCCTCTTTACCTCTTTCTCCCCATCTCTCTCCCTCTGTTGCTCCCCCAAACCTCATTTGTGATGCTGCTCACACAGCTGATTGCAGCATGCCACTCTTTGGTCTAGCCTTGGAGGGCAGTTGTAAAAGATCAATATGCACAAGCTCTGTGTGTGTGTGTGTGTGTGTGTGTGTGTGTGTGTGTGTGTGTGTGTGTGTGTGCGCGCACACACGCGTGCGTGCGTAAAGCCACAGTTCCGATTGATCAGAGATGGAGAACAAGCAAAGGAAGGAGAGCTGACGGATTGTTAAGGGTATGCTGACTTCACCACATCAGCTCCAAATAACATCACACTGAGCTCAAATGCGCTGTAACCCTCTTGAGAGACCCTCCATTGTTAAACCCATTCACAACCAACAACCGAAAAAACAGAATGATTAGGTAAACTCGTCTGCCTTTCACTTATCCCTCAGGAGACTCGCAGTTATGATTGGAAGAGAGCAGATTGCAAAACATCTTCTCCAGTTACTATCTGCATGCAGCAGCCCAGGGAGTCAATTTGAACCATTGCATCATAAAACAACTGAGCTGTTACCAAGAAACATATGCATTCATAAAGAGAGATGAAATGATTACTCTCGAAAAAGAAAGTACCTGGAGTTACATTCTGCATGGTTTCAAATCAGCAAACACAAACAAACTTCTCTTATGTGGTTACTGCTGTACATATTTGAGCTGTTCCATCTCAGCGTTCAATATTTGTACCCAGAATTTCCCTCAAACCCTCCTTCCCTCGTCACTCTCCTTGGGGAAATACCTTTCTGTGTGCTCATGTTCAGCCAGCAGCTGTGAGGAGCCAGTGTGAGGTTTCTGCTCTCCCTTCAGTTGACTCTGCAGTGAGCTTCTCCTGCCAGCAGGGAGCAGGGGTCTCACACAAAACTGCTGCATCACAGAGAATCCTTTCTTGTACTGCAAAGTTAAGCACCCAGATATTTGTCTTCCATGTTTTCCACAATCATCTAGCTAAAGTAAGTGAAACTTTATTTAAATAAACGCTTGAACACTGTGAAAGATGTTTAAGATCACCATGTTTTACTTGCTGTAAAGTAAACCTTTCCAATACATTTTGATTTTATTGGGATCTCTTACATATTTCATTCCAGGAGTGAGTTGGGTGACCTTGACATTAACTTGCGATTTACAACTCAAATTAGGAATGATTGAATTTGGTAGCATGAGCTGGGTATAAAAGGAGTGAAAAGGATGTGGCATAAGAGAGAACTGAAGGGCTAAGAGAGGAGGATATTGTTGTTGGTTTGTGGTTTCAGGACTAAGATACTTAAAGAGGCTTAAGAGAAAGAGAAAAGCCATTTCCACAGTCACATATCAAACACAAACTATAGGAAACACTGTTGTGCTTTAAAGTAATAGATCTATATTTTTGGAAATATGTTATTCTCTTTTTTTGCTGAGAGTTAAAAGGCAGTCGGACCAGATTTCATGTGAAAACATTTACTTGGGTGATGTGTCAAAAAGCAGCCAGAATGGGGCATATGATCGGGTAGGGTTGTAAACAGAAACGGTAGAGCTAGCATGGCTAACAGGATAACAAGAGAAGTCTACAATATGTTACATTATATAGCTTCACTGACAGTATACACTCTGTCATTGTCCTTGCACTCACCACAGAAAAGCAGCAACTCTGCTTCTCTCCCATAGTTTCCAGTCCTTCACTGTAAGGCAAGCCTCTTGATAAAGTATAATGTTTATTATTATTCTCATATTCATATGGAAAATACACATTTTTACAGATCCCTGAGGAAGTTAGCTTAGTTTAGCTTAATTTAGCACAAAGACTGGAAACAGCTGTCTAGGGCTAACAAAACCCACCTACAACCACCTCTCAAACTCATAAATGTACACATAATTTAACATTTTGTCTGATACAAACACCTTCAATTAAATATTTATTAATGGTTATGTGTTGCACTAGTTAGTGGCTGTGGTTTTCGAGATCGGAGTGATTTTCTGAAGCAAATGATGTTGATAATTGAAATGAAAAGGCGCTTTTTTACTTCAAGTTTTTTTGATGAGAGGGAGATTGGCCATATGGTAAAAGTGATAAGACAAATTCGTACTCACACCATGACACACAGTTGCTTTAGTTCTCTGTTTAGAGGTGAAGGTCGCTGCAGAACAGCAGGGTGAGTGTTTTCTATCAGGGGGTTTGGAACTGTGTCTTCTTGTTAAACGACTCAGCTCAATGATCCGTTGTGCTGCCTCATTGGAAAGTTCCTACATTTAAAGCAAAGCAGCACTCTGTAAATCTGCCTTGGCAGAAGAGCAAACTTGGCAACAACAATAACTTAATTTACTCAAAAGTAGATTTAGGATGCAGTAAACCAGGACTTCATTGTGAAATAAATTGCAAAGAGTAAAATGGAGCAAATGTAAATGGCAGAGAGCCAAACCAAGCTGCACTTTTCTACAGAGACAGAGTCAATGGATATCTGAAATTAAATGAATAGCCATGTTATTCTGAGGGGTATCATATTGTACTTTGCTTTGTAGAAAATCATGTAAGGCTGAATGAGTTATTCGCAAAAACGGATTTTGCAGAAACAAATACAGATCTCACTTTTTATCAATGTTTATTGTCAGTGTTCTTAATGCATTTTAAATGAAAAGCAGAAATTATGATAGATTGAACATTGGGTCTTTAAACAAACAAGATAAAAAACAACACAAGTCTAAATTAAAAGCAATATTTAATCATGAACTGAGTATTGCCATCAGCTAATATAAAAAAACAACAAGTTGTTCAATGAAGAAGTGTTTATCAGATTAAATATGAAAAAACAAGTAACCTTTTAACAAGAATTTGAGCAGCCCTAAACTTGCATAAGCATGAACAAGAAGACTAAAGAATGATCAATAGTGGTCAGATAAAAAGCTCTCTATTAATACTAAAGTCATGTTACAGATCTTTCATTCTCCTGGATGTGAACATCAAGTTTAATCAGCTAATGTTCTTTGACCATATTGAATACATCACGTTTACATCTTGACTCAGCAGCTCTAATGCGTGGCAGTTTTAGAGCAAGGTCACAACACAGCTGCATTATCACCTGAAGCAGAGATAGTACAGTAGCATAGTTTTTTTCATGCTCCCAGTGCATTGTGGGATACTCCAGCTCTTCCCTGACTTTCTAATTTCCTCAGAGCATCTGTGAATGAGTAAATCTCTCTCTCTGTTTCACTAGTCGTCCTCTCCACAAAGGATGAGTCAGACCTGAGTACTGTCCTGCGCTGGGACGTCGATCAGAGCGACAAATCCGCGATCAAAGCCCCAGATACCGCCTGATGCAGAGGACAGCTGCTGCCCAGCGGCACCGGGACGTTTTGGTCGAGATGATTCGTCTCCTCTGAGGCAGCAGAGAGGAAAAGACTGCACCCTCTCTGCTCCTGCCGGGGAATGCTGCAATGCAGGGGTGTAAGAGAGAAACACAAAGCTGGGAGGCAGTTTGTCCAACAGTCAGCTGCTCACACTCTTCCTCCATTCCCTGCCATGCCTCACTTCTTCCTCTCTTCAATGCATCATCTTATCATTTTAGCCGTCTGTGCCTCCCCTCTCTGCACACCCCAAACTAAAGGCACTGGCCCATCATTTCTGCAGCGTAGACAGCAGTAAACAGAAAGGACCATATGGTCATATTTGGCTCTGTACATCAGCTGCAGCGTTTGGGTGTCGGATATACAGGTGGCAGTGTGTGTGTGTGTGTGTGTGTGTGTGTGTGTGTGTGTGTGTGTGTGTGTGTGTGTGTGTGTGTGTGTGTGTGTGTGTGTGTGTGTGTGTGTGTGAACACCTGGGAGATTTTTTGTGGAAGTGTCGAGTGGGTGGAAGGCTGTCGAAGAACTCTTGTGCTCTGACAGCGGCTCTTCACTATGAATGATTTCCTGGCATAGCCAAGAATAAGAGAGGGGATCATCCTTATGTTGCCAGGTTTACGCTCTCAACAATGTGAGACCGGTGTCAATATGTTGAAGTTTTCCATAGTTTTCAATGGCTACACAGATGCTTACCATTCAATTCATTTGAAACATCCAGCTCTTTTGCAATTATATCTGAATATATAGTCTTTACTGATAACATCATTTGCCTACAAACTTCGGGTGATTTCTACATATTCATTCTTTGATGTAATGTTAGGAGGATATTGCTGAAGACAGGTGTGGTGTCAACATTATGTTATTTAAGCCATAACTGAATATAACTAATAATAAATAAGGCAATTACTATGGCTGCTGGTCTGGACTATAGCAAAAGCTCAAAAATGTTGAAGGTGTGTAAAGGAGGATTTCGGGGTATGTAAGTAGGATACCTTTGTTCAAAAAAAGTATCCTTTTTTTATTCAAGACAATTATCCGGACTGTCAAAATATACATTTACATTCAAAGCCCTATTTTTTTGGACGTTCCTATGCATCTGTTAAATATTTAACATAGAAAATATGACAGAAATTATTGAGAATACAGATATATAGTAAATTGTTACATACACAAGACATTACATAGGAGATGCCATATTGACAGGGTCAGATAGGAGTGCTGCGGACAGTGAACCGTAATCCTCCTGTCTCGCCTCAAAATCCCCCAGCAGAGAAGCTGCACGCTCCATATTCAGCAGGTCCAGATACTCCCTCAGCCATGAGTCCTTAGTGAAGCAGGCTGGTTTTCGTTCCTTCCAATTTAGTAGGACGAGTCTTTTTGTGGCTAAACAGCCCAATGTCCAGAGTCGATCGGCAGTCCTTACAACATTGCCATCTGGCTTGAGACCCAGTAGACATGCAATGGGACATGTAGGGAAATTAACGTTTAAAGATTCAGACATTAAGGATATTACTTCTGACCAACGTTTTTTTACCGCTGGGCATTCCCAGAGTAGGTGCAACAATGTACCTTGCTTGCCACATTCATGCCAGAATAGGTCTGTGTTTATTGTCCATCTTGGATTTTGTGACAGGGGTGATGTATGCTCTATTGAGAATTTTGAACTGTATGATCCTGAATCTTACACATTTAGAAGAGAACATAGCTGACCTCCAAATGGAGTTCCATTGCAAAGCAGACAGAGAGATATTCAAGTCATGCTCCCAGGACGGTTGAACAGGAGAATAGGTATTAGGGGCAGCCCTAAATAATAATTTATAAATATTAGAGACCACGCCTGATGATAGGATTGCTTTCTTGAGGCGCTGGTCCTCTTCCATACATGAAGCAGGCATTACTCCCTCCTTACATTTTTTAATAGATGCTATTTGTGCATATGATAGAAAAGATGAGTCTGAGAGACCATACTGGTTTTTGAGTTGTTGAAATGGAAGGGTTTGGTCTCTATATATCTGTCCAATTGTAGTAATACCAGCCCTCTGCCAAATATTATTACTTAAAGGGGACCTATCATGCAAAATGCACTTTTGTACGTCTTTTATACATGAATATGTGTCCCCGGTGTGTCAGGGAACTCACCAAGTGTCAGAAAACACAACCCTCTCTCTTTTCCTCCGTACCCAAATCTCTAAAAACGGGGCTGCAACAGAGCTGATGCAGACTGATACAGATTTGAAATTGTTCTGACGTCAGAAATGGGGAGCTCCGCCTATATGGGCAACTCTCCACCTATCAGGAGGAGACAGACACGGCCACTGCCGCTCGAAAGCGCTGGAGACGCTGTAGAACATATGCCAGGCCTGTAAGTGGCGCTGTAGTCTGCCACAAAAGCAGCGAAGAAGACTTCTCACCAGGGGCGTCGTCTGGACCTGGAAACATTCGGGGCTTAGCCCACAGTGGCGGTGTAGGTACCAGAATCTGTTAGGGGTTTGTTACGCTTACCAATGACGTCACGCATTGGCTGCAGCAACCCAAGAGGACATTTTACACGGCCAAATTCCGCAAAGAATAATACAAAATAACAATAGACAGTACTGTAAACATATTATGTAAATAACCCAATTTGTGTTCTGTGAAACTGAAAAGGATATTACATTGTTTTTTGTTAGTTTCGTTGCAGTTGTATGTCTTAAATGTAATTTAGGTTAACTTCCTGTGCTTTTATTTTGAAGGCGAGTTTAGGCTGTTGACAGGAAGTTGTTGTTTCTATGGAAACACCATGACGGAGAAAAAAGTAATATATTCTACATATAAAGACGTAGAAAGTAAAGAATAACGTGGTGGCCTACCAGATCTGTTACAATGAAGGCTCGATAATCAGCTCACGGCATATAGGTGTGTCGTGTGTGTGTAACACAGAGTTATAAAGGTTGGTATAAAATCCTTGTTAAATCGGAGAATTACGCCAGAGGTGGCGATATATGCTCCAAGTGGAAGCGATTCGCCATTAAAGAAAAGAAGAAGAAGAAGAAGAATTACGCCATCTGGTGTCACAAACAAACGTGTTAGCCTGCATTAGCTTTGTTACGGGTTACGGCTATGGATTGTGGGAAATTCTCATAACATGTGAGGATCTCTCGAGGTTAAGGTGCCTGTATTATGTCCGTGGACAAAATGTATGTTTTTATTTTTATAAGGACAATAACGTTCTGTTGTGTTTGTTTAGTTTAATGTTAATCGTTTAATGCTCACACAGCAACATGTTTTTGTGTGTTTGGCTATTGTTTTATATGATTTATCAACGTGATCATCAATAGCTAATCTGAGCTAATAAGCTAATGTGAGAGCGTGCTCCACATGATGCCTCGACTACAAAGTCTTCCATGTTTCTACGCTTCTTCTTCTGTGTCAGTTTCGGGAATATCAATATCATAGACTACATGTGCTTTCTCGTCACTTCGGTAACTTTTCAGTGTGTTCTCAACTGCTGTTTTGTAATTTACTGCCTGCACCAAGTCAATTGTTTCTTTCTGCATCTTCAGAAACTCCGCTGACAGTTTAAAGTTTAAACACTGTCACAGAGGAGAGGTACGTTACTGTCAGCCAATAAAACACGTTTATTTCCATGCAACTCTCTGATTGGTCTGGTTGTGTCTTGCCTCTGTTGCATTCACTGAACACGGGAAATTACAAATTCTGCCGTCCTCTAGGTAAAGTACGGTTAATGTATTATATTATTGAGTGAGAATTTGTCCGGGGCTAAAGAAAAAACATCCGGGGCTAAAGCCCCGGATGCCTACCCCAGGCGACGCCCATGCTTCTCACAGAATCAGCCCTTGCAAAAACAGGGCTAAAAAAGAACAAATAGAGCTAAAATGCATGATCTGTTTGGTATTTTGAAAAAAAAACTTCACAGACATGTTTTATATAGGTATGGCCCTACAATATATTATTCAAATATAGCATGATAGGTCCACTTTAAGGTGCCTCCTCCTGCAGAAAGGCAGGGGTTACTCCAGATAGGGCAAGATAGTAAAGAGAGCCCCTCTATGTTGAGTCTCCTGTGCAGTTGCTTTACAATAGAGCATGAAAAGCGGATGATGGTATTATCCATTGAGGGTGGTGGTTTTGGGCAGTACCACATTGATGCCAGGGATATGTTTTGGTTTACAGACATGATGGATTGCTCCAGCCATTGCCAACTGCCTACTGGAGAGGCACTTTTGTACGCCCACGATAATGGATACTTTGCATTGAAGGACAAATAATACTGGAATACATCCGGGACTCCCAAACCTCCCATTGATCTTGGAATGATCAATTTATTGTGTGCGATTCTGGGCTTTTTATTATTCCAAAGGAACTGAGTGAAAATGGATTTGATATCTTTAAACCATTTTACTGGGAATTTGAGAGGGATAGAGGAGATAATATGAGAAAGCCTTGGGAGAACATTCATTTTCAAGGTTTCTGCTCTGCCCCATAGAGAAAGTGGTATGGCCATCCATCTGTTAATGTCCTCCTTAATGGACTGGAAAATAGCAGGGCCGTTAAGGCTAAAGATTTTAGAAACAGGAGAGACAATGTTAATTCCCAAATACCTCATTCCATTTGTTTTCCAAATAAAGGGAGTGTTCATTAGGTTGTGCTTATATGTATATGAGTTAAGTGGGATTGCTTCACTCTTGTTCCAATTTATCTTATATCCAGAGAAGCTGCCAAATAAATTTATCAGATCAAGAACTGCGGGTATAGAGAGTGTTGGCTTGCTCAAAGTAAGAAGTATATCGTCAGCGTACATATTTAATTTGAAATCGTGTCCATGAATGTTCACACCATTTATGTCACCGTTAGAGGGAATTGCACATGCTAATGGTTCTAGAGCCATAATAAAAAGTAGGGGACTACTGGACATCCTTGCCTCACGCCACGGTGTAACGGGAAAGGTTTTGAGATGAATCCATTAGTTCTAACAGAAGAGAAGGGAGCGCTATACAAAGCCTTTACCCAGCTAATCAACTTGGGCCCAAAGCCACATTTTTTGAGCGTGTAAAATAGATATGCCCATTCTATTTGGTCAAAAGCCTTCTCAGCATCTAGTGATGATGCAATCATTGGCAAATTGCTGGAGCTTGCTTCTAGGATAATCTGAAAAACCCTCCTCATGTTATTCGAGGATTGGCGGCCTGGAATGAAACCTACTTGGTCTGGATGTACTAAATGGTACCACCTTCTCCAAACGGAGTGTCAGTATCTTGGCTAGAATCTTGTAGTCACAGTTTAAAAGGCTTAAAGGGCGGTGGTTACCCATTAAAGAAGGATCTTTGCCCGGTTTAGGTAACAATGAAATAATGGCCCGGCTCATGGAGGGAGGCATGGCTTCAGATTCTAATATTTCATTGAATAACAACAGTAAATATGGTGAAAGCTGTTCTTTAAAACATTTATAGAACTCTGTTCCAAAACCGTCATCCCCTGGAGTTTTTCCTGATGCCATCTTCATGATTGCGGTTTCTATTTCACTTTGTGAAACAGGTGCATCCATAGCAGATCTGTCAGCCAAGCTGACGCTAGGGAGGTTAAAACCTCCGAAAAAGCTATCTAAGGCTTCTTCATTCAAGTTATTTTTTGTGCTATATAATTTAGAATAATAATTCTTGAAAGATTCATTGATTGTGGCTGCATCACACTGTAGCCTGTCATGCTCATCTCTGATAGCTGGAATAATCTGTCTGTTTTCTATTTGTTTCAATCTATGAGCTAACATTTTCCCTGCTTTGTCTCCGGATTCAAAGTATGTTCTTCGTAAATGAAAAAGAGCAAAAGCTGTCTCCTCATGTACAAGTTCCTGCAAATTAGTCCTAGCGGTGAGAAGTGAGTTCCTTAGATCTAAATTGGATGGGTCTAGCATATGCTGCTCTTCTAGAGTCTTGAGCTTAAAGTTTAATTGGGATTTCACCTCTCTGCGCTTTCTATTCTCTGCTGAGGAGAACAAATGTGGTCTTTAATGAGCAGTGTACATTTTTCATTTTTGATTAGAGATGTATTAAGTCGCCACTGTTTGGATTTGCAAGGGTTGGTTGGAGGGAAAAATGTGACTGATATCGCAGCATGATCACTTAATAATATACTATGCATTTTGATCTCAATAACATTCTGGATCAAATTTGAAGACATCATTATGTAATCTATCCTTGAGTAGGAGTTATGCGCCCCGGAATAGAAAGAGTACTCTCGGGCATCTGGGTGGGCTAAGCGCCACATCTGTTATACCGAGCTCGGATTGGAAGTCCCGCAAGGCGACGGAAATGTTTTTATCTGAAGGGAAAGGGTGGCTGGATTGATCCACTATAGGGTCACGGACAGAGTTGAAATCACCACCTATAATAAGAGGACCTACCATGGACTGCAATATCTTTGGGCACAGCGAGGTAAAGAATTTAGATTGTAAACTATTTGGAGCATACACATTCACTAATGTCACCATTTCATTCTGTAGCAAACCTGAGACAATTACATATCTTCCCTCTTGATCAACATGTACATTGGATGATTTGAAAGGCATATTCTTGGAAATTAAAATACTGACTCCTCTACTAGCTTTTCCTCCAGGGGAAGAGAATATCTGCCCTACCCAATTCTGTCTCGCATTTAAATGAGTCTCCTGTAGCATAGCAATATCACAATTTAGAGACTTTAAGTAAAATCTTGTGTCTTTTAATTGGGTTCTGAATTCCATTTACGTTCAGACTAAGCAAAATAATGTCGTTCAATTGCGTATCCATTTAAATAAGGCAACAATCATATCGGACGCCCAGCTATTTTGGTGAAATTGGAAGGGTGTCATCGACGCATCAAGGGAAGGGAGGGGAAATATATAAACAACAACACAAGACCGTAGAAAATACAACACAAGATTACATAAGAACATAGAAATCCTACCACCCATCCCCCTAACAATACACACATACAAAAACAAAAAATATATTGCCAAAAGGCAATACGACGGAAAATACATTGAGATGGAGGAAAGTCCATCTCTATCCGTGAAGAGAAAGAAGAGCCGCGGTGCTCAGGTGTGGAGAGGTAATCCAGTCATTCAATAGCCTATAGGCCTATTCATTTGTCTGCCATTAACCAACACTTTGCTAACTCGTTGGGGGTTACATTACAGTATAGCATACATCGAAAGTCAGTGTATGTGCGGGCATGCGTGTACGTGTGCGTGTGCGTGTGTGGTGGGGGCTTAGGCCAACTCACAGTCTTGTAGTCATGTCAAATCCCAAATAAATCAGGTCTCTTTTCTTTAAGAACTTTCTCACCTTCCTTGGGTTCTTTGAATATGAAAGTCTCCTCGTTGATGGTTACGATGAGTCTGGCAGGGTACAAGATGCCGTGCCGTAGGTTTTCTTTGCGCAGCATGCTGGAGCTCTCTGTATGACTGTCGCTGGCGCTGTATCTCCATTGGAAAATCTTGAAACATGCGAAGATCATGTCCGTCCCATGTCAGCTTTCCTTTAGCAGACGCCAGCGTCTTAAACACCTCGTTCTTATCGCTCCATCTGAGAAAACGTATGATGATATGCCGCGGAGGGTGCCCATGGTCCGGGATGGGACGCAGAGCGCGGTGGGCACGCTCTATCTCAGGTGCGCGGATTGTGTCACTCAGCTTCAGGAAGTGTCGGATAATTTTATCCAGTATTGGGGAGATGCCGACGGCTTCTTTACCCTCAGGGAGGCTGGCTAGGATGAGGTTATTTCTCCGACTTCTGGCTTCCAGATCCAGCATTTTACCCTGGAGGGCCTTGACATTTTTGGACAGATCCCCCATTGTCTTCCCTTGGGAATTGGCTTGATCCTCTATCGCGCTAATACGCTTCTCTGCGTTGTTTATTCTTTGAGAAGTGGCCTTAGAGTCTTTCTTCAACTGAACAATAGCCTTGTCCAGATTGTCAAACCTTACGTTACAGGTTTCTTTCTCTAACTCTTTGTATTTCAGAAAGCAATTGACAAGCCCACTTGGGGACGTGTTCTTCTTCACCAAACATTTCCGCCATGAGGCCGCTGTCTTTCTTTGCTCTAGCTCTGGTCAAACTACTGCCGGGCATTTAAACGCAGATGTTTTTACACACTAATAGAACTGACTGCGCATTACACTTTGAGACTTTCAGTTTGTTTAAATCATAGTTAAGTCCGATTACCGCCTGCACCCGACTACTCCGCTCAGCTCGCCGGTGTCATCACGTGATCTTCCTATTCATCCAATTATATTTAGTATTATCAATACTAAATATATTGATAATGAGATAATTGCTGTTTCTCTGCAACAACAATTAGCCCAATTAACAGATTCTTATAACGTATACGTTTGAATATTGAAGATTTGCACATATATGCAGTGTAAAAAAAAGTGTATTTAATAAGCAAAGGTATACAGAGCCTTCTGCTAGTGAGTGACAGATATAGAGACGTATTCAGATGATTAGGAAAATATATTGTGTGTTGTAATTCATTCCAAAAGTCATAGCAGTCCACACAAAACACAACCACTTAGTTGAGTAAAAGAGCATTTGACTGCGATGATGGCAACTTTTGGAACTACTGCTAATTGGGAAATAATCTTAGACTACCATCGTGCAGACAAAAAGCAGTGACCGGGGAAGACACAACAGCTGATGACCTCAGAGGTCAGACATTTGACTTCTGTGCAAAACTTGACCTGTCTACAACAAGATGGATGGTACTCTGAAATAAAAATAAAAACATGAATACTACTGTAGCCCTAAAAGATACTCGTTAAGAAAATGCAAATCGCTTTCAAATAATTAAACCATCATAAAAATCAAATGTCTGCAAGCATGTCCATCGGGTATTCGCAGTAAACAACTTACGCAACAGTTCATTACCATCTACTTACATCATGAAACGAGTGGAAAACAATTCTAATCACAAGGGTATAACTAACAAAGGTAATTCACTGTATAATGTCTTTCTACTAAATTTCCCCTGTGAGTTTGATCACATACATAGCTTAAGGGAAAACTATAACACCCACAATTTCCCCTGTGGTGATGAAAAATGTAACTGAGACAGGAACATCATCAAAAAGTTTACCTGAAAGTTTGATTTATTGCACTTTATGAAAATCATATGAATGATTGAAACCAATTACAGTCTCAGTGCACAATGACACATCACTGGAGTGGATGAGAAACGTTTTATCTAAATGTAATCCTCAAGGTTTTTCAGATTGAAAAAATCTAACGCTTCAGTAATGAAATCTCTTCTTTCATGTGCCATTAATTTCATCCTGTCACTTCCTGCAGTGTGTTATGTGCATGTAAAAGGTTTGCAAAGTCTAAAACCCAAGTTCTCATTCATAACACTCCGTTCGATGTCTCACTATGGGATGCGCCTCAACGCGTATGCATCAGAAGCATCAATCTCATTACGCCAATCCTGATTGGCTGGTGATCTTGACGACTACGTCAGGGAATCCACCCACCCTTTAAGTAGCTTGCGCTACGTCGCAGCGTCATTCAAACACCTCTTCTCGCTTCGGAGCACATCTCAAAAATATCAGTAGCTTGGCTAGCTTAACTGTCCACAGACTGAACCACAAGCTAACCTTCGGTCGCCGGACGCTTGCCGGCTACTTTTGCTTCGCACAAGATTTGATTTATTAACACACCAGTTAATACTAAAATCTGCCCCGCCGTTTTTTCTTCCTAAATAACGGTAAGGTTTTGGTTTTTTCAAACGGTAACATACCTGTTACTGGTTTGTTCCTCCACGTCGACTCCCCGGCGAGCGGATGGATGGACCCTTCTCTCCCTCACACCAGAGGAGACGGAGGTTCGGAGGCTCGGAGGCTCGACTCTGCGGCTGCGGGTTCAAGATTTCGAGCACGGACTCACACCAGGTCTGCTCGTCCTGCCTTGGGCTGGAACATGCCCAGAAGGCTATCGACGCCCCCGGTTCGTGCGGACACTGTGCCCGCTTCACCACCAAGAGCCTCCGCCGACGGCTAGCGCGCCAAGCTAGCCTGTCGGGACAAGACCCCTTCATGCCTGTTGATTTGCCGGCCGGCAATCGAGGCATGGTGGCGACCGCCGCGGGAGTTGACCCCCGCGCTGTGTCAAGCAGGGGCTCAACGGCGGTGGCAGCCGCGGGAATGGAGCCCCGCGCTGTGACAAGCTGGGGCTCCCAACTGGACCTCACCGCAGCCCACCTCCAACCGCGGCTGTCTTCGGCACCTAGCAGGAACCCCACGCTGCCGACAGAAGCAAACCGTTTCCAGTCAGCAATGACCGAACGGGCTTACAAAGCGGCAGCTTTGTCCGTCAGGGCGCTCAATGTCTCGTCAATGCTGACCGCTTACCAGGCGGAGCTCTGTGAGGACATGACGAACAAACCTGAGCCTGCCTTTGTGGGACGAAATCACAGCGATCACGGACATTTGCCTCCGTGTGCAGCGCTGTGCAGTCCAAGCCACGGGCAAATCGCTGGGGATGATGGTGGTGCAGGAGAGAGCCGGGTGGCTTAACCTGACGAACCTTCCGGACCGGGAAAAAGAGGACGTCTTGGACATGCCAATTGTCCCCGAGGGCATATTTGGCACCGCTCTGGCTTCAATGCAGCAGCGGTGTGAGGCCAAAAAGAAGGAGGATGAGGCTCTCCAGCTTTGTCTTCCCCGAATGGTCCAGCCGCCGCCTCCAACGGCCCCGCGACAGACCTTCACTCAGGCTGCCTCACGTCCTTCCCATTTCAAGATCCCGAAACGGCAAAAGCCACAGCCCGCCCCGGGTCTCCCGCCCAGACACGAGGCGAGGACGAGCTGGCCAAGAAAGTCCCCGGTTCCGGCAGCAGCCGCACAGGCACAGCCGGCCCAGACCTTCGGCCATCAGGTGAGGAAAAAGAAGAGCAGCCTGACAGCCTTCCCTCCTCTCCTCGGTGAAAGAGCTGGAAGTTCCCTGTTTTCCAGCCCCAGAACGTGTTCCACACGTGTTCAATGCTCATGTGTTTCCGGGGTGCAACCACGCCCCCATCTTCCCGCCGCCTCGAGTGATGTCAAACGTCATCCTCAAGTTCGCGCCATGAGGGAGATAGACTTCACGTCAAAGACAGCAGGTTCTGCTGCTCGTTCAAGTCACACAAACACATGTCCTTGTTTTCTAATAAAACATTTTCCACTGTCGTTTCCAGGCTTAAAGCCAAGGGCGCAGTCAAAAATAATGAAAAGAAAAACAATAAAAACAATAAACAGTCAGGTGACTGCTCCACTTCTGAGAGTGGCTGTTGCCTCTCTCAGAATGCGGACGGTACCGAGTCTGTGAACGCATCATCGCCGCGCGCATGCGCAGTGTCGACCGAGGTTGTCAGCCTGGGATACCACCGTGTTCAGACACTAGAGGGCCCCATAACACAACCAATAAAGACACAGTGCAAACGACAGAGAAATGATCACGTCTCCACTCGCTCTGAGAAGCGAAAGGTGGAAGATGCTCACATGCTCTGCTTGGGTTTTCAAGACGATATCACGGGGCTACAGACTCCAATTCGCTGTCACCCCCCCTCACTTCTCGGGCATTGTGCATTCACAAGCCCGGGGAGAGTCGGCTCATATTCTAGAGCAGGAGATTCTCTCGCTACTAGAAAAGAAAGCCATATCCATTACCCTCCGAACAGAGTCAGAGCGGCTTCTATTCCAAATATTTCCTCGTTCCCAAACGGGGAGGGAACGGAATTCGCCCTATCCTAGATTTAAGGGCTCTGAACAAGTATCTCAGAAAATACAAATTCCGATGCTCACTCACACATCTCTGCTGCGTCTCGTACGTCAGGACGATTGGTTCACATCAATCGACCTGAAAGACGCGTATTTTCACATCCCAGTATATTATCCACACAGGAAATATCTGAGGTTCGCTTTTCAGGGTGTCTGTTACGAGTACAGAGTGCTTCCCTTCGGTCTGTCTCTCAGCCCACGGGTGTTTGTACGATGTACGGAGGCAGCAATAGCCCCGTTAAGGCAACAGGGCATTCGCCTGGCAACCTATTTAGACGACTGGCTCCTTCTTGCACAGTCGGAGCAGGAGGCTATTACGCAGACGAATACCCTCGTGAAACACCTGCTCGACCTGGGTTTCGTAATAAACACAGAAAAGAGCATGTTGTCCCCAGCCCAGACTGTACTCTTCCTGGGCTTACGTCTAAATTCGGTGCCCTTTACAGCCCGCCTGTCAGCAGAGAGAGTGAAAGCCTTCAGGGCTTGCCTCGCTCATTTCCAGCCACGCAAATATGTTCTCTTCAGATCATGTCTGCGGTTACTGGGGCTCATGGCGTCAGCCATCCTGGTGGTACGACTGGGCCGCTTACACATGAGGGAGTTTCAGCGCTGGGTAGCTGCCCTCAGACTGGACCCCGTGCGTCATGGCGCGCGGAGAGTGATGGTCACTGTGGAATGCGTAATGGCACTGCGCCACTGGCTGCACCCGACTTTTCTAGTACGGGGCGTGCCTATGGGTGCTGTCCTATCGCGGAAAGTGGTCACCACAGACGCATGTCTGACGAATATACGAAGGTCGACCTGTGAGGGGTCTCTGGAGCAGAGATCTCCAACGGTCACACATAAATTATCTGGAGCTTTTAGCGGTGTTTCTCACCCTGAAACGCTTTCTGCCTTTTCTCAAAGGACATCATGTCCTCGTGAGGACAGACAACACGACCACAATATCGTATATAAACCGTCAAGGGGGTTTGCGTTCTCTCCAGTTACACATGCTGGCACGCAAACTGATTTTATGGAGCTGCGGACGTCTCCTCTCTCTGAGAGCAACGCACGTACCGGGAGTGATGAACCTCGGGGCAGATCTGCTGTCCAGAGGTGCACCACTATATGCAGACTGGACTCTACATCCAACAATTGTGAGTCAGCTGTGGGTGCGTTACGGCCGGGCCGCGGTAGATCTGTTCGCGTCAAAAGAAAATGCTCAATGTCAGCTGTTCTTTTCAATGCGCGATCTAAACGCACCGTTAGGCGTGGACGCGCTCGCACACGTTTGGCCTCCGGTCCTTCTGTACGCGTTCCCACCCCTGGCTCTAATACCCCAACTCTGGCCAGAGTGAGGAACATCGCCACACACTGATCCTAATAGCTCCGCACTGGCCTGCAATGTACTGGCTGGCGGAGATATATCAGCTGCTGTGCGGGCAGCCGTGGCAGCTCCCGTTACGCAGGGACATACTATCTCAGGGGGGGGGGACGATTTTTCACCCACACCCAGAGCGCTTGGCACTATGGGCCTGGCCCGTGAGTGGTATAATTTGAGTACAGTAGGGCTTCCTCCACCAGGTCTCTCTATGACTGTAAGTGGAGGGTGTTTGAGGAGTGGTGCCTTCAAAAGGGACACATCTCTTTTCAACGTCCTGTCGGTGTGATCTATCATTTCTACAGGACCTGATTGATAAACACAGAGCTTTCTCTACGATTAAAGTGTACCTGGCTGCTATTGCCGCATGCCATGTGGGCTTTGAGGGAAAGACGGCTAGCCAACATCCCTTGGTCTGCCGTTTTATGAAAGGGGCTCGCAGGCTCCTCCCCGTTTCCAGGTCACTGGTGCCCTTATGGGACTTGGCAGTGGTTTTAAATGGGCTCACTCGACCTCCATTTGAACCCCTGGAAGCTGACATAAACACCTGTCACTAAGACAGTGTTGTTACTGGCTCTGGCATCTGCCAAGCGAGTCAGTGACATTCACGCGCTCTCTGTACATCCTTCATGCACTCAGTTTGCCCCGGGGCAAACGAGAGTGTTGCTGAAGCCCAACCCTGCCTTTGTGCCCAAGGTGGTTGGCTCATGCACCCCCATTGACCTTGAGGCATTTCCTTCACCGCTATGTTCCTCTGAAGAACAGCGGCCGAATTTGCTGTGCCCAGTTCGTGCTTTGCGCACCTATATGGACAGGTCAAAAGAGTTTCGATGCAATGACCAACTCTTTGTATCCTGGGCTAACCCTCATAAGGGCAAGCCCGTTACCAGGCAACGGCTCTCCCACTGGATTGTGGAAGCGATAGCTCTGGCTTATACGAGTCAGGGTTTGCAGGCACCAACGGGCCTGCGTGCTCATTCTACTCGTGGACTGGCTACATCCTGGGCTTTGTTCAAGGGTGTTTCCATCCAGGACATTTGTGCAGCGCGAGCTGGTCTTCACCGCTCACTTTTGTCCGCTTTTACAGACTAGATGTCTCTGCTCCAAGTGTGGCCAGTGCAGTGCTGGGCCCCGTGTTGGGACAGGGTTCTACCTGTTAAGTACTGTTTTGTTTTGGTGATTTTCGAGATAAGCATGTCTAGCAATACGGGAGTCTCAATATCCCATAGTGAGACATCGAACGGAGTGTTATGAATGAGAACTATAGGTTACTAACGTAACCCCAGTTCTCAGAGTAACATGAAGTGAGATGTCTCACCAGACGGCCCTTCTTGCTGAGGCGAAGCGAGAAGAGGTGCTTATTTTGAATGACGCTGCGACGTAGCGCAAGCTACTTAAAGGGTGGGTGGATTCCCTGACGTAGTCGTCAAGATCACCAGCCAATCAGGATTGGCGTAATGAGATTGATGCTTCTGATGCATACGCGTTGAGGCGCATCCCATAGTGAGACATCTCACTTCATGTTACTCTGAGAACTGGGGTTACGTTAGTAACCTATAGTTTCTCTCCCACACACTCCCCCTCCCACTTCCTGAAACGCCTTAATTGGACTCCTTTGTTTACTTCCGGAACATAGTGACATCAATATGTGACACTCCTTCTCCTTTTGGCTAGCGCTCCAACACATTGTACGTGATAGGCTAAGGGGCGGAAATCTCAACAAAGCTGGCCAGCTAACCAATCAGAGCAGACTGGGCTCTGGTTTCAGACAGAGGGTGAAAAGAGATGCTGCAGCACAGGCAGTGTGAGAGAAATAAAGACCTTTATGTACATTAAAGCATGTAAACATCTCACAGTAGAAGAACAACATACAAATATGAACCTGAAACTCTGCTTAATAGGGCCCCTTTAAGCAATAGTTATTCTATGATCTTAAAATAATGCACTAAAAGTTAAAGTCCTGAATGAGAACGGTTACTTAAGTAGAAGTACGGAAGTACTATCAGCAAAATGTACCTTCAGTATCAAAACTAAAAGTAATTATTAAGCAGATTAGCTTTTTTCACAGTATTATATATTATTAGGTTTTAATGCCCAACAAATACTTTACTTTTAATACTGGGTAGATAAGTCGTACAGTACTGCATCATATTACATAATCGAATCATGTGCTCTGTCAAGATATGTATGTCAAAATATTATTTAAGTACAATACTCAAGTTGATTTTTTACTTTTTTACATTCTGACTAATTGTAAACATTATTGAAACCAACAAACTATACAGATATACGATGTACATGTACACACTTTAGGCTTGCACTCTCTTCTGGCTCCCTGTGCTGAAAATAGCCTGACAGACTACACTGGATACATTGGTGCATTCAGGGAGCAGAGGGGAGGAAACAGAGAGAGGGAATGTTCCCCCCACCAGTGAGGGATATGTTGCACTGCACAGATTTGGGGCAACATGGCGGAGCAGTACTGAGAAAAGGGAAGCCAAAGGGGACACTGGTACAGTGAGTAATTATCTGATCCTTCTGCACCGAGTTCTTACATTTCATCTTCTTTTCCTCTGGCCTCCAAGCCCTTTCACATCAGATTGTATTAGATACCCTTACTAATTAAACTGTGGCCAATCATTTGCATACATCCTTATGTGTCTTATTAAAATACAGATGAAGTGTTGCATTTAGAATAAAAAACGTTGAAGGCTGTATTGCAAACGCCACTATAGGCCAAAGGCAAAGCAATACATCGAAGAACCAGATGTGTCAATAGTGCCATCGTTCATTTTATGCTCCAGCAAGTTTCAAAATCTGTCAGGGATTTGATGCTGCGAGAGCAGAAGGCAAATGGGAATCATTAAGAAAGCCCTTTCTCAGCAAATCCTCAGAAAAAGGTATATTCTGAATCAGCCCAGAAAAAGACATAAGATCCTAATGTTTCTGCTATAAATTAATCACTTCATATAATGTGATTAAAAATATGCATTTCACAAATAGCTAAATTGAATTCTTTAAAGCTGGTTTTATTCCTAGTCAGCTAAGAGTGTAAGACTCGGAGTGACCAGTTGAGGGCGCTGTGTATACAATATATACTCATCAGAGGTCAAAACATTCAGTAAAATGGCTCTGCAGACTTCTTGATCATTTCAGCTGCTTGTTAGATAAAACGTTTTCCACACAGTGTATTAATTTTCTAGCTTTGAAGTATCAAAACTGTACACTATTTCAATTCAGAGGTACAGTAAAGAGTACTTGCGTATAAGTATGTGACTTTACTTAAGAATGAATGTTACTTAATACTTCTTTACCACCAGATTTCAGCGACTCCACTACATTTATCTGAAAGCTTTAGTTACTAACATAAATACTGTATTCATAGAAGTTGGGGCCCCTTATGTTTTAGTTTGAGTAAAGACACTTTACTCTCTTTGAGATTCAGAGAGTCTAATAACCATTATTTCACAAGACAGCAAAGGTTGTTGGAACAATTTAAAATTAGATTATAACTATTTATATAAATAGTTTATTTTGTATACACTTCACCTTGAAATGTTCCTTTAACATCAGCTTTCAGCTCTACTGTATTACTGCATGTTTATGTAAGTACATGTGTGCGTCCATGTGCCGACACACGGACAAACACATGCAGTAGATAAACTACCAATTTTTTGCCGCTTCAATCTGGTACTTAAATATATTAATTCACCCATGAAGCACTTCCATCGATCTGCTGAAAGGTATTGATCCTTTTTCAGTAGACTGCAGAGACTGGGCTGAAACTGACAGTCACTACAGTCATGTGATCACACTTCACTAAGGCGAGTAAATAAAACAGATGCCAATGTACGGTAATATATCATACGTTGGATTTTTTAAAATTGAAAGACACTTGTATCCGTCTGCCATGTCCTTAAGAGTAAGTAGAGTACAGTGGCATCAGTTATCAGAGATTATTTGCTACATGAAAAGCTTTCTAAGGAGAGCGGTGATCGTGTACCAGGGAAATAAAGTTACAGAACATACAACCAACACGTTGGACTCTATCTTGTAAAGCCTAGAGAATAATATGTATTTGTGGGTTTGTCACCACAAGCGTTTTAACAGCCTTCTAAAACAGTTTTCAGTTGTAGGACATTGTTTTCATACATGAAGTAATATGCTAGTCATTTTCTTGATGATCCATAACATTTTTTAACAAGAAAATGTTTTTAAAATTTTTATTTTCATAGTTTCACTAGGTGCCAGCTGATATTTTTAAATGTATTGTTTTATCGACCAACAGAAAACATTTATAATATTACATTACAAAAAAAAGGACAATAAGCATCAAATTGTCCCATTGGAGAAAGTGAAAACAGAGGAGAGTGTGTGTTTTTAACTTGAAAATTACATGGATTAATTAACTCAAGTCAATGTGCTTTGGCCGCTACACTTTCCCTTTGAACCAGTATGTTCTCATGTAACTTTCCCCTCTCTTATGTGTCTCCAGTCTCTTTGACCTGCTGCATTTTCTGTGTTGCCCTGAAGGTTAAACATCAGCCCTCTTTCAAAAAAAAAATTGTATCCGCTAATTTACCACCAAAAACTCAATCTAGGCCAACATTTAAAGGATTGTAGATTGTGTTCCTTACAGTTTGAATGCAGTCATTTGGCAAAGAATGCCAGAGCTTCATGAAGTAATAATCCTAAAAATTTAAACAAATCCATCAAAGTATCCTCAGTCAGCATCTAACTGACAGGAAAGACATCTTCAGCAACTTTCAAATGGAAGCTTTCAAAGCCTGCAAACATCTTTCCTGGCATCAAGGACCAGTCTAAAAACACATCATCAAATGCCATTTTATGACAACCCAGTCTCACGGCATTTCATGTTATAGTCACGACATTTTATCTAATGATTCGTGTTCACCAACACGATTCTCCCTTTTTTTTTTTCGTGTCACACAAAACGATTTTAAAATCAATGTATTTCTATTGGTAGTGTGTTTCGTGCCTGCAACACGTCTTTTTGTCCGGTCGGGTCTTGGAAGACCGGAAGCTGTGGGGTTCATAAAAACATGTTCTTACACAATATCGAGCCACATTATTGTTTTTATTTTAAATCGTACAATGTCTGACTTTTTTTGCCGTCTGTGAGGAAAAGAAATAGGGCTCAGAGCCTCAGAATACTGAAATCTGTATTTTTTAAATATTTTTTCCTTCTAATTTGTTATTCTTTTCTAAATAACACACTGTTATTTACTCAACAATAACACACAATTATCCTTGTTTTTATTTATTTGTTTGATTCCATAATCTCGGGCTTTTTTGGCGTCCGTCAGGAACTGAATTTCAAAATAAAAATAACCGGAAACAGACGTAGGCCTATATGGGACATTTCGAGCATCATTGCGATACACACCCACTGAACTGATTACCCAAGATCCTCAGCTATGCTTTAAGCTCGGTGATTGGATGTTTTAGCCGCAATGCACGTTGGGATATGGTGTTAATGCGATATGAAATCCGAAAAACATTTTGGAGTTTAGGATGGCCGAAGACACTACACTACCCATAATCCCCAGCTATCGTTTGGGACTACAGTCCCTTTGCTTGACAAACCCTGTGATTCATCTTCAAACTCTGGGATTGGATGTTGGAGTGGCAGTGCGCCAAGGTTACGCCGAGCATCAAACAGCTCTTTGAAATGGAACGAAACCACGGCAGACTATCCAAAACTGGATTCGAACGGGATCAGCCCTAGCCCATCTATCAATATGTGTGTATACGTCCACCATTAAACTGTCATATTCTGCACATTTCTTATACTATTTATATACATAAGAGTATAATTAATATGTATAATATCAGTTAAAATAAGTGCTTCAACATAGTTAACATTGCAGGAAAGCAATATATTAGACGTTAAGTACTTTGTCAGGCTTAATATTTATCTGTCGATACCCCCAAAGCTTTTTTCTTATTTAAAAGAAGACCTTAATCTAAAGTATTATTTAATGTTTAAATAAAGGTTAATTCGTTTTTCTGTTAGGCACATCCTCCTATTAATATCTTTGTACATCCGGCACTAAACTGTTTTATTGTAGGGATCAATTACAGTATCTTCTTGATTTTTTATATTCTATATTTCTATCATTGACCTTCTACTTTCCCCCTATGAAAGCATGTACTCTTATTAATATTTCTTTCATCAAATATAACACATTAAAACAATAATTCAATAACGTGCTTTAACCACTAGGCGGTGCACACAAGGTACACACAGCCATAATAACTTTTTATTATTAGTGTAGGACACTTATGTATGTATAACATCTGAAGATGTGTAGTTTTATTCATGTTTTCACATAATTTTACAGCATATTGCTATATTATTTCACATGTTTTACTTCTACACATTAATATCTGTCAGTTAATAAGTCCTTTTATATCAGCTGTGCACCGTTATTGTGTAAATATAACCTATCTACGAAGTGGATCAAATATAAAAGTCAGCCGAATTAATGTTGATACTGCAAGGAGACGTATTGTGTGAAGAGAAATTGAATATGTTGTTTAATTGCAATATATTTATGATCCACGTGACGTATTCAGTTTCGGCGGCATTTCTGCCAATTCGTCCAAAGGTCTTCTAATCAGGGCTCTATAAATAAAGAACTACGGCAGATGTGTAATATGTAATGCAGCCGAACCGTGTATTACAATGCCGTTATGTGATGACTTTCAAAGAGAAAAGCAAGCACACTCAGAATAAAGTATTATTTTCTTTTTTTTTAAATGTTTTTCGGATTTCATATCGCATTAACACCATATCCCAACGTGCATTGCGGCTAAAACATCCAATCACCGAGCTATTGTTGAGTAAATAACAGTGTGTTATTTAGAAAAGAATAACAAATTAGAAGGAAAAAAAGATTTTAAAAATACAGATATCAGTATTCTGAGGCTCTGAGCCCCATTTCTTTTCCTCACAGACGGCAAAAAAAGTCAGACATTATACGATTTAAAATTAAAAACAATAATCGTGGCTTGATATTGAGTAAAAACCAAAGACTGTATATATAAAGAACATGTTTTTATGAACCACACAGCTTCCTGTCTTCCAAGACCCGACCGGACAAAAAGACGTGTTGCAGGCACTTTTAAAATCGTTCTGGGTGACACGAAAAAAAGGGGAATATCGTGTTGGTGAACACGAATCAATAGATTAAATGTCGTGACTATAACACGAAATGCCGTGAGACTGGGTTGTTTATGAATAGTCGACACTGTGGCAACTGGCTGTAGTATTAGTTCAGGCAGACTTACTCACCAAGCACGATGTCTAGATTATAAATGAGAAACATCAACAGTGTAAGTGGTGTACATTGATGCACCTGACAGCCTGTGAAGAAGGACCTGAGTCTGTGAGGACAGGATTATAGGCTGCTGCGGTACAGATCCCATTTCATGAACCATCAAGCAGCAGAAGTCCTCTGGGCAAGAACACCTCTCCTCAAGAGGAGCACTGATGTGAAAACTTAAGGAGCTCAAATGAGGCCTCCCGGATAACTGTGTGAACTGTTGACAACCTGGAATAATATATCTCTGATCTGTCAGTTTTACAAAGCCACATAGGCCGACAATCAAATATCAACCAAAAATTACATTTATCCGAAGAAGTTGTTGTGCTAAATACAAGAAAACTAAGGAAGAAGATGCAACACAATAAAAGAATAGACTTGTGGAGCTCATACTCTGTACTGAGACACTGCGATGTCTTGAGCTAAATGCTAACATTAGTATGCTAACGTGCTCACAATGACGCTGCTAATATGCTGATCAATGTATAGGCCTATGTATGTATGTATGTATGTATGTATGTATGTATGTATGTATGTATGTATGTATGTATGTATGTATGTATGTATGTATGTATACGTGTATACGTGTATACGTGTATATGTGGATGGATACCACTGTAGTTTAGAGTGTTAGCATGCTAACATTACTTAAGGACTCAACTCAAACACACTCACAGCTGCTGATGGGGATGCCCTTTTTCAGATATTTGGTTGTAAACCAGTGTAAACCAATCCTTTTGCAAATGTAAACTTTGACATGATGGTGGTTTCTAGATGAAAGGTGAGAGGGTCACCGAAGTGGTAATATTTTATTCTTAGGGGAAACACATGAACAACATTTCTTATAGCATCCATCCATAGACATTTCACTCAAAACCACTTATGTAGACAACATGGTGGCGCTAAAAGTCAGGGATTCAGAGAGTAAGAAAGGATTCCTCCTCAGAAAATAGAGTCTGGACCAAATAGTCGACGAGCTCAATGAATCACGTACGTACAGCAACACCATTAGCATGAAAACAAAAAAGTATAATTGCTTGCATATATTTGTCAAAGATCTCAGTATTGAACGATTTTTATAAAAGGGACGCCCTATAATATATCTCATCTAACAGATGTAACGCTGACTTCGGCACCAGACACCAGGCACAGGCTTCAACACTGTCTTCAGAATGATTAATCCTCTCTCAGTGTACCACTGAATGCAAATTCAGCAAAAGAAAATAACTTTAGATACAAAATGATATTTTCTACAGGAATAATGTTTTTAATAGTCCACCATATCTACAGTAAAGATAGATAACACATTTCAAATGTGCTGCTGTGCTGCTTTGTCATCGTGTAGTTTATCTTGGGCTATTTCCCTTTTTAATTTGTCACATGAGTAACTTAATCATGACTCTCTTAACAGTTAATAAAATAGGTAATAAAGGGGAAACATAATCAACATTTTTATTGATTAACACAAGCCTGCTCTCTTATTGCATTGCCAGGTCACATACTCAGTGCATTCACTGCTATATTAAGATACGTCACTTTGAATCCATCAACCATCTATTGCAGCGCTAAATGCACCATGGCATAGATTGTAGAAGTGGAAAGCTGTGTGTGTGCATGTGTGTGCATGTGTGTGTATGTGTACGGACATACTGCAGAGACACACCCCCTGATACACCTCTGCTGATGCCAAAAGGAAGTCCTCATTTGGCTCACACACTCAGGAGTGTCCCAGTCATGTACTCATAACACCCATAGGGAATCAGGCAAGCACTGCACCACCTGATCTCTTCACACACTGCATCATAATCAGCCCAGGGACACACAGTACAAACACAGAGCAACTCTGGACTGTGGCTGAATATAAAATATGTCTTAATCGATAAGAAAACAGAGGAATATCCACATGGGAGATCTCTGTGAGGCCAGATAAAGAAGGGGGTTTGCTTAAATGACAAGAAAATGAAACAAAGCTTAAATGTCCATCAGAGGCTGTAATGCGCAACATTTAACAAAAGCTTTATCACCGTCCATCACCGTCAAGGGCATTTTTTTACTAAAACATAATAAAAGGAAAGGTTGTAATGGACTTGGCATACATTCATTTGCGTAACAGATGCACATAAGCACAGTGAGCTCTGCAGACGTGGGCCCTTCACTCCTGCTGGCTCAGCAGATTTGACTTTGCACACACTCCTTCCAAGCTTTTACTGTATTAAGTGTGAGTGAGCAGCCTCTCGTCCTCCATCAAGTCATAGTAAAACACAGGCAAATAAGACCCAGTCAAGAAACACACATACAAAACGAATGTAAATCAGTTACATATTGTCCCAAAAAATACTTATTTTCTATCTGCTTGTTTACCAGTAAGTAAAACCAAATCTAGTATTTCTCACTTTTAATGAAATTCTTCATGTCAAGATTATGATGAAAAAGGAAAAAGGCTGTTTCTGTATAGTGCAAAAAAAAAACATCTTAAGTTCTACCCCTACACACATTTGTGTTTTGGTATGTAACATTGCACTGCAGCACTACATGATGAGGTGTGAGGACTGACCGGCATACTGTAAAAGTTCCTTCTTTGGGCAGATTTGATCATATTTCAAGACTCTCGGAATTAAAATGAGAGGCGACTGGCAAAACGCTTACATAGTCTGCTCTAATTACCCCTGAGACATTTATTCCATCTTTCTGCCTTTCTTTTCCTACATTCAGACAGGATGTGTGTAATGAGGCTAGGTGCCTCTGTGACAACCTGGCACGCAGTAACTGATGATGCAGTCTTGGACAGGAAAGGAAAAAATAAAGCTGCTTACCTTGAAGAGAGAAGTGCTGCCTCCTAAACACTGAGTGGAAGCAGAGAACAGGGTCAGGTATGCAGGAAGAAAAATCTTAACAATCTGCACTTTGGTTCATCCCACTCTCACAAGACATCTCAAACCCCCAGAGGCAGAAGGTCCCAGTTTCACCTGGGGGTGTTTCTGTCCAAAAAGCAGACACTCTAACGAGACTTTTTTGGCTCAAAGTGCTGCTGACGTGTGCTCAGAAGAGGCAGAGAGCAGAGGAAACACTCTCACAGATTAACATTGTTCTAACACACTGAAATCAGCACAAGCATCAGAGCCGGTGCAGTTCCACTGCTGTATTTCCCGGCACTGTTCGCTCATTGGCTGAGGAGCTACTCAATAAAAACCCTGCTTGTCATCAATTGGGTATAGAGGGGAGGGGGTAAGATTTTCTGTGGCGCACTAACAACAGTGCTCCTCCTCTTTTCTTTCTTGCTCCATCACTTTTTTCTCTCAGTACAGGCAGCTAGGGAGTGCTGAGCTTTGAGAATTAGCAGGAGGAAAGGGAGGAAGAGAGCGAGGGGAGGGAGGAAAGTAAGGGGGGGGAATCGATGAGTGGTGAATGGAGAGGTGAAGATGGTGACCGGCAGTTTGCAGAGCTGGTTTTTAGGTCCTTCTTGTGCATCCCTGCTGCAGGAGCTCTGCAGGAACCTGAGTGCAGTGAGGTGTGAGGACCAGAGAGGATAGAAGGAGAGATGGGGGGGGGGGGGGGGGGGGGTGGGGGAGTTACCGGTCTGCTCGGGCTGGTTTTGCTGCAGTAAAGAGGCAGGCAGACCACAGATGGGAAGTTGTTTTTTCTGTATTTTTCTCGCCAGCAGCAGTTGCTGTAGAGCTCCAGCAGACTCAGCAGCATAAAGAAGGCAACTAGTTCCTCCCTTCCTTGTTTACAGGCATCCATCATGTAACTAGTGAATAATTTAAAAGAGCAGAAGGTGGGATGAGCCACAGGATTGACGGATCACTGCTGCTGCCTCATTAAGGATGACGGCACATAAAAGACTTGTCTAATTAAAGAAAGTCAAGCAGGACTCGCACTGGGTGTTAATGCTGCCTGTAGACACAAAATTCAGTTCAATACATTTACATTTTATATGTTTTTGTATCATTTCTTTCAGGATTTGGGCATGTTAGATGATATTTCTAAAGAAAAATTATGTAACTTAACATAATTGTTGGAGCATTTTTGTCTCTTGTTTTTGCTAATTAGCACTTAACACAAAGTAGGCTGCAGCTAAAACTGATGAGAATATACGTTTTCAGGTATTGGCTCATAAATAAAAGTATCAAATAATGGCACCTAATTAAAATTCAGATGATAACCAAAGTGGTCCCACAAAATTCAATTCAATAACTAGACATTTTAGATGTTTTTTTACCATTTCTTTTAGGATTTCTTCATGTCAGGTGATCTTTTAGAAAAAAGTATGTTATCTAACATACTTGATGGAACATTTATTAGTTCCCTTGTTTTAATTCCCTTCCAATTTAACAACTCAGTGCTTTCATTGAATTAAACAGACTTAATGAGGTCTCATTCTGCCATCTGAAATCAATAGAGTACCTGAGTCACTGGACAGATGGGGAGAGCCGCATCACACTGCAGGTTTCTCCGGGGAAATATACAACCCAGTCTCACATCTAAACGTGTAATAACTACGTTGGTCCACAACTTGGGACGTAGTATTTCTACAAAAACGCCTCTGAAATTGTAGGATCCCTACATTTTTTTTCACCATTCATTTCCAATGGCTGGCGTCTATGTCACGTGATCTTCAACTTTCTCTCAGCAGAAAAAAAAACATGGCCGACCTTCGTTTTATTCTCGGTGGAAAATGCCTATTTTCAGGTTAGTTTGGCCATTAAAATGCGTTTTGATGTCATTTGATGCGAGAAATATGAGTTGTTATTTCAGATTATTTGTGCAGTGGATGTACATGGTCTTTAGTTTGCTAGTTATTACGAAGATTACTAAAGGAAATGGTACACATTCAACGTTTTCATGGTTGCTAAGGTGGTTGCCATGGACGCTGCTATCGAGTGCTGTTAAACCCTTGTCTCCTAAAAATTACGTTCCCACAGAACTAAACTGCATTCTCAATTACGTTAGAAACGTATTTTCTCCCACGTTACACATTTGAAATCGAGAATCGGGCTCGATATATGGTTAAATTCAAATCAGTAGGCGAGGCTGTCATTTCGCCAGCTGTTACTCTCATGAGCGAGGCAGAAAATAATAGTTTTAACATGCCAAAAAGCTGCTGTGTCGTTTATTGCACCTCAGACATTAAAACAAATCCAGAGTTACGTGTTTCTGTACTTCCTCTAAGAAGAAAGGACAGTAAAAGAAGAGCTCTGTGGCTTCAGGCTGGATCGCCGTTCAAATGACGTAGATTTTACACACATTGGAAATGCGTGCAATAGATACGCAGAAGTCCTATTTTGCGTGCATATGATACGCTAACCATTCCCATTGAAATCTGAGGCCGAGTTTTGCGTGCCTATTATACGCCACGTTTCTTGCCTGCAGCACGTCTTTTTGTCCGGTCGGGTCTTGGTAGACCGGAAGCTGTGTGGTTCATAAAAACATGTTCTTACTCAATATCAAGCCACGATTATTGTTTTTATTTTAAATCATATAATGACTTTTGTTGCCGTCTGTGAGGAAAAGAAATGGGGCTCAGAGCTTCAGAATAATGAAATCTGTATTTTTGTAATCTTTTTTTCCTTCTAATTTGTTATTCTTTTCTAAATAACACACCGTTATTTACTCAACAATAACACACAATTATCCTTGTTTTTATTTATTCGTTTAATTCTATAATCTCGGGCTTTTTAGCCGTTCCTCAGGAACTGAATTTCAAAATAAAGTCACCGGAAACAGACGTAGTTTTATTCATGTTTTTACATAATTTTACAGGATATTGCTATACTATTTCTCATGTTTTACTTCTACACATTAATATCTGATTTGTAAAACATCACAGACAGAAAGGTATATCCGTCATTTAATGGTATTGTTCCTGTAATGAGAGTTCACATTTATGCTACATTGAAGGGTGGAATTGACTACACATCTTCAGAAACATAATTTGCTTCAGATATAACTCATAGCAATATTGTAACCATTAAGAAAAGCCAACTGCATTAAAAACCCAGTTAACAAACACTAGGTAAAGTATTTGTCATTCAGTAATGAAGATGTAATTCCAATGTAGACACACCTGGGGTCGCTGTTCAGTCTGTTACGCTGAGCCATGCATTGTCTGGAACGTAAAAGGGACGAAGAAGACAAAGGGAAGTGACGTACTTCCGGTTCAACATGAAAACATTCCCAGTTAAACATGCAAAAACAAATCGCTAAATAAAAAGATAAAACACTGGCATGTAATTTACGTTAGAATAAATAGAATGGTTTTGAATAATAGATCAGAGTAAAATCTACGTCATTTGAACGGCGATCCAGCCTGAAGCCACAGAGCTCTTCTTTTACTGTCCTTTCTTCTTAGAGGAAGTACAGAAACACGTAACTCTGGATTTGTTTTAATGTCTGAGGTGCAATAAACGACACAGCAGCTTTTTGGCATGTTAAAACTATTATTTTCTGCCTCGCTCATGAGAGTAACAGCTGGCGAAATGACAGCCTCGCCTACTGATTTGAATTTAACCATATATCGAGCCCGATTCTCGATTTCAAATGTGTAACGTGGGAGAAAATACGTTTCTAACGTAATTGAGAATGCAGTTTAGTTCTGTGGGAACGTAATTTTTAGGAGACAAGGGTTTAACAGCACTCGATAGCAGCGTCCATGGCAACCACCTTAGCAACCATGAAAACGTTGAATGTGTACCATTTCCTTTAGTAATCTTCGTAATAACTAGCAAACTAAAGACCATGTACATCCACTGCACAAATAATCTGAAATAACAACTCATATTTCTCGCATCAAATGACATCAAAACGCATTTTAATGGCCAAACTAACCTGAAAATAGGCATTTTCCACCGAGAATAAAACGAAGGTCGGCCATGTTTTTTTTTCTGCTGAGAGAAAGTTGAAGATCACGTGACATAGACGCCAGCCATTGGAAATGAATGGTGAAAAAAATGTAGGGATCCTACAATTTCAGAGGCGTTTTTGTAGAAATACTACGTCCCAAGTCGTGGACCAACGTAGTTATTACACGTTTAGATGTGAGACTGGGTTGAAATATACGGTATGTGGCTGGTTTGTGGGAATCACTGTTTACCTCAGCTACTGAAGAGCAAAATATAATCATCTCAAAATGTGAAAAAAGTTCCTTAAACTTTACATAACAGTATCACATCCTCACACAACCTTTACTGCACAAGCCCAAGCAAATGAAAAGTGTCCTGCAGCTGATTTAGCAGCGCAACATTTGTTAATGAAAAGCAATGACAGGGCAGCAGGGAGAGTGCCAGTTTCACCATTACACTTATTAAACCTTCTGGGAATGTTGCCAAAATCTCTGCAGCAAATAGCAGCCAGACTCCCTTCAAGAAGGACACAGCATTTCATTGCGTTACCCTTGACATAACACAGGCAGGCTGTGCTCAGTGCATTACCAACGATTAGACCACCACATGAGTCAGAGATGCTGCATCACTGAAGCATCCTGCCTCTTCATGAACTTTCCATCCCGCTGTGCTCATTAGCTTCCCGCTCAAGGGGGGAATGGTGATAGAAAAGTTTTGATGGGATCCAATTAGTCAGCCAGAGGATATTTTGAGATTGCCTTGTGCTGGACTTAAAAGCAATAAATGATAATAAATGAAACAAAAACACAGATAATTCAGGATAGAGAAGATAATAAGTGAGCCTGAAGCAACTTTCATAAAGGTGAACCAGGAAGACTAATGAGTTTCAATTATAAAATGTAAACAAAATAGTTAACATAACAAATTACAGTAATAAAGAAATACTAGCTGCTCTGGGGATGCTAACATGCTAAGGGCTGCTGTTGCTTAGCATCTCAAATTGTCTAACATAACGTTTCTGCCTTCTGGACCTTTGTCAGTAGTGTTTTACTGAATGATCACAATCTCAAATAGATTATAAACTACTCCAACCACTATGTGTGATCAGTGTGGCACAATTATCATATCCCTCAATAATTAACAGCATACAGGACCAATATTTATCTGTGCCTTGTAGAAAAAAAGAAGATCTACAAGTGTATTGTGACAGATCTACTTTTCCCAAGATGCAAAGCATGAATCTGAGATAGTTTGCTGTGCAAAAATCTCCTCTGAAAAACAAGTGTGTTGACAGGCTAGCATTTGCTAATTAGCACTAAACACAAAGTAAACTACAGCTGATGGGGAAATCATATTTTTGTCATAAACATAAGTATTGGCTGCATACAATGGATGATGATTCAGATGATAACCAAAGTACACTTCATCCTGGGGGGAAAATTATCAATGTAAGTGTATAGGATTTTATGACAATCAGTGTATTAGCTGTTAGCTTGCTATCAAAAAACAAAGTTAGCTAAGTCTGCAGGACTTTGTCTGGGGACCATGAACATCTGCGCAATTCATCAAATACTTTAGTCTGGAACTGTGGTGGACAAACCCAGCAACAAATAATCATTGCGGGCACTTGCATATTTCATATATCTGCTCAAATACAACTCCAAAAACAAAAGGAAATAAAAAAGAAACCCAATTAATGAAAACCAAAGAAGAAAAAAACAAAGTCAAGGCAACTGTAATACTTGTATACAATTCAAAACAAATGCTGTATATTTCTTGAATAAAAAGCATTAACTTTCCTACATTATATTTCAGTAAAATAAATGATGGGTGTCATTAGAGGTTTGAAACGTTCTCAGTGCATGACCTAAATTAGACAGAGTCTCTTGCTCCATGACCCTATTGCAGCAAGTCAGCATCCAGGGAGCACCATAAGTAGGGCTGAGACCCATTATGGCTCCTAGCCCACAGGTTAAAGCAGAATGACACAAATTGAGCAGGTTTAAGGCTTACAATGGCAGAGATATTGTGTCAAAAGATCGTAAATCAAATGGAAAGTTAACCATGTTGATCCTCCTTTTCTTGTTTTGTAGAGGTAGAATCTTATTAATGTATTTTTAACAAAACTGCTCTTTCAATCTTCCCATTAGCACAAGGCCTGCAGATGTCATTGTTCAGATGTAACACTAGAGGGCGCCACACTCAAATGGACTGTAAAGCTGGGTCACTCACCATGCAGCTCACTTCCTAACTTTCTCCACAGAACATCTAGGGGTGTACTCATGAAAAACTTGATTGCTGTACAAAATCTGCAACCAAAATCTGAACATGGTCGTGTGAGGGAGGGACACTTTGTTTTCTGATAAAACACTGATATTCAATTTGTTCCCCATTTTCCTTTGTGATTTCTAAATATATCTTTACGTTTTTCTAAGGGAACATAAAAGCACATTTTACCAGTCGTTCCCCAATGAGCCATAGCGAGATGAAGGCTAATTTTGTCAGCCTATGTGTGAACCCCTGTTTATTTAACCTGGATATCTCTGGCCTCCTGCCCTGCATCACTATGCCAGTAACTCCACGTCCAAATAGCTACACGATCAGGATTATAGACTGGTATGAATATTATGGAAGTCCTGGCATACTGTGATGCACTCATGGGTCAGTACGAGCCAATTTAATCGAGAGCTGTCTCTAAACCTGGGTGCTGCCAAAGGGGCTACACATGTTCATCAGGAAACCGACTGTTACTTTAGGGATGTACTACATTTCCAGATACAGTAGCTTTCTGCTCTAGAGCAGCCTGTCAGAAGCAGTGTTTAATGCATTTTATATAAAAGTAAACTATGAAAGTATTTATTTGTAACTCTACTAACTTCAAGAGGAGTTTACTTTAAACCCAAGTAAATATTAGTTTATTATTCACTTATTATTGGAGGATGTACTCGTTATAAATATTGTATTGTGTGCATGTGATTTTGCATGTTCAATGGATACATGGATGTCTTCTAGTTTAGTGCCAAATGACATAATTCTTTCTAAGGAATTTTAGGATGAATAGGGAATATATCAGAAATTACACATTATAAAGTGTTATCAAATTCTTGAACTTCAGCTAATTTAAATCAATATAAACCAAAACTACGATAATAATAACATTTATATAAATTAAATGCAAGATTGTACATTTTGTAAGCATTTTATTCATTTATTATTAAAACTATGCATACAGTATATGTTATGGTATTTAGAATAATTACTGTTATGTTAAGCACAATATAAAGTTGAATTGTTACCCTTTTCATGGAGATTTCAATTTAAAGAACACACTGTATTGAAAACAAAACCAGAAATAAAATGATTTATTGATATAAACACGTAGATGTTAAATGTAGTTCTCCTAACAAGTCTTGGTGTACACCTAGTTAGACTGACAAGAAGATCATTTAGTTACCGTAGACAGTATCGTTGGGGAAAAAGCAGACTGTGGACGTGGACTTAATAATGTAGAGAACGATAAAGGCATAAAGTGACACAATTGTTCATCATAACACAGGGTAACACTCGGAAAGAGGTCACAGGAAACAACCCTTCGATAGTGTGGTCACCGGCCATATATACATGTTCTTCCAGGAATCCAACACCTTCCTGTAAAATAAATTGTTCAAATCAACTGTTGATTACTTGGTGCATATGTATTGCTTGATTTGTATTTCAGCGTATTTCCATAAATGAACTGTCGTTTTAAGGGGCAAGACGTTGTTCATGACAGTTTTAGAGAGGCTAAAAGTGTCACACACCTTATGCTGCAAAGGCCTCATTCCTTCTGCTCCTAATTTGGGTTTGCAACAGATGAACAAATAACAACAACAACAAAATGTGTTAAAAAGGAGTCAACACTGTAACATACATGTATAGACAGCAGAGAATCAGAATCACTTAAAAAAATAGAAGTAAATAAGTATTTGTATTCAATAAATTATGTATTTTTTAAAACCGATGTTTTCAAAAATAGCTTTATCTAGCAATTCTTTTATCTTGGATTGTATACAACTACAACAATACACAGAATAAAGGTCCAAAAAAGTTTAAACTGTTAGTGTAGAGGGAGTAACCTGCAGATAAACTGCTGTATCTCACTTTCTTAACTGTGGGTGCTGCTGCTGCTGCTGAGTCGAGGAAATGTGACTACAGGGAGCAAACTCGCTGAGTATACGAGGAGCCCTCACAGATTGAATTTATGGGAGCTACCTCTAGGACTCTTTCAGTGGCAGGAGCAACCTTTTCCAAGTTTAGTGCCCTCCATGTATGGAGAGTAAGTCACGGTGAGAGCAGATGTCACCTCAAGACTCATATAGATCAACCTAACCAAAGCATCCAGTTTAATGTTCTTGGGCTGTTATGGCCTTCAAAGGATTTGACAAATATTCATGTTGTGCAACGGAACATAATATAACTTTAGTAGAAAAATATAATACAATAAGAGTCTATTATCATGTATATTTTAAAGGTTGGCCCTTTGATTTGATGATTTCTCACCTCTGAGAATGTGAATGTTGACTTATTTCTTCTCTGCATCTGGAACCGGGATCTCTGTTAAAAACAAAGACATTAAATGTTAATACAAATACTGGCAAAGCAAATGCTTCAACTGAACAGATTTATTTTTGCATCCATTATTGGTTCAAAAATGTTGATGTACGTTTTTCTGATGTTGACTTACGTTTGACCTCCAGCTTGCAGCTGACAATGGCCTCTCCGTGAGTGTTCTTGGCTTTGCAGGTGTACACGCCACCGTCATAGTTACCAGGCTTACGGATCTCCAGAGAACAGATACCCTGGACGCAGATCTGCCTGTACTTGGGGTCTTCTCCAATAATCATCTGGTTCTTCATCCAAATAACCTTGGGCTGTAGAAAAAAAAACAGACTTATGTGAGCAAAATGTGTTATAATTTTTTCAGCTCACAAGTTAACAAGCAGCCATGTCGTTTCTAATTATAGTTGTGCTACATGGCTGGAAAGAGCATTTTGATTGAAGTGGACACACAGTACACACCCAGTTTGGGAGTTTTAATGGCACTGACATGCTGAGGACCGCCTGGGGCCCCATGAGGGAATGTTGACATGTGACCCTGCTGACCTGTCACACTCCCCCCCCTCCTCCTCCTCCTGCTGCTGATCATATCTTCTCCTGCTTCAGGAGCAATACCTATTCTAGCCTTCTCCTCAAGACTCATCTATGCTACTGTGTTGTTGTTGAGCAGGTGGGATTAGGAGCCCAAACAGGAAGCGAGAGGCTCAGCCAGAAAGGCTAACAAGGCCAGGATCCCACACATTCTCCACTCCAGCACACTGACAGCGAAGGATGAATGAGTGAGGGAAAATCTCAATACATCCACTCACCACCTACATAATGGTTATTCAGCTGCTGACAATTGGCACCGTGGGTGTGAAGGAAACAGTGAGTGCAAGATTGTTCAGAAGTTTGAAATTACAGCTGGGATAAATCACACATTATAACGTTTTTAGACCACCAGGTATCCAGGCAGTCATTTGTTTTCTATTAATCCCTCCATATAATATAATTAATTACAGCAAGCCTAAGCCCACTTTATTTATATTTGTCAAATTGATTTGGTAACATTGAATTCATAAGCCACGTCTTGGGAATTTTTAAGACAACTATGAGCAAGCAGAGGTAGTATAGAAAGAACAATATCAGTTTTTTCAATTTCAAATATAACATTTGTAATAAGGACGTTTCTTTAAATAAGTTGATCAGCAGAGTTCAACGGCTAAATGCTAGTGCTATTATTGTGTAACTGTAGGTTGATACTGGTCATAAAGAGTGTTACTGTGAACGTACCCTTGGCACCCCCCTGACGGAGCACAGCAGCTTGGTGCTGTAGCCGACGGTGGTGGCTCTGTCGTTCAGAGCCGTGGTGAACTTGGGCGGCTCGGTGAAGTCGCGCTCCTTGTACTCGGGAGGTTTGTAGTCAATACCTGGGAGGGAAGGAGGAGAAACAGACATGAAGCATTAAATACACATGGTCTGCCATTTTTAAACATGCTCATCTCAGGTAGCCCAACAGTTCTTAGAAATATCCAAGCTTCTTTTTCCCTCCCCCCCCCCCCTATGGTATTTTAAAAAAAAACGTCGGTAGCATAATTGCAATAGTGCGCAATAAGTCTGTAGAATTACATCCCTGTCAATTATAGATATATTGTTAAATTCTGTTATTATCAATCAAATTTGCATAGGAACCAAACAACAATTATTTGATTAATGTATTAGTGAATTGACAAAAAAAAAAAACTGGAAACTTGTTTGATAATCGATTAATCGTTTTCTTCACTTTAAAGAACACAAAATCAATCATTTCCAATATTTTCTGACCCAACCTAAAACAATATTTAAAAAATGTGCCCACATCTGAAACTATTTGGCTGAGTTAAAAGCCTGCTAGCTATCAGATGAAGCATGTTAATGCAGCATAAGTGGTCCTAAAACTGTCAAAAACAAAATTGGAAGGCTAGGGTAGTATCAATGACATGATAACTGAAAATCCCCCATTGGAAATGTCAATGAAAGTGAATAGTAATTTGTGTATCTGCCTTTAATTTGGACCCTCTACAAAATGAAGTTTTTCCCTGGCCTATTCTACACCACATCATCAAGTTGAATACAAATCAGGCCAACCAAACTGAACACACAACTCCTCAGCAGATGGGATGGGTGAATTCCATGAACAATGAAAGAGGAACTTACCAATCTTCACGATTGAGGCTTCCTCCTTCGCAACTGTAGGCTCCTCGCTAATTCCACACTTGTTTTCAGAAAACACTCTGAAATTGTAGGTGTTGCCCATGATGAGGTCAGAGATGGTGGCATTCACTCTATGGTAATGATCCACGACAGTGAACCAGTCCTGTGGACACAGCAAGAGGAAGCATTCACTATCAATAATCACCACTTTAGAATGACCTTGCACACACACTGCCAGTAAAAGTGAAAAGTGAACGTACTCCGGTCTTTTTGTCAGACTTCTGGACGGTGTAGCCTGTGATGTCTGTGTTTCCGTTGTCTGCGGGGGCGGTCCATTCCAGAGCAACATTGAAGCCCCAGGTATCTGCAACCTTCACACTGGTGGGGGGGCCTGGCAGCTCTGGGAACAGCCAAAACGTTTTTTATATTTAATCTCAAACTAAAACTGATTGGTAACCACGTGGAAATGCCCTAAAAACAGACATATCCGTTATAATTTGCTTAAAGCACTGATATTCATAAGCACTTCAAATCATTTTAATAATAATTATAATAACAAATAACTAATTACTGATAACAAAGCCTTATAACTGCTTGTCACTTGCCTTCATTTATTGTTTTACAAATAATAGTTGCATTTTAGTAAAATATTTGTATAATGCTTTAAAACCAATATTATAATTAGAATGTGTTACTCTGTTAAAAGAAGTAATGAAATTCTTGCAATATAGGCAGAATTCATCATTTTTAAGTTGTTTATAAGTCAATTAAAGAGGTCATTATTATTATTAATTGAAGTAGCAGCAGTTATGATATATTATGATATTTGCTCACCAACGATCTGCAGGATGAGCTGAGCCTTGTCCTCGAAGTCGTCCACCTTCACAGAAATCTCGTACACACCGGAGTCGTTCCTCTCGGACACGCGATGAACAGGATGCTGTCCCTCTCCGAGCTGCGGATCATCACCCTCTTGGTGTCCAGGGGCAGCCCGTCCTTCGTCCAGGAGACCACGGGTTTGGGTTTGCCCTGGTTCAAAATCACAAAGGTTCAGGTCATTCATCTGTACCCGTAGGTAGATTAGGTTTGCAATAAAAAGAAAAGTATCTATAGCAACATGGGGTCGCAAACATCACAGAGAACAAACAAATCTTTAAACAAGAAGCCCAGGCTGCAGCCCTTTGAAAACCACTACAACTTAAATTCAAATCTAAGAAATACCTTAAAAAAGAATGAAATTAGGAGAAGTGCTTTAGATTTATTCATGACGCATTTAAAGGAAAAGCGCACTGATCTTCAGCTTACCGAGAAGGGGATGGTCAGGTTGATCTTCTCTCCAACTTGAGCGACGTATCTCTGCCTGAGGTAGCGCGGCAGGCGGACCTTGGGACGATCTACAAAGAAAAACAATGAATAGTTATTATAGTATCACTGGAGGATCCGTTCAAAAAGACACAATGAGCGTTAGGATCTGTTGAGAGATTTCTGGAGTGAACCAAAAGGACTTATTTTCTTTTGTGACCCACAAATCTTAAAGAAATCGATAAACCTACTGAGCCGATCTAAGCCTGTTTTAGCCAAGGACTTTTCACTGGTGCCATCAGTGTGTCTCTGTGCTTTCACTGGTTGTAAAAGTAACCCTTTTTTAAAGTTCTTTATCTCTTAAGCTCTGTATCTGTCCACAGGGTGATGCAAACCTGTCATTTTTTATTTCGCATGATAAGGTAAAGGTGCGACACAAAACAGAAGACAAGTAAGAATAGATTATATGAAGGTCAATAAAAGGAGAAGCTGCACATAATGTTGAGGACAGGAGTGATGGACAGCGGAAAAGTTCATTTTTGTGTATGTTTATGTGGGTGTATATGTATGTGGGTAGGGTAGATAGCCCCCATTGTTCTGTGACCTGTCAATCATCAAACATATATATTTTGGTCATATTTCATTATGTGTTCATTTTTATCTAAAGTTGTACCGATGGATGTATAAAGGACTTCCGGCAACAATCTTGATTCTGATTGGCCAGAAGACTCTGGCCAAAATCAGCAAAGATGTTTTATTGAGAAGATGATCACTACGTGACAGAAGTTTTCAAACCGTTTATGGTCTCCGGTACTTCCAGTCCAACGCCTACTGCATGCACAGCGTTAGAAAATCGGGCCTTCAAAATAAAAGTTTGACTTTTTTCCGAAAAACCACATCTGCGACCCACTCGAAATCTGCGACTCGGGTCGCAGATGGACCCACCAGTTGAGAACCACTGATGTAATGTGTTGTCCTATATGCAAGATAACATGTAGAATTGACTTATAAAAAAGTTGATCTAACACAGTACATTGAAATGTAAGAGGTGTAAATCTTCAGGTTGGGAATTAAAATAATTTCAAATATAAAGATGTAAGATAATATCAAAGATGTGATCTACCCTGGTGGCTCATCTCTATGTATCATCCTGTATTAAGCCCATTCAATCATCATAAAATGAAAATCCTGAGGATAGTTAGCCAAAGCTCCCCCCGGCTCATTTGTAAAAGTGATTTGGCTGAGTCCAGCATAGCAACATTTGTCTAGACTCTAAATAAAGAAAGCACTCTGGAGTATATCACCTCGCCTCATGACGCACCATCGGGTACTTCAGTTACTCATATGGGAATTCATTAAAATCAGAAAATAATTAAGCAGGAAAGCTACTGATGTGTGAACATATCCTGGATCATAAATGATTTGGTTTAAAAAAGTAAAAGAGAGTGATGTGATTCTAAAATGTCCATGCATATTAGAGCATGTAGTATACGGCATATTAGGAGTCTTATCACTTCATTAAGAGAGGCTTAACCTTAATGAACATTCTCCCTGTAAAGTCCGTGGCATGTTTTTAAAATAAACAGTGAATCTCTGGAGGTGTCATGAGATTTGGGTGCCACCTGAGAAGGGAGCTCCAAGTGAACCACCCCCCCCACTGGAATTAAGCATCCCCCCCCACCTGCTCGCCTCTCAGAACATTTGTCAGATCTGGCGGTGCAGCCTGACACTCCATCAGAGTCCTAACAGGGATCACAATGCAATGCCAAGCCCTTGTTACACACAAATCTGTGTTAATAAGCAGCGACATCCCAGCTATTCTTTTACAAAGCTTTGTGGTAATTTTGTCAGAAACCTTTCACGAGTTGTTGCAATACGTGGTGGCCCCCCAGTGAACATGGACTTTTGAAATATTGCCAGTCCGGCGGGATCATGTTTCTGTCCCTCCCTGCTCGGCTCTCCATTACCCGTAAGGATGATTTGGGAGTGAGCCAAACTAAGGCAGCTCGTCCTTTTAAAGCCCTCTGGGTCCCATCATCATTTTTACCACAAATCATTTTAGATATAACATCTATAATTAACACTTAACTTGAAGTGTAGGGCTTTAGTAAAACCTCTCTACTTTACAAGTTAGTATCTCACTGTGGTTAGTAAGATCAGTGTGTCTAGTCAAAGTGGAAACGTGAGAGAAGGCCACAGTTTTATTCCGTTAACCCTGCAGGTATGTACCAGCAGGACACGCACAGCTGAGAGAACACATAGCTGAGCTGCTTCAGTTTGACTACTGCACTTTACAGCCCCTCTCCCCCTGATAAAATGCTCTGTTAAGTTCAGGCCAGACCTGTGTCAAATAGTTTGTGTTTTATGCATTTAACTTTACAGAAGTAATAGACTATGCAGCGTGAGAAAGAAAGCTTAATCCCATAAGATTACATGGAAATGATCATGTCTCTTAATGTAATAATAACCCCATTAGCATTTTGAATACCCGTTTATTGGACTTCAAAAATAGAACTGTTTGTGATTCGATAGTGTAGAAGTTAGGATCCAGACTCATGACGTGCATGAGGCAAACATCTTGAGAGTAACATTTTTGAAAAATTCGTAGAGAAATGGCCTAAAAACTACTTTTAAAGTAACATTTTATATTTAGAACCTTTCATTTTTGCTTTATTTTATATATAGCAGTTGATGCATTTGTGCACATACAATGCAATCAAAGGTATTATCTGGGAAGATTTAGGAAGCTGTGGATTCCTGTACAGTATATAGTAAGTGTTTATATGCAAGTAAAGTATTTGTATTTAAAAAAAATGTCTTTAAGCTTATTTTTTTATATGATAAATCTGTTCTGATGTGACACTTTAACGTAGGACATGCTTTTGGTCATAAAGAGGTAAATAACAGAGTAAGAAGTCATTCTTTGCACTGAAACATTCACTCTGTTAGCACCACATTTTGAGATGTCTTTGTGAACACTTCTTACCAGCGACCTCCTTCACCAGCACGGCCTCGGGGAGGGAGAGAGAGGGGCTGCGGCCGCCGGCGTTCAGGGCCACCACACGGATCTTCAGACGGTCCCCGGTGGTCTGGTTCTTGATAACGTAGCGGCAGGACTTCTGCAGATCCTCATTGACAGCTTTCCAGTCCTCAGCTGAATGTAAAGATAACACAAAACAAGCACACACTTACAGAGCTGCTGTATATCTCCTTATTATGGGAATTACACTGTTATCAGAAAGTGTGCCGACTGTTTAAACTGCAGGCAGCTTTGTAATTGATAGAGGGATTGTGCTCGAGACAAATGGTCTTATATTATTAGACATGAAATTGGTGTTCTCTGTGTAAACAGAGTGCGCAGCTAAATCAAGCTTGCATTGAAGGGCTGCTGATATGAGCTTAGTGCTGTAAGTCTAAAAACAGGAGCCTCAGCAGCTCCTGACATGCCTCCTTCCTTGTATGGAGAAGTTAGGAAGCTCGAGATGTAACTCTGCGACTGACACTTCTGTGACAGCTGCAACCGATACGGCTGGCCCGCGTTAAAACAGCAATTTAACATGTTCCTCAATGTGTGTTTAAAAAGTACTGAAATAGTATAGATGTAATTGTAGATATTTGTAGGATAGTGATTGTAAGGAATAAATAAATTAGCTGTGCATATAAAAGCTTTCTGCAGGATTTAAAAGGTCGGCTGACTGACATTTTTGTCACAGGGTATTAATAATCCGACCCCTTTTGGGCCCATGTCACTATTCAGTCAAAAGCAGAGCAGGACTTACTTCCGTCCTTGCAGACTTCAATGGTGTATCCGTCCAGGCCAGAGTCTCCGATCACCTCGGGCTGGCTCCACATGATAGTGACTGTAGTGTCATTCTTGTCCTCAATAAACAGATCCAGAGGGATGCTTGTGGGCTCTGCAAACCAAAGAAGTCAATTATTCAACTGACATTTGCAGAAATGCATAAAATCATTCACAAATCCAAGTTGAGATCCATAAGAGGTGCTCATTCAGTTATTTACTTTCACACTGTGATAAAAAAAAGTAGATGTGATTGAAGTGGAATCACACTGAGTCTCTTTTCTTTATAGACCTTTACCTGGAGGGGGGGGAGGTGTTTCGGGTCTAACCTCTTCTGCAGGCGCTTCAGCAGCTTCAGCTAATGTTAGATAGGCATTTGCATTATTATTGGCAGCATGTAATAAGCAGAGCTCTGCTTCAGCATCAAATAAAGTCCAGTTATGTTACTCGTAGCTCTCTGCTTTACAATGGGAGCAAAAAAATAGAGAAAAAAGCTTTTTGTCTTAGTGAGGAGTGAGCAGGAACATGTTCTGTTTTACCCTCAGCAGGTGCCTCGGCGTCAGCAGCGGGAGCACCTTCTTCTGCGGTAGGAGCGGCAGCAGCGGCAGCAGCTATTATTAAATGTTAGATATTAATACTGAGTGCTTTAAGCAGATGGGACATGTTGTAACAGATGATAATGTATGTGTCTGTGCATCAGAGTGTCGTAAAGAAGTCAGTTAGTGCGGTTAGCCTTAACTTAAGAGGTTGAAGATTTTAATAATTCAAGATGTTTGTTGTGCCTCATGTAATTTTTTTTACCATCAGCAGGGGCCTCAGCGGGGGCGGCGGCTTCCTCTGCAGCGGGCGCGGCAGCTAATATTAGAGGTTAGAGGATATCAGTATTAGATATTAGTGAAGTTAGCTTTACTGTTGGAGGTGGACAGATCAGGATTCATAAACTTATAAAAGATGTCAGCTGTTTCACTCTTTTCTTTACCATCGGCGGGGGCCTCAGGGGCGGCTGCTGCTTCGTCTGTAGCGGGCGCAGCAGCTGATAGTACAGGTTAGAGGAGCATTAGTTATTAGTTTCATTGTTGGAGGTTCAAGGTTAAATACCTATATCTGTGTTAATAAACTGCCGTTACCCTCAACCGGGGCCTCGCGGCAGCAGCTGGAGCTTCTTCTGCGGCGGGTGCAGCGGCTGATATCAAACGTTAGAAGATATCAGTGTTAGATATTAGTGTACTTCACTGCTACTGTAGGAGCTTCATGGTTTAATACATATAGAAGATCTGCGTTAATACACTGATCTTATATAGTGTGCTTTACCATCAGCAGGGGCCTCAGCAGCTGCTGGTGCTTCCTCTGCAGCGGGTGCAGCAGCTGTTATTAAAGGTTAGAGGAGCATTAGTTATGAGTGAAGTTAGGTTAAAGTTTTAATACTTATTTAAGATATGTGTTAATAAACTTTTACCCTCAGTGGCGGCTGGTTCCTCTGTAGCAGGCGCTGCAGAGGTTAGCAGATATTAGCATTAGACATTAGTGAAGTTAGCTTTACCACAAGGGGTTTACGTTTTTATAAATATGCATTATATTTGTTAATACACTGATTTCCTATCAGAAAGGGCTGTTTCCTAAAGCGGAAGCAGCAGCTGGTATTAGAGGTTAGAATTCATAAACATTTAATATAAGTATAGTTAGATTTTACTCCTGGAGGTGCAAGTTTTAACACTTTTATAAGATCTGTGTTAATTCACTGATTTTACCATCAGCAGGGGCCTCAGCGGGGGCTGCGGGCAGTTCTTCTGCAGCGGGCGGAGCAGCTGATATTACAGGTTAGGAGATATTAGAATTAGAGATTAGTGAAGTTAGCTTTACCACAAGGGGTTTACATTTCATAATAATGCATTATATTTGTTAATACACTGATTTTCTATCAGCAAGGGCTGTTCCTAAAACGGAAGCAGCAGCTGGTATTAGAGGTTAGAATAAATAAGTATTCAATATTAATACAGTTAGATTTTCCTGCTGGAGATTAAAGTTGTAACAGTTTTATAAGATCTGTGTTAATTCACTGATTTTACCATCAGCAGGGGCCTCAGCGGGGGCTGCGGCTGGTTCTTCTGCAGCGGGCGGAGCAGCTGATATTAGGGGTTAGAGGATATAAGTAGACACATAACGTTTTGAAAATATGAAAGGACATTTTCAAAATGTTATGAAAGAGGTTATATCTATGAAAATAAAAAGGAGACGTTAAAACAAGCAGAGATTGTTGGTGGTAACTGAGATCTCAGGGTTACCATCAGCGGCTGGCTGATCTGCAGCAACAGGAGCTCATGGGTGAGAGCAGCACATATTAGAGGTTACATTTGAGAAACAGTAGTCACTTTTATGTGAGGTGTGTTGATAATATGCATTATACATCAGTTCTGGAAAGTGAGCACAGCAACCAATGCCTCCACCTTGATCACTCTTTTCTTTAATTTGGAATGTATGTTTGTTTGGCATCAAGATGGAGCTTTCACTGAGGTATAACACCGCACATTGGCAACAACCTTCCAAGTTAATACAAGTTGACATTGGTTTTGCAAAAGGAGAGCAAAGCGCAAAGCGCAAATGAGCGCAAAAATTGCAAGAGTATGACTTTCAGTAACTTGAAAAAAAAGTGATGTGAAGCAGGCGGTTTATGCAGTTAACCATGCTTTTCCCTTTAATGTCGATGGCTACGACTCCTTACCCTGCCATGATACAACTTTACACTTACTGAGCACAAACGCGTGTGCTCAAAGATAACCGCTTGCTTACCGTGAGATGAACCGAATACCTTTGCTTTATTTGAAACTTTAAAAAACTAGTGCAGTGTTTTCTCCACTGAAAAGGTCAATAGTAATTGAATGTATTAATTGTAAGTCATGGCTCACGCGCTGCGCTCGGTGCATTACCTTCTGCGGGTGGAGGGGTGGGGGGTTTGGGCTCCTCAGCTGGCGGAGCAGCGGCGGCCTCTGCCTCGGCAAGGGCGGCCTCAGCAGGTGCAGCCTCGCCCTCAGCGGGGGCCGGGGCGGCTTCGGCCGGTGCTGCCTCCGCTGGTGCTGCTTCAGCCGGGGCGGCCTCGGCGGCAGCGGGCTCCGCAGCCTCCTCCTTCTTGGCTGGCTTCGCCGCCTTCTTGATGGGGGCAGGCTTGGACGGCATTGTGGCGTTTGCTGCTAATTCCCAACTCCGTTAAGTCCTCCAAACTGGATCCAATGCCGATATTTGTGCAAAGGTGGCGGGCTTATAAAGGACCCAGCAGGTCGAAGCCCCGCCCCCTGATGAATTACATGTAACAGATACTGAGTGTGAGTCAGACCCCCCTGACTGTTTGTCTCTCTCATTAACGCTCACTGTGCTGAGCTAACTGTTGGCCTACTTAAAGGAAACATGCACGAAAACATAAACACAATTAAAGAAATATACGGATCACTCAAACATGAATTACTGAATTGCATCGTGCTTTTCCGTGGCATTTATAATCATGATTTATCTGGTATAATGCTTATGATTACTAAAAACAAATTAGTTATATTACATAAATATTAAAAAATGTATTGTTTTTTTAAACTTTTATAACAATCGTACAGTATAGTGCCTTCATCATCCCTAAAGTAAATGCAATATTATTTGTATATCTCCCATTACCAAGTTAATACTGTCAAACTGACACACAGAAAGCAACAGGTAAATATAACATGTATTTTATTGATTCCAACGACCAGTGATAGGTGGATGAAAGCCTTCAGAAACATGCCTTATTCATGTTTTGGACCCAACTCTGAAGAAATAAACATTTTTCTCAAGGATGATTTTTTGTTTGTTTCCCCTCCTCAATGATTGTTGCCGCATCCAGAATGCTGCCCTATTTACAATCTTTACAATGATGCCCTGTACAAAATAGAGAAATTAAGTTTTACAAAGGATTCTTTAGAAAAAGAAGGAAAGAAATATCAAATATTTTGAGTATTACAAAGGAAAACATTATCTAGCATGAATTTCCTAAACAATAGCCTACATTATTGTTAACTTTTTTTTCTCATCACACAGCAAGTTTACATGCATTTACAACACTTAGGAACCCTTGACATTTCCACGTCAGTGACATTAGATATACTGCATACATTTCCTTTTTTTTTATCTTAGTCCACAACAAGCTTTTGCAAAAATATGACTATTCAGCAACCTGTATTGGCCTTATGGTCTGATTTTACATAAAATTAACTATTCAAACAGTGAAGTGCTGATTTCAGTCTCATAATTCGATTTTTAAACCTTTTTGTTTCATTGTTTATTGTCATTTGACCATTTATAAGTCCAGTTATGACACTTTTGTTGCCATTCATCAAGGACAAAACACACATCACAGCTTCCAAACTGCTTAATTTCTTTACCTACGTACATCTACCCTGTTTTCAATGCAACGCCAAACCATCGTCCTCTCTTTAAGGCTCCTGCTTAATACAAGCTTTCACTTTTGTCCTGTGGTGCAATTTGGTCCAAATGAAAACTCAAAGACAGACCTGAAGTTGCTGCATAGTCCTGATACACTAGTAAGCGAACACAATTAACAGCTACTACAGAGCAACAGGCACAACAACAAGTGAATGAGATGAGAAGCTCGAGCTGATGGCTTTAGGAACCTGCAGAAACAGACCAGGGCTGGTTATGTCTAACACCTGAAATATTTACAGTAACTGACATTAGTCCCATGTGACCAGTTTGAGGATCACTGTCCATTTGGCATCTTTTCGCTCCTTGTCCTTAATTCATTCATTTCTTTTGAGACCAATCAGAGGTGCAGATTAGCTTGAAGTTTTGTCATCAGCCTAACTGTGCAAGAATAAAGCAAAAAGCAGCTCAGATAGCATTTAAAATGTTTAACTTTCTTATTGAGCTGTCATAAAAGTGGTCTGACAATCATTTACAGGATTTATGTACATGTGAAGTTAAATCTGAGCACCTAAAATGAAATGAACAGGTGAAATGTTTTGACAACACTTGCACAACTACTGTCTGCCATTACTCCATTAGGGCTTATCTTTTACATACAAAATCTACACAAAGTACCTTAAAAAGTGTTTAAATCTTTTCCTTTTGGCCTTGGAACAACTACTCTCCAGTTTCACTTAGACACCAACATGGATGTACCATACAATGTCACACATGACTTGACTATCTCTACGTAATGTCTTCAACATATCCAAATTATCTTCATATTATAAGTGTTTGAAAGTTCTACTGTAGGACACACAACACTTTTTTAACCTACCCTGAAAAGTCTATGTGATCTTTATTCAACACTAAAGCAATTTGGGACGTTGTTCAAGAGCACCATATGTAACTCAATGATGATAATGACATTAAATCTGAAAATGAGCCTAGGTAGCTTTAAAGTCACTCTACTCAGACATGGTGTTGCAGTGGAGCTTTGTGATAAGGCTTCTTTTAAAAGCACCTAAAAGATGATTGATGATGTTCAATTTGTATACGTGTTTTCTCTACATTCAGAGTTGAATTTAAACCACTACCATGACAGTTGAGAAGCATGATTAAAGAACAGTATTTGGTTCAGTATACTAGATATTTGCACCAACTAATATAGATTAAATAGCTGTGATGTAGCTTGATTGTATTTACATCATATATACACTAGCTACTCTGAATATGGGGGAAAAGATTTGAAACAAATGTACTCTTTCCTATAAAAAAAATCTGGTTTAGATTCAAATAGTTTTTGCTAAATCTGTTTAATCAAAGAGTGTTTGTTGTGTTATCCCTGTGTAATAAGTATCTAATACCTGATATACATGGCAACATTGGTGAAACTTCATAAAGCTAAATTAAGTGCTTGAAAAATATAGTATGGTACTGCGCAGCGACAAAACTCACATCACTAATAAATAGGTTTGTTTTAAGCAAAAAGAGTATGACAGCAAGTATATTTAAAAAAAAACGTGAAGCCATTTAACTGATAAAGAAGATGTTAAACTATGTGAAAGAAGTACACTAATAATTGATCCTATAATGTCTTAGAATTTTATATTGTAAAAAAAGATGATGATGTAGAAGGTTGAAGAAATAACTGATTCCTGACCTTTTTAGCTGGGATGATATCTTATAAAAGCACCGGTATCCTCTGCTGAAATTGAGATGACGTCTTTGTTGTTAAGGCATTTTAACCGTTTCACCTGCTCTGGTTGCTAAGTTAACATTGCATATGTATACGATTTTGGCCTTCAAAGACTCATACAGTAGATATGTACCAGATAACTGTGCAATAAATAGTAGCATCTGTCATGCTGTCATACTCTTTTCCAAAATGAGTCACCATGATTGAGGATATCTCCTGTTGACAAACACTACATATCCCATGATGCATGTATGCTGTTGCAGAAATCACCTGAAGTCTAAACACTGAGACAATTAGTGATCTATTAGCACCTAAGGGTAATGAGTGCTAATGTGTTGGTAAAGGGAACTAAAGTGAATGTCATCCAGTCAACTATACACTAAAGGAATACAATATAGTGTTTCATTCAATACGTATGAACAGTCGTTTGAAAATACTGTATGTAATAAAAGGATTTGGAATTTTCCAGTTATACTTTCAACCTATTGTGGGAATGGCTTTTCTGTGGGACTGTTTGTTCCTGAACGTGCACTACGTCACAGTGGACACAAAAAAAAAAACCTGTACATTTGAAGTGCTGAGTGAAAGCTTTGTGTTTAAAGTTTAGGCAGACTAGGGTCTTCTTTGTCTGGGGACTCAATGTAATTGGCGGCCTCTTGAAGTTTCAAAAGCATTGCCATCTATAACAAAAAAGAGAGAGTGAAGAAATCAGTAATACTTAAGGATTCATTGTAGTGGTGTTGATCAAAGCTGCAGGGCTGTACCATTGTCTCCATTTTTACATTCCAAGTTATAATTGAGGTTTTTCCATGGAAGATTTGTCATATGTTTCTTTGTTATAACACTAAAATACAAAACAAATTATCAAACAAAACCTTCAATCTGAAAAAAATGATTAATCCGATTAGATTAGATGTAGTAAATTACATTTTCTTCCTCCCTTAATTTGCGGCAAGCCAGAGATGGAACAGTTTTTGACCGCATTGAAAATGTTATTTTCAAGGCTCAACACCAATTCATATGAAATTAGGTGAATAATATGTTACATAAAATGATAGGAATTTTTTGCAATTAATTAATGTTTGTTCAAGACACTTGGACTTCTAGCCAACACCTGAATCTAATTTAACAAACACAACTATTCTAATAACATCAGTGTATTCTAATCTTTATCAACATGTGTGCAGAAATACAGAGTGTGAACAGAATAAAAGTTTGAAAAAGAAGCAGAGTTTTTAAATGTTGGTTTGGAATTCAATATCAATAAAGCTTGGGAGCTAAGTATTATTTGGTACAGCCCACAAAGCCCTTCACATCCTGACAGAAAGGAGTTGCTCTCTCACCAGTGGATCAGATTCCATGGAGCTGGGTGGAGTCTCCTTGTGAGGCCTCTCCTCGCAGGGCTGCCCGGGGCTGCTGGAGCCGATGCTGGGGGGGGGCAAGTGGAACAGCTTGGCCTGGTCCTGCTGGGCAGATGGCCAAGGCAGCGTGCCCCTCACCCACTCCACCGGGTCCTCCCATACCGCTTTCTGCCCGTGGACCTGCAGCGTCACAACATACCATGACGGTATAATTAGAGCGCAACATTTCCTATGAAAGGGGAGCCATCAGCAATTCGTAGAGAAGAATCTGATGCGTGCCCAAGACCGTTTTCTTGATCTGTGGTTTCTCACCTTGATGCCGTCCTTGGCCCCCTCTTGCAGGTAAGGAATAATAGAGTGGTTCCAAAGGTCAATGAACCACGATCGAAACTCATCAACCGTGACAGGACACGACAGGAAGAAGCAGGGGCCTGAGGAGACACAGGAAGAGAAAGAAGAACACTATAAGACAAACTATTCTACATAATTTATACAAAAACACTTCCCTCCAAAATTGAAATGCAGCTCCTTTCAGCCCTGCCCTGTCCTGATAAGAGTGAATGTCATACCGATAAGGAAGTCGGACGTGCTGTGCTTCTCCAGGAAGGCGTGCAGGTGATACCACAGTTTGGGCACCCAGTCCAACACCCTGATCAGGTCCTCGTTGGTCAAGTTCTTCTCATCCTCCGACTCCATCAGCTTCCTGTGCAGATAGCGCACCAGGAAGCCATTGGCCGGCTCCACGTTGTTGGAGAAGGTCACCATCCTAAGATGCAAAACAAGTCAAGGAAAAGTCAAAATGCAGACCAACAACTCTGTCCATCCATAGTCTACTTCTTTAGCCACATATGAGATCATCTATGCAGTATCCAACTTATCAACATAGATCCTTAAGTTTACAGTTAAGGGCCAACCTGTAGGGATTGTCTTGTTACAATATTTTGATGAGTCACCTGATTTAACGTTTACTTAAGATAAGTAACATTTAATGTAATGCAATGTAACCAGCAACATCAGAATAAATTATTCATAAACAGTTTGGTGGTTTAATTTCACGTGGCTTTCTCCTCTTTCTTCATCAATGCGGCATTATGAATCAACCAAATGTATAAAACTGTTTTTATATTGCAATATCTTATAATCAGTTAGATTTAACACAATGCTGTTACTTTGAAAGTTTCACAGACAAATCCTATAACTGTATTTATATATACAGATTCAGGATATATCTGTTTCTGTTTGTTAAGGTAGAAGAGGCTTTTTCTTTTTTTAAACATATTTTCAGTAGTAGGTTAAAAAGACGCTTTGATTGTCAAACTAAAGTCTTAGTCTAGACTTATTTTACTAGTCTCTAGTAATTAAAGTATTCATGGTGTCATAGTCTCAACCATAAGACAGTAGTCACTGAGCAAGATACAACTGTACCAGATCACATATAAAACACAATTAATCAGAAATTACTACGTCATTTTCATTGTATTGACATGTTGACTCCAGGGTGAGCTTCAGATCTAACTTCAGCGTAATCAGGATAAATTCAGCAATTAAAACAAAGACAAAACAGAAACTAAATCTTCAACCGTTCCTTTAACCAACCTGAAGCTGAGATGGAGGCCATTGTTCGGAATCATCTTCACCGGCTGGTTGCTTGTTCCAATAATGTAAGGACTAAAAAACAGGGAGAATGTTACAATAAGTGATCACATAAATACTCTTGTGGCTACTTTCAGTCTGAGTAAGTGGAGCGCACCATTTGTGATATTTGCAGGTGAGAGCCCCGTTTACAAGTTCGCTGAGTGAACCAGGCGCATGAATATCATCCAGAATAACGACCAGCGGTATTTCTGACACGTTGCTTTCCCGATCGATTTGATTGGCCAGGTTGGAAAGATAAAGCTGCAGATCCTGAGGAGAAAGAGAAAGAAAGCTTTTGACATGGCACGCCAAATAACACAGAGTTGAACAGATTGGTATGGGCCGTCACTCTCTGTCACCTTGCAGGACTGGCGGTGCATGTTGAAGGTCATCACGATGCCGTCGGTGACCTCGCGGGCGCTGCGGTCCACCAGGTACTCAGCCAGCCGGGAGGCCAGGTAGCTCTTACCCGTCCCGCTCGGCCCAGAGAGGATGAGGCGGCGGTGTTTGAGCAGCAGACTGATGTAGTGTTGCATCATGGGTTTGGGAATGAGGGTTTCGAAAACAAGGCTGTCCACACACTTCTCCTTCAAACCTGAACAAAGTGAGGAAAAGTGATAATTAACTATGTGATCAATATCTGCTAATTACCCATCAGAAATGAGAAATGGCGGTAACCTGTAGTTTGATACAAACAGGCTGACATTGTATTACATTTAGCTGACTCTTTCATCCAAAGCGACTTACATAACTGCAATAAACCATTCAAATACAAACAGCATGAATTTTGCAAGTGCATTTGCTTTAAATAAGCCAAACCATGCCAAGTGCTGCTGCATTAGTCTCAATTGACCTAAATACTTTAATTACCACACCTTTTCTGTGTGTTTATTGGTAATAATGCGGTCAAAACTGGTGGTTTTTTAGTTTGTGATTGAAGATGAGCAGACTTTTTGCTGTCCTGATATCAATGGAGATCTTTCTGTTGAAGGGAGCCCATTGGCCGGCGAGGAGTAAAGTTAATGTGCTGGAGTGAATGGTTTTATCATGTCCTGAATGAAAGCACTTTGGGCCGTGTGAAGGGACAGAGGAGCGGCGAAGTGTGGGAGAACTTAGATAGGTTGAAGACTCTTCTACAAGCTTGGGAAAGAATATGTTAAAAAGATTCATTTCACCTTGCATGTCCTTCATAAGGAACATTAAGCCTAAGTATTTGGCTCTGAAAATAACTTTGCATCAAGTGTAGGGAGTCTCCCCCCTCCCACCAGCCCGCAGTAGTCTTATTCTCCGCCTCCACATCTTTGGGGCCCATGTGTCTGAGACTGGCTGACCAGCTGAGCCTGGCTGCACTGGGATCAGGTTTCTCTCAGCCCTGTCTGGGCCGCTGTAGCACTTCGCTCTTTACATTCCTGCATCAAGAAGGTGCGGAGGGGTTGACGATCAAACCCGAACCTCCTTGATCACAGCATGGGTTTAGAATAACTGATTGGCTTCACGTATGTGCAAATCCAAAAGCAAAACAGTTGTGTGAAGGGTGTAGATTTTTAAGTTTTCGATCTGCCTTAAGAGCAAACATGCTCAAAGACAGCTCTGGAATCAACTTCTGACAATGAGTGGTCAACTGTTTGTGTCAGTTGAAGAAAAAGAAGGGCTTACAGTGTCAGGAAGCCTGGTCTTTATGATGGCATTTGTGGAAAGCATTATGTCTGATTACATTTCATTATCAAGGAAACAACTTATTGATTACGCTGACTGGAACATTGAGGCTGGTGAGCAAACACTTTTTGAAAATGAATGTTAGAAGATACACTATGATTTTAAAATCGGTGTCTGTGGTTTAAATGTATTACAGCAGGTCCTTACAATAGTTTAAACATATAGTTATGGCTGAAAATGACACAGTATAACACTGGGAAGCACAACGTGACGTTGGTCAACTAATGAGTTCCTCCGATGCCATGGGGTCGTGTGAGTTTATGTTTTGGTCGATGATGATGACAGCTGAGAGTTCCAGGTAACTGAATGCACGTTGGATGTAAATGAGAGTTGTTTATTTGAAGTAAGCATAATTGGATCCGGATCAAATGGCAATAAAGAGAGACAGGTTTAAATTTAGTGTAATAAACAGACAGGCATGAGGATCTGCACTTTGTCGAGACTAGGATTTGACTGTTGAGATCAACAGATTAACACTTCACAGCATAGCTAATGCTAAGAAACCTGATTATGTATTCCTCAATGTATCGTATTGCTCTAGACACAAGCTTTTAATCCAAAATGTAGTGGTTTCTGAATTGAAGAGATTGCTTTGAAAATAGAAGCTGGACTGACTCCAAAATGCTCTACTGCTCAAAAACAACATTTGAGTACTTGAGAAATGGAAGTTTATCTCATCAGTCCAAATTCTGATTGAATAGTGGTTAAAAAGTTGAAAGCTTTGTTAGGATTGATCAGAATAATGTCTTTGAGCCTTTACTGTTGGTTAAACTTGTTAATGTTTTGCTGAAATCAACTTTGTGTTAGGAGATGTTATTTTATAGGTTATTTTCTTGCAAATCTGAGAAAGTGAATCTCTAATTTTATTATAATTGACATGTGTACAGACCTTTCAGGGCCACTGTGATGCTGCTGGGGCCTCGGGACATGCAGCGAGAGGGCTGCGTCTCTGGAACTTCTCCTCCCAGCACTCTCTTAATGTGGCCCATGCTGTAACTGTAGATTGAGTCTGTAGAGAGGCCCACACTAGAATTGGGGTCCACCTTGGCAATGTACACCTAGAAGTAAAACAAAGCAGAAGATGTGAACTGATTAAATTCATCTTAATATAATTCAGTGTGTGCAGACAGACAGCGCTGCATGTGTTGCAGAGCTGACAAACTTCTGTTACTTGTCGATGGTGATAATCTGGTTTAATGACCTCTTACAATAAAGTCAAATACCTCTTTTAAGTTTTTGCCTCTTCATCAATCAAGAAGTACAACGTGTTTCTATTCGCTATTTCTGCAACATAGTTTCCCAACGGTTAGTGTCTGTAGTAAACACATTCCAACTGTAATGTGACAGCTGAATTGTGCTGGATGCAAACTGTACATTCAGTCCCTGCTCACATTTGTCTTCAGAGGAAGGGTCTCACCTTGAAGGCCTGGCTGACAGCCGAGTCCAGCATGGGCCAGTCCATCCGGCCGTTCACCCGGACCGTCCCGACGAAGAAATCCTGCTGCTTAACCTCCTGCTTTTACGTGCAATATTATGAATAATTAACAACTCTTCTGCAATATTCAAGTTTACACAAAGGATTTATCCAACACAAGATTCTGAAATGGGTCACTCTGAATAATGAGAAGTTTTACTTTTCATAATTAAAGTATATTCAGAAGCTAATACTTTGGTACTTGCAGGAATTCATTGTATAAGAGTATTTTCTAAAATGTGGTATAGCCAGGGCTGCACATAACTGGTGTGCAGGTGCGCATGCGCAGGTGCGCGTGTTCACCCCCCGCCAAAAAAAAAGCACCGGATCATTTGAAAAAAGGCGCATTTGTGCACCAACATAGAGAGAGAGAGAGAGAGAGAGAGAGATATTTGCGAGTTGCATAAGAACTGGTAAGATAGCAGGGTTTCCCACATAGACTTTACTTGGGCGGGCCGACCAGGTAGGCTATATTAACGGCCACCAAAGTATAATTCGCGAGCCATTTAGGTTGATTTTTTGTATCCGTCCGCGAGCACGACGGCATCTGCGATCCCTCGCTCTACCCCTCGCTATCGCGTGAAGGGTCTGCTTTATGCGCTCTGCACAGTAACCCCGCTGCGAGGCTCTGGCGAACAGTTCATGAGCGTGCTCACTAGCGCACCTCACCCCCGTTCATGAAGTCAAGAAACCCTCAAAAGGTACGGTTTATTTCATTTTAAGGATGCGCACCAAGCAACATCTCCAGGTGCTCCTTTGAGAACCAGGGCAAAAAAGTTATGTGCACCCCTGGGTATAGCTACTTGGATTCTGAGTATCCTACATCATGAAAAACAGTGAAAAATACCTAAGTACATTTATTTAAGTATTTCGTAACTGAGTATTTACACTTTCTACTACTTTCTACTTATTGACAAATATTGTAGTTTTTACTTCACTATAGAAGTTTCACAGCTTTAGTTGCCAGTTACTTTGCAAATAAAAATGATGACCAAGAAGTATTTATACAAAAAATATTTAAGTATGCATTTATGTATTTGAAATGAGCTATAAGCCTTTACCAGCTGCAACATGTATGTTTCAAATATTAATACAGTAATACAGGATTCTGAACTGGGCCATTATGCATAATGAGAACTTTTACTTTAAATACTTGTAGTTTTACAAAAGTAAGAGTTTTAGTGCATGAAGTATTGCTTCAGTGTAGTAATGTCACTTTTATCTAAATTAAGTTCTGAGTACTTCTTACGCCGCCGATGGGAAGTATATTTGGGAGTTCTGAAGTGCAATATAGTTCAGATGTTTACTTTGTAAGATGACACACAACAAACTTACATCTTTGAAGACGCGTAAATCTGCAACACATATCACCACCCTAACACGGTGATCATCCCTCTGTGAGGAGAGACTGAGGGTATCTGCAGAGTAAAGGTCTGCAGAGGGCAGAAACAGAAGAAGAAAGAAAATTCACATAGCATGAACACACATTAATGTATGACCCATCAAGATGTAAGCACAACGTTTGTTTGAGTAAATAAGTACTGAGCCCAATGAAGTGTCCTGATAAAAAAAGGTCGCAAAGAGTGTGGCCTTAAACACATTGTTAACAGGAGAAAACATATTTGACAGCGAGGGGTGAAGATTTTAAATGGACATCTGACATTCAAAATAAGAGAAGGGGAGCTTATCTTCTAGACATAATATCAATTGGCAATTCATTTGTATACCCTGAACTGAACCAAAGCGCAGATAATAAATAGGTTTTGTCAATTGTAGAAGGTGCACATATAAAATACATAAATGAGATGATTGACGGGCCAGGGAGTCAAAATAAGAAGGTCAACATAACACACATTTGCGCATTAAGTATAACACAATCCTTAATTAAAAGTGGCCTTAGAACGACAGTCCAATCCTTTCATTCATACGTATTAGCCGTTCACACTGTAGAATCAGCAGATTATTCACATGCCTACTTGTTTACAAAACTGGTGACACCATTCTGACATTGTCAACATGCTGTACCTGAGCTGCCCCCCTCACTCAGCCCTCTGCTGTAGCTTTTGGGCATGTGCATGGCTACGGACTGCCGAGGTGATGAACTTCCCAGAGCAGTGAGACCTGAGGACTGGGAGACGGAGCTGGAGGGGCCCGGAGACGGACAGGGGGACAGACTGCCTGTCTTCAGATGGTCGTTCTCGGCCTTCAGGTTCTCCACTGTTGACTACAGACACAATTACAAGAGTTAAAGTCATTAAAATAAAAGGAAATTCAATATTTTTTCGGGCCATCAGTGCCTTTATTGAAGTGACAAGGGTTGAAAGGGGGAGACAGATGGGGTTGACACGCGGCACATGGTCACAGGCTGGATTAAAATCCAGGTCCTCTGCACAGGGAAAGAGCCCAAGTATATGGACCACCCATCATTACAGTCATTTAAAAAAAAGTTCCAATTGACAATCAAACAACTGTAGAGGAGATTGTTTTGATTGCATGCTCAAAAGATCTTTAATAATAAACAACACAACACCAATTCTTTAAAATATTAAATAATGCACTTAGACTTGACAGTTAACAAAATATAACAGCACACAAATAAAGTTTACACACGTTATATATGAGATCCTTTCCAGATAGTTGCAAAGAAATTAAAAGTTTGACATCCTAATCACCTCTGAAACTCAACAAAACAAATGTTATAGTGAGGACATTTTCCATGAAATATCAAAAGCAACATATAACACGTACCTGCATGCTGCTCATGGCGTCCTGCAGCTGCTCCAGCTGATGGGCCGAGCTCAGAGCCTCCAGCCGGATGTCTGTTAGTTTGCGCTCCTTTTCCCACAGCTCTGTGCGCAGTCCTGTTACAACCTTTTCATCACCATCATCGCCCTCATCGCCCTCTTCGCCCTCCTCGCCTTCCTCGCCTTCCTCGCCTTCCTCACAGAGTCTGGAGATATTCAGATCAAATATGACAACATTAGAGACATGTGAAGGTGGCAAGGATCATTACACTGACAGCTTGGAATAACATTTATTATATTGAAATGCTATAATACAATGATAATTTGTTACTGTTGCGATGTAGTTTGTAGTTTAAAGACAGAGGTTTACCCTGACGATGATGCAGAGGCTGAGGATTTCATTGACAATGAGGTTTTGTCTCCACCATAGTGCACTTTGGGGGAGGAAGGTGCAGAGGATTCTGGGGTGGAAATTTCCTCAATGTCAGCGTATGGCCCTGACTGCTTGGAGCCCTTCTTACTAAAGGCTTTGTTGAAGGAGCTGCGCAACTGTACAGACAGAGAAATGAGACTGAAATCAAGGATACGTCTAAAGAAATCGCAGCAGAGTATTAAACAATTAAAAAGCAATTGTTAAAAGAACTTGTGTTGAGATGAGAGGTATCATCCACACATTTCCTTTTTAACCTTTAGCAAGCACTATGTTTGTTATGTTCTCATTGAACAGGCTACTGCTCATGAGGAATAGTGTCCACAAATCGTAAGATACGCGGTTTGATTCCCTTCCCTCCAGTCAAAATGACTAAGTTTCCTTGGCAAGATACTGGAAACCTAGCTGCCCTTGAATTGCTTTATGAGTGTGTGTGAGTGTGTGTGAATGAACACTAGTTTAGATGATGAGCAGTGTGGCACATTGCATGGATGCCCTGTCAAAATGTATGAATAGGCAAGTGTTTGGATGCACTGTAAGGTGCTTTTAGAGGTGAGAAATGTTCTATATAGTTGCAGGTTCATTTACCGTTTAAAGCTATACAGAACCATTTAATGTAATTTGTTCAGTCCGTAAAACAATAACTACAATGTAATACGGTCAAAACATGGTACAATATATTTCTATGTATCGGGTGTATAAAAACACAGATGAAGGAGAGTTTCCAAAGGTTTTACAAGTATGACTCATGAAGGGCATGCAGGCTGGAAACGGGGAGAAGGTGTTTAGGGTTTATTTACTGTAGCAACATCACTCACCTCAAAGACCTAAAATAAAAAGCAGGCAGGGCAGCATGAGGGAGAGACCAGAGTCATACTTAATAACAGATTTGGAACTAGATAGGATGGGAATGACATACAAACACAAATGCAGGAACACGCTCACAGGGAGTAAACAAATAAGATCAGCGGCTGACTGACTTGATATATTTTCAAAACGAATATAACATGATAAAAAAAAGGATAATAGCACCACAGTTCACCTACTGTACTGTGTTCAAATAAATTTGACCCAGACAAGCTGAACTTTTCAATACTAAAAAATGTTTAATAACTATAATTTATTTCTCTGATGATCTGAATAAAAATGTGATTTATGCCTGCCAGTAGCTTTGCCGATATCTGTGTTGATAGGTAATAGATTGAGAGCGGTGAATCAGCTTAGAATCAGGAAGCCCTCAAACGTTTGTGTGAGTTTATCAAATTTAGCAGTGATTCCATGTCAGCCACAGCTAGTCACAACAAATCTGACTGATAGTGTATTTAACAAACTTAAACTAGCTTTATTAAATGTCAGGTCTTTGGCAGGAAAAACGTTTTTAATCAATGATTTTATCACTGAGCACAATCTCGATTTTATGTTTTTAACGGAAACTTGGATTGAACAAAATAACAGTGCAGCTGTTCTTTCGAATCAACCCCTCCCAACTTTAGTTTTATGAGTCAGGAAAGAATGCATAAGAAAGGGGGTGGAGTTGCTATTTTGTTCAATGATTCCCTTCAATGCAGGAAGACATCTTATGGGAACTTTGCTTCTTTTGAATATGTGGCCCTTCAGCTGAAATGCTCCTCTCAAGCTCTGTTCCTAAATATCTATAGACCACCCAAATACTGTGCAAGCTTTTTTGATGATTTTACCGAGTTACTGTCTATAGTGTGTATTGACTTTGACTGTCATTGTTGGTGATTTTAACATCCATGTTGACAACCCCCAGGACAGAGGGGCTAAAGAACTGTTTTGTGTTCTTGATAACTATGGACTGACTCAGCATGTTACGGAGCCCACGCACAATAAGGGGCACACTGGACTTAATTATCTCAAAGGGTCTGAATATCTCTGAGGTTGAGGTGACTGATGTTGCACTCTCTGATCATTCCTGTGTTTTCTTTGAGAGCTATATTTCTGTTCACAAAAATGTTCAAAAGAGGTAACCAAAAAAAGGATATTTAACTGAAAATACTAGGGAAATGTTGAGAATTTTTCTTCCACACTTGCCCCTGCTAAGATCTCAGTAAATGAGCTGGTAGATCATTTGAATTCAAAAATTAAAAATGTTATAGATGCCATTGCTCCAACTAAGGTAAAGGAAGTGACTGGCAAGAACATATCTCCATGGAGAAAGGCCATGACCGTGAAAGCAGAAAAGAGAGTGTCGAAAAGCTGAACGCAGGTGGCGGAAAACAAATCTCCAGGTTCATTTTGAAATCTATAAAGAGAGACTTGGCTTTTATAATTTGGAATTGAAAATTGCACGACAGTCTTTCTTCTCTGACATCATTGCCAAAAACAAAAACAACGCACGTGCCTTATTTGCTACCGTCGACAGACTAACAAACCCCCCAGTGTCAGTAGCCTCTGAATTTCTATCTACCAGGGCGTGCAATGACTTTGCCTCCTTCTTCACTGACAAAATCATGAAAATTAGACAAGCAGTCAGTGCTTCTGTATCAGGTACAGCAGATGTTTTGTCCCTGTGTCCACTTAATATCAATTCAAACACCATGACACAATTCCATCAGATTAATGATAAAAACCTAGAGGACATTATTCAACTTCTGAAATCCTCCTCCTGCTGTCTTGATATTATTCCAACAGGATTTTTCTAAAATGTTTTTCATTGCATGGCCTCAGATCTACGTCACATAGTAAACAAGTCTCTTCACTCAGGTGTTTTTCCACAGGCCCTAAAAACGGCAGTCATTAAACCGCTCTTAAAAAAGAATAATCTAGATGCTTCAGTAATGAACAATCACAGGCCCATATCAAACCTCCCATTTCTAGGTAAAATCATTGAAAAAGTAGTTTTTCAACAGTTGAGTAATTTTTTGCATTTAAATAACTGTTTCGATGTGTTCCAGTCAGGCTTCCGTCCAAACCACAGCACTGAGACTGCTCTTGTAAAGGTCTTCAATGACATCCACTTAAACACAGACAGTGGCAGAACTTCAGTGTTAGTATTATTAGATCTCAGTGCTGCGTTTGACACTGTTGACCACAACATATTACTAGACCGACTGGAAAACTGGGTGGGACTTTCGGCAACAGTTCTAAATTGGTTTGAATCCTACTTAAAGGACAGAAAAAACGTTGTTTCTATAGGTAAATACACATCTGAGTTGACAAATATGACATGTGGGGTCCTCAAGGCTCCATCTTGGGGCCTCTTCTCTAACATCTACATGCTACCACTGGCTCAGATAATTAAAAACAACAAAATAAGTTACCATAGCTATGCGGATGACACACAAATTTACACAACCATTTCACCAGGAGACTATGCTCCAATTCTAACACTGAGTAAGTGCATTGAACAAATCAATGACTGGATGTGTCAGAACTTTCTCCAATTAAACAAAGATAAAACTGAGGTAATGGTTTTTGGAGCCAAGGCAGAACGTATAAAAGTTAGCGCTGAGCTTCAGTCTGCAATGTTCAAAACAACAGATAGAGCCAGAAATCTAGGTGTAGTCATGGACTCTGACCTGAGTTTCAACAGTCACATTAAAACAGTTACTAAATCAGCCTACTATCACCTAAAGAATATATCTAGGATTAAAAGACTAATGTCACATCAGGATTTGGAACAACTTCAGTAGACTCGACTACTGTAATGGTGTCTTCGCAGGTCTCACTAAAATCCATTAGAAAGCTGCAGCTGATTCAGAACGCTGCTGCTCGAGTCCTCACTAACACTAAGAAAGTGGATCACATCACTCCAGTTCTGAAGTCTTTACACTGGCTTCCTGTGTGTCAAAGAATTGATTTCAAAATCCTGCTGCTGATTTATAAAGCTTTGAATGGTTTAGGCCCAAAATACATTTCTGACCTACAGCTATATATGAACCATCCAGAACTCTCAGGTCTTCTGGGACTGGTCAGCTTTCTGTCCCTGTCAGAACTAAACATGGAGAAGCAGCGTTAGTTGTTATGCTCCAAATATCTGGAACAAACTCCCAGAAACCTGCAGGTCCGCTGCAACTCTTACTACTTTTAAATCCAGGCTGAAGACTTTTTTTTGCCGCTGCTTTTAATTGATATATTCATATCTTAAACTGCACTGTAACTTTTATTATCTTTGCTTTTTATCTTTGCTTTTAAATGAGTGTTTTTAGATATCATTTCATAATGTTTCGCTCTTAATGTCTTTCATTTTTGTAAAGCACTTTGAATTGCCTTGTGTTGAAAGGTGCTATATAAATAAACTTGCCTTGCCTTGCCTTATCAAAGACTGCAAACAAAAATGTGTTTCAAAATAATAATAATTATCACCATAAAAAGTAATAATAAAAACAATATAAAAAACAATAATAATAACAATTATTATTATTGTAATAAAGATATTGGCAATAATCATAACTATTATTTTTATATAATTATTTGTATCTACCTTTACCACAATAATATTCTTATTCTTATGTGGTATTATTATTATAATGTATAATTATTAATAACAATAATAAACATAGTCATTATTATTGTTATTTGTATCTAATTTAGCACAATAATATTATAATTATTATCATTATTGTATCAGTATCAATATCATTGTTATTATTATTTATCATAATTAATAACAATAACTATAATAATAATCATCATTATTATTATTATTATTATTATTATTATCTACTTTCACCACAAAGGGGAGTGTGTTCAGCCAGTATCTCTAAACACTGTGCCCTCTGCACTCTGCCCTTGGTTCTCACCCAGCTCTTCTTCTTCTTCTTCTTGGCCTCCTGCTCCTTCAGACTGCCCATACTGGAGTGGCTGGAGGTGCTGGCCAGGCTGGAGATGCTTTCTGAGGAGTTCTGGCGATTGATCTGCATTTCTTAATACCAGAAGGAAAAAGAGCATGAATATCAGAGGAAAGCTTATTACATTTCTACCTTTATCTTTGAATGTTTTTAGTTTTTTACATCCCCAGCGCATTCTGTACCTTTAGGTGCGATTTCTGGAGTATTGAGGGCCACCTGAATGATTTCCTGGGCCTCTGAGTTTTTGACCCTCAAAACCTCGATGGTATCTTTCAGATCAGTGAGCTCAGAGTCCTAAAAAAGGAATATACCAACATATGATCATGTGAGTTTACAGGCTGGTAACACATCTACCATTTCTCTAAACCAAAAATGATGGAAGGTCGATCGGCTTTCAACAAGGATGACAGGGTTGTTTGTGGGGGGTGGCTGAAGACAACATTGAAATCCTACTATACCTACTAACCTTTGACCCACAACTCATTTCCAGAACCCCTATGTCCCCTGGAAGCTGCTCATTCTCTGACGGGATCTAATATAAAGCATTGAACGATGATCTATTAGCACAGACTAATAGATTATCCTCATCATCATCATCAGCATCATCATCATCATCATCATCATGTATTTCAAACGGCTTATTAGGGACATTGTAGGTTATTGAAAATAAATTAAAGCGCCGGGTGTGGGGGGTTACATTTCTGTAGTCATATGTTTACGAGACAATAACTTGGGTGTTCTCTTAGACAATAAAGTAATTAGATTGTATGAAACTAACTTTGAAAATATGTGTTTTGTCACGTCCCTTATCAAAACTGCCCATAATCACCATATTATTATAAGTATGTGTTTTATTAATATTGTTATATAATTATAAATAAAAAAGTTAAATGTTTGTTTTCATCTCATACATGTGTGACTTATTGTGTTTTTTCATGTTAAATCACATCTTTAATGCCTGAGTATATATATACTAGCTAGAATAACTTTAATTCATCAGCACAGTGATGGATACCTTTTGCTCCGAGGAGACAGAGAGGGTCTGCAGGCGCGCCGTCATCAGCGCTAAACTCTGTTCAAATGCTGCTACCAGATTAGCCTTTAGAGAAGACAAAAAGACAGAGAGTTGGGGGGGTGAGACAGCAGACAGCTATGAGTCAGCAGCTGCATCAAATCTCTCTGCAGCCTCACACGCTCACATCACATCAAGCAGCAGCTCTGTCCATCTGCTGGGAGAGGAGGGGGGGGGGCAGTGGACAGCTGTAGATGATGTCAGAGATGAAAGAGGACAAACCTGTCCAAATCATGTAACAAGTTTGACCTTTAGGCAGGGCTGTCTCTCACTATTTCTGCTGATTAAGTGAACAATTACAAATATACCAACATATATGGCTGACAGCATCCTAAGAAATGTGTTAAGACATTCCTGATTCTACGCAAGTTTGTTTGAATGACGGGTCAGGTATTCTTTTTTTTTGCTGCTTTATTTTTGTTAGGTTATGTTTTTTGGGGGGGTTTATAGTTCGAGCACGTTGTGTGGTTGGCCAGAATTTTTGGCTAGCTTTTGTTAAAAAGGACCAGCCTTCAGTCAGCTATTACTCACTTCTTTATGTTTTTTTGATGGTACCTTGCTTAGGTATTTCTTTTGGGTCCCATTTATCTCAAGGCATCATAAGAGCACACATGGTGGTTGTAACAAACGCAATGACCCAATAAAAGTGTAGCAGGCTAGGCTATCAATTTTACTGTTTTTTTCATCACCTGGAAGTCCTGAATTCAAACTTCTCAAAGTACATTTCTCTTAGTATGGCTTGTTTTTTACCCACCAAATGAAATGAAACAGAAACTTTAATAATTAAAAAGCGAATATAAACAAATATATATCCAAACATTTGCAGTTTTTTCAGGATATCCTCAGAAATGTTTTTGTAAATGTAATATCTTTCAACTGTTTGGGGTCAGAACAAATGAGAAATATAAAGACATTAGCTAGGAGACTAGGGGTCATCCAATTAGGTGCCAACATGTTCACATGCAAAGTGAGCCTAACATAGAAGTGAAATGGTGGCAACCTTCTAAGCTTGCTGTCCACTGAATCATGCAGCAGCGACAGACAGCTTTCTGGAAGCAACAGTCCAACCAACCTGTCCTAGCTGCTACACCCAGCATCCAAAGGTGCGGGTCAGAGGGATGCAGGCAGGGGGGAGCAGCAAGTCCAGCAGGGAATACGTCCAAGTGAGTAAAAGAGAGGGACACTGGCGTTAGGCGTGGGAATAGACTTATATGGCAGAATCATATACAGGAAAACAATCAAATATATGCTTAACACGGTCACTTGAACACCCATTAAGTAAAGCATTGGCAGTTGGTAAAATGTGCAATAGGAGACTTTAGTTCATACTGAATGTCTATCAGATCGGGATCAGTGATTAGGTGGTTTAAAAGTATAAGTTGAGATCAAAACAGGCAGACTCAAGCATCTAGAAGCTGCAGGGGTGAGACAGTAAGAAGCAGGGGCATACAATCATTCAGTCGAAGGTTAAACAGGTTTCTATCAAGATTGCAGAGCTGAAAATGATAACAGTGTGAAGACATGAGTGACAGTGAGAGAAATGTGTATTGGGGTTAAGGGGCCGACAACCAACTTCAACTGGAGACTTTGTTTTCCCTTCTTTAGATGCCATCATCCTACTGTCAGATATCAAATAAAATTGTCAACATGTGTTTAAAAAAATCCCAGAGTTTGGAATAGGTTCATAGATCCTAGAAAGGTTGTGGCTTGTAATCCTTCCTCCCTGAATATCAGCCAGAGTTATGCCTCGGCATCCAGTCATCCCCAGTGATACTCATTTCCTTACATGAGCAAAGATTCACAACATATCTTCCCTACATCGCACCCTCTGAAAAATGTGGTTCAGATATTAGATACACCTGTTGAATAGTTTCTGGATCTCAGTTAGTTGTCGGATAAAACGCCAGGGAATTTGAGGAGTCATAATCTAGCTGTTAGATATATCGCACACTGATAAAAGATCGGCATGCCTCCAAAACATAAATAAATGAAAAGAGGCAAAAGGCGCATCTTTGAGAGATGAATCATACATACGTTGGCACTCAGCTGCATGGTCAGGTCTGCAACCTTTTCCTGGGAAGACTCCAGCTCTCGCCTCAACTTGCGGATTTGCTGTGGACAAATTGAAGAGTAAGCCCAAGCTGCATGTACAATGTATAAAAGAACCTCAGACAAGGTGGCAAACGTGTAGATGATATTTACTGCATTAATGCAGCAACAGAATGTGCTGAAACAAACTTGTTTTGAGTGTTTAAGGAAAAAGAATAACCCATAACAAACTATAAAAGAGACCAAAATGACACATTAGAACAAATAGAAAATGTTAAATAAACAATGTTTGAGCACTTTTCTCATGCACTAGGAACTTTATTGGGTCTGACAATGTCTTTATGAAATGTTAGCAAGTGGTGGATAACGATAACAGATATTAGAGACCAAACAAAATGAACTCAGTTATGAGACCCTGAGTGAAGAGACCTGCGGTCAGACTTCACTCAGCACTGATCACATCAACTTATGAATGGACCCGTTTCAACAGGAAATGACTGACAGACGAGACAGAGACAATGTGAGTTGAAGATTGGTGGCACGTCGGCCTTACCTCCCCTTGTATCCTCTCCTCATTCTAGAGAAGGCATGGTGGAAATGAACAATAAAAGAGGGATAAGGAAAACTACTTATCAACAGTAAAAGGCACATCACTGAAGTTGTATAGGGACAATAATGGTGTAATAAAAAGTCAGAATAGGTACCAAGCTGTTGAATCACAGAAAGCAGTGGCAGGTCACTAAGAGGTGTGTTACTTACTAGGCAAGGATTTAAGTTCACTGAATATTACACATGCAAGCTTCCCCTGCTTGAAAAAAGTCAAATGGTCCCTGAATAGTTCTAAATAGGGCCACTGAAAAACCATTTAATACTGTACAAACTTTCGTAATTGATTACTTTTCCTCTTGATGACAGAACAGTGTGTTAACTGGAGTCACAAAGCACTAAACTATAGCAAAAGTAACATTAACTGTAAATATAATGACTGTATTTACTCACCGCCGAATAGTTGGATGAAGCATTGGACGCCAGAGAGAGCACAGAGCCATGCACTGAAACAAGCAAGGTAGAGATTTGACTTAATATTTAAATAACTGACAGTTTTCCCTGCTATCCCCAGTCATAAATAATGCTGACAACCCTGAAGACAATGGAATATCTCAAACTCAGTCAGTAAATTAAGTACAAGTCATAGCAGCCACATTCATAGACATGGTGTAAAAGTGTGATGTAAAAAAAGCTTTGCTATCGCATCCAAACTTTTTGTCGTAGAATGTTTATTAAAATGGCTGCAAGTGAAAGCAGGTTTATAATATTCATCATCCCTCCTGTTATGTCTACATTTGGACCACAGATAGTGCCTTCAAGTCCTTATATTACTCACTATTCAAGGGGCCCTATTATGCTCATTTTCAGGTTCATATTTGTATTTGGTGCCTCTACTGTGAGATGTTTACATGCTTTAATGTTCAAAAGGGTCTTTATTTTAATTTAATTTGTATTTATTTATTTTCATACTGCCTGTGCTGCAGCACCTCTTTTCACCCTCTGTCTGAAACCAGAGCCCAGTCTGCTCTGATTGGTTAGCTGGCCGGCTCTGTTGTGACTGGTCAACTGCTTAGAGATGTCCCATCTCATCACGTACAATGTGTTGGAGCGCTAGCCAATAGAAGCGCAAGTGTTGCATAGTGATGTCACTATGTTGCGGAAGTAAACCAGGGAGTCCTGCGTTTCAGGTAGGGGGGAGTGTGTAGGAGAGAAACTCCCTGTGGAGGGAATGTTCTTTCGACATTTTGCTTAACAGATTGTGTCCTTTGTCAGTGGACAATATTTTTTTTAGGTCATGTAGTGTAACTCCCCTGCACGGGGGGGGGGGGGGGCTTGCTTGGCACGCTCACCATCATCTCCTGGTTCGCGGAAAGACCCACAACGCATCATGCTCTTTGGCCGGTCAGCCAGGGAAATGCTGCTGCCCAGGGGGGAGGTTCCATAGAGATCGCAGGCCAACTCACCAGGGGGGCCTATGCTGTTGGAGCGCGATATCCTCGGGGTGCCACTAGAAATGGGGGCAACTATGACAACAAAAGAGGAGGTTTTGAAAAACAGTGAGTGGCAGTGATAACATGGATGGATGAGTTGCATGGAGAAACATGCACACACTCTTCACTCAGAGTACATCTTGGTATAGCTCCCCTCTTTCTGATGACTAAGTGAAACACAACACTACGGTTCCACAACAGTCAAAGAGATAAATATAGCCTGACATGACCCCCTACTGCCTCCACCTAGGCCATATTTCAGATTTGAACACAACACTAAATGACTGCAGATGTGGGACTGTAATATTTTTTCACACAGTCCAATCTGATAACTACTTGCCAAAACTTCATCGTCCAGACATAACGTGTTTTATTTTCGACAACTTAAGTCAATATTTATTTTAAAAACTATGCTGGACTTTTCCTCTTTCCAGTGGGAACTTCACATCCCTGTCCTCAATAATAATCAGCGATAAAATGGACCGCTAATCAAATACCTCAAAGTCTCATTAGTTCTCGAGGCTCACATAGTGTGAGTGTTTTTAGAACTTGGCAGCCAAATGGAGCGAGCAGACTCACCCACGTTGGTGAGAGGAGCCTTGCCGGAGGAGGGGTGGAGAGGGCGGGTGGGAGAAGGCAGCTGAGGGGGGCTATCGCTCTCTGTCATGCTGACTATGGTGTGGGAGTGGCGCCTCTCCGGTTTGCCATCAGTGTCTGACAGGCTTGAGCCATAGCGTCTGAGGAAAAGAGGTCGTTTTAACTTCAGACATACATCACAGTGGGACATTGCAATTAGATGGTTGGGACTGTAATTGTTTTAACTTACTCCACGCCTTTCTTCGGCAAGGTATTTCTGTCCGCTTGCAAGCTGTTAAGAAGAGAATAAAACATTATTAAAAGAAAGAAAACACAAAGTGTGTCTCTTAGAACTTTACACAACACCATCATTCATCTAAAGGTTTGTCATAGGACCTGCGCGACGCCTGAATAAGACGTCTCAAAGGTTCGCCAATAATTATGTATGTACATATTGGCCCTTTAGTACACAGCGTGGGATTGCCTTAAAGTACATTCTTTTGGCAGGAAATTATTTGGACTATCTCCACTTTGACAGACAGCAATTCTCCAAAGGATCCAGCCCTCCATCTTCTAAATGACACCTCAGTTTCCTTTCCCGGAAAAAGGCACATAAAATATGGAGGGCTGGTTTGTCTGCTGCCAAGAAACTTAAAGTCCAATGTTGACTGTGTTCATAATGAAAAAAAGTTCAGCTGTTGGGTTAGATGAAGTACCTTCTACCAATAATGGTTCACAGGAAGATGGAAAAAGTGGCTTTGGACTGATTTTTACTAAAATAAATGTTTCATTGCATACATCTTTCATGGATCAATGTTAGATATTCCTGAGATGAGACTTGCCTATCTGTGAGGTTGAGGGAGGTCCTGCTTCCGGCCCCCCAGGTTCCCGCTCCCCTCTCTTCCTTGTCATGCGTCTCAGTTCTGACAAACCTGGAACTGGGAGGCACGCTCATCTGGAGGGGCAGGGACTCCATGCTGCGGTGCATGCCTGACAGCTTGGGGTAGAGCAGCGGGGAGCCGCCCAGACTCAGGCTCTCACTGGTGTAGGAGCCGGAGGAGTCGATGTGGAGCACAGGGGCTGGGCTGGGGGTGAGGCGGGAGGAGGTGTGGGCACCAGCCAGGTCCTGCAGCTTGGAATAAGGGGGGACTTTTGGCGGGAGGTCATGGATGGTCACACAGGAGTCAAGGCTGTTGTAGTTGACCTTGTCAAGGTGAGCCAAGCTGGGTGGACGGCCCAGAGACTTTGTGTTCATCATCCTAGGAGTCAGGCATAAAGAATAGGTTAAAATACAAAAACTAGGCACATGATGTGTAAACAATTCAGCTCATATTCTAGCGTCCCTAGCTCGAGACATACAAAGACAGACAGATAAGTTGTAGTTGTGTTTGCCAAGTATCTGTCTCTAAGATGATTTGCCTCCACATATCAACACAAACATAAGTCCAAAACAACTATGTTTCCATTGCTGTACACCAGGGGTTTTCAAAATCTGTGACTGTAGGTCTCCCCTCAGACAAAGCTTGGAAAGAACCACCTCAGTTTCCCTTTGAGCCTAGATCTAGAGGTATTATTGCACACATAACTTCAAGTAGATAATATAACACTGTCCTAAGGTATCTAATAGTTTCTTAATCTGTGAGAATGAGACAAAAAGTTCAATTTCCCTAATCTCTTTAATCAAGTCACACCCAAGAAGGCCATTTAATGTGATCTTATTTTCATAACTAATTTAATAGGCTGACTCATTTTCATATTTCCCCCTGAAACTGTTTGGGTCCTCCCTGTTGAAGCTTGCCTCCCACTTTGAAAACCTCTGCTCTAAACTGTTCATAGTGCTCTGTGGATTATTAAGAGTAGCTGGGACATAGAGAAAGATATTGCTGGTGAACTTGTTTTTAAAATGTAGTTTCATTGTGTTCTGGTAGCCTATAACTTTAGAGTATACACAAACAAAGTGAATCTACCTGCATGGCTAGATACTAGTGAAGAAGAATATCTCTAGATGTCACTGGAGGACAGAGGGATTACATTATGTTTTGTAATTTGGTTTATATTACTTTAAAGTGATATTTAAATGAGACACCTTGGTGTGGTGGGAGATGACAGTTCAGGGTATTTGCTGCTGCTGGTCCGTCTCAGGCCGTGCAGTTTCATGGTGGACTCTCCTGAGGACCGAGTCTCTGCTTTCAGAGACCCACAGTCCATGTCGGCCCCCACAGCCTTGGCCTTGGCTCTCTCCTTCTCCTTCTCCCGGTCGGTCATGTTCACGGGGCCTGTGCTCGATCGACTGGACATCTTACAGCTACTGGGCTCTTTCATCCTGGGGCCTGTGGAGGCCATGGGCATGGGTTTCAAACTCAACAGGCTGGGGTCGATGGTGCCGCTGAGAGGCCGAGATGCAGGGCGACCAATCACACTGAACGTGCTGGACTTGGCCGGTCGAGGCAGGCTGCGGTACTGAATGCTGTTTCGAGTGTTTGGCCCCAGGAAGCACTGCTCACTGCTGGCATCAAAACTGTTCTTTCTTCCTGAGGGTGTCCCTCCTCCCACAGGCTTCACGGGGATGCCAGATGACTTGGGGATTTTGCCCAGAGTAGCAGAGCCACTGGAGATGGTGGTGCCCCCTGCTGTCATAACAGTGGCGGTGCCGGTGGCTGTTGGATGTTTCTTGTAGCCATAGGAGGCTCCGGCTGTGGGTTTAACTAAACCTGACGGGGGCTTGCGGTACTCTCCAAGATGATCCTTGCCAGCGTCTGAGCGGGACCGCTGCAGACCGGCAGTTTTGAGGGAAATCCTGGATTTATCCATTGGCTTCTCACATTTAGGTGCTAGACAAAGAAGGATAATGTAGAGTTGAATAACAACATAATGGCAATATCAATAACAATTACATGTATTTAAATATTGATAAGGAGCAGCAAGAATGTTTGTCCTGTAAACACCATGACTGACAAGAATACACGAACAAGATGGATAGATTATAAATGAAGGAACAGAATAAATAGATGGGCTAGTAAAGCCAGTAAACTTGAGCAAACAAAAATGAAAACACACACTTGAATTGCCAAAACTGTCCGGCATAAGTAATCAGGCTAGCAAATAGGTCACCCTAAACTCCTCTATCTAATCCAGCATAAGGTAGGCCGTACAAAGTCCTAATGGCCTGGAAAACAATCTACAAAAATACTTTATTCCCTCTGCAATCACCCTAAACGCTTAGGAAAATTTACCTATTTCCCTTTTCCTAAGTGTTCTTATCCTGTGTTCTTGCCAACTCTAGTTTAAACAGTTTTAGTCCTATTTTAAGGACGTGAGTTTGTTTTTTTAAAATACGTATTAATAGTTGATTCATTGTTTGATGTTGAGCCCTGTCAACAAAGATTTCTGTTAGTATGTGACATCGTATCTTCTGTCTGGAACCGAAATGGATAAACAGCACTGTCATACATCATTTCTCTGTGTCTTCCATCTATTACAGCCGAGATCAAATATAAGCAAGACACATCTGTATTTACTCAGAGAGCTTTTATGGGCCCATGACATAAAATGTGATTCATCAGCTGACTTAAAAAGGGTCTTATGCACAATTAAACTTGTTTTAAACATATCATACGATGTATCAAAGTGATATAATCAATCACAAAAATCTGATTCGTATGGATCGTTAGAGTTAGAGCACAGAGCTGGAAAATATGTGGAGATTCATTAAAGGATAATTGCATAACTGCAGCCAGCGTACATGCAATCAGATCTAATTTTAATCACTTATGTTTAAAGCCAAAATCAAGATAATAAAATAGAAAGTAAACGACTAGAAACATTAGTATTGGAAGTCAAGTTTTATCATTTAATCGTTGCATATTTTAGTTTGGGATTAACTTCATGTATTTGCTGCAGATGGCAGACATGGCGGCTCTGCGGACATTTACAGAAACCAGCTTTTCTCTCAGATGATAGCAGAAACTTGGCTCTGGGCTTTAAGATGTTTATTAATTCAATAAAACGCATTGCATGATGCATTTTCCTTCAGTATACTGTGGTGTGCTACAAATCAGAACCTGGCCTACGCTATGGGGTACACTTCTGTTTTCATCCTGACACCAAGCAGATATCCGCCTTGGCTGCTCTACAAACAGGCTGTTTTACATTTGGAAACAGCATACAGGGAAATAATGGATGACATAGAACCTGTAAACCACATTCCTACAGGAGATGAACAGCAGAGAAAATGAAAAGCTGAAAAACAAGAGGCATATAGATAAAAAAGTAAGAGAAAATACCACAAGATCTCACCTGCGACTTTCAATGTGCTCTGAGAGGTGTGGGTGATGGGGGAGGTCACACCTACAGGAGGATTGCGACCCTTCCTGAAACTTCCTGGTTGACCCAAGCTTTGGGGCTTCTTCAGTTCTCCTTTACACCCAAAATCTTCACTGAGGCTCGGAGGCTTCTTCCTCCACTTGCTCGGGGCCTCCGTCTTGAGGCTACCGGTCTCATAGCTGCCACTGTCCAACTTGTGGCCGGCTTTGTGATCCTCGCTGTACCAAGAGAGTCCGCTTTCCACCAGGGAGCGCTTCTCTGCATCAGTGCGGAGCTGCAGAGAGAGGAGGGGGGAAAAGAGAGGCACAGTGTGGGTAAAAATGTTCAGAGTTATCTATGGTATTGTGTGTTCTCTGTAATCTTTGTTTCATCTCAGCTGCATTCCAGTGGGAAGCAAGGGAGAGATAGACTGATATGCCCAGAGTGGATTTAGGAAACCACAGAGGAAGACAAAGGAAAGGAACATAGAATATTTAAAAGGGTGAGAAAAAGGTCTCTAGATAATAAATCCACCCATTAAAATAAAAATAAATGAAAGTGTTTGAATAGGAGGAGAGCTTGAGTGTTTCTTTTTTTATAATGTATTACCGTGCACTGATCCAAAAAAGACACTGTAATAGAAAAACAATCATGTGGTGCATTAAGGAGGTGGCACTGAGGACAGTTTTGGGCATGCTGCTTCTTGGCACCTTATTAATGTGATACAGGGCAGCAGATGGCGCATTGAATAGCACTAATGTTCAGGAGAAGAGTTCTCCCTGGTGAGCGTTATGTAAGTTAGAACACTCACTATTTATCCTTCTTCTTTTCGACAAATTCGGATTATAAAGTCACAAAATCATATTCTTACATGCATGTTCTGAAGTTCCAGATGAGCATAGATAAACGTATCACCTTCAGAAAACTGTGAAAACTGCCTCTAGTGTGAAACGTACATCGTTCTGTCAGTCAAACATCCCAGTTGAGTAACAATAGGCAGAACGCATTTCTGAGTAAAAAGGGGCTTTAAGGGTCGATGAAACTACCGGAAGTTAATATGTTACTGTCAGAACAGAAAAGATGTATTGCACTGTGAGGGATTCGATCTTCAGAGTTTGTTTTAATGACAGAGATGAGTTCTGTGGCATGTTTTTGTGGCCTTGTCAAAACAAAGGATGCACATTTAACAAACAAAACAAAGTCAATCCCAGAGCCCATCATTTAAAATGCTTTAAGTAAAAGCCATGTTCTTATCCTTTAACAAAATAACGTGATGAAAGGAAAGCCAAAGGTTGTCAGAGAGTGTTAGGCACAGGATTTCAGCTCACCATGGCAGAAGAGTTGCGTCTGGATCCCAGGGGTGTAGTGGGGAGGGAGTTAAGGGAGGAGCTGACGTTGAACTCCTCTGAACTGAGGTTCTCGGAGCCATCGCCTTCACCGTCGCTGAGCCCACTGCTGATGGAGCTGCTCTCATCCCAGCTGAAACAACACAGGATGACCACTTAGCAAAAATGGCGACAATATGAATGTACAGAGTTTAAATGTACAGTTTGGAGGTAAAACGAAGGCTGGCGGCAACAGAGACATGTCCATATGCCTGCAGTAAGCTGTCACTGGAGGTGGTCACATGCTCAAACAAGCAGGTAATTCCAACATGGCCGCAGCTGCTTCGTTTCAACTAACACATCAGAGCTGCAGACCATATGGTGACCAGCGCTTCAAGAGTGGACTGTTCAGTTTCAATGATAAAGCATTCATTTTGTGTACTTATTATCCAATTGTTTCTGCTTTGTACTTTTAAAACTTTTAAAAACTTATTTTCTAGTATTTCTATGTAGGAAATTCCTTGAATTAAATTATCATGTATAACATATACTTGGATAACTGATAAAACCCAACATAGTCTGATTATTATAAGTCTGTCTTTTATCAAAAAATACAAAATAGAATCTGTGACAGCTACATAAAACCCATGCCTGCATTTTTAAACATCATTCACCTAAAACAACCCATCCTTCATAAACATTTCAGAGGTAAAAAGCTTTTAGCAAACCACAAATCTTTTATGGGAAACGCAATACTAACTAGCTGTCCAAAGAAGAGAGTTATTTTTTACGTTTGAAGAAACTAATTAAATAATATAAGCTTAGCCATAATTTAACAGCACGTTTTAAAACAGGGGGCAACAAACTGCAATCTTTAACTGTAGCTTCAAAGGAAACTTTACAAGATATGCTGATAAATCACACTGAATAAAAAGTATGGCGACTGACAGCTCAGGGTTTAAGAAAGCAGTCTGGTATGCTCTAAAGAATCAGGATGAGGAGAAATCGGAGTGACAAGCTGCTAACCTCTTCCTGACCCTTCCCTCCACCCCACAATGAAGTCCAGCGCCTCCCTGAAACACATGGTGCCAGACTGGCCTCTTGTGTGAGGAAGACAAGGACAGTGTAAGAAACGGCTCACTAGGCAGCAGCTCTCTGGATACATGATATCTAAATACATTTAAAATGCAGATTACTGTGTGGAGTTCAACAAGAGGTGTAGCCTTTCAGTCAACTGAAACATCACGGGAGAATTAAAACATCCAGGGTCAGAGAGGAGTTTAAAAAATGGAAGGGAAGTCATTTGTATGTGCTTTATACAGTAGAAGCAATAATACGATGTTGCATTTAAAAATGATATCTGATATGATAGAGAGCTTAACGCAAGTCCAACTCAAAATGATGTTTCCCCATCATTACTACTGGCAACCACAGGTGGTAATCAATTTTTGGCACACAAAATGCGGTAAAGGTAAATTAATAAGACCATTTAAAGCTGAGTCACTGCTCAAGCTGAATCAGTACTTTTCACTTTCCTTTGCGTTCCTACTGAGCTGAAATGTTCTTTGTGGCTCTGCAGTCTGCAATTAGCGGAGGCATGGAACACTGAATTGCCTAGGAAAATACAGGGAAACAAAAACGGCCGATACACGTTCAGGATTGGATTTAATCACATGGCTGTAGTCGAGTTGTTCATGCAGCTGTAAAACAAAGAAAAAGCTTACCCTGACACTTTGGTTTTAAAGCATTTTGTTGCACAAAAGAAACATTTAAGTGAAGTGATTTGTGGCCGTAGAGACGTGACCTCAAGGACGCAGTTTGACACGATCAAGGAAATTCCTAAGATGAATGTTTGATTTGAGGATTCTACAATGTTTTCACAAACCATCATTGAGGAAAATAAGTTTGATTTACATCAAGCCCAGATGTTCGCGGTATGTTCGAACAATACCACCTCTGTCAGAGGCGACAGAGGGGCCACGAATAACCCCACAGGGATGTCAGCCAGAGAGGAGGCAGGAGGGCCGATGTGTTGTTGATATTACAAGCCAAAAGTGTCAGCTCCCAGAGGTGAAATCTAGACGTGGAGAGGGTGGGAGTACACCAGCTAAGTGCATACTTCATACATAGGGTGGCAATTAACTTTTGTTTTCTGTGGCACAACTCCAACGTCTCTCTCATTTGTGTGTCCGCGCTATTATTTGAGTTGGGCTGCTGAGAGAATGTTTTGATTTAGGGTGAATGAGGGATGATTGGTGATGTGGAGCTGGTCGGGGACGAAACATTCACCGTCCATACGTAGACCTGAGCATCACTGAAATCACACACACACACATAAGTGCTGGTTGCCACCATGGCATGTAGCAAACTGCAAAAATAAAACAAAAAACAAGCACAGAACGGACAAACTGTATATAAGCACCTAGTCTAACTATAAAACCAGATGAAATGGAACACATTAAAAGAAAATTGCATATTGCAGTTCACTTGGCACTGTGTATCCTTTCTGCATAAAGGAGAGCTAAGACAAAGCTCCTTGGGATGCATGCCTGTGCTGAGTGGTGAAGACATCCTCTATTATTCAGATAGCTGTGGTTGCAGCACCGCAGTATCTTCCAAGCATAAAATGTGTTCCAACAGATGTTATAATTCACAGTGCCAAGTCATTGTCAACAAAGTCTCACTTTTCACAATTTCCATCTTCCTGTCAACATAACGTGTTAACCCTTCAACAGTAACATTTATAAAAAAATAAAATGATTTACTGTTATCCATTCTGTTTTGAAACTTAATAATGTCATTATTAAAGTACAAAAATAACAGTAAAACTACCCAAATATATCCTCGTCTACTATTCATGACCACAGACTGTATGCCCAAAGTATTACATTAATAAATTAAAATAAACGTTAGTCAAAAGTCATGAATGTTAAAAAAGCAAAAGAATAAATCTATTATCCCACATGGCCTAAGTGAGAAACAGCGAACCGTCAGGTAGGCTATATTACAGTGAAAGGGCATTTGAAGAAGATTAACAAGTTAATGTCGGGAAAGTCGCTACCCCGTAATGAAATATCATCTTTACCGTGGCGTAAAGAGTAAAGTCCTTTTAGCTCTTGGCTCCAACCGCAGAGGAGGTACTTTCCCGATCAAAACTCGGCCGCTCATCTGTGACTGGTTTAAGCAGAACTTCCGTGAATTATCCGTGTGCAACTGAGATTCAAATTCATATCCCCCGAAAGAAAAGAAACACCTTTTTTCTTCTCCCATTCAGCGAGGAGAAAGAACGGTCTGCGGACCGGACAGGCAACACCCGCCTTTAAAAAAGAAAAGAGACCCTGATGTTCCTAGAGGTGATAACCAACGGCTGCAGAGCTGAGCTGTAGCCATGGTAACGCCCATTACCCTCCCGTTATTGGAGTGATACGACAACTCGTAAGAAAGTAGGACTCGATTAATTATAATACTAAATGATAAAAGTAGTTATTTGTGTTGATTATGAAGCATTGTTTTAATCGGGTATAAAACTGTGAAACCCAAATTAACCGAACATTTGTCAAAAATGTTACACGTGCGCAGTTTTCTTTCTAAATTAGCCAGTTTACCTACACGCTAAATTAGCTTTTCTGACTCGATGGCGGGACTAAATTGCCAGATATCATACAGAAGAGTATAGAAAGTCGAATAAAGGGACATTTCACCAGTGTTACTCCTGAGGTTCATGTTACTCCCCATAATAACTACTATTCTGTGGTCTCTATGGGGGAGCTTTTAAGTGTTAACAAATAATCATGATTATGTCACAAGTGTTACCTGGGCATGGTTCTTGAGACAAACATTTAAACATTAACTGAAGCTGTGGGGTAGACTATGAAGCTAGGAAGCATGCTACTGAGTTATATGATTTCAGGCGTTCTCCACAAAATCTCTCGTGAAATTATGAATTACAGCAAGCTGGTGATTTGTATGTATTATTATGTATTTATTTCAACAAGGACCATGCATACAAATACATTAATCTCAGAAAAGAGAAGAGATGAATTATGCCAGATTTGAGCTAATAGCTAATTTCCATCTGCAGTCCATATGTAACACTACATTAGGCTTACTGTACCGTGTTGTTTTAATGCAGCAAATACCCTTAGTATATGAGAATAGTTGAGATGGCTTCCTATCACTTGGCCACACTAGATAGAAACACATAAGCCCACCTTATACTGTAGAGCGGGCGCCAGATGTCTGAAGGCTGAATCATTAGCAGCGAGTTCAAATCTGCTTATGTCTGCTGTAGGAAACTTTTCCAACTGGCGATTAGAATTTGGCAAATATTGAACAATATAAAGGCTCATCTTGCTATTACTAATATTCACTGTTTCCAGTGTAGACAGTGTAAGGTCATATTAGTCAACAATGCTTGGAAATATTGCCTTGTGACTTCAATTTGTTTCAGATATTTTCAATGGCTCCTAAAGGGCTGTCTGGACAGCCTAAACAAAAAAAAACTTGAATCAGGCTTTCACTCAGGCTAAAAAGATTACCATGATGAATGTGTTTAAAAATAAAACATGTTCCATCTTCATTCATTACCTTCTGGGGCGAAAATGGAAAAACTCAGTCCAAGGTAGGGCCTGAATCACTGCGAGCACAAACCACAAATCCACAGATGACACGAGGACCTCCAGTGAGGCATGAGTTGCCTTGGAAAACCTTCCTCCCCCTCTCATTAGCAGTGGAACAGCCTCACAAGGATGATCTCACCAGATCTATGCTCTGTAAACTAACCAGGAGGTAAAAGCTGTGGGCCAAAGAGGTCCCCACACCCTGTCCACGTCTTAGGCCAAATTCAGTTCACTCTACTGCTAAGTCAAGCTGGTCTTATTTTGGTTGGTTAAAGTTTAGTGACAAAAGATTGTATCTGACCAAATGTAACCTTGGTTTTACTTTTTGTTGAAATTAAACAACTGTTTTTCTGTTGGTGTTTGAAACGGCCATACATTCCTCGTAATATCTTTGACAGAATAAGATGCTAGTTTGATAAAACTTTGTTTTGTCTACCTCCATCTTTTGTCCCACTGGCAGAGAAGTATGCCTGCTCACAAAAAAACCTGAAACATTTTTGTCTTCCTACCTGTTGGTTCATTCAGAGCTTTATTTTCTAACAGCAAAACAAAAAACTTGGCATGCTTATGTCCATGCCCAAAAATATAATTTGTTTACAGAACCGTGTTGCTCTTGTCTCCTGTTTATCTCTCCCGGGTCAGTGAACTGCTAAACAAGCTGTCGTCTAAAGAGCATTGAAGTCATGTTTGGACTGTATACTAACAGCTGTCCTACACAGATAACCAAACGGCTTGTGTCAGAAACATCCTCAGCATGTTTGGTCATTTACAAACTGTGTAAATAGAGATTCAATCCATCTGTGGGAGGTAAACTGACCATGAGGATCTGTACTTGACATGTCATTTGTTAGATGCTTTTATCCAAAGCGACTTACATACATTCAGTACTGAGGATATCCCCACAGGAGCAACTTGGGGTGAATTGTCTTGCCCAGGGACACAACAACATGCTGACTGCAGTGGGACTCGAACTTGCTATCCCCTGATTCGAAGTCCAGCACACTATCCACTTAGCCACAGCCACCGGTACTGTACTGAGTTACCAGACCAGAAACCCCTTTGATGTTCTGACCTTTAATGCTTCTGATCTATTGGTGATGTCTGCCTCTCAAGCAGTAAACTGTGCAGCAATATGTGAAACATAAAATGCATTGAAATATATTGGAGGAAATAAAGTACTTGAATATAACATAAAGTCTCAAGATATCTTAGGGACTGCCTCACTATTTTAAATATTTGGCGCTAATTGGCAGCTGAACCATTAATAGGTCATCATAACAACGAGTCAAGGTAAAGAAATATGACACTACAGCATGTTGATTGGTGTAAATGTCATATATCATAATATCATATCAGTATTTAAAGCCAACAAATACAACAGATGCTTTCCACAAGGTTTGGGAACCTTGCTGCAGGGATGTGCTCCCATTTATCCACAGGCGCATTAGTGAGGTTGATGCTGGCGCTGCATGATAAGGACTGGCTCTTTCAAACCGTGTTGCTTCAGTTCATCTCAAAGGTGTTGGATGAGATTGAGGTTAGAAAACTTTGCTTGCCAGTCAAGCCTTACACAAAAAGTGGAAAACCATTTTCTTCATGGACCTCATTTTGTGTGCACATTCATATTTAAAAAGGGAAGTAATTTCCCCAAAATGTCACAACACAACATTGTCTAAATTGTATTATCAACATTTCCCGAAAATTAGACCTTAGGGCCCCAACCTAAAGCATGAAAGAAACCCAAGGCCATAAAATATAGTATGTGGAAAGGGGATACATACAGTATAATGCATATACCAGCTACAAAATTGTTATTTTTAGATGGCACATTTCCATAAAAAACACATAAAAGATATACATTCTGATCAGGTGAAATTATATCCAGGAAAAACGCTTCATTTAAGAAATACTAAAATAATATAGTAAACCTGCATGAATTTGAACCGCTTTAAAGCCTGTTCCATGCGGTGTCGTGACATCAGATTTCCAGCAGGAGGCACAATGAGTTAAAGCTATGTGACTGTGTATAAATGAGGCACCACTTGGCATTTAAATAAATACAATTGGACTTCACTGGCTGTAAAAGCCTTTGATGCAAATAAAGAACAAGCATTCATTTAATAAATGGATTCAATTCAATAGTACAATATGGGGAATTATTTCAAAAGCGAGCATTGACAAAGTGTTCAGTGCTTTATGTCTGTTTATCTTAAAGGACTACAGATGAGAAAGCCAGCAGAGCATTGCCTCTGCATTTATTTGATCTTCCCTGTGCCTAATTCTGATTTGTATTGAGCTTGACCATAGCTAGGCAAATAGGATCTGGCTGCAGAGCGGTGGTATTTATGTGGAGTAAATGGGTCTGAGATGCATCAGTGACTGCGTCTGGGAAAGCAGTCGGCCGCCCCATCTCTGCAATGCCTCAGAAAATGGACTTCATCGTCTGATTATTGGACCGGAAAATAAATGTAGAGTCTCCATCAGCCTCAGACAGGAAACTTCCCCCCACAGATGTACCCACAATGCAACTAATGCACACTTCAACCTGAGACTCACAGACTCCTGTGCCATGTTTACAGCATGACAGTCTGAAACAGTTTGCTGTGCAATGATGTTGTGTTGGTGTGAGTTTTTATCTCACCCACACAAGACAAAAATAATATCAACTTGATTGATATGGCACTTAAACACTGAGCTGACTCTGGTCCCTGTCTGAGTTGCAGATGCATTGTCAACACAGATGGTTGAAGCCGAGCCAAATCCTACATAGAGCAGTATATTATGGACTAATCTGCACCAACCAGCCTTTATTAGTCATACTTTAAGCAGATAATCTGACATTGTTGTACCAACTTCAAATAAACAAAGTGATGAATTGGGAATGACGGATTAACAGGTACCATATGATTCACATGTTCTTTTAAATATAATGCTGTGAGCCAAAACAGTATCAGATGTTCCACCTGGGGCAGAGCATTATGCACTGGTGGGATCCAAACTGCACATCCAGGCGACCACACGCAGACATGATACAGGCATGATTCATACTCCCTAGGGTGCTGCTGTAATGGTCCATTATTCACGATGGTGAGGATGCTTGTGGAAGCACATTTGGTGTTGGGGGTATATCACTGACCCTGGTTGGGAGGGAGCGCTCCATATTGACCCCAGATGTGTTTAAGCCTGGGTGTCTAGGTAACAGAAAGCATATTGAGTGGGTGCCTTTCTGTATGGCTCTTTCTTTAGCCAATTAAAACGTGTATGCGAAAAAGAAATTCTGATTGAAAATAGTTAAAGAGCTAATTTTAGTGTGTGTGTGTGTGTAGTCTTCGCAGGCATAGAGACACCATCCTTTCTTTCAGACCAATAGCCCTAAAACAACTCTAAGTGGTGGCCTCACTTAACTGTAATAATCCTAGCAGCGCCTACGGAGATCCAAAGAACAGAGGCCAAAACCCCATTTTGTGCATATGGGTTTATGTGGGACAGAAAACGTGTGAGGCTTCCATAGTTAAAGAATCACTCAGTGACTATAGAAAGGTCCAGCCCAGGCAGGAAAGGGAAATTGAACACAGACTGCCAGAGAAACAGATCCAGCATCAGATGACTACATCAACCCCTTTGTGCTTTACAGAATGTGTTTGTCGATAGACATGGTTTCCATGAGTGAGGCTGTAATGTATTCCAATATTTAGAAAACTAAAAAATCTCCCTTTCATATTGAACATGCCAAGCTATGAACAGACCCACTCACTGGCATGGGCAAAGCTTTTTTATGGTTACCATGGACATTGCAAGAGGAGCAAACTAAGCTATGGGCTTATCTACAATATACAGTAGGCAAAGATATGGACACTATTCGGTGTGTTGTGAAGGGTAAAAATGTGTCATTTTGAAATGACCACGTTGAATGTGTCTTTTAATTTGTATAATTGTCTATAACATGCAAGTGTATGCTTTTGCTTTAAAGGATTTAAATATGGTTGTTCTTTTTGGGGCAATCATTAATTATTCCATAGCAGATTTCAGGAAAAACTGCTTGAATGAAAAACATTTCCACAAGCACTACAACTGTACATCCAAAACTAGGACACAAATGGAAACACAAACAATAGCTTAACATGGCTATCCCCCACAATGCCAATTACACGACAATCTAATTAAGTGGTTAGCATGTCGTCTTCACACCAGTGTTCCTCTCTCTATTTGTCCGTCTATTTTAGTCCCCATCCTTCTCTTTCTTTCTTTCTCTCCATCACACACACAACCAGCAGTTGATGCACACACACACACATCCGCACACCCTCCACATATATATTTGTTCAGCAGCTACAGTATCACACTGACACACAAGGCAGCCCATCAGTGGGTCAGTGGAAGACGGTTGCCATGGCAGCACATCCTGATCCATGTTGCCGCATGATGAGAGGTGTGACGCTGCTAAACCAGCCTCCACTCTGCTCTGCATTGCCGCCTGTATGCTGCTGTATATAAAACACAAAATGGTACAGTCCAGATCCCCAGATGTCCACATCCTCGCCCCAAAAACCCTCTGTCACCTTGTAGAGAACAGGACACACTATTTGGTTTCACCTGCATTATGTCTTTTTACACAATATGTAATCTAAATGAATCAGCTATGTGGCTTGTTCTGTGTCATGTGTGAGGTTACAACAGTACAAGGTGCCATCATGAAACCTAATAAACTTCCCAGATTAATAACTCATTGTATCTAATCAATTATTCCTTGAAAATCATTTGTGTCCCCAAAAAGACGTTTCTACACTTTATTTTTGATAAAGGGTCAAATATATGTATAAATGTATTATGTTATGTATCGTTCTTTTGTACAGTTTCAAAAGAGATGATGTATAAATATATAAAGTCCAGTTGCCTCTGTCTTTGTTCTGATCGATAATACAAAAATTAACAATAGTTAAAGACCCAGTGAAGTGTGCGCCGGTGCATGATCTGTTATGCTAATACGTATAGTAATGACCAAAATTGTCCATTGGAACCCATATAAAAGATGTTGGAATAGCAACGAATTTGACGAGTTGGAATTTTCCGCTGGGAAACCTCCGCCTTCGTGGGCGTGGCTTGCGATCTACTGCGTGACGTCAGAAGATGGGCTCAGCCGAAGTGTTTACATTCACCACCGTTCATTTTGTCTCTGTTTCAAAGTGGAATTTACCAACGTTTTTGAGCGAGTATTTTATTGGAAAGTGTTTCGCAGTCGACTGGAAGTGATTGCCAATCGAGGAAACCTGACAATGGAGGCGACAGTGAAGAAAAAGGGAGGAAAAACACACGGGAAGCGATGCATTGCCGCTGGCTGTGGTAATGTCAATTCTGCCGAAGTGGCGATGTTTCTGTTCCCAAAAGATGAAGGTGAGTGGCTGGTGTCATTGTTTCGTAGATTCGTAGATTGTTTATGAAAAATAAAGGCCACTGTGTTTGTGTCTATTAACAAGACTATCATGGCGGCGGCAGAGCTCAAGTCGAGTTTCTCCGCCTGGAGATATTCTCACTATTTCACTTTTGTCGAGCACAAAGAAAAGAACGTTTTAGTTAAATGTAAGTTGTGTCTTGGCGGGTCAAAGATCCTATCGACTGCCCAAAACAGCAATTAAAATCTGTTGAAACATCTGCAGAAACAACATGCTGGGACGAAGCTAGTAGCTAAGACCACAGACCCAGACTCATCCGACGCCACTCCACCTCCACCTAAGCAACAGCGGCTGGATTGGCACTTTGAAACATATCTTTGTGTTTGTGTTTGTATAGACCACATTGCTTAGCAGAGTTCAGTGATGCAAATGCATGTCAAGTTGATCAACAGGTTGTATTATTCTCCGATGCAATAACAGTACTGAAATGAAGGCTACAGTATAAGGCATTAATGGGTGCCCTTTTTTAAGTAACTAAAAAGTTACTTTTCACAGTAACGCATTACTTTTTGGTGTAAGTAGTGAAGTAACTAGTAATTGTAACTAGTTACTGGTTTTCAGTAACTAGCACAACACTGCATGTGAACATGAATGTTGCATCATGCTATGAACAGATGAATGTATGATCAGGTGATGGCCAATCCTGTGTGTAGATCTACTCTAGATCTATGACAAAATATTGTCCTCAACTAAATTGACTTCCATGGCCACTTTCCTCATCTATCCTGTCCGAAAAGCTGTCAAAATCACTAATTTCTCTCGCACCAGTATCACTTTCCGAAGGCTCCGCCATGTTTACAATCACAACTGGGCCCATCTTGTGACGTCACAGCCGCTATCGTCTGCAGCAGCGGTAGGCTCAGACTCTGAAAAATTTGCGATGTTTATCTCGTCCCTCGCACTTCCTAAAAAATTATTTTAGCCATGAACAGGTACAATTATATGTAAGAAATGAAACTGCCATTTCATTTTGGCGCAAAAAAATGCACTTCACTGGCACTTTAAATGATGGTGAGGATCGGCATTTTCCCTTTAGCTCTTTATGACACCGTCTTTCATTTTATTGTTTTGGTTTACAGCTCACGACTTCAAAGCAGCTGTTTTTAGCAAAAAAGCTACAATACATTGGCTTTTCACTATTTGTCCAGCACCAAACGGACAATTTGTGAGTAGCTTGTGATCAAAGGATAGAGGAACATTTAGCAGCTAACTGAGCCATATACTCCCTCTGGAGTTGGCAGAGACCAAAACAGAGCTAAAAGGAGGGCAAACATTCAATTTTCATATGTGAGGTTGCCAGAAATATAACTTCAAATGAATTGAACTGTTGCTATGTATGCTATATGTGTATCAAGGCAACTAACATGTTTACTATATAAACATTGTTACAAAACAGTGGTTCAAAACAATATTAACAGCTCTGAGTCGCCGAACAAAATCTGTTAATGCTCGTACAATAGCAGCAGAAGGTCTAGCAATGGCAACTGCACAGTCCATGCTTACTGTAGCCATTTGGAAGTGACTTTCATAAGAAATACTGTCAAACCCTAATTTTCCAACCAATTTTTAATGAAAATCTGGTGCATGACGGATTATCCTGTTTATCTATAAAAGGTACAGAATCACTAGTCTTAGTATTCTTGTCCTTTAGGATTTAAGAGAGGCTGATGCAACAAAAACAAGTCCAAAAGTTATGCAAGACCCCAGCGTCTAATGATGCATTGCAGTCATCAATAGCTCTTTATTGCAGCTAAGTGCCTGTTGCTGCTACTCTTCAGCAAATCTTCAGCCAAGGATTTTGGAGCCAAACCAAATGCTGAAAGACATTTGCCTTATTTTTTATCAGATCTTCCAATTTCACATGTTTGGAACTGTTAATCTGCCAAAAAAACACGTAAATCTGTCACATACAATAATCGTGCTCAGGCATGTTCTGCTACAAACATTAGACTTGAATTTATCCCATCAAATACATGACAGTATGGAAAAACAATTAATTTTCCAGATGAACATCTGTGTAAGACATGTGAAACTAACCTGTGCTTACATACAGCTGAGTGCCTGTAAAATATCAACCATAATTGACTGACCACTACAATAAATGACACTGAAGGCTGAATAGTGGTAATAATTTGTATACCAGATATGGAAAAAACTGACCATATACCAGCAATATCATTTTATAACTGCTCGAGCAGTGTTTTAAATATGGCTTGCAATGGGATGATATCATTTGAGTGATGGTGAAACTCTGCCAATATGGTGGGAAGAAGGTAACCACAGGAAGCAGTTATGATTATTGACGCGGTCAAGGCTAGATTAGTAGCTACCTCAACAGTAGAGAGACGGGAAACACAGTCACTCTGGGAATAAGTTGAAATCAGTCTCATAAAATTAAGTGTAAGGAAAAAAATTAAAGACATTTCGAGCAGACAGTGTCTGATTACCACTTCTGAGGTAACAGTTACAGTAAAGATTTATACTGAATGAATATGCATGCAATCTAAAACAACAAATACTTTCTATTGTACCAGGGAAACAGTGATTGTAGTGGTGGTGGACCAGTAATTAGAACCAGCTTTCAACATAACATAATGCAAACAAGTGTAAACCCTCACAATCTATTGATACATCTAAAGTAGTATCACATTTCTGTGCACAATGTGAGAGGGGTTGCTTGTACAAACTACCCAAAAGAGCAGAGATTTTGAGCCCATTTGAACTCATCGCCTTCAAGAGCCACTCTAAACAACATCATTTGCACCAGCAGCCAAACGTTTTCAGGGAATAAGTCCTTATAAACCACTGCCTAACCTCACAACTGCAGACATACAAAGGTTGTGTCTGGTTTGAGAAGAAAGTCAAATGTCTGGCCGGCTAAAGACCAAAGCACTGCCTCAAACAAGAGTAAACAATTGAAGGGACCTATGTTCAAGTGACCAAAGACACAGTTACTATTGAATATTTGTGGTGTGCTGGTCTGTAAAGGGCAAAAATTGCCTACAGGTCTTCGAGCCAGTGATTTAATGGTTGTGTTCCATGTCTGCCGGATGCAGACATGGAACACAACCATCAAGGTCATTGACCAAATAGCCCCTAGTGTGCTTTGGCAGACACTACATCCTATAATTACTCTCGTGACATTACCATGTATGTATCCAAACACACCCATAGTCCCCTTGGTGTAAATAGTAATAAGCTAATGTGGGGGGCCCATGGCACCCATCATGATGCCTCACAATCACCTTGAAAACAGGTTAATGGACTAGGACAAATAAATGGCCGGTTGCACTGTATACTTAACTATAAATAAGAATGTTCGAGCCGGTGATTTAATGGTTGTGTTCCATGTCTGCCGGATGCGGTAATAGGCACATTTCTGTTTTACATTAACAAAAACATTATGAAGCACTTCAACAGTTTGTTTGTTTTCTTCTATACTCTAATGGCCAATAATCGAGAATGCAGCTTTGTGTAAGGTTGACATTTATTTGTGGGTATGTATGCTATATTGTGCAATGACCATCAGTTATACTCATAATGATAATCCCAGTTTCCCAGGAACAAACAGATATGCTACTTTAATGATTTATAAAACAGGCTTTTTAAAATCCTAACTTGGCCAAACCCGATTACCATTAAGCTGTGTTTTGGCTGTAGAGAAGCAATCATTGCTCTCTGATGGAAAGATAAAGCTCTTGAGGAGATTGGGATGTATGTGGCTTCAGATTATTGATGAGGCAGACACACAGCAGCAGTGATTACTGTCAGTGTGTTCACATTCAGCCTCAAAGCCAGCACTGTCTGCTGCGGATTAATCAATATCCATTAGACATCAGGCGTTGTGCTGTAGTTCCATGCATTGATAAACAACATGCATTGTGTCTTATTAATTCAACACTTTTAGTCTTTGTCCAGACAGTTTCAAGCATTACCCGTTGGTCTTATAAATTACACAAGCAACATCACCAACAGTATTATTAATTAGCAAGAAGTCTCTTTCTACTAATTGTAAATGGGGCTAATTTCAGATTAATGATAGGCATAAATATGTTAAACTGAGGCTCCAGTGAAAGGGAACAGAAATTGCACCTCTCCTTACAGCCGATTACCAGCTGGTTTCCATGGTTACCCAAGAGGAGCCTGATCTATTTTCAAGGGCTGGTAGCTAATGGTTCTCAATGAGCCGAGCTGTGAGTGTGTGACAGGGGATGTACAGTAGCCTAGAAATGCAAATGAAACACAGAATTTGCAAGAGCCTACTGTAAGGAGAAAACTAGAGCAAGTGCCTGCTACAAAAACAGGATTAGCTAGTTATCTACACAAAAGGTTGTTGCTGTATTTATGAGGCAGGATTCATTCTTGATATAGAGAACAGCATTCCAGTATTCCTGCAAGAAAAGCAAGGATACTTTGCAGTCAAATTAATCCAAACACAGGCAAGTGAACCATACAAATAAGAGGTGTTTTTCTACAGTGTTCCGAAAATAAGCATTCAACCTACTCAAGGTCATTGACCAAATAGCCCCTAGTGTGCTTTGGCAGACACTACATCCTATAATTACTTTCGTGACATTACCATGTATGTATCCAAACACACCCATAGTCCCCTTGGTGTAAATGGTAATAAGCTAATGTGGGGGGCCCATGGCACCCATCATGATGCCTCACAATCACCTTGAAAACAGGTTAATGGACTAGGACAAATAAATGGCCGGTTGCACTGTATACTTAACTATAAATAAGAATGTTTGCTCTTGGAGTGCCAGGAAAAACGGGATAAACATAAGGCAATGCAAGCTTTCCAAAATGGAAGGTTAAAAAACCCTGACCAAGACCTACAATGGTCGACAAATAGGCACCAATTGCTCATTTCTTTGCTTGTACCAATGTTGTGAATAACTATTTGGCCGACGCCAAAACAAATGCCGATGTTTATCTGAGAATTTTCTGTCTTTCAGCCATTCATCATACTAACTTTGAATGAACACTTTATGAAACTTCATTGAATAAAATATTGTGACAATGACAAGCAACCATTTCAGAAAAAATTACACTTGTTCCTTGTTCTATTATTTGGATCGCCTGGCTTGCATTCCTGTTTAGGGATTGTTGATGTCATAACGCTGGGCATGACGGTGCATTTTTTAAACATAGTTACATAACATGATTAGCATCTTCAGTGCCAGTGGTGTTGCAAAGCAGAGGCGAGTCCCCAACTCACCTCTCACAATCATTTGAACCACCACATAAGTGCTGACGCAGCGAGGGACAGAATACAGGACAGATTTAAATGGATTTCGAGTGCACGGTTGTTACTGTGAGGAATGGACCCAAAAGACATAATCCCCGATTAATCCTGACCTTATCTGCTGTCTGGTATTTTTCACTTTTCTCCTGACAAAATACCAAACCTTTTCACATGGAGCTTGTAGTCGTTTTTCATTTACTACAACACTTGCAAGACTTCTTTTTCACCATTCACAATAGCACTCCTATGATGCTGGTCTCATTCACCTCAGCTCCAAATTTGACGAAACTTGATTGACCCATTTCCTTTTTAGCTTTTTTCTTCTTTGCTCCAATTTTTACTCATCTAAATGTGTCTCATCTCTTTCCTTGTCCTTGCTGCAATCGGTAGTAAAAACGTGACCTGGCTAGAAGGGACTAGTGAGCGCTCCAGGGGCTCAGCTTAAATCCCACTGCATGTGCAACAGCGATAAAGCTGCTAAATCACACTGGAGAACTGTCCTGGATTCCTTCTCTCCCTCTCTCTGCCTCTCTCCCTCAGCTGTCGTCTTGGGAGAGGGAATTAAAGAAAGACCACAAGGGATGTGAAAGGAGGGAAGCAAGGGTGAAGGTCAAGAAGATGAAAAAAAGGTGAAGAAGGCAAAGTAGGAGAAAGAAGAGGAGAAACATGACAACACAAAGACTAGGAATAAGAGGAGTGTAAAGAGGACAAGATGAATGAGGTGAAAATAAAAAAGAATAAGCAGAGTGTGAAGAACATGAGGAAGACGAAAAGGCAAAGAATAAAAAAGAGGAAGAGAAACTGTGAGAAGCAGCCTTCCTGTTAAAAAAAGGAAAGTATTGTTTGAATTTATCCTAACTATTTGTTGCTTCAGCTCCTCTGAATATAATCTTTACAAGATTCAGAAGCTCCACAGTTTATACCAGTGAGAGACAAGGGAGAATCTATTGTGACTCAGAGGACACCTGATGAGCTTTCAAGTCCTCCGTGAAAATACTTCTGAAGGCCTTCTCTCTCTCACTGTCAGCAAAAAAGCCTCTGACAATTTTATGGGATGTTTAAAAATCCTTAAACAGCAAGAAGAAAAAAGAGACTGCTGATGAAAGCTCTTTGATAGAAGTGCAAAAGATGAGATAACACAAAGCAGACAGCCACGATGTCGGCAAGAAAAGCTTACTTCATCCGACTTGTCTGCACAACTGTTGAATGTTAAATAACCCTCTCCAATGAAAATCAAGTTTGAAACCTTGTTAACGTGTCCATATTGATTTTCTTTATACTTCAAGGCATATCATACATGAAAAAATAAGTCTATGATTGCTGCCTTGGAACTGTAGTGCACCAATGACAGTCTAAAAACATGCCACATATGTCACATATTAAAGGAATCAATCATGTCAACTTGTAGGATGTAGCATTCAATAATATTAGCGTAAACCACTGGTATCAGAGGAGGAGGAAAAATGGTGATGTTCCAGACAAACTTAAGAAAGAAAATTAAGGTTTGTAGCAGCCTTTTTCCAAAGCACTGTTTTAACATGTTTACCCACAAGCAGAAGGGGTTTTGTCATAAAATGATAGAGGTTCAACGCTTTTTTGTCATTAGGTGAAACACCTAAGTGTTTACAAGCAGAAATGTTTATCAACCAGCAAGTATTTGACTGCATGAAGGGATTTGTTTCATGTAAAAACTTCACAATAAATAATACTATAAAAGAGATGAGTTTAAAATCAAAGCTGGGATAGAAACTTTAAAATGCCTATATGCATCTTAATCGTAATGCAGCATGGAACAAAGATCAGCATAGCAGCAGGACACTAATCACCTTATTGCTTACTCTGAGTAAAATGTAATGCGACAACTTCTAACTGACCTTTTCAAAGTACCAAGGTGCAGACCTAAAGGACAAACCGGCATGCAGTCGTCCGCAGCCACTGATTTAATCATGTTGTCATGGTGACAAGAGGTGCAAACCCACGCTTATCTTCAGATACTCTTACCCATTAGCCAGGTTGTCGTCGTCATCCGGCAGGCTCTTTCCAAGGAGGTCGCTGTCACTCAGGTAACCAGACTTGAGGTCGTCCAACCCCTCGATGAGCTCGATGCGAGACGTGCTGTTGAGGCGGCTGGAGCAGCGGGCGGGCATCGTCTGCGCCGTGTACTGGGAGCAGCTCTTACTCCCCTGGTACCCCCCGCCCGTGGAGGAGGGGGCCTCTCCCGCTTGGAGACGAGGGCTGGACTGGCCGTGGCGCCAGGAGAGAGGCGAGGAGCGGTTGGACATGCTTGATATGCTGCGAGCGTTGGTCTCATCGCTGTCATAGCCCACATTACTGCTGTCCATACAGCTGGAGAGACATAGAGGGTCAGTGTACCTGAGGCATTTAGCTGACTATCTTCAGAAGTCCTTCAAAGAAACCCATAGTGGCATTGAGTCGCTGTTGACCCAGATACAGCATTGGTGGCGTATCGTCTTCAGGGACTAAAGCTAGAAATGTGGCCTCTCAGGACCCAAAGACAACGAGAAGGATGGCCTGATAGCTCTGATTTTACAGAGCAACAAAGCTCCCCCTGTCTCCTTACGCAACACTTTCACAAAGACAGAGGGATCTGCTTTGCATGACCAAACCCAAAAACATGTACTTTACACTATTATTCTGAATGGAGTATATCAAAGATTCCTAGTCACTCCTGTAAGTGGGTCAGGGTAAGAAATGTCCTCCAAATGGCTGTGTCTGCAGGTTACATAACATATGAACCAATTCACCCAAATAAATATTGCAAAGGCTACGAGCATGGGAGTATTTTTATCCATTGTTGATGGATAATTTATCAATATGGAGGCTCACTGCTGCCAGTCCAGTACTGAAACTGAGTGAGAAGTCTGCTTTTGATAATGAGTATGATTGTAGATAACTACTGTATAATAGTGGTGTGAATTACAAGAAGTCTTCTCAAGCATCCATAAACAAAACTGGCCAATGGCAAAATAATATAATTGCAACATTTCCCAGAGAAGATAATTGATGGAATGAATGAAGGATGAGCAATATATGGCTATATTTTTGCTGATTGTAATGTTTTGTTTGTTGTGGCTTGAATTAATCAAGCCAATAATAAAGTGTTTATTCAAATAAATTGCAACTCACTGAGTAATTACCCTTTTAGCAGACACAGAGCAACTTTAGAGTTTTATTCAATCATGTTTCTGGCGACCCAATAAATGCATCTTTATTTTAGTATTTTCTGGTTATGTAGGTAGGATTTTGGTTTGCTACAAATATTGAAGTTTTCAGCTGTTAATGTGTATGTGCAAAAAAGCAGTTTAGAGCTGTACAATTTTGGTTTTAATCCTCTATAATAATTCCAAATACATCCTGTTTTAAAACTAAATAATCAGTGCAGGTTTAAAGAGATAGAAACCAGACATATGTTTATGTTTCATTCATGTTTCACAGGACATGCAAACATATGTCCAAATGAAACAACAAAGACCTGTCCTGCTCCACCACTGCCTTGTGTTGTGGTTGTTTCTCAAATTAATTCCTTGGCCTTTTGCCTATGAGAGCCAAACAGAGAGATTCCTAGAATGAAGTCCTGACCATGAAACAGAGCCGGGCTGTTTCAGAAGGATGGAAGCCAGATGTGCACCAGCATCCTTCCAAACAGCCACGGCACAACTGTTTACACATGATTGTGTCGTGTCTCGATCCAACAAACTATCCAGTGCTTGTTTGTATGAGTTTCTTTTCAGTTTAAACCAAAGAGAAAATCATTTGGCTCAGGGTTCTGAGATTTCATTAACAAAACATTTACCCTCACTTGTTTGTATGTGATATTAGCCAGAAGTGCAGGATACAGCATTAGGATACAATATCAAATCCTCAAAAGCAGATGTAGTGCTGTTACCTATGACTTAGCTGGGATCCCCGCAGACTCGTCATTGTATCCTCCAAATTCTGGCGAAGGTCAAGAACATTCTGCACGGTCCGCTTCCTCTGGGACTCGGGGTCTGTGGGTCAGTCATGCAGAACAAAAAGGTTATGAAACATTTAGAGGGTCAAACCAAAACTCAGACACAGGCTCCTGTATATCCTGCTCTCTGTGTTTGTGTTATAAGAGAGTTCATGCGTGCACACCCTTCCTGCCTCCCCCTGCATTATTTGAGACTGATGTGACAAGTGTCTTCCGTGTAAGCACACAGCCAGCGTATGTTCACATCATTAGGCAGACAAATTTCACTCCATGGGCCCCCTCGCCACGGTAACCTCCGCTCCACCCCCCCTTCTGCACTGACATGGTACATCCTGAAAATGAAATACTGAAAGGTTGCCTCACATTGCCCACCAGGGGGATGTATTCTGACATCCATGCAACACCAGGATCTCTTTCAAGGAGTTTTTTTCTCTCAAAGCTTCTGGTTTTGTTTTATTGAGCATTAACTCAGAGTCTTTCAGCTGAAGCTGTAGGGCTAACAACACGCTGAACTGCAGCCAGAAGGATTTCACTGCAGGTCAGCGTATTTGGACAAAGCTGCGTGTAATGTAAAGTGCGTAGTCAGTCGGTCATGACCATGTCAGATCAATATTACAGTGCAATTACGACTGTTGTTGTGTTAGCTGTAACAAATCAGAGAAACCACCCTGTCTCAGAACAAAATTAGATGGGGTTTTCTACAGCAGTGTGTGGAGGCTAAAAACCCTTGGGAAGAAAGAAATTAACATTCAATGCATTAACTGGAATAGCTGGAGGACAGGGGCGATGTCAGGGGAGCACACGTCAAATAATGTGCTGCTCTCATAGAGACAAGTTGAACTACTTCAGCACTGTCACATGAAAACATTTACACACACATTCAGAACACATCTATGAATGTCCTTTTTGTTAACAAGCACTGGAGATAGGAGTCCAAATCTGCAACCAAACTGTTACTGTAGCACTTTTGATACATAAGGTAGTTTCAAAAGCATAAATTACATTTATGGCCTCTGTGAAAAAGCAATAAATAATCTTCTTGGCATTTGTGTATCGTAATATAACCTAATATATGGTAATAATAGTTGTGCAGTATTGACAAGCAAGGTAATTTGTGATTTATGAGTCTGTGAGAGCCCAACTAAATGAGATATTGAGTTAATTTAAATATTATGTTGATGGAAACGTGTCTGGGCTCAAGCTAGTTTGGAAGGGAGATGCTATAGTGCAACTCGATTTATATGGAAGCAGACAACTCTCAGGGCTATTATTACAATAATAACCCACAGCCATTCACTTCCACTGGCGATACGTTTTGTAATAATTTTCATTGGCTTTGGAAACCCTGAGAATTGTCTGCTTCCATATAAATCAATCAATGATAGTCATATTATAATGAAACACACCTAAAAGTGTATCTTATATTAAGCATTTGAAGTGACATTTGGACACAAATTGATGCGTGACAGACTCAAATAAATTGTGTGCCTTGAATAAGTTACACTGTTTAGTAGAATTGGTGAATTTGGTTCTATCTTTTATCAATTATTAAGAACAAAACATTGTGGTTTTGAGTTGTATATGTATATAGTGCATCCACACTCTGTCTTCGTAATGCAATATCTGATGTTTGACTGAAAACAAAATAAAGACATTATCAGATAACATTTAGCTGTCACGTTGAGTATTCTCATATGTATTCTATGAAACATGCTCTCACCCAGAATATATTAAATGTATTTGAGATCATGAGAAGGGAGATATAGAATAACATCTAATCATTTCAAGGCAAACATACCAGAGTCAAGAAGTACTCTGTGACAGTCCTTGACTCTGTAAATCAATCTTTTGGTAACCTCACATGAACAAACGCTAACCACATGCTTATTCTGGCATAATGCTAATTTATTTAAGATGAATTCCTGGGAATAAGTTCAAGCTTGAATCCTGGACACAGGGAACACATGTGCATCACAGCTGTTTGAGTGTGTGCATTGTGCACTGTGTCCCTGTGCAGTGACTGACAGTCCTCTGGCACTCTGCAATGCAGTGACGCCTCCAAGCAGGAACACCCGGACAGAATACTGAAGCAGATGTGGACCGGGAAAGACCGATGAATGATTCAACCACAGGAAGTGCTCAATATCGACACTGTGCCCAGGCAGATTAAAAGAAAACTAATTATAAAATACTGTTAACATGCCCTTTGTAATTAACCTTACAAAAACTGCTAAATCAACATTAGTGCCCTGATTAATTGAAAATTAGCCTCCAAATTTCCATAAACAAACAAAACGATCAGTGAGGGTAACAGTCGTTTTATTGGCCTCTAGAGTTCAGTTAAAGCCTGTTTCATTGTTGAGATTTCACAGGGAATCTAAAGCACTTGACAAGAATAAAGAGAGGTTGCTTCATGGCACAACACTAGAAGAGGATGTGTTTACTTTACCTCAAATAGACCTAGAGCTCAAGTGTTTAACAATGGCAGGTGACACAGTGAGAGATTGCCAATTGTGGCAATGTGCACCAAAAAAAAAGAAAAGAAAACACACACAGATTTCAGAAAGAGGGAGATGTGGGAGGTTCCTTTTTTGATGGTCACATACTTTGTCCAGCTGTCACTCATTGGCTAGAACAATCTATTTTCCTATAAAATCTTAATACCTACGTCCCCAGCAGAAAAATGCAATTACATTACAGCAAAATTATGTTCTGCCCATGAAACGTTTAAAACGCGTAGAAAGAGAAGAGAAAAACCTATTCAAAACAGAGCTAGCCTACGAGACTGTTTTCATGTTAAAAATATGAACTTTACCATTAGCGTACATTGAAAAGGAAACCATGTTTGACCCTTGCATTCATGTATAGCTTGAAATAATGCAATCTGTGAATATTTCATCACCCATATAGCGTTTCACTGCTCCACTATGGATCTACATACAGTAGCTGTGTAGGCCATCGCTACGTTGGAGATCTTGCATGACAGATCACATATAATTACAATGAAATGATGTTTGCTCAACCCCCTTTTTTCCAGGAGTCCTGATGTCTGCATTACTCTAATCTTATCTAGAGTTTTAATGACCTGGAATGTAAACAATTTCAAAGTCCATTCATCACTTTGAAAATATTTCCAAATGGTCCATTTTCATTTATTACCCAACTGCTCTGTGTGAAGAGTTAGAAAATGGGAGCTAAACAGAAGTTGCAATTATTTTTGTGAGACCATCAAACCACAAAATAAAAGCATGACAATTCTATTTGATCAGGATGGAAATGTTTGATTCGTTTTGTTATCTTGTGATGAGGCAGTGATGATCAAGTACTGAATGTCAGCCACGGAGCACAAATCACTATTATCAATGAGCCTTATAACTAACTGTGTTCACCATTTCTTGATGTCATGTTTGTAAACAAAGAGATCCTTTATGGTCAGAAATACAAGTATCTATTCAGCAAGCTTATAATGAGATATACTGCAGAAGCACAGCACTGTATGAAGCATAAAGCTGGCCTTGAATGTAAAGCAGACTATTCATAGAAACATCTATTTACAGTAACAAGCATGTCCACTGTAAATGCAGAGTTAGGAAAAAAGTTCCAGTCAACAATGCAGAAAACAAGTCTTCAGTTAAAGTTTCCATTAATGCAACACATCATTATTGTAATTTAAGATATTGTTCTCCTAATTATAAACGTGTTGTGATAGTTTCCCACCTTTCCATCAGCAGGTCTCCATTTGGTGGTGTTTTTACTTTATGAGCACAAAAGCACTGGACTCGTGTCACAGGCCCGCATGGGATTATCATCTTAAATGATGATAAATAATTCATTAAGATAATATAAAACCCATTTGAGGAATAATGACTTTCGATTGATTAGGGAAAAATCAGGGAGGTCAAAGTGTTACATTGAGGAGAGAAGATGTATCAGCCAGAGGCATTCTGCTGCAAATGTTATGCAAATAGGCTATTAAAGGAGACGTGGGTGTGGTTCCCAATTCAACTGAGCTTTTAGACATTTTAGTGATTTCGCTTTTTTTTTTTAAAGTAATGATGCAAAGCAGCTATTCTTGTTATTGTTTACAGTTCATAGCTGACTTAAGTGTGACCAACATGAGTGATAGATGTCCATGTAAGGCTAATGAGGCATGGATAACAGATTCAATCACCACAGATGTGTTCATTAAGATGCAGAAGTGAACATGCTCTCCTGAGTGCATGAAATGCTTGTCTGTATATGACATGCTTGAACCAGATTTGTGGATGACAAGATTTTAGGAATACGAATTAATGCAACGACGTTATGTGTACGATATATGCGCTGTAGTATTATTGTTCTTTAAATTAGAGGACCTTGTGTCAGTAGTGTAATCTGGAACCATAACACTGACGCTAAAAGAACATGTAGCCTTTTCACAGTATTATGCATTAAAGAGGGTAATGTTTCTTTCTTTATAGCTTTTGAAATGGCAACTAGATTTGAGTGTCTGATCTGTAAAAAAACGACAAAATACTATTTAAAAAAACAAACAAAAACCCACGTACGCTAGATTTGAATTATAATGGATTGTTCCATGTAAGTTTCCACAGACAAAGACACTTTTTCTGGAATACAGGTCTAAATCAGACGCATACTAAACCTGCAATTAAACAAGGAGCCAGCTTTGAAATGCAAAAATCAAACAAAGCAACAAAGAAGATGAAGTCATAATAATTATAACCCCCTATAATATGATCAATACCCCTATTGTTCATCGAGCCCTTGTATTGATGAACCTGACCTACACCACCAGGGAGAAAGCCATTTTCTCTGCCATTTGCACCGCTGTAGTACACAGGGTGTAAACCATCTGTCAGAGCTCTACAGATGAATGGAGCTGGGAGGAGGCTAAATGTGTCTGTGTGCCGAAAATGAATTCAATATGGCATGCCTTCTTTTCCCATCTCTCTTTTGATGGAAGAGTACGTGGAGCAGGGGATGGACCCTCGAGTGCATCGGCACATGTTGCAGCAAACAAGAGCTTTATTAAGGGGATCAGTGTGCTGGTAATAACCGCCAACCCCTCTGGCTTATTTCATGCAATCAGCCGGCAAAGCTATATAAGCTTGCCTATTTCACAACATCAATGGCAGCAAGCCCCAGCCACCTGAGCGACATGCTGGAAGAACAGGAACAATAGAGCTATAGCTTTGGCATTTTCACATAAAGCTAAATGGTTAATCAAAGACCAAACTGATGCAGCATGAAATAAGAGGAGCACGCTTTGCCAGCACAAGAGGGATGTCTTCCATTTTTTCTCATTCGGAGAGCTTCATTTAATCCGTTTAGGAGCAGTGTTGGTCTGCAGCAGCGAGCAGGTGCCGTGTGCTATCAAAGGGGGCGTGCTGCCGACAAGCACTGAGAAATCTTGCAAGCCACATGGCCGCCACACGTACTGTAGGGACTCTGGAGTGTTGGCGTTATCAACACTGCTTTGCTGTACTCACCTAAAATCTGACTGAAGAGCAGCTGCTCCAGGTCGCCCAGCACTGTCACCACCAGTTCTGGGTCCACCTTCAGGAAGTTCTTGTCTCCACCTTCCTCCCCATGGCCTTTGGACCCAGACTCCCCCCCGGCTCCAGCTCCCTGCTTCTTGGCCTTGGCCTTGCTGGAGAGGATCTCGTCATCTGACTTCCCATCCTCAGGTGCCTTGCTCAGGGGCTTCACCTCAGCGTAAGGTGCACGCGGTATGCGGCTCTGCTTGTTCAGAGCAGATGGAGCAGCTAGAGGGCTGAAGGGCTTGGGTTTGCCCTGGAACAGTGAGTGCTCAGATTTGGAAAGGTTTCTTGAGAGAGGGGCACCCCCTCCGCACTGCTGCACCCCCCTGCTGTCTTTGGCTTGCCCATCTTGCTCTGCCCTGCTCCGGTCTTGGCCATGTCATCACACCACTTGGGCTCATAGAGGTGCAACTTCTTCTCAGCATCAGTGAGGACCGCCAGGTTTGTCATAGACCTCTGCTTCCGGAGACTGGAGGGCAGTGGTATCCTGCCGTCAGAGCTCCCTGCGCGGTAAACCTTCAGCTCACCCCTCTGGGAGCTCTGGGGCACTCCGGACTTTGCTCTCTTAGCAGCCATACCAACTCCTTTGCCATCTGCTTGGCCGTATGCCTTTGTGCTATCCGTCCTTTCCATCTTCAAATCTCCTTCTCTGCCTCTCACACTATTTCCAAGCATGCCTCCTGCATGAGACCATATAGAGAGGCATCAGCAAGGGAGAAAAAAAAGGCTTCCGTATCAGCTCCTTTTCCTTGTGCAAAAGCATACATAAAAAACCTCTACAGGCAATCCTGCAGACTCCCTCTGTCTCCTCTCCCTCTTTCCTCCTGACAGGCTGCTGCAGTTGCAGCTGTTGCAGTGCTGCCCAGGCACTCCCTTTCTCTCCTTTCCTCCCGTCCTTCTTTCCTCCGATTTTTTCCACACTCCTCCCTTCAGCACACCCTCCTGCCGCTGAAGCGCGCAGCAGCGGAATGACAGCGGCAGCAGACGCAACAGCGCTCCCTCCTCCTCCCCCTGCTTTCTGCTGCCTCTCCCTTGCCTCTGCCTCCTCCTCCTCCTCCTCCTCCTCCTCCTCCTCCTCCTCCTCCTTCCCTCCCATCCTCCCTCCTCCTTCACTCGTTTTTTCTTCATTTAAAAAGATGCTTTGCTGTGTCTCAGCAGAATATATGAAATGCGAGAAAGCGTTGAGAAACGATCATCCGTGGCTTTTAAAAACCCAGCAACATTCTCCTCTCACACACCATGTTTTCTCAGCATCTCCTCTGGTTCCTTTGTTCTCCCCCTCCCCCTCCCTCACCTCCAGTGTTCCCTGTTCAATACTCTCTACACGATGCATGATTTGTGGACGTGTTATTAATGTGAATGGATGCATGTTTAGATATGCAATTACACACACATAATAAATGATCCTCACTGTCAAAATCCCAGACCCTGCAACAACTAGAGCATCCAGTTTATCTTTTGATCCCGTCTAAGCCTCCTTACGATATCAATTCCAGATTAACAGCTGGATAAAGCATATGCAACAAATCTGCTGTGTACTGTCCTGCCTAAATGGACAACAGTATTTTTGTCAAATAACATCAACAATGAGGACATAAAAGGTAAAGCTTAATGTACTGTACAAGGTTGTTAATGAAAACTGTTGTTACTAATAAAAGAAGGATTGGTTAGTTTTATCCACAGTTTGAATAAAAAAAAGGGAAAACCTGGTTTTCAATCCAGAAAAAGTCTCAGCCAAATGGGTGACATCACTTCACTGAGCAGAGATGTGCCAGTGTAAGCAAGACACACACCAAAAACCACACTTTGGAAATATGTCAAGTCAGTGCAGGACACATGTCCACACAAGCGATTGTTTTAAAATTAAAACTCCAATCCAAATGTTTTCCTTTCAGGCATATCTTTCCCCCCCTATCATGATTGTTATCGTCTTTTTAAGATATTCCACGCAGCTGTCTCTCAGGAGGATCAGGGAGGCTCCATGTAAACCACCCTCTCTCCTCGCCTGCATGTCATCTGCGCCAGACCTCCAAACCAGACCTTTTGTACACTCGCTGCACAAAAACACTGCCTTTCCTGTAACTACTGTGATACAAACCCTTGTTTTTATGTGCTCATCACATTTACCTCAGGTTTAAATAATCCAAATCTTTTTTTTCTTTCTTCTTAATAAGTTAAATTAGTTTCTCTTTACCACAACACAGCATAGCTGGATAGCAACATGTTAGATGGTGCTGATCCATTGGACACGATTGACCTGTTAGCAACAATGCCCACAGGGTACCGCTCTCACTCTCACAGAGGAGTTTGCACCACACTCCACTGCTCTTCTTATTTAGGTTTCAGGGCACCTGGGGCGGCTCATGGACCACTGAGGTTGTTCAATCGGGCAAATAGTTTCTGGGAACAATGTAATGTCTTGTTCCTCCTCATCACCAAGGCTCCCCTGCTGACTCCAGACCTTCAAGTTTGATCTTACTCCCATGATGCATTGAATGGCCTTTTTCTTTTCTTTTGGAGAGTGGGAATTGTTAATGAAGCATAGGATAACAAATCCAGACATGCCAAATTAACTGCAAGCCTTAAATGTTTACTTGGGATATCTATTCATATAGTTTGTATCAGACAAACTAATTCAACGACTTCTATGATGACAAAAGATCAAATATTTTCCATTATAATTATACTCAAGATGACCGAATCTTATTAACTTTGATGATCCTGTGAGTTATTTTCTAGAAGCCAACATTGTCTTTTTTTGTGAAATTGCTCAACAACTATAGGATGGATTCCCAAAAGATTGGATTGGCAAAAAATGTGGTTTATTGTCGCTTTAGCATAAATGCCAGGGACTCTGGTGATCCCAAGAGTTTTGCTCTAGGGCCACCATGACTGTGACATTTGTTGGTTTATGTGTCCTGTCAAGTATGGAATGGGCTTTTTTTATTTGGGGACAGGAAACTGTTAATGAAGCATAGGATCAAAAAAGACATGCCAATTAACTGCAAGTCTTAAATGTTTTTTCTCAGGACATCTACGCATACAATTTAAAATCAGACAAACAAATCAAAACCTTCCATCAGATTGTTACCATTTGGACTTCGGTTGTTGAGGTGATTTGAATCTAATTTTTGATCAAGAATGGATGAATCCTATTGACTTTGATGATCGTGTAAGATCTCCTTTTGATCAACCATGAGGCTAACATTGTAAAATTACCAAACAACTATTGGATTTATTGCCATAAAAGATTAAAATAGTACAAAGTTTGGTTTATTATCCCCGGAGTTTAAATACCAGTGAATTATCTGAGTTTCGCTCTAGGGCCGCCATGAGGCAGACATTTGTGGTTTATGTGTTCAGACATCTATTGAATGGCCTTTTTTCATTTGGGGAGAGGACATTGTTAATGGAGCAGAGGATAACAAATCCAGACATGCCCAATTCACTGCAAGCCTTACATGTTTTAGGGACACCATGCATAATGTTTGCATGAGACAAACGCAATCAACACATTCTATCCATGTTTAACCATTTGGACTTTGGTTGTTAGTGTTCCATGCCAACTTTTACTCAAGAATGGATGAATCCTATTGAGTTTGATGATCATGTGAGATCTCCTAGCACAACCCTGAGGCTACCATTTTCATTATCTTTCAGAAATACCAACGATTTAGGTGATCCTGCGAGTTTTTCTCCAGGGCCACCATGAGGCTGAGATGTGTGGTTTTCTGTCCTGACAACTATTAGACACACTTGTAAATAAAAACTGTGGAAACTTTTAAAAGCCACCACTTCTAGGGAGAGAGGGAGGGTGGAGCTGCATCTTTCATTTGGTCTCTTCCACATCTGGGTCTGATTTTCACTTTCTGCCTGGCCATCTGAGTAATTGTGTGTGTGTGTTTTATGTTTGTGCATGCTATGACAGCACACTTCCACAGCTGTCTATTATACATTTCCCTGGACAGCACATGTAATGATTTTGCTCAGCTGCTATAATGCAATAGATTCAAGAACCTCCACATGAGCTCAAAGGGAAAACCTCAGAGAACATCAGCATAAATTAGCAAATAGTCACATGTTTCTAAAAATATGGTGTTAAAGATGAATGTAAAGATAGTGTTTGTGCATAGTGTTAAGGTCATATGATAATTAATTTTATTAAAAATCCCCTTAATAGAGATCTAATAGGATCATTGTGCTGCTGGAATGCATACACCCAGGACGATGAAGACTTGCACTTGATGTGCTGAGAAAATAGTCTATTCATGATGAACTCAAGCTGCTTGAAACAAAAAGGTAAAACCATCCCGATGAAACATTTGTGAGAGTTATAAATGTGCTGTTTTCGATAGATACTGAAGCAATCAATACTCCCTACTGTGAAACTTAATTCATTTTAAAGTTTCTCACCAGAGATGCTAACCGGGCTTTAGTTCCTGCAGATGTTTCCTACTGCATGGAACAGTCATTAAAAGAAGCAATTTCTCAACTTCTAGGAAACTTGTACTTGAGGCCGGATGACAGCTTACTGAGACAAATCTCTCCGCTCTACGGTCAAAAACTGAATTTAAGCGTCCCTCAGGCCCGTCCAGTAGGGACCAGAGGATCTCCCAGACAGGAGGGGAAAGACGATCCTCCCATCAAACCACTCAATCTCTCAGTCCGGCATCTGTCCACCCCGCGCTGAGGACCACTCAGTCTCTGCCTTCCCCCTGAGGAGGCTCTCACCCCTCAGTCATTAAGATGATTAAGAAGGCAGTTAGAGGGCTGTATAATAGCCAAGTGCAGTTATAGGAGGATTTTACATGTTGGTTGATAGGGAGCCGGAAATATATCAGACATCATAACCACAATGACTTGTTGTAAAGCAATGCAGGCTAGTCATTTAGGTTTAAAAGGTATGCTATTTAATTAGTTGTACTTAAAATAGAAGAGATAATGTACTAATGCTATCACACAGATACTGATTGCTAACAGGTTTTATTTAGGTTATGATAGATTCCCTTAAACAAAAGATGTGAAGGCTATTTGATTTCCACAGTTATTTTCATTTAACAATTTCATTTGTTTTTTATTTTCTTGCTGGCGGCATTAAAGACGGATTGGTCTTTTGGTGAGTCTCATATTATTATATAATTTAATACTTTTTCCAATTAGGATATTGCAATAACAACAGCCTCAGTTAGTGTTTGATGCAAATCCTCAACTATTAGCTTAACAAAGATGGTTGACAAAGTAAATGTTATTCCTGCTAAACATCAGTATATTAGCAATGCTGCAGACCTTGTTTATCCCAAATATTTTGTTTAATTCGCTGAAAAAAACCTTTAAATAATAATACGGTGTGTTTGGTGTTTGACTGGTGTGTTTCCATAATGAAATAACAGCAATTCTTAACATTATGAGGCTTCTGTAATAATATCTAATCTCTTAAAGTGAACTAAACAAACATGTTTAAGTATTCATCCTGTTTTGTGGTCACAGCTGTTACCCCTGAGTCGATGGTGTCTGCTTACTTACTTAAATCAATATCACTTATTTACAGTAGATCTTTAATTATGTAATCTTTCTCAAATTGGAGTTAATTGATTGAATCATTGTGTCAGCTAACGGGGAATTGGCGTCACTCAGTAAATTATGCCATGCTCCTTCAAATAATGAAATATTGAGTAGGAAAATACAGTGAATGTGTTTGTGTTTGTATAGTAGTCTCTAAGCAACATAGTGTGTGAGACTCATTGCGAGTTTTCTTTATAACAACCATAAAAATCAACATGTAATGGTCAACGCAGGACAGACAGAAGTTACGTAAATCTAATCATGATGGCGCACCAGAGACGATTCAGGAAAACAGCGCTGCATTAACGCTGCTGTGTGATGCTCTCTGCCAATAATCTGTGATTTCCCTCATGCACATACAGAAAGTAGTGAAGCAAATCTTGATGCACATAACAGGTGGTACATAAGTATGAAGCTTTCGCTGTGAGTTGGCAGCGGCTCTGGTGAGAACAACTGCAAATCTGAACAGAGTCCAGTGTCAACAGAGAGCCATATTAAAGCTTGGGTGTTACAGAATACAATATATTGGAAAAAGGCTGTTGCACAACTAAGTGGTTGAACTCTGTGAACTGGGTGAAAAAGTGTGTTTTTTCCAAGATGTAAGTAACTTGTTCTGCCACTGCAGAGAGAGGACAAGAGGACAGAGAGTGAAATCTATTGTACGTCGATAAAGTGATTAAACTTTATGGACAGTCTGTTTTCTACGATCATAGATACTGAAAGAAATGACCCTGCTTCATTTTTTACCGTCAGTGTTCCTGCAGCAACTATTCTGTCTTTCGACCCCTTCAAATATTACAACCCTCAACGACACTTTGGAAATATCCCTTGTCACAGAATTGATTATGTCTGAGCCTCATTTTTTAAATATATATGTTGGGGGACTTTATGTCTTAATTAGATAGCTGACAGGAAAAGAGATGACAGGAAACTAGGGGAGAGAATTTGGGCATCAAGAGCAACAAATATCCACAGCTGCATGCAAAGCAGGGACATCGTTATTTATTTAAATAATTTCTAGAGGCCTGAATAGTAAAAATATAGAGTTAAGTCGTCTACTCTGTTTTAATTATGAGGACAAAGGGATTTATCATTAGAGGAATATAGATAAGAACCATTCTGCAGTTTACCTCCTTTGTTAGGACCTTTATAAAAAACAAATTCATGAAAAGACATAGGAAGATTTTGATACATGACGGCAAAAAGTCTCTTAAAGTCTATAAAAAAATCTTTATTCCGGACAACCAGGTTAGCAACGACTGGTTTAAAAACATTAGGGGGAGGAGATTCAAAGAGACTCACCTAGCTCTTCACAACAGACCTCCATGGAGTCAGAGGAACAGTCACTGAGATCCTCAAGGGTGGGATCTGTGCCCTCATGGACCTGAAACCTACAGGAAACAAAAACAAACACACAAAAGAGAGATAACATTTTTTATCAAGTGTTACAACATGTGGAAAATACTAAAAGGATTATTTACACGAGGCAGTACAAGATGGCTTGCATGATATTTAACGTGTTGTAAAAATACTCTCCAGTCTGTGCAATGCTGCTTACTGTGTCTTCCCATCTCTAAAGAGGTGAAACACTGCCCTCACCTGAATCTGAACGGAGCCACAGCTGCCATGTTGACTCTTCCTGGCTCACTCCCTCTGCGTGGCATGTTGGAAGTGTGAGGGGAAGACTTTGGTTTTTTGTAGGACACGTGTCTGTCAGCAGCTCCCAGGTGCTGGTGGAAGATGTTCCTCACCTCTTTCTGGATGTTGCCCATCCCAGCTGAAGACACTCCTGATAAATCGTTCCCATTTGCACCTTTTGGATGAAAGAGACGTCCTCTCCCATGGCTTGACTGGACATTAGCAGAGAGCCTGCACAAGGTGTCTTCCTCTGCTGCGTTGTCCACACTCAGGCGATACTTTCCAAAGGTCCAGTTTTTGTTGGTGGTTCTTCTTAACTGAAGCTCCCGCAGAGCCTTCTGGTTCAGCGTGCTAGCCCGGAGGTCAAGAGTGTCTTTAGAGCGTCGGATTTGCCTCTTTGGTATCTGAGGGCTGCTGTACGCCGAGCACGTCCCGTCAGTCCGCTCTGTGGCTGCGGGGCTTCTGTGAGAGTACATGCATGCTGTTTGCTGCAGCAGGTGGTTCTTTAAAGCTGCACCTCTCAGCAGATCCGCAGGACCCGAGGAAACGGAAGATGAAGAATAGGATGCTTGTCTTTTGGCTGCATGCTGATACTGCATTGTGGGATTGGAGGGGTTGCTGAACTGTTGTTTGGGATCCATCTTTGAGAGAGGCATCATGCTACGAGGTAAAGGCAGACTCGAGCTGACACCTGTGTCGCTCTGACTCTGAGATATGACTTTGATATTCACTCCACCACTCATGGTTGGTGACAGACACCGGACTGAGACCTGGAGAAGAAAGGAAGAAAATCTCAATAAAAATAACATCTTTGAACACATATTCCTTACGCAGCGTCCACACGGCGGCGTGCGTTGAAGCTTGCCGGTGGGCGTGTCTGAAACTCGACCAACAACCAATCACATGAATCTCCCGCCCTGGACACACAAACACGCGGTTTGATTGGCTAGAGCTTGTACTGGCATATGATTTGATTGGCTGACGCTTCCGTTGAAGCTTCAAAAGTTGAACATTGCTCAACTTTTGAAGCTTCAACGCACGCCGCCGTGTAGACGGGCCGTTAAGCTCTAAAATGTGATGGTATTTCTCGGAGCATGTGGCTTCAGAGAAATTGCACTATTGTAGTTTTACAAATATAATTGAAACTAAGAACATAAAGTAAATGTGGCTTAAAATGACATGTTTGTTTCAAGGTTTTGGTTAAACTCAAAGAATATGATCAGGAACAGGTAGTATCAGGTAGAGACAAAGAAGAAAGTATCCGCTGTAGCCCACTAAATATAACTCCTGGACAGCAAACATGTCAACCATCTTCATCAGGCAAATGATTAACATGCACATAGAGGTGATGACTTAATGGCGATGTCATGATCAAACTATCAAACCCAACACATGAGTCCAAAGCTTTTAACAGAGCACTCAATATGCATTTTTTTTACAGAAAAATTAAGGGATCAATAACCTGATTATTTCCAAAAAAGATAGACGGATGAACAAATAATTAACGTTCACAGCATTATGCAAACTTTAATGCTTTAGTTATTTTTGAACCGGCTGCTTAAGAAGAGTAAATTAAAAGTGTAAAAATGGCAAATCCTCTAACCTCTCTTAATAAAGGTTTTAAAGTTAAAGGAAAAGTTTGACATTGTGGGAAATACACTTTTTCTGTTACAGTAGGTGTGAAGATCGATACCATGAAATCTGCCATTTTCGCTTAATTCAAGAACTGTAAATATGGGCAAACAGCTAGCCTGGATGTGCAAAGGCAACCACATCTAACCAGAACATGTACAGTCAATAGTTAATACATCCTTTGTTGTTTCACAGTCTCTCTTCCAGGTGCTGGTGGTACTTAGCTTGATTTTAGCGGATCAGAGACGATTATAGTGGTATTAATCTGCTGTATCTTCTTTGTCTAACATAGCATATTTTATAAAAATATCATACTTTTGCTTTGGTCCAAACAGAGATGGCTTTTATGCCTGCATGTTTGGATTTGTCTCCCTACATATAAGTGGAATTCCGAGCTAATGCCAATTCCAAAATACCAAATGTAACCTAGGGGCGTAAAGAAGGCAGATTAAAAAGTGTTATCAAGGTTTGTGAACATAATACACAACTCATAAAGGCACATACTGCATATCTAGTGGTTAAATGAAGATGATTGAGGTAGGCAGATGAGTGGGAGGCTGTGCACATCCATCCGTCCCACATGATGGATAACAAGCTTTCATTTAAGATTATATATATTGTAAAAAACTCTGTGAAGCAGCTGTACATTCCAGGGCGTCTGCCTCACAGAGAGAAGCTTTGAACCACAGAGGTACTGACTAAATGTGGATGTTAGCGAGCTGGAAAGAAGAAAGAGGAGAGGATGGTTTGAGGGGAAGGACCATTACAGCATTATGTATCAGTTACAACATCAAAGTGGCCTAAAGCTCAGAGTAGCCACCACTTCAGATTCCTCAACTGGGAGAAACACTCAGATCAAGTAAGTGAATACAAGTCTCCTGTTGATGCAGCTTTCTGAAGTGAGGAGGTGAAGCAGCAAAAAGGGTTCAAAAGACCCCAAAATGTTCGTGAAGAATTTATTCCAATAATGCATTTAAAATAAGATTACAAATAATCAAACGGCACTACATAAAAATCAATCAAACATCAGATGCATCTCAAAAGACAGCATATGTTTCAACAGCTTTTCCTAATGTATTCCCGCTCCTCTGGCCACAACCTCAGTGTGAGGCATGCTGGGAGAGTCAGGCAGACTGACTCCACTTGGCAGCGGCAGCTCCTTTCAGGCCGTGCCAGCACCGGCTGTCCCCCCCACTGCCCTACAGACACCACCTCTCCTCATAGGACTTAAAGGTGGGGGAATCATCAGACCCCTAACTCCATCAACTCAAACCTTCCATCCTCTCATGTAATGCTGATAAGAAATGACAGTGCAAAATGACCATAATGCAAAGTTTCATTACAAAGTCTAACACTTTATAGCACATGTGTCAAACTCAAGGCCCGGGGGCCAAATCAGGCCCGTGGTGGATTTAATTTCGGCCCGCAGGATCATTTCTAATTACTATTAGATCTGGCCCGCCGGTATATTGCACACACACCTTCACTCAATCCTGAGGATTTCCTCAGCTCAGAGCCTGACCCCAAACATTGATGAACTTGCACCCAGGATGAGATGCCAAGTATCTGCTTGAACTAGCATCACCGAGCAGCAAACTGAGTTTCAATGGATGTTTCCTTCTGCACTTTTTTTCTTGCGACAACAGGGCATGTTTGGTTTTTTTTTTGAGGGAAATTGTTTTCTTGAAGCTGTTGTTGGCCTGTGGAAAATTAATCATAAGAAATGACTCCGGAAAATCTGCAGATAGAGCCATAAGAAATGAATGCAACTGATTATTTAATGTTTAATGTTGTTTTTATAGGCAATAATTTAAGCTTTGTTAGTTCCAGGTTTAATATGTGCAATAAGTTCATTTCAATACGTTTTGCAATAAACATTGAACCAGTCCGCCCTCGACTAGTACCCATTTTTTCATTTTGGCCCACTGTGTATTTGAGTTTGACACCCCTGCTTTATAGGAACTAGTCACCGGTTAACGAACACCCATTTCCCATTATATTTTTGTCATTTTTCAACGAAGTTTCTCCGAGAAACATGAACTATTACTCGTGACAGATTAACATTTACTTCCACATACATTTTGACATCCTTTACATTTTTGACTTGGCTATATTGTAAATACATTCTCTGCCTTAATGCATTTGAGGGTTAAAAAAAGGTTGAATGAGCATTTTGTTCTCCGGTTAAAAGTCTACTTTTGTTTCTTGTAATGTCTGCTATTTAAAAAAAGGTTCCTGGTTGCGCATTATGCTGTAATTATACCTTTGAAGATTTTACACGCTGGTCTTCCCTTCTTTCCAAAGGTCACAAGAGCAATTGATTTGGTCGTTCCAATTAAAACAAAAGTAAGAAATGGATGTGAGGTAAAGCTGAAACTTAACATGAAACAATTAGAAGATTAACAAAAAGTGAAACTGTAACTTTTAGGATAATGTAATATTTAGTTATGTTTGCCCCATGCAGACTCACAGGTGCATACATGTAATGCAACAGTAAGCCAATTCAGAATATTGTAAAATGAAACAGCATTTATTCAGCTTATAAAGCAGTTTCCTTCAAAAACTAAACTTTACAAACTATAATACCGAAATTACATGAATGAAAACCTCAAATAAAATCAAAACCCCATATTCTCACGTCTCACGTATGAAATGTTTCGTCTTACCTGATTAAACAAATGTCCCACATCAGTAAATCCTCACACAGAGACACTGAGAAGACAACAGAGCGGCTCCGACTAACTTTCTCTTTCCACAGAGACGAGCTTCACTTAACGGTATGATGCAGTTTACCGTAATACAATTTAGACCCACGTGCTGCTTTAAAGTGAGTGGGGGCAAATCGATGCTAACAAGGGAAACTACATATCTTCACATCAGCAGCACCAGACACGTTCCTCTCTAGTGTCACTTTCACACATTCCACCTTTTATGAACAGATGTATTAGTGACTCATATTTCGATCTTTCTCTGGTGACATTGTGCTTTGTTTCCCCCCCCCCCGGGGCTCATGTCTGGATGGGACTTTAAGCTCCTTTTTAACATGCCAGCCTTTTAACATGCCATCATCAAAGCAGCAGCCAGCGGAGCGAGGAGCTAAAACTGCTTCAATCCTCCAAACCTATAATCAGCCCCAGGGCCAGACTAAAGCTACTCAGACAGACCGACAACATGTCAGCGTGGCATCGCTTCACTTTGGAGAAGCTTTCAAACTGCTAAGTGTCTGATAATGCTCTCAAAGACACAGAAGAGAAGAAGAAGAGTTTACTTCCTAAATGCTATTAATCTAATTTGGAAGAAAATAATGAACTCTTGAAATATAGTTGACTAAATCTGGAAATCATCATTAAGTGAACAATTTTAGCAATTAAGATGCTTTCTGTGCCTATAATGTCATCTTATAAAATGTGGATATTTTCCTATTACTTGCAATATTGTTCTACAGAGTTGATTTGGCCCTGCTGTTTCAGTCTCTTTGTGCTCCAGTTTCTCTCCCTCTCTCTCTCTATGCAGATAATAGAACGAGTACATCAGTATCTGCGTAATTCCATTTTCTCAACACTGTCGCACTATCTAGTTTTTACGAGAGGCCTGATCTAATTTTTATTTATAGCATCAAGTCCCAGATTTGCACTGCTTCCTACTGTGTCCTAGCTCTTTCTGAGAGGAATTCTGTCTGGGGCAAACACTTGGGTCAACTCGCATTGTATGAAGAGCTACACACGTGTGCACACAAAGCACAAAAAGACACTTTTACACGTGCAGATGAAGATGAAAGGGACGAGCTCTTCTTACATTTGGCTGAAGGCACACTGTCAGCTGGTACCAGTTCAGACTTTGTGTTTCTTTTGTGTGTGACGGCTGAAAACCACCCTTGGTTTAAGTCTTCCCTCCAGCAACATCAGTTCTGAGCCATTTGGGATTTTCTTTCTTTCTTTTTTTCTTTTTTTTTTTTATAAATGGGTGAAACTCAAATCACTCTTTTTTTGTTTAGTTTTGTGCATTTATTCAAATAAAAACATATGAAACGTAACATTCATGTGGTTGAATGCAAATGAATGAACTTTTCCGAGAATAGCATTCCATTTAATGTGTCATCCATTTGCCTATTAAGACATTTGACATTAATTAAGTATTCTTAATAAAGGGTAGCAATACCAGTCAGTCCACCATTTTGTTCCAAAACTGAATTATCTCAGCAACTATTTGATGTGATGCTATGAAATTTCCCCTTTTTTTTTTTCATACAAACTACAGGAAATACAGTGTGTAGCACTGACATGTAGGTCATGTAAAATAAGCAAAGAGAAAATAAATGTAATACTATCATCTTTAATTTATGGAGACCCAACGATGGATGCGCTTAGCAAACTAGTCTAGACTTCTGTATGGTATAAACAAATATATTTGTATTTGTTAATCCATAAACATTCTGTGTAGGTGGCACTAAATATCCTTTTCTGTTTTTAATGGGAGTTATATTGTGTGTTTACTCCAGCCTCACCTGTCAATAAAGAAGCAAGCTAAAGGTCAGACTACATTATGGCCAGACTAGTGAATAATTGTGTCAAATATTCAGAGATATTCCACAGTTGTAACACAACCTCAGATATTACATTTCGCATAGCAACAGGTTCTAAAGAAGCGTTTCCTGCTGTAGAATAATTGTATTTCCTAATCGAATTGTCTCTCCCACATCAATAAAAGCCAGAGTCTCCCATCTCGTCCATCCCACATGGTAACAGCATTACGACACACTGCAGCAGCACTCTCCCACGTTTAGTTAAAGCCATGTTTTTCTGTCGTGTCATCACCTTTAAAAATGTCACTTTGTCATCATGTTGGATAAACATCATTAGTCAAAGATTAGCATTAAAACATTAAATGCTGACACAGCCTTTTCTATTAAAGCCCACTTTACTTTTTGTGACACAGAGGATTAGAGTGGGCATTTAGGCGGGCTAGATAATCTGCTGGCCCATTACAGGGATGTATCCTTCATAATTCACTTTAAGTGAATACCCATGGTCAGTGGCTGCATGGCATTATCCACACCCTGAATAATGCTTAAGCCTCAGGCGGTTATAAACACTTACATATAAGATAAGTTTAATTTATTTTTAACCTTTAAGGGTTTAAAATTCCATATTGAATCAGGTTATACATTAATGAAATATTCTCTTGATATTCAAGTACTTCAGGCCACACCCTAATTAGTGATGTCACATGTCATTTAAACGCAAATAAAACATTTATAACACACTCCAGTCAAGGGAAAACCCAGAAAAAGCGGATTTAAATGCATTTGTAGTTGCTGTAATATTTAATATTAGTATTATATTATTTAAGTGTTTCCCCAAAGTGTATTGGAGTGGAGGTGGACCACTTGACCTAAAATAAAGACCATTATCTTAAAAAAAAATTGAATAGGCTTTTGTAAAACTAAATATTAAAATTCAAAGGAGACAAAGTCATTGCATAATTTCACATTAAAACAAGCATATATTTAGTAAGTGTGATGATTAGGTAAATTGATTATAAGCTACGATGTGTCATGGTGTGGGTGGCACTCCTGACTGGCAGGCTCTGGCAGGGTTTCATTCAAAGTCTTTGTGTATTTATTAAAAACATAAACTTTTGAAGCTGCAGTAAAGAGGTATAATCATTCCAAAAAACAGATGTAGCCTTGTCTGCTAAATAGGAGCAGTTAACCAAGATAAATGTATATACATTAATTAACCAATCAAACCCTCAAATTGTGATCCAAAACCGCATTAGCTTGATTGGAAACAAGAAAATTGCAACGGTCAAATGTCTGGGTCTTAAACCGATTTGGATTTTAGATTTATTTAAAGGGGACCTATCATGCAAAATGCATTTTTGTACGTCTTTTATACATGAATATGTGTCCCCGGTGTGTCAGGGAACTCACCAAGTGTCAGAAAACACAACCCTCTCTCTTTTCCTCCATACCCAAATCTCTAAAAACGGGGCTGCAACGGAGCTGATACAGACTGATACAGATTTGAAATTGTTCTGACGTCAGAAACGGGGAGCTCCGCCTATCTGGGCAACTCTCCACCTATCAGGAGGAGACGGCCACGGCCATTGCCGCTCGAAAGCGCTGGAGACGCTGTAGTACATATGCCAGGCCTGTAAGTGGCGCTGTAGTCTGCCACAAAAGCAGCGAAGAAGACTTCTCACAGAATCAGCCCTTGCAAAAACAGGCAAAAAAGAGCAAATAGAGCGAAATGAGGCATGGCTAAAATGCATGATCTGTTTGGTATTTTGAAAAAAAAACTTCTCAGACATGTTTTATATAGGTATGGCCCTACAATATATTATTCAAATATAGCATGATAGGTCCACTTTAACTTATGAGCATAAATATGATTTAAAATAAAAGAGTGCAAAAGAAATGCACAGTGTTCATAATAAACACTCTTAAACTTCTCACAACATAAACCCAATTATTTAACTCCATGTATATCATATTTTATGATAGTGTTTTACGATACCTTTACTGTTTAAAAGCAGTTTACAATCCTCTGCACTCCTGCTGGTTTTCATTCCAACAGGCTGCTACAAAAAAATGTTCATGACCTGGTTTCCTTTTTAAAGAAACACAGGCAGAGCTGGATTTCTTAATTAAAAAATGTTCATATCAGAGGCAGAATTTCAATTTCAATTCAGCTGCAGACATGAATCTAGTGTGTCTGCTGCCTTGAAGCTGAGCAGGCTCAATGAGGCCTACCCACATATCCACGTAATATCCCAGATTACATTGCTGCTCTGACATAAATTATTTATTTGAACCTGGGACAAAAACAGACATTGGCCCAAAAGGATCAGAAAAAGGATCATAAGCAGCACAGGATGTTGTATTGTCAAATCCCTTATGCACACTGAAACAACCTGCATCTGCCGTCATGCTGCACTTATGCAACCGGCACAGTTCTCTAAGGTGAACAGGAGCTCATGTTTGAATTGTAAAGTGTTTTTTACAGCATACTTAAGCTCTGTTATGAGTTAAAGTGTGGGCGGTTGTCTGTGGTGGCCCATCAATCCTATGAAACGGGTTCTTTAGAACAGGTAAGAGAGGTGCGTTGGACATGCACTTCCCAAACTCTGCAGCTACAGACCTTCAAAATGTCATGAAGGGATTTACTTCATGCATAAACAAATAAAACAAGGTTTTTCACTTTCATCCTTGAGGCCAGTAAGAAAGACAGCAGTAAGTGATGTGTGGAGCTTTTGTTTCCCTGTGTCTAGATCCAATTGAAAACATATAAATGGTGACATGTGGGGTGAATCGAAATATTTCATGTGTGTGAGGCTTTGCCAGCAAAGACCTAATGATTACTTCTTTGATATTTCAGCTTTCATAGCAACTTCAGTCAGAAAACTTTAAAAGATAGCGCCAAAAATCTTGCTCACTTAATGCATTTACGATTCAGGCACATTATGTGTTTAGCTAAACAACATTAACCATTTATCTTTTAAATTTGCCACTAAAATTTGAAGAACTAAAGTATCTTTTTCCAGGGTGTTTGAAAACAAAAGTACATTTTTGGTTAACTATGTAGTGCATTTTGTCATAAAAGATGATGTTACACAGTATGTGTGGAACATGTTCTCACATTTTGAGCTATAGTCAGGCATGATCTCTTTGCTCTTCTGCACTGCCTATAGGGATGAAGCACGCACTTGTTTCTTTTAAACCATAGCTCAAAAATAATAAATTAGAGGAGGCCAGGAATATATCATTGTGTGACTTATTGTTTTCCTTTAGGCGCAGTGTGTTATAGCCTCATGTTGTGCAGAACCAGTATTTGTAACTCACTTTCTTATTCCATTTTTGAATAACCAATAATCAAAAGTGTATTTATGTTGTAGGTGTGTAAAACTTCTGTCATCTGTTCATTTAAACTACCAATAATATACACATATCTTGCTTTTTAGACCATACTTTTGGCTTATATGTTAACAATGAGATGTATACATAGTTGTGGTGTGGAAACCTAATGCCATCTTTTTAGAAAACCTTCTGATTTAGAATGAGAATCATGTTTTTGAGATGGTACACAAAAAGTAGAAAGCTAAAATGTATATATGCTGTTGGATGAGAACCTGCGAAGCATCAGTGTGTCATTATACCTAGATCATTATTAACCCAATACCACAGCTTTATTTTGGAACACTCACATTTGAGTCAGAGTGACAGCAGGAGTTGTAAAAGTCACAGTTTTCTGATGTACCGAGCATCTGCTCTTCACATTCCTGAGAGCCGTCACAGTTGTCAACTTGTCTCAAGAGCCGGCAGAGGAAACATCAGCCACCATTTATTTCCATCAAGCACTCAAAATGGTACTGTATGCCAGGTTGCTATAGCACAATCATATGCTTAGCAGAAATGTATGGAGGTTTTTATTTATAACAGTAACACTTCATTTGACTATTAACACACCTTAAGCCAGAAGGGGAGGAACTAATTAGTGAACAGAGTAAACGGTTGGAGTGAAAACACGTGTACATATGGCTCTCAGTGGCACCGCTGAGCTCCGGCTTTAACACCGCAGAACTCAAACTGACCAACTGTAGTGCTGACCCTCTCCATCTGCAGTGTTACCCACATTAGACTCTCCTTTAAGAAGCACAGGAATCATAGTTAACTCGGACATATTTGAGGTTCCTTTTACAGTTTAAGTAATTGGAGAATAGTGTTTGGGCTATGCTAATGTTAATTTACAAATTTGTTATTATTCTGTGAGTAAGTGCAAGCATTAAGGAACAGTTTATTTTTCTGATTCAAGTTTTTGATCTGTACAATACAAAAAAAGGTTAGGAACAAAAGGTTGCTTTTAGGACGTAGAGAATTCTTCTTTAAGATTAAAACCAGCTTTTGACCGTGTGAAGCCATGAGTAAATAATCGAGCAATCTGATACAGTTTTGAATAAAAATCACCTGATGTTATGATCTTAATCAACAAATAAACAACATGTTGTCCCCTGTGAGTACCATAAGGTTTTCACAAGAAAGTTGGATTTATTTCAATAAAGAAACATTTGATACTCAGACACGCAGGAACTTGAAACAATAGTTAAATGTTTTGAATGGGCTGCATCATGAACTTAAATTCAACACAATGGTTTTTCTATTGTAATTTAATGATGTTACGCTTGGGCATATCATAAGTGGTACAGTCCACTTCTGGGTTTCATTGCCTATGAATTGGTGAGACTGTGAAACATCAAACACTCTCGTACAGCCTTAAACCGACAGCAGATAACATCCAGGTCTCCACATTTTCAACTAAAGTGTACATCTCTAGCAAGATGGAATCTGTTCAAGTCTAAATAACATCCATATTGTCTAAAAGGATTCACAGACCGCCCTGTCAGTTTGTCTGAACAGTGTTATCACTAAGAGCCTTCTGTGTCCTTCCATCAATGTCCGCTTCAGCTTCAGCTCCAGCTCCCAGAGGACAAAGCTGAACTGAAATGTAATTTCTTCAGGGAGAAACGGGGCGGCAACATGCCACTCGACAGCTGTCAAGATGTTGGCAGGGACATTAAATGCAACCTGAAGACTTAAGACTGCAGAACTAAACTTAATTAAATGTCTCAAATTTGTGTACGACTACACTTCGAGCAAACACAATAATGAATAATTACTTATGAAAGAAGTCAAAATAGTAACGTTCATTTTACAAACCAAAACGTTCAATTAAATGATGTAATGTTTTTTTTAAAGACAGCAAGATTAACACCTTAAGCCACATTCCTATTTAAATGTGTTAAACAACTGGAGCAGAAACATGCCATAGTGGGAAAATCCCCCTCATGGTTATGCCTAAAACTATTCATGTTGACATTGTGGTCTCTGAAATCACTTCACGTCACATCTTTGTAGCAGATCTGATAAATCTCGTTTCTACAAACTCAAATATTATATAAAACGGTTTTATATAGAACACATAAAATATGGATCAAGTTTTCCGAGGCCGTCCTTTTGGGTTAGCTAAGGTGGAACATGTCTGCCAGTGGAGCGTGTCTGTGGAAGAGACTTTCCAAACCAGACAAACCACACACACACAAACACACCCGACACACAGAGACGTGGCATTTAAGAGGCAGCAAAAACCCCTCTGAACATGATTCTCTCCGGCATGGCATTTCCCATCGTCACTGAGCATTCACGTGCTCTAATATTATATAATCATAATTATTTCGATGATAAGTGTAATTTAAAATCAGCTATGGATTTACTGTGCAGCAGCTCAGTGTAACCCCAAAGCCTGCAGCAGTACTTCTCTGATCTGAAGGAAGCTACAAAGCATCTGCTTTATGCAGGGTTCCTGAGAGTGGGGCACGATGCAGGCAGTGAACGAGAAAGAAAAGTATGCCTTCAGCAGCATTTCCACCACCAAAGTAGTTGTTGTATTACCACAGGACACTATTTCTGTGATGTCGTACCATAATTCAAAGTGACAGTGAAGTTATTGAAGTTCAAAAGTGCAGCAAGTTGCCCACACCCAACATATCTACTTTATTGGCAATGACTTCCCCCGCCATTAGTGGTATTCCCAGGGCCATGCATGGACTATCTTGAATTGAATTACTTTATGGTCTGCTTTTTGTGCATTAGTGTGTGCAAAGGCTGGGTATGGAACATAAATATTGTTAGGTACCATCCAGAATGTGTCATGGTGACGCACAGAAAACTATCATGTACATACTTTGATTTGTGACCTAACTGCAAAATGAATGGCATTTCCATCAGCCTCAGATACTTTGTGTTAAGAGTTTAACAGTTTACATGTTAAATAAGATAGTCAACATTGTAAACATCACATATGTTAAACATGGGCATGTTAGCATTCATGTTGGGATTATGTGTCTATGATTAGGGTTGGGAGATATGCAGAAAATCAATCACAATATTTCAAAAACTATGAAAGGTAAAACAAAGAAATATTAGAAAACCAAAACAATGAGCCGAAAGACGCTAAAGCGCTGTGTAGCTCTGAGAGGGTAGGGTGATAATAATCTGTGGTTTTCATAACTATGGAGGACACACTTTCATGCATTTGATCAATATATATATGTAAAATACATTGATTAGAGCAGGCAGCTTATATAAGAAACATGGTTGTTTCCCTAAAAGTAGGGTAAAAAAGTAATATTCTGGTAAACACAGAAACAATTTCCAAAACATATCTTGCGATAGCGTTAACATACATTTGTTTATCATATAAACGTATCTGTGTGTTGACATTTTTATTTTAAAGAAATCAATCAAGCCTCATATTTCAAAGATATTGCTTTTGAAGATCTCATGTTGACTCAGGCCTCAATCAGACAGCATGCATGAATAATCACAGTCTACTGTATCTCATTGTAAACTCAGGTGATGAGTGTGAACTGATCCTGATGCAGTGGTAGCCTGTAGCACACACACTGGTATGAGTCAGCAGTACATCCCAGACAATCACTGGGCACATGACTCCCCGATGACTCCCCGATGACTCCCCGATCCCTGCAGGAGGATAAAAGTCCAGCACGGGACCACAAAGTATTTGGAGGACTTAGTTCAGCGGCCTGGCCTCTGTCTCTCTGCCTGCAGCCACACATGACTGAAATATCTCAGCCAATCACGGGACACTGTATTGTAAAAGGTCTGCCAACTGCTCACATGCTCACCAACATTACAGGGAAATGCACTTTGTAGTGGTGCACTTGTTTATCTGATTTAGACAACAAGGTCAGCATGTAAGGGAATGGAAAGTTCAGATCAATAACATGATTAATCCCATTACAAAACTAACTGTGCAGCTGGCTTTGCCGATCACAAATCCTACTTTATATATTCTTATTGTTGTGACTCATCGTCTGTATTCAAAAAGGAATTAAAACTTACCTAAAATGTGGTTGACAAAACTTAGTGGCTCAAAAGCAAGTGCAAAGGAGGCGGAGTGATGAGCAGGTGTCCATCAGTTCATCAATCTCATGATCCCGCAGTGCAGAGTTGCTCCTCCGAGCACTGTGCATGTAAAGTACACTGCACGGTCCGTCTACTCCCCACAAAGGACAGCGTACAGCATCCTCCAGCTCCAACGAGGACCGGAGCATCCCCGCCTCTGTCCGATGCTTTGATCAAAGTGGGACTGCTCCCTTCCTGCTTGCATAACAATACTCTAGACAGCTCCTCTGCTGCAGATGCAGCCCGTGGTTCACACTACTTAGCGAGTAGGCGCTCTCTCTGACTTGCAAATGGACCTGGCACTGCTCCAGTCCAAGTCTCTCTTAAAGAAAAGGGCTGAGCCAAAACTGGACACCATCCCTTGTTAAACTCTCCAAAAAATGTCTCACCCTCTGCACTCACTTGATTCGCTCTCTCTTTCTGTCACAGTTTGCATATGCATCTTTTCCGCCTGGCGCCGAGTGTCCTGAGTCACAGCAAGCGCCAGTGGACTGGACTGATTTGAATTGTCACTGCATGTTTGTAGTTGGCTGCCTAAAGGGCACAGGCTCCCTCAGAGGGAATCTGGGCCAAAGGAAGCCGGCTCAGAGGTGTCAGCCCAGGAAACTGAATGACAGGAGCGAGGATGTGGTGACAACAACATGGGACAACATTCACATTTTCCTCACATAATCTTTGCGTCAGGATTACACTGGCTAAGACACCACCTCCCTGTGTGTTGTGATGCAAAATATTTCAGAATGACTCACACAATCATCTTACAAGGCTGAATTAGTGCAGGCCGAGGTCATTTGGTGAAACATGACCAAATGTAGCGTGTGCCGAGAGCACAACTGGGGAGAGGACACAGGGCAACGGGTGGTGTGATGCAAGTTATGAGATATTCCCCTAGTGCATATGGCACTCCTTGGAGTTAATTGCTCTGCAGGATGACTTAAGTTCATACGGAGAGATTATAGACTAGAGGCAGTTTGGAAATAAGAACCCTGCATCCTCTGTGTTGAGTCACAGACATGAGATAAGTGAGGATTACAGTCAAAGATGGGCACTGGCTGGACATGGAAATACTCAGAAATGTGTTATTAGTCTGCACACAGACACACATACTGCTGTCTGACCTTGAGAGATTCACATTGCTATCTACATTATTATATCTCTTGCACAGTGCTGAACATAATCACAGCTTAATTAGAGGTGCCGAGATAAAGAATCCACAGGATCACAGGCAGGTACACACAGGACGAGAGAATTGAACAGATAGCAAAATCCTTCATCCCTTAGCCTACTCTCCCAGCTTATTAATTGTGCACTTCACGCTGCAATGCGCTCTGCACGTTCTGCTTCAGTTAATAAGCCTTGTCACCTTTTGCATCAGCGTGGATTACAGCAAGAAGTACATGAGAGAAGAGAGAAAGCCAGAAATGGAGAAATCAGGGTGTGCCTCAACACCACTTAAAACACAATCTCTGCCCATACATGACCTCTACTGACTAATTTATGAAACTGCATCACCTCCCTCTCATTATGGCCACGGTGCGTGCCGCAGAGCAGAAGTCAGCACGTTAAACTCAGTGAAACATGATCAAACTGCTGCTTGTTGAATCAGACAGAAAGGGCCGTGCAGCTCACACATCCTGCCAAACTCCCTCTGCCATCCCGGAATGATCTCACTTCCCCCCTGAAATGCATGGACGAACAAAGGGTTGTATTTCCATATCCTGATCCATGTTAATGAAATATTACAAACTATTTGTGGCTTCTTGTGTTTGAACAGCTTGCTTTTGTTTTCCAGAGACTGGGACTCCAAAATAAACAAGAGCTTTATTGCTATAAAGTTACATTTAGGCGGATTAGTGACTTGATTTATGATGTCCCTTAATACGGGGGAAAAGGGCATTTAGTTTAATGAGTGGGATTTATGTTACTTTTCTCTACATAAGAAAAAAACATGTCAGCAAAGGATGGCTTTTACGAATATTTTCCTTTATTAAAAAAATCTGTTGATTATCCTATCAATGGATTAGTGCTGAAAAAGTCAGAAAAAGTGAAACAAATGCCCATCAAAACGCCTCAAAGTCCAAGTTAACATATTAAAATGTCACATCTTGTCCAACCACAAGTCTAAACCCGAAAACACATGTGGTGTAAAATTCTTAAAAAACAAGAAAACCGGAAAATATTAACATTTGAGGAGCAGGAACTGTACATGTTTGGTATTTAGCATTAAAAAACACTTTGTATAATTGATAAATGATCAAAACAGAAGCAGATTGCCTGAGATTGGTCTAACTGTATGTCAACCCAATGATTTACAAGCTCTACACTGAAGTTAATACACATAGAAAAACATGCATCTTAAACATGCAAAACAAGACTCTAATAGATTACTCTGGGAGAAATAAAACTCCAAACAGCCGCAATGGATTTAACATGTTACACCACCGAGTAAAAATATCGAAACACTTTCACCCAGTGACGGCTATTCAAAGACATTCTCAGCATGAACTCACCTCCTCCGGCTCTACCTCCTCACCTGACAAGTTGGCAAAGCCTCTGTGAAGCCCTCTGCCAAAAAGAGAGACCATTACCAGGGGAGGAGTCCATAAGCTCTCAGCACTCCTCCGTACGCTGATGGATGGATCCCAGCCCAGCCTCAGCCCTGCCTCTTATCCTCTCCTCTTCCTCTGGATTAAATCCATTGAGTCTCTGTCACTCTACTCCTCTCTTCCTCTCCTCTCCCTCTCCGTCATGAACATAATCACATGTGCACATACTACACAACAAGCCAGGGCGGATGTCCACAGAGCAGAAACAGAGGGCTAGTGTTGGCCAATAGTGGGCTATAAATAGTCTTCTTGAGTTCATCATTGTCTCTTCCTATGATGGTGAAGAGCCTGCAGGGCTTGGAGAGAGGGAGGAAGGCAGACCGAGCAGCATCACTCTCTGCTGGCTTTTCCCTCCTTTTATCGATTTCATCCTATATCAGTTTCACCTCTCCTGATCCTTCTCTTCTGGGAGATATGTGAGCCTAGCCGGAAGCGCTAACATCCAGGTTATTCATTTTTTAATAAAATAAGGAATTAAGGCTCCATAGTACAGCAGGAATACCTTATAGTAAATCTGACCATGCCATTCATCTATCAGAGAACAGTAAAGGTCACACGTGTGATGTGATCTAATAAAGAATGAAAGAGAGTGAACAAGTGCAAAAGATCACCAGTGAAATGCCAACAATGCTCTCATTGTGCTAGTAGTCGTCACGCACAAACAATTGTCAAGTCCACATGCTCTTACTATCAAAACAACAATACTGTTGCAATACTGACATAGTGAAAAGTCTCCAAAATAAGTGTTTTTTTTCTTTAAATAATATAACTGATAAGTACGAATATTTATATTTTTAGAACATCTGAAAAATGCATTGTTGGCATATTTCTCATGAATCATGAAAAATGTATGTTTTGGAGAGACATTGTTCTCACAAGACAGCAACAATGTACTTCTATAACATAGTGACATCACTTTGTAACACTCGCACTTCTAACAGCTAGCGCTCCGACACATTGTACGTGATAGACTAAGGGGCCGGGCATCACTAAGCGGTTGACCAATCACAACAGAGCCGACCAGCTAACCAATCAGAGCAGACTGGGCTCTGGTTTCAGACAGAGGGTGAAAAGAGGTGCTGCAGCACAGGCAGTATGAGAACAATAAAGAGCTTTTTGAACATTAGTCACAGTAGAGCACAAAATACAAATATGAACCTAAGAATTTGCATATGATGTTCTCTTTAACAGACCCAAAAGCATCGCCGAGAGAACACACATCCAGTCACTGATCATTGCATGACAACATAAGAACCCCCAAGACTAATCCACCGCAGGAGCTGACATGAGGAAAGGTCAGATGTGGTTAAGAGCAAGGATCTGAAACACAATCAGCTATCACAAAGGTTGATTGCCCAGATTCAAACTTGAAATGTTCTCACTCAATTTCTCAATTTGAATACAGTGCAGCTCTTTACTTTCAGCTTTAAGGGTATTTGAGGTTATTCACAAACATATTTGGTGAGCAGTGGACCGGCAATCCTTTTTATTCTTCTTTATACAGTAGTCTATTCAAGATAAGCAGCAATGATACCAGACCGACATACTGTAAAGAGGCAAACAAGGAGGTTTTTGGTGCAAATCAGCGGAATGCTGTTGACTTGCCAGATCAGACATCTGACCTCAATCCAACTGATCATGTGTTTCACGTGCTAAATACAGGACGGATGAAAAAAAGTGGAACAAAATCCCTGAAACAAGCCAGAAGAAAAGATGGCTGCAGTACTGAAGGCAGAGCATTCTTTTGCTGCAAATAAAGCATGTTGGCCACCAGGGGGCAGCAGCAACACAACAACTATGACCTTTGTTCACCTTTACTGTATGTGGATTTATTTGATTTGATGGAAGTTAATTGCAACAGTTGCTTATTTACAAATAAAGAAGACATGGGATAACATTAGTTTTTATTTGTGGTCGTATATGATGAATTCAAGTCCAGTATTTACTCTCCTTTCAACTCTGATTTGGTCTCCACCAACTCATAGGGAAATATCTATACAAATATATAATGTTAAATTAAAGTGCAAGCTCTATTATCGAAGTTTGGACAATTAATTGATGCACCTTACGGTTTAGCAACTATGTGTGAAAGGCTGTACTGTATTGTTGGTTCTGTATTCACTTTTTAAATATGAAGACAACCTCAAAATAAAGCGTAAACTGTCTCCCTTCAAATTCAGTGAGATGAAGGATGTGTGATTACAAAGCCATAAGTTACAAAGTTTTGATCTTCAATACTTTCCCTAAACACCTAAAACAAAGAGACAGCACATACACCAAATCCCTCACAATGTAATTCTGAGGGAAAAATATGTATGACGAATGGAGCTTTCAGAGGATGAAACAAAATAAATGTTTAAACATTTATTTGAGGTGTTTAACAGAGAGACTTTCGGATTGGTCAAGTCAATATTTATGGAGGTTTTGCTACATTACTTGTAGATATTAAAGGTCACCTATCATGCAAAATCCACTTTCTCATGTCTTTTATACATCAACATGTGTCCCCTCTGTATAAAGAGATTCTGAAAGTTTCAGGAACAAGACCCCCTCTCTTTTTGTCCTGATCCATTTATATAAAAACCTGTATGAAAATGAACTGATCAGATTTTGGCCACTTTATGACGTCATAACGTTTTTTTGGCTTGTGTAACCATTAGCCAATCAGCAACCAAGGTAACACCCCCCGACCTTATCACCTGAATCTCCTCCTAGAGCACCATTGTGTTTTTTTAACCAAATATCTCGCAGAGGGGCGTGGCCAGCAGCAGCTCATTTGCATTCAAAGCTACAGACACAGAATCCGCCTTTTGAATCAGGGCTGAAACAGAGGGGTTTATGGGATGCTGCAATGCATGATCTGGTTGGTATTTTGAGGCCAAACACTTCAGAGACATGTTTTGTATATATCTGAGACCTAAAGGTATTGATCAAAAACAGTATAATAGGGGACCTTTAACCATGAAAAACAGCTAGCTCTACTTTCCATTTGGGGCCGCTAATGTGCAGAATTACTTTGAAACTCAACAGTTTGGGCTCCTTTTTACAACACCATCCATCTGTTGCTTTTACATTTCATTTATGCCTGTTTTCTGGCAGGAGGCTCTGTTCTTTTTCACCAAGAACAGTTTCTCAAACATGGAGATGAAGGATCTCTTTCTGTCTCCAAACCCCTCCCATAATAAACTAGTACTCAAATCTTCTTCCCCATTTGCCTCGCTACATCTCTCTCCCTCTCTTGTCTCCCTCTTGTGACTCCTCCCTCCGCCTGGTGTCCTCTCAGCCTCCCTCTGTCTCTCCTCATCAGACCTCTGCCTCTCCTAAACTCAGACATCTCTCAACAACAGGAGAGGATCCTTCTTTGACTTTCAGGTAGGTTCATTTAAGATGTCGACATGTTAAGATGTGATAGTAGAATTAAAAGTAATTGTTTCCTCTTTGTTATGTGTTTTTATCTTAAAAACATTGACCTGATGGTTTGAGCTTCAAACAACAGGCCGTATTTATTTTAGGAGATGGAAACATAAAATGACTGACATTGTATGGTTTTAGTGTCTTAACAACAATCCTAAACAAATATATTACTTTGAGCCTACAAGTCAGTCTTATTGTTTACATTTGTAAAAATATGCAGGATAAAATGCAGTAAAAACGACAACTTGGTATTTTTCTTAATATTTTGGGCTTTGGCTTTCAGCTAAGCGGCCTATTTTTAGAGATGGACACTTCCTCTTAGTGTCTAGATAGGATGACTTTATGCTTCAAAAGTGTTTCCTGTTCATCAGCAGGAAAGAAATGAGATAACCTTAAAAAAAAGTACCAGAACAAATATTCTTGTTTACTGTGTTTTTAAAGTCTTCTAGCTCAAAGCTATCCTTAAACTGTGTTGTTATTTATTATGTTCTAAAGTATTGTTTGAGTAACTAAACTTAAATCATGGTAGCTTGTCGGGTTGTCTGAGCCGAAGACTGTTAACGTGTGATTACAAAATAAAATGCAGGGAATTTCCTGTTTATCCAGAGCGATTTAGTAGATTAATGACATTCTGTGTGGATGACGACCCTCATAACATGAGATCATCCACATGAAAAGACATTAAATGTATGTTACTCAGTGCTGACACTGGCGTGGTTTTAATACAGAGTGTATTCTGAGGTCATTTCGTCTTTATCTTGGCAGCGTCAGCAGGTATATTTTGCATTTTATTATCAGGGAAGGACAGTCCTTCATGTTAGAATGCTCAAAACAAAAGATAGAAAAAAGAGAAGTGTATCATAGCAAACTGCTACCTCTCCTTTTATAGGTATTGTTGCATCTAGCCTCAAGTATTGCAGATGTTCTCCTTCTGCAGAGCAACACTGATCTGTGTTAAAAAAGACAGATGTTATAGATACAGTGAATGGAAAATGTACACAACAGCTCTCCTGCTTGCTTACAGAATGCCTTTCGGAGGAGGAAACAAGTGTGGCTGCTGCCAGAAAACCGTCTACTTTGCAGAGGAAGTGCAGTGCGAGGGGAAGAGCTGGCATAAATCCTGTTTTCTGTGCAGTAAGTATTTTAAGTTCTCAGGTAATCTGCTTTATTTGTATACTGACCTAACTTCCAGAGGGGAAACGGTAATCACGACCTGTGCCAGGTTGGAATGCGGGGTATTTGGCATCAGGGCAGGAAAGTGAGCCTCTGCAGGGTTTCGCTCAGACGTCTCACTCCTTATATGGATCCAGTGGAAACATGTGACAAAAGCTTCCTTATATGGCAGAGGAAGGTACACACACTTTCCCTGAAGCACAGACAAGTATTTATCTGAGGCAGCCAAGCACATAGTGGGTTTCCTCCTTAAGATGTCACGCATAGTTTGGGGGAATGTCATGGCTAATCATCTGAGAATTCTTTTTTTGGAGAAAGGGAGTTACTGTGCTGTAGGAGCTTGTGAGAGTAAAGGACAATAAGTAATTGTACATAGATTTTGATTTCAATGTGTTCTCTTTTTTGTTGATTGAAGTGGTCTGTAAGAAGAACTTAGACAGCACAACAGTGGCCGTCCATGTGGATGAAATCTACTGCAAATCATGCTATGGCAAGAAATACGGGCCAAAAGGCTACGGGTTCGGAGGCGGAGCCGGCACCCTGAGCATGGACACAGGAGAGGGACTGGGGATCAAGCCTGAAGAGTGAGCAAACAGCACTTCAACTATGTATTTCACAATTATACTGTACATCCAAATTGTGGAATGACTCGTACATTTTACTTTTTTTTTTACATAATCTTTGGATCAGGACAGAAGTCAATGCAAAGATCCCCAAAAACTCCAAGGCACTCTCTTATTAAACAATGAAAATGCCTTAAATATAACGGCATATTATTAAGTGCCTTGGATTTTTTGTGATTTCAAAACGTTATATGTTTGAGTTTTTGTTTGACTCAATACTTTCAACTAAGAGATGAAACATAAACGAGATCCAGATACCTGTTAGTAGTTAGAGTCCTCCCCAACTGTCATCTTTAAATCTCTCTTTCTTCATGACAGACAAGCGCCTCATCGCCCCACAACCAACCCCAACGCCTCAATGTTCGCTCAGAAACAAGGAGGCTCAGATGTGTGTCCTCGATGTGGGAAAACGGTGTACGCAGCCGAGAAGGTTGTTGGAGGCGGAAATGTAAGAGATAAACGCGTTATGTCAGTTTAGAGATTGTACTTTAAATTAAAACGATGATTTGACAGTTCTCTTATTTCTTTAACTTTTTCTCTGCTCTCTTATCAGTCCTGGCACAAAGGCTGCTTTCGCTGCGCCAAGTGTGGAAAAGGACTCGAGTCCACAACCCTCGCCGATAGAGACGGAGAGATCTTCTGTAAAGGTTTGTGAGAACTAATCCCATGAAGTGATGTCTGAGAAAAATCAATCAGCAAATCCCTCAATAATCACTTATTCATTTGTCCAACAAAAATGCATATTTCCTCGTCTAACTTTAAAAATGGAGTATATTTTCAGTTTTCAGGCGTGACATTAAATTGGCATTTAGACCTTTGATGCTCAAAATAAAGCAGTGTGGGCTTTAGGATATAATTGGCATTTTTAATTAATAGAATTTTTTATTATTTTCTGATATCCTATGGAGCAAACAATATACTGATTAATTGAGGAAATGATCTGTTGATTAGGTGATTAAATAATTATTTATTGTACTTTTCACATCTATCACAAATGAGAAAATCCTCATCTCTGTATCACAGCTGGATGACTGTATTGCAAATGTTTTGTATAGGCGGTATACAATTGTACAACATGTATAATAACAGTACACAGAGGTTAAACTCAGCCAGTGCCATTTGAACAGTAACCTTGTGCAGACGATCACTCTATATGACTTAAGACAGAGTACAAACAGGTCAGCAGCCCCCGTGACTTTTTGCCATTTAGTATATTTGTATTCATATTCTATAATGCCTTTACTGTATGTACAAATAGACCACCCGAAACCTAAAAGCACAGTGGTCAGTAGCAACCCTGCACACAGCAGTTTAATAAACCATGTCTCATGTCATTTCATTCACAGGTTGCTACGCCAAGAACTTCGGCCCCAAAGGGTTTGGTTTTGGTCAGGGTGCCGGAGCTCTGGCTCACTCCCAGTAAACTGGAAGCTGGGCCCTCCAGAGACCGACATCGCTCAGATAGCATCACTTCAAGGATCCTTCTGTCGATATCTAGCCTATTTGACTCTGCTCACTCCAGCTGAAGGAGAAGAGGAGTGACAGAGGCACTCCACACACTGCTTTAAATACGAGTTCACCAAGTAGATTTCGCTCTGTGTGACATTTTGATCTAGATTATTATGTCCTATTTTTGACGGCTCAAAATATAATGCTTGATGTTGAAAATGCACAAAATACTAACTATGTTTGGATGTGCACATTATGTGTGTTTCACTGAATGGTAAAGTAAAGGGAAAATAAAACCAATTTCTTGTGCTGCAATACTAAGAGACAGGTCTAATGTAGTAACAGAACTAAGTTTGGCAAGGGTTGAGACTGATTTATATCTAAGAAAGTTGGCATCTTACTGAGAAAAAAATCAAGATCCACATATTTCAAGACTGACAGCTTTGAAATATCAGGCTTACATAATGCTTCAGTTACACTCAAGAGAAAGCGTCCCTTTCTGCCTTACATGTCAACTGCTGTACATATTGTCTTAAGATTATGTTTTATCGCTGAGACACAAATTAAATCAGTCACAAAAAAAAACAAGCGAAAAAGATTTTTTTTCTCCATGAGTCAAAGTCTGGCATGCTCTGCACAATTGTCATTGTTCTTTCTGGGATTCTGGTCTGATGAAATCAGGGTGTGTGTGTGGTTTTGGGTGTGCTTGTAATTCCTTCTAATCATCATCAAACAGAGGAAAACGCCAGCTGTTGTTAGGAACAACGGAGTCGCAGTGCTCAGCCCCATCTCCGCCTGCGCCGAGGAGCTGGCACGCTGACCAGAGAGGGGCAGCTGTGGAGGGGGGAGGGGGGCAGCTGTTTGTTTTGGTTAAGACTACAACGTGTGTGAGTCACATCACAGCCAAACTAGGTCCAAATTCAAACACAGAAAAAAAGTATGGCAGTATTCAGATTGATAAGTCATCAATAATATGTTTGATTTCTGACATTAGAGACGTTTTCAAATGTACACATGTTTTCTCTTAACGTCCTGCTGCAAATATGAAAATACCATTGATGTGTAGTTCAATACTCTTCAGACGATCCCCACCAGAGGGCAGTAGAGGCATTTAATATAATCTTACAGAATGATCAGGTGAAGGTATTCATGTATTTTTGCAACAAGTCTTCGTAGCTTAAAAAAATGAACCAAAAAGGAATCCTTTGGTTTAAATTATATTTGTATAATTTGATGGTCTTTTACTATCGATTGCACTGACTTCCTTACATTTGTCTAACTGGTGGTTTACCCTTCCAAAGCCATGAAGACAAGAGCAATTATGTGAGGTTTAAACACTGTTTAACATTTAACATGCAAGTCAAATGAAACAGACGTCACCGAACATTTTCTTCCCGGAAATTTTTTACTACATAGCGTTTTGTTCAAGATTATGTCAGAAAAAAGCCTGACAACCGACTGACACATCTACTGTGTTCTGTTTCCCCTAAATGTGTCGGATTAGGTTAGCAGCTCTGTCATCATCTGTATTGGATTTAAAAGAGGTTGACACTGCAGCAGACACAACCAACGTGTGTTTTATTAGCTAATAAGAGTCGGCTAGTAAGACATTTCAGCCAGCAATGAAAGCAAAAGGACTTTGGATAAAGAATCCTTAGTTGACGAACACTCATAATAATTGTTTTGGAATTAAGTAATTTGGCTGGAGTAAAGCATAATAAAAATGACTGTCAGCTAAGAAGCAGCAGCCCAGAGAAGCTGGTATTTTTATTACGCACATTCTATAAATCACATGAAAAATGATCACACACACACACACACACACACACACACACACACACACACACACACACACCTTTGTTAATCCTGCTGCCATATTTACTGAGGAATTATAATCAGCTGCCATGAGCCCACAGGCTGGATCTCAGTGTCATAAATCAAATCAGCAGCAGGGCTTTAAAGTCCTGACTCAGCGAGAGCTAAAGAACAGTTTGGCACATTTTAACGATCTCCAAAACCTATCAAAGGAGTACTGCCACACACGCCACCTGGGGGAGTTTCGCCCCCAGGAAATTATAAAAACTAGGTCTAATACTGATAAGGACAATCAGGTTCGTTTTACACCACGGGCAGAGACAGTTTTAAGGGCCGGAATACAGTTTTATTTATAACATACAAAATATCTAAAAACACCACACACAATACATTTGAATAAAATACCCACTTTGGGGAAACGGACAGGGCTGGACTTACCACGGCGGCAGTTAACAAAAAGGGGAGTAAGGGGTCCAAAATAAATCACCCGTGACCCTGCACACCACTCAAAACGGACACGTGAAGAAAACCACTGCCACCACCAGGGAGTCTGCCGCCTCAGGCCCACAGCACCTGTCCGGCACAGGATAAAATGTTATGGTTCTGACAGAAGGTTTGCGACAGAAGGATAAACAAAGGAAAACAACAAAATACACCAAATCTGAATGAATGTAAACAACACAAATGAATAAACAAATTAAACCAAATTAAAGCAAATGTAAAGGACTGCAAGGAATAAACAAATTAAATAATAAATGTCCTTATAGTCGTATTAGGACAATTCCCTGACGCAAAGAACGGCTCCAGCAACAGGCCAGAGCGAGCAGTCTGGGCCTGTCCACAGCGACGAGCCACAGCGATGAGAGAAGCTCACAGAGAGCCCAAAACTCACAGAGAGCCAAAACAGCAGGACGGGACGGGAATGATGGCCAAAGGTGGGGAGGGAGAATAGTTACAACACCCCTGGAAAGGGGATTAGAATTACTACAAAATCTGTATGAAAGTGACGGTTTGACTTATAATATGGGGGGGCTCATACGTACCACCTTGTGCAGCCAGGCGCAGCCACAGAGCCGACAAGGGAGGGAATGAGAATCGCAAATCCCACGGTCAAATCCCGCTGTGACATAAATAATCGATAAGGCAGGGGAACTATGCAGCAGATTTAAAGAGAGCAGACAACGGCACTCACCAACAGTGTGCAACGCTGTGATCACGGAGCCTCTGGCGGAGCAAATGCCTCCTTTAATGCCCTGGACGTCAGCTGCGCTAAGACGAGAAAGTGTCAGCAATGTGTAGCTTGTGACCATGAATGAATGACAGACTACACAGTGCTTTACCTGTCCGGTAGAGAGTAGGACATGAATGCTGCCACGCCAAACAATTTGCGTCACCACGCCAGGCTGCAGCCACCACAGGAGAAGCGGAAATGGGAGGGACCCAGTTTGGCACCTCAGCTTAAATAGCCGGTGCGCACAATTGGTGCGCTGGCCCGGTGCCAAGCAGCGGCACAGAGGGAGAAGACCTCCGGTCACATCTACCCTCCACTTTTGCATCGTCGACCCGACGATGGATACGGGAAGGCTAGAGCTAACGCCAAGGCCTAAAAACAGCAAACTGGGAATTGGATACAGGGTCTGGACAAGCTGCATTGTCCTGGGGACCAGTAGATCGAGGAAGATGATGCATATTTGAGTGGTGGCCAGCTGTAGGACGGACAGTTCGATGCAAAGCCTGATGGCTAGTACTGGGCTGGTCGGTTGGCGACGCTGAAAGACCTGGCAAGAAGCAACCCGCAGGGTAAGGCATTTCCTGAATAGGCCTGACCTGCAAAGGGGTTGCAACGGAGGGACAGGAGGCACCTGGAGCTACTACAGGTAGAGAAGAGTGATTGTCAGGAACCACAGGACGAACCACAGCCTTCAACATGTCCCGGTGGACATTTCGGACTCATTGTGGGTCGTTCACTGGGCAAAAGTATAGACTGTTCCTTCACCAGATGGAGCCTTCACAACCTGGTGGACCACAGAGCTCCAGAGATCCTCGATTTTATGTCGCCCTCTAACCCCATGGTCCCTAAGGTAAACCACTTGGCCAACTGGGAGATGTGCCTCCCGGACTCGCTGGTCATGCCGCTCTTTCCGGCGGCCAGCAGCAGTCAACAACCGTTCATGAGCACCCTCGAAAGCAATTCTGAGTCTGGCTTGGTGTTCGACCACCCAGTCCTGTACCCCGCCAGGTACCGTCTCCTGCACTCGACCCAGGAGAAAGTCTACAGGAAGTTGAGGTTCCTGTCCAAACATCAGATAGAACGGTGATTCACCAGTGCCCTGATGAGGCGTTGTGTTATAACAGAACAGCACCTGATGCAAACAGGAAGCCCAATCATGTTTGCGAGATGTTGGTAAGGTGCGAAAGAGATTATGGAGGGTTCTATTGAACCGTTCGCATTGCTCGTTACCCGCAGGATGGTATGGGGTAGTACGGGATTTTGCAACACCGTACAGAGAACAAAGTTGCTGGATCAAAGAATTCTCGAAGCTCCTTCCTTGGTCCGAATGAAGACGGCTTGGGACGCCAAATTTATAAAACCATTCGTAGATCAGAACGTGGGCCACCGTGGAGGCCCGTTGGTCCCGAGTGGGAACAGCTAATGTGAATTTGCTGAACACGTCAGTCATGACAAGGACGTTCTCAAGCCCGTTCCGGGAGGGTTCCAACAAGGTGAAATCTATTGCCAAGATTTCATTGGGTCGTGAGGCAAGCAAGTGGCCCATAAAGCTATGGGGAACATGTCCCGAGTCTTTTGCCACTTGGCAACGTTCAGACTCTTGGACCCAGCTCTTGATATCCGAGGACATGCCCGGCCAATAGCATCGTTGTCTGACTAACTCTGTAGTCTTTTCGATTCCTTGGTGGCCATGCTCTTGGTGTAACTGCTTCAATGTTTCCTGCTTGAGAACAGCAGGCAAAATGAGCTGAAGATATTCTTCACCTCCATCAGGGCGGAACACTCGTCGGAAAAGGACTCCGTCTTTCTCCACAAGGCGGTCCCATTGACGTAAAAGCGCCATGACTGGGGGGCGAAGCTGCTGCCTCTCAGCCGAGGTAGGCTGGGCCTTACGTCGCCAAAACACCAATACCTCTTCGAGGAGTGGATCATCTTCCTGCCAGGCACGAAGATCGGGTGCCGAGTGGAATTGGAAGAACCGAGACCAAAGACTGAGTTGCAGGCACCACAAGACCTGAGGGTGGGTTTTGGTGAAGGTTGGCGGGGAGCAAAATACCAGGAACATACTGTCGTGAAAGTGCGTCAGCATTCCCATTGCTGCGACCAGAGCGGTATTTGACAACAAAGTCAAAAGACGCAAGCTGGGCAGCCCACCGTTGCTCCGTGGCGCCCAGTTTGGCAGACTGGATGTACCTCAACGGATTGTTGTCGGTATAGACGGTACACTTATGCCCCAGTAGGTACTCTCGAAACTTCTCGGTCATGGCCCACTTGAGCCCAAGGAATTCCAGCCTCATGGAACTATAGTTCGACATGTTGCGCTCAGTGGGCCGAAGACCCCTGCTGGCATAAGCCACCGGTCTCACAACCCTGTCCTTCTCCTGGGAAAGGACAACCCCAAGGCCACTATGACTGGCATCAATCTCCAAGATGAAGGGGCGTGAAAAGTCTGCATAATCCAGCAATGGGGCTGAGACCAACTTGGACTTCAGGGACTCAAAACTTTCCTCACACTGAGGTTTCCATGCCGCATCCAAGAGTTGATTTGATCTCCTCTTTGACTTGGTGCCTGCCAGCTCTGCCACCAACTGATGCAGAGGTCCTGCCAACTTTGCAAAACCCTCTACAAAGCGACGGTAATAGCTGGCAAAACCTAAGAAGGAGCGCAGCTCTGAAACATGACGAGGGCATTTCCAATTTGCCACTGCCTCAATCTTCTTAGGGTCTGTGGAGACACCCTGGCTGGAGATGACATGGCCCAAGTATCCAACCTCCTGTTTGAAGAAGACACATTTCTGAAGGTTGGCCTTTAGGCCCTCTTTCTCAAGCCGACCAAGCACCGTTTCCAATCTTTGCAGATGTTGTTCAACAGAGGATGAGAAGACGATGATGTCATCAAGATAGAGCAGTAGCGACTGGCCCTGTTGGTCGCCAAACATCCTCTGCATCAGCCGCTGGAAGGTGCTAGGGGCATTGCATAACCCGAAGGGCATGCGGTTGAACTCAAAGAGGCCAAAAGGTGTACAGAAAGCGGTCTTGGCCGGTCCTGCTCTGCCATAGGAACCTGATTGTAACCACTGGCTAGGTCAAGGGTGGAGAACCAGCAGGCCCCAGAAAGTGCATCCAAGGTTTCCTCAATGCGAGGCAAGGGGAAGGCATCTTTCCTGGTCTTGCTGTTGAGGAGGCGGTAGTCAACACACAAGCGCAGGCTCCCATCCTTTTTCCTCACCAGAACAATTGGTGATGCATAGGGGCTGCAGCTCTCCCTAATGACCTGGGACTCCAAGAGCTGGTTAATGTGGGCCTTCACTGCTTCGTACTCCGATGGAGGGATGCGGCGGTGCCTCTGCCGGACAGGCACATCATCAAGTACGGGGATGTCATGCGAAATGAGAGTTGTACAGCCCAAGTCTCCATCATGGGCTGAGAAGACAGATTGGTACCTGAACAACAAAGACTTTACGCCTGTCTTTTCCTGCTCAGTCAGTGAAGACATGTCCAATGTATCTAACCTATCGTGCACTGAGGGGGCAGCTGTCTGAGAGGAAACAGTTGCAAAGGATGACCCCACCTCAGTCACACCTGCGGGAAGGCTGACAACCTGGGCAGCACTCAAGACACCAAGACTAGTACGTGGGTAAAGCAGAACTTCGGTCGTCCCCACATTGACCACAGGGACGTATGCTGTACCCCGGACAACCTGTACGAGGCATGGTGAGGCGAGCAGCCCAGCTGGTAAGCCTGACTCTGGGGGCTCGAACAGAGCACTTTGACCAGAAAGCTGTTCAGGACAGGTGCTAGCAACCAGCTTCATCACCCCTCCAGGTATGCGCACTGCATGCTTTCCCCGGACCCTCGCAATGCCAGTGAGGTTCCCTGGAACCTGAGCGGTGACTGGTGAACCTCCTGTAGAGCTGCGATGACTGCAACAGGTGCCTGTGACACGATGGGTGTGTCAAAAAGAGAAGAGCCAAAGGCCCCGAAGAGCTCTCGATAGCAGCGACGAATCACATTCATCCCCAGGATTCCAGGGACAGGAGACACAGCACCAGGGGGGTCCTTAACGATCAGGATCCCACAACGGGACATCACTTTGCCACACAGCTCTACATCAAGTTCCAAGTAGCCAATGTATGGAATGGCTAAGCCGTTAGCTGCTCGCAGCTGTAGCCAGTGACAAGAGCGAAGGCGATCATGGCCCAAGGTGCAAACTTCTCCAAAAAGAAACTCTCAGTGACTGTGGACACCATGGAACCAGTGTCCACCAAGCACGGGACAGTTACACCTCCGATCATAACATTGATGTATGGACAAGAGCCAATTAGGTCAGCTGCAGCACTTTCTAGTGAACCTGTAGACTCCCCAACTGAGCTGTGGCTCGGCAGCTCAGTGGGTTTCAGTTTTCCGACCGGTAGGAGGGATTGGCTGGCAGAGAAGCACTGGAGTTAACGCCAGCAACAGAATTACTACGATGTCGGGGGGGAGCCCACACACCATCACACTCCCGAGCTGTTTAAGCTCCCGGCGGAGAGAACTGTCCAGAACATGTTCAATAAACTGATCCCGAAGGAGAACATCTGCATTGGGCATCCCATGAGGTGCATGCTGCTCAACCTGAGCCATTAAAGCCATGAGGGCTAAGGAAAACTCCTGAAGGGTCTCACCTTCAAGTTGGTGCCGAGAAAAGAAAGCTTGTTGTAAGGTGACATAAGACTGAGCACAACCATAAAGCTCCCTTAAGATGGTGAACACTCGGTCTGAGTCTCCTCGCTCTAGCCTAGGGCGAAACTTGATCTCCTCCTTCGCCTCTCCCTCCAAATGATCAAATATGTAGAGGGCTTGGTCCGCAGCAGAAAGATGGCGGGCACGCACACATGCCTGTACTTCTTCTATCCATTCAGTTACGCCCATGCCTGTCTTGCCATTAAACATGGGACACTTACGGTCCCTTGGAATAACAATAACTCGCTCAGCAGCAGCGACACCTGCAGACGGGTCAAGACGACCCGGCGCAGAAGAAGAAGCACCACCAGAGTCCATCCGTGAAGCAGCATGCTCCTGACGAAGTTGCTCGTTGTCTGCCTTAAGCTCCATCACTAGCTCGCGGAGCTGCTGCATCTCGTCCTCCATAACAACTGAGGAAAGCTACACCAAAGCCACACAAAATGGTAAGAAAAGAGAGGGATCCCTATATTACACACTGCTGTTTTGGCTCTACAATTAAATATATGGGAAAAGACACTTACTGCTGAAACTAAACATCAAAAGGTAAGAAAACTAAACAAAAACTTGTCTCTGCCCCTTTAATGTGGTGATCCTGCCGACAACGCCAGAATGTGGCGGTGTGGTGCGGCTAGGTGTTAGAAGTCGGTTGCTGACAACGCCACCTGGGGGAGTTTCGCCCCCAGGAAATTATAAAAACTAGGTCTAATACTGATAAGGACAATCAGGTTCGTTTTACACCACGGGCAGAGACAGTTTTAAGGGCCGGAATACAGTTTTATTTATAACATACAAAATATCTAAAAACACACACAATACATTTGAATAAAATACCCACTTTGGGGAAACGGACAGGGCTGGACTTACCACGGCGGCAGTTAACAAAAAGGGGAGAAGCTACACATTGCTGACACTTTCTCGTCTTAGCGCAGCTGACGTCCAGGGCATTAAAGGAGGCATTTGCTCCGCCAGAGGCTCCGTGATCACAGCGTTGCACACTGTTGGTGAGTGCTGTTGTCTGCTCTCTTTAAATCTGCTGCATAGTTCCCCTGCCTTATCGATTATTTATGTCACAGCGGGATTTGGCCGTGGGATTTGCGATTCTCATTCCCTCATTTGTCGGCTCTGTGGCTGCGCCTGGCTGCACAAGGTGGTACGTATGAGCCCCCCCATATTATAAGTTAAACCGTCACTTTCATACAGATTTTGTAGTAATTCTAATCCCCTTTCCAGGGGTGTTGTAACTATTCTCCCTCCCCACCTGTGGCCATCATTCCCGTCCCGTCCTGCTGTTTTGGCTCTCTGTGAGTTTTGGGCTCTCTGTGAGCTTCGCTCGTCGCTGTGGACAGGCCCAGACTGCTCGCTCTGGCCTGTTGCTGGAGCCGTTCTTGGCGTCAGGGAATTGTCCTAATACGACTATAAGGACATTTATTATTTAATTTGATTATCCTTTGCTGTCCTTTACATTTGCTTTAATTTGTTTATTCATTTGTGTTGTTTACATTCATTCAGATGTTGTGTATTTTGTTGTTTTCCTTTGTTTATCCTTCTGTCGCAAACCTTCTGTCAGAACCATAACATTTTATCCTCTGCCGGACAGGTGCTGTGGGCCTGAGGCGGCAGACTCCCTGGTGGTGGCAGTGGTTTTCTTCACGTGTCCGTTTTGAGTGGTGTGCAGTGTGACGGGTGATTTATTTTGGACCCCTTACCAGAGTTGGGTGTAACGCGTTACAAAGTAACACGTTACTGTAATAATATTACTTTTGTCGGTAACGGAGTAGTGTAACGCGTTACTTTTATAATTCAGTAATCTCACTACAGTTACTAACATTGCCCCGACGCGCATTACTTCTTTTATAAAATCAGTCATAATCACACTGACAGACAAGAGGGGTTTCCGCCGCAGGTTTATATGTACGTAATCTGCGCGACTTGCGCGTCCACATCTCCACGTGCAGTGCTGCATAAACATGGCTGAGTCAGCGATAACTTTCGAGGGGTGGAGGTATGCCCATTATTTTGAGTTCGTCCGAAGAATAGACAAGAATGTGACGGTGAGGTGCAAACTGTGTTCAGGCCAGAAGCTGTTATCCACTGCTGTAAACACCACGTCAAACCTCAACAAACACCTGCAAAGAACACATGCTAAGGTGAAGCTAATAGCTAAGGACCCCCGAAGCCAGAGTGAGCATGTTGTGAGTGCGCCGCCGCCGACTCCGAAGCAGCAAAAATTTGAATTTGGAGGACCGGTAACCAAAGCAGAGATGGACAGGCTTGTAGCATCCTTCATAGTAGAGGAAATGTTGCCCATTTGCACAGTGGAATCACCATCGACTGTTAGCTTGTTGTGGTAGGCTGGTAGCCTATTTTATTAAAGAGCATATAAAAAGAAAGACTTGTGTTATGTCTTCCTTATTGCAATAGTAATTGGGGGTGCAAGTGGAGTCTCGCAGAGGCAAAACTGTGGCGCGCTTACACTGTAGGTGCGCCGCAGTCTGCGTGATCTGCCTGTAGGGAGGGGCGGGCCGGCCCTGCGAGTAAAGTAACGAGTAAAGTAACGAGTAAAGTAACGAGTTACTTTATGTAGAGAGTAACGAAGTAGTGTAATATATTACTTTTTTTAAAAGTAATATGTAATATGTAATATATTACTTTTTTTTAGTAACGACCCCATCTCTGCTTGTGACCATGAATGAATGACAGACTGCACAGTGCTTTACCTGTCCGGTAGAGAGTAGGACGTGAATGCTGCCACGCCAAACAATTTGCGTCACCACGCCAGGCTGCAGCCACCACTCGAGAAGCGGAAATGGGAGGGACCCAGTTTGGCACCTCAGCTTAAATAGCCGGTGCGCACAATTGGTGCGCTGTCCCGGTGCCAAGCAGCGGCACAGAGGGAGAAGACCTCCGGTCACATTTGCATTAGTGAACTCAGCACTGTCGTATGTTCCATGGATCTATAAAGACAACTGAATAAATTGTTGGAGGCGGGACAGAGTTCATTCCTATGAAAGTTGCTCAGTAGCACAGGAAGCCAAAATGGCCTGACCCTTAGGAGCAACCCCTATCTGGGCGGATAGAGCATGCAAACGTACGTTTTAGACCCTAATGATTTAAAGGTGGGGTAGGTAATTTTGGAGAAACCAGCTCGAGTGCGCTAGAATTTGAAAAGACACAGCCGGAAAAAATCTGCCACTTCCTTACAGAGCCCCTCCTCCAACACACACGAACGCGCACATGACCAATGAGGGCACGAGATAAGTTTGTGCACAGATGGAAGGCTGACAGGCAGGTAGGCCATCCAGTTATTTTAGCCGGGCCGGCTAAAATGATTGGTCATGCTTTTTACAGCGCTACGGCTTCCACAGATGACATTTTTTATGTATTTATTGTCAAATCATTTAATATATTCATTGCTATCGGGATGTTAAGAGCATTCCATGGAATATAACAAAAAGTGTTTCTGAAATAAATTACATACCCCACCTTTAAGGGCTATAAAAGTGATCATACTGGGTAGTTGATATAGTAGAAAAATAAGTTATCTGATGATTAACAGATGACTCTTTCACAATTTAAGTCAATCGGAAGAAGTACATCTGGGCCCAATAAGGTCACGGACTGTCATGGGTGTAGTAGTACCACCTTTTGGCCACTACGAACATTTGCTTCAGCGTCCCACGCACTCACTGGGGACTTGGTACACAAACCTTGAGCACGCATACAGTATGAAAGCTCGGCCCCAGAATCAAAGAGTGGCAGCATCACATGGTGCTGCAATTAGTCTATGTTTAGTTGTTGGCCTTAGCTAAATGTATACTGGAAACTGCATTCCTGCCTTAAAACCACAGCTTAGCATTGTCTGCAGCCATTATCCTAATCAGACCAACGGGGGCCTGAAGTCTCGGGCGTGATGGGGGGCAGGGAATGTCTCCAACATCACGTTTAGAAGCCAAAGAAAGTCTCAGAAATCATCTATAGCCACAAGAAAAGCTGTTTGGCTACAGCAGCTTAGTTTAAAATTGGAAAAAAAACAAGTTTAACTTCTGTCTGTATATAAACAGCAGCTATCTGTTGAGGTTTAACAAAGCTGGTGTACAAGAGCAGAGAAAGATCCTTTAAATATGTCACAAGAGGAAAACCAGATTAACAACTGACTGCAAACTGCTGGTGTGAAAGTCGACAAGAACGCTGTTTATCGCGCCTTGGCACACAGAAAAGTTCTCACACATTATTATAAGAAAGCAGCGATTGGTGATCTGTCAACACAACATGAGCATCACATTTACTGTTATCCTGAGACCACCCCCTCTCATTTGTGTGTATTTGTGTGAGTGCTTCTATTTAAGTCTCTTTGTGATAGAGGAGGGATAGAGGGCAGCAGGAGATAAATATTCTGGTACGTTCTTCTCTCCATCACTTTGTGTCCGTCTGAATCCACAGCAACAACATAGAAAGGTAAGAAAGGCCATATGCTCCATCAATTTACCCGATTGATTCTGTGTAATTATGTACAGTTGGTTTGATCTAGGATCAGATTTTATTTGGATTTAACTAATTAAATTACACACAAACAAATATTTTGAATCAAAATATATTTAATAATGTGAAAAACATTGTAACTAAATGTTGGGTAGCATCACTGATTATTTTCGTCCTCAATACATGTTATGGTTAGAAAATCTAATAGACATCCAATAAGTTCCCAGAAACTTTGGGGAGACATTTTGGGGGATTTTTTTGGCGGACCCACAGTCCAAAAAGCAAGGATTCAGTTTATTTTTACAATACAATCTTCTTCAAAGTATATGTCCTTTTATTTAGCAGTATTTTTATATGTTATGGATGAAACTTTTGAGTAATTATTAACTGTTAATAGGTGAAATAACACACATAAATGTCTGTTTTTAGCTAATCCAGTGAATTGAATAGATGACAAATCTACTTTGCTAAATTGTCACAATAAGTCAGCTTGATTGACACAATACAGCGAGAGATATTAAAAAGGTATGGTCAAATCTAAAGTTGAAATGATTAGTTCTTTAATCAATTAGGTGAATCAAAACAAATATTTTTAAGCAATAAAACTCATAATTCCAGGATTTAAATGAATGGTAGTAAATCTAATATTTTTTGGTTGTGAAAAGTTTGTTGGACAAAACAAGTATTTTGATATCTTACAGCCCTTAAAACTAATTTGCTAATTAATCAGAATTGAAAATAATTGACAGTTGCAACTCTATAATCTCATATGGTTGACAATACAGTTTCAAGGTAAATATAACCCAAAGCTACAGTATGTAGAACATGCAGTTCTTCCTATTTGTACATATATTGTTTGGCCTTGGTTAAGTCAGCTCAGTTTTCTTCAAAAATAAGTTTGGGTCAATGTTGTGTGTTGCTTTGCGACCCAGTCTATCGTCTGTATCTGTCTTTATCCAGTGGGAAAGGGGGTGTAAGAAGGGGGTGTAATTTGGATGATCTGCTCTTGTTGGGCTGTGCATGCTTCTCCCCGTCTGCCCTCGCTCTCTGCCAGACGTCTGTGTTATCAACACTGAGAGGTGAGAGATGATTTGTTCCAGAGAGCCCTTCTACAAATTAGATAATATAACAATGCCTGATAAACAAAACAAACAAGGTTAGCCATGTGGCGAGAAATGTCCTTTAGTAACTTCAAATATAATACATATCAGTTTTAAGGATAATAAAAGCATTGGAGTAACATAAACAAAATAAAAGCTTTAAATAGATCATTGTATCCTTATAAAAACTATATATTTCCAGTCTTGTAACACTACAGTCAATGAATTTGAATGTATGTATAGGGGAGCTAAAAGGGGGACCATAGTTAAGACCCTTCGGGGCCCTCGACCCAGTGGTCCCCCTGATGAGCACTTCAGAGGAAAAAGGTTTTATTTTTGTCTTCCAGGGGGAATTGAGATACCAAGATGCCTGAGAAAGTGTAAGTATTGTGTGTCTGTTATTGTTTCCATTTCCAAATCAGAGTATCAGTATGCTAAAGCAAATCTATGCATCTATAGAAGCACATAATGAAGTTTAATATGGAAATTACCAAGTTTTTCTATCTGCAATTGACACACATTTTACATTTCTTCTGTCTATTTTGTCCTTTCTGTATTTTCCATCGACAGACCAGAGGTATGTTTTTACAAAAGACTGCACACTAAGACGACAGACCAATTATCACATGTTAAGATTATCACTTTATCACTTGCTACTATGTCACACTATATAAAAAACATGTCAATCTTTTTGCAGAGGAAATCAAAGATCTCAGCTTCTCGCAAGCTAATGCTGAAGGTAAGTCCTCAGTCCGTTTTGCCCAGACTGCATCTTCCCAGTAAATCTAAATTAAATATGATTGGTTCGTGATATTTCAGAGCTTGTTGATTGCCACGGCCCAGGAGGCGCTGGAGCAGGAGTTAGAAGAAAAGGAGGAAGAGAAGGAAAAGTACCTGGAAGAAAACACTCCTCCTATACATACCAGCTGCATGTCGGTGGCCGAGCTAAAGGTAGAATTCCACACTTGCCACAAAGTATCAGATTTGCAAGATTAAACTCCAGAATAATGTTGCTAAAGATCTGGTGATGAAGTAAATATTATTTTGTTCTTATTTGTTTGTCTTTTTTTAGACATTATGTGAAGAGCTGTATGCCAAAATAGACGTGGTGGACGAGGAGCGATATGATATTGAAGCCAAAGTCTTGCACAACACCAGAGAGGTAACTGAACATTGTTTAAGAAAGATAACAATGAACAGCTTGTTTTGTTGCAAAACTAACTATAACAATTAAATATACATACATCACAAAGCTGTAACAGCATTCTGATGTGGTCAAACAAGTACTTAAACACCAGGAAAGTTTAGTTTCATTTCATCCAAGTTGAATAGCTCCCACTGCAAATTACCTAAATTAAATTACTCTTTATGAGTAGTGGAAGAAGTACTAAGACCACTGACTGAAGTAAAAGTAGAGATAGTATAGTCCTAAATTAGCCATTACAAGTAAAAGTCCTGAACTGCAAATGTTACCTGAAAAGTACAATACTATTATCAGCTAAATGTACTTGAAGTAGAAACATGCGGACGTTTTTTCTAATACATTATAACAAAAATAATTTATATAAGAGCATATTATGTTGTAGTTGGGGACCATATCGGACAATTTCTAGATAATTTGTAACATGCAAAATAGTAGTAGTGCATCGATATGATATTAGCATGTCATGTGTTTGTATATGTAAAAAGTAACCATTAGTGTTAGTGAAGTAAGAAATACTAATTTCCCTATGAAATGTAATGAAGTAGCATAACAGACGCCCTATTATGATTTTGGGGTTTTATCTTTCCTGTAGTGTGTTATATAGGTGTTTGTCTATGTAAATGGTCCGCAAAGGCTAAAATCCCAAAGTTACCCCTGCCTCAAACGCCTTCCTTGTTTACTTCCATAACATAGTGACATCACTGTGTAACACCCAAGCTTCCATTGACTAACGCTCCAAAACATTGCACGTGATAGGTGGAATATCTCTAAGCAGTTGACCAATCACAACAGAGCCGACCAGCTAACCACTCAGAGCAGACAGGGCTCTGGTTTCAGACAGAGGGTGAAAAGAAGTGCTGCAGCACAGGCAGTATTAGAAAAATAAAAACCTTTTTGAACATTTAAGGTCACCTATTATGCAAAATCCACTTTTCATGTCTTTTATCCATAAACATGTGTCCCCTCTGTGTAAAGAGATTCTGAAAGTTACAGGAAAAAAGATTTGCTCACTTTTTGTCCTGATCCATTTATATAAAAACATGTCTGAAAATGAGCTGATCAGATTTTTTATTTTTTTTATGATGTCATAACGATGTTTTGGCTTGTTTAACCATTAGCCAATCACCAACCAAGGTAACCCCCCCCCTCACCTGAATCTCCTCCTAGAGCACCATTGTGTTCTTTTTAACCAATTATCTCTCAGAGGGGCGTGGGGAGTGGCTCCTTATTTTCATCTAAAGTAAAAGACAGAGAATCAGCACTTTATATCTGAGACCTATAATATGTTGATGAAAAACAGTATAATAGGGGACCTTTAAAGCATGTAAACATGTCATAGACACACAAAATAAAAATATGAACCTAAGAATTGGCGCAATATGTCCTCTTTAAATGGAAATAATCAAAACAAAGTATGTCAAAATACTTGAAGTACTTTACTTATGTAAATGTACTTTGTTACACTCGACCCATGCTCTCTACTTTTTCTCCATAGATTAAAGACCTGAACATCAAGGTAGTGGATCTGCGAGGGAAGTTTAAGAGACCCAGCCTGAGGAGGGTGAGGGTTTCTGCTGACGCCATCCTGCGCTCCCTACTGGGCTCCAAACACAAAGTCTCTCTGGATCTGAGAGCGAATCTTAAATCAGTCAAAAAGGATGACACAGAAAAGGTTGGTTTGGAAAAGTGCAGAGAAATCATAAGGAGATCCTTTTTAGCCAAAGGAAAAGAATCCTGATTTATTAACAGGGCACACAATGTGCTGAGATTTGACTGGTATAGAGTGTGAAACAGAATATTAAGCTTTCTTAGCTTGCCAAAACTAAATTAAAAACCACAGGTGTAAGGGTCAGGATATCATATTATGTTTAATAAGGATTCATATATCTGAATAGGGTTTAGTTTCATGGAGAGTCAGTGCACTTAATAGAGATCTCCTACATCAAAATGTGCAGAACAGCATCACAAAAGGGAACATTTCACAAAAGTCTCTGTGTTTGTCTGTGCAGGAGAAGACGGTGGAGGTGAACGACTGGAGGAAGAATGTGGAGGCCATGTCGGGCATGGAGGGCCGCAAGAAGATGTTTGATGCAGCAATGGGGCAAAACCAGTAAATGGCTGTTAGTGAAAGAAACAGCTGTCTCCAAAGAGTGCATACAACACACATTAATGCATCAACTCTCAGAGCACTTCACAGGGCTACAGGGAATCTTTTGGTACATTATATATTCAGTTCATTACTGTGTGTTTTGTTGCATTATCACTGAAATAAATACAGCCTATGCAGTCTCACTGTTCGTGTCTATCTGTTGCTCGTCTTTAAATATTAAAAGACACAAAGTTTTGCAAACACACATCAATCAGCTGTTGTGATGAAATGTCAGTGGATTTAAGATGTTGTTTGTATGGTTAGTTTGTGTGGGACTGCCTGGCTGTCATCCATACACAATCACACACATGTAATGGGGAAATTAATACAAATGTAACCAAGTACAGATAACTCAGAAGTTGCCAAAACTACAATCATGGAAGAGTCAAGAAAGACGCACATTTAACAAAATATAAGACTCAACAATAACAACCCAGGATGTAATTTATCATCAATATAAAGAGCAAGAAAACTCAAATGCATGTACCAAACCAAAACCTCTACCAGTACAAAGAATAATAAAACATTGGCAACAATGCACATGAAGTACATGGACAGCAGCATATGTGCAGATATGCAAAACATCAACCAGCAGGACAGCCATTTAATAGTTTGCTAAACTAGCATAAGCTGTACCTGCTCTAGCCTGGTGAAGTGACGCAGTGATACGGTCTGGCATGTCGCACGAGAATAAATCCTTTACGAAGAGTCTGTCTGCAGCCGAGGACAGCAGGACATTAAACTCAAACTTGGAGCGAACTCTATGGCTATAGCTAGCTTTTACTTCAATACATTCCTCCTGGAACAGCATGTTAGCTTCTTTATGGAAATGCTAATTTCCCAGCGGAGCATACAGCTACACAACCCGTTTAAAGAGCCCGCGGCTCTGTGAGGGGTGCGTTTGAAATGTGCTGCATCATGTAAGAAGGGTCACGTCGTGTGCGAGTCTCACCTGCCCTATCCAACTTTATGAAATAAAAATACTGCAAGTCTTTACTACGTTCACAAAATAAGCAGTTGTTGTTTTGACTAACTTTTACAGTATATTTTGGTATTGAAATAAAGTGTGTTGGGGTGAATTTAAGGCTCTTCCCCAGGTACAATCCTGTTGGCTAAACCATGCATACATTTATGTTATAATTAATTCAATATTAAATGTTAAAAACAACAACAGCTTCCTAATTCCAAAGTGCACAAATTAATAATGTTAACAGTGCTTAAAATAGTGCGATTAGTTTTCAAAATGATCCAAAAATCATCCTAAAAGGGTGAAATCAACTAAGTGCTTGTTTTTTTCCCTCAACAATCCAAAACCCAGTGTATAGAATGGCCTTTTCAGGTCAGTTTAAGGTGCCTTTAGTAGGCCACTAATTACTATTCATTTGTTTATAGTTCTTAATTCTTATTCTGGTTATTTGTATACTTCCATATCATGGTTTTAGAAAAGATGACGGAAAGTGCATACAGATACTTTCATTTCCCCCACAAGGTGTCAGTATCAGCTCAGTTTAGTCAGAACATATTTTCCAACCAACAGGTTTCAGCAACTTAAGATAAAAACCTGAATAAAGGTACTGTTTGGGTCTTATTGCCTGTGCTGCTTATTGAAAAGAGATTATGCTTAACATAACTTAAGACAGTGAGTCTGAAGATCCCTGTCAGGACTGGAGCCATGTCAGTTTTAACCAGTATTATAAGGCCTTAAGTGCTTTCTGTTGTTTGTTTTTAATTGACTCCAGGCCAGACGGGTGGAGTTTGCAACAAAGAAATCAGGAGGGGAAAGTTTATTTAATCAAAGGAAAGTAGTATAACTCAATGATTGACTGGGTTGCACTCCATTCAACTAAGTAACACAACATGTCATCAAACACAAACTTATGTTCATGAAGGGCTTTTATTAAGGGATAGAATATCATGTTGTAGGGCTTTGCTGCTTATCTTATGAATGACTTCTCTGTGGGGTATTTTTATTTTCCTGTGCTGTGAGTCATCTGTTCTGTATGTCAGTCAGTCCCACTTGCATTGCAAACATGTCAAAACAAAGAATAATAGGTCAGTTGGCTATTTGTGCTCAAACACCTCAGGCTGAAAGAAAGGGAACTTAAATGTAAACAAAACATATAGAAAACATGTTGTACATGTAAGTGTGAGTATAAACCTTCGTATGCTTAAAAATACCAGTGTGCAAAGTAAAAAAAAATGGACTGTTAGCCCAGACAATATTTATTTATACATATATATATATATATATATATTAGAGCTTAAATTAACCATTCAAACTTCACACAAACTCACACACATATTTACAATAATAATACTAATTAAAGCTGAAAGCAGTTGTGAACGGGCCCTCCACGTCAATTTTTTGATACGGTTCCCCGCTTTTGTCTGGAACTAACTTTTAAGAATAGGGACTCCCTTATATAAAAAGTTACATTTTAGATTAGCGTCACCCCTTTTGTCCATGACTAACTTTTTAATTAAATGTCCCCCCTTTTTTGTACGGAACTAACTTTTTAGACAAGGGCCCCCCCTTCACTAGTCCCCCCTTGTTTACTTTTTAGATAAGTGTCCGGGTCCCCTGCTGTCCATATCTAACTTTTAAAGTTAAGGGTCCCCCCTGTTGTCAGAAAGTCTTTTTCCCTATAAGGGTCGTCCTTATAATCCGAAACTCAGATTTAGTTACTTTTTCTTTCAGGGTCATCATTGCCCGAAAATCGCAACATTTCAAATAAAAATAATAAGTTTGTGAAATTCCTGGGGCTTCCCTTGGGTGTTGCAATTAAATAATAAATAAATGGATAGCTCAAACCACCTCTGTTAAGGATTTTGTCAAAAGATAAATCGGTTAAATCGATAGGTTTTTATATTCTATAATTTAATAAACTCATTTGGGGATGAATCATAATATATGCATGTGGGTTTAATATCAATATATTTTATATTTGTCTAAAACTCAAGTTAAGTCTTGTTTGATTAGATCTTTAAAACAGTTAGTAAACACCTGAAACATTTAATTGTTGTATCAGTGCTATTGAATTGATTAGTCTCATGTAAGAACACTGGTAACATAGTTTGGAAAATGTTCAAATACTTCAAGCTATCTTTGTACAGAGACTAGTAACACTTGTTATTGACTGCCTCTTGCTTCTGAAGACTTGACTGGTGCGACTTGACCTTTATTAGTCCCTTTGAGACTTCAAAATAGTTGCAAACAATCTGTAAACAAAGCCCGATGGAGTTGGAGGGGAACTCTGTTCAATCACTGTTACATTTTGGCTCACGAGAGACATCTGGTGAGTCATACTGTCACCCCGGCTGTGGGGTCAGATTTAATATTAACAGCAAGCACTGGGAGTATCAAAAGACTTGGCATCCTCATAAAGGGTGTTGTTGATAGAACACCAATGCATGTGAGGACAGGGATGCAAGATTAAAGGCGAGGCACAGGAGACAGTATCCGTAAAGGGAGTTTTACTTTTCTCATCTCCTTGGCTCCCTGCTATGGGAATATTGCACAAAAATATGACATGAAATGCTCAGTTTAGGGAAAATGTTGATGTCCTATTTTAAACACTTTTCGAGACTCAATGAAAATAATAGAATTGCTCTTTAAACTAAATAACAACAGGAACCATGAACATAGTGAACCGATTAATCATTTAATTAATTGAATCAAATGTAATAATGTTTGACACAATAAAACACAACAATTACCCATCAAAATGTCCACTAAAGAGAGTTTCCTGCTAATATGGACTACTTTCTGCATTGAATAAACCAATAAATCATGAGCTTCGTGTGTGGCAGGAACCACACATTCAGTATTTTGTCTTCACAAATAACTCAGTATACTCTTATAATGTATTTTCTGTTGATGAATTGTCAGTTAAAGATGCTATTGTGAGATAAACCTGCAATTTATCTGCAGAATCATAAAAAGTAAAGCTGTCGTCTTGTGTATTTGTCTGCACACAAGACGAGGTTTACAAAGATTACATCCAGCCTTCCACTCTGAAACCTTTTATGAGCAATAATCCTGCGCTCTGGAGTCTATAGTTTTGCGTGTAAAAATAGACAATGCAAGTCCATGGAGAATGTGTGTTTTCCCATTCTAGTTAATGCCATGTGCCATCTGTTTGCAGGTATGTGCCCACCCTTTGTGGACATGGGATGCTTTCTGCCATGTGATCCACTACTGGGTTTAAAAGCTTATGGCCCACAGAGGAGGGCACAGTATACAATTTCCCATTGAGTCCAGTTTGAAGCGTGCATCGCACTATCTGGGTAAGTCTGTGTGCTCTTCTTATGTGTTTCCAACCTGCATTTGACACATCTGGGTTGAATTTGGAATTATTATTGTTGTTGGTAAAGTACCAATCACCTTTGCATTGGGCTTACTTGTACAGGTGCTGCATCCTAAACATGTCTGACACAGAGGAAGCCCAGTACGAGTGAGTAAATAGATATCTTTTGCATAATAGAGAGTGATGGTAACAAAGTGATGCCAGCAGAGATGAAATCAATCGTAACAATTTTCTGGTTTGGTTTTTTCTTCTTTCAGGGAACAAGGTAAGTCAGCTTGTCAGTTCAAGATGCGTCTTAACAGTTTGTAATTGAAGTTAATAGGATGCACATTCTCACAGTCGCTTCACTTAAAAACAAAAATGCATGAATATAGTGATGATGCTGCATGTTTACATGTCAGAAATTCATTTTGTTTGTGCCTATTGTGAAATAGTTGACCTTGCTCGGGTTGAGGATATTTTTGCTCTTTAATGCAAACAATATCTATGAAAACAACGTTTGCTTGAATGTAAAACCTTTAGAGGCTGGTTGTTTTCGTTCTGCTACTTTATTATTACCTGCTTTACACAATCAAATCTTGCATTTAAAGTTGCTTAACACACTGCTTCTGCTAAGCTGCTGGCTTCACCATACAGCATACTGTATTTTTGGCATGTTGGTGCCACTGTAGAAGCAGCTGCTGTGAGCTCAGATTGACCTTTGTCCTCTCAGTCCCTCCTCTCTACCAGAGGCTGGAGACAGCTCACCTTGGATATAGATCCCAGTGGATCTGTCCTTTCTATTCAAATGGAGGGTTGTACCTCTATTTCTGTCCTTTGTGAGGCTGTCCATGTGGGCCCCTGTGCAGCTCGGCTGTCCCCTCAGCTAAGCGGCACCTGTCCCGCTCTGTGTGGAGTAGAAGTCGCTGTTGGGGAGCAATGTAGGTCAGCTTATGTTCTCAATAGAGGACCTTGGGGAAGACAGCGGCACAAGCACAATACCCACTCTCATTTTTGTGCCTGTTAGAGGTCCTCTGAATGCAGGTTGGCTTACCTTCTTTGCAGTGAATAGAGGTTGAGTTACCTCTGTGCATACAGGGACTCTGACTGAAGGCCTGGGGTCACTCTTTCCCACAGAGGCCCAGTCAGGAGAAAAATGCTTCCAACAAATAAAGAACCTGCCTTTTAAATGCTTGTCAAACGCGCAAAAGCTTAAAGCAACCACAGACAAATTGATGGGAATTACATTCTGACTCCAGTGAGGCAAACATTGACAGCTTTTTTTCTAATGTGTCTACACAGTTTCTTTAAAAAGAAAAAGTGATATAATATATTGAAAATTCCCTCCATTGCCAATAACCGCATAGGAAAGGGGAAGTTAAAACCTCCAATGATTAGCTAAAAGAAATGGCAGATTCTAGAATACAATAGGATTAAAATCAAGAATATAAAAAAAATGCTGTATGTTTTGTGACTAAATCAGGGTCTAGGTTTCAGAGGCACCGTCAAAAATACACAAATAAATAATGATTGATCTAAATGCTGTATGAGATGTTCACATTGTTTGCTTGCTAACTCTACATGCTTGCTTTGCACAGAAGAGGAGGAGGAGGTGGTGGAGGAGGAAGAAGAGTTAGAAGAGGAGGAAGAGGTGGAGGAGGTAGAGGAGGAGGAGGTAGAGGAGGAGGATGTGGAGGAGGAAGAGGAGGAGGAGGAGGTGAAGGAGGAGGAGATAGAAGGTAGTATTGCTTATGCTAATATCTGTTTGCATGCTGTAAATAGATCTGACGTTATTCCTAACACATTGTTGGCAGCCATGTTCTGGAGCTTAGAAAAACAGCCTCGTTTTCCGCTTCATGCAATAACATTTTGCAGATAATTCAATATTATTATTTATTTATTTTAAAATGTACACTTCACTCTCTAAATTACCCAGACATTCGAAGTTTTAACTGCACAGTGATGTTGTCAATATAATTTGATAACACCATAATCGCTATTACATAATGCAGCTATTGTTAAAATGCCCATTTTGAGTGTGTTTGTTAAGGCTATTTTTAGACCTAAATTAAATCCGTAATCATTCAGATATAGACGTAGTGCCATTCTTTGTGTCTTAGGTAATTTAACGCTCTGACACACTTTAAAGGCGTTACCTGTGATGATAATTAAAAGCTGCCTGCTAAACACACCTGCATTACTCTCTGACTGAGTCCCTCAGCACTGTCAGGAGATTGTCTGATAAATCACTTTAGTTGACTTCTAAAATGAGGTCAATGAGGTCATTCCAACTCCATCATTATTGACAGCTGCCTCCTTTAAATCAGAGACCTGAGACTAATTACACTTTTACTAGAATAACTTTTTTACTGCTAAACTTCAAGGGCTATCAGGGAAGAACATTTATTTTCATATCGAAGTAAAACTGAAAATGTAATAAATATAGGATATTGGGTAACCACTGAAATGCAAATAAAAACACATTTTGACAACTGTTTTGAAATCTGTTTGAGGATTACCTGTGCTGTAATTCTCTACCTGTCAGCGTGAAATCATGTTGACATTGCACTGACCCTCTCATCTTTCAACAGAGACCTCGGAGGAAAATGATGCAGGTATGGAAAGCTTATTTTGGAAAAATGTTGCTCTGTGGGGCAACATTTACGCTTGCAAGTGTTTCTCGTGCCTCTTGAACTAAAGATTGTGAATTGCCTTTTTTCTTTTTGATGGATACACAGATGAGACAAGGCGCAGGTTAAAGTAAGGCACTGTTTAAATATTTTCATATAACTTAAATTGAAACACGGTTAAAAAGATTTTACATTTTCCATCCTTTTCATCAGGCCTGGTTTTGTGCCTGGTTTGGCACCTCCAAAAATCCCAGATGGAGAAAAAGTGGACTTTGATGTGAGTTATTTCAGAACTGATTAAAGTTACACCTGCAAGCTGTTGTTTAATTGGAAGGGCACATTTTTTTGGAAAGGCTCCCATTTTGACTTATTGCTATAATTCCAGGACATTCATCGAAAAAGAATGGAGAAGGACATGACTGAGCTCCACACTCTGATCGACGTTCACTTTGAGAAGCGCAAGAAGGAGGAAGAGGAGCTTAACAACCTCACAGATCGCATTGTATGATCTCTCTCTTCTACTGCAACATATCACACATTTAACCACCCAATTCCATAATAAAGTGTTTTTTGTCACATTTTGTGTTTATATGATTTTGTTTTGGTGTTTAAAATGTATTTATTTTCCCACTTCAGGAGACACGCAGGTCAGAGAGAGCAGATCAGATGAAGATCAGAGCTGAGCTAGAAAAAGAACGGCAGAACAAACAAGCTGTAAGTATAAAAAGAAAGATAACATTAACAGAGCATAACTGGGTTGGGTCAGAATACTTTGAATTGTACTGTACTGATAAAAGTGACATCATGTTGTAATAGGTAACATAATCCTTTGTATTCCAAAAATGTAATCTAATTCTAATTTAGAATTTTTTGGATTAATTCAAAAATCAAAGATTGAAAATATTGCGCCTTATCAAGTAATTTTGTACATGTTATAGCAACTAAACATTTTGAATGCAAATTGAAGTCGTTTGGAAAAATTAACATTGTGTAACACTGTGTATCGCCCAACACGTGGGATTCTGCATCTTTTGAGTAAGTCTATGTTGCAGCATTTCTTTGATTTAAGGCCACATTGGACTTTCCTCTTGTAATGCAAGAGGAGCACAAGCATTTCATTTCATGTTCCATTTTCGATAAAAGTAAAAATGGAATAAAAACTCAAGTAACATTAAAAATCATTAAAAAACTAATGCAAGTATTACTAATTTTCTTTCAATTTTTCTTTCAATTAGATTTTTTAAAACATTTTTTATTTTAGAGACTCGCATTCTCAATTCCACCTATACCTTACACTTATTTTCAATAAACCAAGTTCTGGCAATGTTACGAGAATGTCATTAATCAAAATACTATAAATAATTTAATTAAAGGTGCCATAATGTTTTCCACCAGGTAGAGAAAGCGAGAAAAGAAGACGGGGAGGCGAAGAAGAAAGCAGACGATGATGCAAGGAAGAAGATGATTCTGTCCAACTTGAGTTTCACGGGATACAAGGTGAAGATAATGTTATCTTTTAAAAAGTCACAAACCTACTGTCCATGTTGACATCCCCATGTGTCCTCCTCCTGATTAGCAAACACAGCCTGGGGGTAAAAAACCAACAGAAAGAGAGAAGAAGAAGAAGATCCTAAATGAACGGCGCAAAGAGTTAAATATTGATCACATGAAAGAGGAGAAACTCAGGTAAAAAACAAAAAAGACTTGACATAAACTCTCAATATCTATCATGTGAAATGCTTAAAATCATTTCCTTGATGCAGGGAAAAAGCCAAGGAACTCTTTGAATGGTTGCACCAGCTGGAGTCAGAGAAGTTTGACCTGCAGTATACGCAGGCTAAGCAGAAGTATGAGGTAAGTAACCTACAGGAACTCTCGTGTTTACATCATGTGCTCATCATCACTAACCTGTCTTTTGTTTCTGGGATGCAGGCCAATATAAAAACAATGCACAATACTGCATCTGACTACCTGTTGCTCTGTGCTCATAAGTCAGCCAATCCCTTGTGTAACTAAAAAAAGAAGTAAAAGAGGTATAAAAATGTAAGGAATGACAGATAAATATCTTATACATGACTGTTATACTGCCTTTCAAAAGCAGGAAGCCTTATTAAAGAAACAGTGAAAAGAAAGTAACATACAGTAGGGGCTAGCTAGTTAGTTGTAATATTAGCTCTTCTCTACATTAAACTAATGAACTAGTGCAATACATTTTACTAAAGAGGCTGCTACTTTGTTAAGAGTAGTTGTTAATTATTTCACAATTAAAAACAGGTACAGTTTAATAAAAGTTGTTGAGTTTAGCTTCAGCTAAGGCTAGCTGTAGCTATCCTACCGACGCCCATACTGTGTTCCCAGTGTCATTTGTTCTTGATATAAACTATTGTAGGAGCTTGTTAAGGCTTTTTCTTCACTCTTCAGACTGCCAGCAAGTAAAAGGAGATTAACGTTAAAAATGACTTCAATAAGTCAGATTCAGTTGTGGCATATTGGCTTATCCAGATTTAAATTAACTTAAAAAAACACATTTTCCACAGGTCACCGTGCTGAGAAACCGAGTCAGTGATCATCAGAAAGTGTAAGTCCCACAGCACTATGCCCTTCAAAGATGTTATTCAGTGCTTTCGCATGAAAGGAAGAAGTAGGCTGATGCTGTATCACAAATGCATTTGTCCTTGTTGTACAGCAAAGTACATTAACTGAAATAACTTCAATTTTGAGGTACTTGTACATAGAGGATTTCATTTCCTGCAATTTTAATATTTAACATTTACTCTGCTAAATGTATTTCCCTAACTTTAGTGACCAGTTACTTTACAGATTTAGATTATTATTATTATAATACACATATAATGGACAAATGAATTATGATTTTATTCATGTATATCAATAAGGCTTTATTGATCCCCAGTGGAGGGGATCCGAAAGCTACCAAGCAGTAAGTAATATACAAAACAAGTAAACCCTAACCCTAACATGCAAGCTGTAATATTAGTGGTATACATTCATGCATCTATAATAACAATAATATAATAATTATTCTGAAATGGGCCCTCCCAAATAATGAGTAGTATTTATTAACTTTGATGTCACTTTCGCTCAAATATGTTAGTACATCTTCCACCACTGCCTCTTTACCTAACATAGTCATCTGATATCTAATGTTTATCTTCAAAACAGAAACAATAGTTTTCATCAAGAGAGGAAAAACACTAAATACTAAAACGGTGGATTCAAAATGGCTGAATGTTACATTTAAATAAGTAATAATTCAAATTTTCTGCTAAGGCTCAGGGTCAGCACTGATGTAAACGTCCACCTCGTGACCTCTTCAAGTTTCCATCTCCTCATATTTCCACTTCCCCTCCGCTTCTGATCTCTTTTTGTTTGAAGCGGCATCAGTTGCAGCTGTTTGTGTCATCCGCTTGACAGCAGGACTAAAGTTTCCGGAGTAGCCAAACAGGACGGGGGAAACAAAAAAAGGAAGAGCACATGAGGGTTTTTTTTAACAAAGGGCAAGCTGGGTTATCTGAACAGCACACATGCACAAAGTCTCCAAGGAGAGACAGGGTTGAAACAGCTGAGAGATCTTATAACTGCTACGTGACAGACCTGAGTTAATGTCGCTCACAATAAAGCAGTGACGGGGCCCTGCAGACATCTCAATACTATCAAGCTATCCTCCTGAAACACAACTTTAACTTGTGCAGTATATGACGTCTGCATTGCAAACTAATACTGCTGTTAATAATAATTTAAGGTAAACCCTTGAAATAGAGCCTTGATTTTTCTATGTTCAGGTAAAACACTCATTAATCAGTTTCAAAAACTGTATACCACCAAACCATAACACACATACTTTATCACAGTTTCATCTGAAATGTGTAAACGCCTATTTCCATGGGGAAGCTCCAGGGATCAGGTACCTAGCAACAGCAGATAAAGATAGACGTCAACTATTTGGTAGCAAATCCCGTTACAACAGCAGTCAGCTATGACAGGCTCTCAGTGTCTGAGGCCAGCAGCAGCTTTCTACACTGCAGCGGTTCCCAAACTATGTGTCGGGACCCCAGGTGGAGTCGCAATGGGATTATTTGGGCATGAAAGTAAAAGAAAAATCAATTTCGTTTTTTTCTCAAATCTTTACAGATTTTCTTCTGAAATTGAGTATAATCTGTGCTGCTAAAATAATCCAGAATAAATTCAAAGGGTCATCAGAGAAAGGAAGACCACTATTTAATTGAACACACAACTCATGCAGAGTGTAATATGAAGATATTGCTTTCTAATTAAAAAATAAATAATAATAAATGAATGATGTTCCACAGCTGTATAGAGATGAACTGTATTGGGACCAGACTTCAAAATGACCTGATGAGATTGAAACATCTGCAGCTGTGATGCATGTTGCATGCAGTGCAAGAAAACATGTAATGGCCCGATTCTGAACATAGCATTACATTGCTTCAAATCCAATTCCGTTCTGGGATAAAAAAATCCCTAAATTAATGTGACACTAAGCTCACACTAAGTTAGTACAACACACAAATGCATTTCCCAGGGAAATTATCAAACATGGTTGTGTATGTATTACAGGTTAAGTAGGTTTGGTGCCGACATGCCAAATCTCTGCTGACTTCCTTTACTTCTCAGTTCAAAGAGCATCAGAAGCAAGCGGGGCCTGAGGAAATAACATGTGACGACAACAGGAAGGAAACTGCCACACCTGACATTTATTGACAATAAAATCAACCCAATGTTTTTTTTCTAAATACTTGAAAATGCAAGAACAAAACAACAAATGCTCTTAAATATTGTATCTGTGAATCAGTGTGCTGAGTTCACCCGCAGGAATTTAGCAGGTTATGATTAGACTGATGTGTTACGGCTTGTGTCTATTAAAGTGGGATTTGACAGGAGGTATGTGATGTCTGATCTGAAAGCACGACAATAGAACACAATTTACAATGTACTCCTAGTTCTAAGACTGAATCTGTCATTTTTAGAGTACTAAAAGTAAGATTGAGTAACAAGTTCTTGTGTGATCAATTTTGTGGTTGGAATAAATAAAAAAAACGTCTTTATTTTAAATAAGAGAAACAGTGTCTTCTTTATTTTTAAGGCTTTTCTTTCCTTCACTTGTGGGAATTTCAAGATGAGCATCGCCCTCCTGGTAATTATAATTAACCACACCTTCTTTAAATCCAGGCAGCCTTGATGTTTGCCCACAGTAATACCGGTCCTCTATAAACACCCACATAAATCTTTCAGTGAAAAATGTAATCACTTTGATACCTCATAAATCATGACTGCAGAATCCCTCCCTGACTATTGGGTGGGTGTACATGCTCAAACATTTTTACAATGAACAAGTACAAGCAACAGCTGCAGTGTCTGGCTCTAAGACTTTGGTCTTAAACCACAGAAAGTTAATTACAGTGTAAGGGTGGAGTAAACATAGATCGAAAGACGTGTTAGGGATCTGCTGAGAAAGAAGCAGCCAAAAACCCAAAGGGGCGTGACAGAGAGGTTTACAGTAATAACACATTTATTTCTGCTAAGTGACTGGCTGATAATTACCTCAAAATCCCAGATAATATCAAACATTAACAGCTTGAAGAGTATATGTCTGCCAGCTTTATTAATTACATGATTTATGATAATACAAATGTTTAAGGATCACACACATATATAAAAAGAAGAGTGGTTAACCACAGACAAAACCTGCCATTACAAAATGTTAACACACATCACTGCCTAAAACAGTGCCACTGTTTCTTTAAAAACGATGAACTCCAACTACGAGAAATGTTCTCCATGTTGATTTTACATAATCAAAATTACAATGTTGTATCATGATTTAAAAAGAGCAACCTCTATGCAAACATAACATCTAAACCTTTATGTTATTATCTAATAAAGCAAGCACATTGTGGCAGAATCCAGACACAAAATGAACATCTTAACCTTCACCTTTTTTCCCCACAAAGGAAAAGTAACAGTGCAGCATTTTCAGAGCTACTGTATGTTGATGGAAACATTTAATAGATACATGTATTGTGTGACATGTGAAATGAGGAAGGATGCTGCTCAGCCTCTGTGCGTTGAGGTGACTTTAATCACTTTCCGGGATATTAAGCTTTCGTGTCATTCGACGACTTGAACCGACTTGTGTGCCGCCGCGGTGATGTCATTCACAAATGAGGACTTACTCATCCCTTGCTGCAGGACAAATAGTGAGAGATAAATCAGTACACCACCTCAGAAACCACTTTGAACATACAGAGAGTGACACATCAAACAAACTGCACTGTGTTCATGGCCATGTGTGTTATAATGCACCATGCCAACGTCCTGTTGTATTCCTCCACTGTGTCTCTTTAGCGTCTTGTTCACATTCACTGGGCATTTTTTAACGCTGCCTAATCCAAACTTTCTCCTTTTGTTTCTCACAAATACCTGAGCGAGGTGTGGAAGTTTGAGGTGTAGTTAGCTGATAGGACACACCCTAACCATGACAGGTCTTGGCACTCAGGGTTAATCTTCACTCACCTTTTTCAGGAAGCCTTGTAAATCCTTGTCTGACCACAGGTTGTAGAGAAGCACGGAGGCGGATTTGCTGGATTTGGGGAAATGTCTAAAAAGAAGTAGAATGAATTGTTTAAGATCGGTTTGGACCTGTGGAAGTTGTACAAGCATGCAAAATGTAATCCTTGGTGAGTCATAGATATTCCCCATATCTGGATGAATCGTATCTCTTAGTCTTAAGACATATGCAGGCACATTCTCTGTTTGCTCACATGCAACCTACGTGTTTTTGCTGAGATCGTTGAGGGATCTTATCAGGGTGCTGTTTACCAGGTGCTTTCCCATCTCAGGCTTATTCATAAGCAGGCAGTTGGAGGTCTGACAGGCCATGGACAGCGTGTCATCAGACTCATTTCCTTCCTTGGTGCCTGCGCTGAGGATGCCCAGCAGCTCTGGGAGGGCTTTATGAACTTCAGTAAGAAGAAAAACACAAAACAAGAGGCTGTTAAACGCAAGCTAACACTTGTAAAACCGCAAAGAATATTGTTCATGCATTTCAACGGGATGACTCAAATATGACGAAGCAAAAACATTGTTAAATGGATCATAATTAAAAACAAACAGTCGACGTGTCTTTTTTTGTTTCTTTTCAAAAGAAGAGAAAGTACCTGGAACCGATTTAAAGCAACAAACTACAAGTTTTGTCTTGCAGATGCGTCTTACCTATGGCACTGTGCAGGTTTGGGTTCTTGGTCAGGTTTCCTACCAAGGCCACTGTGTTCCTCTGTATGTTGACTTTGGGTGATTTTATAAGGGGACTAATAACGTGCAGGCCTTTCAGTTTCTGCACAATGTTCTGGCTCATTACACCAGAGACCTGTGAATACAGAAAATGAACATCAGGTTCAGTGCAAGCATTTATCAAAATATGCATGGATCATGTTGACCAACAAGTTTTTTAAAAATAGTCTCCCTTAACTACAACGGGACAGATTTAAATCAAATGTATTTTCTTTTATCTTGGTCATTGTGCAAGAGCAGAACATGTTTCTCTTACAATGCCGTCGTTTGTTGTGAGGTTCTGCAGGGCTCCGCAGCAGGCTTCCTGTGTTTCTTCTCGCTGACTAGTGGCCAACAAAGACAGGTAATTCTGCAGAGTGCTGGAGTGGATCAGCAAACCAGCGCCATTAGGCTGTGGATCCTCAACGACCGGGTAGTCAAAGCGGTGCTGGACAGGAAAAGAGGACATATCATTATCAACATTACGGCTACAGCATTTACTTTTTAAAAAATATACAGAATTTGCCTGTAGGACTTTTTGAAATAAAGGATACTACAAAACAAAATATGAATCTAAATGTTTAAAAATAGTTTGCCATGGTGCTAGATGCAAACATGCAACATACTAAAAAATGTTTAAATTAACATTAACGTGCCCTATTATGCTCATATTCAGGCTCATATTTGTATTTTGTGTCTCTACTGTGACATTTTTCCATGCTTTAATGTTCAAAAAGGTTTTTATTTTTCTCATAGTGCCTGTGCTGCAGCACCTCTTTTCACCCTCTGTCTGAAACCAGAGCCCAGTCTGCTCTGATTGGTTAGCGGGCCGGCTCTGTTGTGATTGGTCAACTGCTTAACGGAGAAACTCCCTCTGGAGGGAACTTTGGGATTCTAGCCTTTGAGGACCATTTACATGCACAGTAAACTTGTATAAAACACTACAGGAAAGGGAAAACACCTAAAAGTGTATAGAATCAGAGCACAAAATGTCACACTAAGCTTTTTTTTTTTTTAAATAGTATGTAATTGGCATCATTATATTACACTTAAAGAACAAGGATTAGTGACAGACAGTGAAAGTGTCTGTCTACTCTAGACAAACCGACTTGCAGGCACATGAAGGAGGTGTCAAGTATTTCTGTCATTATAAAAGCATTAATTTTGCCCTGGTCTGACGCGGCATGTCTGTTTCTCTCTGTTGTGCACCTTCCTCGCCCTCACCTCGTGTTCTGAGGATTCTTTCTGCGGACTGAAGCAGCCGATGGGCCCGGTGTCGCCCTCGCTGGAGGTCCTGCAGACAGTCGTGGCTAACGCTGTGATCCTGCTGAACAGAGCGGGAGCCTCGGCCTCCAGCTGGAAGGTCAGGTTGTGCAGGATGCACACACAGTTTTCCACCGACTGTTACAACAGGTAGAACAACATTAGTTCACTCAGACACAGAAATTGTTGTGCTAAAACTCAACAATGCTCAATATGAGCTAACATATTGAGCATTGTTGCTGTTACGTTGACCCTTTCCTGTAGAATCTATTCAAATTAAAATAGAAAGCTGTAGCACATAAATAAATTATATAACATTTGTTTGTGACTGAAAATGGTAAACATATTTTACTCTTCCTAGAACAGTGAAAAGTGACAATATCCATATGTTTCGATGGAAACAGTTGATTGAAAGGCCAGAGCAAAAGCTGTTTGAACATTAAAAATGACTAGCCTGCCTATATTTACTGTTAAAAGTAACAGTTTGTATACATGGCTGTGTAAAGGCCTCATACTAAAGTACACAGATATCCCGGCAGTGAGCACATTATGACTCATCGATACTTGTTGCAGTACAACTGCTCTCTGCGTACTACAATAGTAAACTGGTTAACTCAAACGGCAGCTTCTTGCTGTAGTAACAATGTTGTTTTTGTTCGTTCCATAGGAAGGTGTGACATGTGAGTAAAGCAGGAAACATGCAGGTTTAACACGCAATATATAAATACAATAGACATTCATTTATCCCCTTCTCACCTTATCGTCTGGGTTTCCTGCATCGACGCACTCTTTTACATAACTGACCAGAGAGTCGACCAGACCTCGACATTTCCTCATGGTCTGTCTGTTGCTTTGCTTCGTACTGCTTAGGTTTCTGTTTGAAAAAGATATATATAAATGACGTTAAAAAATGATTCAGGATAATAACAGGTTAACATAAACTTTATTGATCCCTTTGTGGAATTCACAAGCCTCTAAGCAGTACAGTAAACAAGGGAAAAAAAACAATCCTCCTTTAACATAAGTGATAAACACATTTATGCATCAATAATAACAATAATCGAATAATAACATACATTATTCTGAAATTGTTCGTTTAGAGGAGTACTTTTGATTTATTTTAAAAGAGCACTATGCAAATATAGTTTTACTTTTGTATTGTTCAGATTGAGACAGTAATGGAAATGCCCTGCAGCAAAGGTTTCATAAAGCGATTGAATTGACTGATATTAATTTCACCTTGCCTTAAAAGTAAACAGTAGTAATCTTGTCAGTCAAGAAAGTGAAACACTCTAAGCTCTCACTGAATGACACGGGAAGTCATTCAATGTTTTACAACACAGACGCTGCTTTCTGATGCATCAGATAAGAACACTAAAAACACTTCCTTTTCTTAAAGCATCTACTCCAACAGCTAGATACTGGTGCAGACATGCTTGTAAAGATTTGTAAACATAACAAATCTCACGTTATGAACCGCCAGAAAACAAGTTATATTAATGGACAACCGCCTCTAAAATAACATTAAAGCTCAATAAAGATCTCTCTTAAATCGTTTAGCAAAAACCTATTAAAACGAAAGCTATTTAACTTCATACCTTTGAGCTAAGTCTAACCTGGCAACTGAGTCCTATGATAATTACATTTGAACTACTAACGTATACAATAATACACATCTTTCTCTCAAAGGTAACTTAATAGCAAACTTTGATTGTGTTGGATCTGGTCAAAATGTTATTTGTACTACTAAATGATAGTAAGGGAATATAAAAGGATTTACATGATACAGCAGTTATTTGCCTTTTTCCAGAGAATATCTCTGACGTGGATTTGAACCCCACCCCGCCCACTGTAAAAACACCAGCAGATCAGGAGCGTGAGTAGTAAAAGCATAAATCCACTGCTATTAGTTTACAGCAGGGGTCTCCAACACGTCGATCGCGAGTTACCGGTAGCTCGCAAGCCCTCAATAAGTAGCTCGCCAAGCAAATCCCAAATGTAAAAATACACCAAAAAAAAAGGAAATGTAATTAAAAGAATCTACCCTATGCATAAACGAAACCTCAATCATAGCGAACTCTATCTACTTACTTCAACTCTATATCTATCTAACACCCCTCCTCCCCCCACACCCACAATGAATATTGACCAATCACGTTCTTGCTTGATTTGCGGGGCCAGCGTTGCAGTCTGGAAGAAAAGCAATGTGGAGCGGCAGCTCACCGCTTCATAAGGAGTTTGACCGTGATTTTCCTTCTGGCAGAATTTGCACAACACATCAGCCCCATTGAACAGCCTAGTCATGCCAGCCTATACAGCACATGAGGGGCAGAGTTTTACTCTGTGTGTGTTGCAACTTGCATATTTATTGCACTTGACGCACACACACGCATGGCGTAATTTCCACTGGGGACAGTCCCCCCCACTTTTCGAAATCCCGTTTGTGTCCCCCCACTTTACAAATATGTTTATTATTATTTTTGAACGCAAGCCGTCATCGCCACGGAGGAGCACACAGCCTCTGTGAGCGAGAGCGAGAGAGAGAGAGAGAGAGAGAGAGAGAGAGAGAGAGCACCTTTATCTATTTAATATAGTTGTAACAAATAAAGTATGAAATCATTCCAATGTGTACTATATTGTATTTAAAAGGGGAGTGATTAGTAAAATATGCATAAATAAAAAGAAAGAATACTAACTATAGGTTACTAACGTAACCCCAGTTCTCAGAGTAACATGAAGTGAGATGTCTCACTATGGGATGCGCCTCAACGCGTATGCACCAGAAGCATCAATCTCATTACGCCAATCCTGATTGGCTGGTGATCTTGACGACTACGTCAGGGAATCCACCCACCCTTTAAGTAGCTTGCGCTACGTCGCAGCGTCATTCAAAATAAGCACCTCTTCTCGCTTCGCCTCAGCAAGAAGGGCCGTCTGGTGAGACATCTCACTTCATGTTACTCTGAGAACTGGGGTTACGTTAGTAACCTATAGTTCTCATTCATAACACTCCGTTCGATGTCTCAATATGGGATATTGAGACTCCCGTATTGCTAGACATGCTTATCTCGAAAATCACCAACACAAAACAGTACTTAACAGGTAGAACCCTGTCCCAACACGGGGCCCAGCACTGCACGGGCCACACTTGGAGCAGAGACATCTAGCCTGTAAAAGCGGACAAAGGTGAGCGGCGAGGACCAGCTCGCTGCTGCACAAATGTCCTGAATGGAAACACCCTTGAACAAAGCCCAGGATGTAGCCAATCCACGAGTAGAATGAGCGCGCAGGCCCGTTGGTGCCTGCAAACCCTGACTCGTATAAGCCAGAGCTATCGCATCCACAATCCAGTGGGAGAGCCGTTGCCTGGTAACGGGCTTGCCCTTATGAGGGTTAGCCCAAGATACAAAGAGTTGGTCATTGCATCGAAACTCTTTTGACCTGTCCATATAGGTGCGCAAAGCACGAACTGGGCACAGCAAATTCGGCCGCTGTTCTTCAGAGGAACATAGCGGTGAAGGAAATGCCTCAAGGTCAAGGGGGTGCATGAGCCAACCACCTTGGGCACAAAGGCCGGGTTGGGCTTCAGCAATACTCTCATTTGCCCCGGGGCAAACTGAGTACATGAAGGATGCACAGAGAGCGCATGAATGTCACTGACTCGTTTGGCAGATGCCAGAGCCAGTAACAACACTGTCTTCAGTGACAGGTGTTTCATGTCAGCGTCTTCCAGGGGTTCAAATGGAGGTCGAGCGAGCCCATCTAAAACCACTGTCAAGTCCCACAGGGGCACCAGTGACCTGGAAACGGGGAGGAGCCTGCGGGCCCCTTTCATAAAACGGCAGACCAAGGGATGTTGGCTAGCCGCCTTACCCTCAAAGCCCACATGGCATGCGGCAATAGCAGCCAGGTACACTTTGATCGTGGAGAAAGCTCTGTGTTTATCAATCAGGTCCTGTAGAAATGATAGAATCACACCGACAGGGCATTGAAAAGAGATGTGTCCCTTTTGAAGGCACCACTCCTCAAACACCCTCCACTTACAGTCATAGAGAGACCTGGTGGAGGAAGCCCTTGCACTCTGAATAGTGTTTATCACCTTCTGAGGGAGCCCCACTGTACTCAGATTATACCACTCACGGGCCAGGCCCATAGTGCCAGGCGCTCTGGGTGTGGGTGAAAAATCATCCCCCCCGCCTGAGATAGTATGTCCCTGCGTAGCGGGAGCTGCCACGGCTGCCCGCACAGCAGCTGATATATCTCCGCCAGCCAGTACATTGCAGGCCAGTGTGGAGCTATCAGGATCAGTGTGTGGCGATGTTCTCTCACTCTGGCCAGAGTTGGAGGTATTAGAGCCAGGGGTGGGAACGCGTACAGAAGGACCGGGGGCCAAACGTGTGCGAGCGCGTCCACGCCTAACGGTGCGTTTAGATCGCGCATTGAAAAGAACAGCTGACATTGAGCATTTTCTTTTGATGCGAACAGATCTACCGCGGCCCGGCCGTAACGCACCCACAGCTGACTCACAATCGTTGGATGTAGAGTCCAGTCTGCATATAGTGGTGCACCTCTGGACAGCAGATCTGCCCCGAGGTTCATCACTCCCGGTACGTGTGTCGCTCTCAGAGAGAGGAGACGTCTGCAGCTCCATAAGATCAGTTTGCGTGCCAGCATGTGTAACTGGAGAGAACGCAAACCCCCTTGGCGGTTTATATACGATATTGTGGTCGTGTTGTCTGTCCTCACGAGGACATGATGTCCCCTGAGAAAAGGCAGAAAGCGTCTTAGGGTGAGAAACACCGCTAAGAGCTCCAGATAATTTATGTGTGACCGTTGGAGGTCTCTGCTCCAGAGACCCCTCACAGGTCGACCTTCGTATATGCCCCCCCAGCCCGTCAGACATGCGTCTGTGGTGACCACTCTCCACGAGAGGACAGCACCCATAGGCACGCCTCGTACTAGGAAAGTCGGGTGCAGCCAGTGGCGCAGTGCCGTTACGCATTCCACAGTGACCATCACTCTCCGCGCGCCATGACGCACGGGGTCCAGTCTGAGGGCAGCTACCCAGCGCTGAAATTCCCTCATGTGTAAGCGGCCCAGTCGTACCACCAGGATGGCTGACGCCATGAGCCCCAGTAACCGCAGACATGATCTGAAGAGAACATATTTGCGTGGCTGGAAATGAGCGAGGCAAGCCCTGAAGGCTTTCACTCTCTCCGCTGACAGGCGGGCTGTAAAGGGCACCGAATAGACGTAAGCCCAGGAAGAGCACAGACTGGGCTGGGGACAACATGCTCTTTTCTGCGTTTATTACAAAACCCAGGTCGAGCAGGTGTTTCACGAGGGTATTCGTCTGCGTAATAGCCTCCTGCTCCGACTGTGCAAGAAGGAGCCAGTCGTCTAAATAGGTTGCCAGGCGAATGCCCTGTTGTCTTAACGGGGCTATTGCTGCCTCCGTACATCGCACAAACACCCGTGGGCTGAGAGACAGACCGAAGGGAAGCACTCTGTACTCGTAACAGACACCCTGAAAAGCGAACCTCAGATATTTCCTGTGTGGATAATATACTGGGATGTGAAAATACGCGTCTTTCAGGTCGATTGATGTGAACCAATCGTCCTGACGCACGAGACGCAGCAGGATGTGTGAGTGAGCATCCGGAATTTGTATTTTCTGAGATACTTGTTCAGAGCCCTTAAATCCAGGATAGGGCGAATTCCATTCCCTCCCGTTTGGGAACGAGGAAGTATTTGGAATAGAAGCCGCTCTGACTCTGTCGGAGGGTACAATGGATATGGCTTTCTTTTCTAGTAGCGAGAGAATCTCCTGCTCTAGAATGTGAGCCGACGCTCCCCGGGCTTGTGATGCACAATGCCCGAGAAGTGAGGGGGGGTGACAGCGAATTGGAGTCTGTAGCCCCGTGATATCGTCTTGAAAACCCAAGCAGAGCATGTGAGCATCTTCCACCTTTCGCTCCTCAAAGCGAGTGGAGACGTATCATTTCTCTGTTGCTTGCACTCTGTGTCTTTATTGGTTGTGTTATGGGGCCCTCTAGTGTCTGAACACGGTGGCATCCCAGGCTGACAACCTCGGTCGACACTGCGCATGCGCGCGGCGATGATGCGTTCACAGACCGGTCACCGTCCGCTTTCCGAGAGAGGCACAGCCACTCTCAGAAGCGGAGCAGTCACCTGACTGTTTATTGTTTTTATTGTTTTCTTTTCATTATTTTTGACTGCGCCCTTGGCTTTAAGCCTGGAAACGACAGTGGAAAATATTTTATTGGAAAACAATGACATGTGTTTGTGCGACTTGAACGAGCAGCAGGAACTGCTGCCTGTTACGTGAAGTCTATCTCCTCATGGCGCGAACTGGAGGATGACGTTCTGGCATCACTCGAGGCGGCGGGAAGACGGGAGCGTGGTTGCACCCCGGAAACACATGAGCTTTGAATACGTGTGGAACACGGTCCGGGGCTGGAAAACAGGGAACTTCCAGCCCTTTCACCGAGGAGAGGAGGGAAGGCTGTCAGGCCGCTCTCTTCTCTTTTCCTCACTTGATGGCCGAAGGTCTGGGCCGGCTGTGCCTGTGCGGCTGCTGCCGGAACCGGGGACTTTCTTGGCCAGCTCGTCCTCGCCTCATGTCTGGGCGGGAGACCCGGGGCGGGCTGTGGCTTTTGGGGAAGACAAAGCTGGAGAGCCTCATCCTCCTTCTTTTTAGCCTCACACCGCTGCTGCATTGAAGCCAGAGCGGTGCCAAATATGCCCTCGGGGACAATCGGCACGTCCAAGACGTCCTCTTTTCCCGGTCCGGAGGTTCGTCAGGTTAAGCCACCTGGCTCTCTCCTGTACCACCATCATCCCCAGCGATTTGCCCGTGGCTTGGACTGCACAGCGCTGCACCCGGAGACAAATGTCCGTGATCGCTGTGATTTCGTCCCATACGGCCGGCTCAGGTTTGTTCGTCATGTCTTCACAGAGCTCCGCCTGGTAAGCGGTTAGCATCGATGAGACATTGAGCGCCCTGACGGACAAAGCTGCCGCTTTGTAAGCCCGTTCGGTCATTGCTGACTGGAACCGGTCCGCTTTTGTCGGCAGTGTGGGGTTACTGCTAGGAGCCGCAGACAGCCGCGGTTGGAGGTGGGCTGCCACAAGCGGCTCCATAGGAGGCATGCGGAACAAGCCGAGCTTCTCCATGCCCTCAAAGTCCAGAGAGGAGGCTCCCTGGATTGGGGCCTTGCTGCTGAAAGGGCGGTCTCTCCACGAGACAGACACCTCGTCTAGCAGCTCTGGAAACACCGGGAGAAGTTGCCTCGTCAGCCTCGCGGCTTGGGGCAAGTTCTTTCCCTCATAGCGAGACCTGGAGGTCTCCTTGGCTACTTCAGGCCAAGGGATGTCCAGTCTGGACGCAGCGCGTTGACACACGGCCTGCAAGTCCATGCTGAGGCGGGGCAGAGATGGCGCGCTTTCGCCTGGGGGAGCGGACACCGCCTCCGGCTTGGCAGCCTGAGCAGACGAGACGAAGATGTCATCTTCGTCCTCGTCCGAGTCGGATAAGAGGAACTCAGAGGTATCCTCTTCATCCTCCTCCATGTAGTCCAGCTCCAGGACAACCTCCGCGGGTGGGACCACGGTAAGGTCCAGTCGGGAGCCCCAGCCTGTCACAGCGCGAGGCTCCCTTCCCGCGGCTGCCGCCGCCGTTGAGCCCCAGCTTGACACAGCGCGGGGCTCAACACCCGTGGCGGTCGCCACCATGCCTCGATCGCCGGTCGGCAAATCGACAGGCATGAAGGGGTCTTGTCCCGACAGGCTAGCTTGGTGCGCTAGCCGTCGGCGGAGGCTCTTGGTGGTGAAACGGGCACAGTGCCCGCACGCACCGGGGGCGTCGATAGCCTCCTGGGCATGTTGCAGCCCGAGGCAGGACGAGCAGACCTGGTGTGAGTCCCAGAGCCGAGCCTCCGAACCTCCGTCTCCTCTGGTGTGAGGGAGAGAAGGGTCCATCCTCGTTAGCCGGGGTGTCGGCGTGGAGGGACAAACTAGCAACAGGTATGTTACTGTTTGCGGGAAAAAATCAAAACCTTACCGTTATTTGTGGAAAAAAACGGCAGGGCAGATTTCGGTATTAACTGGTGTGTTAATATGAAAAATCCCGTGCGAAGCAAAAGTAGCCGGCAAGCGTCCGGCGACCGAAGGTTAGCTTTGTGGTTCAGTCTGTGGACCGTTAAGCTAGCCTGGCTACTGATATTCTTTATTTGAGATGTGCTCCGAAGCGAGAAGAGGTGTTTGAATGACGCTGCGACGTAGCGCAAGCTACTTAAAGGGTGGGTGGATTCCCTGACGTAGTCGTCAAGATCACCAGCCAATCAGGATTGGCGTAATGAGATTGATGCTTCTGGTGCATACGCGTTGAGGCGCATCCCATAGTGAGACATCGAACGGAGTGTTATGAATGAGAACTAGGTAAGATAAGAATAAACAAGTTTAAATGATTTGTTATTGGTTGTGATCATATTCTAAAGATGTTTGGATTATTGAAAAGTATACAGCTCCCTTTCATCTGAGTGTTGAGAGCTGTATCCATAAATTCATTTTGTGCTCAAAGTGCTCCAGATTGATGCTTATAACTTCAACATTTAAAAAATCATCTTCCCGGGGGTGCATGCCCCCGGACCCCCCTTGGGGATGTGAGGTCCACCCCGAAATAAAGCAGGTTAAAATAATTAAATTGCATACATGTTATTTTAGTAAACACTGCAAACGGGTCCCAGAGACCCAAACAGCACACAAAGGTTAAAGATAAGCATATAATAATGTTAAAATGTGCCAAATATATACACTGCAAAAAACAAAAAAAGAGGAGTAAAAGTAGCTCACGACTTGTTTTATTTTTTGAAAGTAGCTCTCATCCTAAAGAAGGTTGGAGACCCCTGGTTTACAGTATCCGTCTGTGTTACAGCGTTTGTAGCAGATTCACATCCACTCTCAAGCGTCATAACTCTTGATGACTTCTACCCAGTTTTGTACTGCTCACAAATCTTTCTCTTTTAAACTGAATAACTCTCTATGGATTCAATGTAAAAAATACCAAATAATATGTTTACTAAAAACCGTCCTGTTTGCTATCCTGGATCCTCATACCAGGAAAGCCTTTTTGTCGATATGGCCAATAAAACAGAGAAAAAACAAACCCATTTATGTATGTAGCATTGAAAATGTTTGGCTTATTTATTAAGTTATTATGCTCCAAATACCTGGAACAAACTCCCAGAAACCTGCAGGTCCGCTGCAACTCTTACTACTTTTAAATCCAGGCTGAAGACTTTTCTTTTTGCCGTTGCTTTTACAGTAATTGAACTATTTATATCTTAAACTGCACTGTAACTTTTATTCATGTATTTTGTCTTTTAATGTTTATTTTATTATCTTTGCTTTTTAATGACTGATTTTAAATGCCATTTTCTTAATGTCTTTCATTTTGTAAAGCACTTTGAATTGCCTTGTGTTGAAAGGTGCTATATAAATAAACTTGCCTTGCCTTGCCTTGCCTTGCCTTGCCTTGCCTTGCCTTGCCTTATTTGGAGCCAATATATTTGCTATTTTGAATTTGTATGCTAATGGTTTAATGCACTAATTATAGGTTGCTTAGGTTGACTTTTCAGCTTAGTGAAATATAACGTGATGTCATATTCTTTGATCCTGAGCTGGGCTACACATAGGTAAAAACATAATATTTCTAAGAGCCATAGCAAAAACCCTGGCATGTTATCAGGTGCTCAGTTGGAGTTTTGTTCTCACCTTAGACACGCAGTGGCGTTAAAGAAGACCTCTGGGTCTCGGCTGCTGCTGTTGGTCCTGTCGTGACCTTTAGTGTAGGGCAGGATCACTCGCTCCATTAGCACAGGCAGAGCACTCTTCAGCAGGTCTGGTTTCAGGCTGTCGACAGACGACAAATTCCACAGGAGACCTAGACAGAAAAAGAAAACCTGTCCATCAAATATTCATGTACTGCCTGTTGAAAATATAAATCATCGGCATGTTGATTTTGTAGGTTCAATGTGTGTGAACACTTTACTATCCTATCAAACGTTTTAACAACAGTAAAAGCTGTTGAAACTTGTGCCTGAAACTTGTCTTGGCGCTTGAATGCAACCGTAGTTGAAGGTAATCTTGAACACACACGATGGTGGTAACCCGATGGTGAGTTAGCCACCGATGCAAAGATCCAAAAATAATTACTGCTTATCGCCAAAGAGATTAAAACCGGTCTATTGTAACTTTAACCATTTAACACATTTCCATCGAAATCAGTGTTACTAAAACATTAGCGATGTCATTTTTTGATGACCCTTCAACACTTGACAGCACTTAAGAAGAGCTTTAGTGAATGACAGCAGGATCTAACACAGGTTTATGTTGTTATACACAACAAAGGTGTCTATGTTTGACTTGTTTGCATGGATAGGTGTGTATGTACCTGTATGTGGGTCTATAGGTTTCAGAGTTAACGTATACCTGTCAGCTGTGTCTGTGTCTCCACAGAGTCTGTCTCTCTGAGCAGAGCCACAGCCTCCGTGATGCCTCCTGAGCGATGTATCTCCTCCTTGTTGCTGATGCTTTTGAAGGACAGGTTACGGAGGGCAGCAGAGGACGTCTCATTGACCGGTGAGCTCTGGCTGCGCAGCAGATCCACCAGAGGATGGATTCCTTTGAACTTCAACACCTGTGATGCAAAGAGGATTTTGTTGTTCAAAGAGTGGTAATTCGCAAGAATTCAATTATAGGGATTATAATTTGTGGGAGAGAAACTGCCTCTGATGTGAACACTGTTATATCAGCCTTTGCAGGCCATTTACATGCACACAAACCTATAACACACTACAGGAAAAATAAATAAAAAGGATCCATAAGATTTGTATAGAATTCAAACCATGTTTTTCCAAGGACAGCCATTTAATGTTTTTTCGTCCTATAACTTCCTGTTTGAAATATTTGAATTGTTAGTGCTAGAGTCATTTCTGTGCTGGAATCAAACTACAGATCCATGCACGAGGGACTCACAGGAAATCACACATTGTATCCCACAGCCTTCACTGTTACCAAATGACAAGCCAGTGCTGTATTGAGTTACTACAAAATCTTCACTGGAGTTTTGACTGACATGGGGTGAGTACGCAATGACAGGATTTCATTTTGGCATGACATATTAACTCCACCTTTGTCAATCAAGATTTCAACATTGACTCTAAAATAAATGTCAGTCAACATGATATGAAAAGAACAAGTCACACACCTCATCTTTAGCCTTCTCGTTAATGAAAGTATTGTGCTGTATGTAGGAAGCGCCACAGTGCTGATACTTTTCCTCCGCATTGGAGAGATACTCCACAGCCTCCTTCATAGTGATGTCAGCAGTATCTGACCTAAAAGATATTAAAATACAATCTAAATGTTATTTCAATACACAGAGCATGCCAGTATAATTTGTTTACTGAAACATGTGATTAAGTCTAAAATGTGGAAGTTATTAATCTCACTCACCCTGTATTTCCTTTGGTCTCTGCAGGACCGTCAGTAACTGTTTTGGTCACCTCAACTTTGCTGCCCAGGAAGTGGTTGCTTGATTTGGTCTGACCGGTGCCATTCATGGTGAACATGGGCTGTAACTGCAGAGGGGAGGTGGGGGTCTTTACAAAGTGACCGCTGCTTCTCTCTTCCCTGTAGATTGCCCTGCTGGAAGGAAATCTCTGCGGAGGAGCAGAGCGTTTTGGCACGGAGCGATTCCAGGCCATTCCAGGCTCACTGTGGCTGGTGTTGGCTTGACCCAGCGCAGTGGAGCCGATGCCGGCGAAAGGCCTCACATGTTGATAGGTAGAGCCTGCAGTCCTCTTCACACTGGCTCCCTGTATGTTGTTGACTGAATACCAGCTGAAGTTTGGTTCTCGGCTGTGCTGCAGAACCAAAGATTAAATGTGTTTGTGACTGATATTGAGCTGGCAATAGAACATTTAATTGTGAAACAACTTTTTGGTGACATGGCAGCCCTGCGGACACAATATGCAAATAATTGCTATCATGTGCGTTTCTTGTGTTGAACAAAATAGTGGCGAAACATATCCTTTTACTTTGATTTACAGGTCAGAATTTGTTTAATATTGATGTCTTTAGTAAAAAACTCCCTTATGCAACTCACTAAATTATTGTTATTTTAAATCTAAAATGATTTTACGTTTCCAATTTTCAACTACGTCAAATAATTCAGACAATGTGTTGGACTTTAGAAAACAATTAATCCGCCACTATTTTACCGTTTATAATGGGCCTTTTTCAAACTCATTCCAGTATTTAGAATGTGAGGATTTGCGACTTTTTCTATGTCATATAGCAGGGATCACCAACTACATTTGTCCAAGGGCCAACATTTATCCAATAGACATTTTCGCGGGCCAGCGATTTTTATATATAGCCCAGAATTTTGAAGTTGTTGACCGGGGGGGGTGGGGGTGGTGCTAGTAGAGCACGCTCAGGTACTGCTGAGCGCATAAAGCTTAGCAGACTCTTCACGCTAACGAAGGATCACTTCGAGGCTACTGTCCCGCAGCTCCTGACTCTCTGTTGGACTCTGTCGCAGCGGGGCTACTGCTGCGGAGCGCATAAAGCAGACTCCTCACAACGAAGGATCACTTCTTCTTCAAGGCAGGGAAGGCTACGCAGTCTACTGTCCCGCAGCTGCTGCCTCTCTGTTGGACTCCGGTACTACACATTACTCACGAGACGTTGTAAAAAAAAAAATTAGTGGGGGGCGAACGCACTAAGCACTCCGCCAACGCCAAAGTCACCCCCGTCGTGCGGGCCGGATGAGAAGGTCTGGCGGGCCGGATGTGGCCCGCGGGCCGCCAGTTGATGGTCACTGAATAGGATAGTACATTAAATATATTTTGGTTTTGTTTGGTTAAACAAGCAATTTGAAGAAGCCATCTGAGTCACAAGAACACTATATTGGGGGAAATTAACAACTTTTCTGACACAGGACAAACATTTTTATCCATTATTTAGGAAAGTATATAGCAGATAGATTGATTGATTATGAAAATAGAGGTTTGTTGCAGCCCTAATCTAAATGGTATCTTAAATACTTCTACACTGTTAATAAAATGTGCTAATTCAAAGTTATTAGGTTCTAAATAAGATCTTTATCCGCCTTACAAAACACCAAGTGTAACTTCACTTGTATAGGTAGAATACTCCGTACAACGACCCTCATTGGTAGCTACAGTCCTGCATCAGACTCACATCATTCCCTCAATGACAACAATGTGATGATAATACAACCACATCAGGTACTGTTGCCAATCAATCGTGTGACAACAATATAGATAAGCTGTATAACTTACATTTTTAGAATAGCCATTTGCAAAGATGAACCCTCCATTAGATGCGCTGGAGTTTAACTTTGGAGCCTCTATGAACACGGAGTCAATGGTAGGAGCTGAGGAGAAATGTAGAGCGTTATCATCTGGGATTAATGTCATCCATTTATTACCTTTGTTTAAAGACAAGGGAAACATATGTTACCTACTCGGCAAGTCTGATTTTAGGTTTGTGTTTGAAAATAATAGTGTCCATGCGGTATTAAAAGAGGAATTCAAGGTCAGAAGCATGAAAACCTGAAAGCACCCATAATTTAGAGAGCAGGAAACCAAAAAGTGTTAAAGTATTTCTTTCGGTAAATCAGGGCATTGGGGTGAACAACAAACGATGTACAGGCCAGGGCCGTAGCCAAGGTTTTAGTAATATTTAATCCTCCGTCTCGGTTAGAAAAATGTGACCACAAACCAAATAGGAGTTGTTAATTATAAACCTCTGTATTCTCCAGCTTACAGTTCAGTTGAGAATGCTCCCCTTGGTTTTGATTGGCTCCATAATTTAAAGGGTTCCACCAAGTTTCATGATATTCAAGTCGATAGTTATTCTGTGATGCTGACAAAAAAGACAAGCAATCCAAACCATGAACGCAACATTTGCACTCCAAACAAATAACCCCCCAAAATCAATGATATTTTCTGCATAGTTTTTTTCAAATGTAGCAGTCCCTTAAAGGACTTTACCCTGAAAACAACTTAGGCCTATCATCAAATCCAGTTCAACTAAGAACTTTGTCTCTATTTTCCCTTTATAATTAGAACAGAAGAACACTTCCTGGGAAGGTAATGACCTCTTATGTGAATAATTACGTGTCCATCTCCAAACATGAAAGTCTAAATTATGTTTTTAATGGCAGACTATATAACTCTCTCCTTGTGTACTGAGTTGTTATCGGCCCAGGTGTGTTGGCTGCTCTCTTACATGTCGGAGATAGAGAAGTGGAAGCGCTCCTGCTGCTGGACAGCCGGGTCTTGCTCCTCCGGAGGGTCTCCACCTGCTCCCGGACCCGCTGCTGCCCGGACCGGCACTGGTTACTGGACGGCAGAGCCAGCGACGTGTGGTCCACATTCCCGATGGAAATAACCGATTTAAGGTGGTCCAGAGTCGCCATTTTTGAAACTGTCCGGTCGGCCTAAACAACACCCAGAGGGAAGCCAGTCCGCCGCAGAGTGTCTGGGCTGCCGGAGGTAAAGTGCACCTTGCCCTGCCCTGAACACGAGACCACGCCCATCCAGCAACAATACACCGCTATCTGCTGCCTGTCCTGACAAATACCACGCCATTATGTGCAGCTCACTACACTATTCACAGGCTAACAGCTATTGGAAGTAATGAAAGGAACTCATCACTCAAGTACAATTTAAGGTGTTTATACTTAACTTTTCCCTCACGTTTTATGCTGGGTAGGATACATTTTAAATGTATAGGTTACAGCCGTAACAACCAGAGTTGCGAAGTAACCAAGTACATTTACTCAAGTATTGTCCTTGAGTAACATTTTTTTAAAGTATATACTCAAGTATTTCCATTTTTTGCTACTTTGTACTTCTACTCCACTACAATTCAGAGGTAAATCGTGTACTTTTACTCCACTACATTTATTTAATACCTTTATTAATACCTTCTATGCAGATTTGGAATGATGAAATATAATCAACACTTAAATCAGACTTTAGTTACACCTGGAGAAAATTCACAAGCTACCCTGCAGTATACAACGTCATTAAATCTAGCTGCACCTTTACCAGCTTTGATAACACGTTAATGCATCAATAATTATACAACATATCATATATATTATTCTGAAATTGACCAGTCTGCATAATGACTACTCTTACTTTTGGTACTTGAAGTATATTTTGATGATAATACCTGCCACTAATGCAAGAGATGGATGTGATGCCATCACTAGAAAACACTTCAATACAAGAAACGTTTTTAAAGGAGGTATGAAACAGGATAATACAATATTACATTACATGTTACTTATTAGATGCTTTTATCCAAAGCGACTTACATACTCAATACTGTGGACAATCCCCACAGGAGCAATTTGGGGTGAAGTGTCTTGCCCAGGGACACTCGACATGCTGACTGCAGTGGGGTTTGAACCTGATCCCAACACCAAGGCTCTATCCACTGCGCCACACGCCTCCTCCATACTAGTAGAACTACTATAACTTCAGTTCAGGTCATGCATGAAAGAGTATTATGACTTTAGCCAAAATGCATAATAAAGACAGCAGCTTACTTAAAAGGAAAAGCATTATAAACAAGTGTTGTATGTTACATTATGTCACAAGAAAGGCCAGGGTTGCACAAGAGCTGTGTGGCAAGTGTCTTACTCTATTATCCTCTCATTTAAATCATGTTCTCCTAAAATACAGGCCTGCATTGTTTCCACCTTTTTCAGTTACAAAAAACCTTTGTACAAAAATCAATGATAGATTTTTGTACAAAGACTTAGCTGAAAACGAATTTGCAACAGGTGTAGTATAGCCTAATGTACAAGCAAAGCATGTGTGTTCTGTATTTTCAGTGTGAAATGCATGCTCCTACATATTGCTGTTTCTGTTTTATTTCAGGTAATGGCACTAAATATGATGGTTTAGGTTTTAACATGGTGTCAGTTAAAGCATTTGTGATTTGCTGTGGGAAAAAAATTAAACCTGTTAAGTGTACCACACCCATGGGTGCCTTTTCTTTAGTGCCAGTTGGTATTCTTTGGTAAATTTGGCTGTCATCCCACATGCTCCGAGATCTTTGCAACTGCTGACGAAGAGTCAGTGTGGGGTGAATGCTCCAATCCGTTAGCGTGAAGTTATAATGCCCTCTAGTGGTGAATGTGAAGAACCCTTCATGCACTGCCATTCCCATTCATCCAGAGCCTCAGTAGTCAGGAAGGGTGGATTTATAGTTTTTATTATTGCTTTCATAATCATGCCCATCACAATTTTCAATTGGAATGAACTTCATGTTTTATTTGACATTTTATGACCTTTATGAGATTAAGAACTAATTGTGCTTTTCCAACACTGAGTGTAAGAATACTGTTAAAATTATCAATACGGTCATGGTTAGGTTTCAGCCGGATCATTAAGTACTTTCACATAACAGGAAGTAGTTTGTCTGGTTAGTCAGCTAAGTGCACTGCACACTAATGATATATTAAGCATTCATAGTTCTCTACAGTACATGATGGTTCTTTTAAAAAGTAATTCATGTGATCCAATTAGATGAAGTTTTAAAGTATATATATACACACACACACACAAACATACAGTGCATTATCAATGCGATACTTTGGGAAATAGGAGTGTAGATGGTCTCTAACATTAAAATACTTTACTGTGCAATACAGTAAACATGAGACATGCAGATCTTACAATACTAAAAATAAAAGTATTCACTGGCGCATGAGTTTTCATATTAGTGCTTATGGAAGCTCTAAACAATCTGGTCAACATAAAAAGGTACTGACCTAAATCTAAACCTTCAACATTAGGAGTGTCTGTGTCTTTGTGCAGTGGAGCGCACAGGGTTTCTCTCTGTAAGTACATCAGCAAACAGTCTGGACCCACTATGATTGTGTCCAGATCACAAAAGGGAAGCATGAAAACAAAAACAGAAACATCTGGTCCCGCTGAAACTACTGGTCGGTGGAATGCAAGTCGGACAAGCGGCTTAAGAAACACAAATGGTCACAGTTATGAGCGTTAAGAACAGCAGTAGCACAGAAGTGATATGTTATGTAACAGGAAGTGTTTGTTTAGCTGAAGAGGGAAATCTAGGGGTGAAGACGAGTATATCAAAAGTATAAAAAGCATGTATCCTGCACTACTTTCAGAAAAGTCCTTCAAAAACGTTTGCATTCTGCAGTACAAATCTAAATCTTAAGAGCATAAAACACATTCATAGGACTTCTCCAACATTCATCTTAAAGCTCACTTCAAAGGCTCCTCTCACAGAGCCCACTTTGACCGCAATCAGGTCCTCTTTTATTCCTCCGGGGCCAATGCACTGGGCTCATTACCCTCTGGGGGCCTCCGCGGGGCGTTGTGGGGCTGAGCCAGAGGAAAGCCCCTGAGCTTCTCCTGCAGACTCCCCACAGCCAGCCTCATCTGGTCTTCAGCCCCCTGCAGAGCCTTCAGCTCCATGGTGTAGAAGATGTACAGCAGGAAGGTGGTCAGCAGGATGGCGAAGCACAGAGCAGCCAGCAGGTAGAAGGAGGTACGAGGGAAAGGCTGTTCTTTCCCCAGGGCCAACCAGGGCACCGCAGCGATGGCCAGCTCCAGGACCAGCAGAGCCAACCCCATCACTCCGGTGCGCGTTGCCGTGTAGCGCATCCTCTCAGCGCAATGCAGGCCCACTTTGACTTCAGTACGCGCCTCTGTCACAATGTCCACCAACGCAGCCAGCTTCCCTGAAGACAGGACGGACAGAAGAGGCAATTCAACTTTTGTAACAGTTGACTTCAACACAATTTAATCTGTGTGTTTAATACCAGTTGAACAGTGAAGCAGAAAAAGGCTGTGCATAATTTTCACATATTAGATCACTTAGGGGCAAATCTACTGTAACTTCAAGTAATTCACAGCATGTCAAAGAGCTACAGACAGGAGGCTTCGGAGCAGTTCTGGGACTACTTCGGGTCACACTTTGGCTCCAAAATGGTAGAAGTATATCCCTATGATATTGAAAGCGAATTGTTTAACTGTTCGCTCCATCTATTAATTCTCCACTTATGTCCTGGCCTCCGTTCACAGGTATTTATCTGTCTGTACAGACAGCAGTCAGTTGGCCTCTCTTGTATCAAGATTAGCTTGGGCCTGTATTCTGGGGCTCTCTTCATCAGCTATGTTAGTGGATGTCCTCCTTGTTAATTCTGAATATGCATAAAGCAAGATTGTAAACATTCTCTCCTTCAGACAATGACAGGACTAAACATGTTATTTGTCAGAGAGTAAACCTAATCTGACCGAGGCCTTCAGGAGCCTGCGCCTCTGCAAGAAATGTAACTGGTTATCTCTTGCTGATGGAATTATCAGCTTTCTATTCGGTAAAAAATGATTAGGGTACAGAACTTCAGAGTTAGTTGGTCATAGCTGTGTCATTACGGTGTCTCAGCAAATGTCTTTGTGAATTCTCACACACAAGATTGTGTCTTCCAGTGTCTAACCCTCTGTCACTGTCAGATCTGCTCTATGAGGTGTTGACATTAAAGGTGACTGCAAGGTGTCTCTGTGCATTTCTTTGATTTGAATAGAATTGTACACCCTGTTTGTCAAAGTAGTGCACAAGAAAGCAAACCATGTGCCATAGAAATATTTATTATTTTTTTGAATGTCATTAATTCTGCTATAAACATACCTGCAGCAGAGTCCTTAATCTTTGGCTGCCTGTCACTTCGTGTCTCAGTCTGAGTGTGTGTCTCAAGCCTCAGTCCAGCAGTCAGAGCCTCATGGTCGGAGTATGGGAAAGGATGGTTTGGGACGGAGCCTTTGGTGGTGGACATGTAATCACAATAAATGTCTGTTTTGGTAGAACCCTGGGAATAAAAAAAGAGGAAATGGGCTTTAGGAATTAAAACACATTACAAATGAATCCTTTGACTCAAACATCTTGCTGAAGACACAAGGTGATACAATTACCGAAAGCTTTCACCCACCTTGAACAGGATGTAGTCGATTCGAATTCCCTTTTCAAAGGGACAAAGCTCCTTTTTATTGATAAAAGGATTGTCGGCTATAAGGGTCATACCATCCTCACATCCCTGCAACAGAAAATCATTTTTAACATTTATAAAATATTTTATAAAGTATATACACATAGTAAAGAAAAACTAAATGTCTTCTTCATGTTTTTATAGTCTTCTTGACAATCTTTGGCAGCCACAATGACTCTGCTTGGTACAGCTTTAAAGGTCCCATGTCATGGCCATTTCTACTGATCATAATTCCATTGTTGAGGTATACTAGAATAGATTTATATTGTGCAATTTTCCAAACTCACATTGGTTTCTCATACAGCATCTCTGTATAGTATGTGTATTCACTCTCTGTCCTAAACGGCTTGATGGAGCTCCTGCTCCCCCCCTCCCTGTGAGCCCAGTGGCCGTCTGCGAGACAGCGAGACACAGCGAAACCCAGCCCGAAAACACACACACACCCACAGCCTGGCACGGAGTTTGTGTGTGTGCTCAGGCTGAGTTCCGCGGTGTCTCGCTGTCTCGCAGACCCCACACCAGTGAGCCAGCTCACACTGTCCGCACCTCGCAGCAGCGAGCCTCGCAACGTCCCGCCGAGTGTGTGTGTGTGAGGAAGTCCGCGGATTGGTCCAAACGTAACGGCTACGCGGACGAAACGTAACGGCACGTCACTATACCCAAATACGTCACTATACCCAAGAAAAAAACAATGGAAAAAGAGAAATCCCCAACGAGGCGTTCTGGGGCAGCATAGACAGGCCTTTTCTGTGTTAAGAGTTTTACTCGCTACAGGGTGTACTTTGAGGGTTTGTGACTCTGCAGACCGTTTACATGCAGAAAAAGCTACATAACACACAAGGGGACGGGTAAAAACCAAAAAAGCATGACATGGGCCCTTTAAAATTTTGCAGAACTACTCTTTGACAATGTGTACTTTTTTAAGTTGTGTGTGCAAGTGCCTTGGGTGATTATGGTCTACTCTTAGTGTCACATTGCTTCACATCCACATCAAAAGTTGAAAGACTGCCGTAACATTTGCGGGGTGTTTTTTAAAACAAGCCTAAATGCTAGCCATCTGTGCTGTTGTAAAGATGTCTACCACTGTCATTGTGCCCCATATTTCATCATTAACCATATGACATGTAAAATAAATGTAAAAGTATGGCCAAAACTACAAGAATAAGATCCATGTTATAACTGAGTTTTCTCTTAATTACTGTATCAGCAGACACCACCTACATCAAATTTAGCAGTCTCCAAATAAGCGTCTTGGAGTCCAGTGTAAGACCTGAGGAGTCTGTTGCCGAGGTCCTGGGGGTGCATGTTCAGGTCCCCTCCCAGAATCACCATATCTGCTCCAGCGGAGGTGTGACTAATGGGTACAGAAAATTACATTATAACCAATCCTGCAAATGATGTTAAAATGTATCAATAAGTAATAACTGTCTAGGAATACTGCAGTTTAAACACTACTGTCAGGGACTGCAGTGTTGCTTTACAGTGACTTGAAAAAACAACAGGGGAAGTTCTGAGAATAATATGCAAATTTACACCAGAGTAAACAAATACTGGCTCAGTCTCTTTACGCAGATTTAACAAACAAAGCCTCTCTACCGGATGAACTGCTGCAGCTCCCAGGCCTGGACCACTCTGTGAGGTAGATAAGAGTCCTTGTCTCTGCAGTACTCTGCATGCAGCTGCAGTCAATACACAGGGACAACAGCACATTGATCAATAACTGTAGACAATACATAAAGCTAGGGTTGAGAACTGATGTTAGGAAACCTTACATGAGTCAATAGACGTTTGCAGTCAGGCTGCCAATGTTTAAGACAGCCATCCCAACAGCTTTACCTCCAAACCAGTCTCCATGGTGAGCCTAAATATAAGGTAAATACAAAAAAAAAAAGTTAGAAGAGAAAAAGAAAAGACTGCAAATAATGTAAATTCCGCTTTATATTAGCTAAATATATGTTTTAAAAAAGGTAGTTGATCTCCTTTAAGGCATATATGAGAGTTGCTCCCCACTCTTTTGCAGACTTGCTAGCTCGATACCTGCCCAAGTTAAACATAACATTCCAGGACTTTTCAAACCCAATCCCCTCAGATCAAAGGACCAACACATCAGATATTGAGGCCAGGAAACAGATTGTTTACTGTGACATGCCTAATATGTTTGTATAGGCACACAAGGCGTCTGAAACAATGGTCCAACTTCAGTAGAAACGCATGCAGACAACAGATCATCGCCTATATCATACACAGTAGATTCAATTGCACAATGCATGTTTGGATTTTATGACTTGTGTATCTGTTGTTTATAGGAATAAAGTTATGAATTTGGTATTTGACAAATTATGAGATGATTATGTTTACTGGTGTTTTGTATTAAACAGAACAGACACGTTCTCTGTCTCAGGCTCTCCAGACTTACCATGTAAGGATAACCATTCAGTGAGTAGCGAAACAGAAATGTGTCATGGATTCTGTGTATGGAGAAAATAGCCAGTCCACTGCCGATGACTCCGCTGAAGAAAGAGAGGAAGAACAGGACACGATGAGAAGTTATATATTCCAGTCTTAACTACAGGTGCAGAATGAGGTGATTATTAAAGAAAGTCCGATCATTGGTTTACATGTAGATCTACATTTTTCTTAAGAATGTGTTATCTGTAGTACTGTAGATGTGAGAAGGTATCAACTAGAGTAGATTTCTCTTTGAGTTGCAGAGGGGATTAGAAAGGCCTTGGATTAATCTCATTTGTGTGCTTTGGTATGGAGTTCAAAAATAATTAAGCTGCAAAAGCTAATCCTTTAGGTTGTGCCTAGGCTTCAATAAATGTTGGGTCTTTGGATCAATGCTATGCAAGTACATTTTTCTGACAGAGGGGCGCTTCAGAGGCCTTTTGAAAAAAAAAAACACTTACTCATGACTTTTTAATTATAGAATAAAAGAGAGTCAAAAGATTCAGAAAAGATGCACATCGACCTTGGGATGATAGTAAAAATGTACCTCTTGAAGTAATGCGAGTGAGGATGGCTACAGGCGAGTTTCTTTTTCAGGGAGAGATAGTCTTTCTCACTCCACACCTGGAAGAAAATCAATCTGTCACTTAAAAAGTTACATTTAGCCATCTTTGCATTATTTATATTGCTCATAGGAGTTTACAAGAAGATCAAGGTTGTTTTCATTGCTAATATCACCACATTCAACTTAGGACATGAGCTAATGAAGGTCAGATGACTTTGCAACTTTATCATTCAGTCAGATGGCCTCCACTTACCTCCTGCAGTAAGACGATATCGTGCTCTTCCTTGCACAACATATCTCCAATCATTGCATAGCGCTGAGGACACTGTTTGCTGAGGTAGCGGATCCCCCTGGAAAAAAACAACACATTGTGGTTTACTTAATGCATCAAGACAACAAATCTAATGCATTAAGAATCAATACAAACCACAGCCACTGACCAGCAATTCAGAGAGAGGACCCGGACTTTGACTGAGTCTGTGTTAGCCATGCTGTCCTGGGGGGGGTCAGTAGATGTGATGATGGGGGGTCAGATCAGGTGACCTGGGCAGCTCCTGATGTGACATATAAACCTTATTTATGTTAGAAGTTTTAAGGACAACTTTTGTTATGTAATGTAGTGGCTCTCAAGGGACATCCAAAGGGGTCACAACATAATGTGTAGATGGTTTTGGAGGGAAGGAAAACATCATTTAGAATGGGAAAAGGTTTTTATATTAAATCGCCTATATTTTGTATATAATTTGTGCTTTGCTGTGGGGTTTACAGCAAGCGTATGCCAACATTTTTAGAAACAAAATAGCATTTAACCACTTGCCAGCATAGTGCATCTATGTGTGCTAACAGTTTATGAGCATAGGCATGGTGGGGGGTTGATAACACAATCTGCATTTTTCTGGGGGTTGCGATTTGAAAAGCTTGAGAATCACTACTAATCCTACTTGTCTGGGTGCACAAAAAGTTACAATAAATAAATATATCTACAGTATTAAAATGGGAGTAATGAAGCGAGGAAGAACAATATTACATTTGAATAACTGGAACTTATACATCAAATGCACACATTATTTCAATTAAAAAACTATGAACTGAAACAGCACAGGCACATGTTTCAGAAAGAAATAGTGGTAAAAGACTTTAAAATAACCATTACAAACTGCAAAGTAAGCACAAGAAGTGCAAACTAAGCAGGTCGCAGCATGACTTTAGTTCAAGATATTGCCCTTTAATTGCTTTAATGATTCAGCAGATTTTTCACATTTACCTGTAAAACTAAGCATAGTCTGATTTGCTACTCCTGAAAAAAAACACTGAAAACAATTATATTTTACAATACTAAAATAATGACATGGCATTCATAAAAGCATAGTCAGTTGGATCTGAAAATAGGCAATTATGTTTGTTTTTTTAAGAATGTATTACACTGAGCTGACCCTGACAGGCCTTGCTGTGTCATGCAGCGGGGAAATGTTGATCTTTTCAAAAAGAGACAAGTAAAGAGGCGATTGCATTCACTCCTCTCTCCTGGGAGTGCAACAATACACCAGCCATAAACAGTGCTGACATGGCTCTGCTCAGTCTGGAGAAATAAGGGGGAAGCAGCAACGCAGTGAGGCATCAAGGGGCTTTGGTGTCAGAGGGAGAATGGGTTGTTCAACACAGAGAGAGCAAACAGAATAAATACACAATTTCCCAGCAATTCCTGAGGCTAAACATTAACCTTAAGTTGAACAAAGCATCTGGTGAAGGATGTGTATTCACAAAGGAGTGTGCAGATGGGGATGCCGTAGCCAGGTAACAGTGAGTGGCACTGGAACTGGACTTTAGGTACACATAATGACACTACATCTCAAATAAACTGGTAAATTGGGTCTAATGTCACTTTAATAGCATGCATGTCACTTGGATATCCATATACATTAGACCAGGTCGAGTTCAAAAACCTAAGACTTGTCAAACTTGCATTAAAGAAGCAAGAGAGTCTTTAAGACACAGTTACAGTCTTGTGAAGCCTTTATTCTAATTGGGTCAGGTAAAGTACAGGGATTTAGCAGGGAAAGTGGATAAAGTTTTGGCTAACGCAAATGCTAACTTACTAGCCAACTCTTTGTTATTGGATACTTTGATGAAAGCCTTACAGTCACCCTCATTATCAGGTAACGTCAACTGTTAGAGACCACTGTTAATCACCTACGTTACAGGTAACGTTGACGTATCGTTAAGCAGTATAAACCTTTATATATACAGTCTATGGTATAAACACGTCAACACCTCTAGCTAGCCATTGACGTACTTTAGTACAGGTACTGTGGACGGCTCCAGTTTCTCATTGCTTGTTACCAACATGTTTTATTTATTGATAAGCTAATATAACTCACCTTACGAAACTGTTGGCGTCAGCTGAAGTTAAGGGGACCGTTTGTCCCTTCGTGCCGAAATGTGTGTTTTGGCTGTCGAACCAAAACCCTTCCTGTTTGCGTGCTAGTTAGAAAACTATTTGTGAAATCTTACATAAATAATATCACCATGGTTGGTTGGTGAGCATCTCCTATAACAAACACTAATTTAGCAGTGTTTGGCCAATTGCATGCTACGTGCTCTCCTACCACTGGTATATAAATCATTATGCGGTTATTCCGGTTGTGACCTTCCTTCAAAATAAAACAGGAACTTGATCAGTGTCCGTATTTCACCGATTGAACAACGATGAGCACACACGTATACACGAATAGTAACTCAAATGAATGTATTGGAAACAATGGTTCGAATTTAAACGAATAACAATTTATTTCCGCAACATTTTCATTTGGAGTGATTCACCACATCCGGTTTTATTTTAAGCTAATTTAAGAAACGTTTCCGGTTGGAGGTGACGTTTTTCAGTGAAAAGCTTGGTGCATGCAAGTAAAAGTCCTTCATTCAAAGCCCGAAAAGTACAAAGTATTATCAGCAAAATTAACTTAAAGTTCCAAATGTAAAACATGCAGTAGGCAGTAGAGTGGATCTTGTTAAAAATAGTTATAAAAACTAGCAAAGTTCCCCCTCAAAATGTAGTGAAGTTAAAAGTAGGCTAATAGAAGAAAGGTAACACCTCCTTGTTTATTTATAGTATTTACTGAACCAAATGTCGTATGACCTTATTAATATCATAATGATAGTATATATTATTCGGTTGTGCTATATTCCTTCATAATATCAAATATTGAAGGTTATGCTCTATTCTGATTTCAATATAGGCCTACCGTCCGTCCAATATACCAAATTCCCTCACCTGTCAGATTTTATAATGCTAGGCTTAACATAAGATACAAGCTTTTGTATTGGCAATACCGGTCACAGAATCTGATTGGTCACAGAATATGGTGCAACAAGACCCATGAAAACTGTGAAATAAATGCTAAGCTACACCTTTCTTTCATTAAAATTAGTAGAATCTGACCTTGAGCAAGATCATATACACAACATTTAGTTTCATAGGTGTGTGCGATAATAAAATAAAATGAACTGTCATGGACAAAACCAATTTACGAACATCTTTTAATACGTTTTCTGGGGGGAAATGGCCCCAAAGGCACCATGCGTCTTTTATTGTTAGATACATTTGTTTGATTACATAGTCCAAACTCTACTTTGAAGTATAAAATTGCAATGCACAATGGTAACAAAGACAACAGTAAACCACCTTAAACCAAAAAAAACAAAAACAGAAAAACTGCCCACACCATTCAGAATATGATACATTAGATATCTCATTATTAATTATCAATATCAGCACAATCACACATTATTTTCAGTGAAGCATATGGCAAACACTGAAAGTCAAAAGACAACAGAATCAAAACAAAACATTAATATTGATAATGGCGAAAAATGTCTGTATAAAAGATAAATTGAGAGACCTGCTAAAGTAGAAGTGTTATTGAATCTAGCTTGTGAAATATGACATTCAAAGCCAGGTGCAACTTTCCCGCCATACAATATCTTAAATTTGAACTCTTTATAGCACAATTGTCCAGTGAACCACACAGAGTAGACACTTGTCTAGCAGGATCCATGAAAAGACAGTTCTCTTGTCTCTAATACGGGGGCCTGCAATACTTTAAATATCTCCATCACAGTGGAAAATGATCAATACACCTCCAGTTCCCCACCCTGCCCTCCCACTATTTATTTTCCAACCCTATAAATAACAATCAATCGTCATACTACACAGCACAGAGACAATAGCCCTCATTCAAGACAGTTATTTTGGGTTTGTAAAAAAGAATTGTCTTAAATATCAAAACTGAACTTTTATCAACAGATGCAGCTTCTCCACACATTACAGCGGAGAACAGTGAAGCAAATGAACCAGCTTCACAGCATACAATGTCTTTTTTAAACAAAAGAAACAGTGATTAACTTCTCTCCACTTAAACCATGGTCTCTGTGCTGAGTTACTTGATCACAAATATGAACAGAAAGTCCCCCTCCAAAAAATACTCCTATGTAACACATATTCCTTTAGCATCCACTGACTCACAGTACAGAAACAAATGATTTTTCAATTAGGCTACATAACTCAAGGCAGAAAATAAGCACTGCTGTTGCTTCACCACCCCTTCTTGATCTTTTAAGTGCAACCAAGCACACGTCTTCAAACAGAGAGAAATAACAGGGGATCTTGTAAGGATGGCAAAGCCCTGGCTTTATGTCTGGCAATGGTACAAGGCATCCCTAGTGTCAAAAGTCAGAAATAGATAGATGCTTTTAAGACCTGATTTTTAAAACTGTGTAATAAAACATTTAAAAAAAGCAGAAACTAAATAGTACGGTTACACAAAAACCTTCTCCCTATACATGTGGACTGTAAAACTTGGGACGATCTTTTGTAAAAACAATAGGCTATGAAAATTAGTACTCCTATCCCATTCCTCTGTGTGCCCAAATATAAAAACCTGCTCAAAAGATGTCAATCTAAGAGGTTTCTTTCCAATTTTTTTGGACAAAATACACCAGTCTGACTATTTTTCTGTTTGTTTAAAAACAAGAGGTAGTAAAAAAAGGCAATCCAAAGTGGCAGGCAATGATAACATCTTTGGAGAAAAGGCACTTGCTTTTCTTACAAACCTACTGTAACAACACCACTTGGCTCTGGTTTTCCCCTTCCGTGGTCCTGTTGTCTCTCTACTTCTTCAATCTTATATACACTTCTCTTACTGCTCAGAGTGTGATACTAAAACAGGTCTTTTCAACCCTAAACACATTCTCGTTCCCTCAATTAACATTTCAAGCTCCATCAATTACCTTTGCAAAAGTGACCCGCTTCAACTAAAGCATGTTTAAACACATGGAAAATAGCTGGTTGTTCGAAAAATCCGTTATTCTTCAACATTTCTTTGTGTGTTGGCACGTTGAGATTCACTCTTTTTTTTCCTTGCGAACAAGACTTTCTCTTTAAAGCAATAAATGTGTCCATGTTAGTTCGGTCTAGCAATGTTTGAATGTTTGTTTTTCCTGGATGGTTGAGCTGGTCAAAGAGAGATTGTTTCACGCTTTTGTCTGGCTTTTCCAGAACCTCCCTGAAGAGCTGTTAGTCTTTAACAAGTCTGTAGACGTGATACTGAGCTCCGTGTTCACTTGTGGAAACCTCAAAAACAAACGCTATACAGAGCAAGGTCTCCTGGGTGTCACGGTTCGTCACCACCTGAAGGGCAAAAGGAAAAATGTCAAATGAAGCAGCCTGTTTAGAAATACTGAAGTTAAATAAAATGTGATTGTTTCTTTATTTTGTAAAAATAACAGTTTTGTGAAAAAGGCAAAGGTTGGCTTTCTTGCAGAGAATAAGATTTGAAGATTCATGATGCCTCTCTCACACCTGTACCTCAAATGTGAAGCTACAGCCAGCAGCTGATGAGTTTAGCTTAGCTGAGCTTAGCTTAGCGTAGCTTAGTGTAGTGTAAAGGCTGACAAAAGGAAGAAAGAAAACTAGCCTGGCACTGTTTTTAGGTCACACAATCGTCTAAACACACATCTAAAGCCAAATAGTAAACAGATGTATCTAATTTGTTTATTATGAACGTTTAAGTGATCATATAGCTAACTGTACGTTTCCTCCTGTTTCCAGTCTTTGTGCTAAGCTAGGCTAAGAAGATGCTGACTATAGCTTCATATTGTGATGAGATTTTTGGACCAAAACACTGGAAACACATGAAATACACTGAAGGGCTTCGAATTGATGTCCGACACTGAAGATGTGCTCCAAGTTAAGGTGGTAAAATTAGCTAAGACACCATAGTCACACTGCCTCTGCCCAAACAACATTGAAGTTAAGACATAGGCTTATCAACATTGTATTAACTGAGTACAAACTGTCCCCAAGGAGTCATCAACCTTATTGATTGACTCCAATGTCTTTCCTGCTCTCTGACCCTCTTCGTTAACTCTGTTACTGTTTGAAGAAGAGATTGTTTTATGGTCCTATAGCTAAGACACACCACAGCTGAAAACCAGTGATAAAAAAAGGGCCTGTCTTATCACACAGAGACATTGTAAAAGTCCAAGTCCATTTACATTAAAGAGGAGTGAGAGGGCAGGTAAAAGCTGAGAGGATTTAAAGTAAAACTAAGGGACGTATGAATAATTCCCTATCAGAAAATTGACCATACAGACATGAGAGTGGTATCTATCATTTTATCTAAACTTCTTAAATTAAAATAATATTAAATACATTTCCCAAAATGTCCTTCCTCCTTCAACAATCTCAATTTAAACGTGTGTTACCTGTAGGATAGTGAAGTTTTCGAGAACACTATTCATCATGTATTTTTCAGGCAAGTGTTTGAGTTTGTGGATAAAGTTGATCATGTACTCGCACATAGGAGAACGATGGATCCTGTAAACACACCTTCCTCCCTCCAGGCGGGCGTACTCTGTCTGAAACACACAATCATAAACAAACAAGTAGTAAATTAAAGATGAGCGGCTGGCTGTATATGCGTTGTTTGAGAAGAGAATACAGAACCAGTGCACGCTCTTACCTCTACTTTCTCCACAACCTGCTTGCCGAACGAGCAGACTTTGGTTGAAACGGTGATGGTCATGTTCTCCAGGCTGCTGTACTGGCTGCTGACGCCATAGAAAGAGCCAGGGCCGTCCTGCATACCGCTGCTGTTCAGGTCCGCCTGCAATCATTTGTTCAGATTGGTTATGATCATCACATACTTGGATGTAACTCAAATGTCCTCGTATCCTGGGGTTGCACAATGATTTTAGGGTATTTTCAAGTTTTTCAACAAACTTCTTGAGACTAAATATTTGTGGACAACATAAAGTGTGCAGAGACAATTTAAGAGAAATGCAGTTAACCAATCTATTTATAAAAACACTGTTTTTTCATAAGAAAAGGAAGTGGTTTGCATAAGCTGTAGTTTGCTACCACTTGTAGGTTGAAACATGTCTGCCATGCTTTTTAAATAGGCGAGTTTGAAAATTGTGTTGTAGGCCTCTCAGTACACAATCCAGTCACTAATAGCACAAAACATCGACATTTTATGGGCTTTTTGTCAGAAAAATGTAATTACATTTGCAATTATTTAAAAATAATTTACATAGTCAGTTTTGTATTTTTAAATATGGTTGTTGTTACTCTATTAGTTTGCACTTAAAAGTTGTACATAAATACATTTCACACTTTTCCATATTTTGATAATAAGCATAAAACAGACAAAGAAAGACAAATGTACAAAGCAATGAATAACTGGTCGATGATCTTCTAAAACTCACCCAGAATTTAACTAGGAAGAAAGCGTTCTGAGGGCCTTTCTCATAAAGATCTTTGAGCCCGCCCTTCTTCTCAGGGAACTTGTCGTATATCTGCCGGATGTCCACAGCCTCGAGGAGCGGGTCGCTGTAGGAGGGGTTTGTCTGTCCAATGTGGACAAACAAGTGTTTGCTGTACTGCAGTGGACAGAGACAGGAGGGACGAGAGGGCGGGGTTAACCTTAGGAACATCAGCTGCAGAACTACATATGATAATCTGCTCACTTTTGAGGAAAAGGAAAGAGGAGAGTATTAGGTTGTACTAATATCCTGTTGTTTTTGTACCTTTTTGTTGTAGTACAAGATCGTTTTTCAACATTAACATTGACTTGTAAAAATCATTCTAACTATTTCATTAGGATCAGGAGCAACAAACACGTTAATGACATTCTTCTGTTAACTAAGCTCTGTGCCTATGGGAAGAAAAAAAACTTCCCCTGGCCCCCCATCCCTGCCAGGCCTGTGCTGTTATCTATCTATTTCTGTATGCGGGAAGCCTTATTGTGCATTTTCACTCACGTTTTCTGGGTCTCTCTGGACCTCCATGAAGGCTAAATACTCCAGCATCCGCAGCTTTGAGGAGGCGATGGTCCGGTCCTGCCACACCGGCACTGCAGTAGCAGACGGAGGAAGGGGGGGCGCCAGGGCCTCATAACCTGGAGGCACACACACAAACATTTAAAAACAAGTATATTTTGGTTACATTTGTTTTATTCTCGCAGATTGTTCCCTCATACTTACTTGGTATGGATTGCTGTACAGGACCTGATAGGCTTGGGTATGGGGGCTGTGCAAAAGATTTGATACTGAAACAAAACACATTGTTCAGTGAGACAATGACTTCGACAACAGACAATCAGTAGCAGATGTTAAAGGCACTTTGGTCATTCTATATTTGTATTTCTGATAAAAGCATTTTATTGTGAAAATCTGTTAGTGTCAAAATATGAGCTTGTGTGTTGTTGCACCAGCTAGTCCACCTGCTTCATTGCTTCTTAATGTTGCAAAATAGCATCAATTAATTGTGCATTTACTGACAAATGAAAACAACTTTTTTTTTTCTTTGTAAATGAAAAACATAAAAAAAGATGAGGATTTATCTCCCCCATTTCTTTCTTCTCAATTGAATTTGAAGCAGTTAATTTTCCCGGTGGCAGTTTACATCAGTGCAGGAAACATACAGTACAGTGCAGTGATGAAGGAGAGTTCTGGTTTGTGCTCACAGCGGGACTTCGGCTAGGGGGAACTTACGAATGACTGGTGCGGCCAAGCCCATGATTCCTTCCCGGGTTGAGATCTAGAACCAGCCTGGTGTGCAAAAAAGTGATCCGTTAAACATTCCCTGCAATACCCACCTGCTATAGGGTTAGGTTACTATACCTAACCCTGCACTGCCTCAGTCACTCTTAATGCACTTTTTACTCATCAATAGCACCAATCTCTCTCCTCATGATCTATATAACCCCACAAGCATCCTGCAGGGTCAACAGAGGGGCTTACTTACTCCTGAGAGGGTCCAGGCTGTCCTGGGATTGAAGACCAGAACTGCAGAGCAAGAAAAGAAATGTTACTTGCTTTTGTAAGACGAATAAATGTTGTTTCTACTCAGATATTCAAAACAAAAATGTTTGTAAGAGAACAAGAGGTGGGCTAACTCTGGGTGGCCCGTAGGGGGCAGGAGGCAGTGGCGGAAGGTGATTCTTTATCATACTCGGGGAGACGATCTGTGCAGACGACAGTGCTGCCATGTTCTGCAGGGCTTTGTCTTTAGACGCCTGATCCTGTAGAGTGAAACAGAGGAATAACATGAGTCAGCCACAAGAGGGCAGTATAACCTAAACACCACCTACTGCTGTATAAGAGTGGAGTGAATAGACTAACACAACCATGTATTTATTTGTATGTGCTTGATAAATAATTAAAACAACACTTGAATGTTGACTATGTTTCACAACCTTTAGGAGAACTTAACATGAGCCTCAATAAAAACAGCTATTTTAATTATTCCAATAGACATTTTCTTTTTATTGCAGCTTGACAGAATGAAGCAAAGGTAAGAAGAAAAAGCTGCGTTGGTATTTAATCTCAGGTCACGAGAATAATTGAATGTCAGTGTGTTACCAGGATCACCACAGGAAAAGTAGAGTAAAGAGAGGGCATTTGTATGAAATGCAGGTTTGTATTTGTGTTGCATAAAAATGTTTTCCATCAGCAAATTCAATTCCTGCTCTGAAATGAAAGCAGTACTATGTCAGTGATATACAAAATATATAGAAATATAACATGATGAACGAGACGTATTTCATAATTTACAAAAATATCAAATCTTTTTTTTTTTTTTTTAAATGATCTTGCTTTTTTATCGTGTTTGCAAAATAATGCACTCACACTAATTTAGCTGTGACTTTGCAATGTAAGGACAGATGCCTCAGAAGCGAGACCCCCGAATCAAATAGACACCTTAATGCAAATCAAGCAAGAATTTGGCTTTTTGGGAGAGGCTGGGGGGGATTACACTACATCAGGAGGGGTGGCAGCAGTATGGTGTTCAAAGCGTGGCTGTTTCCTAAGCATTGTTTCATTACAGGATAGTAACGGGGCGGGGGACGCCATGCCAGCAGAGGGCCACAGCAAGGGGACAGTGCACTGGTGCTGCCAAACAAAGGGAGGAAGGAAGCATATTGCACAAGTCAGATCCACTTACCAAATTCATCGCCTGAATCAAAAAAGAGAGAAACCATTAGTACTCAGCAGTTCTAAATTATGTTTTAAGATTAATTAGTTTATGTTGATATAAAATGTGTTTTTTAATCCTGGTCTGCCTCTTCTGTTTTTAAACTGTAAAAGTGGTGAGTAAAATCTTACATTTGCCCTGGTTCACTACTAATTAAGGTGTTAGAAGACGGCTTAAATACAGAATTATCACATCTTTCAAAGGTCCCCTATTATACAGTTTTTCATCAATATATTATAGGTCTCAGATATATACAAAACATGTCTCTGAAGTGTTTGGCTCCAAATACCAAACAGATCATGCATTGCAGCGTCCCATAATCCCCTCTGTTTCAGCCCTGTTTCAAAAGTGCTGATTCTCTGTCTGTTACTTTAGATGAAAATAAGGAGCCACTCCCCACGCCCCTCTGAGAGATATTTGGTTAAAAAGAACACAATGGTGCTCTAGGTGGAGATTCAGGAGATAAGGTGGGGGGGGGGTTACCTTGGTTGGTTATTGGCTAATGGTTACACAAGCCAAAACATCGTTATGACATCATAAAGTGGCCAAAATCTGATCAGCTCATTTTCAGACAGGTTTTTATATAACTGGATCAGGACAAAAGTGAGAGAATCTTTTTTCCTGAAACTTTCAGAATCTCTTTACACAGAGGGGACACATGTTCATGTATAAAATAAATGAAAAGGTGGATTTTACATAATAGGTGACCTTTGAAAACTGTTGAGTAAGCATGTTGCCAGAAACTTTAACATTACATTATCTAATGTAATCTATTATCTAATTTCATTGGACACCATAAAAAGGTTGAAATAATACACTGTAGTTCATGGAATTTAAAATCATGTATAAAGACCATGAAGGAAAGTGTAAGGCTATATTATTATACGGATTTTCTTTTAGTAAACCCAATAAAAATACAGTATAATTTGGGAGCACAACCCCTTATAACACTAAACTTTTTACACACTACAAGATTGACAGAGGAAAAACATCAAAGAGCAATTAGTTCAAAGATGAAATCCTTGGACGTATACTGCATTACAAGGCTTCAGTGTATTACGTCCAATGGACAGCTGGTACTACAGTGTGTAGCCATTTCAGCAGTAACACTTTAACTTCCTGTTTGTTCAGCTGATGCTACAGTTTCCCTTTAATCCCCAGGGAAGGAGTTGCTCTTTGTCTGCCATCGGAACTTAAAAGAGTGGCTTGGAAACTGTGTTTGTCTTTGCCAAAAAAACAATTTGGCTCAATTTCATAAAGGCTTGATAAACACTTGATGACAAGGCGTTGGCAGAGCTGCGACTGCATACACTGTTTATAAGTCGATATTTAACATTTAAAATAAACAGGAAAATATATATGAACAGCATTTAAAGATTCATTTGAGTGCTGCCAATGCTGTCCTCAAACTAAGGTGAACTTGTTCATCATAAATGCTAAATTACATATAAAGTCAAAACATTTAATATGCATGATTTGATGTAAATGGGGTAAACAAGAACACAGAAGAATGAGGATATTTTTTTCATATGACACATTTTTGCTAGAAAAAAACTGTCAACTTATACTTTATGCCATGTTGTGTGAAGGAGACAAAATACAGATGGTTGTGTGTGCAACAAAAGTAATCACAGACGGAAGAGAAGAGGAGTAAAGTCACCAAACAGAATATAATACAATCCTTGAAAAACCTAAAACCGGATTTTAAACCATTGTATGTATGCCTTTTGGTCAAATCAATTTTAAGAGTGTATTTTCCACTGGCATGGTTCAGATATGCCCTAGATATGAAGATAATGTGTTTGAAAAATAAAGTGATTTTTAAGCTCTGCAAACATTGGAATTTAAACCTAATTCTTCATACCATAATGTGACATAATGTAAGAAGAGTGGAGGGGGGGTAATATGGCTGCTCTGTTCTGTAAGTCCTGTGACTTTAATAAAAGGATGGAGAGCATTGCATGATGAACAGACTTAATAATTTGCATTCAAGATTTGTTTGACATTTATGGAAAGCTCACAAACTTGTATCACTGGATGAACAAGTTAAGGCTTCCAACTGGACTTTATAAAATCACAAGATCAAAGTGTGTGTAAGGGAAGTAAAGAGCCATTGCTGGTTAAACTAAACTACATATGACACAAGTGAAAAGATTGTTAATGTATCTTTTTCGATTTCTTGTGTATGCTGATGTCGACTGCCGGATTAGTCAAAAAAAGGGGTTAGGTTAAACTGAAGTTATCACTAGAGAATGCAACAATGTCTCCAGTATTTACACAGGTCTGCATTATGAGTGAAAGAGGATAAACAATTAGGAAAAAAAGTACAAGGAAAGAACAGAGGGACTGAAAGGACTACAAAACAAGTCATAAGGAGTCATATGATGAAGATGAATGCAGTTTATGAAAACACATCAGAAACAGACACATTGAAGGAATTAAAGGTATCGAAGTAGAAAGAGTTTTAGGGAAGATGAAGTCTTAGAAGGGTACAGTATGCTGCAGAGGCAGAGCTGGAACAACATGCAGCTGGATGACAGTTCAGTGGGCTCATCATATCAGCTAGTGTAGCATTCCCTTAAAGCAGAAACTATACTATTTAACTACTGAGTGGTGATGTTAGTCTTACAAGTAATGGAGCTCTTACCTAGAAGTTAGAAAGCGTTGTGTGTGTGCAATACATGCATGGTACGGTAGCAAGACAGTGTCGGAGAATGACCTCCTTAAGCATAGTTTTATATCTGATTTATACTTCAACAATGTATTTTACTTGCATTCACTTATCTAGCTGAAACTGATTGCACAAAAGCAAGTGATACTTATCACAAATATGGTGGTTAGTGCAAAGCCAAGCCTTTACCAGCCCCCGCCGAGCCCGCGGTGAAGCGCATACCTTTAGCTTTGACTGGATCTCGCGAGATTTTCTCCGGGCGAGAACCTGCAAGTGGCTAGAAACCTGCACAGAGGAATAGCCAAGAGGAGGGAAGAGGAAAAGGTGACAGGGAGAGAAAAGACAGGGGAAGAAAGAGAGAGAGAAGCCGTAACCAAAGAGGAAAGAGACGCCCAGTCAGTGTAGCCCGGAGGCTGTTGGTGGCACCTACCTTTATACCCGCCTGGTATTCACGAATTTTCTTCCGTGCTAACACCTGTATGTGACTAGAGACCTAAAGGGGTGCGAAACAGTTTTTGAGCATGAAAACAACATGCATTCAGATGCGTTCACACACACATACATGCACGTGCAGACACACACATGATCACAGAGATATCATCTATAGTAGTTCATGCAAACAATAACAAAAATATGGGTTGGCAATAATCTATTTTATGGAAAATCCTCATGCAAAGACCAAAATGATGGATGAACTGATCCCATTTAGCCTGTGGAGCTAAAGCCTGATAAAGCTACTTATGAGACCCCCATTGTTTTCCAAAAAACACACAATGAGTCAACCTGTTGCACTGCGTTTTTATTATTATACACACAAGCACCGTAGTTTAAGTGAGTTTGACTCAATCCCACATCTGCAACGTGGTGATTCTCAAAGTAGGTACATTTTTTGAATCTATAATTGTTATATAATGAGCCCAAATCTAACAAATCTATTACACTTAAATATGTTTAATATCCTTCTAAAACATTTCTCTTGAGCTGGTATATACGTCAAATTATTCCAAGGGATATACACAAGGGGGTCCCCGATATAGTGCCTATCTTGTAAGTAGTCCTACACCAGTGCATCAAATGTGTATTAATCCGCTGATCCTGAATCGGAAAATAGTTCCCAATTAATACACTATTTACTCCTGCTTGAGTAGTGTGCACTTAAAACTAGAGTGCCTAGCTGTTTTAAGAAACCACTTTCCCTTTTTAAAAAGTTTAACTTTGTAACCAACAGCATTTTAAAATGTGCATATTCAGAAGAAACAGAAAAAGGTTTGTGAGTCACAGACATGGTAGGTTAATTTAAATTGATCCTGACATTTTTTGGTTTTGGTCTTTCATGGGATTTTTTGACAAATAAATATTTACAGTATACTGTATATCAAACCAGACTTGTACATAATTACTTGTGGTCCAGGCTTGTTGGTAATTTAGTTTTGTGATCTGGATCTAAATAATTCTATTAAGTATCTAAGGCAGGGGTGTCAAACGCAATTTAATTGCGGGCCACATTAGCATTATGGTTGCACTCAAAGGGACGGTTGTAACTTAAAGACTATATAAATATACATATATAAATATATAATATATATAAAATAATGTATTATATTACATTATTGGCTCTGTCTTGGATTATTATCAGTTCTGGTAATAAATTCATAAATAACTACGTCTGAAAGCAGAAGTCTAGGGCACATAATTGAAAGCAAATATTCAACAATTACACCAATTGTATTGTATATTATATTCTTTGCAAGCTCTTGCGGGCCACATAAAATGAGGTCAGGGATGGCCTTGAGTTTGACACCCCTGAGCTAAGGTAGCTGTTATGTATTGTACTGTCAGTAACTAAAAGCAAACTCATGCAATATTATTTTATTCCAGTCATTAAAACGTGTGTACCTGTTTTCTTGTGCGGGTTTTGCCCGTCCTCAGCTTGATGTACCTTGCTATCAATTCATTGCGACCTGGAACACAAAACAGAAAGGAAGGTCAAGCACAAAAACCATGACATTCAAATGACAAAGGATAATTCATTTTTACATCATTGACAGTTCCCTTAAATGGACAGAAGGTGGCACTCTGGTCATTTGTTGAATAACCATTTTCCAGCAGCGTGACCTTTCCCAGAGCTCCTCAGACCTGAGGCAAACACTTTGTCACAGGTCACAGGCCACAATAACACCTCAGCTTCCTATAGCAGACTGTATTTAATGTTCTGTGTTTTATTTGAAATAAAAAATAAATAAGGTATCAAAGTTTTGTTTTTGTTTAGTTTTACCCACAAGTTTTATTAGCTTGTTTCTCACCTACTTATTGTCTGCTCACGTGGCCCTGAAGCCTAATTATAGAGAGTGCTAAGAAAACGGAACCATGTTTTTCATCACATAACATCTACTCTCGACATTCTGTTGTGCAGAGAACAACTTCTATTCTGGGATTTCATGGTCCTCTTTGCTGTGCACAACATTTAACAAGCATTGCCTTTTCAGCACAATGCAGCTGGAATCAGGCAAAAATCACCATTGGATGGATGAAGTGCAACACGCATTATTATGTTGTCGTGAGGGGAAATCAGTCCATCAGTGTTTTTCACTTCGTTTCTTTGCCAGGTCACGTTTACTGGGTTTCTGTGGCTGAAAGTTGGGCCAAAAGGAGAGGTCGAACTGCTGTATCATTATGAATAATGACCTTGACTCTTCAAAACTTGCTTACAGAAATTGAAACCAATAAAAATCGGTCAAGATGTTCCCCCTTAAACCCACACACAAAAGACTGTGTGTCTAGGAAGTTGAACAGTCTTTGCAGTATCCAGACACACAATGACAGGAGAAAAAAGTCCTGGTTTTGCACACACTCTTTAGCACTTGGCCTCCAGAAGGCCCTGGTTGTGCAATTACCATACAAGTCCTGCAGGCCATCTCCGGCAGGCTTGCAGCCCTCACCGTCCTCTCCAAAAGAGTCAGCCGGCGGTGGGCCAGCAGAGGAACTGTCTGCCGATACTCAGCTAGCCCGTCCCCCTCTGCCCCAGGCCAGGGATGGACACGCCCGCTCCAGCGCCTCCGCATTCCTAGCATTCCTCTAAGCCTGTCACATCTGTGCTAGCCAGTCTGATTGGCCTGGGCCTGCGAACACAGCCGGGGCTCGGGTGAACACACACATGCACTTCCAGCTCTGGGAGTAGCAGAGGTTAGAGCCGGGGTAAGGGCCATTAGGTTGGGGTGGGGTCGTCGGTCGAAGGGGCAAAAGGGGCAGCTGATGCAGTAACTCTTGGAGGAAACACAAAGCCATAACTGTCTCTGCCAACAACTGCCACCTGGCAGCAGCCCCCTATTCCCAAAACAACACCAGCGTGTGACCCTGCACTCAACGGACTGCAGCACCTGCTGCCGGCCATCCCAGCGCAGGATGGCAGAGGAAGAACAATGCCAGCCCGACCCCCGCGCAACTGTCACTCTCAATCTCTTCAGCAGAGGAGCAAAAGGGGGGGACACATTACATTGTCCCAGCCACAGAGTTCTGCCTTTAATTTCACAGATATCTCATTGCAAAGTACTGACATACAGTATGAACTACAGTTTGACTAAGAAAGAAACAGATAAGAACTTCTTGGTATTCTTACATTAAAATGAAATACACAGCAAACTTTTAGACTTTGAAAGGTCCAGAAAAAAATGTAATCTCTTATTCAAAAAAGTATGGTTATAAGTTCAAGTAACAGACAATATGCATTTTTCTTGGAGTGTTCAGCTCAGAAATTATATTGCGTGGTAAATCAAAAATGTGTTTGGTTCACCTGTTGAACAGTGCACTTCTGTGGTTGTGAGCTGAGATGATATCTAACCCTTTTTTTCAAAACATCTGGTTGGTTTTGTAATATTTTAACTTACAGCTTTTGTTTTATATGATATTTAGTTTGCTGCAGAAGCACCACTTTAAAGCAGGCTGGACGAATCACTTCAGTGTTTGATTTCAAAGTTTCAAATAAACTTTTTATAAAGTTTAATGTTAAAATGATTTGTAAATGGAACTGTAAGAGACATTCTCTGACACTAATCTTTCTGCTCGCTGGAAAAAGACAAACCTGATCCTGATAGAACTGCAACAAATTGACAAAAGCCTGGATTTATCATCAACTGTTACTTCCTAAAAGTTATATTGGACTAACTCATAAAAACAAAAATGTGATGGGAGCAAAATCAACGCTGAGATAGTGAGTCCCAAATCCCTCATCCTACACTTTAACCTTTGCACTTGAAGAACATATACAACACATTTTGAGAGGCAACATAATCACTCAGCATTATCTGTGTTCAACCCGTCCTCAGACACAAATAGCTGATGAACAGTTTATTCAAGAGACTCTCGATCCCTAAAGTGTGGGTATGATGCATTCAGAAAAAAAACTGTAGCTGTATGAGATTCATCTATTCAATAAAAAAAATGAAGAAACCTGACATAAGTGTTAGAAAAAAATACCAGGTGTGCAAAGGACCATTTAATGCCTGATTTTGTCAGAACAGCAACCAAGAATGGGTGGTCATAATAGTAAATATGTTTTACACAGTGTTCTATTTAACTTCAACAAAGAGTATAAGAGATGATATCTGTGTGTTGTGAGTGGCAGCTGCAGCCGTGGCAACAGAGATCTGCTCAGACTTGGTGGAGGTCAGACAGATCGTGAAAAGGCTGCTGTTGCACCCAGCATGGGAACATGAGAGGTGCTAACAGGCACACAGAGCTGCAGCCATTAACCATCTATTGACCAGACGATAAACAGAAAAATAATCACCAACTATATTGAACAATTGATGAATAGTCTAAACATATTCATGCAAAAATGGCTTAAAATGCTTTACTGAATTCGTATTTTTTTGTAAAATGTGAATATCATGAGGTGTTTTTTCAACCTCACTTTTTTCTAACTCTAACTTAATGATTCTGTCTTTTTTCCTTATGTATTGCATATATGTACTTGGATTTCGTGACTTGTAATGTTTCTGTTATTGTTACCCGCCTGAGAAATACAGATGTTAATGAGCATTTTTCAGGCAGCTTGACATAATCTATGTTGTACTCATTTTCATTTATTTGCAATGTCCCTATGAAATAAACTAATAAATACAGCTCGAAATTATTTAGCAGAATTTATCAATAATGAAAATCACAGTCACGGCTTCACTTGTCGTCAGCCTCTTCATGATCACAATCGCTATCTCTCCATATCCCTACCCTCTTTTTAAACTGCTTATGATTTCCATGCTGATTGCTCAACACGGCTCAGATCGCTGCAGGCTGCAGTTCTTAACCTCTTCCCCGGCAGGACACGCCTATCTTTTTCTTTTACTACATGACCGCTGGAATTTTCCACTTCCATGCTAAGATAGTGGGCAAAAAGGTAATCTCTCCTCACTCCCCGTAACCCCCCCCCCCTCTACCTCTCTTTCTCTCCAGCTCAGTCTCCCTCCTGAACCCTTTCTCCACCCATATTCTCTGCCCTCCTCCCTTCTCATAACATTGAGGTAATCCTAAATTGCTAACATACTGCTCAGCCATGACTGAAAACATTCCTAACATCTCAGCGAGTGGGCTGACAGGGAAGGCCTGCTCAGTCATCATTACAGAGCTCAGCCCCCTCCCCTATACCTCCTCACACATCTTCTCTCACAACTTCACACATGCACACACTGGATCTGCTGCTAAGTCCTAATGTGGTCTGCATAGGTGAAAATAGACATAAGCCTCCCTCTAGCACTGAGGTCTTTCTCTTCTTTTGTACCCAGATGCTTTGCAGTAAAGACAGCTGCAGAAAGAGAGAGAGAGAGAGAGAGAGAGAGAGAGAGAGAGAGAGAGAGAGAGAGAGAGAGGAGAGAGAGAGAGAGAGAGAGAGAGAGAGAGAGAGAGAGAGAGAGAGAGAGAGAGAGAGAGAGAGAGAGACAGAGAGGTGTGTGCTTGGGGTTTGACGTACCTGTCGAGGCCAGAAAACTCAGAGGAAAGACATGTCAGTACAGCCCCAGAGCAAAACAAGACAAGCAACATTTTTGTGACACGCACACACTTCCTCTGAACTCAGGTCGCAAAATGTGCCAACTATTAAATTCCAACAAGGCGTAATTCCAATGAACCGAAACTGTTATTTGCTTATAGACAGTGTTAATTGCTTTCTGAAAATCAAAGGAATCAAAAGTTGGATTTCTTGCCAAGTCATATGAGAAGAATAACACACTCTCTCTCACATATCTCTGTTGAATATAAGGCTATGGCAGCAGCCAGTTAGCCTAGCTTAGCTTAGCATAACGTTGGAGACAGGGGGAGAAGCTAGCTTTCCTTTGTTCAAAGATAGAACACCTGCTATAAGGATCTCTGAAGCTAACCTGTGATATAAACCAAAGGTTTCAAAAAATCAACATTTTGTTGTTTGATGAGGGTTATACTTGTCTATTTATTTACAAGGGTCATTGATCATTATGTTGTGACCTTCTACTATGTATTAACGGCTAATTCACAGCTAACGAATACACAGCGATTTTGAGTTTCAGGTTACTATGCACTAATGACAACATAGTTATCAAAATATTATCTATTTCTCCTAGTAGTTCAGACTAAATCAACCATCTATTTTACCAATGACAGAGCCTAGCAAGATGTTTTCCTCTGTTTAGAGCCTCTACGCTAAGCTAAGCTAACTGGCGGCTGGCTTTATCCCTACATATGTTTACCATACAGACATCATAAAAGGTGGAAATGGGAATTCCGAATTTGTGCTAGTATCAATGAGGAAATCTTGATTTGTACTCAGTACAAAGTACTCAGTGATTATTAACATATGTGTGACTTATTGAAATCAAAATGTATGCTCTTTTGAACTTTTTGTCAACCCTAAACTTCGCAAATGCTTGGCAATGCTTCTGGTAAGTCTAGACAGGTTGTAGGGGCAAAGAACACAGACATGTAAGAAGCAGTCATCTTGCTAAGGCGATGGAAATTTGCAAAAGGTTTCCCACCAATTGAAAAAAATCCTGGCAGGAAAAGTGGAATTCCCAATGGGAGGGATGACTTATTTTAGAGGCCACTGGAAGTCTGAGACTGCAAGGTAGACAGTATTACACAATGCACAGTGCAATCGTTAACATTCTCCTAAGCTCACGTCAGGGCAGCTTTTAGATGTCTGAGGTAATCACCTTGTGAGACGGCTTCTTCTGGGGCATGCCTGCGCTGCCAGCAGAGCCTCAGATGACTTATTGTAAATGGAGAGGGTGTTTAGTGCTCTAGAAAAAAACGGGCCTCTAAAAGGGGTCCTGACAGTTTGTTGCTAAGGGGGCAGGTTTGTGCACAGCCGGCCTCTTTGTTGACATTCTCATGACAAATGTATAGAGCCTGGGACACAACACTACACTGCTAAACAGGCCTGAAGAGTTATTTGGGTAAATGTAAAGATGCCTGCAGTGATTTGTGCACAAGGTCTGTACGCTAATTAAAAGCATGTTGTAAAGTAGTTGTGCCATTCTGGAAAAGTAGTATTATTTTTAAGGAAAAACTAAACTTTGCATAAATAATCAATAATAAAAAAAAGAAATTGGCTTCAGCACTAGAACAGAAAAACTGCATACTGATTAAACTCATGCTACCATGTTAAAGCATTTCTGAGCTTGATTCAGTAGTAAATTCACATTTTGAAATCTAAATTTATCTGATAAAATTAATCAAATGTTAATTTTAGGCAAACTAGAGGGACTTATGCTTAATCTTAAGCCCTGAAGCCCCCACGAAAGGGGGCCTCCAAACATTTTTTTTTTAGACTGTGTCTCAGGGCTTCTTAACATTTATGAAACTATTAATGTTCCATACCCTTTTAACGGGAAGAAACTCCGATAACTGACAATATGAACCATTTTTAGATAAAAAAAACACGAGTAATACCAAGCCTTTGAATTAGCCTTGAGCAAAAAAATGCTAACTAATGCTAACGGACTTAGCACAGAACTCAAGGTAGAAATGCCCTTATTACTTATCTTAACTGCACAAGCAAGATATCGACTAAGTAGCTGAGATTCCACAGATTCCATACATGTAATGTCATCACTGTACGACCCCGAATTCGCGGAGCTATCAGCCAGAAAAGAGAAAAAAAACAACATCCGGTTTCAAAACAATAACAATAATTAAGCCTTACCTTTTTTTATTTGTGATCAAAAGTTGTGTTCAACGGAATAAAAACGCTGCTCAAGGTTAATCCAATGTCTCTGTGTCACGTATAATTTTTTACTGATAATCCATCATCATATTTATGGCAATATAGTGGGTATAAAGTTTTACAGTCCAAGGCTGTACTTTCAGATATGCTTCGTTTGTATCTCTATTATGTCCGCAGATGTAATGTTTACGTGGATTTGGGAACTGCCCATCGATTCTATTGGATCTAACGGTTAAGAAAAAGGTGTAAATCACCCAAATCGACCAATGGGTTCCAGAGATATGGTCCTGCGTAAAGTATAAAGAATGCCAGCCAGCATCAGCACATTACGCAGCAGACTCTACGCAGTGTTTACTACGTAAGGAAGCAGGAATTGCAGCAGGACCCAGAGCGCACGGAGCACAGAGCGGACAGCAGATAACAGAGCAGATTACAAGATTTGCATTTAGGACTTTTTCTATACTTTGACTTTTGTCAAATAATGGCTCGCAGGAAAGAGACTTTTAATACTTTACAGGCAGTGGAAATTCTGACTAAAATATTGTAACATTATAAATGTTTAAAATAAATCTGCTCCAGTCAAACTTCATTTTGTATGTTTTTTTTTTAATTTCTTTTTTTTTTACAACAGTTGTATTTGGATGTAATGAATACTTATAGTGAAAATTCAAAGTAATAAAATGATTTTTACAGTGAAAAAGGTCAAATGGAACTGATGGTTCCCAAATTATCCAGAGGTGAGTCCGCCTGGACTTTATTTTTCTAAACCACTCTAAAAAGGTCAAATCTCACTTGTTTTGCATCAATCTTGATACAGGGTACTTATTATATGTTATAGTTTGGATTCCTAAAGCTTTTAGTCTGCTAACCCATCATTCAAGGGTGGTTTTCACTATAAGTAATGGGTTTTTTTTAGGCGGAGATTAGAATTTACATGTTTTTACTATGTTCCATCTGAATTTACTTTAAAATAAAAACATCTATATTGATTCTGACACTTCTACATCCAACTCACAGATGTAACCTTGCTTTGAGAAAAAAGATTATTAATTTACCCCTTTTAGAAGTGAAGATATATCATTTGTTGTGTTAGTGGCATTTTCGAGCCTGAAACCTGAAAAAGAGGCTCAGGGCTTAAGAGGTTTTAACCTCTTAAGCCCTGAGGACCCCCCACAAGGGGCCCCCCCAACATTTTTTTTCGAGACTGTGTCTCAGGGCTTCTTAACATTTATGAAACTATTAATGTTCCATACCCTTTTAACGGGAATAAACTCCGATAACTGACAATATGAACCATTTTTAGCTAAAAGAAACACAAGAGTAATACCAAGCCTTTGAATTAGCTTGAGCGAAAAAATGCTAACTAATGCTAACGGACTTAGCACAGAACTCACGGTAGAAATGCCCTTATTACTTATCTTAACTGCACAAACAAGATATCGACTAAGTAGCTGAGATTACAGATTCCATACATGTAATGTCATCACTGTACGACCCCGAATTCGCGGAGCTATCAGCCAGAAAAGAGAAAGAAAACAACATCCGGTTTCAAAACCATAACAATAATTAAGCCTTACCTTTTTTTATTTGTGATCAAAAGTTGTGTTCAACGGAAAAAAATGCCGCTCAAGGTTGATCCAATGTCTCTGTGTCACGTAGACATTTTTACTGATAATCCATCATCATATTTATGGCAATATACTGGGTATAAAGTTTTGCAGTCCAGGGCTGTACTTTCAGATATGCTTCGTTTGTATCTCTATTACGTCCGCAATGGTAATGTTTACGTGGATTTGGGAACTGCCCATCGATTCTATTGGATCTAACGGTTAAGAAAAAGGTGTAAATCACCCAAATCGACCAATGGGTTCCAGAGATATGGTCCTGCGTAAAGTATAAAGAATGCCAGCCAGCGTCAGCACATTACGCAGCAGACTCTACACAGTGTCAGAAAAATAGTGCCTGTCTTGAGCCCGAGGCAATGTCTTTACATTTTAAATAACCAACAGTCCAAAAGGTGGAATCAGCTAATGTGTGGCTTTTTTGTTTGATAAATTACATTAATGATTAAAGAATAGTAATGTTTAGTAATCGATCTATCCACTACTTGTTTCCTCACTGTTATGATTCCTAAGCCAGGATCAACAGAAGCTGAAACAGTGGCAGAGGTATTTAAGGTATGTGCCCGTCCTTGAATATAACACCATAAGAATCTCGTCAAGTAAAGACACCCAAAAAAAAAATTGCTTTAAAGGTCCCATGACATGGCCATTTCTACTGATCATAATTCCATTGTTGAGGTCTACTAGAATAGATTTACATTGTTCAATGTTCCAAAATCACATTGGTTTCTCATACAGCATCTCTGTATAGTATGTGTATTCACTCTCTATCCTACACGCCTTGTTGGAGCTCCTGCCCCCCCCTCCCTATGAGCCCACTGTGCTCTGATTGGTCAGCTCGCCCACTCTGTTCTGATGAGTCCACCACCGTTACAGCGGAACATCAGTTATTATGTGTTACAATGGCGTTTGTTAGCAACCAGAAAATGACACCAGTAATGACAAACAGATGAGAATGCTGCGTGGGGTCTGGGTGCCGTGTTGGCGGGACGTTGCGGGGCTCGCTGCTCCGCCCTTTGAGGCTTGAGGAGCGGACAGTGTGAGCTGGATTACTGGTGTCGTTTCCTGGTTGCTGCATGGGGTCTGCGAGACAGCGAGACACCGCATAACTCAGCCTGAGCACACACACACACTCACAGCCAGGCGGAGCAGTGGTCGCGTTAACCGAATATTTTCCGTCTATGACGGATTTGTTTAAACAATGACGGAAAAATCTGAAAGCAGTCCGTCATTTTGACAGATTAAAACAAACTCAGAACAGCGCCAAAGCTAACACCGCGCTACAGTTCACGAGCGTGCCCCCCCCCCCCCCGTTGACAGTTCACGAGCGTGCTCTCTCTCTTTCTCTCTCTCCCCCCCGTCCCCCCCGTCAGAGTTGTGTAAAGACCGACGGGTAATACTGGATTTTGACGGAAATGTTACGATCCTGTCCGTCATAATGACGGGCAGCGAAAAAGTCTAGCGCTACCTCTGGTGCGGAGATCCGCGGAGATCCGCGGAGATCCACGGCTGAGAAAAGATAAGGCTGAGTGAGTGTGTGTCCGTTACGTCACTATGACAAGGAAGAAAAAAATGGAAAAATAAAATCTCCAACGAGATGTTCTGGGGCAGCATAGACAGGTCTTTTCTGTGTTAGAGTTGTACTCGCTACAGGGTGTACTTTGAGGGTTTGTGACTTTGCAGACCGTTTACATATAGAAAAAGCTACATAACACACAAGGGGACGGATAATACCCGGAAAAGCATGACATGGGACCTTTAAAAACAAACAGTAATGTGTCTAAAATAAACAGCCTCACGGAGACTTCGGTGGCACTGATTGATGGTTTTATGGTTCTTCTGAAGCCGGAATCAATTTTCAAGTTTTTGAGACATGATTGACAATAATTAAAGGGCAGGAAAAGCTTACAAAGCATGGCTAGAAGGAGTTAGATTTCAATGGTGAATAAAACATAATTTCACAAAGCCTGAAGGGGGTTTGTTAAGGACAACTGCGTGTAAAACAGTAAAGAAAGCAACACAGTTCCTGTCAATCAACATGTGTTGCTGTTCACCAAAATTCCAAGCTTCAAATGCTAACTGTAATTAGCAGAGCGTGCTTTGTCTCAACAACAGCAATGGGAAAGTGGGATCAAAATAATGAAAGACAAATGTGCGCAATGCCCTACACCTGGATGTCAGTGATTCCACCAGAAGACTTGCCAACATATCCATCTGGAGCTTTTCAGGGCATTAAAGGCTCAACACATGCACATTAATGAATACACTGCAGGAAACAGCATTAATATTCTGAAACCATGTGGATGTTTAAAATCTTAAACATTCCAAAGTGATGTTATTGTTCCTGAACCTGGATTCACGCTGCGCTAATTATTGCCAATTTACCCGAGCCATCCTGCATCAAACGCAACACTTCTCCAGAAACCAGCTCCAGCCCACAGGCAAAACTGTGTACCGGTTTGTGGAGAAACAAGCACATGACGCTCAGCGGTAAAACACAAAGAGCAGGTTTTGCGACTGAAAGTGTAGCGAGGAAGAGAAGAGGCCATAAAACAGTGTGCTGTAAAGAAAAACAGAGTAGAAAAAGACAGGTGTAAATCAAGAGGAGAGGAGCGGAGATGATCTCAGGACGGCAATAACCGGCTCTGAGAGACTGGAAGAACCTGGCCCGGGGTCACAACTCAACAGGTACAGACTTGTTTAAGAGAGCACCGAGTGGAAATAAAACACGTCTGTGTCAAAGCAGTGACAAGAGCACAAGAGGGAGAAAAGTACTTTTCTCATTTTTCTTTAGGGCCTCATGGTGCGTGTTTGTTTTCTTTTAACCACAAATCTCTGTGGGATGGATGGTTTTCTCATTTTGGTGCATTCATTATGGGACTGTTTTCTATGGAATTGTTGTTCTTTTGTTGCTCTGGCTTTATCCAGCATACTTACCATACATCTTTCCCTCATCTGACAGGATGATTTTCCTCCTGCCACAGGGGGGGTATATGGCGAGGGCCTCCTGGAAGCTCTGCTCGATGTCCGGGCTCCACACGCCCTCGGCGTCCCCGTCAATGGCCTTGTCATCGTTCTCCCCGTCCAGCCCATCTTCAGGGCTACCGTTGGCACTCCACTCGTTGGACGCAATGGTGGCGGCTCCCCCTGGGCCCGACCCCGAGCCCCAAAATCAAGGGATCTGTAGGAGACCTTTGAGAAAAAGGCATAGGATGCTTAGATTATTTTATATCTTCATATTGATTTAAATTATTTAGCAAATGTTAAACAAATAATTAACTTTGAAATCTAAACAGTGGAAAAAAAATGTTAAAGAATTTGTTATTATCAACAAAAGCCATGACAACACCAAATCAACAATAACTAGGCAGGTAATGTCAGTGCAGCCGAAGCCTGGTATAGTTTATAAACTATAGAGCTCCATTGTTACTCCAACAAGAAGCCTATGATTGCTGTTGGGCTTCTTCGGCTTATTAACAAAAAAAACTAGTGGCCTGATTTTCATTACATTCGGTGAAAGGATGTACCATGGGCAAAAGAAGAAGCCATGTTGGTGCTGATCTGAATCCCATAGAAGCAGTATTTTTTTTCGCTTTCGTCAAATTGCAAAATAGGGCATTGGCCATGGCAAAGGTCTGTGCTCTCTGAGTGACCTTCTTGTTATCTAACATTATTTAAAACACATTATTGAGCTACATAATTGCAATCTGTGGCATGTTTCGTATGAGTCAATCTAACAAACACTGTCCTGGTGATGTAAATACTCACTAGTGCATCGAATCTGTATTGATCCGCTGCTGCACATAGTTCCCCAACAAGTGCCATGTTTACTTCTGTTTGCTATAAAGCTGTTTAGGACATTACTTCTTATTTAAGAAAAACACGTTATATATAAGGCATTGTTTAAGGATTCATAATTTAAGTGGGAATTAATAGACTTAGAGACACATTGAGTTGTTCATGTGATTTGCTACTAATAACAGAAATGAGTGCAGCAATAAGCCATCATTTTCATAATTGTAATAAGGAAACTCTTCTGCTTGAACCACAACATGTACATCTTACTACAAAACTATAAAAAAAAACTATAATTTTAGGAAGTGAAAATTGTACAAACTATTGTATCAATTTTGGTCTATCGGCCACAGTCGTAAATGTGGGTCATGTGATGCTAATGCATTACTATAGAAAAATCATGCCTCACAATAACTATTTTATTAGGTCTACCATACTGTCTTATTACAAACCGCCTTTTGTTTTCTCAACATATTCTTCTTTTTGAGATTGACATGTAGAAACTCAGCCAGTAAAATCGTGTAAACATGTTTTTATATTTGGCACGAGTTGCATGAATCTTGGAAAAATGCGAGAGACCAGGAGGAAAAATGGTTATTAAAAAAAAATACAAAAATCATAATCGTTTTGGTCACGATTCATGTAAAGAATTATTTCCGAGGAACACGTTTATATGATCGTTATAGTTATAAAAAAATAAGAGAATAAATGAAAAACAGGTTTGAAATACTATATGACAGTAAAAAAAGAATAAAGTTTAAAAGGGTGATTTGTAAAATATCCATAAAGAAAAAGTAAATCTGTTAACAGTTCTGTTTCAAATGGGTGTTGAGAGATGTATCCATAGATCTCTTCATTTTGCTCTCAAAGTGCACCAGATTGATGCTTTTAACTTCAATATTTAAAAATAAATCTTCCGGGGGGAGCTCCCCCGGACCCCCCTATGTGAGGTCCACACACCACCTATAAAAATAGCACTTTACCCCTTCTTACACCTATATGCCGTGAGCTGATTATCGAGCCTTCATTGCAACAGTCGCTGATATACTGTGTATTTGCGTGGGGATTGTTGCAGTAGAACATTCAACTGTAGCGACCGGTACATTAATGGGAAACCCTAAATGTTTGAGCACCCTCTATGAAACATCAAGCTACCCCACAGCACCCCCACAAGAAATCTCTGGCTCTGCCACTGAGCCTGCAACCCCGTTTTGAAGAAATGTGCAGTGCCAAACAGGCTCATTGCCGCCACTAATGATAAGACACACTTTCTGCCAAATGTCAGCATTTTCTTTCTTTTCATTTTTTTGCACAGATTGCAAAATGGCAAAGTATTATAACTTATGTTCTAGCAAAGGGATTGCACAATTGTATTATGTATTTATTTATTTGACCACACAGACTTATGGAGCATTGTTTTATTATCACTGTTCTAGCAAAGTGATTTTTTTATTTTTTTGAAAGGAATGCTCACGTTCATATTGATGTATTTTAATAATTGTTAACTTGGCCCATTACGTGACTATTTGTGTTGGGGGGGGCCCGACTTTTTTTTGTTCTCCAAAGGGGGGGCCTGACAGAAAAAGTTTGAGAACCACTGGTGTAACGGCTTTTTATTTGTTTCCTTGTTTCGACTCTAGCAACTCGGCTTATAATCAGAAGCAAATTTCAACAAGATCAATAAAATAAAGGAGAACATGATTTTTGATTGAAGTAAGGTCGGCTACCTCACTAACAGCTTGCCATGCTGTGTGAACTTCAACCCGGCTTAGCTTCTCTACAAGTAATGAACATAAAGTGAATTATTTGTGTGGCTTTAAAGAGCTGAGTGAGTTCATGTTAAGCATAATGAGAGTTAAAAAGGGAATTTCATTCATGTGTAGGTCGTTACTTTGCCTCTCTTTGACAATGTCTTTATTGCTGTCATTAAATCTGAATGAATAAACAATGCTAACCGTAATTATTACTGTAATTTCCTCAATTTTATTTCCCTGAGATGGCCAAATGAATTCAAGATATTCCATAAAATGTAGTTTAAAGACCTCACTAATCAGAGCTGGCCTCAAAGAATTCTTGTGGTCTGGGAACTGTGTCCCAGTGTGGTTGGCTCATGACTGACTGCAGGCTAAGATCTTAAGTATTTTTCAAGCTGCCTTTCAGCATCGTATTGTTTCTGAACGTCTATGAGGTAACCACGATCTTCCCAGGATGCTTGTGTTTCTGCTGTAGCATTTCTGCAGATGTTGACATAAATAAAGCATAATAGATTAATAGAGAGAGTTGTATTATACTGACATTTAGAGTTTATATGATAGAATGTAAAACGAGTATGTTACATTATCTGTTTTCAGCTGATATTTCCCCGATATGAGCCATATTTTAAGTCTTTTGAGAGGTTTTGCAGAGTTAGGGAGTCAAATATGGACAGTTTAATTCTTTCACATAAAATTCAATCCTGAAATTAAGCTTCCTTTGTTTTGTACTTAGAATATTATCTAACATATGAAAAATGTCTATGTAAACAAGTGAAACCATTAAACTCAAGGCCACAGAAGTGTGTATAATTATTTGGAGTATAATTACACCAAAACTCTGCCGCAAAAAAGTGGTTTTATTTTATCTGGAATTTTGTCATGATGACCATGATAGTTTCAAAATCCCCCTATCTTGCCCTTCTCTGTTTATCTCTCTTATTTAGAAAAAGTCACACTTTTTAACCACATACTGGTGAAAAAGCAGAGGTGAAGGATTAGTGAAGCTTCCTTTCGCTTCCCATCATCATAAAAGAGGAATTAAAAAAGATCAAAGGCGGGTAGATACGTTTGGGATATCCGTCCAAACGCTACATACAACATTTAATTTATGGACGTCACTGAAGCCAGACGGGAGTTTGGCTAATATCCACAAGTCCAGCTGCTAATTTTAGCTGAGAGGGTATTGGTTATGGCAGGCCCTCTGCAACAGGGCCAGGTGTTAAAACTCAACACTGAAACTGAGCACTCATCAGCAGCTCAAGTGATGCAGCATGTCCGTCCTCGCAGATCATACTGGATCCTCCCAATCACTGCTCACTGGAGTCAGGGTTTGTTTAATCATACTCTGAAAAAACGTAATTTTAAATACAATGACTAAAAACAAAGACATGTGGATATGCAAGTGAATAAATAAATAGAATTGAAGCTGCAACAAATCAAATTAAATTAAAGTCCTTTGATCAAATATTATTGCCTCTTCATTTTCCAAAAAAGAAATGATTTGATTCTACTTTTTAAAATGTTTCATCTATTGTTGTGTTGTATTATTGTAAACTGAATATTGTGTTTTGTGAATTGAATTAGGGCTGCAGGTAATGAATATTTCCATTAGTCTGCATATCATTTTCTCAATCAATCAATTTATGTCTATACAATGCGAAAGATTTGAGAAAAATGTCTGAGAAATCGATGCAAAATATTTTGTTTATCATGTAGGAGCATCAATCCAGCAAATACTTGCAATTTCTGCCTTAGAATTAAAAACAATAATTCAGTTAGTAGTTCAGATCAAGTAGTTCTAGTCATTGAAATTATTTAAGAGTTTAAATGTCAACTTTGGACCTTTCTGGAGAATTGTGAGCACACATTAACACATCATTTAATAGTTACCCCAACTTTTCCAGCAGCCTGTGATGACAAAATAATTTTACTTTTATTGTGTAGCTGTCAGCAATCTGTTTGTTGGTACAAATTAAAAACAGAAACATATTTAGGCACAAAGAGCCATTAACATCAACACTTCTGTGAACCCTGAACACACACCAGGCCACACAAGTCTGCTGTTAGAGTGTCTCTCAGGCAGTATTTCATTAATGAACGCACAGGTGCTGCAGGGCAACTGCTCCAGTTGAGCCGGGGCAATAATCAGAGACTGGTGGCACAGTGAGGGAGGGGCAGCCGCTCTATTGTTTATCTCCAATTATAGCAGAGAAAACACTGCAAACCTCCTCCGCACTGCGAGCTGTGAAGAGCAGCAAGCAGCGCTCAGATCTGACGGCCTCGATGGAGCTCAGAGTGCGTTCAAGAGAGGCTCTTCAGCGAGAGAGGGGCCTGAATTCCAGACATGTCCTTATTAAGAAAGGGCTGCGAGTGCTCACTGTTTCTCCTCCTGCCTCCCTTGTGTCAACCCAACGCCCTCCCTCCCTCCCTCCTCTTCTGCCAGCCCCCCCCCCCCCCACCACCACCACCACCACCACCACCCTCCACCCAGCGCTCAGAACGTCTCTACCCAAATAAGGACAGGAGACCAGGGGATGCGTGTATGGGAGGAGTGGGTGGTGGTTGGCTTGGTTGGAGAGCAGACGGGGGAAAGGGGGTGTGTATGTGGGGTGGGGGTGTTGTCCAATTTAGGCGTCCACTTTGGGGTCTGGAAAACAGTGGGATTGTTCCAGCTGGAATGCAACATCAGCAGTGAACACGCTCAGAGCTCAGACTAGAGGCAGGCCATTGTCAGTGGAGCCATTTTTCAATACATCCTCTTGTAGAGTCCCAGGATTCTAAATGAGAACAATAGTCATGGCTCGATGGTGAAAAGTTAAAGGACAGTTTTATAGGCTGAAATACAACTGCTAGTTGGACCCAAGATGGAGGGATTCGCTTCTCCGACACAATTTACTGCCAGCATGTCGTTTGAAAATAAAAGCTGTTGTAATTAACATATTGATTACATTACAACAGCTGTTTGTATTGTGCCTTTGAGCCAAGTTCGGTGATAAACTCAGGCATAGTAATGACTTACAGAACAAAATAAACTGCGGAGACACAAAGCCGAGTGTATACAGTGTAATACATAAAGACAGCTACTGATAACCTGAAACAGCGGATGAATCGCTCAACAGAAAATGAATGAACCTAAAACTATTTTGATAAGTTAACCGCTTAAGTATTTTCTGCTGCTCTATTGTGAGGTTTATTCTGTTTCATGTGATAATAAATACAAATTGTTTAAACTTTGGTCTGGTGGTCAAACAATAGGGCTGGCTGATAATTCAATAATGTAATAAATGATCATCGTTTCGTGGAATAATATTGTGATGAAACCATATATTGAGATAACAGAATTAGGATACAGAATTACGTTGTGAACGTTGAAAACAACAAGCACATACTAACTCAAACTCTCAAAATTAAATGAGAAAATACTCATTGTTAATTTATACAGTGGTATACAAATATAGGCTATTTATTATTTATTATTTATTTAGAATATTAATTTTAAATATCTGAGAACATAATAGGCAATCGTCAAACATCATGTGATGAATAGCACTACTGAGATAATGTAATGACCAATATTAGGTCATCTCGCGCAGGGCTATCAAACAAAAAAATAACATTTTGATCTTTCGTAAGTTCTGATAGCAACTTCTTTTAGTACTTTACTCCTTCTTGTATCCACTAAATGAATAATGTACGAAACTTGAAAATAATCTCCAGATTAATGGATAAAGAAAACAAACTGCAGTTCTTCTCGAGGACAAACCTGTGAGTGAGACTCTTAAATGTGGCTGCCAGATGGGAAGCTTTATTAAAGGATCTCAATAGAATAGACACATTAACAACTAAAATCAGGGACACACCTCCCCTCCTGCTTTCTGGGAGTCACGCCATGAGAGTAACATGCTACAGAATTCCAATGTGCAGCAGGGATAATGCTGCAAAGCTATGTGTTTTGCACGTCCATTCAAACGGCACCATTCATGCTCCCCGGACCCTCGTCCCATTCTCCCAGCCCCGAACAGAGCCATCACATTGCAGTCTGTGTTCAGAAATCGGCTTATCTCCACGCCGACTCCATCCATGAACCAACCAGAGTTGATTGGCACCACACTGAGTTTCCTTCTATTTTCCTTTCCTAGACAGGATTGTGTGTGGTGAAATGTCCCAATGAATTCCAGTAATTCTCCTGAGTCACCGTGAGGCTACTGAGTCACATGTAGCAAAGCTGCCGGGATAACCTAAATCAGGAGAGGGATTCCATCGTAGGTATTTGTTTAAGCATGCCACAGACAGTAGGAAATCCCTTACAAACACCTACAGGCAGGAAAACAAACACAGCCTGTTTCCACGGCATGACATTCAGGAGCTGACACAATAATACTTATACACAGAGAGAGAGGACTTTTTTTTCCCACATCATCCCAGTTTTTTACTTCTCGAATTTTGTCTTCAACGTAAAATGAGATCATCTTGGTACTCACAGATGCACCAACCAGATGGGTTTCTACTTATTGCAGAAGAAATCAAAGACTTTAGTAAGACCTTGAGGTCAAGATTATTCTGTCATGTCTCATGATTTTTATGGCCTGATGGCAACATCTTTTCTCCAGTCCTCCCGACTTTCAAGACCAAGAAGAGATCATAGAAATATATTCAGAGACTAAACAGCCCACCATGAGAGCCATGTGAGCCCATTGAGCTAAAACATTAGTATGAGTACAAAAAACAACAGTAAATGCACAGCGGGTTACTTGTAAGTTTAATTCACACGTTTTACTTATTTCATTCTGCCTAAGTGTTTATTAACTTTAACTGTGGTTTCTCAAAGCAACTGAGTTTCAACAAATTCCCGTCTTAGAGAGCAAAACAACCGTCTGAGAAACTTTTATTGTAATGATGTCAAATCAGGCTGAGCTGGCTGCATGAAAAACATGAGCTTTTTGATGTTACTTGTTAAATACCAAAAGGCAACACAACAAATCCAGACAGAAAAGTTCCAGCAGAAAAACCTCTGGTGCTTTTTGAGGCTCAGAAGACAACATTTGAAAAGGTCCACCATGTTAATGCACCTGGTACATTGGATTGAAGATGCATTTGGTGCTTGCTGTTAAACAGAAAACTGAGACGACATGTTGCTCATGTAGGCATCAACGGTCAATTCTCTCAGGTGCTTTGGAGAACTGTGCGCCAGCTGTCATGGAGCATCTAGTCTTTGTTCTACTGTACGTCTTTACTCAGAACAATGCAGCATGTAATCTGATGAGCGCAAAAGTTTTAAGGTTAGCATATTTAATGTAACATCTGTTTTTTCACAAAATCAGACAATGTCGACTCAGGAGGAGTCTTGGTGGTAGTTTTTAATTTTAAACCCTTTTTTATGCATCAGAAAAATAATAATCAAACATGGGTGTTCTTCAAGGTATGCATATAAAGGATTTACTTTGATTGTAAATACAATACAAGAAAAGCCAATACAAACTTGCAAATAGGTAAAACTTGGTAACTTAAAAGTATCTTTGTCTCTGTTTTTACCTCTGGTTTGGTCTTCACCAACTCCTGAGGGAATTATTTGGCTGATAAGCTACTAAATTCTCCACCATGTTCACCGGTTGTTTTTGTGCTTAGCATGTTGTCTACAGAGGGTTTATCAAAGGGTTGTTGCTACAAAAAATAAATAAAGTAAAGTAGTTGCTGGATGGTAAACCATAATAATGAGCTGAAAGATGCTAAAATGCTCTAAAAGCTGAGGGGATAATCCTCCCTGTGTTCAATACAAGTCTGTTTTTTATATTACTCTTAGTATTTACAAAATAACAATGTTATCAAATCAGCTTTAAAGATAAAAAAAAAAATCTGTTACTGGTTTTTGATTTGTATATATCTTTTCTATTATTCTTCTTAATCATGGTAATTGTTGGACATATCACACCCACACACTTAGTGAGATGAGCCTCCCACTCCTGTCCGTAAGTCTGCACCCTGAAGACCATGACTCAAGTCTACTGACTCACATCCCCAAGCAGATTCCCTTCAAATCTATCTCTACCTCTGTTGTTCCTTCCTCTCCATTTTGTACTGATATAATGTATGTACCTTTGTCTGTTTGTTAACCAATACACCACAGGATTTGTTCCTGCCTTCAAAAATGCAGCCTTTGTTGAGCTGCTGCTCGACTTAGGACACTTGTTGGCAGAGAACAGACCCCTGCTGGCAGCCGAAAGCCCCCCTGCTTAGCCGAGACTTAAACACACCGACACCGATCTTAACATTTTATACACAGTAACGAATCCAGAGCCTGAAACTCCTCCAGACGTCTTGTTAAGGTTGAGGGGCGCTCACAGATGTCACAGTGAGAACCCCCCCCCACACACACACACACACACACACACACACACACACACACACACACACACACACACACACACACACACACACACACACACACACACACACACACACACACACACACACACACACACACACACACACACACACACACACACACACACACACACACACACACACACTCTTGACAGGCGAAACAACAGGACTTGGTGGCAGAAGGAGCAGCTGCTCGCTAAGGTCAGATTACAGATAAAGAAAACATTTTCAGGCCAGGAGAGCTGCTCTCTGACTAGAACCGGAGACGCTGCCTTATTCCTCCTGACACACACAAACGCGCAGATGCATTCAAAGCAAATGCACATGTTTTGCTGCTTTTATAAATTAAAAGGTGATGAGCTGGCTTAAGTGTCGGCATGTCTGTTCAAAGATTGCTGCCACTGCCTTCTTCAGACTCATAAAACCACAAGGACCATCTCCAAAAAAAAAAAAGTCAGTCACTACCCTCCCTTCTCTCCCTTCTCTGTCTGTGTTTGGCCCTAATAATTTCTCCCCAGCTCCTCCAATAACTTCCTCCTACTTCCTATCTGGCACAGCGCTCAGGAAACAATCAGAGCTGAGAGTGAGAGGAGGGCTGGACGGCCAACGGCTCACACGGCAGAAAGAGAGGCAGAGGGAAATGGTTGAGACGCACACACACACACACACACACACACACACACACACACACACACACACACACACACACACACACACACACACACACACACACACACACACACACACACACACACACACACACACACACACACACACACACACACACACACACGTGAACACACACACACACACGTGAACACACACCAAATGCTCCCCTTGTCAAGTCAAACATTTGTGGTTTGATACCAGCTGCATGCCCAAGAAAAACAATAACGCTCAGAGTAACATCTTGCACGCTAGAAACGGAAATGTGTGAAAGCGATCTGAGTTGGAAAATCTTTTTCAAACAGTTACACCATGAAACTCGCCACAACTGATTCTTATTTGTTGTTTTCTTGTAAACAAATCTCACCGCGTGGAAACAGACTAACTCACTATGAGGTAAGAAGAGTTTACTGGATTCCTAAATGAGTCACTGAGAGATAAATGGGTGTGAATGGAGCCAGAGCTCGAACATAAGGTAGATTTACTAATGTGTTCTTTTTTATAGCTGCTGGCTATGTGGTATAGCTTGAATTGTCACACTTTAAGAGAATTAAGCCTAAAATCCATCTGAAGAGGGAAAGACTGACACAAAACGGCGCGGGTGAGCCAGAGTGTTTTCTCTTTTTTGTACAGCCTGAATCAGCATTTTAATCGGAAATTTTCCAGCAAAAGCAGCAGACAAGCCGTTCTAGCCTGAATTGGTCATTTTGTGGTGAGGGGAGCGGTTTGAAGCCATAATCTGTGAAACCTTTAAGACATGCATAACTTTGCAGCAGAATGCACGACCCAATAACTCATCTAACCATATCAATTGTGGAACAAGGCATTAAGAGCAGTCATGGCTTTGATCAGGGCCTTATAGAGAGGATTTTCACAAAGAAAAGCTGAGATGTAACATAAAAACAGAACCAGAGAGGAAACTCATAGGACTGTTGCACATTTTATGTAAGTATATACACTCATAAAGGCCTCAGAATCATTTAGACACCTGTGTTGTTTTATATTAGGAGCAATAAGCACCAATAACTCTGTGCTGCAGAAGGGGATCATCCCCCTTCCCAAAACACTCTATGCAAAGGGATTAAAGGGGTTTCACATGAGTGCCCTTGGGTCACTGGAGCTCCAGTGCGACACACAGGCCTCACACGCACACGCACACACACACACAGACACACACACATCTCTGGAACACCAGACGGGCTCAGTGAGCCTCATGTTATCTATAATGGAGGCCCGGGGAGCCACAGACACTGGCAAACATACCCACAGACATCTATTTTCTGAGCTCTTCGCCTGTAGAGAACATTTATTTGGAACATCACTCTGTCGCCAGAGAAAGAACAACTAAAACGTTTAGCAACTTGGGGACAACCGACACAAAGGCTATACTGTTCTAGGCCACTCCCCGACTCCTCCCCTCAGTGGTCCGAATAGGAGGCCGGAAAGCTTATCTGTTAAAACCTCATGGTTTGGAGGATATGTAAACATGTGCAGTGCATTAACGTGAATACAATGTTGATAAATGATGTTACTGGAGACTTGGAAAACTGAAGTATATGTTCAAAGATTTGATCAATGCTAGAGACTGCTCAGCTTTTGTTGTATCACTGTAATAAATAACTCAAATTCATCAACACAACTGCACTCTTTAACCCGATGCTGCCAGTTAGACTGCATATTGTACTCCAGATTGTCATTAATGCCCTTCTGCTGGGGCCTGCAGGCTTCTCTCTAAGGCCCTCTGTGTGCTCACCACGCAGACATAAGTGCTATTTGTTCAGATCTGGGTTGACAGAGGGGCAAGTGTCCACCATTTGGACGAGCACTTCTGGGGATGGTGCTAAAAAGAAACCAACGTCTGCACAAATGGGCAAAAGCTCATTAGGCGCTCTGCTGTGGGTTTAACACAAACGGGTGAAGCTGCTGCTGACAAACGGTCAACAGACCTGCGTAAACACTCTGCAGAGCAAAGATAGGATGCACTAAAGCGCTGGAATACACAGCACCACATGTGAAATACCTTCAGGATCTCTTCAGTTTTGGATTTTATAAAAAGAGAGATTTTTTTAAACCCTCATGAAGAAAACACTTATTACCTCTTCCTTCCGATAAGCGGCCTCAAGGAATACAGCTGGCAAGTAAAAAGAGACGAAAGTGCCACTTTAAGAGGATATTACCCCAAGTAATCTAATTGACCTCCGTGACATGGGTGAAGCTGTAAAACGTTCCCTCTGCATTTGACTCTCACACAGCTTACAAAATGCATAACGGCTGAGAAACATAAAGTGCGTTCAAGGAGAGGAAGAAAGAGACCACATTGTACATTGGGAGGCCTGATGCATTCATGCTGCATGAAAACAATGAAGGGGAATCTGTCGGAGCAGCAGAATGCCTAATCCTTTCCAGATTTACCCATCAGCATCAAAATCTATTAATAGGCATCTTGGCGTGTCTCATTTACCAAGGACACATTGTTTGGTCGTACTGGTAGGTCGCTGCGTTTCAGAATATCGTTTCCACATGTTAATAGAAATTAGTTCTAAAACTGCAACCTCTCAACCGTTACCTAAAATGAACAACAAGAAAGTTTTCCTACGATATTCAATCATTGTCTTTATCAGTGTTGATGTAAGCAATTGTAGCTCTAACACACGGCCTCACATGAATCCTACCGCATTTACACTCACAGCCTTATGGAATTAAGACAGATCTGTGAAAATTGTTCCCAGGTTACACAACATCGTTTTCCCCACAACCTTGGATAAAAAACAAAAAAAAGTAAATAAATTAAATGGAAATATAATGTGTAATGCCTTTAAGTAAGCCTATTGCTGCTGCAGTAATAAAAGGAGACAGATAAGGAGCCAACAGAAACGTTAACAGGTTATTCTGCTTGTTGAGACCAACCTGACAGACTGCATTCTGGTGTTCAGTCAAACCTGTTGACTGCCACTGATTTAACTATGCAGCTCCTCTGACTGTACCAATCCTAACATGTCGTTTTTCTTTACATTTTCCAATCAGCCGAGACATTTAGCAGTCAAACAAAGTGTACCCGAGCCTGAACAAACAACACAGACTGAGAGCAGGTGTAGCCCGAGGTGCCTCTTCTATAATTATAAAATTAACTCGCAAAGATATCCATGCATCTCAAATCCTCACCTATGAATTATGTACTTAGTAAGACTTTGCACAGTATCATCACATTGCCCTGTTCATTGGCACGAAAGAAAGAAGTAAAACATATAGATAGATAGATAGATAGATAGATAGATAGATAGGTAGATAGATAGATAGATAGATAGATAGATAGATAGATAGATAGATAGATAGATAGATAGATAGATAGATAGATAGTATTGCGTTTACATTTTAAATAAAGTCAAGATTATATTAAGGAATTTCAGGCTGAGGAAAAGTTACTCAATATACAAAAACTATGTTGTCAGATGTTTTTGACAGACAGACTATAGTCACTTATTTCTTATGGCTTCAGAATGTCCTATAAATTGACCAAAAAAAAGGAAGAAAAAAAATGTTGCAGAATTATTCCTGATCAGCTTTTAACTAAAAAAGAAGATTTGGTATTTCCTAAATATTCCATAATAGCAATGATGTTACACAAATCCTTTTTGGTATGCAGGAGTGTGTAGCTCCAGGTCTGCGTACACATGGATTTTACTTTATTCATAATGTATCATAAATGATTTGTCATTTGTTTGTCAACCTGGTAGTATTATATTGTAATAACTTCATGCAATGCATATTGTGTTCAAAAATAAAGTTTATGTAAATGCGTGAAACAAGTTTTCTAATTTAAAACTGAATGCAAACAATGATACAAAATATAGGACATAACTGTAATGAGTGCCTTTATAAATGATCAACATGTAGTCAAAATGGAAATGTAAATCTCATCACTGCCAGATAAAAAAAACAAGTACATGTAGCTCAATTTGGTTCAAACAGATTAATAAGACATCTGTTTAAAATTATTTTTGAAATGTTGTGTTTGTCTAATAAATGTGTGAGAACAGCTGTATTAACAGACAGCTTCCCTCCACTAAACTAAGCTGACAGAACAACACCGTACCTTTAGGATGCAGAGGTCCAAAGCACACTGAAGTTGTGTATTCCTCCAAATCGTTCTTGTTTGAGTCTCTCTCTGAGCCTGTAGGTAAAACTGTTGGATTCCTCTGGAGGAACAAGGCTGGAGGCTTTGGATGATCCAGGTATGAACTGTGCGAGAAAGAAAACAAACATATTCCCTGCTGTCAAAAGAGACGCTTTGTGTTTCTTTTTAGTAATAGTGTGTGTCAATGAGCGGGGCTACCGGTGGAAATCTGATTTCACAGAGCCTGTCAAAGATATCACTGCACACTGGGAAAGTCAAACACAATAGAGTATGAATCTGCAAATGTTTTCTTCCCTCCCAACGCAGGGAGCTCCGCGGAAAAATGTAAAAAATGACAATGATCTGAAAACTTCACCGAGACAAGCGGCGTGAAAAAACTCACCCAGAAAAAAGCCTCTAAAGTGAAAGAGGGAACATTTGTGCAAAACTTACCTTTTTTATTCTGCCAGGCTACTGGTTCTTCTCAATGAGAGCAGCTGGTCACTTTAGATAGTTTGTTATATTTTGGCGCCTTGTTGTTTTCCGTAATATTTCTCAGAGGTTTGACAGTATAAGTGGAATGTTAAGTATGACTTTGGTATGAAATCAACGCACTACACTGGAAAACGAAGGGGGAGGGAAAGACAGACTTGCAAGGAGGAGCCACCGGTGCGCGTCAATCAACAGGCCGGGGGGGGCGGGAACTTCACTGCAGGCCCCGCCCCCCACAACCCTGCAGAGCGGCAGCTTCCTGTCCTCAAAACAAACTGCAGGCCTCATGTATGGTGGCTAATATACCGTATATCACTGCTGGGTTTAGGGATAAATAAATGCATCAGTTAACATTTGCAGTGTTGCAAAAAATCCTGAATTTTATATTTTACAGTGTTGGAAGTAAATACACTGTTACAAGTTAAAGTCAAGCACTAAAATGTTTTAATTACATTAAATTAGTCAAACAAAATATACATTTAACAAGTACTACAATTATCGATAACGCAGAATGACGTGTTTCTGAATAATACATATTTTATCACCAGATTATATTATATTTATCCGACTTTTATATTGTGTTAGCTGTAATTTAGCCCTTCCATAGGGTTGTATTTGTCAGATAGTTTACAGATATCTTCACTGTCAACTTTTACATTTGAGCTCTTTTAGTTCCGTTTTATCTTTTATTTTGATATGTTTATATTTTATAATTGTTTATTTTCTACTCTTTTTGTATTTGTGATTATGTGCAATACCTACTTTGTTTTACATGCTGCAACGAAAAAAAATCCCAATTTGGGACCAATCAAGTATATCTTATCTTATTATGTTATTTTATTATATAAATATATACTTATGATGCATCATGTGTACTTTAATGTGAAAGGTAATGGTAAAGATTGAGCTTATATATACATAAACAGACTGCTGTTAGTGACACGTCCTAAAACCCGGAAGTAAGCTGCGCATGGGTTCCTTCGACAAAAAAGATATGCAATTTCTCCATAGGATTTAGGAAAATAGCTCGAAATAAGGTCTGTGGTTGACACATATTTAAGAGACGGATCACGTTTTGTTCAGTTGGATAATCTCCACATGTCTACCCTACTTTTATAATTTTCGAATCATAAATCTAATCGATAGATTTATGATCGATAGATTTATGATTCGAAAATTATAAAAGTAGCAGCATTTTTAAGATTGCTGAAATATTTTAATAATAAATAACAATGAAAGAGATGATTCATCACAAAGATGACTCACTTTGCTGCGTACACTGTAATGACAAGGCAAGGCAAGGCAAGTTTATTTATATACAGTAGCACCTTTCAACACAAGGCAATTCAAAGTGCTTTACAAAAAATGAAAGACATTAAGAAAATGGCATTCAAAAACAGTCATTGACAAGTATTTTATTCACTGCCTGACTTCTATGACTGATAGTGTTTTTTGTTTAGAGCCCTGGTGTGTTCCCATACATATATTTTCAATCACTGTGTCCATACGACTCAATACTGAGTGCATTGTAGGTTAATTAAATTGTATCTACATTTTAAATAAATTGTATTTTTTTATATAATTACACACTTAAGCATGGTTTTGCTTTTTGAAACAGCAAATCAAATCTGAAGTTGGATTAATAATAAGAAGTTTAAAAATACTTTAAAAAAAATCACCAGCTAATCAGATATTGTCAAACTGCTCTCCTTAAGTACCACACTTTAAATAAAAATAGATAACTGTTAACACTGAATGATCTAAAAGGAAAGTATGTGCTTTTGTTTTATCTCAGGGCTAATTCAAAGGGAACATATATTCTATCTATCTAAAATATGTACATCACTATAAACAAAATAGACCTTGAATCCAGCAACAGCTCCTTCTGTTGGTCAACAGCGTGGTTGCAGCTGTTCAGCAGAATTCCAATACTAAAGCAGAGCTGCTGTTTATGCAGATGGTGTGACAACAAATCACTCATTAATGCAATAATTGTATCAGTGTCTAAGTATGACTACAGAAATCTTGGCAGTTGTTGCACTGTAATTCACGTAACAGAAAAAGACAATGAGAGGAGAAAAACTCACCTTGCAGCATCTGTCCAGAAGAGCTGCCAGCTTCGTTTAATTTGCGAGTTTGGACAACTGCCTGAGCAGGTTCAGGCAGAATACACACCTCTCACGTACTCTTCAGGGCCTCGGCTCTAACTGGTTTTTCAATCCGAGTGAAGCTCTCCTCTCAACATGTCACACAACAACTGGAGAGCAGCGTGGGTGTCTCTCAGAACGGCAACCAGAAGACGTCCTACTGATTATCTGCCGGTTCACTGAAGAGGATACTGTGTGAAACACAATTTAAAACAGATTTCCTACATTTCATTAATGAGGGATTAGGCCCAAAATTACCTACATATCTTTTTTGTAATATTTAAGAATTGTGGACACACTTACTAAATAAGAGACAAGATAAGGTTGACAGAAACATGTATTTTCACAACAGATGTTTACTTTGGGGAAGTTATTTAGTATAGTTTATTAAATGTATTTTGTATAAAAACACTAATCTCATACAAGGAGAAGAGATGACGATGATCTGCAGTCCTTGCAGGAACACACAACCACCAATGTAACTAATGCAAATTGTACACATACAAGTTCAAAAGTTCACATACTTTAATTAATAAATATGATAATAACACACCTAGAAATGCTATAAAAAAAAGGCAGTGTTCAGAAATTAATACATTTTACAAAATGATGGAACCAAAAAAAAAAGTCCTGCAGGAGCTCAAATCATCTGAGATCCACAGAGAAATATGAATATTTTGTCAAAACGTCACATTGTACATATATCAAGACATTCCTATTCCAAAAATCGACACCTCTGTATATGTTACTCTAACAACGTCTGGAATGTAAAAGTCCCTGAAAAAATGTTCTCTCTCAAAGAAGCCTTGCCGTTATGATTTAGTACCCGTTTTCGTTCAAATAATAGTACTTCCCTTATTCTTTTTAACGTTATTTTGCGAGAATAACAATGTTTGCATATCACAGTCACATCTGACACAAGACATTTTTTACCTATCATTATTTTAAACATACCGCACAACAAAGCCCGAACAACATTGACGTCTTATAATGATGCCGTCATCATTGTGTGATTCACAGAAATCCTGAAAAAAAACAAGACTCTCCTGTGCCATGCAGTCAGGGGCGCCGTAAGGGGGTGAAAAGTTAGGACAATTCTAAGGGCCCGTGACTGACAGGGGCCCAAACAATTAACATTAAGAAAAAAAAATGTAAGTAACCAATGTGATATCTTTTCATGGGGCCCAAAATCTCTGGCGGCGCCCCTGCATGCAGTGCCAGGTTACAGGATCATATCAGACCAATTTTTGTATCTCACTCCTGGAGGAAGTCACACACCGTTAAAAGGCAACAACCAGGAGCAGGTATTGTCACTTTAGAGGAACTGTCATTCGTTATCGTCGCCTATCGCAGGAAGATGTGGGCGTGTTGCGTACTGGTTTATGCGTGAGTAGGAACTGGGCATCCTACTGTTACTCGCAGGCGATTTTGCCATCAAAGCTGGAGAGTGCGATAGCAAAGGCCTGCAAGGCACACATCGGGTAGTTGTAGTCCAGCGTGAAAATGTCATCAGCTATTCGACCAAACTGCATCACGATGTAGTCAACTGAAAGAGGCAGGAGGATTGTTCAAAGTTAGTTGGTAAATATTTAATTATGAATGTTAATTATTTTTATTTAAAACATCATCGCATCATTTCAGGATTTCAGGAATGTCAGCCTCATATTGAAGTAGACTCAGTAGGTTTCATCCTCTGGGGAAAATAAATAACATGGCAACCCTCCAACTGTTGTTAAGGGGATTCAGTCCAAAGTGGTGGACTGATATCCATAAAGCCATGAGATAATAATAACTAGCATACAGTACATGACATGATGTCATACGTTGTGTTATTTTAGTAGTTATGTCATAAGTAGATCACATTTAGGGTTTTTGTGATCAGCTATTAAACTAATACAGGAGGCTTGGTGTTTTTAAATTGGCATAAATACCTATGATGTAATAGAAAATAGTTTAACTTTGCTTTGTAATCTAAAACTTCATCTAAGAAATATCCAAACATTGTTCAAATAAGACATGTTTGTGAATCATTGAATGAGTCCCTAATAAACTTATTTTAATTGTTTGACGCCTGTCTCTATTATGAGATATCAAATTGTTTGAGAATTGCCATTCAAGTTATTCTTATAGATACATTTCATTATTCTCAGACAAAACTTGAGAGAAAGTACATCCAAATTAACCATCTTTGTCTTTTTACGAGGTTTTAAATGTTTTTTGTGACTTGACAGTAAACTGCTTTGTGTTTCTTTGACTAGTAACTTCATTGTAAAGGTCAGGAGTGTTTGTTTCATAAATATTTAGTTATATAGAAAAGGTAGCAGTAGATGTGAGTACTCACGGTCTTTGCTATGGACTATCTGGAAGTTCTTGATGGAGGCCTGGGTGACCCTGCCGTTGAAGTTGAGCACATGGGACGAACTATCTTCATTCCACACAGGCGTCTTGTTTTGAAGTTCAATCAGATTTTCCATGCGCCTATTCTGGTGCCTTATCAACAAGCCGTCAAGATCCTGCAAGGAATTATCCAAACACAAATAAGGAAAAAACGCAGACAAAGGGTAATCAAGTTTTACATGTTGGCCTTGTGTTGCTCTCATTATTTAATTATCATGAATACTGTTTGCAGTTTCGATACAGTGTGAAAACATTGTGCATAGAAGCAGGGATTCTGGGAGGGCTGACTTTGCTAATAGGCCATCAGATTATTTTACACACATGATGTTTAACAACCAAGGTTAAAGACGCAAAGTTGATCAATATAAAATTATACTGGTGGTCTATATGGTATTTTATTTTTTTGCAGTATTTTTTTATTTACCACTAAAATAAAAAAATTGAGTTTTAAAATAAAAGTTACACTTCTTGGTCGGAGAGGCACTCGGTCGTTGTTTTTGTCCATCCCTGGAATGACAACCGTCATTCTTCTGGGTCCTTTCATCCCTAAGACATTCGTTTCCTGGTGCCGGAAATAAAAACAGACAAAATTAAGATCAAATCAAATGTACTTTAACACATGAAATTCATGTATGGAAAGCTCTCGAAAAGATATTATGGATTGATGCAAACTGTTGATAGATCATTTTTTGTCCAAGAGTGACTTACATAAACGATGCCAGCCATCTCCTGCCGCGCATTAGACATGTCTGGAAGAGCTCTGTCTGGATTCAGAGCGTTGTCAAAGACAGTGAACTTAGTCCCCATTAGGTTAGACCTGGACAATATATATTACATAATTAATAACTCACAGTAAAATAAAAACTTGGATGATATATTGCTCCTTTTGAGGAAGGAATGATTATTGTACCTCAGCTTTCCAACAAAATTCTCTCCACCTCTCGATAAATCTGTGGAATCGATGGAGATGAGGTAATTTGAGGTTGCACATTTCTTCCTTTTCCTCCCAGCCAGCAGGAATGTCTATAAAGAACAAACAAATCAAATAGTCCTTTTATATATTAAGAAAGTGAGAACTCACTTCATAAAATTATACATAAGGACTACTCCTATATTTTGACTGTTACTCTGCTAGCAAAGTTAGATCCCAAAGACCTGAACGATAAGACTGTGATGAAGAGAAATCACTGACCTTCTTCTCGTTGTCAAGGTGAATGTAATACAGAGGGTAGAAGCCCTTGTCCATCCCTCTTTGGTCCCGAGTCACTCTGCATTTCACCGTCACGCCCTGCGGAGCCGGCTCTATCACAAACTTCTCCAAGTTGTCAAACTCAATCTCTGGTGAAGGAGCTCTGTCCTGATGAAGAAGCATTCAAATAAATGTAATCTGTCATTCTGAAATTTAAAATGATGCTATGTTGGCTTGTCTTATTTGTAATTTGAGATTTAAGATACCTTTTTCTTCTTCCCTTTGCCCTTTTTCTTCTTTGATTTCTCTTCTTTTTCTGAGTCAGAATCATCACTCTGTTCTGCCTTTGCTGAAATGTACAACAAAAAATATTACAATCTTTTTCTTTAGTTTATTCTTTAGTCACTCAAAGTACAATTAAGGTGCTGGTTAACTTGCCTTTTTTCTTTGTCTTCTTGTCTTTGTCTTTGTCCTTATCTTTATCTTTGTCTTTATCTTTATCTTTGTCCTTGTCTAATGATGTTTGGAAGAGGGATGTTGCGCTGGCGCTGGATTTCTTCTTAGATTTGGTTGACTTTGTCTCCTCTTCACTCTCATCACTGTCGGATTTGGCAGCTGCTCAGAGGATTGATATAAAGATTATCAATGAATTTCATAATTTGTAAAAACTCTTACAGACAGATTCTTTTCTAAAATAGAGTCAACATCAGCATTAAGATGGAAGCTAAGATGCAGTTTGATAGATGGATAAAATGCAAAATGCAGTTGCAATAAAACTACCTTTCTTCTTGCTTTTTGAGTCTTTGTCTCCGTTTATCTGGAACATTGATGCTGGTTCTTTCTTCTTGTCCTTCTCCTTCTCCTTTGACTTGGATTTTTTTTCTTTTCCATCAGGATCTTTTTCCTCTGAGACATGACAATAATGTAACAATTTAGAAAATGTTATCCGTCCTTGAATGGAATACCAAACTGGAGAGTCATCTGAGCACACACTGAGAATGTAATCTTTTTTCTTTTATTGCCAGAGGCAAATCATGTAAATCACATTCCTTTGTGTACTAGATAGTGGGAAAACAAATCCAACTGCAATACAACCAGCAAGCAAGGACTTTTGACTGGAACCTTTTGCATATATCTGCTTGGAATTCACATGCTTAGCATACTGTGCAGAACACAGAAATCGAGGCAAGGGATGCCACATTTTTCACACAAAACAAGTAGCAAATATCTATTGTTCTCAAAACCTTAAATACATTCTGCATACTGTCGATACTCACAATACAAATGTGTGTTACACAATAACGAATCCACCCCAACATGAACTTATATATTTAGCTGTCGACAGAATAAAGAAATTAACTCCAGGGATCGAATTTAGGTAAGCGACTGAGTATTGTGCTAATTTTGGTTAGACACTGGTCAGAATTGTCTGGTTGGTGAAACTTTAGGAAGTCAAGGTGGGACATTTAATTACCCTTTGTCATGTAAATACATATTGCTTGAGGCGTGTGGCGCAGTGCGTTAGTGTTCGGATCAGGGGGTCACAGGTTCAAACCCCACTGCAGTCAGCATGTCGTTGTGTCCCTGGGCAAGACACTTCACCCCAAATTGCTCCTGTGGGGATTGTCCACATTGTTGAGTACGTAAGTCGCTTTGGATAAAAGCGTCTAACAAGTAACATGTCGTGTAATGTAATATTGTGTAGATTTGAGACAATTTGTTTATATTTTATCTGTTATAAATACATAAGTTAGGAAGATGCAAGCATCAAATAACTCCAACTTACATTTTCAACCTGCAGTAACTGATTTAACAGCACACAACTCTGTCATGTCGTCTATCTTCAGTATGCCTAATTTAGTCCAATATTGACTCCTATTTTAGCTTTGCATTGTCCAATACATCATATCTGGTCCTGGTAAATGCTCCATTATGTAGTTGCCTAAACAAAAGCTCTGATGTTATCAAATAAATTAAATACTACCAAAGGTTTGAATTATATCAAGAAAACTCATTTCTAAAACTTAGGAAAAAGTAATGAATTGTTATTTTGTAATTGTTATTAAAATGTTGTTAACTGTTTGACAACATGTGAAATGTTGATTGAACTTAAACTCTATAATCAAGTTTGGATCAAGTTTTGTAAATGTGGAGGAAACAATCTTCTCCGTTTAACTTACCAGTAAACAGAGCACCTGGCTGCCCTTTACTCTACAGGAGGAGCACAGAGCCACAAACACAAGTTGGAGCAGGTTTCCCTGACATGACTGATGGCTGATCTGAGGTGGAGGAAGGTTACGTTCAGCTCAGAGGCAAACTCTCTGGAGGCGATCCAAGCAAAGTCATCGAAAGAGCAACAACACTCTGGGCTATATCTGACAGAGAGTCCGTGTTGAAGTGATAATCAAGAAACATCTCTACACAGATAATCGCTTGTTATAGCTCAAGTTAAGTGAATGAGGAGCTAACCATGTCTAAAGTTGTGCCTCCCCACACTGTTAATGAAACAAACTGTCAACCCAAAAGAATACTTAGTGATATACAGTAAGTGCTAACAAAGGCAAAGAACCTGATGCAGTGAATGGATATTTTAGGACTAGACTGGTCATGCTAGCTGCTCTGTTAACCATCTCTGTACTTTAGGGTGTAAGCATGCTAACATTTGCTAATTAGCACCAAACACGAACCACACAAAAAGACTGGTGGGGATTTTGCAGTTTGGTCATAAAAATTGAAAGTTAAAGAATTGCCAGATTATTTACCATGATGTAAACATCGATATCTGTATCAAATTAAATGGCATTTAGCCAATAGTTAACATTTGACTCCAAACTATAAATATCAATCTAATGGGGGTGCAACAGGAAAGGTCAGGCTAAGTCATAATTATACTCTGGGGACCAAGGAAATCTGGACTAAATATCATTGCATGTTATCCAGTTGATATTTTCGTCAGGGCCAAAGTGATGGCCAATGTCTTAATTATTCCTCATTAATCAGTTGTCATACTTAAACTAATTGTGAATGTGCTGGTCGGTTTGTAAAGACAAAATGTAAGCTTCTAACATCATGTTCTCCAGACTTCGTGCAAAGTAAAAGTGTTGCAACATGCCACAGAGAAGTCTGTCCACACATCATTTTTAACTTAATTTAAATTAGATCTAAAAGGGAAATTGTAAGGAGTTTAATGTTGCAACAGTTTGAATGAACTTTAAAGGTGGATTTCTTGAGGGAAACCTCACTCGACTGCTGTGATTTTGCCACCAAGTGAGTCAGTGTGCACACGCTTGTGATTACACAACCAAATCATTTAATCTTCTCAACAACATTAGTCTGGTCTCATAACAGTTGTTTAGGTCCCACTGTTAATTCCTTAATAAAACAGTTTTCCTCCCATACCTTTTGATTTAGATTTCTTTTCGTTGGCAGTGGTTGAAGACGGAGAACTGTCTTTTGTTGTCTTTTTCTTAGTCTTCTTTTTGGAGGTGTCTTCATCATCTTCATCATCGTTATCGGTGCCTGAACCTGCAGACATGGAAAAAGTAGTGGATTATTATAATCATTTTCCAAAAGTACATTTGATTTATGAGTTTAATTGTATGGTATTTTTTTGAAGTTAAGTCTTTAAGGTTTTTAGACTCCCGGTTTTAACATTGACGTACCTTTTTTCTTTTTTGGAGCACTTTTGGCTTTCTTTTTCGGCTCTTTCTCCTTTTCTTTTCCCTTTTCTGGTTCTTCTTGATCTTTTTCTGGTTTCTTTTTCTTCACCTTCTTTCCATCTATAATGTTGATAAAAAAAAACAGCAGTGTGACCAATGTGGACGACCACAGTGTTCGGTTTTTCTGCTAGAAATGCTTAAAATATCTTAGTCTTTGAAACAGTTCCTCACTTTGGATGGCAGGAATTTCCTCTTCGGATCCATCTTCATTTTTTTTTGTCTTTGTTTTTTTGGGCTTGGCTTCTTTTGCAATGAGCTTGGCTTCTGATGTGCTGTTGGTTTCCTCTTTCTTCTTTTTTGGCTTCTATTGAATTTCTTTAAAGATACAAAACTGATTAGTAGAGATTAGCTTGAGCAAATTGGAAGGACAGGAGAGAAGAGAAAACAGGACTGAACACAATAATAGATGGGAGACAAAGAAATATAGGATAACTTACTAAAAATAGCACTTAAGGATCTTTATAATTTATAAAAACTCACCATTAAAAGTCAGATATGAAAGGTAGCGAGGGGCAGAAAGAAAAAAAGAACAATTAAGTTGTAACTACTTCTACAGCTGTTATTAATATTGTTCTGGTATATAATAAACATTGTTTATGCTCATTGGTTTGCATACAATGTCTAAGTAAGTCATGCTGGCAGTCTTAAAAGTGAGTCATACTGTTTCAAATGAAAAAAATAGTAATGTAATGAATTATGTTTAATTTCTTGTAAAGCTGTATTTTAAGTTAGTGAAAGAGAATGTAATGATTACTATTATTTATAAATACAGACCTGTTACACAAAAAGGTTACAAAACAAGTGTATGCAACTCGCTCAAGCTTCTTCCGGAGTACTGAGAAACACTAAATACATCACAATCACTCTTTACATCACACAAGATGCAAGTCAATTAATTTAAAGAATCCCTGTAAATACATTTCAGGGAATTACCTTTTTCTCTTCTGATTTTCTTTATATAAAATACACTGGATTTGGTAATTAATGCTTAATGAAATCAATCTTTGCAGTTCTTCCTTCATCACCTGCATTATATGCTGTCATCTTCTAGACACAAGCTTGAGGTATAGTACGACCATCAGTCCCATTCACACGCCTTTGTCTATGTATTACTATGTATATCATAAAATAGTCAAATATATCCCTGTTTCAATGAATAGAAAGGGAACCAAGATGTGTTTTTAACAAGCATTTCACACGTGTGATGACTAAACCATTGATAGGCAGCCCAAGTCGCAGAGAAGGAGGTCAGTGTGATTGCCGAGACAATAAAGGTAATCCTATTAGAGGCAGATCCTGCATTGATGGAAGTCTATTTTAGTTCCTTGACAATCTACAACTCACAATTATAGTAGCAAATTTGACATTTGTAATATTGTGATTCATTGTTATGAAAAGTGATTAAATGACATATTACACTCCACCCATTTCAGAAAATAATATGTTTCTATTGAACTGTCGCCATTTTATTTTTAATTACAGTCCTTTAAACAAAACTTTAAAATATAAATAGATGTTTCATGTCTGTACTTAACACAATCGCACTGAGGCGGCAAAGTATATCCGAACACTCTGAAATTATTCTGATGAAACACATGTTTTTAATGAATGTGTCTAAAACGGTACTGTACTAATGTGAGGCATCGTTATGTAGCTCTGAAGGAGCCGACACATATGTTGCATGATTATTGCAATTCCCTGAGAGGATTTAGAACAGATTAGAATGAAATTATGATCCAATAATCACCCTTAGTGTTGACCTAGTTTTGGCATTTGATGATAATTAGATTACTTGTTGACACATATGGTAATGCTCAAAGTAAATAGAGTAGGAATTAAAGAAGAAAATGGCATAATGAAAGTACTGCCGTTGCATATGGTTCCGACGTCGCCACAGTAAGCGGTGAGCTGGATTACTGACAGCCTTCAATCCCTTGTGCGTGCTTTTGCAGATGCACTGCTCGGCTGATGAGTGTCACACAAACGTGTACATTTTTATTCCAAAATGCAACTTAATGTCAGATATGAATGCAATCCATGCTGTAGTGCCTAGAGATGCTTTCCAGTTTTGAATTCCCTTCTGAATTCTGCCTTGCCTTATTCCTCTACTGTCATTTGTATATAGAGCAGTTACCTCACATGTGGGTCAGAGATAAACTAAAGTAAACACAAGGGGAAAAAAGATTGATAGATATCCCATGGATGCAGTGGGTCACAACTTTGCATACACAGTCCAACTGTAAATATTGTTGCATGACAACAGCAACAACATTATTTAACTCTTATTAAATTGACTTCCATCCCTTAGGCCTCTCTCCAGTTACCACATCATATTTTAAAGTAAATTAAAACAAATCTGCCAAACCACAACCCCACCCTTTACCTTCTCTGCAGACATGGTGTGGCCTCTGCCTTCAGCTCTACCACTGCTTCTTGTTAGAGGTTAGAAAATAAAAAAGCAGGCCTCTCAGCGGAGATAATGAAAGAGTGAGAAAGCCCTGTACTCAGACTCCATCAGCAGAAAGTTGTTAATAGGATTTATGTGTAAAGCCATCTGCTCTGTAGGAACACGTCAACGGGAGAAACCAACAAAGGCTCAGGAGGAGGGAGAAGACTTGTTTATCACGTGTGTCCACTGTCCACTATCCACAGACCAAACACTTGTGTTGTGTCCGGGGTACTCATGCAAGTCTCAGCAAAGATGTCATAAGGGGATGTTCCTTTTGTCTTTCCTTCACACCTACTGTTCTGTAGGTCAGACACTAGCAGTATCTAGAAATAAAGTCTTAGAGGTTTTATACAGTTTACATTTTCAGTATTTATAAGTTGAAAAAGTGTTGTGTGAAAAAGTTGAAATCTATATAAAATAAAAATAAAATAATTACCTGAACTAGGGTTGAAACAGAATCCTCATCCTCTTGACTCCTGGGGCACAAATAGTTATAAACAGATTTTAATTGATAGTAATGAAACAATATGTAAGTTGCTATAATGTAACTGCATGATTTATTACAATATTGTCATTTTAGTGTCCACTAAATACATAATGTTCCCAAAGTAAGGCTTTTAGTTTTCTATAAAGTATGAACCTTTGCACGTGTGACCTGGAATGAGCCGTACATTTAAAAAAAATACATCAGTTAACCTTTTTAAAAAAAATCATTTTCTTGTCTTCATTCAAGAATTGTTCGTTTGGACATAAAATGTAACAGTAAAGCTGTCATTTTCATATTGCTCATTTTATTATACTGCCAGTCGAAACCAAATATTATTTACTATAATAACACTTTGAAAACAAAATACACGTGGAATGATTACTTTATTATGAATACCTATTGCTGTATATTCCATACTCTCACATATCTGCATATAAACATATATTTGTACAGTTTTTTAAAAAACATTTATCTTTGGCTTTCTATTTGCCATACATTTTTTTTTAAAAAACACATCATCTAAACATATAAGAATGTATAATAAAAAATAATTAAATATAGCGTCCATTTTTTACCCACAAAGAAAGTATTATAGCCCAATGAACTATGTGATATAAATAAAATGTAATTCTAACAGTACCAGGTCACACTGGTGTGCTAAGCAGGCCTTAGTAGGTCTACCTGACAGCAACACATAAAGATTTCCCATAATACGTACTGGTTTAGCGCCTCTTGGCTAGTGCCAGCGGAAAGAGGGCGTGGGAAAGCAGTGATTAACACTCAGTTAAACACAAGGTCTCAAATAGGTTAGTAATGGTAGGGACGAGGAGGATAATTTATCCAACATTTAGAAGCCCTCATATAAAATGCTTGGATAACATATACATTTGCAAAGTTTGTTTCTTGGTTATGCTGACATACCTGTCCCGTGTCCAGGCCTCTTTCACGATGTGATTGTGGAGAGGCATGGCTGATGTGTTAAGATGTTACAGCACATCCAGCCTTTGGTCTTAATAGGAAACATTAGAAAGAGACTGTACTGACAGAAAATATCCAATGCAATGTATAGGAACATTTATATCATGAATTAACACAAGCTCTCACCAAGGATGATGTGTTTTTTCTAGGCTGCAGTGTGATTGTCTCCATCCAGCTTGTGAATGGCGACAAGGCTCCATACACATCCTGTAGCCCACAGAGGGGTCACGTGACTCGGCTTCTAAGAGGATTTTTAACAAAGCAACAGGTTTCCCAATCAACAACGCACCACCACCAGCATGCCTGACCCTTCTAGTGGGATTACTCTAATCAGCTGCTCACCATCTGTGAGCATTTATAAGGAGGTTCCCAAGAAACAGAAATATGGCTTGAGTGTAATTTCACTCAAGGGGAAAGGAAAACTGATTCAGGTAAAACAAAACAAAAAGCAACTTAAATTCTCTTTTTACTTAACCGGAGATAACAATGCACATCCATCAAGAGTTTGGAAATGAGAGAGGGCTCTTAATGGCAAGAAAGTCTATGGTTTGGATTTAGATAAATAAATGTAATTAACAAAAAGTTATTTTCAGTTTAACAATGTCTATTTGCTCCAAATTAACTGCTGAGTGGCAGTTTATTTCCCTAAGGGTACGACTGTGTAAGAGTGATGTAGGACGATGTTTAAATATATGGTATGTGATTAAAAGGAAGTGTCAGCACAGTAGATTACAAGAAAAGTGTGCTTTCTTCCATCAACCACCAGATGTTGCTGTACCCCAAGAGACAAAAAACACTGCAGGAAGCAGCTGTGAGGCACCAGGGGGCACATGGAGCTGCTGTTACTCATATTCAAAAAATGATAGACTAAACGCACATGGTAGTATTAAAGAAGTTAAGAAAACCTCATTATCTGTGGTGAGGTGGTTTTCTACAACTTCAAACCCTTCCTCAGTCCTGTCTGTTTGCAGTCTGTGAGCTCACAAAGGGAGATGGTAAGAGAGTATTCACAGCTTAAGTGAACAATAACACATGTGATAGGAAATAAAGCAGGGAAAGTAATGTGTTTTGTAGTTTTATAAGGCCAGGTCCTTTGTCTGTCCACATCACCGTGCTGCTCATGCTGTCCAGTCTGCTGACTGGTGAAAAGGGGTCTAGACTAATGGCTTTGCTGGCATTTCTGCAAACGCTTGACAGTAACATGGCAGTTGGCAGGCAGCCTGAGGAAGGCCAGCGACCTCAAGGGAGCAGCGGAGGAGCCATCAAGATCTTAAAGGGACAGAGACTTCAGTGCCTTTCTCACCATATACTGTGTTCCCAATCCATTTTTATGTCAGTTTTATTTTATTACCGTGAGCAACATTGTAAACATTGTTGAAGCAATGAGAAGCAGTGGGAGTATAGCAGAGAGGCTGTAAAAGCAGCTCCTACTATACCAACAACTGTAACAACAAGCCTGACTGAAATGAAAACACATCAATCAGAGTTATGGTGAAACAGGGACCGTTCAGAGCAGTTGTACAAACACTAAGCCAGGAAGAATTATGGTAAATACATAAAGGTAGAGCTTCCAGTGGCAGGGACCAGTGTTTTATGAGGGGGTATGATGATGATATTTTAGTTCACAAATGGGTTGAGTGCTGAAACAGAACGTCGTTGAGGACGTGAACTCGGTGGCACTGTAGAGCCGGTGAATCATCAACTCAGAAGGGCCCGTATCTCAGGAAGGACAAACAATGAAGACAAAACAGGAAAACCTGGGTTTAATGAGTCTATCCCCAACAGAGGCATTGTTTGAGGAAGGTAAAGGGGTTCAAGAGAAGACAATGGGTCATGAAAGGAAAGATGCTAGTCCGGTGCAAAAATAGTCTCTTGGGTTGTATATACATTTAAACTCAATCTTATGCTGATGATTCACCAAGGACACATCCTTAAATGGAGAGAATAGGTTATTATTCTTACTGTTTTTAATCCATGTGAGGCAAAGTACAAATGTTGGCCTATGATTCGCACTATTGAGGGAATGTGGATATCCAATTAAAAGTGTAAGGCTCAGCCCTACATTGTCAGACTTTGCTATACTTTAAATAGCTGCTGGGGTATTTTTTCCAATACAGCTAAGATAATGTTAATACTGTAAACAATTCTTCAGTTTTCAAATATGCAAGTAAAGTTACAAGATCCATTTGTCATCTTTGGACTCGATCCAAAAAGTGTATTGCTCTTCTGAGGATTATGCTAGGCCGGGTGTTTCTGTCCAATAAGATGTTTTTTCCTAGACCAAAGTGTTGGACAATCAGACTTAAATACAAGCATTTCTGTCCCTGACATGGAAAAAGAATAGAGAAGAAATTGGTTTTCTAAACGTTGGCTCAAGTATTTTGGGATATCAATAGGCGCTTTCACACCGGAGTACTTTTACCCGTACTTTTCCCGTTTAGCTCCAATAGTGCCTGGAATTTTGCGTTCACACCAAAAAGAGAACTTAGTTCAGAGAACTTTTACCCCCATTTTTAGTGCCTGCTAGACAGGTGGTACTATCCTGAGGAGAAAAAAGTACCAATTTCTGATTGGCTGGGCGAATTGCAAACCATGCCCCGTAAAACTCTGAAAGGTTTTGTGAAGCCGCCATTGTATTTGCTGGCATTAGCATTATTAGCATTAGCATTAGCCCCGCGCACCAACGGAGAGAGAATAACTTATGGCAACACAAAAAAAAACATTGGAGCGGTGGAGTGATGAGGAGGTGTCGGCGTTCTGGCGATTTACTCGGAAGGCTTCAGTAGAAGCTGCTGGGAGTCCCAGCAGCTCCTACTGAAGCCAGTCCCCAACTCCGGGGACTTCCGGCCGGGGACTTTGGGTGGCAGTATACGCTGTGAAGTGGTTTGCGGCCTGCCAGTAAACCCAAAGCAGAAGAAGAAGAAGTGACATCAGCGGCTTCATTTGCGTAATCTTCCCTCAGGGAACTTATTCCGGTGTGAACGCAATCTGTACTTAGTTCCATGGGGGTAGTGCTGGGCACTAAGTGCTGGGCACTAAATACGGCAAAGTACTTGGTGTGAAAGCGGCTAATAGGCACTTTCACACCGGAGTACTTTTCCCCGTACCTTTCCCGTTTAGTTCCGATAGTTCCTGGGATTTTGCGTTCCCACCAAAAAGAGAATTTAGTTCATGAGAACGTTTACCCCCTTTTTAGTGCCTACTAGAGAGGTGGTACTTTCCTGGGGAGAAAAAAGTTCAATTTCTGATTGGCTGGGCGAATTGCAAACCACGCCCCGTAAAACTCGGAAAAGCCGCCATTGTATTTGCTGGCATTAGCATTATTAGCATTAGCCCCACGCACCAACGGAGAGAGAATAACTTATGGCAACACAAAAAAAAACATTGGAGCGGTGGAGTGATGAGGAGGTGTCGGCGTTCTGGCGATTTACTCGGAAGGCTTCAGTAGAAGCTGCTGGGAGTCCCAGCAGCTGGAATGTATATTAATGTATATTTTCTTGTGTCTGACGCGTTGTGAGAATGAACGTGCATATATATTTACTTGTGTGCGCAAGCGTGACACGCATTGCAGACCGCAAGTTAACCGCAAGTTTACCTTGACTTTCTAATGCTTCTAATGCCTTTTTTGCCGAGGTTCAAGGCATTGGCTACAGACAAACAGTGCTATTTCTCCCACTAGTTCAAGCCATCATACTGTATGTATGTATTTAATGTGTGTGTGTATACAGGGGCGCCGTTTGCCGACAGGCAAGGCAGGCAAGTGCTTGGACCAGAAGGGGGCCCCCAAAGAAGGTAGATTAAGAAGGTCCACAGCAACGACAATATGAAACACCCAATAATTTACTGCAACGACATGTCGGGAAACCCCCTCATGGGGGCCCCATGCATAGCGCGCCGAAACTGCTTCTTAATTTCAGTAGGCGCGTTCACACCGGAGTACTTTTCCCCATACTTTTCCCGTTTAGTTCCGTTAGTACCCCTTATGTTGCGTTCACACCAAAAAGAGTACTTAGTGCCGGGAACTTTTACGCCCATTGTTAGTGCAAGCTAGAGAGGTGGTACCAAAAAAGTACCAAAAAAGTACCAATTTCTATTGGCTGGGCGAATTGCAAACCACGCCCCGTAAAACTCTGACGTTTTGTGAAGCCGCCATTGTATTTGCTGGCATTAGCATTATTCATTAGCATTAGCCCCGCGCACCAACGGAGAGAGAATAACTTATGGCAACACAAAGAAAAACATGGGAGCGGTGGAGTGATGAGGAGGTGTCGGCGTACTGGCGATTTACTCGGAAGGCTTCAGTAGCTTCTACTGAAGCCAGTCCCCAACTCCGGGGACTTCCGGCCTGGGACTTCGGGCGGCAGTATACGCCGTAAAGTTGTTTGCGGCCTGCCAGTAAACCCAAAGCAGAAGAAGACGAAGTGACGTCAGCGGCTCATTTGCGTAATCTTCCCTCAGGGAACTTATTCCGGTGTGAACGCGATCTGTACTTAGTGCCCTGGGGTACTAAGTGCCGGGGCACTAAGTGCCGGCACTAAGTACGGCAAAGTACTTGGTGTGAAAGCGGCTAATTTCGTTGCTCCGCTCCAGGGGGGGGGGGGCCTTTACTGGCATTGATCCGGACCAGTGACCTTGTATAAAATTCACAAGTGGACCTTTAACAAAAAAGTTTGAGTACCCCTGAGCTAGAATATCAAGTTTCTATTCCTCTCACCACAAAATGATTTGTCTGTTAGTACACACGTGGTATTGGACCAAAGGTTTGGCTTCGTGAGAAGATAAAGAGACAACACTGAAACAAAAGTTCCCCATGAAGGTTCAAGCAGGAACGTGTCAAATCTAATAAAGGGCAAATTGAGAACATCCCTTCACTCTGTTCTTTGACAACATAATCTTCTCAGCATCATAAAAGGGGATCGTTATTGCCATACAGTGAAACACATGGTGCATGATTTGCCCTTAGTGACCCATAAGAACTGAAGTACACAATGACTGTCCTGATGACGTCACTGCTGTATTGTGAGCACGCTCTCAACTGGATGGTCCCAGTGGAGAGACCTCAGACGCTGGCGCCATGAAAACTATTAAGAACAACTCAATCCTCATAATTACACTAACATAGATGCATTCCAATGTGTGTGATTATTCACTGCACAAACACACACACACACACATATAAACGTGTGACTGAAGGGCTGGACAAGAGCATACTTTTTAAGATTTGGACATTAGTGACTAATTAAAGGAATCCTTCACCTCCATAGTTCCCATTTAAATATCAGTTACCTACCCTGTGGACCCTTGAATTGGTATAGAACACTTTGCTTTTTGCATGCCTTGTTTGTGAACAAAGAATAAATGTATAAGAAACAGCAAATGGTTGAAATGTTGAATGAATGGATGTAAATGGGGCCTGTGTTTGTGGCAAAATTATATCAAAACATCCGTTTACCACCTTTCACATAACTCGTGCTCAGTCTCAATAATCCACAATCATAACGGTTGAGAGTTTGTAAGTGTATGATTTCACCAGCTGGAAGAGCATGTTTCCATAGAATGTGCAGTGTTTTCTTTAGCATCCTGTACAGTATGCTGCAAGTTGCAGAGAGAACTGTGTTTTTTATAACCTCTGAGAAGGAGCAGTTGTTTCTGATAACTTGTACAGCTTACAGCGGTCATGTGATCTTTACACCCTTCCCATTGCACAGATAGCTGTGTGAAGGGTCAGTGTGTTTCTGAAGTGCTGACAGCTTTTTAGACGAAACAAAGACAGTCTTAATTCCAGAAAGTTTTAATAATATTCTACTTTTTATGCTTTTACTGTCATCACTCCTGTTATTATTTAACTTTTGGCCGCACTGGGGTAAGAAAAACATGTGTGTTGGCAAATATTGTTCACACAGTTCTCCTTTCTGCCTGCTGCTGGCAGTACACAATGCTCAGACAACCTCAGTGTCCTCTATGACACCTGCACAGAGAGGCTTTACAATAATGTGAGCAGAGGGAGAGCTTACCCTTGGAATATGAGAATAACACTAGTGACAGTTAAAGTGTGTTGGGAACATAAACTTTTGAGCACTTTATATTAAGTGCATTATTTTTTTAGGGCAAATGTTGCAGGTTAACACCACACAAGAGAATACATCTTGAAAAGTGATGACAAATAAACAACTTGGAAGGTTAGATGAGAAACCCTAAGCAACTCAAAGCAGAAATAAAGGCAGAAGCTTGTGTGAGCTGTAACACAAGCAGCTCCGAGCCTCGTGAGAGCTTGACACACATCTGAAATGGAGGACAAAGTATCCAGGAAATAGTGCTGTAGCTTGCATTTCCTATTCTCTAGGTGTCTGTGATATAAAGGACAGCCTCTTCACAGTGATCCAGAGAGCTGTGGATCCCTTACAGACGAGCAGATGCCTGAGCTGGCACGAGGTGGCATTACCCTGAGAGCAGAGAGTAAAAGTCCTGGGAGCGGTCACTGCCCCAAGTCCCTGAGAGGCGGGAGAGAGAGTACAAAGAGCCGGCGCTCCCCTTGCAGACTTGTCCCCTGCGTTTTTCTGAAACAGGCAGTGCTTTTTTGAAACGGTGCCAATAGAGGCAGATCCGAATCCTTGCAGCTGAAACTTTTACAAGCTCAGTGTTCGTGAGCAGGAAGAGAAAGACACAGAGTTAAGATTTGTTAGCAGCTCCTCTCCTCTCCTCGAATCTGCCTGAGATGTCAGCACAGTGATTCATGCTTGCTTTTTTGTTTAATTAAACTACCAATTCTTGAAGGATATGAAGAGAAAGTGTCCTGGAAAGAAGACTGTATGAGGAGATAAAGGATTTCAAGTTTATGTATGGACATAGTTGCTTTAAAAAAAAAAAGAAGAGTCAGTGACGTCACACAGGAAGCTGTCTTGGATATTGCCTGAGGAAAGACTTTCTGTGGCACTCTGTAGCGTGGACACATTAAAGAAATTAAATCGTTGTGCTCTACTCAAGACTCGCACATTGGATTATTTTAGTGTATTCCTTCAATCTGTTGGAGAAGGTCTACGTTAAACCTTTTTTTGGATTTCTTGCTCGCAGAGATTTACCCTTTCCTTGCCCTTATCTCGCTTCAGAGCTCCATGACACAGATTTAAGGATAATTACCCGTTTAATCTGTTATGTTGAGAGTAATGACTGCTTTCTATTCAATATTCAACTCAAATTAAATCAGAATATCAGGTGTTACATTTCCTCTCTATCGACTCAGCAGAAAATATGAAAAAAACCACAGGCAGGTGCAGAACAACTAAAGACGTTCGGAGTAACTACTGCAAATGGGAACTCTGAGGCATGTACTACCTGGGAATGGTGCCAACTGCTGACAAAAGGCTTTACTGCACGGAGAGCAGTCTTTAACTCATTTACTTTGAAATGCTTCAGGAATATCTGGCACTGAATTGTTTGACCAACTTTAGATAAATCTGTCAAACCCTCTGGCTGTGCTTCAAGACAGCGTGTAAGTATCACTTCTGATTTTTTTTCCCCGAGCTTACTTCTCTGTCTATTTCTCCCCCCCCGACCCCCTAATCCTACTGTCAAGTGAGATGTGTTTTTGATGACACATAATCTACAGTTCATATGACTGATCCCCTTTATGTGGTGGTGAGTTTAGTCTATTAACTGTGAGTTCTCCCTAAAGCACAGCTCAGTCTAATTGTATGCATATTACGGGTGGATTTGATATCTTTACTAGAGCCTTGTAAGCACAAATTTGTGACTTCGTGATTTATTTCCTGCGTCTCTTTCTCCTTGCTGTCTCTGCCTCTTGGCAGCGGGGCAAAAGTGGGCAGGGAGAGAGGAGGGCATGGCCCAGAATCTGCTCTCAAGCCCCAGCCCTTGTTCAAGTGGGGTTGCTGGTACACTGCTCAGCCTTTCCCTTGTCTTGCAGGCGAAAGAGAGGGATGTGGAAATGCATTCTTGTCTGCTTCCTAACCCGCCTTTTTTTTTCTTTTCGCCGCCAACCTGGCCTAATTCTCTGAAGGTGAACACAAGCCCGACCTGTACAAAAAACTCACCTCCAGGTATTTCTAATTTTTAATTCTGCTTCTGTTTAGGTATTGATATTCCTCTTTGTACTGAAGTCTCCCTTTATTCCTTTCTTTTGCACTTCCTTTATGGTCACCTTCCATACTGTACACGTGTCTGCTTTGCACTAAACGCAATGCCTTAATCTCAAACGTTTCAGTTCGATTAATACACAGTAGGATTTACTTTTAAATACGGTAGTTTCGAATGCATTCAGAAATAATGATACAAAGCCTTTTTTTTATAGTAACTGTAACGATCAGTCTGTTTACACAAACTGAACGATATAAACAAATGCCCCGAGTAAAAGACGTTTTTGTGGTTGTGTTACTGCCTCTTAAAGTACAGGACTAGTAAAAACCAACATTTAAGTATAGTTTAGTGAAAGTCAGGGCCTTAAGACACTACAACTCGGCACTTCGAACAAACGCATTTTACCCCATCAAAAGTGATAATTGCCTCTAAGTTTCAAACAGGAAATTCTAGGGGGAGATAAAAGTCATTTAGCCCTTTTGATTAAACATTTCGGTTTCTGTGTTGCAGGGTTGCTTCGAAGGTGCGAGAAATCTGCAAGGCAATACATTATATTCTATAACTATACTGTGACTACTGTTCATCATTTATTAAACCACAGAATGAAAAAAGTATCCCACAGGCTGGTATAAGCATCTTAAAAATATCTGTGGTTTGTATATCACACAGGCAAATCGTATCACTTCTTGACATGTTCTTGAACGCTGCGGTTTGATAGACCTGTTCACAAACCAGTATGAACCAGATCCCTCTGTTGCAAGCATTGTTCTATACATGAAGGGGCTTGCATTGTAAGATGGCAGGGTCTTGGTTTTAGATCAAGACTGGTTTGTTTTTTCTAACCACAAGAGTTGCAAAAGCTATAAAAACATTACTAAAATGGTACATAAACACGAATAACTAACTTTTTTTACTTTAGAGATTGCCCTCAAACTGTATATCAACCGACCAGTCTTGTTGTGGACTGATTGCAAACATGTTGGCATACGATACTTGCTGTGCAGCTGTGTGTGGTTTTGTTTGCATACAGTCGAGTCAGCATTTGGGTTTGTGTTTAAGTGTGTGATAAGGGCAGATTGTGGCATACTGTACACATACGGTGAATGAAGAAGAAAAAAAGGGGGAGGGCGCAGTGACGATGGGCAGTAAGAGAGAAAATTAACTTATTTCCTCCTCCCCCAGTTATCCTCACATGAACTTGCTTGATGACATGTTGTTTGGAAAGCCATATCCTCTGCTATTTGCACTTCTCTCCTCCCCTTGGTTCAATTTACTCCGTGGTTAACAGGATCAAAGTCTATTTTTTTTGGGTTGGTGCTTTTATCAGTTCATACCGCATACACATATTCAGCTCTTCCTGTTTGTTAGCAAAACAGACTTATGGCCTATAAACAGCATTTGATCTGATTCTTTTGACCACGGCCATTTCACATTTAAAATACTACAAGTTCAAACCGTTCTACTTTTGAGCAAATGCTATTAGAAATCTATCTTGAGAGTAACATCTGAAAGGTCCAGAGTTCTATAAGAGGCCTTGCATTTGTCTTAAAGTGTGAAATATTAAATTGGCAGGTTTCCTGTGACAACATACAGCCACGTATATATGACAATAGTTTACTTAACTTTCAACTCCAAACATTCTCTTCATACTGTTTAAGCTTTCAGGCCTTTGTATTGAAATCAATCAGCTTCACTTTAATACAAGGAAAAACTGTTGTTAAGAGATATGACAGATTTGTCCAAAACACAAATGTGCTCATTTTAAGTTTTTGTAATATCCCTCAAACCCTTACATTTTAGTTATTAAAATGTCCTAATACTTGAACAGAAAAGTATTTGCATACCGGGAAAATAAGAGAAAATAAATAGGATAGAGAGTAATCAGGAGAATGGAATTTTAAATTAAATAAATAACGTTGTGTTTAATTGTACATTTCCCAAAAGATTGTAGATTGGAATAAACAAACACTAACTGATTCAATAGTTTAAAGTCCTGAATTTCCTTGTGGAAAAAACACCATCACAGTCAAAGCACCAAAGAAGTCCTCTATCTAGAAGTTTCTGCAAGTGTATCTATTGGCTCCGCACATTAAAATCAGTCCAGTTTATACTGAAACTTTAATGCACTCAACGTTAGTCTGTGTTAAACATAACAGCAGATAGGATTACTCTTCTGGATTCAATTGAGAAGTAGTTTTTGTAATAAAATACGACTCGGTTATGTGGTGCTTTCCTTTGAAATTACAATTAGCTTATAGTGTAGAATTGATGTTCTAATAAAGATGTCAAGACACATCAGCTGCCAAGAAGAGGTAAACTCCTGAGGCTCGTACAAAACATAACCACTTGTCCACATAAAGACAAAGTCTTCTTATGGCACAATGGACTTTTCTATAAAACACCTAGCTTACATGGCAAGGACACTGAGCATCTGGCAGCAAGCTATGCCACTATACCTTATTGTGTGGTGGTATCATAGCCTCTTTCTGACATGGCATCGTCTCATTGCTTGGCTGCCAATACTCTCCTCCCCCCTCAGTGATGGGTTCTGCCATGCTGCATCCACGACATCACCCCCTTTTTGTCTCATTGAGATTCAGCTTGGCACGCAGACAATGCCCATTTCTTGGCACCAAATATTGGAGAGTGCAGAACAACAGAAACAATCAGTCTGTCCCTCACAGTCGTCCCTCGTTTCCGTCGATCATCGTGGACAAACGCCAACCTGTAAAGGGTATTTTTTGCGTCTTCATCTACTATATTCTTATTTTTTTCGGCGCCTGTGCATTTGACATCACGGATATCTTTATTAAGTTCAACGTTTACCACTTTTAGACAAGCAGCTATAGGCATCTCTATTTAAGGCAACAGTGAATGAACGTGTGTGTGATATGTTTTTTGGGACATTGATTGTTCCAAATTAGTCTTATATGAAGGTCATGGATTTATAATACTATTCCTTCGTTATACTCTGCAACAGGGCAGCCATTTTCCTATCATCTGCAGCTTGGGGACTGACTTACTGTCAAAGGCAAACCATCACACCAAATGGGAACATTTGAACAAGATAAGAACCATTGCTTTAGTTTTACGATTGAAACCTACCCACACTTAATCGTAAAGGAGGTACTAGTTGGGGTTCAGATCTAGCAGCTGTGGTTTGAATGCATTAACAAACAGGATATTGGGAAACAATCAAGGTAAGAATGACTCAAAAAGTGTACCAGTCTGCATGCCTAACTGGCCTGGGGTTGTGTGATGTATTCTGCTTGGGAATTACAACTTTTCTAAAGTTATAGTAGCTGTAGAAGAACTGATGTTTCAATCAGACTGGCTGCTGTTCATTTAATGAAAGAATGCAAAAAACACTTTATGTTTTTAGTCTGATATTATTTTCATATTTTGTATAACTTAAGATGGATCAGCTGACATTTTGAAACAAATAAATGTCTCTAGAAGTTTTCAATGCATCACCATTGAACAGAATAATAGTCCATCACCACAACAAACGTTTATAGCCCACAACTTTTCCTGTATAAAAAGTTGAGTCCACTTCTTCACTCCATCCTCTTTGCGTTGGCGAGGCATTTAGAAGATTTTGATACCATTTACTGTCTAATTAATTCAACATCTCAATTAAGGCCTCCCACTCGCTGATGCCCTTGTGCCTTTTCATTCTGCCCCAATGTGCATGCCCTGGCACCATAGCTGAAAAGCTTGCCAAAACATTTCAATCACTGTCGGCATTAATTAGGCCAAAGAGAAATTCCGAATGTTAATGACCTGTCCAGCCGCTTTTCAGCCACCATGGTTCACATGCTAATTTATGCAAAGCACCCTGGCTTTTGCATGGGTTGACCATCGTTGTCTACCATAACAGTGTCTGGGCTCAGTCTGCTCAGCCAAAGTGCGGCTCTGTCGGGGACCAGACAGCTCTGCCCAGCTTGTGTCCCAGACTCTAGCTGTTGGCACGGTAAACAGACTCCCTTTTCAATGGACTTTAAGTGGCTTTCACACGGAGCAAAAAGGGCAATATTCTAAAGTCAAACCTTCCGCTCCCCTATTAAACGACCTCAAGCGAAAACAAAAAATCACTTGCTGGATATCTTGGCACGCATTTGGGAATCAGCAACAATCAACTCTGTTAAGTAATTTATGAACAAGCAATTCTTTTAGCCAGTCTCAACATCCCCTCTGCTATTCTTTGAGGGAAAATAAACAGTATTTCTTCTGGATAGGGGTTGGAAGGAAGAGGCAAAAGTTAACAGGTTGCACCACAGATGTTTGGTACTGGTGCCAAACGACTTTCTAAGATGGCCGAGGTACTGCCATTTTCCATCGTTCTTCCTTTGCTTTCTGGTTGTAGAGACAGAAATGACTGAACTGGGTGAAACATGCTTAAACTTTGCTTTTTCAAATCTCTGAGGGATAGGAGCTGGAGATCCAAGTTTTCGAGTAAAATAGGCACTGATACTTGGCACAGCTGCCCTGAATGATAAACCTTTTTCATGAAAGTAAGCTCTCTGGGTTCTACAGTGGTTTATTTTGTATTTAAAGTACTAATCATTAAGAAAGCAGCATTTATTTTGCACATCACCAGTATGGGCAGTGTAGCCGATCACCTGTTGTTCTAAAAGACTGGCAAATTACTTGCGGAGAGCAATGCTATCGGTCAGATACTGAACAACACTTACATAAACACAGTTGCACTGTCAAGCTAGTTGTAAGTATGGTGAACTGACCCTTGAGTTTACAACTCAGGCTAAAATGTGGTAAGCATAGAGACTGTATGCTCCTAGAAGGTAATTACTTTTAAAACTGTTAACAGAATACCTAATTTCATGGCGATGGGGTTGTCATTTGAATAATGTTGTTTAACAGTTGGTATTTGTGAATGTTATTTTTGATATTGCAGCAGCTTACGGCAACCAAAGTCACAATTACATGTCATAGGGAATTTATTTTAGAGTACTAAATGTACAACATGCAGGAAAACCTTCACATATTGGCCAATACACATGTTGAAAATATTTGTTAACAATTGTTTGTCTCAGGTGGATCCAAAAGATAACTTATTATCTCTTTGTTTTTGTCTCACAGTTGGACCAAATAGATGTCTACTGCTGCCTGCAAGAATATCTGTCCTTAAGGCTGAGGTAGTAGATTGAATAGTTGTGGGGTTTTTGTCCTCCCTCTGAGATAACTATACAATCTACTGTCTTTCCTAAGGAGACAGGTTGATCTTCCAAGCCAAAGCCTGTATGTACATGGGAGGCTCTGTGGATAAAGGAACTCATGGACACATCAAGTAAAGTACATTTAGGAGATAGCGCGTTCTTCACCTTTGAGTAGAAGACTATATAGTATATAGACAGATATACTGATGGAACTAGTCTAATCTAATGACAACACGTACTGAAGTTGGCACATAGAATAAAGTCATGATATTTGGTGCCGGAAATTGAGCCTGGCAAGGTGAGGTAGTAGGTTGTATAGTTTGTGGGATGGAGTAAATCCTACTCTGGCGATAACTATACAGTCTAATACCTTTCTTGAGAGGCAAAATCAGTGCTTGGGATGAAGCTCATTCACATGGGTGGTAAAGGGGCCACTCTGACGCCATCATGTGGCCAAAGACTATCATCACTCTGAAGATTATGGAAAGTTTGGTAACTATACTCTGTGTATCTAGGACCATGTTCACAAACATCGTAAGGCTCATTGCAATACTGACATATAAAGGCACTTTCATGGACATCGCTGCGTAATTCAGTCACATTTTTACCGAATCAAAGTATGAAAAATTGTCAGCTTGAAATAGCTTAAATCTTAGCTTAAATATTACATTCCCATGTTTTTTTACCAAATGTTTTTTTTAACGTTACATTTAACACCAATGATGTTAAATGCTAGATGCTAAAATATTTAAAATAGTGTTATGAATAAAATCTATGAATATATTTCTAATTGTTGAGTATTTTGTTCCATTTTATGTGTGTTTTATTTGACATTTTAATTGTTTTTGCCTGATTGAATTTAATTTGTGAAAATAAAGTTATTTATTATTATTAATGGGTTGTACAACAAGAGATGTTTATCAGATACATTGTTAATCAATTAAATAAAGCCATACGAAACTAATTTGGATTGCCTAAAATGTAGAATGTTGTTTAGTGTGATAGTTACTGAATCTGATGCATTGCTAAAAAAAGAAAGTTTCAATAGATCCTTTGAAAAAATTGTTACAAAATGAGTCACTATAAACTCAGTGTGTTTAGATATGAATCTGTACAGTATGCAAACTTCATACTTCAAACTTCGACTCCACTTCGAGCAATACAATTACTAACAAAGCACTTATATACTAACAAAGGACTGGCTTATCTAAAGCCAGTTGAGTAGCACTTAAAATGGTTTGGCTCTATGAAACCTGATGTACTTATACGATTCTGTTTTCTTCAAGTTTGTATCTTCTTGGTCGAATGCACTAAGCGTCAGCTAAATGCAATGTAATGTAGAGTAATGTTCATGATAAAATAGGAAATGACATTGTGGTTAATGCCTTCGCAAAAGGAAGTGTTTTTTTTTATTTAGCTGCATGCTGTATTACAAGTTGAAAACCTGATTTGAAAGTGCCCCTGTTTAATGTAGACTAAAAGAGTGATTCTCAAAAATGTTCAGTGGAACCTGGGTTTTTTTTTTAAATAGTTTGGTATAAATTCTATTTATTATATTTTGGGCCAATAGAAACTCTGACACAATTGTAAATATTACATCAATAAGTTTTAGGATAAAACTACTTTCAATGGCATAAGAGTACAACTTGTAGTGAGCCCTGAAAAGTTTGAGAACCTCTGGACTTTAAAAACGTAAAAGTACACTGGCTCAAAAGTGTGGCTCGTAAATATGCAAAACCGATTTACAGAAGACAGAAAAGTAAATGCTCACTAATAGACTTTATTCATGAACATTACAGACAATTTTAATTGACTTTGGACTAATTACAAAAGCTGCTGTAGGTACAGAAGAATGTAGCTGTATATACAGTGGATTTCTTGATGAGGAAATAAGGAACTTAAAAAAAAAACATTTGATTTCAGATCTAATAACCACTCCTACTACTTCAGCTGAATTTCAGAAATAACAAAGTAATACAAACATAAATCACAAAACAAATGACAGGCTAATGAAATAAATACTGCTCACGGAAGAAAACGTTTATTCATCTTTGAATTAAATTGATGTACCAATGAAATTAGGTGTCAGTGCCATTATTTGTGAGAAGCTGACGGTTTGGTGTCTATTCATTAAAATCTCTCCTGGCTACACAAATACTATATCTTGTTGTGACTCATTACCGATAATAGCATTTAAATAACTGACTGATTTTGATTTATTTTTACATTTAGCAGACCTAAATTAATTTCTCCAAGAACGGGGGTTTGGTTGTGAACCAGTAGGAAAAATAAAATGTCTATGGTATTTGGTTAATGCTTCTTGTTAACGATGGTAGATAAAGAAATAGTGTGTTATGCGCGGGGGATATAGAACCCATTGAACAGAAAAATGTGAACATATATGTTACATAATAAAATCCAATACAACAGCTCTACAATACATTTCTCCTTCCTGAAATGTGAAAGGTTTGTGTCAGAGATTAGTTCCTTCAACTCTTTGGTCATGTATCTAGGTTTGTTTGTGGTATTGTTGTGTTACACTGAATCTTTTGAAATGTGTCTGGTGTTTTTTCTTCTTCCTTTTTGGAGCGACAAGAAAAAAAAGCTATACAAATGATACAGTATCAGGGGTGCCCAACCAGTCAATCGCGGGGAGATTCCCAGTCGATCGCGAGATGTGTCTAAAAATAGAACAACAATATTCTGTTTTATCGTTAATGTCCTATAACATAATCTTCCTGTGCCAGAATAATGCACTTGACGCATCAAAGCTTTGTGATTGGCGTGACCCCATGTGTCGGGGCGTGGCTGGTGGGCAGTGGGCACTAGTTTGCTGATGTTGTCCGTGGCAACAGGAGTGACAGTCCGCACACACACAAGAACACAATTATGGCAGAAGCATAAAAGCCAAAAATATATAATTTTCACTCCGAGTGGGAGGATGATTATTTTTTTTATCTATTCCAATTCAAAGTCCATCTGTCTCATCTGCAATGCGAGCGTGGCTTTATCGAAGAAGGGTAATTTAGGAGCGGCATTTCAAAACAGTGCACAAACGCTACGAGACGGAATTCCCTCCTAATTCTGCCCTACGCTCCCAAAAGGTGAGGGACCTGAAAGGACAGCTAAATGCACAGCAGTCCATTTCCACCAGGCCCAACAACAAGAGCAAGGCTGCTACCATAGCATCTTATCGTGTCAGTCACGTTCTTGCGAAACACATGAAGTCTTTCAAAGACGGCGAAGTTGTGAAAGAAGCATTCCTGGAGGCTGCCGACGCGCTTTTTGGGGACAGTAAAAATAACTAGCATTTCAACAGGTTTTTGATATAATAAAAACTCAAGTTAGATACCGTTATTAATCAGCTGTAAGTTTTAGTTTGTTTGAACTTATTCATTATAATTATTGTACAAAATGGTATAAGAATGCAAACATTAAGATCTGTTCTGTTTAAATTGATTATAGTCTATTATCAATTCAGGTTAAGAAACTAGTGTTGCTTGCATCCTATTTTAAAGGCATTTCTTTTTATACTCTACTAAAATGCAAAAAAAAAAGGGTTTGATTCTATTAATTTTGTCTTTTTTATTGCACTTTGGCAGCAGATTCTAGCTTCAGATCTGAGTTGTCTTATTAGTAAGCCTAATTTATACTTTTGTAGCAACACTATTTTTATATAATGGCAAAGAAAGGGTTCAGTGTCTTTTCTTTTTTTCCTGTGTCATATGTGGCAGCACTGTTCAATGTTTCTTGAAAACATTACCCACTGTAGTATGTGACGTGTGAATAAACTCCAACTCTGTATCAACAACACTGTTGTGTAACTTCAGTTAAATACTTGTATGTGTGTAGATTAGAAAGAGGTAAGATAAAGGATCTGCAGTATTTTATGAAGTATTAATCGTACAAAGGTCAGTTTTACGCCGCGTCGCTCCGCCCGCCGAACAGCCGATCGCCCTGCCTACACTGCGTTACTATAGTTACTACCCCAGTTCCTAAACTGTAATGGAAAAGCAGCATAAAGTGAGCCTGGCCTACCAAGGCCTAACCATACCGTACTAAGCCGTGCTAGGCCCTTCAGTGGAAAAGCGCCATTAGAAACCAATGACACATTATTCAAAAGCTCTGCAACACGTTATTTTATGTTCAGACTGTATCATATATATACCAGGGGTGCCCAACCTTTTTTGAACCGAGAGCTACTTTGAAAGTTGCCAGGCTGCCGAGATCTACCAGTCCAAATAGAGAGGCGTAGCCATTACTGACAGCCTACTACCAGGTAAATACACACTTCTACTTGTATAAAACTGCCGGTGTTACAGTATAACTTGAGTCATGACAACTGGCGTCATTCTATTATTTTAGACAGGGGCGTGGCCTTTGTCGAATAACCAGGAAATACACATTTCGATCGCTTCTTCTGTCGTTTACATTCATCTTTTGGTATATTTGGTTGGATAGGAACACTTTGATGCACATTCAGTACCAGTGTGTGTGAGGTTGTGGTTGCGATGCCGATATCCGGACGCGTACAGCGAGGACTACAAAAAGACACATGAGGTGACTGGGGATGTGTGTTCAAAACATTGCAAGCTTGAATAAATCATTTAAACCATTTATTTTGCCAGACTTATTACTGAATATCATTCTTAATGTGATACCAAGTCCATCTGAGACCTGTGTATACCTTCAGATAGCCTCCAAGTGAAGCACACGTTGATTACTCACAGTTTGAAAGCAGCGTGGAGAAGTCTTCAGCTTAGGAGAGCTCCGCCCAGGATAAATTGTGATACGACTTCTGTTGCTTGTTCTTGTTGTCATTCTTATATTTGTATCATATATCGTTATTAATATGATGACTACACACTTATATCCCTGACTACACACATGTATCCCTTATCAAAACGGTATTCTGCACTTTGCCGCACTTATCCAGATAAAATGTGACTGTTAGCCACGCCCCTGTCTAAAATAATAGAATGACGCCAGTTGTCTTGACTCAAGTTATACTGTAACACCATGACCTCATCTTCAATGCGAACCACAAAACCAAAACATCAGCGGTTAGCTGTTAGCACTCAGAGCTCACAGCTCCTCATATCTGTTCAGAAACTAGACAAAAGTTAAACAAGTACAAACCACAGACTGTCTGTCATGGCGAATACAGTCGCTGGTTTATTTATGTCTGTAGCCAGGCCGTTGTTGTGAGTGTGGACGGAGCATATACAACGTTAGCTTAGCCTGATCGATCCGATCTCCGTTCAGAAAACACGCATTTTAAAAGGTTTTTCGCCTGCCGTCTTGTCTGCAGACCGGTATAACAGGGTTCCCGCGGGGTCTTAAAAAGTCTTAAAAAGTCTTAAATTTGATAATCAGAATTTAAGGCCTTAAAAAGGTCAAAAAAAAAATAAGAAAGGTCTTAATATGATTTAGAAGGTCTTAAAAATGATGGGATTTGAAAGGTACTTCTGTGTAGCGAGCGCGTCTAAATGTGTTTTGGGGGAAATGTCCGGGCTGCAAAGTAACTAGTACGGTAAGAGCCTTTCAGTTCACCCAACAATTTGTATTGAAATAAATGAACATGGAACCAGTAATCACTAACTTTGTTTCCCCCGGCCCCTTATCGGAGAACACCCAGCTAGTAACCTAGCAACGAAGCTTCAGCTAGCGGCAGTCAGAAACTCAGGTATCTTTAAATCTACTTACAAATAAATATGGGGAAGTGTAAGTTAAACCGTATTTGGTTGGAAAACATCGAATTTTGTGCTTGGTTGAAACCAGTGGAGGGAACGTGTTTGAAGCCCGCTGCACCTTTGGCAAAATAAATTAGCGTTTGTTTTGCTAATGCAGCGTTAGCTAGTGCAGCGTTAGCTAGTGCAGCAGCTCCCGCAACAACACCGGGGGACCTCCGGGCGACGTTTGGGTCTACGTCAACCCTAAAAGCGGAGGTGCTGTGGACGCTAAATACCGTAGTTAAACACCAATCATACAACAGCAACGATGACAGATTGTAGCCAAGGCAGCAGAGCTCTGAATATAACTCTTGTCTCTCTCTCTCTCTCTCTCTCTCTCTCTCTCTCTCTCTCTCTCTCTCTCTCTCTCTCTCTCACTCACTCACTCACTCACTCACTCACTCACTCACACACACACACTAGGGCTGCTCGATTATGGCAAAAATCATAATTACGATTATTTTGGTCAATAATTGATATCACCATTATTAAATACGATTATTCATTGACTTTGAAAACATCCATTTATTGAACTTTAAAACAAATAATAATTTGAACAGTATCTTTGTAACTGTTGGTTACCCTGAACGTATAATTCAACTGAGAAACCAATACAAAGATACATTAAATAAATGATACATTTAAATAAATAATATCAAAATAATAAATACCAATAAACAAGATCAACAAATATTTTGGAGCGCACTTCCACAAACTACTAAACATATATAAATATGATAAATACAAATAAATTAGACTAAAATTAATTAGATCAAATATGTTGCAGTGCACTGTCACAACCTAGCAAAGCTAAATAATCGTTTTTGTCGATTATGTTGTTTTCGTAATTGTGGCAGGCCAAAATTGTAATTGCGATTAAAATACGATTAATTGCACAGCCCTAACACACACACACACACACTTTTTGTCTAACACGCTAACACAGTTCTGTACTGTTATGCTGTTATGTTCAGTCATCGTTCTTATGTTGAACATGAATACATTTACTTTGTAAGTAATTATGGGACGTATTTCTTCTTTCATAGCAATTTTCCTTCATACTTTCTTGCCGTGAAATAGGTCTTAAATTCTATTCAAAGTGGTCTTAAAAAGGTCTTAAAAAGTCTTAAATTTGAGTTGGTGAAACCTGCAGGAACCCTGTATAAGTATGTTGTTACTTCGGCATCATTTTCAAACGTGTATTACAATTAAATCAAGGTTAAATATGTTCATTTTGTTGTAGTTGTAGCCCCCTTGCCAGCGATTCTCTCTGACCATTCAGCAGTCGAGAGTGTTTACGTCACTAGCATATTCAGCCCGGTTGTTGGCCCGGTAAGAATCTCGATTTTGGAGGGCCAGAAAAAAGGTGAAAAAGTAGCCCTGAGCCGGAACTACCCGTAGTGGAAAAGCAAAAAAAAGCTTAAACCGTGCTACGTGCTGCAGTGGAAAAGCGCCATCATTTTATTATTAAGTTTACAAGCAGTACAAGAATGTTTCTAAAGTATAGATAACAATGATAATTGTGCTTGAGATTTCTGAAAACAGACCTGGTTTTTAAAGTTGTATTCTCTTTCGAAGATTGTGAAGGTTTTTACCATCACACAGCGCTTTCTGTTGAAATACACATGAAGAACTGAAACTTGATGAAAACAGAAAAATAACACTGATGTGAAACTAAAATAAAGCTCTTAGAAAAGTGGAAGTTGCCCTTCTTCTGCAAGACTGTTTTCGCTACACTCCCACTCACACACACACAATCCTGAACATAACATATCTTTCTGAGGCTAGATGTGTTTACCGTATCAATACATCTTGTGCTATCATCTTATGCCATTATCCCAAATACTAACGAAAGAAGTGAAGACAAACAAGGAAATCTTCCTTCACTCATTATTGGCATCACTGTTACTACTGGGAGTATTGTCTGTTGTCTGGCTTATCTGAGATCCTTTATTTATTTCTCCACATGAGATATACTGTCTCCAGAGCTTTAGGTACGCTGTCTTGATCTTTTCTATTTTGAACGCATACACAACTGGGTTTACAGCCGAGTTAGCATGAGAAAGCAGGATGCCAACATAGATATATACAACTGGTATATCATTCTTCCCACGGAAGTAAGTAATGCAGTTTAAAATGTGGATAGGGAGCCAGGACAAGGCAAACAGAGTCAAGACCAGGGACAGAGATCCTGCCAGCTGTTTCTCTTTCTTCAGGTACCTCTGACACTGTTTCTGGGCCCCGTTGCCTGGTTTATCTCGAAGGATTCCTCGGATGGTGCAGAAGATGTAGCCGTAAAGAGCGGTCATCACCAACAGAGGTATCAGGGTGCAGAGAACAAAGTTGAAGTAAACCAGGTATGACATGGGCATGACAGCAATAAACTCACAGGTAATGGTAGAGTTTACTGACTTAGACAGGGTGTCATCGTTGTACCATCCAAGCATGGGAGCAAAACTCAGTGGTATTGCAACAAGCCAACATGCTGCGACCACAAGGCAAGAATGTCTCTGCGTCACAGTCCTTTTGTACCTACAAAGAAAAAATGTATTACTGATAACATTATTTATGTATTAAAAATACACAGTGCATTTACAAATTATATGAAACAATCAAGTCATTGTAGTGATGTACAGTTTTTTATAGTGCAAGCCATGCAAAAGGGCAAGAGATGAGTTTAAGATAAATAGATATTGATGTAAGGCTTATGATTTAAAGCCAAATTGAGCAGCAATATTTAACTTTTCTCTGCACAATAAACAATCCAGAAGAGGTCTTACCAGAGAGGGATATGCACCCGGAGGAAGCGGTCCACAGAAATAGCCGTGAGGGACAAAACTGAGACCAGAGTCAACAGGATGACCACACAGCTGATGAAGACACAGCCATGAAATGAAGTGGGCACTCTTCCGTCCACCACCACAGCCATCGGTATGGCAACGCAGCCGACCAGAAAGTCAGCCACAGCCAGATTGACAATAAGACTGAAGGTGGGCTCCTGAATGCTTTTACTGGTCCACAGCGCCAAAATCACCAACATATTACCAAGACAGCAGCTAACAGCAATAAGCACCTCAAAAAACGTGTAGATCATTTCCTCCACATCCATTGTGCTTCCTGTGACTCTCTGACTAATGTTTGATAGCTGATGGTGTTGCGTGTCTGAATGTGAGTCTGAGACTGTGTGGTTGGGCATTTATATCATTCATCTAGTTATTGTGAAACCTTTGAGGAAGTACTTGGCCACACAAGTTTTTTTTTACTTTGCCTTCAAGCTATGCATCTGCATCTTTTTGCAGGCTAATGACATTATACTTGTTTGTCATTGCATTATAGAATTTCATTTTTTTTAATGCTGGATAAAATTAAAATATTGTGGTTTCAAGAAAAAAGAAAAAGGACCATAAGAGTCCTGATGTTACTTCTGTCAAGAGGAAATAAGAGTTATTACTTGACAACAAATGTATCTTACACAAGTAACTTTACCGTTAAAGTAATTTTACCTTAGATACCACATTTTAGGTTTTGTGATTATTGACACAGATTTGTGAACATGCAAAATACTTTGTTTTTAAACTGCTGCCCTAAAGCATTGAAGGTAAGTAAGCCACAACCACATTCACCGTGCAAACATCAAGGTCAACAAGCCACTATTCCACTAATCCATGAGTTTCTTTCAGGTACAATGTCACAGTCAACACTGAGCTGATTTGTATTGTGCTGCATTTGTCAATTCAGTTACAGTAACAGCATATAATACTTTTGATACCAATAAGAATCCCACATCCTTGTTCTTAAACTCTGAGAATGCTCTCTTAAATTTTTTCTCTCACTTATCTGCTGTGTTGTCTTTGTACCACTGGTGGTGTATTTGTCATCTTATAATATGCATCAAAAGAATGAATGTTACTGACTTACATACAATACTTGATTACAATCTTGATTACCATATTTGCGTTCAACTATCGAATTAGCCCAAATTACACTTGAATTATTATTTTAAATTAAGTTTGTTTATATGTCTATGATTGACATTTTGCAAAGGTGACTGATATTTGCTGCCATTAACTTGTCATGTATAAAGTTTATTCTGTCACAGAAAAAAATTATAAAGCCAGTTAACAATTATTTAAACTTACTTTCAATACAAAATAATTCTCCAAAGACTATTCAATTATACAGACAGTGAATTGGGGCCCTGAAGTGGCCTGATTAATTAGAGATTACTGTAAAAAGTATACACAGATTTGGGAAATCATATTTCAGATTCAGATTATGATTCAACTTTGTCATTACATAGTACATGTACTAGTGACGAAATGTAAGTGAGGCATCTGACCAGAAGTGCAAAATAGCAGTGCAGGAGTCTACATAATAAGAATAATTATAAATAGAATTATTATAAATAGAATAATTATAAATAGGCTATAAACAGATGAATATATACAGTGTAAACGGCATTGACAGTAAAATATATAAACAGGTGGGTGGTGGGTATGGGCTTGAGTCTATCAGGGAGCAGAGTTCAGCAGGGTAACAGCCCTGGGGAAGAAGCTGACCCTGAACCTGCTGGTCTTGGACCGGAGGCTCCTGAGGCGCCTCCCCGAGGGTAGGAGGACAAACAGATAGTTTGCAGGGTGAGAGGTGTCTTTAAAGATGTTGTGCGCCCTCTGCAAACACCGTATCCCCTGGATGTCCTCGATGGCAGGGAGTGGGACACCGATGATGCGTTGGGCGATTTTCGTCGCCCTCTGCAATGCCTTCCTGTTGAGCATTATACAGTTCCCATACCAGGCTGTGATACAGCTGGTCAGGATGCTCTCAATGGTGCAGCGATAAAAGTTCACCAGAATCTGAGGAGAGAGGTGATCTTTTTTTAGTCTCCTCAGGAAGAAGAGACGCTGGTGAGCCTTCTTTACTATGCTGGTGGTATTGTTGGACCATGAGAGGTCATCGGATATGTGGACCCCCAGGAACTTGAAGCTAGACACACGCTCCACCGCCGTTCCATTTATGTGGATGGGAGTGTGTGTGTTGCCTTTCGATTTCCTGAAGTCCACAATGAGTTATTTTGTTTTTGTTGTCTTAAGGGCCAGGTTATTGTCGGCACACCACTTAGTCAGATGCTGAACCTCCTCCCTGTAGGCCGTCTCATCGTTGTTGTGGATGAGGCCGATCACCGTTGTGTCGTCTGCATACTTGATGATGGTGTTTGAACCATGTACAGGGGTACAGTCGTGGGTGAAGATGGAGTAGAGGAGGGGCTCAGCACGCAGCCTTGTGGGACACCAGTATTTAGGCTGAGGGTCATGGAAGAGAGATTATCCAACCTGACATGCTGGGGTCTGTTGGTTAGAAAGTCTAAAATCCAATTACAAAGGGGGGCATCGATGCCCAGGTCGTTGAGTTTTGTGATTAGCTTGGAGGGGATGACGGTGTTGAAGGCTGAACTGAAGTCGATGAACAGCAATCTTGCATAGGAGTTGTTTTTTTCCAGATGTGAGAGGACGGTGTGAAGTGTTATGGAAACAGCATCTTCCGTGCTCCTATTAGTCCGGTATGCAAATTGATGGGGGTCCAGTGTCGGTGATAGGCGGGATTTAAGCTGTGCTAGGACCAACTTCTCGAAGCACTTCATGAGAATGGGTGTAAGTGCAACGGGACGGAAGTCATTTAGGCCTGCTGCAGCAGAGTGTTTGGGCACTGGCACTATGGCGGTGGTTTTAAAGCACGTGGGGACAACAGTTTGGGCTATGGACAGGTTGAAAATGTCTGTCATGACCTCAGTCAGTTGCCCACCACAGGCCCTGAGAACGCGGCCTGGGATGCCATCGGGTCCAGCAGCCTTGCATGCATTAATCCTGCTCAGTGTGGTGAAGACGTCAGAAGGTGAGAGTGTGAGGGGCTGGTGGTCTGCAGGGGGAACAGCCTTAGTGGCTGTCTCCTGGTTGTCCCTGTCGAAGCGAGCATAGAAATGATTCAGCTCGTTGAGGAACTTTCAATTCAGATGTAGTGCATGCAGTTAAAACTTCCCGCTGACACTAGTGACCTAGGTTTAATCTGTCTGTGAACCACTTCTAACACAGTCTTATTGGTTTCTTCTAATAGTTACCTGCCTTTATTTTTTTGTCTTGTGTTAAAACTTAGAACATGGTAAAAGGAAGCTCAAAATGTAGTTCTCAAAGGTTGTGCCTTAAGAACTGATTTGTAGCTTTTTTTAAATATGAAAAAATATGTTGAGTTCTATTTCGTCCCTACTGACCGCCAGAGGCGGTGCTTTAGCACTGGATATGTCCATCGTGCGCATGCGCAGCTCGAGTACCAATAGGCACGTTCACACCGGAGTACTTTTCCCGTTTAGTTCCGTTAGTACCTGGGATTTTGCGTTCACACCAAAAAGAGTACTTAGTGCCGGGAACTTTTACCCCCATTTTTAGTGCCTGCTAGAGAGGTGGTACTATCCTGGGGAGAAAAAAGTACCAATTTCTATTGGCTGGGCGAATTGCAAACCACGCCCCGTAAAACTTTGAAAAGTTTTGTGAAGCCGTCATTGTATTTGCTGGCATTAGCATTATTAGCATTAGCATTAGCCCCGCGCACCAACTGAGAGAGAATAACTTATGGCAACACAAAAAAAAACATGGGAGCGGTGGAGTGATGAGGAGGTGTCGGCGTTCTGGAGATTTACTCGGAAGGCTAAGGAGTCCTGCTGGGAGTCCCAGCAGCTTCTACTGAAGCCAGTCCCCAACTCCGGGGACTTCCGGCCGGGGACTTCGGGTGGCAGTATACGCCGTGAAGTTGTTTGCGGCCTGCCGGTAAACCCAAAGCAGAAGAAGAAGAAGTGATGTCAGCAGCTTCATTTCTTCATGTTACGGCCCGCCCCCTACTCCGTGGTACTAGCTCGTGGGGAGATCCGCAACATAAAAGAAAACACACAAAAACGTCCAGCACTTAACGGTGACCATTTATTGAGAAGTTCAGCCGTTACTCACATGGGCCAACCGGCAAATGAACGAAGTCTGGAGGACTGGCAAAAACAAACAAAAAGCAGAAGGGAGCCTGAGCCAGCCACACCACGGGCCGTGGACCCAGACTTCCCTCCCCTACCCAGAGATCTAACAAAAAACTACGGGAAAAATAAAGCCGCGAAAAACTATACTCCCAGTTCCTCCAGAATACACATGTTTATCACAATAACAATAAGAAGCTACAGCTCCGAAACAGCAGAGAGGTTGTTCCCAGACAGCGTCTTCCGGCATCAGGATAGGCAATGATCCTTCTCCTCCAGTCTCCCCTTATAGCCCGGCTGAGTGGAAGCTAGAAACACCTGCGCAGAGGCGGAGCCAGGGGCAGACCAGGTCTGTTGGCCAGGTGCACCAGCAGGGAGACAGAAAGCACAACAAGGAGGGGAGCACGTAACACTTCATTTGCGTAATCTTCCCTCAGGGAACTAATGGCGCGTTTCCACTACAGCGCGGAGCCCGGCCTCGCTCGGCCTCGCTCGGCCTCGTTAGGCCTTGTTAGGACCAGCTCACTTGATGGCGCGTTTCCATTACAGTTTAGGAACTGGGGCAGTAACTATAGTAACGCAGTGTAGGCGGAGCGATCGGCTTTTTGGTGGGCGGAGTCACGCTGCTTAAAACTGCCGTGACGACTTATTTGTTAGAAGTGAGCTTTAGAACAGTTAGGGACACAACGCTTTCAAGCAAATAACAGAGCGTTAGAAAAAACGTACCATGCAGAGACTCCAGTAACGCCGTTGCAGAGTCCAGGCCTCCATCCCTCCCAACGCTAGCCGGTCTATGGCCGTAAATGGTGTCCATTAGCTCAAACCACTTCCAGTTTTTCCTACTGGCACCACTCGTGTTGTTATTATCTTTGACCAAGCGATATTCACTCTTCATCTTTTTGAGTTTTTCCCTACACTGCACGACAGTCCTCGAGTAGCCGCTTGTGGACATCTATGTAGAGACCTCCTGAAATACTTTAATATTGCGAGTTGTCCCGTCGAGCTCCCGCTGGATCTTATCATCTGCAATGTAATGTAGGAACGTCGTCACTTCCTCGACCAACCACGGCGTGCTTTTCTTTGCCATTTTAGCTCCTCTGTTGACAAAAATGCTGTTTATAAAAATGCTGCAAGCTTCGCTATATATATATGCGACGCTAGGGATTATCTCGCGCGCCGATTGTGATGATTCTCTCTGACCAATCAGCAGTCGAGAGTGTTGACGTCACAACTCAGCCTGGTTGTTCCTGGCCCTAGAACCACGATTTTATGAGGCCAGAAAAACTGTGAATTAGGACCCGCCGGCCGGTACTAGGCCAAGTGGAAACGCAACCAAAGTCGGTTCGCTGACGTCACAGCCCTCTTAAACCGGGCTCCGCGCTGTAGTGGAAACGCGCCATTATTCCGGTGTGAACGCGATCTGTACTTAGTTCCATGGGGGTACTAAGTGCTGGCACTAAGTGCTGGGCACTAAGTACGGCAAAGTACTTGGTGTGAAAGCGGTTAATAACAACAAAGTCACCTGTGACCCATGTGACACCGGCTATATCTGCCGGTGTCGTCAGAGGATCTGTTCCTTTCATCTTCTCGCTGCGCGAGAGTACCGTGGGTACATTCTTGTAGCCTACAGCTTTCAGTTTGAACGTTTGATCTGAGGGATTTCTCTGCATGCAGCTGGCCGCATGCAGCTTCGCGACTGATTCAGTCGGAGCCGCGGGTCGTTGACTCGTCTTCCAGGAGCTGTGACCAGCTGTGCAGAGCCTCGACGGACAGGTTTGTGTCAACTTTGTTCATGATGGCTGTGTCCCGCACCCTCTCCCAGCTAAGTTGTCCTGATTGCTGTCTTGTTTATTGTTTGGTTTAGACTTTCTGGTGACGACACTGTTCCCGCTTCCTCTCCCATAAAGTTGCCCTTATTGTGCTCTTTTGTACTTTCTGCTTGTGGCGTTGTGCCCGAGCTATCATTAGCATTTTGAGTTTCCACCTTTAGCTGCGTTTCTCGTTTTATTTAGTTAGCAGTAGCGTGGCTCAGCCTAACTATATCGTTGTTATTTACTGCTCCTAGTACTAGACTCCTAGCACTAGGATGGGTTAGATGCAGAGAACAATCTTCACTGTGTGTGCTGTGTGCTCTGCATGTGTAGCCTTTAAAGAGGGTTTCATCCCTCCCAATATTATATTATTGCTAGTGTGCAGCCGTTTGGCTGACACTTTTAAGCACTGGCCATGGTTACTACTGTAACTACGGTTCTATGCCGTGTAAGTACTGGCCATGGTTACTACTGTAACTACGGTTCTATGCCATGTAAGCACTGGCCATGGTTACTACTGTAACTACAGTTCTATGCCGCGTAGGTACTGGCCACGGTTACTACTGTAACTACGGTTCTATGCGTGTAAGCACTGGCCATGGTTGCTACTGTAACTACGGTTCTATGCTGTGTAAGTACTGGCCATGGTTACTACTGTAACTACGGTTCTATGCCGTGTAAGCACTGGCCATGGTTACTACTGTAACTACGGTTCTATGCCGTGCTGTTCTCTTCTTTAGAAGCTAATTATCTGGTCTTAACATTTGTGTTATTTGACTTGGACTTGCTTGATTGTTAGCAGCAGCCGCTTGGCTAACACCTTGCATGTACTGTTAAGCTTCATTATTTAACTCAGCTGGTGAAGGCAGCGTGCTCGCTCTCGCTCCCGGTAACGCATTGCTCTGATTGTTAACAGCAGCCGCTTGGCTAACATCTTGCATGTTCTGTTGAGCTTCATTGTTTAACTCAGCTGGTGAAGGCAATGCTCTCGCTCCCGCTCCCGGTAGAGTATTGCTTTGATTGTTAGCAGCAGCCGCTTGGCTAACATCTTGCATGTTCTGTTGAGCTTCATTGTTTAACTAAGCTGGTGAAGGCAGTGCTCTCGCTCCCGCTCCCGGTAGAGTATTGCTTTGATTGTTAGCAGCAGCCGCTTGGCTAACATCTCGCATGTTCTGCTAAGCTTCATTATTTAACTCAGCTGGTGAAGGCTGTGTTCTCGCACCCGCTCCCTCTGCTGGTAACGTGGGTGTAGAACATTTACATCCCTCTTTGTGTTCGGCGAGTAGGAGCATTGCTCTACTCTTTCTGTTCAGCAGGTAGCTGGTGAAGGCTGTGTTCTCGCACCCGCTCCCGGTTACGCTGCATCTGGCTACCTAAATAATGGCTCATTCATGTAGCGCCTGTATGGCTTCTCTTGAGCCCGAGGACGGCCATGACCGCTGCCCCTCTTGCCTTGGCGAGCATTTAAGAGAGGGTCTCACACAAAGCGCCTGCATGAACTGTAGCTTCATGCCTCGGGCGCTCAGAGTGGCTAGAGTCGCAGAGGTGGAGCGTCTGGCAGCAGCCAACGGACACCTCTCCTCGTCACAACTTCCTCCAGCTCAGTCTGGCCATTCCCGGCGACTTGATGGAGCGATGGCTATGGGTTCACCCCCCAGGTAGATCGGTTAGCTGCCGACATGGAGCAGATGAAGTTGCTCCTCTTGGCCCTTCAGCCAGGGGCCGGTGTGAGGGCTACTAGCTTGCCGCACCTCTGCTTGAGGATGCCATGTCGCTAGTGGCTTCGGCTAAACCTCTTCAATGAAGGGGTGGAGGATGGGGCACCGCTCACTCCCGAGGAGGCTTCCCACTCCTCTGCTCAGAGCTCTCTGCAAGGCATGGAGGACGCCTCCATGGCGGACATTATTTGTGCGGCCCTGGCACGCTTGCAGCTTCAGGTTCCGCAGGCCAACTCGGCTCAGGCTAGCGCCTTCTTCAGGCATAACCCTGCCCCTGTCACTCTCACTGTTCCTCCTTCAGAGGAGTACCTGAGGGAGCTCCATGCATGCTGGAGAGACACCAGGGCCCTCTCCCACTCCGGCGAGGGTGGGGCTGGGTCGCTTGCCATCCATTGAGCCTGCCATCGCCTCCCCGATTCTGGCTCCTGATGAGGCTCCAAGGCCTGATGCCAGGTGCCCTCAGCCTCAGTGCAGGGTCACAGATGAACTGCTCTGTGAGGCCTACGACACAGCGGCATGCATGGGTCGTAACGGGAACTCCCTCTCCCATCTGATGCTGGCTGCCAGTTAACAATTATTTAAACTTACTTTCAATAAAAAATAATTCTCCAAAGACTATTCAATTATACAGACAGTGAATTGGGGCCCTGAAGTGGTTTGATTAATCAGAGATTACTGTAAAAAGTATACACAGATTTGGGAAATCATATTTCACTTTCACTTCAGATGTAGTGCATGCAGTTAAAACTTCCCGCTGACACTAGTGACCTGGGTTTAATCTGTCTGTGAACCACTTCTAACACAGTCTTATTGGTTTCTTCTTATAGTCACCTGCCTTTATTTTTTTGTCTTGTGTAAAAACTGATTTGTAGCTTTTTTTAAATGTGAAAAAATATGTTGAGTTCTATTTCGTCCCTACTGACCGCCAGAGGCGGTGCTTTAGCACTGGATATGTCCATCGCGCGCATGCGCAGCTCGAGTACCAATAACAACAAAGCAGGCTCCGGCCGAGCCTTCTTTGCTGGGCTCAGTGATGCATCACTGCAAGTCTTTGCCCTAATGTCTAGGGAATTGGGACGAGTTATGTCCTTATTGGTGCAGACTCGTCGCCAGGTTTGGCTTGCTCAGTCACCACTGTCGGAGACATGTCCTCCGTAGTGTGCCAGTCGAGCCAGGGGAGCTGTTTGGGGCAGCTGCCCTGGAGGCACTGGAGCGTGCTGCCCAAGCTAGGCGGACCAGGCAGCAGCTCTCGGGTCTTAATAGGCCTGTGCCCCCTCTCAGCAGGCCCAGGGGCCCCTCTAGCAGCCACACTCAGCCACCAGCTTACAGTGGTGGTCTGCGGAGGTCCCAGCGGCCCACTCAACCGCCTCCCGGTGGCTTTCGTTCCCCCGGTTGCCGGCCTTCTAGGAAGCCTCGTGCCTCAGAGACTTACCGGCGCCACCTTAACCCAGGGGTACGAACTGCAGTTCCGGCCCCTAGCCTTCGGCCGGGTCAAAATGACAGTTGTCAGTGATCCGGCGAAGGCCTTAGCTCTGGCCCAAGAGTTGTCCGTCCTCTTGGCCAAGGGCGCAATCGAGCCAGTAGACCCACTGCTCAGCCGGGGGGTTCTACTTGGCGTACTTTCTCGTGAGCAACAAAGTCGGCGGATTTCGTCTGATCTTGGACCTCAGAGGAATCAACAGATTCCTGAAGGTGCTGCCATTCCATATGCTGACCACAGCAAATGCACAGGGGGAGTGGTTCGCAACCGTGGACTTGAGGGATGCCTACTTCCACGTGCCGGTTGCATCTCACCACCGGAAGTTCTTGAGGTTTGCCTTTCAGGGCCGACACTTTCAGTTCCGGGTGCTTCCCTTTGGTCTCTCCCTCTCTCCAAGGGTGTTCACCAGGGTCGTGGCGGCAGCTCTCGCACCCCTGCAGGCGCAGGGCGTGAAGGTCCTGCCGTATTTAGACGATTGGCTGGTTTCGCCTTTTATCTCACGTAGCCCGGTTGGGTCTAACAGTAACACCGGGAAGAGTTGCCTGGACCCTTCCCTCCACCCTCTGTCCACTCTTAGCCGCTTGATCATGGAGGGCGAGGGGTGGCGGTGCATATGCTGCCACCCCAGTTGGCAGCTTTGTTTTGAAAGAAAAGTTTGGCTCATCGGACATTTATGAGAGAAATCCCTAATGTCCGAGTGCAAGGGAATGCAGCACAAGACGCGAGCCTTGTAACCCCACCCCCGGCCCTGGCGCGAGCATGGAAAAGTGATTGACGGCGATTTCATTTGAACGGGAAGACGCAAAACGAGAAGCAATTAAAAGAAAAGTCTGTTAAAATACAGATAATAGCCCTGGCTTTTAACATGGGACTGAAATGGGGCTAGAGAGGACGAGCCTCCCTTTGGGAAGATCTAGCCAGAGGCTCTGGCCTTTGATTATGTTCTGGGCCGCCATCTAGTGGCTCAGAAAAAAATTGGCACAAGGCCAAACTTACTTGCCGACCCCTGCCCTACATGTTTGAGCAGCCTCTATGAAACGTCAAGCTACCCCACAGCACCCCAAAAGAAAATCTCTGGCGCCGATACTGGCCGCGGCATATGACGGTTTTGTGTGCCCTCCCATGAAAATCATATGCCCTCTCTGTAGATTTGTTCTGGTGCCGGGTCTGAGCATAGATAGACAGTATAAATCATGGATGTATTTTTTATTTTGATGTTGTATTCATCTATTCAATATCATACATGAACATCATACATTCTACATACAACAAAGTCCAGGGGCATAAATCATTAATGTTAAATATAAATGGACACAGTGTCCATGACGTCACCCATAGTTTTTTAAGTTAAATCTTCAGACGTGAGATATTAGTTATACAGTAATAATAGTATTGACAATCTAAAAAAACTGAGCGACTCAACAGTACAGTTTATATGTCTTAGTGTCTAAAGAATGTATTACACTTGTTTTTTCCTTCTCATATTCACACTGTGGATCAATTGAGACAGCGTGGTGTCCAGAGAGCTGCCGGAGGACCTGCACCAGCTGCGCCAGCTGCATCATGCACCAGCTGCGCCAGCTGCATCATGCACCAGCTGCACCAGCTGCACCATGAGCCCATGATGGGCATAGCTGTTACCACCTGCACAGGCCTATAGTCTGTCACTTTATTTGACATAATGTGTTTACTTTTACATTGAATAGGTTAACATAAAGTGTACCTTCTGTCTATTATGTCCTTTTTATTTAAAACATTTCTGATGGTTTATCACTGATAACTTGTGGTTCAAATTTCAATACATTTAATTTGTATTTCCACTCCTTTTGTTCGTTGTTCTTACTGAAAATGTTAGATTTCACATTCAAATCAGATTGAAGATTGGAACCATTTATTTGTGACGTTACAAACTCTATGGTACAAGGCACAAGTATTGTGAAGCTCATAAATTGAGTTAAATAGAAATAATCAGCTGATTGATTATACATGTGGAAATAGGTGCATTTGATCAGCTGACTGTTTTTTTTGCCACATTTTCTAAGCCACACCTTCTGTGCATCGTCACAAACAAACGATGGTCCTGTTAGACTTCAAATGTATTCAGTGTGCATATCTTGTTGTTCACAATGAAGGTGTTGTTTCTTAGTGAATGTTCTGTACTGGTCTTAAAATCTCATAACATCAGCTTTTCATTTTACTTGTGGATGTTCTTCTTGACCCTCGAAGAAGGAGAAAATGGTGTGGTGTCTTTCAGGCAAGACCTTTCCTAACAGAAATTACAGAAAACATAAAACATATGATAATATTGCAGAGCAAGTGTGTCATTTATAAAAGAGGTGTGTTTGTGTGTTTAGGGGCTGTAGATATAATCATTTTCATTTTAATGGTTTTTTTTTATTTCAACAGTGAACTACAAACAAATCAGATTATGAATGAACAGTATGACATTCATCAACGTTAAAATATATGTTATCAAAATAATATTGGACTGTTATCAAAACTTAGTGCAATTGTAGAAGCTTGCTCTGTTCAGTTGTTTCACAGCAAGAATCACTTTTACCACGTTTTATAAAGACAATATAAAGAGATAAATAGTAGCAATTATCACTATGTGTAAAATAATCTTTGCCTTCAATACATTGAAATAAGAGAGCTGACATAAAAGTAATGTTGCTTGTTAACATCTAATGTAACCTTTTGCATGGAAAGAACACTCAACTTCACTGATGTGTATAGGTGATCTAGCCTAAGGTAATGTTTAATGGCATGTATATCAGTGTATTATAGTCAATACTTTATTTATTTAAACCAATACGTTTCTTGATTCTTTGTACAGTATGAAACAAGGGTATTTGTACCTTGGAGTCCGTGCTGAAGTTCACAGCACTACTGTTAGGAGTCCAGTTCTATCTCTAGAGACAACTCTAAACAAACAAATATATATGTAAAGTAACATGTGTTGGTTAGAAGCTTATTTACTTGCAAACATAGGCGTCATTTATACTTGGTTTGCATTAGGATAATTTGTTTAAAATGTTCTAAAAATATCGTGCACAAGAATTGTACACTGAGAAGTTTATTTGCACAAGAGGACATGTACAATCTAGAGGACTGTTCACACTTTTTGGGTGTATTTCTGTGACGCAATTTGGACCAGCAACACGTTTAATATAATTAATAATTGAATAGAGAATAGATAAATAATGGTTCCTCCCGCTTTGCAGCAGCGAAGCATAGTTACTGCACTATTTGTCAAAGAAAGTATTGTAAGCATATGAATGTAAGTATTGTTTTTCGGGGGGCGCTTAATGCTGTAGTGTTTTTCTAAATCTGAAAAAGTGTCCCCACCACTTTTTCTAACAAAGTGACGCCCATCGTGCATGCCATCAATACCACTTATTTAGTGGGAATGCTGACACAGCATTCCAACTATCTCTTATGCTACGCACAAAATTCTTTATTATTTCGCCGGGTTATTTTGCGCCACTTCTCCCACATTGAACATCGCAAAAACTCCGTTCAAACATCAAAACGTTCAGCTCGGTCGGGAATCAATGGCTATTACTTTTATCATTCATAACTTTCATAATTCCAGAGATACATCCCATAATACATCACATTTTTAACATGGAAGTCAATGGAGAAACTCTTCAGACTTCAACAATCTTCATGCAACTTCAACTGCTAACTGCTCCTTCTTCAACTGCTAACTGCTCCTTCATACTTTCACTCAGAAACCTCATTTTAACTTTAAAATGTTACACATCTTTCTGACATTATTCATGTAACACAACTTTTAAATCTGATTCTTACTTTTAGAGATATTAAACATTGTTCAGACCTTGGTAAAGAGGCCTTCTTCAGATTTTAGAGTGCGTGATGTCACAGAGTGGAGCACAGATTTAAATTTGCCTTCATATTTTCTTTTAAACCTGCCATAATTCCCAAACCCTACATTCCTGAGACATAATTTTTCATGACAAACGTAGGAAAACATCTCGTAGCTTGAAAGATAAATAAAAATTAAGCAAAAATAATTAAACAAAATGCCTCTTGAGGGCATGAAGTGACAAAAACTTTCAACATGTCTCCATTAAAACCCATTGTAAGTTCAGCCTCACCTTTCCCCACCACAGCAGCCGCACACCTTTAGTTAATCTGCCAAAAAGGCCACATTATTAACCCGAAAGTACACAAAAAGTACACTTCAGATGCTCAAGTTCCTTGACATGCTTCACGCTTTGAAATTTCACCGATATCTGTTACGGTTCTTCAACAAAACGTTCACATGTAACAGGTTTATCTCTCATTCAGAACAATGAAAATGCTCTCCTCTCACTGATCACCATGGAAACTGATCTCTGGACACGTCGTTAGCTCAAATATAAACACCTGTGTCATGGAACACGATGATGTCATAACTCCAATTGACATAATTAGAGCAGCAGACTAATGACGTGGTCACTGGAGTTTAACAGACTGTCTCAGCCTATTCTTTTCCGTCTGATGGAGACTTCATACTGACTTCAGCATGTTCCACATATTTTAGACATTATTGGTGACGAATGCTTTTAGTTCTAAAGTTTTCAGTTCAAATATTCTGCTGCTTTTTCATGCATTTAGACTTTTATTTTCTTGTTCTTATTTCACATTCAAGTCCCCTCTATTCATGAACCCTTTAAAGTACTCAGCCACACCACTTATATACCAGGTGCGACTGTTGCTATGTGAGTTAATCTTTCAAATACAAGGTTGCTTGTTTGATTCAAGCTCTTGTAGACAATATGTCAAGGTATTTATCCCTAACATTTTATCAGCTAACTAATGACACACACTCAGAGGATCTTTATAAACGTTTTAAGGAATTGCACATCTTTAAACATGACTCTTATAAATCACTTTTAAAACCAGCGATGCATTACAGTGTCAGCTTTTCTAAAATAGAAACTTCAATGTTTACATCTTTCTAAATGATTCTACTTTTCAATGACCTACAAATAATCCTAATAATAATCCCATTTTCAATCGTCCAACTGTTCATATTTTTTGGTCAATTAACAAACCTGTTACAAATGTGTTGTTCAACAAATTTGAGCCTTTGCCACATTTATTGGAATTATTTATATAATTCCTACATAATGGGGAAGCTTCCCACTCTATGTTATGTACAAGTCTTTGACAAGAAAATATTTGAATTTTTAAATATTTAATGTCAATCCCTGGTTTTGGTTCTAGTATGTTCACTGTACTGTAGGTTATTTAGTGGGAATGCTGACACAGCATTCCAACTATCTGTTAGGCTACGCACAAAATTATTTATTATTATTATATCACCATGGAAACCTTTGATCTCTGGACACGTCGTTAGCTCAAATATAAACACCTGTGTCATGGAACACGATGATGTCATAACTCCAACTGACATGCTCAGAGCACCACACTTCAGATAATGGGTAACGGTCCAGCCCTCAACAGCTCTACGTAGATTATGGGGTGTCATCATATGCCGTTTCAATGGAAACGCATCCCTCGCCATAAAAGACGATGTCGCTATAACTCCTATGAAAAAGTTCAAAAAGTGCTCAAACTTCACATGTGTGCTAACAGTCCAGCCGTGAAGACATCTACGGGACAGTTTTGAGATTTTTTCAAATGCCGTTGCCATGGCAATTTCAATGCTCACCATGAAACACGGTTTTCTCATAACTTCAGTGAAAATGCTCCAAACGGCCCAAAACTTCACAGGTTTGGTAACGATGCAGCCATCAACGCATCTAAGCGTATTATGGGATGTCATCAAATGCCGTTGGCATGGCGACAGATCATTCGCCATCAAGTTAGTTCAAAAGTTTGCAGTTCAAATATTCTGCTGCTTTTCCAAGCCTTTTTACTTTCTTTTCTTCTCTCATCACACATTCAAGCCCCCAGTGTTCATGTATCATTTCAATCTAAATTCTTCACTTTCTTCTTACACATTAAATTTCAGCATAGCAGTTTAGCGTCAGCTTTTCAGCATAAAGCATTCCCACTAGCAATTTCTTCAGGAATTGTATTCTCTAGTTCTCTTCTGTTGAACATGTTGGATTGTGTATTGTGTCTAGTCAGGGTCCTTTTTATTTTTACGTTACTTTGGAAGAACAAATGTGATGCAATGAATAAGCTTCATTTGAACTGAAGTCACACATAACGTCATATTTAATATTTAAACAAATTATTTCCTTGTCACTAAAGCATTGACTACACTGTAAAAAAAAAACTCGTAAAAAAACGGTCTAAGTAGCCTACTGGCAGCAGCGGCTGCCAAACAAAAACCCTTAAATTAAAGTAAAATACTTTAACTGAAATAAAGTGAAAAAGCCATTAATTTACGGGAATTGTCCTTAAAGATTGTACAGGAAAACACTGTAATTTTACAGATTTATCTGCTCTTTTTACGGTCAATAACCTTTAATAAAAGTACAGCACAAATACTTCTACGGGCAAATACTCTAATTTTACAGATTTATCCTCTCTTTTTACAGTCAATAACCTTTAATAAAAGTACAGCACTAAAACTTCTACGGGCAAAAAACCGTAAAAAAACGGTCAAATGACTGGCAGCAACGGCTGCCAAACAAAAACCATAAAATTAAAGTAAAGTATTCATCGTCCTTAAATGCAGCCATTAAGTTACATGTTCACGTTCTACAGCCATAATAAGTTGGTTTCGAAAGTGTAATGAATTAGTTTCACGTACAGTACGCCGCTCTTCAACACAACTTTGATGTTAGCTAGTCTACACATAATTGAGCATAGCGAATTTAAATTAACCTTAACAATGCATAAAGTTACCTACCTAATAAAATAACTCTCTAACTTAAAAAGATGACCTTATTTTACCAACCTCATACAGACCCCTTTTGTTCTACAGTATTATCCCTCTTAATATATAACACTTCTCTATTACGTTTTAACTTGGATGCTACGATTAGCATCGTTAGCGCATATGTAGCTACCTCTCGCTTACATGCTAACCCAAGTCTAACCAAACCACTCAGGATGGACTCCCCCATCTCACTAGAGCCACTAACTGCTGCAGAAGGAGTTGATTGGTACATATAATATTAAAAACCACTGCCTGATTCTTTTTTTTATTGATTCAAACACTAATACCATTTCTGAAACTCCTGAGGTTGACCAATTAATATAGACACAACCAGAGACAGCAGAGCACTAGAATAATTATGTCAAAGTGAAATTAATTCAGCATTTAGCTGGGCTGCTCTGTGAGGATTTTGAGAATAATTTGGTTAATTGGAACCGGTAACAGGAACTTTAATGTCATGTAATCTCTGTGGCACATGTGCAAGCGGATCCCTGCAAAACCATAATCAAATTCATTACTTCTCTTTATAGATATTGATGTTTTTGTTTGGTACAACAAAGGGGAGTCTTCTGTAGAGGAATACCAGTGGAATATATAATTATGTATGGTTACCAATGATGTAATATGTCTAATATTTTTTTTCAGTAAAATGTGTAGTGATATGATAATGTTACTTATAAATCACATCAATTATTGTGGGTACTCAAATAGTATATTATTGTTACTAGAATTGCTCATATATAACCACACTATAAAATAAGCTTTACAGTGCTGAATCAATCTGAGGAAGACCTAAATGAATATGTTGGAAGATACTGCAGTGTGTTTGACATTTACAGTTATTGCATATCCGTAAGTGTTAATGCTTTCCTCTTAAACTAATGAAGGCCTATAGGACGACAGAGGCTTAATAAAACTGATTTATTGTCAGCTCACGAACACTACATGGACCAGAGCCTGAGAACATATAAGCAATGTCCTATAACACAACATCCTGACTCATCTCTTCCTTTATATAAAAAAACAAGTTAAGTAAAGTGACCGGACTGTATATATTTATAGGCAGACACTGAATTTGCTTCCTTAAGCAACTGAAGACCATCTCATTGATTGCTTGCTCAGTGATAGTTCTGCCAAAGGCTTTTCTCGAACAGAAAATTAGATTTAGTATTTTTTTTTTTTTTTAAAGTGATTGAACATTTGGATCTTATACAGTTTACCCTGCAGAGTACAAGTTATAGAAAATATTGGAAATAAAAAAAATAAAACACCACTTAACTGTGGACATTAAAGGGCCCATCTCATGGCCATACTAAAATAGATTTATACTGTGCATTTTTCTAAACACATTGGTTTCGCATACAGCGTCTCTGTAAAGTATGTGTATTCAGCAGTATTCACTCTCTCCACTAAACGGCTCGTTGCAGCTCTTGCCCCCCCCTCCCTGTGAGCACAGTGTGCTCTGATTGGTCGGGACGTTGTGAATCGCGCTGAGCTCCATGGAGGTGTGGTTTCCTTGTTTAGCGATACACAGCGAAACACAGCCAAACTCATCCTGAGCACACACAAACTCACAGCCGAAGTAAAAACAATAAGTGTGGCTTGATATTGAGTAAGAAAAAGGTTGATAAACGCTGTGAGAATGGGTCTGCAGAGAGAATTTCACCGCGATCCCAACTGTCTGTTATCAGCCTGCAGCCAGGGATGAGAAATCAGCAGAGCTGCCTGCACTGAGTGTGTGTGTGAGGAAGTCCGGTGGTTGGTCAATTTGGACCAATCAGCAGAGGCTTAACGTAACGGCTCCGCGGACGTAACGTAACGGCTCCACGGATGGGTCCATTTGGTTCCGGGTACGAGCTGACGTCAGCTCGTACCCGGAACCAAATGGACCCATCCGTGGAGCAAAGAAAGAAACTGAGAAATCTCCAACGAGGCGTTTTGGGGAGGAATTTTCTATGTTAGAGTTTTACTCGCTACAGGGTGTACTTTGAGGGTTTGTGACTCTGCAGACCGTTTACATGCATAAAAACCTACATAACACACAAGGTGACGGGTAATAACCGGAAAAGCATGACATGGGACCTTTAAAACAGCATAAATACCCATAAATAATTTGTAAATGTAAAGTTCTTTGCAGCTTTTGTACAGAATTCTTAATAAAAACACAGAGTTACTAATGAAATATGATTGTGCCCTCAGATTTCAAAACTGTAATTTTGACTTTGTTTTAAAGCATCTCTTTGGCAATGCACTTTCATCCACTTACTTCCATGCTGATATGGATGAATTTGTATTAAGATAAAGCTCTAATGCACATCAATCTTCAGTTGAGAGCTTGTCATTATTAACACCCTTATCAAAAATTCATCCTGACAGTTATTATGTAATGGACCACAGCACCTCTCATATACCACACACACGCACAAACACTTAATGTGAGCAAAACTATTGCTGCAGGGTGCTGCGGAAAGCAAAGTCCCTCCCCCTTGATTTTATGACCCGTTTTTCGCAGACCAGTGAGAGAGTGACTAAGAGAGAGAAGGATGTAGAAGAGTAGCGATGCACTGGTATCCAGTCCTGAGCAAAGCTTGAACAACATGCTGAGGATTAAACATCCAAGATCCCTTCAGGAGCACAAGGGCCATTCGTTGTGTAATTTTGGCAAAGAGAAAAGTACACTTCTTTCTCAGAGGGAGCATAATGGGAGTTGTTTTTATCTGAAAGAACCCAAAGTGGAGTCAATAAGTTTCATTAGCCAATTCTTTTTTTTTTTTTTCACTATCTGAGTAAAGGTAAAGATTTGTAAAGAGCAGAAATGTCTTCTTCTCCTGGTATCAAGCGTCGGGAGCATGTGGACATGATGTACATCTCCATTGAGACAGCTATTGCCCTGGCCTCTGTGGTGGGCAATGTGCTGGTGGTGCTGGCTGTGTGTGTGAACCGGGCTCTCCGCAACACCACCTTCTGCTTCATCGTGTCTCTGGCCGTGGCTGATATTGCAGTAGGAGTTCTGGTCATCCCTCTGGCTATCATCATTAGCCTGGGATTTAACACTCAGTTTTGCACCTGCCTCTTCCTGTCATGCCTGCTGCTGATCATCACCCAGAGCTCCATCCTTTCCCTGCTGGCCATCGCCATCGACCGATATCTGCGAGTCAAGATTCCCACCAGGTGAGGAACTGTTGTATTTTATCTTTATGGTTATTTAAGGAAAGGTAAGTAACATTAATCAATGTCACACAACACAGCATTTATAGTCCAAGGTAATTTGCAATACATAATACATACAATTCTACAACAAATAAACAATAGGCAGATACATTTCAACACAAAACACATAACTAGAAAACACAGACAACACAAGACTCAAACAAATACAATAAAGCAGCACAAAACTATACACTTGGTAATTTAGGGCTGAAAATTATTACAGTCAGGATTTAGTTTGAGTTCTGTAAGTAATGAATTTCGCATGTTAATCCTACAAAAACAAAAATCAGTTTGTTAAATGAGGAATAACACAATTCCTGTTCCATGCTCCACGTGTTACTAAGCCTGAAGCACTGAGGTAACTGAGCACCAAGGGATCCTGGTAACTAGCCATTGACAGATTAAACCAAATGTAACAATACCTTGGTGAAATGTAATCTAATCTGCATGCTTTCTAAAGTTGCTTTACCATATAAGAGACTTGGTTTATGTAGATGTTGCTTGTTACAGAACTTTGCACAAGTAAAGATTATCAGCCAAAAGAATCCATTTGTTTTTCTCAGGATTTATAGTCAGATTAATAGAAAATAGAGATTAGTTTGGCCTGGTTGTGATGGATGAAGGATATGGTGACGACACAGTTTAGAGCAGTATTACAATATCAAGTACACTCTGTTTACTGTAAATACAATAAAATATTTATAACTGAGACCAAAAGGAAGCGGATGTCTGCATAATCCCTGACTGGATATGATTGTGTATTTGACGTAAGTGCTATTTATTCTCAGACCAAAATGTAATTGATACCACATTATACAGCTTCGCATACAAGTATAATCAAATCAAGTACAGTACATCCTTATTTATATACAAAATGGTCTTATATCGTACCAAAACCAACATATGGGTGACCATCATTGAATATAATTACTTTCTCAAACAGCAAAACCCTCATTTTTCTGATCCTCCTTGTTTTTTCCCTTTAACCAACAGATAATGTATGTGCTTTAAGCTTCAAAGAGTCAAGAGGAGTTGGTCTTCAGTGTCAATGTCTGACATGGCACAATATATATTGTTGTCTGCATCATTGGGGCAAATCGATGGGCCAGACACCAGAAGCTTTTAAGCAAATGAAAATGTTCCTGTCTGCCTAAATAACGTACATAGGCACAGTTTGTTAAGGAACTTTGGCAGTTGCCCATACTTTTTTTTTATCAGTCGAATCCTGATGTCAGAAGCTGGCACTTGAGAAAAATGCTTCTGAACAATAATGTATAGACTGGCATTTGTTCAAAGAACCGGTAGCACAGTGTGCATTAAAGTGATTAAAAACTCCATTTGTTTTCCTTCTCAGGTACACCACCATAGTGACGCAGAGGAGGGCATGTGTGGCAGTCTGTCTGTGTTGGATCCTCTCCTTCCTCACTGGATTGGTTCCAATGCTTGGATGGAATAACCTCGATAACCTCGAAGGGAACCTCACCATTTCCAGCGAAATAGTCTGTGAATTCACCGCTGTCATGAGGATGGACTACATGGTGTACTTCAATTTCTTTGGCTGGGTTGTGGTTCCTCTGTCCATAATGATCGCTCTGTATGCGGAGATCTTTAGGGTGATCCGGCGACAGCTCAACCGGCGCGCTGAAGCCACGTGTGATGCAGAGAGGTACTTTCGGAAGGAGCTGAAACTGGCCAAATCTCTGGCCTTGGTGGTGTTCCTCTTCGCTGTGTGTTGGCTGCCAATACACATCATGAACTGCATTGACTTCTTCTGCCCTGAGTGTAGCATACCCAAGTTTGCCATGTATGTGGGCATTTTCATGTCCCATGTGAACTCAGCACTCAACCCAATGGTTTATGCGTTCAGGATAAAGGTGTTCCGTCTCACGCTGATCAAGATCACTCGCCACTGCATGTTATGTAAACCCTCAGAGCCCACCCTGTGCCCCACCAGCACACCTACCCTGACTGAGAAGGTGGATGTAAAAATGTAACAAAGAACAAGGGATGTGCAAAATGAACAAACAAATCTTGTTGAAGTAATTTGGCTGGCCTGTACCAGGTAACATTGGTCATGAGTCCCCGAGTTTTCCCAACTGCTGCTCACTCATCCGGGCTGTCGGATAATGGTGCAGTCGCTCATGTCTAAACTGATGATAACTCTCAATGCATTGAAGAGAAGTCTTATGGGACGATCAGCACTAGCTGTCAAATGTGCATGTGTTATTGAAAAACTGTCGCCATATTATGCAAAAAAAGTCAAACTTGAAAGATTTGATACATTGACATGTATCAACTTAATGGAACCAATAATGTGAAAGGGTCAATCCATCGCTACAAAGAACTACAGCCCTCCTTTGTAGATGGCAGTAAGATGGTGCCCCGATGGCATTCATGAGATAATTGATATTTGGAATGTTGAGTCGTGGGACAAGTTCATGTCTGGCCCATTTGTATCTCTTTGACACAAATAGATTTTAAGAAAAGTAAGCCTCATCGAGTTGCATTATTTTGTTTTTATTTAAGGCCTCCTTATTTGATTCATATTGAATTGTACTATATATTGTTAACAGGATAAGTGATGCAAACATACATTTAATGTTCAACACATTTTTTTTTTAAATTCACCAGATTAAACAAGCATGCCATTTTCATTTATAATACTAATGTTACGGTTCTTATTTCGCATGTACAACTATTTAAATGTTATATGTAAATTGTTTAAATATTTTAAACGAGAGTCTGCAGCAACTTTGGGGCTGTATTTGAGCAAAATGGTTTTTTGAGGTAAATACTAACTCAATGATCAATTCTAGCATCTAGAATGCTAATTATCCATAAAGTTACAAAACCAAATGGAACAATTGAATAGTATAGTATAATAGTAACATTTAATCAATCCAGCCATTACTCTTTGTCACAGGATGCATCTCTTCAGCTAATTCAGCTAGTTTGAGCCATTTTTCAATAGTCGTGGCAGGGTGTTGAAAAGGCTCTGAAGTATTTGAGCAAATTACCAAGACTGCTTTATGCTGTGGTGATTTATTCCAACTGTAAAGCTAAAGCTTCTGCTAAAGCTGCACCAGTTCTGCTTTGTCATCAGTTTGACTTCCCCCTGGATCCCTTCCGTGCCACACTGAACAGAACCTAAAGCATAAGAAAAAAATGTCTAAACTTGTTTAGAATATGGAAGTTTAAGTTTTTAATTCGATATGTGCATTTGATGTGCCTATTGCATGTTATTGTTTTTCCCATTTTTTTGTTAATTCACTACTCTGATATGCTTGGTCCATTTGTAAATGACATGCTTTCCTCGTAAACCCTCACTCTCTATCTGTCTGTCTCAGTGTGTCCCTCACAAACATATCTATACGTTTTTTACCATCTGTCACCTTCATCCTCGATGACGGATTTAAAACTGCTGAGTGTGTTCTAATCCCCAGCCCTGTGAGGGAGGTGCTGCATCACCAGCCTGGCATTAACCATCTTAGCACCACACACTCCTGTGGCCTTGCAAGGTGCTGAAGGGGCATGAGCATGGTCTAAGTGACTGTGAAGACAAAAAGCCAAGAGGTTCAATTTTGTGTGCGCATCTTATTTTGCTCCTAAACTAAGAACTTTTGAGGTAAGACCATTCACATTCATCTTAAAACCAAAAAAAAAAAAACATCAGTACTTGGGTATGCTAAATGTATTTCCTTTAACTTTATCATATCAATTTTCTCAGACAACTAAAGAAAACTTGAATATTCCAGCACGAAAACCACATTAAAATGGCTGACGCCGACGCAGCAGACGGTGACCAGGACCCTGAGGCTCCGGTGGAAGAGCTGGACGGCGAACATGAAGCTTTGCTACACTTTGGTAAATACTCTGAAGCTCAGCACTCCATACCTTGGGAGCAGAAGACCTTTAGACAAAAGGCGAACTTTCATATGGACCGCATCTTCCTCGGATTTTTGGTCATTTTTTTCCTTGTGTTTCTGGGAGAGTTTGGCTATAAAATGTGGTATGTGACAAATGTGAAAGCGATTGCAGAGTTTGTGTCAGATTGCTTGGTCTTTCTGTTCAACTGGCTCTTTACCCAGACAAGACAGGAGGAGTTGTTTGAATTGTAGGTTGTGAAAAGAGGGAAACCAATTATATGTATTATCTTATGTGTGTTTTCTAAATAACAAATGGCCAGTAAAGAGTTATAGCTCCGTCCTAACCAGAGATACAGCAATGTAATGATTTCTGGACTATGTTTTTTGATGGATCTACGGAAATAAATAATGTATGCAATTAACCAGATCCTTGTTCAGTCATACACTGTTCTGCTTTGTTGATCAAGTTAGGATTCTGTTCTTGCAACATGCAATATAAATGCATCTTTTATTGTACTCTTAAAATAAAAAAATGTCATTGTAAATTAAGTATCAGAGTAGATACTTTACTTAACTTGTTGTGTATTACCTCCCCAATTATTAAATAATATCCATTTATACCAGCCACAACATTATCATGCTACATAATAATAATCTAACAATATAATAAAACACTCTGAAAGAAGAAAAAGAAACTGTTTTGATGCATTATGGGTTATTTTAATAGTTAAAATAGGTTACATTTTACCGGGAATATACTTCTGCATTACACAAAACTGATAATACAGGATTGTTATACACAAGAAAAAGAATTAAGCCACAAAGAATAAACAAAGGTTAGGGACATAGAAAGATCGAGAAGAAACAGAAAATCATACAAACTACATATACTCCAACATACTTCCAGTGGTGGACTGTACATCTACGCATGTACTGTACTTTAGTACTTAAGCATTTCAGGTAACCTACTTTACTCAACTTAATTATTTTTATTTTCATGCATCTTACTTTTACTATTGTAGTATATTTAAGAGGAAACTGTTGCACTTATTATTAGTGAATCACCTGAATACTTTCTGAACTACTGGACACTTGGAAGTATTCTGTTTTCATATAGCCTACTGTATTTAATTGAGATGATCTTAAAGCATTATTTATAGAACATTATAAAAGCACTCAATCATGATAAGGTTTAACATCACTTTAATAAGCCATTATTTAATATAGGGATATAAAGTGTTAACATGTTGTTGATTAAATACTAACACATAGGCCTACATAACAGTAGTGTGGTGATATAAGGCGGATTTCATTCACTTGTGTATTCTAATCATGGATTCTAATACTGACTCCGTCACTCCAGCGGACCAATCAAATCGACGCATTTTCACTCCTCTCAAATCCCGGCCCTTCCTCTTCCCCTCTTCTGGATTCTCTAGCGTGACCGACGTTTCGTGTCTGTTAAGACTTAAAGTAAGTCAAAATGTGAATAACTTAAACAGTGAATGTCGATTAGATACTGTATATATTATTTCTAATGGTACATGTATTCGACTATTGCTTTTTGTTTCTGAAAGATGTGGCGCAGTAGAGAAATATTGTTGTCAAAAATGGAGGACAGTGAGAGACGCTGGTCCGCCATGCTGTCCCTATTAGCTTTAACTTAAATGCATCACAGCCAAACATGGTGACACTTCTGAAGAAGAAAGGACAGCTCAAATGTGTAAAATGCTATCTTACCACTGGCCTGTGATTCTTGTTTGTCTGTGACTGTGTGTTGCAGGTCTAAGCATCGTTTCAATGTACGGACAGCTAAAGCTTATAGCTAAGCTAACGTCAAACTGGGCTCCTCCAAACATATTCATCAGAGAGATAAATAACGTTCCACATTCAGAAAATGTATATTATTCTGGAGGAACAACTCATATTATATTCCCGAGTAATGTGTTCTTAAGGTTTTACTCAAGGTACGTACACCACGACGTCGCAATAGATAGTTAAAAATAACCCTCCTGCGTGGAAAACATGAATATCAGCTTCCTAGTAGTGATTACAAGCAATGCTGCAACAGTGGGCTTTATCAGTAATAACATCCCTGCTAAATACACGTGGGCCCTTTTTCATACTAGTTCATTTAAGCACCTGATTATGGCCGCTGGTCGTATATTAGACTACAATAAGAGAAGAAAAATTAATATTCGATTATATTTGTCAACAGAGTATAATAAATCGTTTATGTATATCATTGCTTTAATTATCTTCACACAATGATTTTAAAATGTCAAATATTTGTTTCAAATTTCACATCACAAATAACTAGAGTCCAAGTTGACATATTTACAATCCTTTTTTGATCCAATCAAATGTCTAACTCAAAGATAATGACAATTTGAGACAGGAACAAGCAGGAAATTAGGATTGAGACACCAAAGTTGTATACCTTGAAAGTGTGCATATAAATTGTCAACCCATCATCTTTAATAACTTTTCTTTCAATATAGAATGCGTTACGTGGCCGCTTACCTCCTGGCTGTGCTCGGTGGAAACACCAGCCCCTCTGCAAAGGACATCAAGGCCATCTTGGGCAGCGTAGGAATCGAGGCCGATGACGACCGTTTAAACAAAGTATGCCATGATTTAACAACTTTACATTATGCGATCTTAAAACGGTTGAGCTTTATTTTCCTGAATATGCTCTGTGGCTAAAGTTGAGTCTTATTTTTCTCTGCAGGTAATCAGCGAGCTGAATGGAAAAGACATCAACGAAGTCATGAACTCAGGTCAGCCCTTCTAGAAAACATGCATTGAAGATTTTAAGATGTTTTTAAAGGAAGATGGCTAACATTTGTTCCTACCTTTTTTCCACAGGCCTCTCTAAGTTAACCTCCGTACCAGCAGGTGGTGCTGTGGCGGCTCCTGCTGCTGCTGCTGCCGCTGCTGCTGCTGCTGTTGGGGCTGGGGCTGCACCTGCTGCTGGTGTGTATACTACTCAATATTAGCTTTAATTTATAAATAGATGTTTTCAGTTTCTGTAGAATTGTTTTAAATTGTATTTTCATAGCAAATACTTAAATGCCCTTGCAAAAAAATCAAATTGTGATGGCATGTAGAAGTCCTAAAGTTGATTATTGAACCAAAGTGCTGTTAAATATTGTAATTTATATTTGTCTAGTAGTGATTGTTGTCTTTTATGTCTCGTTTCCAGCGGAAGAGAAAAAGGAGGAGAAGAAAGAGGAATCAGAAGAGTCAGATGAAGACATGGGCTTCGGACTCTTCGATTAATCTGCATTCTCTATCTCTAAAAAGCAATAAAAAAGTAAAAGGTTTACACTCAACATATTGTCTTTCTGTCATTTTCAATTACTTTAAAGTGACTTTCACCAACTGTGCAATCGTTATTATTCCCAAAAACATTACCATTAGGAGTTGGAAATAAAATGCCTAGCTTTAAAGGCTTGAAGTTATTTTTGTTGTCGGCTAAAAATAGTCCAGACTGAGCAACCTGCCATCATTAAGCAACCCAGAGTCTGCATGTGGTCGGTCTGCTCCGTCCTGCTGCTGGACAGAAAGCTGAAACCACATAATGACTGGGGCTTAAAGGGATAAACCATGATCCAACTGACCACCACGATACAAAACAGCTGCCGCTTTACAGTTATCTGACACTTTGGCTGTTATCTTTTGTATTAAAAAACGCATGTAATTGCTAAGTTCTTTTTACATAGGTGTTATTGTTGAACATCAGCTAAACAGGCCTTTAACTAATGGTCAGTATATTAAAAAAATAAAAAAAGCTCCATGTACAGTAATAGGTAACACAATTATGTTCTCTAACTCACATTTTCTGGTGAGACGGTGCAACTTTTTTTGCTTTAATAGATGTCTGTCACTGTTTTTTATCTGGTAACATTAGTACTGGCTGCAGTCCAGAAGCAGGAGCCTAGTGTATTGCTAAAGGGAAGCAACTTGGCAGAAATAATGTTCCCCTCCTTGCTATGACAAGCCAACAGTCTGCCGGGAAAAAGACCTATGACACATTATGTTTTAAATGACGTGTGAATCATCAGTCATATCACAATTCATCTTTTGTTATTTAATACAAACTACATTTCGATTGAACTGCTTATTTCGTCACTGAACTTCTCACTACTCTTAAGCAATCCTTGGAGGAAATGTGACCATAGATTTTTCCACAACCTGCTTCATGGCATCTTTTTTTTGTGTGTGTTACATAAGCAGCGTCAAAGATTTAGCTGGGCAAAGGGCCAAAATGCACCAAGAAATCTCTGAATTCCCCTGCACAAAATAGAAAAATAAATATGCATATTTACCAGTTTAATTTATGCACATATTAGTATTAAAGTTTCTCCAATATGTTGTAAATGTAAACTTTTCTAACCTTTTTTCCTCACACTACCTAACAGTCACCTGAATTAATTAACAAAGTAAGTTGAATCATCTTTTATAAAATAGAAAAACGAGTGTAAAGAAGAAACATGAATGTTTTATGTATGATTTCACATGGCAGTCAATGAACAAATTGTCCATCTTTTTCTACATTTGCTCTACCACCCTATTTTCCCCTGATGCATGTGAGCACATGTTGCATAGCACCAGTTTGCAGGATGCACAGGAATCCCCTGTGAGCCCATTATATCTGGCAGGATCTTAATAAAGCAGTCTTTAGTTTTGTTGCTAAGGCTTCCTGCCTGCAGGTAAACCCGCTCCAAAGGTGAGAGGCATCACTGCATGCCTTAAGCACAGAGCTGACAGACTTTCACATCTCATAATTACCCGATGGCCGGGAATGTATAATAGATGCTGTCAACAATTATAATACTGAAGAACACATCTATCAATGTTTAGCTGCTCCACCCTAACTGTGCTTACGGTTACAGCATTTACGGGCATTATGCAGGAATGCACTTCCACACAAAAACTTCCCTGCTGCAAGCTGTGGACTCAGTTCAGAAAGTAAGCAGTAAAGTATGCACTAGAGAGGTGTGGCAGAATCAAAGTATTGTTCCTACATCTTGACACGATAGCCTGCCTTATGTAATAGGGCAGTGCTTCTTGATCTTTTTAACTTGTGAACCCTAAAACAAATATTGCCTGCTTGCTTCATTCACTGAAATAATAATTTCGATTATCTTTTAATTGTTTTGTTGGCACAATTCATCCTGCGACCCCGTGCCAGTGGCCCTAGGGAATCACTACCATAACTTACAGTGTTAAAAAATATCTTGTTGTTCACTAGTATGTTATCTTTTTTTTCTTTTATAAATCCAATAGATTTTACCTTTGAAGAAAAGTGCCATTAGCAAGGCATGTTTAAGAAAGCCTTATTCATTGCACAGTTCAAGATAACAAGTTATATTACCAACTAGTGAATCATGACAGTGACTTATGGTTTGATAATAACAAAGAAACAAACAAATGAAACCATTTAATTAAATATGTTTTTAATTTGAGTAGGTTATATGAATGCCAGCATTCATATTGGCAAACATTGTAAACATTTCACATTTCAGTGTAGTTGTCTATTAAATAAAGCTCAGCTCAATTAAAAATTCTACAAAAATATTGCACAGAGGTGTCTAGCTTATACAACAGTTATTACATTGCTCATAATTACAAATTAATGTACAGAAAGTATACAACTCAATGGTGGATTTGTAAAAAAGAGCATCACATTTTAGTGTTTTTGTAGAATGAGCCATTTGGGATTCTGAAACATTGCTACATGTTCTAGGAGTCCGTACGTTTTAAGTTATTTTTCATTTCAATTTGAAAAGTGCACATTGCTCTTTCCCAAGCCATTCAACTGGTTTTTCACATAACATCCTGGCACAGCAGAAGAACATGCGTTTTTTCTCACAAAGCAGACCATTCCCACAAACCATGTGTGGTTTGAAAGCTTAAAATGTATTTAGGTAGCCCATTGTGTTCTTATAAGGGGAAATTCAACTTGCAACATCATCTTTCACCACATCTGTGGCACTGAGAGAAGTTGAACGCTTCCCTTGCAGCAATGTTTCTCAGTCATCATAGTCCGACACGATGATCCGAACATGCCTGAAAAACGACAAGGAAGAGTTTTTAAACACCTTTTGGCAGTCAGATTCCTTTTTCGTGACTGTTCATATGTTGCACTGCCATTTTCACAGAGGCTGAATCATTGTGAGGTTTAAAGATAGCAAAAATAGACCACCAAAGCTGTCTATCTGTGCCATTCTGTGTTTTCTATTTTATCTCTTTTCAACAGGTGGGATTCTTACCTGTTGGTATTCGAATCGGTCCTGAAGGTAACGGCTCCCCAGACCGGTGATGTGACCTATATTTTGTTTGGAGAGCCCGACTATCCTGGCTGTAAAGTCAAGTGTGAAGGCCAACTTAACAAGCTCAGGTGCTGTGGGGAGGACGGTGGGAGGATTGTGGGTCGGCAACGCCTCCGTCTCCAGATATGCATCAGCCAACTTCTGGAAGGAAGAGTACGACATCCCCTGGAAGAAGCTGCTCAGGGTGGGGTTGTCTTTCAGCTGGAGATAAGGAGAGGAAGACTGTCAGTAATTCAAGAACACTTTGACCTGTAAGGGAGTTTACTGCTAGTAAACACTCATGTGGAAACACACCTTAAAATAGCCTTTCTTTAGTTGTAATATTCCCGCAGGTTCCCAGCTACAGTTAGTAATACTTTCAACTGAAGTTATAGGACATTTGCTGTAATTTTCCTGCAAGGTTTAACAATAACACATTTAACACTTCCACTTAATCTGCTGATTATTTTCTTTAAAATGTACAGAGAGTGAATCACTAATGTGCTTAAGTGTTGTCAACCTGCTTGTTTTGATTGCAGGCTTCATGACTCCCACTATTGTTATCATTATGGCACACCCTGTCTCTCTGCGGCTAAATGATGATTTATTGCCGAGGTCAGAAGGACAGATCAGAATGAAAAGTTGTTGCACCAGGAAATGTCAAAGTTGCTCACCAAATATCACAGATTGGTGATGTACAAAATTATAAAAGGCTGATTTTTCTATTTGACATTAGACCACGATAAATTGAGAAACACTGTTTAAGAGCTCTGGACCCTAACATTACTATTTCCAGCGGCAATACATTTAGATACTCAAGATGTTTTCAGTAAATCTATTAGATTCTGCTTTCTCTTCTTGAGAAAAAAGAGTGGATGTTTGGTAATAAATGATTTGTGCTTGATGATTACTTCCTGTATAGAGCGAGCCAACACTGACAATACCAAGACCGGTTTTGGCAAGATTTGATTTTGAATTGCTTTATTTCATCAGATCAGAAAATGAAAAGCTATTGCACTAGAAAATGTTACTCACTACATAACATAGAATGATGAAGTACGAATGTATAACAGGTTGTTGATTTAACATCAGGCTATGTGATGGAGTTTGTACTTCTTATCATTGAGAATTTTTTATAGCAGCCATCATGGTTTATTGATGTGCTTTTGCTTTCTGTTGAAACTGCTCGATCACCATCGTTATTCTTTAATAATTAACAGATTATATAATCTTATGAAGAACCAAAGAGTGAAGCATTAAGAGTATCAGTCATGTCAATATTTCCAAATTATCAAACGCTAAACAAAGTTTCATCTAGCTTGTTTTTTACTCAAAACAGCAATAAATACCAACCTTGTCATCTATGGCATCACCCTCCTCTTTTGTCAATGCAATGATCCTGTTGATTACTTCCTCTGAGAGAAAACAAAGCTGATTATACCTCCCGCTTGCAAGTATAATCAATATATTTAATATAATAATGTATGGCATTATAGGGATTAAATTCATCTTTGAGTGATTATAGTAATGCAGAACTAAAATGCTAAGCCAAGATAAATGACAGGATGGAGAAGTTTTGTAACTCCACAAAGACAAAACAACTTTTAATATTCAACCCATTACATTTATCAGAGAAATTGTGTTGTGAGTTGAACTGACTTGTTTTGTTTGATCACCACATTTTCTGTCAAATTAAAAATGCTCTTTTAAAGCATTTTTATACTGCCAGGCACAGCTAAAGGAAAGTGAAGGGAAACAGTTTCTCACCATCAGACAGAGGTTTAACTTCCTCTTTTTCTTGGACCTCGTGGATAATTTTTTCTAGTTCCTCTGACACCTTCTCGTAGTAATGTTGTGTTGGTTCCACGCTGACAAGAGCTGTAAAAACAATACATTATTTGTTCATTTACATCTGATATTTCCACTTATTCTGGTTGAATTTTTTTGAACATTGAATCATATATTTTGTTACATTTTGTAGAACTTACATTCAACTCGAGTGATGTCAGCAGAGTTGAGTTGACCAATTCTATTTGATTTATTCAGAGATATCCGCCTTTTGGAGAACCTTTTCTTTAACGATTTCCTCCTCATGGACTTTCTTTTTGGTGAACTGACTGGAGTAGTTGGCTGGCTGGGGGTCACAGTGTCAGAGGCCTCTGGTATTTCTGGTGGACTGTCCTCTTCATCGTTATCCTCACTATTCTTTCGAGAGAATAAACCAAGGAAGCTTTTCCAGAATGATGGCTTCTTGTTCTTCCTAGACTTTTTGGTGGGTTTCTCTATTTCCTTCTGAGGTTTCTCGGGCTCAACTACGAGGGTTTCAGCTGGATAAAATGTACCAATTTCCCCATCGTCTTTTAATCCATCGGCCAGGTAAGATGAAGGGTCGCTGGAGTGTCGTCTAAGCTTCCTTGGCATTGTCACCCACTTTTCTTTCCTCCCAGCCCTCCTTTGCCCCAGTGTCCCCTCATTTAAGCTGAGGCTGCGCTGGACGTACGCCTCCAGCAGGCGGATTGTATCCTTGTGAGGCACATAGATCAACTGGCCGTTATGAGGCCTTTGTTTTTCTGTTTGTGTTTCCATGGTGGAAAGACTACAGGAGAAAGAAACAACATACAATAGGTTAAGATGGGTTTGCAATGAACTTTCTGCCAATTCAAGTCACAAATCACGTGTGGTATAAGCAGCATTTTGGAAAAAAGCCTTAAGAGCTAATATGACAGGTTGATTAATCGATTAATCAATTGACCAAAAAAGTCAGTATTCAGACAAAAAGCCAAACAATGCGATGTCCCAAGTTCTCAATTGTGAGGATTTTCTGTAATTACTGTCTTATGTGTGTGTGAACATCTTTGGGTTTCCATCGGACAATACAAGATATTTCAAGACGTCAATCTGGGCATTTTTCCAAAAAAAAACGAAGGATGAACAATTAATCAAAATTGACATCAAATAAATTGATAATGAAAGTTGTCCTTATTTGCAGCCGTAGAGGTTGAAACAAAGGACTGTTACATTTTGAATTAACAATACATTTAAAATGTAATCATTTGGTCTTAAAAAATGTAAGTAAACGTAGCTACACTTCTCTAAAGCCAATGTTGACTTGTTGACAGCTTGTTTGTCTGTGCAACAGGCAAAAACCGAAAGCTACTCAGTTTATTATCACAGGACAGTTTCGGAATCAGGAAGCTATAACTACTTTTTTCTTAAAAAACAACGTAAGCAATTTATCAATAAAACAGTTAATCAAACTACATAGAGAAATACTTTTTTAACACATTATATACTTCTTTAGAATGTTACCAGAAAGAGTCCTGCATGTATTGTATTACAGTGCTACTCTTTGGATGTCATAGCTGCAGAAATGTAAAAACGTTCTTCAAAACACAGCTCTTAAGTTAGAGAAATAGGAAGTAAGTAGTGCAGTAGTCTTTGAATGTGTCATATTTCTGTATCGGTGGACTCACCTCGTCTCCTACAGCAACAGAGGAACACTGTGACTCCCTGCAGAGATCCGTGTAAGTACTCAGCAGGTACACAGTGTGAAGTTTAGTCTCATGAAGGGACTGTGCGCAAAGCGAGTACCTGCTCGCATTCTCCACCCATGTTTGGACACGTCCCTTCCTCCTTACCTTACCTGGAGCCGCATGACGTCACATTCACTAAATGACAGTGGGCGTGGGATGAGGAAAAAAGACTTCCTGGTGTGCAGGTGAGCGCACAGACGTCAGGGTTTCAACTCTTGTTGTTTACAGTTTCACCGAAGATATCGCTTCTGCTGTAAATTCCCCCTCCCTGCTGGCTGGGCCACGTTTTACAGGAAGCACGTGCTGCGGAGCTCATTTCCTTTAAGAGACCGGCTTTAGAAGAAACACCCCCATGTGTCTTTATGCTGTTACCTGAAAAAACTTAGAAATGAAATATGTAACATGAGTGAGCCTAACAAACTGCATCCCACGTACATTATGTTCAATGGGAATGTAAATAATATGTCTATTTACCCAAGTAGCTTACTGTACTGAAGTAAAATGTTGAGTTATTTTACTTGAGTATTTCTATTTCCTGCTCCTTTACACTTTTAGTCCATTAGATTTTGTAATCCAATATTTTACCCTTTCCTCACTACATTTATATCAAAGCTTTAACTGATAGTTACTTTACAGCTTCAGATTATTAGCTAAAACAAAACAATACAAAAAAAACTAGTAAATAAATGATGGAATTGTATAATAGGTTATAAGATATCCAGCAGCAGTATTATACTGCTGCTGGATATCTAAATGTGGAGTTTATTATATTTACTTTGTATACTGTATACAAAGTAAATATAATAAACTCCACATTTACCGGCTGTGATGAACACATTAATGCATCAATAGTCATAATCCAGTAATTCAATACGATTCTGAAATGGGCTTTTACGCACGATAAACATTCATCAATTTTAATGGAATACTGGTTTGCAGTATCGGTACATCATTCAACATAATAACACAGAAGCAATAAGTCTGCATATGGCAGAGAACAACAGTAAACAGCAGACACTATAGGTAGAATAGTCTTCTATTAAATATACAGTTGAATTAAACAAGAGGGATTGTCTGAGGTTATAGTTCTTATGTATAGAATAAGATGAATTATTATATTTTACTTGAGCAATTAACCTTTTTTATATATATTTTGTGTTAGCTGTATTGACAACAGGTTTATTGTTGTACATTTTTTGAATATGTTTCTTTTTGTCTGTCTATATTTGACTTATTTGTAAATCTCCAAAACACACAATCCAAGAAATAAGATGTGACAGGCAATTGTATTGAATACACTTAATACGATCATTTTGTTTTTCTAATTCCAATTGATGGTCAACAGTGTCTTTAGTTTGTAGTGTTTCTTATACATTTGATATATTTCTATCAATAAAGGTATTTAAAACATTGTAAATACCTAATATTTGAATACCTTAAAGGTGGGGTAGGTAAGTTTGAGAAACCGGCTCGAGATAAACTTTTTGTTGTATTCCATGGAATGCTCTTAACATCCCGATAGAAATGAATATCTTAAGAGCTTTGACAAAAAATCCATTAAAAAAATGTAAAAAAAAAAAAAAAAAAAGCACGACCAATCATTTTAGCCGGCCCGGCTAAAATAACCGTATGGCCTACCTGCCTGTCAGCCTTCCATCTGTGCACAAACTTATCTCGTGCCCTCATTGGTCATGTGCGCGTTTGTGTGTGTTGGAGGAGGGGCTCTGTAAGGAAGTGGCAGATTTGATCCGGCTGTGTATTTTCAAATTCTAGCGCACTCATGCTGGTTTCTCCAAAATTACCTACCCCACCTTTAAGATAACTTTGCCTGCTTAATTAGGTTTATGTATGGGATATATTGTACAAGTAGACTATGTTATAATTTAGCAATTATTTTAAATATGATAAATAATTTTTCATGTTGAATTGTTTGGTGTAAAAAAGTTATCCAAAACTTAAAGGACACATGTCATGTTTTTCTGCTTATTACCCGTCCCCTTGTGTGTTATGAAGGTTTTTATGCATGTAAACGGTGTGCAGAGTCAAAACCCTCAAAGTACACCCTGTAGCGAGTATCTAATACAGAAAATACCTCCCCAAAACGCCTCGTTGGAGATACGTCATTGTCCATTGTTTACTTCCTGGGTATCGTGACGTAGGAATGGCCAGTAGGTCCTTCACGGTCCGTCTCACTTTCAGGATCGGACTCCGGTGTCAGTACCATATCGGCTCGGGTACCATATCGGCTCGGGGTCATATCCGTCGCGTCATATCCGTCGCTTACCAATGACGTCACGCGATCACGCGATCACGCGTTCATGCGTTCGCACGCTGATTGGTGTAACTAGGGGCGCTGACTAGGGTATACCGCAGGTCTGATCAAAGACGAATGAGAGTAGGTAGAGAGAGAGAAGGAGACGGTAAGAAGAATATAAGATATTTTCCCGCCACATGTAAAGTAAAATATGTTCTTTTGTTCTGTTTAAATTAATTAAAGTTCATGCTTACAAGTGCCAGTATACAGTAGCCCTAATACTTACTTATTTCGTTTTGGTTTTTATATTTGATTATGTTATACATTATCAAAAAAGTATATATTATATATCAATACGATATACTTTTATATATTATATATTATCAAAAAGATAATTTTTCCATCTTGAAATAACACAACATAATAGATTATTAAAAATAAGTATGTATTAAATGTGTATATATACGACATTTTTGCGCCATAGGTAAAGTACAATATTTTCTTTTGTTCTTAACTTTGACAGAAATGGATAGTTATTATACAGAGATAAAGCACTATGTGCTCAGTGGTGGTTACCATGATCTCACCATCGCCGCTAAACATCCTGATGCAAGGAAGGCGGCAATTCGGAAGGCTTCAAAAAATACCTGATCAAATGTAAGTAACAGTTAGAATAAGACCATGGTTAAGTCACGAACATACGTTTTTATTATGAGGTATAAACCCCCTGTACATGTGACATCATCATGATTTTGCTCCTGTAGTGTAAGCACATATTCCTGCTACTTACTAGGCCTAACTGAAGTATTTTGTAGTTTTTTAGAACATTTAAATTATCCTTAATCTTTTATATTGTTTATATCTCATATAATATGTTTCCCTTTACTTTTAGGGATCAATAAAGTATATATCTATCTATTTATCTAATGGTGTTTTTTGGTGCAAAAGTGATCATACCTCTAATGGTTTATCATATTGCAATTCCAACATTTTCAGTAAATTGCAAGGACTCCACAGCTTGTTTCTCCTTTTTCTTTTCATTAGTATACACACTATTACTGTAGTTGTTACGTCTAAACCCTATTTGCAACTTGTCAAGGCCACTGGATTTCTTGAACAGCTTTTAGTCATAATTTCATCTCTACACACTTCTAAATTATTGTTTTTTTGTTCCTGATGTGCCAGCTGGAGAATTGTACTACACGTGCAAGGACAATGAGAGGTTGGTTGTGTGCACCAAGGACCAGGTTATCGATATCCTGAAGGAGTGCCACGATAACCTGGGTTCCGGAGGTCATAAGGCGCACCACCGAGAAAGTTTTGGCAACTTACCACTCGTCCACTATTCGGGAAGACGTGAAGAAATGGGTGTGAGTTTTTGACTGACTGATTATTGATCTACAGAAATGTGTTGTATGTGTACATTGAAACAGAGTGAGACAGTTTGAGCTCCATCAGAGCTGTCTAAAAACATATTTCAGAACTTGAACAGTTTAATTCTGTCTCCTCTGAAAGTTTTCTCTGTTCTATAATTTTTATACCTAAGTTTTTTGTTTTGCTGATTGAAAATGTATGATATTTGCTAAGGTTGATGAGTGTCCCCGCTGCCAGCAACACGAGGCCATTAAAACGGTTGCACCCGTACTGCATCCGATTCATGTTCCCGAGGCATGGACTGTCCTTGGTGTGGATCTCATTGGCCCACTTCCCACCACTGCTAAGGGCAAAAGGTACTATCATGATGGGCTGAAGCATGTGTAACCTCCTTTAAAGGTTGTAAACGTGAAGAATCTGGTTTAAAAAGAAAGGAAATAATTGACAGTGATTCTGTATGTATTTACAACATTCTGCATTTTATATTGCAGATACATTCTAACAGCGACTGATCTTTTCACGAAGTGGGTGGTAGCAAAAACGCTCTACACAAAACAGCTGCTGAGGTCTCAAAAAAGATCGTAAATATTCTTCTCGATTTCGGGCTTGTCGAGAAGATCATTACCGACCAAGGACGGGAATTTGTGAATGAGGTACAATAGTCTATGTAATACAGTGTATGTGTTATGTGTAACAATGTATACGATTTTTCAGGGTAATTGGTGTACACTAAACCATCTGCAGGTCAACCGTGGTGTTTTCGATGCACTGGGTGTAAAACACTGCATCACTTCAGCGTACCATCCCCAGTGCAATGGCCAAGATGAGCGACAAACCAAACCATCAAAAAAGCACTTGCAAAGTACTGCGGAGAGGACCAGAATGACTGGGATTTACACCTGAGGGGCATTGTGGCGAGCATTAACACCTCAAAGCAGGTACAATGTTGTAACAAATGCAGATGGAAACAATACTCAACAGAGATACTAAAAGGAATTTTTATGTTTTCAGAGGTCAACCAAGTGCACGCCCTATTTTGCCCAGTTTGGGAGGCACCCTTGCGTCCCGGGTGTTATAAATGCTACACTCAATGACGGGGATGATACCTCTGTTTTGGTGCCTGCTGATGAGGCAGAACAGCAGCTTGAGGCAAAGGCTGCAACCATTGCAGATTTGCACTCGAAGGTGAGAATAAAATGGCAATATTTAAAACATAATAACTCCTAAAAAATGCAAGCGTATGTTAAGGACTGTAAATGATAACTGTTACATGTCCTTCTCAGATTTACCAGAACATCCAAATAGGCACAACAGAGACAAAAAATCTCTTATGAAAAACGCAAGGGAAAGAATGTGAAATCTTTCCTGATTAACGTTGGAGATGAGGTCCTAAGAGCTAATAAGAGAAAGGAGGGCCGAAAAGGTGGAAAACTGGAGTGCAACTGGTTTGGGCCTTATGTGGTTTCCTCAATCACCAACAAGGGTGTGGCAACCCTGTTGAGCTCAACAGGAGCTCAGCTGAGACAGGGTGTGAATGTGTCTCAGCTGAAGCCCTTTATCAGGCCTACGTTGAGAGGTATTTGGATACTGTGTACCATTGTGCATTACGTTTTATTACATTATATATATTGTGAGTTTGGAATAAATATGCACTTTATGAAAATTATTAGTTGGTTACTGTTAGTAAAAAACAGTAAGGTTAATACTGGATGTTTGTTACACTTGGATATGTTTTCTGTAATACTTGTAACATAATTATTCTCCAGTTTATGCATTTCAGTGACTTGCAGTTAATGCTCGACATGACAGTTTAAAGGGCTACTATGCTACTTTCAAGTTTTTAGAAGAGTAGTATTTAATACTGTGGAAAAATGTTTTTAAGGTACAATAAATGTCTACTGAATGTGAAATTCAAGTGAAATATGTGTTTATCACAGAAAAGGGTAACTGACAGTGAATGTATGTTAGTGGAACTGTGTCAGGAAAGCGAAGTGTTAATTAAAGAATGTTAATGAAGAACTGAAATGCATAGAAGAGAAAGTTAATATACATGATTTGATTGTGCAATAAAACAATCAGAGAAGCGATCTGCAAGGTGCTTAATACAGGTATCATCACTGGTCATATCGGGGACCTGTTACAATAGTTGAGATGTGAAGGGGGTTATGTTTTTTGTCTGTGTTCTGGGTTCCTGCAGTTTTTTGAACAGACAGTACACACGTTCAGAGGATGAAGCTGTTAACGTGCTGCTAACATAAACTGGCTGTAGCCCACAAACTGAAGCAGAATGATCAAGTTAAATAATAACAAGCTCCAGTGTTAGAATTCCATAATTCCATACTCGTAAATAAAATGACATGCAAATAACATTTTCTTGGCTGTGGACTTAGAAAAATTGTCAATTTAGAAATACAAAACGATGTAGGTTAGAGTTATCCTAAAAATAAGCTCATATTTGAATTCCCCATAAAAAAACACATCATGTAGACAAATTGCCAATTTAGAAATACAAAACAATGTAGGTTAGAGTTATCCTAAAAATAAGCTCATATTTGAATTCCCCATAAAAAACACATCATTTAGACACCCCCATGTTAGGATTTCCTTCAGATTCATGTTAGCACCTGAGTATGACCCGCCCTGGTGTATGATCAAATTGTATTTCTAATTTTAAATAAAAGGAAAGAAATTCACAGTTATTGTCAAACAGGAGTTAAATCAATTTCTCGCTTATTCTAAGAATGTATTTCACCATATTCATATTTAAATGTTCGGGATTTAATTACGTTGTAATGTTTGAATGTTAAAAAATAACAATCGACAGTGTAAACATAATTATGTAAATAACCCAATTTGTGTTCTGTGAAAACGGAAAAGGATTTTACATTGTTTTTGTTACTTTCGTTGCAGTGTCTTAAATGTCTTAAACTTCCTGTTTGAAGTTGTTCCTATGGAAACAACATGACGGAGAAAAAAGTAATATCTTCTACATATAATAACGGACAAAGTAAAGAATGAAGTGTAGGCTATGTTTAAATGTTCGGAATTTGACCCTGTATGGTGGCCCTCTTGAGTTGCCGTACTACAGCCAATGTGTGACGTCATTGGTAAGCGACGGATATGACCCGACGGATGTGACCCCGAGCCGATATGGTACCCGAGCCGATATATATATATATATATATATACGATATATACGGCTGTACTGACGCCATTTTTTTAAACAAGCTCCGCTCAGAGCCGAAAAAACACTGTGTTAGACATGGGCGGAGCCTCTCTGGTGGTTGACTAATCAGAACAGAGTGCCCAAGCTGACCAATCGGAGCACACTGAGGAGGGGGGGCAAGAGCCGCAACGAGCAGTTTAGTGGAGAGAGTGAATACTGCTGAATACACACACTTTACAGAGATGCTGTATGCGAAACCAATGTGAGTTTGGAAAAATGCACAGTGTAAATCTATTTTAGTATACCTAAAATAGATTTGGGTTGATTTGGCTATCCACATAGCTGCTGATTAATTTGTTACTTGTGAAGGAACGGCAGTGTTGAAAACATATTTCTATGGTTATATCGATGATCTAAAATACATTTTCACCACCTGTAATTTGGTTAGTCATTCACAACGAGCAACACGCTTCCAGTTAAAGGACCAAGTTATTATGACTTCATCTAAAGGGAATTGTTGTACTTTTTGTAATGCCTACATTTTCCTCCAATGTGTAGATATACATGAACTAAGATTGGCCTGATACAACTGTACAATGTAAAGCGGTAGTGAATGTGAGCAGTTAATGTGTGGAAGTTAAACTATTTTGCATAGGAGGAAACACAGCTTCTCCTCTTGCTCATTTCCCTACTGAGCAACTGTTTTTATGACTAGTACATCTGATTTCATGAGTTATCTCTTATCTGACTGGTTTACTTGAAACACAAGACGCTTTCAGTTATATCACGGCTTTAATGTCGAGCTTGTTATTGTGTAACTGGGTATAGAGTTAACACATCATCTTATTTTTGTTTGTCCTGCATTTTCCAAAGAGGACAGAACACTTTTATCAAAATGAGTGTGTCCTTCAGTGGCGTAGCTGTGGGTGGGCCCGGGTGGGCCTGGGCCCATCCACATGCACGTCTGGCCCACCCACAGCCAATCAGCGCGTTATTGCGCAGAGCCGGGAAGCCCAGAAGGAAGTGCCACAAACTGCAGTTCCTCTAGTGGCCAACAGGGGATGGATGCAGAAAGGAGCAATTCCCATAGACCCCCATGTTAAAATGCCCAACTTTACAGCAGAAATAAACATGTTTCTAGCCTGGATCCAATCAAACTTATTCTGGATATAGTTAGATTCCACCTTCATGACAATGGAATAGGGAGTGCATTTTTTTACCGTGAGTAAATTAGTAAGTAAAGTAAGTTTTGAATGAAAGTCTTATTTCTTCTTGAGGTCTGCAGTGAAGCGTGTACACATTTGCTAAAGACTCTCAATGTGTGCCCACCAGTGTTGGGCAAGTTACTTCCAAAATGTAATATATTACATATTACTTATTACTGTCTTTTTAAAGTAATAAGTTACATTACAATATTACTGTCTTTGAAATGTAATGAGTTACACTACTTTTTAGTTACTTTTGAGTTACTTTCACCAAAATAACTGCAAAAGAATGGCTAGGTATTTTAAATGCTAAAATGTAGTTTAGTGCAGCTCATTATACATCCAGTGAAGGGCAATGTGGTATAGCATAACAACTGTGTAGGCCATTAAGGCTACTAACAACTGTTATTACACGGCTTAGTTGAATACTCGATTCTGATTGTAAATTCTTAACATGTGACACGTTGTTAATACAGTACAGACCACTGTCAAGGACTATAATGAAGGTTGTTAAGGAGGATCAAGAAAGAGAAAGGAAAAGAGGTTAAAAGACGGAGCGCTGGACGTCAGATAAATCACCAGAAGAAGGCAGAGAGGAAGTAAACAATAACAGGAACACGGAATGGGCTCTGTATTTTGTTTAGTATATGGCCATGTACTGTACAGGCCCGGTTCCAGAACAAAATGACTTGGGGTGCATCTGAGATTACAGGGTGCAGCACTAGTAGGTTTACATGAGCAATAGTGGCCGGCAACAGCAATGAAAAATAGCATTGATGTTATGGTCCCCAATGAACAGATTATGGCATTTGTTATTTGAAACCAAGCAAGTGAGAACATTTCAAGTGTGTTAAAAGTGCAATCCTGAAATATTTCATATAGTCCAAAGTGGACTATGGCAAGGAAAAGCACAAAAGCTTCAAAACTGTACTGATAAAACAAAAGAGAACATATTGTAAAATCAAGGCAAATATTATTTGAACCAGCTCATGGTTTGAAATGGCAAACATTGAAAAGCAAAAGTATTATTAAAACCATGTACTACATCATCACCTTGGTCCCATCATATACTCTGGGAAGAATATTTACTGTGCTTGAAAACTGGTATCACATCAGAGGTTGACTTTGTGACCTGGAGAACATTTCAGCTGCAACATTAGCTTGTTGATAAGCTTGGGATATGAGATCTTTTTGTAGCCATTCGTGGTGAAGGCATCTGTGCTATTGTATGCATTATTTTTTGACCCAACATTTCTACAGGCATGGCAGAATATGGCACTATTTTCACATGAATATTCTAGCCATTGTCTATTTTTATACCACGAGCTGCAAAATGACCGCCTTACCCCACTGTGCAGGCGGGTACTTGTTTAGATATACCTGGGCAGGCTCTGTTTTGCCGTGGTATCCTGGCACCTGCGGGCCGCAGAGGGGCGGCGTAGTTTCGGGTGACGAGACGAAGACTGATGCTCCGGGGCGAGTCAGGCGGGAGTAAGCTATGTCCACGACAGAGGGTAACGTGATTTCCCCATCTGACCTGTTGCTATTGTCTGCAGTAGATGCAGTGTTGCTGGCGTTTAGTGATGGTTGCTTTAACCATTTTCGTATAAATGATTATCCACAGATGTGTGTCACTGCTGTGGAAGCACTTTGGAAATGATGCACGTGCAGCGGAGCAGGTCACGCGCATCTGACACAATTTGTTGTTTTTATTTTTCGCTCCGTTCTCTTTTTTGAATAGAGGGTGCATAACATTCAACTGGGGGTGCAATGCATGCCTATGCACCCCCGAAGATCCCGACGCGAAGCCTAAAGGGTAAACACCAGGTTTACTAATCTACCCGCACAATTTTACTCTGGGGTCGGAATGTCTCGCTATGTTAGTACATTCTTAAAAAACAAAACACCATTTAATTTCGGGTTAAAATGTGTTGTAACTGCGTTACTGAGCATTGTAACGGGTAATATATTACCCAAATTGCATTAGTAATGCGTTACATTACTTCGTTACAGCAAAAAGTAATATATTACTGTAACTCCGTTACTTTTGTAACGCGTTACACCCAACACTGGTGCCCACTGTGCGACTGTCAAGGATAAACAACCTGTGGCCGCCGAGCCAGTCATGTGTAGGGATGGGTACCGAGCCCCGGTATAAAACGGGCCCCGGGACTGAATTATTAAAGACCGTGGTTGGTACCATTAAGCTCCGACGTTATCGGTCGGTACTGGAGGAGTCTCCTCCAGTACCGACCGATAACGTCGGAGCTTAATGGTACTGGAGGAGTCTCCTCCAGTACCGACCGATAACGTCGGAGCTTAATGGTACTGGAGGAGTCTCCTCCAGTACCGACCGATAACGTCGGAGCTTAATGGTACCAACCACGGTCTTTAATAATTCAGTCCCGGGGCCCGTTTTATACCGGGGCTCGGTACCCATCCCTACACATGACTGGCTCGGCGGCCACAGGTTGTTCATGTCTCCTCCTCCGAGGAGACATGTAAAAAATATATCTCATATGTATTATTGCAACACAAACATATTGCAGTTTTAGTGTTGCCAACTCCGTTTCTAATATGCAAAAAGACAGCAAAATGCGTCTATGATTATTTTTAGTATTTTAGATCTTTCCAATCCAGACGAGAGATCTCTCTCCCCCGTCTGTGTGCGAGGGGGCGAGGCAGTTTACACACACGCAGCTGCTACATGCAGCAACCAGTGGCGGCTCCAGAGTATTTGTGTTGGGTAATCTATGGTAGGGCTAACCCATACAGTGGTGGGGCTCAAGTCAGTATTTGCAATGTAATTACATGCACGCTATATCGCCCCCATTCACAGTGAAACGCCACGCGTGAGGTTTAGATTATTCCCCTGTCTCAATCAAAATGGAACTGTATGAAATAAAAAGGCACATTTATCTTGAAGTAAATAAAAAGGGCGACCTGGAGCCAATCCTGCAATTTCCCCACAGGTGAAAGAATTGACATGCTGAAAACCCAACCCCTGCAGGGGGGCCTGGGGGGATTCTCCCCCAGGAGATTTTTTGAAATACTAACATAAAATACACATTCTGGTACTCTCTTGAGAAGAAAAATTAATAAATCTATTACTACACATTTAAAAAAATGAATGCCATTTTTGTTTTTCGTTACTTTGTTCTGAAAGCTGAACCTGCTGCTCCTCACAGAGAGAAGAGGGAAAAGGCTGTGTGAATTACTTTGCATTGTGGATAAGGGTGGATAGCCCCCATTGTTCTGTGTGTCAAAATGAAAGACAGCCCACACACCTATCAATCATCAAACCGTGGGGTCTTATTTCATTACGTGTTGATTTCAATCAACACGTAATGTTGTATTGATGTATATAGAGATGTAGCCTACTACCGCAAAAGTATTCTGCGTCGGGGCTTCCTGCAACAACACCACGCCGTTATCGTGATTCTGATTGGCCAGAAGACATTATCAAAGATGTTTTATTGAGAAGACGATCACTACGTGACAAAAGTTTTCAAAACCGTTTCTAGTCTTCGGTATTTCCAGACAAGTGGCTGCTGAAATCAATCTTACTAACTGCTGTCTGTGCAATTTACTCCGCGCGAGTTGGCGGACTTTATTTTGCTTACTTTAACATCATTTTTCATGGTGGGGCTAAGGTGGGGCTAAGCCATTTCTTGGTATGGCTGTAGCCTACCCCAGCCATACCCTGGCACCGCCACTGGCAGCAACACACATACAAACACACACACACACACACACACACACACACACACACACACGGAGGAGATGGCAGAGAGAACGCGCTCCGAGGTGTGGTTAAACTTTACCTGTTTGATGTGGACAATGCTCGTTACCAAAAGTGCAATAAGAGTTTAGCATGTAAGGGCGGTAACACGAGCATTTTGTCTAAACATTTAGCAAAAGTGCACCACATCCAGACGGAGAAATGCACCGGGTTCGACTGTCTTTCTAGTAGCTCTGTAGCCAAATCCACGACGAGTAACTTTTCCACGTCAGGTATTATGTATACTAGGAGCAACACACGGAGTTAACTCAATTATACAAACATGGGTTGATGATTAGAGGTAACTGAGTTATTTATTTTGTTAAAGTTTCAGCTCTTCTGTTTACAGTTCTGTCATCACATTATTTAATATGATTTGTTAAAACATAGTTGTTTCTTTTGATATGAAATATTATGTATTTAATTTAAATAAAAAGCAATGTTAGTTTTGTTCACAATTTTTTTGGTTAGTTTACCTTATTTCTTTCTCAAAAAAACGATAAAAGTACCGTTAATGCACCGGATCGATAAGCGGTATCGATAAAAGTAGTAGTAGGCCTACCGTTAAAACCTTAACGATACCCATCCCTAGTCATGTGGATGTCAGTTTTACACACATTCTGAGGCCGCCGTGCCTATGTTTTTGTTTTCACTGCTAGTTTATGCTTATGTTCAATTAGTGCATTAAAAAATCATTAAAATCATTAATGAAGATCAGCTCAGACCCCACGCTTAATAAGTTTCTCCAGGCCCACCCACACAATAATTCCTGGCTACGCCACTGGTGTTCTTGTGATACAAATTGGCCTAAATATCTCTATGTTATGCTCTTATGGAAAGTAAGAAATACTCCTACATATACAAATATGGCTTTCCGCACTTATCCTAATATTTAAGCAGCGAAGTGAGAATTAATCCAGGACCTGTATTAGGTATTAAAAAGGAGAATGGTAGATATAAAGGAAATTATGTATTTAAAACAAGCCAACACACTTACACAAAAGCAAACAAATCAGCAAATAACTTCCAAGAGCTTGCTTTAGTGTAGTACCACAGAAAAACCACAAGGTGTCAAGCTAAACACTTTGAAAGAAAATACCTGCTAACACGCTGCCTAACCCTGTTCAGTACAAATACAAATACAATGTACCCATACTTGTACTTTACTATTTGTACTACTAAATATTTTAGGTTCTACTGCAATACATTTAGCGCTTTGTTGAAATGTAAAAGTGTTAAATAATCTCCATGCTGACCAGCTACAATGTAAAACGATCATTTATTACTCACATATTGATGCATAAGTTATAATATAATACAATAATGCTCATGCACACAGGCACTTTAACGCCTGACTTATTTAAATTTGTTGTCACAAATCTGGCATCAATAAAGTTTTCATACTAAATAATGTTTGTGGATATGATTTAAACATTTTGTAGCGGCCAAAATCATATAGAAATGAAACTGATAATGAACTTAAAATAACACTGCCGCTAAGTTAAATATAATACTTCCCATTTTCAAAGCAGGCCTAACCTTAACCCTAGCTCTAACCGTAACATGAAATGAGGTATTTCTAAGTTGCAGTATTTGTATTTTTACTTGGGTGAGCTGATTACTTTCTCATCCCGCTCTCCCAGTCCATTTTTAGATATTGGAACAAATGTTAAGAAAAATGGTTAGTTTGTGAAGCGACCAATACACAATACCAATAACAATCATGTTATTAACTAAACAATGACATTGAAATACAGGACTTTATTCTGGAAGCTATGCCTTTGGTTGTAATCAGAAGTTTTTCTTATTATCAGAATAAATAAGGTATTTTTTCTATGTTGTGTTCCAGGTTCATCTTTGTTATGCACTACAGCTGGATCACTCCTGTTCTTTGTTTATTGTCTCTCTAAATAGTTATTTACATTTGTTCCTGTCCCAGATGTGAATAGCAGCCTGCGGGCACCTGAAGGCAACACTGATCCCAGCTGATCTTCCACTTCAGGTGACCCTCTTCATTTTTCACGGGTGTTAAGCAGGGCAAATGAAGGACTCACATTTCGGCCCACAAACTCTGTCCGCTGACCTCCAAGGCTGACGCACTGCAGCTGAGTGGGCGCTGTGCAGCTACCTGTCATAAATCTTTATCGCTTTGAATCATTGCTCACCCTCTCTGTCCTGGGACTCCCCTCTCTAATCTTAAAGTGATAGATGGTTCATCCAGGCAGAGCAAAACTGAGCAACAAAGCATTATAGTACTCCAGTAATGTATAAACTCAAATTATGAACTACCTGTATATACCCTAAATGCTTTATTGATTTAGGATGATATTAATTATAATGGTGTATTTGATATATGGAGAGCTGGTCATCAGAAGCGTTACCTCAAGCCACTCTGAATTATTAAAGTAGAGCAAAATGTCATTTGAATAATTTAAGTTTAAGCCCTTCTGCCATGAAGTCTCGATAAGATCACAGCAGTTTCTTGTTATATCAGTAAAAGGAGAGCGTAAGAGAAAATAAATTATTCTAAGCGACATATATTCCGTGACAACTTCAGAAATACTAGTATCTTGCCCACAAAGGCTAAAATGAACAAATGGAAGTTAATATACAACTTTAAATGAAGAGATAATGCAACAGATATCATGAAAGGGCTTTGAAATACAGTAGCTCTAACTGGGCACTGTAGTTTTAAATAGAAGTTTCGAGAACAGAAGTTAACGTCGTATTGTGTTGGAGACTATTTTCTGTCACATATTGTTTGACAGCATCAGGTTTGTGTGTCGAAATCAAACTACAGTAGTTGAGTAACTATAGAACATTAAAGCCTACTGGGCCGCATTTTTCTACAATGGAGCACAGAGAAATAAGGTAGATACCCTGGTTCTCATAGTAACAACGTTACACTATTAAATAGTTTTCTTACTGTTAATGCAGGCCAGGCAAACATAAACCCTGCCTGAGTATTTTTTATGATAGTTCATAATATCATAATTTGTATCCTTTCAAGCAGGGGTCAATGGGGTCACCATTTAGACATTCTGTTGCATGTTAAACTGGGCATAAAGTAACAATGGCCTAAAGTGCCATGTACAGTATACACATACCTTTTGATGGTGCACTCAATACGAAACTATACAAAATTATAATTCTTAGCCACAACTTTGCCATGATGAATAGTTGTGACACAGTGCTTTAGCATAGGTTACAGTCACAGGATTGATTAAATGCTTTGTTTTTGTCACATATAGGCCCATTTATCTTTTACATATATAAGAAAGATAAACCCTAACCTTTCAAAACATTAACAAACAATCATGTGGGGCCCCTGTAGTAACCCTTGGGGTCACAGAACCCCTTTTGAAGACCCATGCATTAAAGTAATAGCAGAGGACGAGAGCAGGATCTTGGCTTCACTCTAACACCAAGGAGGTCGAGACGATATCCCACAGTAGTCCTGACAGACCTGGACTATGCGGACGACATCAGCCTGCTCTCCGACAGCGTGGAACAAGCACAGGAACTCCTGAACAGAGTGGAGTTAGAGTGTGCCAAGGTTGGCCTTAGGCTAAATGCCAAGAAAACTGAGGTTATCACCTATAACATCTTACCGGAACATCCACCTCTGACAACAACAGAAGGCACTGTGCTTAAAGAAGTCAAGGACTTCAAGTACCTGGGCTCATGGGTCAACTCAACCGAGCAAGATCTTAAGGTGAGGAAGGCACTTGCATGGAGGGCCCTGAACGGCATGACCAGTGTATGGAACTCCAACCTCCCCATCAAATCAAACTCAGCTTCTTCTACGCAACGGTAGAGTCTGTTCTCCTCTATGGCAGTGAATGCTGGACCCTGAAGCCAACCCTGCAAAAGTCTCTAGATGGATGCTACACCAGAATGTTGCGAGCAGTACTTAACATCAGCAAGAGTGTACATGTAACCAACAAGATCCTGTACGAGGGAATACCAAGGGTGAGCGAGAAAATTGCAGCCAGGAGAATGAGACTAGCAGGACATTGCCAAAGGCATCAACAGCTGCCAGCCAGCAAATTGGTGCTGTGGGAACCAACACACGGGCATCGGTCACGAGGACGTCCCACACCAACATACGTGGACGTACTCAAGAATGACGCAGGAGCACAAAGTACCAATGAACTGGCTAGATGTATGGAGAACCGGGATGACTGGAAGCGACGATGGAGGGCTCGTCTGAGGACGACCTAGAGAGAGAGGAAGAAATGCCCATTTATTGTTTAACTATTATCGAGATAATATTATATGACATATTCAAGTTGAGTCATGTGTCAAAGTGATATCTGAGACAGCAATACATGGGAGGACGTGCAGGATGCCTTAATGATATCAGGGATTTCCAGCATAGGTGAAGCAAATAAATAAAAGAATAAAAAAACTGGATTACTTCCAGAACATGAGTGTTTTATCACACTGTTTTAGGATGGCTGATCTCCCATCAGCCACGCAGGAAGCAGGTTGTGTCCACCTGTCTGTCCTCCATCCGCTCCAGTGCTGAGAGAGCAGATGGAGCCTCACAAGCTTAGTTCACCTCAAGCCAAAAATGTGCTGCTCATTTACCTTAATACAGCCTTCCCCTTTTGGTGAAAACCACGTCTGATTTCCTGTTCAATCATATTAGCCCTGGCGTCAATAAAGAAGCTATACAAGTAATGCAAAACCCATGTCTGAATATTCTTGGTCAGCAAAGTCAGAGCAGAGAATCAATGGCTCAAGTAATACAGTAGGTGCTGAACTCTGATCAATATTTAACCCATGAGGATTGCTTTGTCACTCAATATTACACCTGCTGCGCTACAAAGCAGAACTGCGTTGGCACTTTGATCAAAAATATAATGGCAAGGTCACGACAGCAGTGCTGCAGCCTGATGCCACCCTGTGCTCTGTCCTGCGTGCAGGAGAGTTAGCGTCAGTGGAAGAAACAGGAGACCTTGGACGGATTTAAAATAAACACAAGCTGCCCAGCTCCAACTTTGACTTTGCCCTCTGGAGGGAGTGAACTACAGTACAGCCTGCTGTCTATGCAGGCCTGAAATTGACTTATAAAGTGTCTGCTGACAAAACAGAAACCTAATCTACTGATATGAGACTCACAGTCTGAGCTTTCGTGTGAGATCCATCCTTTGTTTCCTTTCAGGGAGAGGGGCACAGCTTGTCAAAGAGTGAAGCGAAGAACAGAGTCATGCAACAATAATATATTTTTAGATCCATTAAGGGTTGCAGTACAGTCTGCTGTGTCACAGTGATTGGACACTCTGCCGGTCTTTGAATAGATTTCTTTGGGTAAATCTTTATCTTAGGCAGGATGGATGTGATCTCCTTGTGGAACACCCGATGAATTATAAATGGCAGCATCACATTAGCTTTGACCTTGAGCCACCTGTCTGTTAAATGTTAAAAAGCTATCTGGAGTTGTTTTTGGGGTATCGCTGTACGATCAGTGATCAGAGGGGCAAAAGGGCAGCTCGCTGACTTGACCACTAACTAGTGACAAGACCTTAAAAAAAAACAGGCAGCATGTTTCAGCAGGAAGTGACTTTAACAGCTTACAGAGGAAGTCATCGCCCGAGATAATCATAATGAGATATTGTTTTAACTCTGAGAATGATTAGACATTTTTGGACAGAAAAGCATCAAATGAAACAGCTAGCTTGCAGCCTTGTAGGCCAAGATAGATAATCTTATAAATGATTCATTTGGTTCTGCATATTTCATTTGGTGCTTTTGCTTTTGAAGCTATCCCCGTCAGAACATTGTCAAGCTCACAGCACTCACGATTTCTCCATCTAGTGAAGATTTCTGACGATAGAAAAAAAAAAGTTTATTTTACTGATAGCGCCCAACAACTACAAAAACGTCTCAATATGTCAGCTTTGCATCTTTTGCATATACTGTATGCATGATTTGGTCAACACTTCTAATGGTCCCTTCTGTATCCTACTCATTTCTTAATTAGATAGCATGTTGTCACAGAACACACACAGCGAGAAAACGTCTGCTCCTCCAGCCTGCCATCTACATCACGACACCAGATATATAAAAAAAACACTAACCAGGCTCTTAATCCCTCAAATAATGTGACAAGCTGGAGAGAGAGAAAGAGAGGCAGAACGGGAGTGAGAGAGGGATGCCATCATGATATCAGTGAAGTGAGAAGGCGTTAATAAATGCTAACATGAGGTGATCATGAGTATTTCAGCTCTGCAGACACTCACACCTCCATTCATCACATTGTGGTAAATTCTTAAATTGGCTCGATGTCACAAGAACAGTTTATCCCAGAAGGGAAATCATCAGAGGGAAGCTTCACATAGTTAGGATACATGTTTAATGAAAGGCACATAACATAACATAGTAAAGTGCTGAGTACTAACGTGACTAACTGATGTCACCTTATTGCATATCAATTCAATTAATTACAAGTATTGCTCTTTCCATGGGGGAAAAACACCCACTTGTCGTCATTATTGCATATTGTAGGATTATTATAAAGGCATTGATTGTGTTACATCCACTGCCATTCCAATACAAGCTGTGTTCATATATTTAATAAACTCACATACAAGTTTGAAATGTGGCATGCATATACAGTATAGGACCAATTTCCTGATGAGACACAAACCACATCATTTTACAAATCCAGTTTATGTATTGGCTTTTCCTATCACATGAAATATAATGATCATTACTATATGATTGATATAATATATTAAGGTACAATAAATATGTCAAACTATCAGTTGCTGATAATAACTGACAACTCTTACGGATTAAACCTTGTTTCAGCACACTATGCCATGCAATACAAGTGAGAGAACGAAGGTAAATGGAGACGGAAAAAAGAGTGCAACGTCTTTGATCTCTCTGCTATTCCCTTCATCTGATAACAAATACATATTTCATCACCCTTTGCTAAACACTAAGAAATGTGTTTTTCCAGCCAGCAGCTGATGGTGTTAAGCTCCAAAAGTGCTCAAAAGATATGGGAAAAAACTCTCAGTGCATAATTTAATATGATTTGAAAGTGTACAAAGTGTAGATCATAATAATGGTAGAAGATTAAAATCTAGTGCAAAATGCCAGATAATACAAACATTGAAACCTTGTCATTTTAAAAGCATGTAAATAGGGCATGTACTATAATGCAGTGAATGTCATTGCAGATATTTATTTTTGCAGCTTTTTTTACAAGAGCAACCGCAGATGTGCAAAATATTCATCACACAGCACAGATATTGTTACGCTATGTCATATGGAGAGGTGCTGCTGGCTGAGCATTCACAACTTTAGATTTGCTGAGAACACAAAGTGTGTGCTCAGGTCCGCATGCCTTACACTGGATGCATTCACCTGACCTTGAAAATCATGCCAAGTTCTATATAGGTTTTGCTGATTATACTAAAGTGTAGACTAAATGTGATGAGGTAATACAAGCTCTAAGTATGCTTACAGTATAAGTGCTTCGATTATCACAGCAGTGTTTTCTTTTGTGGGATAACAGTAGTTTTACACACACCCTCAAGGACATTTTGGTCAAATATACAACTGACTATTTCCTTTTTTACTTTAACAGTCATAACAGGTGAATGTCTTTAAATTGCACTGAAAGAAAGATGATAATAAACCTCTATTGGAAGTTAACTGACCGAGTAATTGCTGACTAGTTGTGTTAATTGCACTTTGACACATCCACAAGCGGACGGACAACTTGTGTAAAGGCTGTCCCACCACACAGGTCCTTTTAATACTGTCATTATATGAACAAAATAATGCTGCCATGTTCCGAGTACAAAATACTGAGAAAGATAAACAGCAGCGCATCTCACTGCTGGTTTGATTTGTCCATGTGTCTCTCATGCCCTTAATAAATATAAAGAGTTTCTCTTACTATATTAGCAGTTTGTGCCATTTTTCTCGTTCTGCCAGTTGCCGTTACTTTTGTTTAGTGAGGGTGTGCTTCCATACTTGTTTGCGGCTGACATTTTCTGGGCAGCCTCTGCAGCCGCATCCATCACCTGTTTCTCCTCCTGCTCAGTCTCACGATGGTAAAAATAGTTAAAGTTAGAGACGATGACAGGGACGGGCAAGGCGATGGTCAGGACACCAGCAATGGCACAGAGGGTGCCCACCATTTTGCCTCCCATTGTGATGGGGCACATGTCTCCGTATCCCACAGTGGTCATTGTCACCACCGCCCACCAGAAGCCGTCGGGGATGCTCACAAACTGCGTCTCCGGCTCATCCACTTCTGCAAAGTAGATGGCACTTGAGAACAGGATGACTCCTATGAAAAGGAAGAAGATGAGCAGCCCAAGTTCCCTCATACTGGCTTTCAAGGTCTGCCCCAGGATCTGAAGCCCTTTGGAGTGTCGGGAAAGTTTAAAAATCCTGAAGACTCTCACTAGACGGATGATTCTTAGGATTGCCAGGGACATGTTCTGACTGGAGTTCAAATCCTCGTCAGGGGTCGTAGCCAGCTCAGTTCCAAGGGTCACAAAGTAGGGAATTATAGAGACAATGTCGATGGTGTTCATGATGTTATTGAAGAAATCTCTTTTGCTGGGGCACACGATAAAACGGACACCGACTTCAAAGCAGAACCAAATTATGCAGATAGTCTCCACAATGAAAAAGGGGTCTGTTAAATATGCAAACACGTCTTTAATGGGAGGACCAGAACCTTGGGTCCCGTTGATGAGTTGGGTTAAAGCTGGAGGAAAGTCAGAGTCTTCTCTGAACACCGGCAGAGTCTCTAGGCAGAAGATGACGATTGAAATGACGATGACAAACACAGAAACCAGAGCGACAGATTTGGCTGCACTAGAGCTTTCTGGGTATTCAAACAGGAGCCAGAATTGCCGTTTGAGTTCATTGGTAGGTAAAAGGACCTCCGGCTCTTTGACAAACCCTTCGTCTTCGCGGAACTGCTCCATCGCTTCATGACCCAACTCATAGAAGACCATTTCGTTGGCGAAAACATCTAAGGGAACATTGGCCGGTCTGCGGATTCTCCCCCCTGACTGGTAGTAGTACAGAACGCCATCAAAAGATGGGCGGTTTCTGTCAAAAAAGTACTCGTTTTTCATCGGGTCAAAGTATCTTATCCTCTTCATTGGGTCACCCAGCAGTGTCTCTGGAAAGTTATTCAAGGTGCTAAGCTGGGTCTCGAACATCAGACCCGAAACATTGATGACAACTTTCTCGTCTTTTTCTTCAATACAGTGCTTTTCAAACAAATCTTCATTCTCGTAGCAATCCTTAGCCATCTTACTGAAGACACTGTCAGTGGGAGACTCACTGTGGATCAGGAGCTTCAGATTAGAGATCAGGCTGCCACTGCTGGAGTTTGCTTTAGCTGTGAGAGACGGAGGAGTGGAAGGTGACAGTCCTTCATGACCAGAATGATGTCTACGTCGTCCTCTGTTTGGCGACTGATGAGGTGAACTCAGGCGGTGGGGCAAAAGATTCTGATCGGGAGCCTCTGAGGGGGGTGAAGTCGGGTACCCGGAGTCATTCGGGTCCCCCAGGTTAATGCCAACATCATCCATGTTCTCAAAATTAACAAGGGGCACCTCCATTGTCCGTCTTGTGGCTATCCACAGCGCCGGCTATCAGCCCGGTTCACATGCAGGAGACAGAGGGGGCACCGCGACCAGAGCCAGGCTGAAGAGGTTGGCAGGGGTTCCCTCCTCCTGGTTATCATTCAGGCAGCCGTATGCCACTTTTTGATTTAGTCCTCGGTGTAATCTGTAGATGCGGAAGGAGAAATGCCATTTTATATTTGGTCAAATAGTGCAAAACAGTTTTGTCGGTAAAGAGATTTTCTGTCAGCTCGTGTTTGCATCAGCAGAGAATTGGCCATCGGATACTGTGCTTGTATAGTTTTCAATTCTCAAGCATGAACTAAATGAAAACACAAGCTCTGCAAAATCAGCCATGAAAGTGCTTACATGGGGTAGAGGTAGCACTTGCTATTGCTGATCATGTGCGGCAAAACTGAACATGTTTGATTTCCTAATGAAAAAATACATCATATCTTATGACTGGAAGCAGAAACTCATCAAAACCATTGATTTCCTTTTGTTTGAACGTCAGTGTCTAAACTGTTTCGGTCAATCCCTGCTCACATTAACTTTATCTCTAAGTAGCTGTTTATCATTCCATTTGTCATTTAGACAGGTAACTAAATCCTGACACACTTTTTAGCTGCAACCCCTGTGTCCACTTGACACCAAAGGCCCTGCGCACTCAGAGACACTCATCTGGTTCTATTTCCATGTGCATCCTAGCAGATAACGTAACAGTCCAGGATATGCGCCTGTATCTTCTTATCGAAGGTCATCATGAGACGATATGAGCAAAAAAATAAATGATTTGATTGTGCCATTTCAGCAAAAGGTGTTATTGAGTCCAAGACAAAGGACAGGTGAAGATACAGAAAAGTGAAAAAAAGTGTTGTAAATCTACACTTGTCTTAGACACTTTTTATTCTTTCTAAAATTAACTTTTTGTGACTACAATCTTACTTTACTAACTTCATCTCACACAGCATTGAAATAAAACAGATACACTGACATGACATCACTACCCTTATCAAAGCACCCACAAAAACATAAATATGTTTTTATTTTAAGTGTAAAGTTTAAATCCAGCTGTGTGCGTAGGTCCGCACCACTCACCCGTGTCCCCGGCTCTGCTCTCAGTTTTTGTGCCCGCTCTGTCCTGCCTGGCAGCTCCGCTCTGCTCCCCCTTCCTCCCTTCAATCTCTCTCATCCAGACTCACAATTGAGAGTGTCTCTAGCTCTATTAAAGCTCCCATTGGGTAATTTAACACCCTATACGAAACCAGAGATCCCAGAGGTAACCACACACAAACTTACACATGCACAAACTAAGACAAACACACACACACAAAGGAAACTCACTGTTTTGAATGTGGGGGTCACCTGGCTCTGTTCTCCCTGCTCTCTCCTCTGTCAGTGGGATAAGTGAGGAAGATAAAGGTAGCTCTCTGATAGGATATTTACCCTGAAGGAGCCAATCACTGTTTGACGTGGTGAGGGGAGAGTGGGACCCTGTCTTTCCCCTCTTTCCTGCAGAGTAAGCATCCACACGCAGGATCATCCAATCCAGCCTCACCTTGGGGATTATACTGTATTCTTCCCCTGATACAGCACTTGTCACAGCTCTCAATACCTGCAGCAGCATACATCTGCCCAGGGGATTCAGCCCTGTCTGGTTTATATCCTTAGCGATACCAGTTTTCTATGAAACTGTCACAAATGTTTTCCAACTCCTCCCTGAAATCTAAATCTTACTTTATTTCTGTATGCCTTTGCTGAAATCCATAGACACATGCCAATTCGTGCCAAAAAACAAGAATTAAGCAAGCACTCTAGGATCGATACCATTGATAAATACTTGAGGTTTTCACTGAGGTCATTTATTCTGGGCACTCGTTTCCCCTAGAGGTGTCGATTATAGATTTATAGGAGTGTTTACAGTGTTTAGAATAACAGACTTTTCTGGGAAAATCCTGCAGATGTGTTTGTGTTTTTCTCATTTATTTTGTCCCTGCCAACTCCAGCACCTGCCAGCTACTGAAAATCTGTCACATTAAAACAGTAGCTCTCTGGCTGTGAAAAATACGTCATAGAATTATGCAATATACCAAGCCTAATTCAAAGGTCAAATTATAATCACAGAAAGACTGCACTTCCTTTTATTACTCCACTTGAATACCCTCAAGGAGCGCAAACCTTAATCAAAGTTAATCTTCTTTTTCAGAAGGGCGGCCAATTTGGCAACATAAGTTGAATATTGTGTTACCTGATAGAGAACCAGTTGCCTAAAGTCAGGCAGAAATCATCCCCTCCACTCACTCCGCTCGTGCCGCAGCCTGGAGTTAGCTGCCTGCAGATCCGCTGTAACATTGCGGCGCGAGCAGCACCACTGCAGGCACGATCAGATGCATCCAAGGTCACAGAAGACTGTTTCAAGACTTTGCTATACATCATCATGCACTGTCACCTCAAGAAATCTCATTATGTGTCCTCACGGGGGACATGATATTCATCGATGAATATAAACTTCATTTGTTTGTACCCAAGGTATAGATAAAGGTGTGCCAGGGACGTTCAAGTGCACACACAAACACCAGCTGACTTGACATGCACGATATAAAGGGATCTTTTTATTGTGTGATGTCCTAGACATGTCCTTGAGAACGCAGTCAGCTGAGGCATGACCCGCCATTAAACACTTCATAATATAATTTGCTACAGGCAAAGAGAGACAGGAAGACAAACAGTGATGGGGGGATCATAGACTGCAGGAGTCAGACTGAGAGGGTAAATAATCGATCCATTCCCCTGCTAACCGATTTGTGTCAGAAAGGGAGAGGGGAGGTTAATGGGTGAGATACGAGCCACAGGATGAGGTGGGCTGCAGCTACTGCAGTGTCACTTGTCTCAGGGATATTGTCCCTCCGTCCGTCCTTCATCCATCCCTCCCTGCGTCCATCCCTCCCCCAATGACACCGTCACCTTACCCGTTAACAGTGTTGACGAAGCAGTTTCTCGATCAGCTTGGTTGTGCATGTACTGATGGTGCAGAGGTATAAACACGTCCTGCGCACCTTCACACAGCTCGTCTTTGTGCGATAGGAATATAAGGGAAATAAACTTCAACACCGAAGTGATCTAAAAAGCTCTAGTGTGTTCAGTAAAAGTAAAATGAACGACTGTGAAGATACTTAATAACAGGTTATGATCCTGCATTCATAATATTTTATGAGTAATATATTTTTAGGGGATTTTGTGTTTTTTTTTTTTATCAGATAATATTAGTTTTCTCTACTCTTAATATTTTTTTCCTTGTATTCTTGTTTTCTTATACTTGTTTTTTGCTAATCTTGTAACTGTGAATAATAACTTTTTTGTTTTACCAGTTATTGCATATTTACAGCAATGTCGATGAACGCTGTCTCTGTTAGATACATTTATAAATAATATAGATTTACTTAAAACAATTAACTCTTTATACAGAAAGTAGCTCATGGGAGTGTTATTTATGTTATAATTAGGGCCAGTTTTTATAATTTTTTGTTTGGTAGATTATTTAAAAAAGATGCATTATATTTTCTAACATTCATCTAGTATAAACTCTTGTTTCAAGTTTTTTTTCTGGATAGAAGAGGAGGGATGTAATGCAAAAAAAGCCCCTTGTCCGGCTTAAACATGGACGCGTGCGCCAGGCACTCTTATTTTTTAAAGTAAGTCATACGAAATGAAGAAGAGCAACAATACAAAGACGCGTGATATTTAAATACAAAGGACTTGTGAATCTAGTCAAAACCTGGAATGGCTGATTTTTTTGGGGGCCACTAAGGGGTCAACAAAATATTATTTAGATACCCTGCATTTTAAGAGAAAAACTCAGCATTCATTTGGAGACGTGTTTCCTGCCACATAGCCAATGTATATATTTCGCTGTACATTGGTTTTCATTAAAGAAAAATATGGTTATTTATCTCCTTAATGCTCCACTATTTTCAACAGATAAAAACTATGGTTGTCTGCCAATCAAAACCCTTTTAGGGCAAGCTATATGCATTATCATTCTCTACTCTCCTGCTTTTTTTATGTACTTTGACATATTTTCTATGATAAGTGTTTCCTGTTGGATGTTTTGTGGGATCCCTGCCTTACATTTGAGTGAATTGTTGATGAAGTAGATTAGATTTGTCCATTTATAATAACTTTTTAAAAGTTTAATTTCTAATCCAATTTGTTGTTGATTTATTTGAATTTTTGAATTTGTCTATTTGTCTGTATTTTCTTTTTGTGTGGTGCTGTATCAGCTAGATTTCCCCTCCGTCAATATATTTTCATATTATCCAGCTCTGCTCTGATGAATCCAGTCAGAGTACACATATTCTCAATCATAAAAATGATTGACACAGACACCAGAGTGTTTGTGTCTATGGTTATTGGTTCTAGTGATTGGTTGATGGGGATTCTCTGTTAGGGTAAACGTTAGGGTCTTTTGTCTGACTTTTTCTTTTTTGACATGCACCTCTAGACTTATTTCCCTACACTCTATCAGTCTTTGTAAATGTCAAAGTAACTAAATCTGTGGGCTCTCATCTTGTGCACATGATCTGAGTAATTCTATCTTAAAAGCCCATATGCTAGTCCATTAAGGGTGACAGGATTTCAAAGTGCATGTCAGGTAGCACGGATTAGATATACCAGCCTGGTAATCTTATAGCAGTTGTAAAGGCAGCTGGTTATTCCAGTCTAGTAATCCTATATATTCAGGCAGAGGTTCTCCTCATTGAAAATAACATACAAGGTTGGGTCAGGAGCATACAAGGGCATAACAGACACAATATAGAAAACCGCATGCAGCTCAAAGAAGTTCATATGGATTCAGTGTCAAACAGTGACCAGGGTTTCTCAATCACAGGTTGGTGATCCCTTGTCGGATCACTTGCTACCTAGATGTGGACACATAAAACAGTTTTTTTTTAAACTGATATATTTTTAAGAGATGATTCATCAAAAAAGATAGGTTGTAAATATGCATTTTAATTTATTTTAAATTATTTTGGAACTTCTAAAAACTAACAAAACTGCACCATGTAATTCCAATGTCCCTAAATGTTTGGCTTCTTAATTTAAAGCTTTAATGAGATTAAATATTCTCTTTCTTAAGACTGTCCCGGCCAACATACGCAGCAAGAACAATGACAGAAGACACTAAACAAAAAATATACCTTAAGTCTGAATAAAACAGAAATGCAATTGTAGAAATATAATTAAAAAAAAGTTGAATTACAATCATACAAACGCACTTAGCACATAACTCACGGTAGCGATATTTTATACTTCATGCTATCTGCACAAACTAGATAGCAGAGGTGGGACCAAGTCATTGTTTTGCAAGTCCGAGTCAAGTCTCAAGTCTTTGCGCTCAAGTCCGAGTCAAGTCTCAAGTCAGGATGGGCAAGTTCAAGTCAAGTCCAAGTCCTAAACTTTGACAAAACGAGTCTTAAACAAGTCCTTATGTGCTTTTCAACAAATGTAATGACATCCATCAACAGAATAATACTTAATATTAAACTGCTCTTTATTAGTCACATTAATAATTTAATAATCCATTTTCTCTCTGCTGGTAAAGTAACGTGTTTTTCTTCTATTTTAAGAGGGATCAGTTAGGTAAGGCTACCGTGACGGTTTGATTCAGAAGGAGTTTAATGTATAAGATCCCTGATGTTAAGGTGACCAGAATGTTTATTTCCACTGTGTACAACATGTTATAAGGGACCCACAATCTATCTTTATGCAAGGGATAATGTGCAGCGAGGCGTTCTCTATGGGGAAAAGAACACCTGAATCTAGATCCCTCTGCAGGTGGTACTTTAAGTATATTTTGATGCTAATACTTTTGTTCTTTTACTTGAGTAACATTTCGAATGCAGGACTTTTTATTGTAACCGAGTATTCCTACACTCTGGTACTTTTACTCAAGTACAAGATCTGAACTTCTCCCACCTCTGGCAATAAATCCTGAGTGGTTACCAAAAAAAAAAACCCTGCTCTGAAGGTTATTTTCATTTTACAAATCCTGCACTCAGCTTTGCTTTCTCCAATATCATTGAAAATCAGCCAGATGCTGCTTCTTTTTTCGGTTTTCACTAATTTCTTGACTTTTTCCGACGCGCTTGCATTTCAATCTGACTCCCCGTCTCCCCGTCGCTCTGTGTAGCTGGCCTGTACCACTACACCTGCTGTCTTTGGAGCGTCTGCCCCCCACCCTTCTTTCACATAATGGTATGATCCTAGTGTGTCCTCGCATATGATTGGCCGCATGGTGGCTCAGCAAAATAAAGTCCCGCCCCTGCCTGCATGGATTCACAGCAAGAGCAGGAGCGGCTGAAGATTCTGCTCTCCCCGACTGGAGTCTGCTCTTCTACCGGCATCTCGCGATCGGCGTGTTGGAGACCCCTGAATTAAAGTATCAAGTCACCTCAAGTCAGAGGGCTCAAGTCCAAGTCAAGTCCCGAGTCATTGGTGTTCAAGTCCAAGTCGAGTCGCAAGTGTTTTGTGATTTTGTCAAGTCGAGTCCAAAGTCATCAAATTGGTGAATCGAGTCTGACTCGAGTCCAAGTCATGTGACTCGAGTCCACACCTCTGCTAGATAGCATATGAAAGCTGAGATTGGTATAAGTATCATCAGTATGCGACCAAAACTCACGGCAGCGAAAGCCAGGAAAGACAACACACAACTTCACTTTACGGGGCCAAAACGGCAAATATGTCTTAAGGCCCGGACACACCAATCTGACAACAAAGAACTGACACAGACGGACCCCGACTGTTGCGTCGCCTCGCGTCTCTGCGTCTTGGCCATGTGTCGCACTGGAACACACCGCAAAGACTTCAGCCGACGGCCAAGAAGCACGTACGAACTGCGCATGTGTGAGTGGCAATAACTCTCCTTACCAGCAGGCGGCGGTAGTGTGTATTCATCATTCAAAAGAGGCAACAACCGGAAGACAGACTGCGTGATAACCGAGAGAAGAAGAACAGACTGTGTGATATAAACAAACAACAAATAGCGTGTGCGTTCCATTTTCACTCTGCAACGAGAAGCTCATGGGGGTTTCCCGAACCTGTGTCGAGAGCTGGAGTTAAATGAAATCTCAGATGTGCCTTCTTAATAGTTTGTTTGGGTCCCTCACTTCCATTTCGCTTCTCATGCACTGATTCGCTAGCTGAACAGCCAATCAGAGTGATTTATTTTGCCGACTGCCTTTGGCCGACTGCCCACCGATTCAACATGTTGAATCGGCGGGTTTTCGGCCGAAAAGGAGTCGGCCCGGCTGAAAAGACCCGATGGTGCAGGACACACCAATCTGAGTAGGTCGTGTCGACGCTCATCGTCGGCCTGACGCCCACCGACGCCGATAATCGGCCTGGTGTGTCCGTGCCTTTACCTTTGCTGTTTTCTGATCAAAAGCTGTGTTCAAGGGCATTAAAACGCATATAAACGCTGCTGAAGGTTAATCCAATGTCTCTGTGTCACTTTGAAATGATTACTGACAATCCATCATAACATTTATGTCAATAAACGTATTTTTCATATAGAGTTTAACAAAGCTTCCGGTTTTGGGCAAGCTACGTGCGTATCACTCTCACTCCGCAATGGTAATGTTTAGATGGATTTAGGAACGTCCTCTCAATTCTATTGGCTCTAACGGTTACAAAGAGGTGTCAATCACCAAAATCGACCAATGGGTTCCAGAGATTAGGCAAATACAACAGTGGCAGACCGTCAGGGCCTTCAAGGTATTCAGAGAATACTCTGGAACACTCAGATAAACAAACAAAGAATCGATTTAGTTATATAAATAAAATGTAATAAAATGAATAAATGAGAATGGTATCTGTGTTGTTGATCTGTAATATTACAGTGTCACGTTGATTTGTTTGTCCTTCTCGGACCATGCACTACGCATTTCAGTGGTTTTGTGTAAGAAAAGAAAGCAACCAATCAGATCTTGTTCTGGGTCTCTGGGTAGAATATCCTTCAACCAAGGTATTCTATATCCTTGATAGAATGCCCTGGCCGTTGCATTGAATCAGAGCGTACGTTTGGACTGACAGTTTGATCAACCAATCATATATTGATTTGTAGCCAATGGGCGTATTCTTTCAGAGTTTCCCTCGGTTCCAGGGTACTCTCGAAGGCCTGGTAGTTAACTGGCTCGAGACAGAGGATCTAGATGAATGCGACGAAGCATTTCATGCCGTTTTATTGTTTTTAACGTTGAAATGGCAAGTGCAACAGGTGAAGATGAAGTTGTTGCGGAATTGTTGTGAGTACCCTTTTCAAGACGACAATTCAGTGAAAAGACGGACATTATAATGCCGAGGGGGGGGGGGGCGGGCGGCTGGGGGTGTGTGTGTCTACAGAAGGTCCAGTTGTGATAGACACGGTTCGCCACTGAAATACACCCAAATGTACCCAGAGGTGAGTCCTACTTTTTCTAAACCTCTCTAAAAAGGTCAAATGTCACTTGTTTTGCATCAATCTTGATACAGGGTACTTATTATATGTTATAGTTTGGATTCCTAAAGCTTTTTGTCTACTATCCCATCATTCAAGGGTGGTTTTCACTATAAGTAATGTTTTGTTTTTTTAGACGGACATTTTTTTACTATGTTCAATCTGAATTTACTTTAAACTAAAAACATCTATATTGATTCTGACACTTCTACATCCAACTCACAGGTTTATCATTGCTTTGAGAGAAAAGATGATTAATTTACCCCTTTTAGAAGTGAAGATATAGTCATTTATTCTGGGCATGTCATTTTCGAGCCTGAGGCCTGAAAAACAGGCTCCGGGCTTAACAGGTTAACAGGATATAAAAGCCCTTTAACTCAGTTCAGTGTGGACATGTGTTGTATGTCAGCCTTCCTCTCTCCCCTTCTTTCCTGTCCTCTCTACGCTATCAAATGAAGGCATGATGCCTGGAAGAGAAAATTCCTGTGAAAAGCTGAAATCTGGATGGGGTCATAAAAACTGCCCTAACGCTCCTGAGTTTTACACAACTTTTAACTACTTGCTAACCTTATATAGACTGTGAAATGTTTTACTACAATGACACAGGTGTAATTAACCTGTATACAGCCTCATTGCAACAAAGCTGATAACATTGACAATGTTACAAACCTAAAGCAAAAGTACTCTATTTGAATTGTAGTTTATGTCTTGTGCTTTTTTCTTTTTACCAAACTCTTTAATGCCCTATGTACCAAATGCTAAAAGTTATATCTAGCCAATGATTTAGCCTGATTAAATATATAGAATTAAATGTAGAAATATTTTGTATTCAAACTGCTAAACACTAGGTGTCTAAAAAAAACATTCCCAGTCCCTGAGCACTGGAGGTTTAACGTTTTCACATCACACTGAGGTAAATTACATATTTGACCAGGATTCATTTATAAACTAGTTCTGATGTCACAAAGCCCTGCTCATGCCTACACGTCTTAAATTCAGATTTAGGATTATCACAGAGAAACCGGAAACCATCCACCATCAGGGTCAAACACTAAAGTACCTCAACAACAAGCAGAACCTGTTTTTTTGTGACTGTAGTCAACTGGTTTGTCAACAAATTCTGGATTACTACAATATTTGTTCTGTCCTCTATCAGCGCACACTTCCCTTTATTGTTTTGAGAGAAAGATTTGGCCTGTAGCTGACACTGAGGACTTTTACTCCACTAAGGAGATTATAAAACACAGGAGATCAGCCCGGAGAATCACCCTCACAGATAAACTGTGTGTTCTAAATACTACAGGCTTAATTGAAATGTCTGGATGGTTTCCAGCCGCACTAATCAAAAGACAAGTGCTAATCTTGCATGACTCTTTGGACCCTACGCGGTGGGGAGGAGGCGTCTGATCACAACCAATCAGAGTGCTGCAACCACATTAACACTGCAATCCTACGTGGTTTCAATTGACTGATTAAATAACATTCTTTTTTTCGCACTTCTTCTTCTGTTAGCGCATACAAAGACCAGAGATAGAGGATACCTATCACAAGCAGTGAGAATAATCATGTTCTGTCCAGCCCCACACAGGGAGGATGAATGCCATGCACCACCCACTATTTGGATATCAACATTGCTCACCGTTGGACGGGGAGGGTCCATGGCTGCAGGCGTGCCAAGCTCAGCGCAAGCCTCCCGAATTACAGAGCCGCCTCCTCATTTCCCCATATGGCCTGCTGTAGATTATAAACATGATAAAGTGAGGAATTATCAATAGGATCATCAAATACAACTTTTTTTCAATTATGATTATCTGGGTAAAAACACTTTTAAAAGACAATCCACAACCAAGGAAATTAGGAACGTTTGGTCAACTAAAACAAATAATAATCAATGTAACATACTTCTGTATGCTGCTCTTGCTCTCTTGCACTTTTTGCATATCATGTATTTTGTTTTTGCTATGTTTGTAAAATGTAATTTTCTTAAATGTTTTATGTGAGGGACTGCGGATAGAAATTAGCTCAAAGCTAAATCTGGCACTGTTACGCTTGATACATTTTAATGTTTTAAGTGTTCATTACTGTGCATTGTCCCTGCCAAATAAACGATTACATGAAATGAAACATACATTAATACCTAAACTACGGCTACTTTGTCTTCAAATAATCCCAATAGCATTTTATTTCATTATAAGCACTGTTAGAAAGCATTACATTATATTTACCTTGTTATCCAGTGGTGAAAGAAGCTTTTCCTAACTCACCCACACATCCTCTCAGATTAAATATCCAAACAGTTAATGGCAGCGTCTTAAGGAGCAGTTTTAAATCTCTCTAAAGCGAGAGGTTTTGACAGAAGGCAGGGCAGATAGAGTTAAATACTCCTTAAACAAGACAGATGTTTGAGCAACATAGCTTCAATCGATTTGGGTAACTTCCAAATCCTCACAGAGCTTCCTGTTTACATTGTGTTATTGCAGAGTTTGTACAGAAGACACTCTCCTGTTTTGTTTTAAATATCCTGCAATAATGTAATAATACTTCAAAGGTAACACAATCCACACGACCTTCACATGAGGACAGTAGATGTCACTCGATACCTCTAAGTTCTTTGTCATCTCAGAATAGAAACCCTGGTCCCTTCACCTGTCTGTCTGTTTGTCCTCTCTTCAGTGTGAGGCGCCCAGAAACTGTGAAAGTGAACTTCTGTTTGTACAGCACAGGGCTCATTTTTCTCAGCGCTAGTAAAGTCCTGAATCCCTGCATCTGCCTGCCAGGTGTTCTTGCTTGGCTCTCTATCACATTTCACACTCGTTTGTAGGATTCATTGGTCACACGCCAGTTTTTGTGTGTGACCTCTCTGCCCTCTCTCTTGTTCATTTAGCCTGTCGTGAAAGTCAGTGGGAGTTGACAGTTTAAATGTACAACAAGCAACAATGACAGTGATGCTTTTGTGTGAGGCATCAGAAAGACAAATACTTTGCTTTACTTTAACATGGCATATATCTGACATACAAAGTTTGTTACGATGACTTTTAGTCATGCTAGTGGTGTAGCTTTTGGATTGACCATGTTGGTCTGTTGTTTGGTCCATCACTGGGATTACTGACCAATTTTGTTCAAGATTGCATCTTTACAAATTGGAGCCTACCCTGAGTCTTTGCCAGCAGCAATTGAACGTGTTCACTTATCTAGTGAAATATCCCTATATCTGGATGGTCACAACATTTGGTAGATAAATTAGTTTCCCCCTATGGATACATTAGAAAGAATTGGTAATCCTCTGACTTTAAAAAAACCTTGAGCCACAATCACGTCAACATTTTGATTTGTCCAACCCTGTGGTTTATGACCAAAGACTTTTAAAACTGATGACATTACCACACGCTAAGCTAAGATGGAGGATATGGTTAACATTTGACCTGCCCAACTCTGGCATTTTAAATGCATGGTCCTCCTACATCTGCAGATAATCGGGTTGTTTCCTGAAACCAACAAATAATTTCATAGCTTGAATCACAGTTTTGTGCATTCCTAAAAGCATGATACAGTATGAGGCTATCATGATATTGGTGGTTTTGCCAACACATACAATGACAACCATAGGTGAAAACATCCCAGGGCAACAATATAATATTGCATTTTAAATGCAGGACTATAGTACATGAGTAAGTGTTATTTGCTGTTTACCAACATTCAGCAATAAACATGGTACTGTTGTATCCCTAAGAAAGAAAATGCATTCATCCTCTACCTCCCATATAATCTCATTCTCTTGAGTTCAAAATATGCCTTGTTATCAGAGTGCAGCTTTAAAATCTGCACAATAACCATCATCCAAATGCTATTTTCTGCTGGAACTAGATTTATTCTTGGCTTATCAAATCTTTCTGCACCAAACACTTGTGCTGTGCCTTGTGTAGCTTCCATTGGTATTGGTACGTGCAGGAAATAGATACCACAGCATGTGTGTCTCAAAGGTACTGAGAAAGCCAAGGTTGCCACCGTGTTGCCGGGGACAGACGGGCAGGTATTCAACTCTGCCACACAGCCTATCTCCTCATCCAGTGGAGCATTGTTGGCCTTTGTTGCCGTGCTGGGACTGCATGGGTTGCTGCTTCGGAAGAAAAGAGCTGCTATAAATCTTTAAGATTGCAGAAGTAATGGCACTGGTTTAATACACTTTAGTATAGGTCGAAAAAAAAAAAAGGGGTAGTTTATTGATAAGCAGTGTGTTCATTTATCACATGTATCTTTTTTATGTGATGGAAAAAATACATTAAATGTTGTAAAAGTAATTACATACTCGATATAACATAATTTCTTCCATGTGTGTTTGGGCTTTGTTCACCTCCAAGGTTTTCGACTGCATCACTCTCTTTGATCAAACATGAATTATAAATGAAGGCAAGCTGCTAAACCTCCTTCACTATCTCTCCTCCCTGTTGCTTGAAACTGACATGAACGATCCACCAGGAACCCCATTATGTCAGCAGGCAACCAGCTCCAGTGTCTCCTTCAGGATGCAGATGTTCACTTTTTATTATTTTATTTTAGGGTCAGGTATAGAATGGAAAATATTTAGCTGCATTAATCAATATTTTCAAATGATGTAATGGGTAATGTTCAAAAAGGTATTTTGATTTCTCAGACTGCCTCTTTTCACCCTCTGCCTGAAACCAGAGCCCAGTCTGCTCTGATTGGTTAACTTTGGTGATTAGTCCACTGCTTAGAAATGTCCCTCCTCTTTTAGCCAATTACGTATAATGTGTTTGAGCACTAGCCAATAGATGTGCGAGTGTTAAATAGTGATATCATTATGTTACGGAAGTAAACAAAGGAGTCAAATGGAGGCTTTTCAGGCATGGGGAGGGGGAGGGGGAGGGGGGGGGAGTGTGGGAGAGAAACTCCCTTAGGAGGGAACTTTGGGATTGAAAGCCTTTGTAGACACAAACCGATATCACACACTACAGGAAAGGGAAAACCCCAAAAGGCAAAATAGGGCCCCTTTTACAGGAAATATGTGTTTTTTCCTACTGTTTTGGACACATTTGTATTTGTTATAACATTTTGCTCTGGGAAGAATTGTATTACAATGAGATGATAGGAAACAAGATGACAGTCAATCCTAGGTTAACTATACTCCTTTCTTTTTTAAAGGCAATTCTCAAAGCTAACACACCAAAAACAACAGCAAATATGATATGGATTTACTTTAAGTGACTGAAGGCAATCAATGTTATTATAAATGATGGCCAAAACAACAAAATTAGACCTACGTTTTGATGAACCCATTAACCTTTAAGGCACCTTATGCAGGTTTTCTTCTTAATCTAACAATTCTTTAGGAGCAGCAGTGTTTCAGTCTGTAGGGACTCATTTCACCTACTGGTCACTGCCGAGGGGCCCTTGAGCAAGGCACCAAACCCCCCCACCTCCGCTCCCCGGTCACTGTACGATAGCTGCCCACTGCTCCTAGGATGGGTAGATACTAGATATTATACATGCAGAGTTCCAATCAGCTGTGTGTGCTGTACTGGATGTGTGTATGCATGTGTCACAAAAATAAAGAGGATTTCATCCTCCAATTCTTCTTAATCCACAATAAATCTGACACACAAACAGGCACAGGTGGTCCTCCATCTTAAATTTGTGTATCTGGGCAAAAGAGCACAAGCTGCACTATCCACACAGTGAGGCCCTCTCTTCATCATGAAATCATTGCATACATAATTAATAAGCTTCTTGAGCACTGAGGGACGAATTCATCTTAAACACAGACACACAACCACACTCACACGCAGCTTTCGTGCTGCTGTTGAGCTGATTTTCTGTTTGTCACTTTATATTGAAATTCTTATCAAGCACATTCAGGGACATTTGGATGTCTTCGATTTATCAAGATTTAATTTTCCTCCACAAGATTCCTCTCTCTTCTAATTGTTCTGATAAGACAGTGTCTCATATCAGCTGCCATAATGTTCTCTCTAGAGAGAAACATGCATTACTGCGCTGATAAGCAGACAGTAGCCAAATGATTTGCAGCACAACATGAATACATAGTGTTGGAGAGAAGAGGATGGGAGTAAAACAAAATGCAGTGAAGGCATCACAGATTTCCCCTTCCTGCTCTGTGCACAATCTCAGAGTTAGAAGAGGGATGTAAAAAGGGGAGAGGCCCTGGGACTTAGATGATAATAAAATATTAACTAACGCAGGATATTTTAAGCTCCTGACATTCTTTCCCTGGTCTGTGTGTTAGAAATGGCCTCCACCAGATGTAGCCAGCAGCAAGAATGATGTTCACATTAAGGAAAAGAAAGAGAAATTATCCCTATGACTTATTTGAACAACTTACTGTATTGGTTATGGGAAGCTCAAGGTTCGAAGAGTTAAAAGTTGACCCTTTTTTTTTATCCATCATAACTATCTATTTTGGCAATCACATTATTGCCTGTCATTTTAAATACAATTTAGAGCTTTTTTTTGTGTTGCTTTCAGGTGCTTTCACATCTCAGCTTTAATATGCACTGACTTGCTTCTATTTATAAATGTTTTATGTCCATGGTGTGCAGTGTTTTCATGCCATTTCTAGGCGCTGCATTCTTTTCCAGGGCTCAAAGACATACAATGTGGAGAAATTGTGACTATTCTGGTATTTAAGTGGCAAGCAAAGTGAAGAATGATCCTGAAAAAAAAGTTTAATTAGACTTCTGTTATATCAATTTCTAATAAGACCTTTTAATATGTTGTAACTAATGTATTTATGATTGATTAATCAATGATTCCCTAATGCGTTATACGGTAGATCAGTTTTAAACAATCAATAGGGGACACTAATGGGTTACCAGTTGTGAGAAATCCCTATTGCTGGTGTTTATACTTTATATTGATAATACTATAAATTATGGTAATCCATTAGGTATGCTTTTGGGTCTTCACTTTCTATTGAGATATCAGTGTTTATAGTAAATGGAATAAACCTATTTCAGGACATTCGTTATTTGCTTTCATGCTGAGAGTGAATAAGAAGAATAACACTACTCTCATGTCTGTACATTAAAAATGAAGCAGGCACCGTTAGCTGGTTAACTTAGCGTAGCATAAAGACAAGAACAAATTGGTGGTGAACATCTACCAGGCTCAGAAAATCCACAGACAAGCCCGCTAAAAAAGTATTAAGCTGCGGTTTTATATGCCCGACTAGTTTTTGCCAGCAACCAATGCTGGAGTCCAGATCCTGCTTACTCTTTCCCCCTTGTTTGAGTGTCCATGCTAATATAAGCTAACCTTCTCCAGGCTACTGTCTTCATACTAAAACATTCAGATACAAGAATTAACTTAATATTACCTCTCAGCAAGAAAGCAACTAAGAAAATGTCCCCAAAACGACATTAATTATTCATTAAATACGTTTTAAGAAAAGTAATTTGAGTCTGTTTTTCTTTGCAGTCCTAAAAGTCAAATGTTGAGTAGAATGAGCACCATTACGTATTTTGCCCTCAATCATGAACAAAGCCATTACTTACATAGTATAAACGGCTATTTATAAGCAGGTGGATTTTTTTTACATAACCTTATACCCTGCACCACATTAACCCATTCCCAGCATCTTTAGCTTATAGACTGTTGTTGTTTTGTTTTTTTTGTTGTCCTTTCATTCATAAATCTCTCCATACAAAATAGTAAATGGACTGCATTTTATAAGGCGCTTCTTCCAGTCTTTACGACTCCTCAAAGCACTATTACATATACAGCAGAGGTGTCCAAACTACGGCCGGGGGCCAAATGCGGCCCGCGGACCATTTTGAATCGGCCCTCAGCAAATCAAAAAAGTATAATGACTTAAGTATAATAAACTTCTGCTTGTCTTATATTGTACTTCTTAAATATACATGTTCAAATATATTACACAGTATTCATGTGTTAATAAGCCCAATTCTCTAATAAATTCAGTCAATTAAAGTTGAAAACATGTTCTAAACTTGTTAGAACATGTTTCTAAGTTGATAAGAAAAAAGCACAATAACCAATTCACAAACAACCTTGAAATGTACCCTTCATATTTCCTCTTATTTTAAGCAATCTGATGCTTCTGTTTTAAGGAATGAGCTGCTAACACAATAAATGAAACCCTATCGAGAACTGTGATTTAGGCAGTTTTTTTTCTAACAGCATTTTTAAGTATTAAGAATAATTTACCTACATTGGATTGATTTTTCCAACTTATAACTGAACTTATGAGGCAATATACCTCACCTCTAGGGAGTGACCAGCCCTTCATATATTTTTCTGTATGCGCCCTCGCTGAAAAAGGTTTGGACACCCCTGATATACAGCATTCACCCCTTCACAAACAGTCACACAGAGGTAAGAGTTGCCACCTGCTTAAGGAAGTCAACATTCACATACCGTTGGCCATCGGAAACAATTTGGGGCGTGTCTTGCCCAAGGGCTGGAATCGGACATACAACCTGCTGATTGGAAGGTGACCAGATAACCTCACAGTCACCTGAACTAACCCTCTAACCTTTCAGCACAAAAAGCTCAGGGCTCCTAAACATAAACTCACTTTATTTTTACTCCATATAGTGTTGCCTCATGTGACACCGACTGGCAAACGTGCTTCCGTTACTCAGATTAAAATCACTTCTACCAGGATGGTGTCAGTGTTTATCCAGCCCTCCTCACCTCAGGTCAGAGGGTCGTTGTATGCAAACACCACACTGACACCTGGTAGTGACGCTTATCCAGTCCAACAGCCTGACCATCACTGGGTCCCCTGTGACCTCTGCCCACTTTGTTTACTCTGCCCACTTAGTCATTATGTAAAAGAGGATTTTCTCCAGTTTCCATACCAGCTGGGCTTTCATATTACTTCATGTCTCCTGATTTGGTGTTTGCGCTTATGAGCTCAGGAGCATCTGTCCAGTGTGTGCTGTAACAGGTTCACCATCCCCTGTGAGATGCGATGCACGGCTCACTGACCTTAACCCAGCCCATATTTCACCCCCAGAGAGGGGGAGGAGGCTGTGTGTGTGTGCGTGTGTGTGTTTGTGTGTGTGTGTGCGTGTGTTTATGTGTGAGAGTGTGTATTTGTTCTCGATCCCACTCAATGCGGCCATCACAATCTATAAGTGTATTGATCCTCTATATGACTCTGGAGGGAGTGTGGATGTGTGCCATTATGTCTGGAAACCCAACGATAGGGTTACTTATCTCATCATGAGAAGAGACTTAACTACAGATTAGACCAATGAGTAATGTGCAGAATATATCCTGATCGATTTTGTTTCAGGTGGTGGTGGAAGGGATATACATCAAAGCACTATACTTAAATAATATAAATATTGAGGTATACTTACAAGTATTTTGAGCTTGCTGCTGAATACCTATACATTTATACTTCAACTGTATTACATTTCAGAGTACCATTTTGTAGTTATTTGACATCTGCAGTTATTGTGGATTTCCAGATGAAGATTCAGCATAACACCGTATGATTAAGTTTTAATGTGAGGCATTTCTAAGAATTTGGGCAGAAATTGTGAAAAACAATTATTGTAGCCACACACAAAAACACCATTTGGGCCCGTATTTACACTTCAGATATACATTTCCCAATACCCATGTCTGTTTTTTCAAATAACAGTTTGAATTTGTAATATGCTACAGTACTTAGAAAATGTTATTTATTTTTTATAAGGTAGTATACAATACTTAGGGGTCATTAATGAGAAGCCTACTTTTACTTTTGCTATCTAGTAGATCGTTTTTAAATATAATATACATTTTTAAGAAAAAGTATTTGGGGTTATTGTGTTTTTAAGTAAAGAATCAGTATATTTCTTCCACCACTGACTTATATCCTCATGAAAAAAATGACCTTTCTTTAGTCTTAATCAGGGAGAAACTGATGCACATTGTGTCATTTCTGCAGCAGCACCCCTAGAGGGCGGCAATGCATTTTTCTTTTTCCCCCCCTAATCACTGCACAAACAAGGTCCCAAATAAAACTGAACATCTCCAACAATTGAATCTTCACTGAACAACTATAACCAGTCCCGGCTACAGTATGTTTCTCTTGATGATGAAAGTATATTTAGGAAGCAAGGCTTCTCAGTGAGGACTGGTGGCTGATATCAGGGCAGGAGTTAATGAGTGTGAAAAGCTGAACGACTCCTAATAACGGGGTGTGGTCTGGTGCAAGGGCAGCCCTGTTGGATTAGCACAAGTCCCACAGCGCTCTCCTAATTACTAGCTGGTACTCACAGGGCAAGCCAGTCTGACTGCTCAACCGTGCTCCTGTGGGCATGCTACCCTCGCTGACTAATACCCACACACACATACCCTAACAACAACAACAACAACCACAACAGGCAGTGTTGGCCACCTGCAGCAGGCCTGTGCTCTCCATCCCGCCTGCCTCTCCCTGTCTGCCCTGGTTTCAGCACACAGAGCTGCAGAGTGGTGCAACGCTGGATCAAAGCAAGATTAATGAATACAGCAGAGATGTAGCTAAAGCACCGAGGCCCCAAGAGTTCCCACTAGCAATGCAGAGCTGTGGTTTAACCACAAGCGGACTAAAGATAGCAGACAGCAGCACAACACCAGATGGCAGTTACCTCCAAAATAGTACAATGTGACAGGAGAGCAGATGCAAACATTTATTATCGGAAGAAAGGAGTATAACATCACCTGAGAGACATACATTATACCTGCGTGTATAATGGCCAACTTGCAGTGGCAGAAAATCTGAAGTAAACATTTTGCCCCGAAAAACACAGTCATTTTGAGTGTCATTTTTCCTATTGTGGCTCCTTGCACATGGTTGTCAGGTTTGTGCTGCTTTAAGAGTTCACTATGAAGGATTTTTTAAGATGTTTTTCCTTCCTCTACACCTTTCTCTCCGTCTCCTCCTCTGCTCACATCCATCCTCCTCTTTCTCCAACAAAAAGGCTATTAATAGAACACCCCGCGCTCTCTTTTAACTGCAGGGAACATATACCGTGCACTTAAAGGGAGGATGAAGCCGAAGATACCAGGAGGCGTTTGAAAATGTCTCCCACACAGCCCCTGGCTACAAAGACGCTGGATGTCCTAAGAATAACAACAAAGAGGCCTTTGATCGATGCATGGCGTTTTGCATCAGCGCAGACGCTCTTCAGCTAAAAATAGCTCCTTAAATCATTTTTGGATTAAATACCCCTGCCAACAATGTGATGTGAAGGGAAAAGGCTGGAGAAACTTGGGAAAAAATACCTTTTAAATATTCTTCTTCACATTGAAAAGCACATTTCAAGCAAAAAAAAGCGACACAAAAAAAGACACCACAGCATTTCAGTTGAATTATTATTGGCTTCATTATTGATATTACTTCGTCAGGGTTATGATCATTTGGAAGGATTATATGCATTTTTTATTTCCATGTTTTTCTTGTCCTTAGATTGTCCTTTTTGTCTTGTAAAGTGCAGATAATACTACATTTTAAATCCAGACTTCACATACAGTATATTGTACATGGTTTTTGCTCCTTCATCCATTAGTTATTATTTACATTATTCTCTCACATTTCATTTCATAGAAAGAAAATCCATTATCCACTGCATCAACGTTGATGGATGTTTTCAGGCCTCTATGATGTGGAGGGGGGGAGAACTGTACATATTGTGTCAGTGGATGCCACACTATCAGGCTCTGGGGGTCAAACGAAAAGAAAACGTTTAACCTCAAACACACACATGCATACAGATTGCATATTGATCGTCTTGCTTCCCATATGTATGAATATCTTTTTTGTCTCAAAGAGCTGACATTGCATTTAAAACAAACAAAAGCTCCCATTCACATTCATCCAACGTGTGAGTGTTTGTACATCAGCAGAATATTGCAAAGGGTGTCTCTTCTGCTTGAGGGGCTCGTTTCAAAAGCGCTGTCAGCTCTCAGGATCAACATGTAATTGGTGCCGGAGTAAAACATGATGTTCTTAAACCTTCTCAACTACCAGCTTATAATCATCTTCTGCATAGATTTCTCAGTGTAGTCACTGTTGGGCACCCTTCTCATGGAGCGGATTTGCTGGTGAGACCCTCAGCAGGTGAGAGATGACTTTTTTGAGGATGTATTGCTCCTCATAAAGCAATACATCATTGTAGTTGATATGGTTTCCACTGAATAAAAACATTTACAGATTAAATCTGCAGGTGTATGATTCTACTTGTCTTTGTGCTTTAAGCAGAACTAACTGTTGATGTTAGATTTTGTAGTGTATGGGTTGCTACAGTGAATTTGGCTGAGGTACAGTGAGGTGCCCAATTTCAAACATAACAGATAAATGTTGCATGTGTAACATTTATCATATACATATGTTCAAAACAAATGAAATGACGACAATGAGATACAATGCATTTGCATGCATAGACACATATTTTTGGTCAGACTGTGAGTGTTTTTTTCTTCACATAAGTCTGTTGCATAAATGCAGCTGTACAACCAGGCAAAGACACTAACATTCAGTGGTTCTCTTTGTCGTTCTCTCTTCCTTACACACACACACACACACACACACACACACACACACACACACACACACACACACACACACACACACACACACACACACACACACACACACACACACACACACACACACACACACACACACACACACACACACACAAGCACACACTCACAGCAAACTCCTACATAGCCGTTCATCAACACACCTCCAAAAATACTCAACTGATAAACAGGATCTTGGTGGGACTGTGAAGGTCCATTACATTTTTTTAAACAAACATGATGTCCACAAAGACCTCTCCACCAAATGAATATGGGAATATTGCTAAACAAAATCTGGTCCTACCTTCGGTTACAGACCTCAATCCACCTTTTATGCTATTCTAAGAAAAGCAACAAATATAACTCCTCCATTTTATTTACTGAAAGTCTCTTTAAAGAGACATGAAAGCAGACACAGATCTGGACTTCAGAAGCCTCATGTCAGGCAGTTGGACGAGGCATCCTGAGCACATATTGGCAGCGATGGTGTAAAAACATTTTTGCTACTGCAGGTTAAAGACTGTAGTGAGCAGAATGAAACCCTAAGAATAAAGATGTACATCCTGGCATGACAGAATGCATGTAGACATTTCTTGCCACACAGCTTCTCCTAATCCATCACCTTTCTAATTACCTAAGACATCTGTGAGAAGATGAAGAAAGGCAAGCGACTCAGGAGTGAAGTCAGAGGACCCCCAGGTTAGCCAATATCTGCTACACAACGCTACTAATTATCCTTCCCATATTGACATTACTGCCTTTAACTGATACCTTGGCAGTGTTGAGCGAACAGTGAATGAATCTCAGCTGGACACGATCCTAGAAGCTACTCCACATTCGATGCCAACATTTACAGACAGATTGAGCTTCTGGCACCAGAGACTTCTAAAAAGGACAGCCAGACTCCATTTCAATTCTGAGCAAATTATCACCAATGTAAATCTTTCTGATACAAGACTCTTGCCTAGGGATGATACAGTTTTGAACAACGGAATGCCTTTAACACAGAAAGCCTTTTTTATATTAAGTGAAGCAACATTTTTTGTATTCATGTGTCTGGTTTCCTGAAAGCGAAAATTATGCTTTTAAAATGGCTAAGAGTGTGTCTTTGGATCTGAAACTGACACTGTGCTCAGAACAACCATTATGTCATTCAAAATGGTTTTTTTTATTAAAAACATGGCATTGATTTGCGCATTGTGGAAAGGCTCTTGCTTTCTCTTAAACATTGCTATTTCAAGTTTTTTTATTCTCTGATAATAGTATATGTGTCCTGTATAGTATGTGTCCTGTCTGTATACATATTTTACTCATATATCTATATATATATGAAATAAATATATCTATTGTAATTATTATATTTTTTTGTTTTGTTTCTTCTATGATCTTAAATGCATGCTTCTAGGAATGTTTTTGAGGTCATGCAACATTAGGAGATTAGCGTAAACCCAGATAAAAAGGCAGTTCGGGGGGAAGCATTACTCTATACAAGAATCCTAAAAGTTGCTATTTCGATCATGACAACGTGATCCTGTGACAAAACTGTGAAAAAGACAGCACTACGAGTCTATCACATCTGCGACTGGGATCCATGTCCAAAACTAGAGTGTGAGTTCACGCCTGAAATCACAGCTCAGCGGTTTTTCTGGCAATAGTTTAAAGCGATGACTTCTACATGGAATGTAAATATCGACAAGGACACCACATTAAGAGCAGGATTTGACCTTATGGGTATTCCTTAAGAAATCCTCTAACGTACAGCTATAGGTTCTTGACCCGCAGGCGTCCTTTTAAAATTGTGAATCTTTATAGAAGGCAGTGTACACACACATATACAGTGGTGTGATGAAGCAAGTGGCAGTCAAGAAACAAGTGGTAATTCTCTTTCAGATAAAAATGTCATGCAATTATCTACTGACTATGTTTTCACTAGTAACAGCACCTACCGACCGGCTATCATTTAAGTCACAGTTAACCTACCTTATTTGAATAAGTATGTGCGTGTCTGTGTGTGTGAAACTGTGAAAAACAAACAAAACAAGAAGAAACATTCAAGTTGTCCTCAAAGCTCTGCAGTAAGACCAGTTTTGGGTGAATGGAAGGGGGGGGGGGGAAGCTTGCATTGCAATACATACAGTACATGTAAGACCAAAGCAGTGAAAAGGCAAGGCCATTCTCAGCCATTCATCAGATACTGATGTCTGCTGGGAAAAAAAGGTGTCGAACCATGAGCTAAGTGCTGATGGCTGTCATTCATCCTTGAAATAACGTGGTGTACTTAAACACCAACCTCCTCATAAGTCACCCACAGGCCATCCAGTAGTGGGGTGAGCTTGCTTTATGCTCACACATCCTCTTGTTCCTAAATAGTGAATCATAAGACAGTTTTTTATTGGCTCCAAGAAGCAGCATATGTAGCGCGCGAGTAGGGCTCTTCAGAAAGCGCATGGCAGAGCAGCGTGGCTTGGGAAATGAGGGATGGGGGACTAAAGCAGGACTTGTGTTGCTTTTTATTCTTTTGGAAGCAATACTTGTTTTTTTTTCTTGCCGTGTTTCTCCCTTGTTCTTTTCTTTTGGTGCACTACTGTTGGCTACTGTTGTGAGCAGGAACAATTTTAGTTTAGGCATTGTCATTTTTTTTCAAAACAGCCACACACAAAACAAAGCCAACTCCATGCAGATATGCAACATTTTAAATGTCACTCTGTTTGACAGTTATCAGGAGTTTTTAAGGGCAAGTTGTGAGGGGTGAAGACAGGATGAGCGAAGAGTGAGCGGATGGTCTTAGTTATATATTTTTTTCACTGTTTTTCATCATCAGCATCCTGAATTCTATTGCCTTGTTTTTTCCAGCACACGTGAGGTGGGAGGCTGTACACCAGTCCTGTCTAATTGCCGGCTCCACATTTCCCGCCATGACGGGGAGGAAGATAGCCGATGACTACACGTCTGTGAGCATTTTTGTAATGTTTACATAGTTTGTGTTTGCCAGCGTGCAGTTGGCCGTCTTGAGGTTCTCCTCCTGAATGTCCTCCCGGCTGTTGTTCACTGCCTCCTGAATCTCCATATAGTCCGATTTACTGATGGTGGAGCCGCTGCGGCTCTTCTTCAGCTCTTCGGCTGAATCGGTTTTGGCCACGTTGACCTGCAAGTACTGCGCCTGCTCTTCGCCTTCAGTCTCACGGTGATAGAAGTAGTTGAAGTTGGACACGATGACAGGCACGGGCAAGGCAATGGTCAGCACACCTGCAATGGCACAGAGGGAGCCCACGATCTTGCCACCGATGGTAGTTGGGACCATATCACCGTAGCCAACTGTTGTCATGGACACCACCGCCCACCAAAACGCATCTGGGATGCTTTCGAACTGTGACTCGGGCTCATCTGCTTCGGCAAAGTAGACGGCGCTTGAGAAAAGGATGACACCTATGAAGAGGAAGAAAATGAGCAGGCCGAGTTCTCTCATGCTGGCTTTCAGCGTCTGACCCAAAATCTGAAGCCCCTTGGAGTGACGTGACAGCTTGAAAATCCTGAACACTCGTACTAAGCGGATGACCCTGAGAATGGCTAAAGACATGGCTTGTTGACCCGCTTGACCGTCATCTGGCTTTTCTGCGAGCTCTGTGCCTAGAGTGATGAAGTAAGGGATGATAGCAACAACATCAATTGTGTTCATCATATTACCAAAAAAGCCTGCTTTGCTGGGGCAGGCAAAGAAGCGCACTAGAAACTCAAAGGAGAACCATATAATGCAGAGAGTCTCCAGGATGAAGAAGGGGTCAGTGAAGTAGGTGGATGTATAGCTGATGACTGTGGTGTTGGTCTCAGGGTAATAGATTTTCGTTGGAGACCTGTCGTCGTCATCGTTTCGCAAAATGGGGAGAGTCTCCAAGCAGAAACTGACGATAGATATCAGGATGACCATGACGGAGATTATGGCAATAATCCTAGCAGGACCTGAGCTCTCTGGGTACTCGAACAACAGCCACACCTGTCTCTGAAATTCATTTTCAGGAAGAGGCCGCTCCTCCTCCTTGACGAAACCCTCGTCTTCTCTGAATATCTCGATGGCCTCGTCGCCAAGCTCGTAGAAGCGGATCTCCTCTGAGAAAATATCAAGGGTGACGTTGACCGGCCTTCTTAGCCGGCCCCCTGATTGGTAATAATACAATATGGCGTCAAAGCTGGTTCTGTTCCTGTCGAAAAAGTACTCGTTCCTCAGCGGGTCAAAGTAGCGCATCCTCTTTTTGGGGTCCCCCAGCAGGGTCTCTGGAAACTGGGAGAGGGTTTTGAGTTGAGTCTCAAAGCGCAGCCCTGAGATGTTGATGACCACCCTCTCACAGCACTCATGGTCGGCCTCCGGGTCGTAGTCCAGCCCCGGGTGAGCAGCCGCCTCGTCAGAGGGGTCGCCCGTGGCAACAGTCATTCTGCAGGGGGAGGAGGCCTGCACCTTTCAATGAGTCTGGGTCCTGCAGCCTGGAGAACTGCAGGCAGGGGCCGGGAGAAGGAGGGGGCTCAACACCGTAAAGACCTGACGGCCACAGGATGTCACCTAGGATCCGACTGCATGCAGGACAGACAGAGCAAAGACAAACAACAAGGTCAGGTAAACCAGAGACATGACTCAGCACTTAATACTGCATTTACTCCAGAGATGTCAGTAACGTGCTTTAAACAACTGATAAGAGATGACAATGAATCCACCCTCTGAAACAATGTCAGTCAATCTGATAAGAGTTATTTAAAGTTAGACTGTCGTGAGAAGCAATCAATGCAATATTGAATCAGCTTTGTGGAAACTTGAGGCTGACACTGCTGCTTCTGACTCGGGCAAATTAATATGCAAATAAGCTATCTGGCTTGCATATAAATTGCTTCAATGCAGGTAAACTCGGGGGCTAACCAGCATATAAAACATACAGACGCTTGTAAATTAGGACACTGATATACTGCAATGGACAACATCCAGTGTAATGAGTGGGACTACCTTTTTGCAGTCAAGCCATGAATATGGCAATGCAGCAGGCAGCAACCAAATTCATACAGACAGCATCCTGTCTAGAATATCATAGAAAACCACTGCAGTCTAAACACAAACGTACAAGATGCATATCAGCTTTACTGCTGTACCAAACAAACACACATGCTTCATATTAACTGTTTTGTTTTATTCGGGCATTTTAGTCCTGAAATGGTGCCTGTCTCTGAAATATTCAAAAACATCTATAAATAATTTATCCATAGAAGGAAATAGGTTCCAAGAGAAAACCTGCATATCTTGCCTGCATCATCTCCACTCACAGCAGTTTTACAAATAAAATCCTAATGAAACAAATCCATAAATACATGCTTATTGTCTATACTATGACGATTACAATGGAAGTGCAAATCAGTACATTAACAACAAAACGCCAATACTTTAGAACATACAATCAGATCTGCTTTGTCCATACATACATACCTGCAGTCATCTGGACTCCGGTACCAGGAAGGTGAATAACCAGCTGCGACAAACAGCCCTTCCGTCTTCAGAGCGGGTTAAAAAAAATCCAATTTGGGGCAGTCGATGATATCCACCTCATGTTGTCATCCTCGCGGTGTAAAGCGGGTACAGTATGTGCGGGTGTGTCCTCGCTTTCCCCTCCCCGACTCCTTTCCTCCGGCTGTCGTGGGATGGCGATTGGCAAAAAAGGGAGGAGGAAAGCGATCGAGGAGGTGCTGGTGCTTCCCTTAATAACCAAAGGTGCTGGGATCAGCAGAAAGATCTGCCTCCGCTGTTCCCCTCCGTGACTGTGACGGGCTGTGGCTGCAGACAGCCGCAAAGGTAAAGGGAGCTGATGCTGAGAGGCAACATCTGCAGAGGGAGGAAACAAGCAAGGCAAGCGAGGAGGAGGGAGAAGGCTTACAAAAAAAACATAATCTTATTACCAAGATTTAATAATTAGACGCGTTCTGGGACATATGCATCAATTATAAGTCCTCTTTTCATGTCAGTGCGAGAACAAATCTTCCACCCGCCACTCAGCCAGTGCACATGTTTATTGCTCCCTAGGCTTGCTCACACAACATCTTAAACCAAAATCCAGTGTCTGAGCTGCAGATCATGCAAAGTGCGTCCACACACACACACACACACACACACACACACACACACACACACACACACACACACACACACACACACACACACACATTATTGTTGGTCCTGCATGGTGTCAGCACAGCGGCAGGTGATACGATTTATCTTCCAGGTGAAAGATTACTGGGGGAAATATTTCAGTGTCACAGTGGCCACTGCTGTGTAAAGCTTGGTCAATCCGACATGAGGGCACTGCTCTGCATACCAAGAGACATGCTGGAGAAGGAGAGGGCAACAAAAAAAGCACTCTCCATCCGCACTGAAGCCTACCACTCCTTACCTTATCTGCAGTGTGGGCAATTTAAAGGGGCACACGTCTCCAGCATTGTTTAGCAGCACTGCTGTTGGTCAGCGGCTCTCTTTTTTTTTCAAAACTGCAATGCCACAAATAGGCGTTACCATTTATTCTGGTTTAATATAGCATGATTAGTTAAAGGTTGAAGGACAAACATACATTTTAAAAGACAAAAAACAACAGTAAATAGCATTTTCTCACAATCAATCTTCCTTAAATGTATGTTTTTAAGGTGTCGTCATTCAGGTGTGAATACCTTTATTGTTTAAGTTATGAAAATATACAGAGGCAACAACGTGACTGCACATTCTGTAACTCTTGTTTCAGCAGTTATATTTCCCTTTCCTGGCAACCCACTTCATCAATAATACATAAGAGGGTTACTAAAATAGAGCAAAACCTCCAGCATTGTGCTCTGTTTTATTCAGAATGGAGAACACGCTGATCGATAGTGATTCCTCTCACTGCTATCGATGCTGGAGCTGTGAATTGAATGCATCGTGACCAGGAAAGTCCTCAAGAGAAGCCAAAGGTCAGCGGGAATCCCTCAGTTGTGACGGATAAAGGAGGTGAAAGGGGAGGGGGGAGTGAGGGGAGGCCAGCGGGATGATTTGTGTGAGACACGGCTTTGCCAAGGTTACTTCCAGCAGACCTGAGACCCCCACAGCTCCCAGCATCGTCCCTTGTTCTGTCTGTCTGCCTGCTGCCACACATGCGGGTATACCTTTCACTATCTCTTAATGCCTTTCCCAGGTTCCTCATGACAGCACAGACATTATTTATGAGGCAGGGGCCCATTACAAAGACGGTTAATGCACACTCTAAGGCTCAGTACACTTAGCATTAACTGGCTGGCTTTAATTAAAAGTGAAGGGTCCCAGCACTTTAAATGCTGTGTGTGCAGAAATGAAATGACATGAAAAAAAATGGGTGAAGGTGTAAGGTGGCAGATGAAGGTGTCCACGATGATTTTGTTTCCAATAGGTATTTATTTCAGGGCTGCATCAGATGTTTTGTCGCAGGAACAGAGAGCAAGAAAAATACATTTGAGGATTTAGAAACTATGGATCATTATCACAGAGCCACAAGATGAATGACAGGTCATCATTTTACTTTGCGGTTATTGGGTCATTTTAAGGAAATGGCATTTTACTGTCCTTTTATCTGCTATGATTTATCACTTAAGTAAAAAAAAAAGTAGCTTGACCCATCCTATCTTGACTTTTTTTCTTTTCTGTTACAAGTATCTATATCAGGGATGGGCAACTTGGATGGTGGTGGGGGCCACATAATTTATGTACTGGCCACCAGGGGCCGCAGATTAACTTGGAACACACACAAATTCCATGTATTGTATGTAATTATTAACAAATATACTAAGTCTGACATCTTCATTGACATTTTACAATCTTTCAGGCAACATCCTCTAATAAGCTCACTAAACAAATATCAGTTCACATAAATGTTATTTAATTTTTACAAGTGGCATGTTTGTATTGAACAGGTTATTTAACAGTGGAATACAACTATTTTAAACTATTGGAAAGCACGGAAAATGTGTGTGCATTAAGATTAACCATTAAGATGACATAAACATGAAGTCATGAACACTAACCCAGACGTTAGTTGTCTAACTTGAACCTAAGACACAATAAGGGGAATGTCAACACAGGCACCTGTCAACCCGCACTCTGCTGTTACTCAGTGCCGCTCCCCCTCCCGCTGAAATTCTGAATGAAAAGCGTATAGTAATCAAAGATAACACGACAGGGTCCGTGACAGTTTGTTTGTTAAACTTGTTTCGCCAAATTCAGATGATAAATACAACTTTTAAGCTTGTAAAGGCATAATTACAAGTGGTAATTTAACGTCACAGCAGGCATAACAACAGCCGGTGTTTCTTGTGAGTGTTTCCCCGGGAAACAAACACAAGAATACACAACGCGTCACAGATTATTTTTGCGGTATTTGGCTGCCGAACGAAATCATGTACGCAGATCGCGACGTAACTAGGAGTCTAGTGGACGGTATCAGCACTACAAGTAAAAAATAAAAAATAATTTGTATTTCTTTTTTTTCTTTTTTATTACCCCTTCTCTTGCGTTAGCTCATACACCCCTTCCCATACTATTTTCGGTCAAAATTGCCGGTGTGTTTTGCACAGTCATATCTCTGGAACCCCTTATCCAATTTTGATGGTTGACATCTCATTTGAACAGTCAAAGCAAGTAGAATCAAGGGGTGACAGAATGACACCAGGGGGTGAATTTCATGTTATAATTGTGCAGTAAGTTCAAAGATAGTGCTTACTGTACATTACTGTATATTATAAAAATGCTTGCCATGTAGGCTCTGTTTACTGGAGATGGAAATGCTTTAGTTGGTGTTGTAGCTGAGATTATTCCCGTTCCAATGATGTATGGGATGTATTGATTTAATACAAGCAAGTCAGTGTTTCATTGTGTACTTTAAACTACAGTATATGGTCCGGACCCACCGGTGGGCCCATCAAGTTCAGCATTCACTGTGATGAATATAAAATAAGACACTGATACTGTTTTCCTCAATGAACATTTAGAGAAAAATAAATATTCAGGGCTCCTCTCCCTCAGGGGCCTCTCCCTCAGGGGCCTCTCCCTCAGGGGCCTCTTCCTGGTCTGTTGACTGTTCGTCAGGCTCATAGTCTGGATCGCTGTTGTCTTCCATTTCTGAGATATCGTCCTCTATCTCTGGTTCAATCTCCTCCTTATCTGGTTCAAAACATTTGTCCAGAGCCTCTCTGACAGAAAATCGCCTAATCGGTCGCCTACTCATTTTGTCAATGAGTCAAATGTGAGCAAGGCACAAATATAACTGCATGAGAGACAGTAATGGAGGGGCATTTACTGCGAGAAAGTGAGAGGTTTTTCTTTCTCGAGGGGCACAGAGCTCGCACCTGTGAGAAGGTATGATACATTGTATCATACAGCGCGAGAAAGTGAGATGTTCCCGTAACTTAGAGTAAATTGTTTTGTCTGGAAGGTGTGGGGGGACATACGCACAAGAAGTGTGTGTGTGTGTGTGTGTGTGTGTGTGTGTGTGTGTGTGTGTGTGTGTGTGTGTGTGTGTGTGTGTGTGTGTGTGTGTGTGTGTGTGTGTGTGTGTGTGTGTGTGTGTGTGTGTGTGTGTGTGTGTGTGTGTAGATGTTTTCCATCTGCAGGATGAACATAATATACTCATACCCATTCATTTCCTATAGCGGTCAATTCTGACCGAAAACATCATGGGTGTTTCACTGTTGAATAAATCACTAAAAAATCTATGCAAGTGGTGATCATCAATTGTATATGTTCAGAGGCCTAGTGTGGAGGATAACATAAGGTATTGAGGCAATTGGATGAAAAAAACAATATTTATGATCAAAAACAAAGTCACTCGGTCACTTTTGACCCGAAACGCCAGAGAAGGGTTTTTACGTTGTTTATAAATTAATCTGAGGGCCGCAAAAAGAGGAGGTGGGGGCCGCATGCCCCCAGGCCGCCATTTGCCCATCCCTGATCCATATGATACCCGTGTTTCTTTTCTGCAATACCTATAAGCAAGTCCAAAATTGCCTTTATGTCATTAAAAAAAAGAAGAAGCTTATAACTTCTCAATGTCGAGCGTCTAAGCACAAGAAGCTGTGTAACTTGAATTAAGAATAGTCTAGAATTGTCAACATGTTCAATACTTTTTGACAGTCTTTTTCTTTTTAAGTGTTAGTGCTGTTCAGCCCAGACCCTGGAGTGCAATGCAGGGGGTCTCCTGTAAATCCCTGCTCCTTCATACTGCATTGCAGCAGCCACAGGTTTCAAGCACTGAAGGAAAAGGCTGTGAACTCATTTAAACTGGACTCTGCTGTTCCGGTTACTATATTCATTTTGAGCCAGTATGGTACTGGCTCAAATGAATATGGGAATATAATGATGCAACCATCCCCTGTGTTCATCTCCTCATAAGATAATTATCTAATGCAAAACCTTCATACTATGATACATGATATACCTCATGTATAATAATAATAATAATATGCTGAAATAATATCAGCCTACATATTCATTTTTTTCCCCGACTTAAACACTATTGGCCCCAGTGCATCGTCACTATAGCTAAATGTATTTGACCTATGGGAGATACTGTACGTGACCAGGGTTTGGAAAGTGGTTGCAATAATTGAAGAGTGTCTTAAGTACAGAAAAATATAGCAACGCAGCTCCCTGTGTCCTTCTATGTGTCCCCTGAGCTAACAATACATCTGAGGCAGGAGGAGATGGAGATAAAGGAGGGAAGGAGAGGGAAGAGAGAGCACTTTGCAAGTAGAGGCGAGGAGAGAAAAGCAGGGAGGGAAAGGAGAGAGAGTCGTGCTCATCATATTGAGACCCAGCAGGAGGAGAGAGGACACTGGAAGAGAGCCAGACACCAGGAGAGACACAAGGACACACTCATCACTGCAGTATGCTGCCAAGCTGCATCACACCTCCCAGATAACTCACAGAGGTCAGCACACACGCACCTATTATCTAAATTTGCAGAGCACTATTCGCTACCTTTGGATAGTTGACCCATTGATGTGCAATTCGAAAGTTACAACATTTGAAACAAACACACCATTTACTACGACTTCTTCACAGCAGCACAAATACAAAAACAAACAAACGTGGCTTCATTGAATTCAGTGAGCTAAGCTGATGCTGAACAGAGGGACTACAGTATGAGTCAGTGAGTGAGTCAGTGTCACTGATGCAGGGATACCCTTATGCTGCATTACACAACGTGTCTGTATGAGTGAGTGAAATTCAAGTCAAGGTAAGTGCCTGCTTCAGGAGCACTTCAGGTTGCATTACACCAAGGTCATTCTAGAAATAAGACACCTTCTATATGAGGTTGAGAGGACGAACAGAACACTGATTGTGGATCTGTACCAAAAAGCTTTATGTATGCACAGCGAGGCTCTGGAAAGCGGTCGACTTATGCATCATTTGCAGCAATGACTTATTGCAGCATATTGCTCGAACCTTGAACATTTTTAGTAAGTTGCGGTCCCTTTTCATGTAGAAAGTGTACGCAATAATTTGGCACTAAAAGCACAAGCACTAAGCATATTAAGGTCGCTCTACAGCATTTTAGAAATACTGTAGCTGCAGTGTTTGTTTGCTGATGCATATTATGCGACTTGTGGGATTTTCAGTGACAGATACTGTGTCACTTTGATGATGCAATCCAAGGGTTTTTGTTTTCCATTGAATCAAGGAACCAACATATTTGCCTTAGCGTCATGCAGCACTGTTTCTCTCTATGTCACCTGAGGGACGAGCCAGGGCTGCACAGTTTTCCTCATAACCAAAAGTTTCCACAAATATGAATCTTGTCCAACAGACTCCTGAAAAGTGTCTTAAAGCTCTGCAGACATTTTCCAAAGTCAGCATTGTCACTGTAACTAGGGAAATATTTTGCTCAGCCTCATCCAGTTGCTATGGAGACCATCTCTAGGGGTAGCAATGGGAGGAGCCTTGGCATTGTCATCCATCCACAGCGTCTCTGGTGCCGCTGGGATGTTAAAGGTGAAGTTTCAGCACAATGACAAGCCATTTAATTTTCCTGCTGCCAGCCGCATTAAGAAAAGACGAATTAGGGAGCAGAAAAAGTATAAAATGTGTGATCTATTGTATCCTTACAGTTTCACACCTGGGACCTAATTTCCAGTATGTTGCCCATATTAAACTGGGTTCCTTGTTAGCTTTAGTGCATCTCTCCACTGGGAGGGGGGGGGGGGGGGGGGGGTACGGATATATGCTGTCTTTGACACACTTTCTGGGCTCTCCTGTCTCTCTCTCAGAGCTCTGAACACGCCTTGATGCAGAAGAATAACCTTTATGAATAGCCCCAAGAGTGCCATACATTCTCTGAAGAGCAGATGGATAAATGGCACCCAGATAAGTAATGGCAATATGTCAGGGTTTCTATTTTTGGAAGTATTTAGTTACAGTTTTAGGGCAAATCCTGTATCATGTAAAAATACCATCGGAGCAGGAGGGAAAATGAGCATAGCTGTGAGTAAATGCAGCGGGGTCGGACACCACCTTCCTCTCTTTTCTTCATCCGTGAGTGAAGAACAAGCTTTGGTAAAGTTCAACGATGAAAAGCTCATCTCCGGACAGACATTTCGTACCAGATGTAGCCCGCTGCTGCATGGCATCACGCCTCTCTCTCCTCTCAGCTGCAGTGTCAGAGGACCAGCTGCAGCCGACTGTTTGCCGTTTCCTGCGTCTGTTTGTGTATTTGTGTGCATGTCAGCTCTATACGGCACTGGGTTTCCTGTCTCTCTCCAGTAGGCTCCGTTTTTCTAATGACCAGTATCCTGCAGCAGGGTGCATTCAGGCGTTCCAACTGTGACCATCTTACAGCTGAGCATGCTGATTCTCACACACACTCAAACATTCACACAGGGACAGCGAGACAATTAGGTGTCAATTTATTTTTCATGCATTGCAGAGACTTCGTTGTTCCAACTTCAATACTTGTGTTTCACTACTGATATGAAAACAAATTATTCCATACTCTTTTATGAGGAACAAGTATAACTTTGAATTAAAATGTATTAAAAGAAGCCATTGTAGTCTAAACACAAGCAGCAGTGCAAGAATTTACAAAAAAATCGAAATAAATAAATACATTTAAAACACTGACATATTTTCTTAATTATTCAATATCTAATCAAAGAAAGTTAACAAGTTCAAACTATGTTTAGACACCTCAAGCTGCATTCTTCTTATTTTTGGCCACTTTGCAGCAGCAGAACACTGAGATAATATCCGCTTTAAAGAGATACAAGTATCCTTTTAAACTCCCAGCAGACATGCAGCAATATTAAATTACATTTGGAATTTTTATAAATGGAAGTCCAATAGTTTCTCAACTTTCAGCCGATTTTATCTCTTCCAAATTATGAGGCAAAAAACGCTCATCAACCAATAAATGCTCCAGTATGTTTACCAGCAAGACACTCATTTTGTCTGTCTGCAGTTTGCTGCGTGTAAGGCTATTTGCCTAACACGGCTTTTTACTGAAAACATCTGCCGGCTGCACCTGGAAACAAGATTAGCAAGAGGCTTTTGTGCCAGAAACAGAAACAATGAGCTGAAAGTTGAAAGACAATCTTTAAAGCTGACTGAAACTTTTCCATTATTTAGACAGGAATATTGATTAATGCCTAAGATATGTGTCGTAAAGTCCAGCTTTTGGTACCTTGAAGATAGAGTTTGATAAAAAGGTAAAAACAGATAAAACATTTTAACATATACCAGAAAGTCCTTAATTTCTACTAATTTGAAATCATATCTTGGTAATTAAGGTTGTGTGGAAATAACTTTCCTGGAAGTCTGATAACAGCAATGACTGATGTGTCCCTCTTGTAATTTAAACATTGATTCCCTCACGTATTTAGTCAAACAGCTAAACCTCTGATGTGATTCTTACCTCTCCACAAACCAGAACCGAACTGCAGGTGCACTCTGCAGGGGAAGATTAACGACGCTGGCTAACCTGCAGACAGGTTCTCATTTCCCCTGGTTAAAAATACATTGAAGCAGGACCTAAATTCCAGTAAGGACAGAGGGAACAAAGCGACTCAGCAGTTCTGAGCACCTGGAGCTGAGTGCAGTCTGTCCTGCAGGACCAAGGTATTTGATGCTCTGCCTGAAAGTGAACCAGGGGGTAAATTGCACTTAAAAATGATGGATGGTCATATTATATGTTTTAGCTTCCTATTCTTCCTCTTTAATTGTTATTTACCTTGAGGAGTCTTTGTAAACACGAATCAAAAGTGGACCACATTTGACTGAAATAGCCCTTGAGCCACTTCTGTGTTTGACATTTAAATCATTGTCATTTAGACCTAAATCTGACCATAAGAAAATTAACAAAACCAAACAAAGAATACAAATAAACTCAACATAATTATTTAAAGTGCAAATAAGCAGTTACCTTTACAGAATGTATGCATTTGACTGCCTGCGTAGATAGTAAGAAATTATGCAAACGGTATATTATTTCATTGAACAATAACAGGAGGCATTCTGCGCGTATTTGCTGTTTGTTTGTGTTATATATAAGGATTCTCTTTTTCTCAGCTCATAAATCCCTGTCTTTGTTAAAATGCTGCTTTATAGAAAATGAGCCTTATTTTACAGAAGTGGATTTTGCTTTGTAACACTAAAGCTTACTGCAAAGTGAATTTCATGTTGCCTTCAAGTCTTCTTTTGTGCTCAGCCAAAGTGCGTAAAAAGAGTTTTCAGCGCTTTTTTCACTAATAGTGTCTTTTTGGAATTTAAAGGTTGTTTCCTGACCTGCATGACGATTTCCAGGCAGACAGGCCGCGCATGTAACAAAAAACAGTTGAAAATAATTATTTGAGGTTTCAGTGACTCAATGTGTTTTTTTCTCTGACCTGCATAACACTAAGATGAAGATAATAATGATAATAATGATAATAAAAGCAAGAAAATAACTGAATTGGTGATGTCGGAAGAGGGGCTTGCACATAAGATGAGATGACTCACAAGAGCAAAAAGCATTGGAAATCATATTTTTGCCAAATATTCATAAAGAAATGTACAATGCATTATCCTACAAATATATGTAATTTAGGTTTAGTATTAGTTATTCCAGAGAGGTATCATTAACTTGGAACAAAATCTAAAATAAAGAAAGCAGCACTATTACCTATTCCGAAATTAAAATGATATTGTCGACAACAATAGATAAAGGGCAATGTGGAGAATCACATCACTTCTCTAGCTTTTGAAATGTCATCAGTTCAAAAATTTTTGTGAGTTGTTAAGTTGTTTTAGACTCAATATGAGTCTAAAACTCAATATGAGTCTAAAACAGAGCTGCTCCAAGCAGTTCCAACAAAATGTGTAAGACACTAGCAGGATTTTAGTAGTAACTCAGTATATCCAGTAGAGGGCAGAACTGAGCTATTTTCAGATTGATGTAGCCTGCACAATAACACAGCCTTACAGTCCAGCAGCATATCAGCATAATTTAAACTTCTTAATGATACAATAGTAGTTTATAGAAACTGTCTTCACCTCTAAATCCTAAAATGTTGGATGTACCAATTATACAGCAATACATGTTAAAGAACCTGGTGCTGCTCAGTGGGCACGCCTTTTCACTATACTGTACACATAAACTATAAATAGTTTAAGCTCTAATTAATTAAGTCAAAAATAAATAAATAATGATCAAAATAGTTTCCAACTTCATCATTGTTGAATAAAGCATTACATAGCCACATGTCATTTTGTATGGGGTAAATTATAACAGACACTTCACTATTTTATGGAATTCCTGGATGACGGATTAACAGATAATGGACTGCATGTACTGTAGGTTGCAGCCCTTAGAATACAAGTAAAGTTAGGATTGTTATTTAATAAACTCTCATACTCTCCATAAGGAGGAGATACAGCCTTGTGATTAATTTAAACTCCTTACAGTTTCACAGGTTTGGTTTCTTTGCATCACTTTGGCTCTCAGACACTTTGCACCAGAGACGGTTAAGGTTGATGACGTCAGACCTAGTTGGCATGCCAACTCAGAGAAAGGAGCATGTCTGAAACTCAGCAGCTGAGGAGAAGGAAACAGAAGAGCGCTCATGCAGCTTCGCATGATTCTACTTGACTGAATTTCAACATGTTTGCCAGCTCACTGTCTTAAGCTAATTTAGTAATAGTGCTGATTGATATTGTTTTAATCCCCTTTAAATACATTATTATGTGTATCATGATTAAAGAAAACTGCATCTGAGTTCTTATCTCCAAGGACACTGAGGTGATAATGAAGCACAGTTGGAAAGTCTTTGTAAAAGAATGCAGCACAATGCCATAGTTACATCAAAGGGGGTTACCCAGGAAACCACCGTCGTCATGGAGACTGCATCACAAGGCGGGATCAGCGAGGAACACGAGGCGGGACGTTCTGCGCGCGCAATCGCTCCATTCATCCAGCTGTTGTCATCCTGTCGTCACCGCGCACATGACCCTTAAGCACACGATTATTTACACTTTATATATTTCATATTCCCCTCTGCTCGCTCTGCCTGGACATGTGCAGTGATGATTGGCGAAAGGTTATAATTACATTTCGAGTCAGGATCAGTTATTTTTGCGTTTTATTTAATATAGGCTAATATAGGCAGTTCTGAATAAAAATACAATTTTACAAAAAAACTATGATAGGCGTTTCCATCTACACCACATGGTGTGTTTTTACCTGAATAATCATGTGAACAGAGTCCATCATCGCGACAGGTTATATTAAATATAACCTAAACAGACATCTGGCTAAATACCATAATCTATTCATTACATTACTGGACAATGAAAAAGTTTGTTTCCACGAAGCACAAGACTGGAGGGTTAATACTATAGTAGACTATATGTTACACGTGTATCCCAATCATGAACCACAACAACTTTTGCATTAACATCACGATATGTAGGCATCGTGTGGCACTATACACTGCACAAATATAAGTTTTAACAAGCCGCATAAAGTAAAACAAACATTCCAGTGCAAATGTTTTGGGTCATATCAACACTTATTGATTTGTGAGAAATACTCAAAATGTTGGAATCTACACTGGAGACACGTATAAGCGAAATGTCTCACTTGCTTACATCAAAAATAATAATAAATGACTTGTTAAAACGGACATTTACGCACGTTCATCCACAGATATGGACTGACACATTACAATTGGCTATAGGCTATATAGAAAAATAATATTGTAGCTATGTATTCATGCTCTATAAATGATGCCTTCTGGAGTTCATTTACACGTCTGTGAAGATTTTTTTGATGTTCACGCAGTTCTGGTTGTTCTCGGTGGTGGAGTTGGGCTGTTTGAAGGCGCTGTTGATGCTCTCCTCTATCACCATGTACTCAGACTTGCTGAGGGACGAGGAGCTACACGACCTCCTCAGCTCCTCCGAGGGGAGGTGCTCGCAGCTGCTGGTGTGCGCGTACTGCGGGTGCTCCTCTCCGTCAGTCTCCCTGTGGTAGAAGTAGTTGAAATTGGACACAATCACTGGCACGGGTAAGGCAATGGTAAGCACGCCTGCTATTGCGCACAGCGACCCCACTATTTTCCCACCAATGGTCACCGGATGCATGTCTCCATATCCGACTGTGGTCATCGTGACCACTGCCCACCAAAACGCATCCGGGATGCTGGTGAAGCTGGACGCGGGGTCGTCTGCTTCTGCAAAGTAAACCGCGCTAGAGAAGAGAATAACTCCGATGAAAAGAAAGAATATGAGCAAACCGAGTTCCCTCATGCTGGCCTTAAGTGTCTGGCCCAAAATCTGAAGTCCCTTTGAGTGACGTGAGAGCTTAAAAATGCGAAAGACCCTCACCAGTCTGATCACCCTCAGGATGGCGAGCGACATCGCCTGCTGGCCGCCGCTGTTTTCCTTTTCGGCCAGCTCGGTCCCCAAAGTGATGAAGTAGGGGAATATGGCGACGATGTCAATGATATTCATGATGTTTTTGGAGAAGGTAGTTTTGCTGGGGCAGGCGAAAAACCTGACCAGCAACTCGAAAGAGAACCAAATGATGCAGAGGGTCTCTATCACAAAGAAAGGGTCTGTAAACGGGTTTGGCTTGTAGGGAGCTGTGCCATTCACGGTGGGCTCCACTGTGGCTGGGTCTCTATCATCCCGAAATTGCGGCAGAGTCTCCATGCAGAATATAACAATTGAGATCAAAATAACAAGCACTGAAACTATAGCTATCCCCCTGGCTGGTCCAGAGCTCTCAGGGTACTCAAACAAAAGCCAAACCTGCTTTTGGAAATCATTTTTAGGCAGTATGCGCTCCTCTTCTTTTATAAAGCCTTCATCATCACGGAATTTCTCCATTGCCTCCTCTCCGAGTTGATAAAACCGTATCTCCTCGGAAAAAATATCAATGGGCACGTTAACAGGTCTCCGTATGCGCCCCCCGGACTGGTAGAAGTAGAGGATGGCATCAAAGCTGGGTCTGTTCCTGTCAAAAAAGTACTCGTTCCTCAGTGGGTCAAAGTAGCGCATCCTTTTCCTGGGGTCCCCCAGCAGCGTGTCTGGGAACTGGTTGAAAGTTTTAAGTTGCGTCTCAAAGCGTAACCCCGAAATGTTGACGACCACCTTCTCGCAGCATCCCTTCCGGCCGCGCTCGTATCGATCCCCGGACAGGTGAGGCGTCGACAGCACCCCGGGGTCCTCCAGCATGTTTTCGGCCGTCATGACGCCCCTCTCCACCTCGACATAACCCCGGCTCTCAGACGTGTTGCTGCCCGTGTGCCTGTTGCTTGACCGGGGCTGGATCGCGCCGAAGGTCTGGTCATCCATACAGGTGGTTTTCGGTGTGAAGGGGCAGAGTGCGGCACGCCTCTGCCGGCCAGAGCCTACAGCTTCAGGGAGCCGCGGCCGACGCCACTCACATCTCTTTTAACCATCACCTATCTCCGCGTATCCACACAGGCGCTGCGCTCCCCTCAGCCTTTTCCTTTTTTTCCTCACTTTACAAACACGTCGACACGTGCACATGTCTGACATACGTCCAACCCTCCCATTCGGAAATGTACTTCACACTTAATGTCGAGCGCACACACCTCCATTCAAGTGTGGTGGGATAAAAACCCTTGAGGAAATCACCTCCACAGCACCTGTTCGATCCAAGTTGGAATATGTGGGTTCAAACAGGTATAAGCAGACATTAATCTATGGATGTACTGCAGTGTTAAGTCACACATTTCTCTCTGTGTATCAGAAAACGATCAGATCAGATCATGTTGTCATCAGACATTGCTTCACTTTTCCCACAGAAACTGAGCTGATGTATTTTTTTCAGAAACACTGACAGCAGAAACTGAACTGTGCATGCGCAGATATTCGCTTTCTAAAGCAGATGTAAAAAAATTTATTTGTGTCTTATTTTCTAGTTGTTGAGTAGGTGTTGCTCTCCGTGGTGCTGAAAACAAGCGCGCACCAGCTTGTGAATCAATGCGCGCTCTCCAGCACACGAGCGTTAAGTTATGCATGTGCACACGTGTGTGTGTCTAGGGATGTTTTTATTAACTGAACACACAAATGCCTCGGGATCAGTCACCTCATTTCCAGTAGGAAATGAAAAGCCTGTCTGCTATCTGTAGATAGAACCGCCTCAAAGAAGCGTCTCAAGTGTCATTCTCTTTTACAGCTGGATCTATGACCAAATGCAAAATCTGTGTTGTTTGTAATTCAAACTGACAAGCTTCATCAAAGACGTCTGTCACTGTCTGTGGCTTCAGGTGCACGCACACATGCATAATGAGTTCAAATGGGATTCAAGGCTAAGGCACAATCTGCTCTTTTCATTCATTCAAACGTTTCCATTGTGCAACCCTTGGTTTAGATTTCCACATGTGAATCTCAAAGGAAAAGCTGAGCCTATTCTTTCCTAATATGGCAACATCTTGTACCCCTCTGTAAATGTACTCTGTAAATCCTCTTAAAGCTGATGCAAGTGATCTAAAACAACTATTGACCTCTTTTGCGCTGCCTATAGGGCATAGAGAAACCCATCATAGACTGTGTTTACATGGACATGAATAAGAACAATCACCCATTTTTTATCAGGTTTGTTGAATATCCCGTTTGTGTTTTTAAGTAGACACCATATTCTGAGTATGAGCTTCACCACGAAAAAGCAGTTTATGTATGTTTAGTAAAACACACTTACTGTGGAGTACAATGTACAAAAAGAAAAGCAAATGTTAGCTGGGCAATCCTTCAGCTGCTCATCACATGTGTTAGTTGAAGAAATGGCTGGGCTATATTTCAATATTGTGATCTATAATGATCTTCTTTCTAAGACGTGATAAAAACATAAATCGAGATACACATTGTCTTACAAGCTGATACTAACTTAAATTGCATATTGTATTTAATTGTACAGTCGTACCAAATGTAAATACAACATGGAAATCTAATATTTTATTGAATAACCAGAAACAATGCTAATGTCTTATATATATTATATTTCATCCATTCAATTATATATATATATATCAATGAAAACTGACATCTGAAGTCTGTCTAAATTGTCATCACTTCATAAATGTATAACATTTAAAATGTTGTGTGAAATTGTCATATGAAGCTTCTTCATTCTTGAATTATTGCCAAAAGAGGCTTTGTGAGGCTCACAGTGATCTGGACACTTTGAGAGGCTCACAGTGATCTGGAGACCCCTAAAAACAAAATTAGTATTGAGTCCAAGTAGAAGTTTAACATTCCTTCAAAGTGTTCCGACATCCTGTTCACAAGACGGGAGAGGCAGACTGACACCCGAAAACCAAATTTGAGTTGCCACATCAGGAAAGTGTTTAAGTAACTTTTAAGTAACAATGTTTCACCTAAAACCACTGGGTTAAAATACTGGCATGTGGGAACCTACCCGTGACAAAAAGGAACACTTCTTTGAAAAGTTATTTTAGTTCTGTCATTTGTCTGCTCTCTGCAACCTAGAGGTGCAGTGACTTTTGCGTTAGTCAGATTATCTTGCTATTTTACAGAAAGTCTTAATATCTTTAAAAAAGGTGAACAAGAGACTTCAAACACAGAGCATGGATCTACAGTTAAATGGTTAAAGAAAACATAAAATGCCAATCCTGGCTGTTGCCATCTTAATGAAAGGACCCTTGACCTCTGAACTTAACCCAAACAGACTCTTAAGCTTAGACATGTTTTACATTAAAGGTGAAGACGTGGATTAATTGAAAGTTGAAAACAATATTAAATATTCTCTTGATCACGCTTCTCCAAAGTGATCAATTGCTGCCTTCTCTTTCTCTGATAAAGATTGGAGTGAAATTCCTGATAACTGACCAGTCATGATTTCCAAATGAATATTTAGAAGTTGAGATAAAATATGTGGATTAAAGTGTTAAATGCAGTCCTATATTTCACATATTGTACGACAAGCTCGCTCCACAAAACAAATTGACACAGTTGTAAGTTTGTGATTAAAATGCTGCCAGGAGGCAGTACATCCCCTTTCTTAAGCTATATAATAAAACTAAGGTGTTTTATTAACTCAGCTTTGTAAATTCAATGTATTGCATGACAGTTAATATTGAGCAGAACGTTAATCATGCTCTTATTAAAAACCTCCCAGTAGTTGCCTCTCAGTTAAAGTGCAGGAACTTTTTGTCTGCAATTCTCATCTCCATGGCAACTCAACATCAAGTGTTTTGTAAAAGAGGAATGGAGATAAGATGAAGTTACATAATTTCCGATCCAAATCGTGCAGGAGAGAACCGCCATAAGACTTATTTTTTTTACATCTCCGCTGAGAAATGAACACGTTACATGTGAGGATTAAAAATGAGCGAGGCTGGGTGTTTTTGTTTTGTTTGGGATTGTCGACTGGAATCATCAAACGAGAAGGAAATGAATGAAAAGAGGGCAGATATGAAGCTTTGGGCACACTTTATTTCTATAACAACACTCATTATCAAACAGCTTTTGGTTATGAAAGCCTTGTTCCCCCTTTGTTTCTTGTATCCACTTCACTCCCCAGTTTAATACCATAACTGAAAAAAATTCAATGTAAATTCCTCTGGGTCATGCAAACAGTATTCATGCTTGTCAACATAGACTGTGTTCGAAAATACGATTTGCCTGATTTCTCTTTAGTTTAGATGAACTCCTAATGATATAAGGGGCTGGGGATTACCATAGTTGATGGCTACAGCCTGAGGCCGAGTCTTCTACATGCAGAAAAAGTGCTGTCCTGATTACATTGTTATGCATATATGTGCCTCTGTGGGTTTGACAGAGAGGGGGAAAAACAATCCTAAAGACGCCATGTTTATAATGTAAATCCCATGCAGATACCATCAAAGTGAGGGAGAAGGTGTCAGGCTTGATATCCAGTCCTTTTTTCACAGTATCAACGCTAGCGATGATTTATTGTCTTTCACACAAGCCAAAGATTTTCCTTAGATATGGGCCTTCCTTAGATACGGGCCACAAACACATGCCTATATCAAATCTCAAATGCATTCACAAATGCTTAATAGAGTTTTTATTCCACAAGGTCACGCAACCCATTTTCTAACCCATCCTGTTTGCCCGCTGAGGATAGAAAATAGATATTGTGTATCCAAACCTCTGCAGCTGAAGGCCGCTAAAGATAGACTTTTCATCAGTCTGGGAAGAAAAAGAAAAAATGACTTATTAACTTTGGCAGAAGCTGCAATTTAAAAGAGACATTACAAATTGCATTGTGCTTGTGTCCCGGAGGGAGAAGAGGGCATTTCATATAATAATCCCTTTCCAAAAGATCTTAACAGCATTTCTCATTCTTCAACATTGTAGACGCTGTCGGGAAAAAGAGGGCTGGTTTCCATCAAAAGTGACAATGCTTGCTTTGAGTAATGGGGAGCAAGGCTTCATTTTCTGTCTGGCTCTCAGCACACACAGGCTGATCAATAGATGCAGAGAGAGAGACCAGAGTCTATCGATCGGTCCTGCATTGGCTGTGATCCCTGCCAGTGCACAATCATTACACATTCACACTGTCCCTGCAACAACTATCGTGAGTCAAAGTGAAGGCCAAGGTCATAAATAATGCAACAACACTTTTCCTTCCCACAATGTGAAGCCAGACGAGGGGTTAAATGATGTGCATTGTAACAGTTTCAGACTTCTGTCTCAGTCAGTATCCTGTACCGAATGTATTAAACTCATGGGAATAAATAAATTGACTAATCATTCATTGGATAATACAAAGGCAACCATGCATCTTAGAAATCATCAGGTAAATAGGATACTAATTTATTTCTCAACATTATGTAGCAATGTGAAATCTTTTTATTTTAATGTGCTTCCTTTTTGTTCTTATAGGGGCCCTAATATGCAAATGTTCAGGTTCATATTTGTATTTTGTTCCTCTACTGTGACAAGTGTACATGCTTTAATGTTCAAACTTGTTGGAGTTGTGTGGGAGAAAATCTCAGTTTGGTGTGAACTTGCCTGGTTTTGGTTAACTTTAGGAAAAGGTTTTAATTTGGGTTTAATGTAAATACAGTTCCTTTAGTCCTGTACTTCATGACAGTGTTGACTTTTTGTGCATGTAACCATGAACATGATCTTTTTCAGACTCATAACCGTGTGCAGCTGAGTAAAGCAATGATTTGTGCTTAATGCTAACAAGCATGATATCATGCTTTCAGTAACAACACTAACATGCCAGTTTTTAGCTGACAATATTAACCAGTTCATCATCTAATTTAGCCTGTTAGCATACCTTACGATTAACAGAAATGCTCTGAACACAAACTACAGCTGAGGCCGATGGCAATGTCAATAGTTTGTCAGGTATTTGGTGATAAACTGAAGTATTGGCTTTTGCCATAATGATGGCGCTAGATGTAAAGAGTAAAGAGCTATGCAATAGAAATCCATGCAATGGTTGTAAAGACATTTGACTCAAAACCAAAACATGTCAACCTCATTGTGGCACTAAAGGAATGTCAGTATCTACAATGTCAGAGAAAGACTAGACAGATATGTTTTCAATAAACCATTAATTGCCACTTAGCCAATAAGTCGAGTTCCCGCTTTGTTTGAAATGAAAAAAAAGAGTTCAGGTGGCATCATGGTTGCATTTGTAAATGCGAACAATACTGTATATAAACATTATTTCTTGAAGACAGTTTGTAAAAGGTAATACAAATGGTTTTATGTGTATAGGTCACACTATCCTTTTCATGCTAACATCTTGTATTTAAAATGCTGTATGCTTCACTAAGTCTCTCACCAACAAGGAAATGTGAGCAGCTGCTGCCACAATGATGCATAAAACAAGCGTGACACACATGAAAGACGGCAAGGGAATTAAACATAGCATCTCATCAACTTCTGTGCCTTAATTTTACGAGTGCACTTCAAAAAACAAACACAAAACCCAGAGCTCACAGGCACGCCACTTACCAGTGCATACTTATGTGCAAACATAATGATGTACTATATATGTCAGACATGCACCCACAGGCAACATAGATTCTTCAAGAAGAACAGTTTCTTGCATTTGAAGGCAGAGAACATCAAATTAAATGTTTGTATGTTTGTACTGAAACACAATTCCCATAACTGAATGATAAATACTTCTGATTAGCATCATCTGACCTTTAAAAACGTGGGTAGCATCACATCTGAATTTTGATCAGGGTCCTGTGGATTCAAATTGGCATTTGAGGTACAGTCGCAAGCTCTCCTCGGGGATGTGACACAAGTACCAAGAATTACAGCGGCAGATACGGCGTGCGTGACGTGGTTCATATCTCGTTGCTATTCCAAACGGCATCCCTGCAGTGTGAAGGTCATTGGCATGACGAGGAAGCATGTTGGGGAAAAGATCCAGCCTCCTGGATTCGAGATCACTGAGGAGAACGATCTCCATGGCCCCTGCATGACATGCTGTCACAGTTATAGATTAGTGGGGCTGCACAGAAGGACCCCCCCGAGCATTGGATCACTGCCTTATGTCCTGAGAGGAGTTAGTTTGTGGTGCACAGAGACCACCAGCATGGGCCTGGATGCTAATAAAGTCTCCTCTATGGTGGACTGAGCCAGCACATCGTTTTTGAGCAAAAAGTTGACAAGCAGGTGGAGAAGAGGCTGCCGAAAAGAGGAGGCTCCAATGGGGTTGCTTTCATACAAGTTTTGGGTTGTACAAAAACAAATGAAGGGTCTAAACCTGAATAACAATGAGTTATAATCACCACCTATGCAGAAAATATGAAGGAATTACACCCAACTCGTTAATGGTCAAATTGATAAGGGCTGCAAGTAAAGATTATAAAAAATGTTCACGTGATAAAACAATATAAATATAATAAGTCTGAAACCCAAGATGGTATTCATTAGGTTAAAGATAACAAAAACATAAAAATGTTTTCATATTTAAGAAGATGTTGAATTGAAATGTTATTGGGTTTTTTTGCGAGATAAATGATACTAATAAATTGAACGTCTAATCATTGCAGATGTTCAATTTAAAGTTAAGACTTAAGGTGATAAAGAGTGTATAACACCCAATCATATGTACACAACCGGTTAATATACATAGGTTATCAGAATTTAATCAACAAAAAAAACAGTATGTTTGTAGCTCAGGAGGTAAAATGCATGTTATTCCTTCAACTTTGTTCTTGGAAATACGTTAGAAACAGCACCCCGCTGCATTTTTTCTGCAAATTATCAGGCTTGCACCTCCCTGCAGTAGTCGGCGCGAAAGACATGTTTGAAGTGTGAACCACATTGTAAGGAGCAGATGGGCTGACTAATGGAACTCCTAACTGGAGCTGTGAGATTCTCGATGCCAAATCGCAGTGAGAGATGGCAGAATGTCTCATTGGGATTGTAGCAGGCCGCAGCAGGAATCACCAGGATGAAGAGGAGCAAGAACTCAATTAAAATTGTTATCACAATAAACAACACCAGGCATATGCTTAGTTCATTTCGGTATACTTGGCTGCGGATGAGGTTAATGATTTACTGGGAGCATGAAGATATAGGAGGCTCCAAAAACAGTATTTCAGCTCTGAAGAATACTGATATCAAATATTATAAAGATAGATTTTTATTAGGGTGTTGGAGGAGTTTCAAGAAATGCACTTCTTGTGTTGGCAAACAGCTGCCAAACTTCCATTTAGTGAGTAATGTATTCCAGGGTAAAATACCCACGAGGCACACTGACCTTTCCAGGAAATCCATATGAGAAGAATACAATTCATTCTATGAGGGATGTGAAAGAAATGTCTTTATACTTCAAAGTCACACTTTAATCTGTCTTTAAATGTGAGTGAGGAATTGATTTTTTAATGGCAATCATGATGTGTTAAAGGCCAATAACATGTATCCAATTATTCTACTACTACTACTAAGAAGGCATCGACCGTTCATTTTGTGATTTACAGAATTGAAGAAAGAGTTTAAAAGATTATTAGAATATTACTTTATTTAAATAACCATTTTTAATTGCATGATACATACATGCACAGGCTTCATTCATAGTATTTTCTTTACTAAAAATAGTTTAACATTTGTTTTTACAACAGCTATGTTTAACAAATTGATAAAGTCTTCAAAAAAACATTAAAACATTTTCTTAAAAGTCCACGGGAAACTGTTGTAAAAATAAATACAATTGTAATCGATTGAAATGTAAATGTGTATTTCTATGCTACTTGGATCATCCAAGTAGCATAGAAATGCACAAAATGTTATAGCCATGACTCCGTTAGGCTCAACATTTGGCTTGGGCACTTTAAGCTAAATGCTAACACCAGCTTGTTAACAGGCTCATAACGAACTTGCTAATGTTTAGCACTCAGTTACAATGTTCACTATCTCAGTTAAGCATGTTAACATGCTAAAATCTGCTAATTACCACTGAAAACAAGTACAGCTGAGGCTGATGGTGATGTCAGTAGTGTCGCAAGTGGATTTGAAAAATTATAATTCTGTCCAAATTCAATGCTATTCATCAGATTGATGGGAAGACATTTCACTCAAATGTCAACCTAATGATGGAGCTAAAGGAAAAGTCAGTGGATCACCAAGTGCCATGAGGATAAATAATGTGTTAACATTAATGTCCAACATGTTGTACCAATCTCTCAAGCTGATGGAGCACTAGCATGACAGAATGCTGCCATCAAAAAGTCCTGCCTATCAATTTGCAACAGTGCTAATAATAACCTCATTAATAAACCGTGAGAAAAAGGGGTAGATATACACACAGAATCAATACTGATGCACACCTTTAGTTTCTTGTAGACAGGTGCATTGGAGGAAAAGTGAAGAGAGGCGGTTATTTCCACACACTGTTTTTTTATTTTATTTTTAAATTGGCAATTAAATATCTGAGAGAGCCAATGTTTCAATCTGAGAGAATATCTCCGCGTTCACCTACTTTTCTATGAACGTTACTAAGCCTATATTGAAAACAATTTGCCTAAAGATGAAATACATTTAGATGGATAATATAGGGCAACCATTTGAAGAACTCCCATATCTCGATAAGCTGGACATTTTTGGACAGACTGCCGATTTTGTAGTATTTGTTGCCATCATTGAAGAAAAAGTCAGGAGGAAGAAGAAGAAAAAAAAAAGCAATTGCTGTAGGTCCGATACACCATGCAGCAAATCTGTATCCCGTGTGTAAAACCAATATCAGGGTGCTTGCAGATGGGGACATTGCTTTGATGGTATTTTGGCATGCTGATGGTTACCGTGGTAACGGTGAAAGGGGGGATCCCAGCGCCTCAATGATGCAACCAGAAATGTTTCTGCTCAGTATACCAGGCTGTGAAATTACGACTTCCAGATTACATTTCACAGTTTGCTGCCCACCAAACACTGCTCTCCCAGCAGCTGAACCCCCACATGTATACATACACAAAGACACACACACACCAACAGGAATTCATAGACACACACGGGAAGATAAACACAGCAGGATTAGATGTATCCTACTTATTTGGCTTTCATTTCCTGCCATAGGGAGAACACATACTGTATATGGCCCCACATGTATGCTCACGTGCATTCCTGTAAATAGTTCCCCCACAAACAGTACTTCTTAAAGGGAGGCAATGCTCATGACACGCATTTTTAAATAATTATCATACGATAAAACAGACCAGTCTCTGCCAGTCTTTATTTTTTTTTTAATCTGATGACGTTATCAGTGATTTTAAGCTGATTAATTACCGAAATAACATCAACCCTGTGGGCGGCGCCATTTTGACGAGTCACATGACTTATTTTACCGGACGTGACATGAACTATGCGTTTGGACAAAATGACTCTAGTTACTCTCCATTGTTCTCACAATTCCATTGAAATATGCCTCATTGTATTTTGTTGCAAATAGGATATATTTTTTATCGTAATGAACAGGTGTTCCTATCACAAATTATATTTCAAGATAAGCTAAGTTCCATTTTGACTTTTTAACAGCCAGTCTCAGTTCTGTCAAAATACTCACAGCTAGCTGAGTGCTTCTAGGGCATTTTGATTGTTTTCACCTGTTCATTGAGAAAAATGTCCACTTCATGTATATATTTATTCAGATTTTTTTGGCTGTATATATCTCTTTATTGATTTATGTTGCCTGATACACGTCCTCGTGTTTTGGTTAATACATTTAATTTCATAGTCAATGTCAACATCATGCCACCATAATAATTAATCTGTGGTAGCAATATATGTATATTATTTACACTGTGAAATATCGGTATATCTAAGGAAATATGTATGAAATGATTACTTTTTAATGATGAATTAAACAAATAAGATGTTTGGACTGAAATGAACGCTTTTCTTATTTAATATTCGATTGATCATCATCATCATCATCATCATCATCATCAGGCCTTTTCTTTTGGCATTGTATTTTTGACATGCTTGACAATCGGCACTAAAATTCAAAAATATTGTGCATATGTTAATTTTAATTGTAAAGTATATAATGCTAAGAAGAAAGGGCTGTACCCATCAAATGTACCCACCTTTCATTTATTGGTTCAACCTAAGAGGTGCGTTTCACATCCTTCATGGCAAACAGTGCTGTTCTCAATACAGCTTCTTCTAACACCACAGTGCCGAATTCCCTGTGTAAACATATGCAATCCAGGTCGTCTGTGACCAGTTTATTTTCAAGCTCTTCAAGCTCATGACAACATATGTTCATCAGAGGATTGTCCATGGCTACACACCGACTGCAAGTACACCATTCATGTACAGGTCTCCCTACTCGCCCCCCGAAATCAATTGCACGAGTAAAGGGATCGTCTCCAGCAAGATCACCGTGCTGTTCATCCTCATCGTCACTGGATTCCTGACGGTTCTGGCCACTTGGCTCGAACCTATATGGCTGAATTCCCCCATCCAATCTCTCCACATTGCTCAAAACTTCTTCCTCGGCTGACGAGTCCGAACTCAAATACTCCGCCATGTTTTCGTCGAACAAGCTGTTCGTGTGTTTACAAAGTGAACGCATAGATGACGTCACAACCTAGTTTTTTGGATCATGTGACTACTGAAAATGGCCAAAATGGCAGCTGCCTGACGGAATATACAGGTTTTGATAAAAAAGAGCTATAAAATCATTATTTACCGGGGAATATCGCTGATTTCTTCAGGGTATGGTTTAAACATAATGTTTCACTAAATACTGAAGTTTTTATTAATTATCTAATGAGTGGACCCTTCCTTTAAGCATGGAAATACACACATGCATAAAAGTTTCAGAGTAAAAAAAAACAGATAATGATGTGTGTGTGTATTTGAGATGTTCTCTTTTGATCAAATGCTCTTCGCAGCCCCAGGTAGAGTAGCTTCTCATTATGCTCCGCGTCTCAGCATCAGCACAATGACAGGAACATCATTAATACTTCAGTCTCCCCTGACACCTGGGAGGGTGAATGGATTAGAGCTTTCTAAAAGGCGAAAATACACCTCTTAAAATTACAATTATGTTGCAACACCAATTGGCTCTTATTTAACATGTTTTCATCAGTTTACTTGCTGAAATCGGGGAACTTTGCAAAAAATCAGGCCAATCCTGCAAGTTTGAGAACAAAAGGTCGTAACAGACTAGATTCCCAGGGTGTGTATCAGAGTAATAGTCTAGTAACAATATATGCAGAGTAGCAGGAGACAGATTTTGAAAAACAGTTCATATAACTAGGTCGCTTTCCTTTAAACCCGTATCCCAGTTATCTATCAACAAAACAACAGAACAATAAATAATATCCAGACTACAGTACGAGGCAAGCCCTATAGCACTCAATCCTACATTTTACATATTGCAACCGCAAATATATATTTTGAAAATACACATTTTGAAAATACACATTTAGAAAATACACATTCAGGTTTGTATAGTCAGGCACTCTATTGTACATGTTACAACTTCAATCCCAAACCGACATAAAGCTGCTGAAAAAAATTCAAGAGCCACAGACAACTGGGTGAGTGACACTCTGCAAAACGAGTGGACAAGCTTGTGTGTGTGTGTGTGTGTGTACATTTTTTATATTAATATTAAATATTTCAATATTTTTAGATGCATCAGGAAATTATAAAACATATTCCTCAACAATACTAGAATGTATTAAAATGTTGCATTTACAACTGGATTTTTTTCCCCATTAAGATGATAAAGTACTTTGCTTTGTTATAAATTATATAATCTTCAGCAAAAGGGACTTCTACATTATTTCCCCGTCAGTTAGAATTCATTTGCATGGCCCTCATCTATTTTTCTATTTCCATTTTTTACAAAAGCAATATGCAGAATTTCCCAGGCAGTCTGAAACTGATTCTATTCTACTTTTGAACCCCAATGTAAAAGAGCCTATAATCTGAACTCTACACATTTAAATGGATTACATTAAGCCCAAAACTCTTAACAACCCTAAAGTGGCTTGGGAGCAGGATTTGGGGGAGAGCTGACAGACGGGACGTGGGAGACTGTGCTGGGGTCAGTTCACACCTCCTCAATATGTGCCAGAAACAGTCTTAAAGTTGAGCCTCACATGCGTTATACCCATGCTAGACTATAGCATGTTTCCTGATGCATGAAGCCTCTGCAGACCTGATCCACATGTGTTGGACATGCCTCTGCATCTCTGAATTTTGACAACATGTGTCACCACTTCCCCACGGCAGATGGATAAAGAATGTATTATAATACAAATAGAGAAGATTCGATTTTTTCTGAACGGTTAACTGGGAATTTTGAGAAAAGGACACCTTATTTGTGCTACTCCTGTGACTGGGAACACTTAGGCCAGATAATTGTAGACATAATGTTCAGCATACAAACACACAGTTTTTGTTTTCTCAGGGGTTCGGTTAGCCCTATTGTTATTGTAACAGCAAGTGGCTGAATGCCTTATTTTGCCAGATGATCTTAAAATTCTGCACACAATCTGAACCTGGCCTTTTTATTTGTATTTGATTAGGCTATATGCTACCTGTATATCATGTGCCAATCATGGATTCTGTGTTTTTCTACATGCAGCTATATTTCTGTTTTTGTATTCTGGTTTTTTTTCAATACCCACTTTTTGTAGATGATTGTCTAATGCCAGCTTCTTGCGGCTGTGGGAGAGAGAAAGAGAGGCAGGGAGGGGATACACAAACATGTCTGAAATGAGTACTGTGGATTGATCGTAGATTAAGTTGCAAGGCTGGATTTATTTTCCTGTCAAAACTGAAGTAACAATTAAAGTGATCAAAGTTAAATATGAATGGAAGCTTTTCAAGGAATAGATATTATAACTATATCCATTTAAATTATGCACACAACATTTAACTGTAAAGGTAACAACTCCAATTTGTAATTTCTAAAATGCCATAACATCTGCCTATTACCAGCAGCTCCACACAGACATGAAACTACAACCACATATCGGTGACAGCAGCCTTACACATGACGTTGTGTGTCAGAGCCATTTACCCTCCCCGGCGACAGTTTGCATTGAAATATTTAACCGATAGCACTGTGAGGGCTGACTGAGGTAATGATCCAGGTCAGTGGAGATGATGAGAGCCTGGGTACAGCTGTGGGCAAAGACCCAGCAAAAAAACACATCCTGTGTCAGCTCGCTAATGTAATTTATAATGGAGGAGAGAGTGTTGCGGTGCAAATTCAATCAGAATAACGAGTGTTCATTTTTGCTGAATAACAATGATAAATTGATGCAATATTAAAATGATTTGTCGGCAACATTTTCCCTGAAGAAAAACAAAACAGAGGAGCCGCCACGTATCTGCTTTCAAGGTGCTTCGTCTTATTTTGTTGCATAACTGGGCCGCCGTCCTCCATTAACCACACTATGTAACTGTAAAGGGTTATTACATTACCAAACCATAACAATCAAAGCCAATCATCCAGCCATGATGTAAGGTTCCCCTTCGTTTCTTTTTAATGTTAATGGACAAGCAATTCATCTCGCCTGAAAAAATCCAAACAAAAGCAAACAAAGCAGAAAGCTTCATGAGGACAGACTTCAAAGCGCGAGTCCTCATTAGACATACTATCCTTTGAAGAGAGACGTCAGCAATCCTCAGTGCCAAATCAAAGATGGATCTCTCTAAAAGCTCGGTTTTTCTCCCACTAGAGCTCCTATAATTATGAAGGCATTAACTGGATGTGTATTGTTTTTTAGCCTTAAATGTGTAGTATATCTCGAGCCTGTGACAAGCTAAGTGGCGTTGGTGCATGTTTATGCCTTCACTTAAGGGCGAGATCAATTCCTCTCGTGGCAGGGTGCTACCAAAGTGCGCCCATAAATCCTGTGGAAGTCTTCGTTTATTGGCTTTATTAAAGAGGTGGTGCAGTAGCTAATTCTGGCTGCAGTAATCAAATGTGAAATAAAATCAATTAATGTACAAACCATTTAGAGAAATGGTTTGTAATTGGCTTGTTTGTGTCACGATTTGGGTTTTGTGTGTTGAGTTTTGGGGTTTGTTTTGATGTTCTGTTCTCCCTGTCTCTTGTCTGGTCCTTCTCCCTGTGTTTTCCTCCCTGTCGTCAGTTTCCCTGGTGTGTCTGATTGTCTGATTGTGTTCACCTGTTGCCCTTGTGTTTCTCCTCCCCTGCCCGGCTGTTTCTCGTCTCGTGATTACCCCTTCCTGTATTTAGTCTTGTCTTTCCCTGTGTTCCCCTGTCGGTTCATTGTTTGTCTTCCTGTCTCCCTCCATGCTACCTTGTGTTACCTGTGAGTTTTCATGCCATGTTTTGTTCTCCAGCTTTTGAAATAAAGCTCGCTTTTGATTCATAGACCTTTTTACGTTTTTTGGTATTCTGCATTTGGGTCCTACCTTTTCCGCAACCCTAACAGAATAAACCGACCCATTTTGGACCCAACAGTTTTTTCCCCTGAAGAGTTGGATCCGCTGATGTACACTCCTGAGTATAATTTTTACAAGTGGATGAGAGTCTCATCCAGAGCGGCCAAGGAGGCTGCCCTGAAGGAGGTACGCATGGAGGTGGCCAAAAAGCCCTGGCTCTGGAGCTTGTTGCCCGAGTGGCTTAAGGTTTTTACAAGCAGCCCTGAGTACCAGCCTCAAGCCTCAAACCCCTTCTTGGGATCCCGCCTTGCCTTAGGAGGTCCACGGAGCCTCCAAAAGGTCTCTAGGAGACGTAAGGCCAGGATTCCAGCCGGTGCTCCAGCAGCCATGGTTCCGGCCCCAGCAGCCATGGTTCTGGCCCCAGCAGCCATGGTTCCGGACCCAGTTCTGGCCCCAGCAGCCATGGTTCCGGCCCCAGCAGCCATGGTTCCGACCCCAGTTGCGGTCCCAGCAGCCATGTTTCCGGCTCCAGTTCTGGCCCCAGCAGCCATGTTTCCGACTCCAGTTTCGGCCCCAGCAGCCATGGTTCCGGCTCCAGTACCGGTCCACACAGCCATGGTTCCGTGCTCCAGTGCCGGCCCACACAGCCATGGTACCGTGCTCCAGTACCATCCCACACAGCCATGATTCCGTGTTCCGGTTCCGTGCCCAGCAGCCATGGTCCCTGCTCCAGAACCGGCCCATACAGCCATGGTTCCGGCCCCAGTTCCGTGCCCAGCAGCCATGGTTCCGACTCCAGTGCCGGCCCCAGCAGCCATGGTTCCGGCCCCAGCTCCGGCCCCACCAGCCATGGTTCCGGCTCCAGTACCGGACGCAGCAGCCATGGTCCCGACTCCGGCTCCTCGTCACCTGTTGGCTCTCCGGCCGACGCCAGCTCCCCGTGTCCTGTCGGCCTACCGTCCGACTCCAGCACCTCGTCTCCTCTCGGCGTACCGGCCGACTCCAGCTCCTCGTCCCCTGTTGGCTCTCCGGCCGCCGCCAACCCCTCGTGTCCTGTCGGCATACCGGCCGACTCAAGTTCCCTCTCGAGTTCCCTCTCAAGTCCCTTCTCAAGTCCCCTTTCGAGTCCCATCTCCAGTCCCTTCTCTAGTCCCAACTCCAGTCCCTACTCAAGTTCCCTCTCTAGTCACCTCTCGAGTCTCCTCTCAAGTCCCTTTTCGAGTCCCTTCTCAAGTCCCCTCTCGAGTTCCCTCTCGAGTCTTCTCTCGAGTTCCCTCTCAAGTCCCCTCTCAAGTCCCCTCTCGAGTCTCTTCTCGAGTTCCTCTCAAGTTCCTTCTCCAGTCCCCTCTCGAGTTTCCTCTCGAGTTTCCTCTCGAGTTCCGTCTCAAGTTTCCTCTCAAGTCCCCTTTCGAGTCCCATCTCAAGTCCCATCTCCAGTCCCTTCTCTAGTGCCAACTCCATGTCCTGTCCCGTTGGGGGTCCCGCCGACTACTCTTCTGCCGGGGGTCCTGCCAACCCTATGTCCTGTGCCGTTGGAGGTCCCGCCGACTACTCTTCTGCCGGGGGTCCAGCCAACCCTATGTCCTGTCCCGTTGGGGGTCCCGCCGACTACTCTTCTGCCGGGGGTCCTGCCAACCCTATGTCCTGTGCCGTTGGAGGTCCCGCCGACTACTCTTCTGCCGGGGGTCCTGCCAACTCCATGTCCTGTCCCGTTGGGGGTTCCGCCGACTACTCTTCTGCTGGGGGTCCTGCCAACTCCATGTCCCGTCGCGTTGGGGGCCCCGCCGACTATTCTTCTGCCGGGGGTCCTGCCAACCCTATGTCCTGTTCCGTTGGAGGTCCCGCCGACTACTCTTCTGCCGGGGGTCCTGCCAACTCCATGTCCTGTCCCGTTGGGGGTTCCGCCGACTACTCTTCTGCCGGGGATCCTGCCAACCCTATGTCCTGTCCCGTTGGGGGCCCCGCCGACTACTCTTCTGCCGGGGATCCTGCCAACCCTATGTCCTGTCCCGTTGGGGGTCCCGCCAACTCCACGTCCAGTATCGTTAGGGGCCCTGCCGAGACCTGTTCCGCTGAGGGTCCTGCCAACCCCATATCCTGTCCTGTTGGGGGTTCCGCCGACACCTGTTCCACCGGCGGTCCTGCCGACTCTGTGTCCTGTCCTGTTGGAGGTTCCGCCAACACCTGTTCCACTGGGAGCCCTGCCAACTCTGTGTCCTGTCCTGTTGGAGGTCCCGCCGACACCTGTTCCACCGGGGGTCCTGCCAACTCTGTGTCCTGTTCTGTTGGGGGTCCAGTCGACACCAGCCCTTGCTCCATCCGGGGTTCCATTGATACCAGCCCATGTCATGTCCAGGATCCCGTCTACGCCTGTCCCGTCGGCTCCGGTTCCTGTCCGGCCGACACCGGGTCCTGCCCGGCCTCCTGAGCTGTCCCGTCATGGCCTTCCTGCCCATCCTCCAGAGCTGTCCCGTCACCGCCTTCTTGTTCGCCCTCGAGCCCGGCCCCCTGACTCCCCCACCGCGGCCTTCGCCCTCGGGCCCGGCCCCCTGACTCCCCCAGCCACAGCCTTCGCCCTCGGGCCCGGCCTCCTGACTCTTCCAGCCGCGGCCTTCGCCCTCGGGCCCGGCCCCCTGACTCTTCCAGCCGCTGCCTTCCCCCTCATGCCCGGCCCCCTGAGTTCGCCCGCTGTGGCCTTCGCCCCTTTTTGAACTCTGCCTTGCCTCCGGGCCGTCCGCCCGAGACCACCTCCTGTTCCTCTGCCTTGCCCCCGGGCCGTCCGCCCGAGACCACCTCCTGTTCCTCTGCCTTGCCCCCGAGCCGTCCGCCCGAGTCCCCGTCCTCGAACTCTGCCTTGCCCCCGGGCCGTCCGCCCGAGGTCCCCTTCTTGAACTCTGCCTTGCCCCCGGGCCGTCCGCCCGAGACCCCTGTCTGGTCCTCTGACGTGCCTCCGGGCTGTCGGTCCAGACCCGTCCTCCGGACCCCCTCCACCCACCCTTGTGGAAATATGGACTTTGTGTGGGGACGTCTGGAGTCCGTCCCTTGAGGGGGGGGGTTATGTCACGATTTGGGTTTTGTGTGTTAGGTTTTGGGGTTTATTTTGCTGTTCTGTTCTCCCTGTTTCTTGTCTGGTCCTTCTCCCTGTGTTTTCCTCCCTGTCGTCAGTTTCCCTGGTGTGTCTGATTGTCTGATTGTGTTCACCTGTTGCCCTTGTGTTTCTCCTCCCCTGCCCGGCTGTTTCTCGTCTCGTGATTACCCCTTCCTGTATTTAGTCTTGTCTTTCCCTGTGTTCCCCTGTCGGTTCATTGTTTGTCTTCCTGTCTCCCTCCATGCTACCTTGTGTTACCTGTGAGTTTTCATGCCATGTTTTGTTCTCCAGCTTTTGAAATAAAGCTCGCTTTTGGTTCATAGACCTTTTTACGTTTTTTGGTATTCTGCATTTGGGTCCTACCTTTTCCGCAACCCTAACAGTTTGTGGGTTTTTGAATGTTACCTTATTATTCATTTCATATAGAACATATAAGATAATAATTGAGCATCAAGTATTAAGACCTTTACATACAGTTTGTTTGCTGGATCAATACAACACACACTTTCAAAACATTTGTCAGAAAATAATAAAACTTCCTTTATGATGTTAGTTATCAAACGAAAGCACTGCCTTCTCTCCTGAGATGCACAAATAGATCTGCCACAAAATAATTTGAAGATTCATGATAGCTGTCACACTGCTGTCAAGTCCAATCGTTTTAAATGCTTTTGCTGGGAGGCTCCATTACATCAAATAATAAATGGTATCGATACCAATTCCAGTATCCAGCAGCCAAAACAGACCACTGACAGGTCAATTGAAATACTTTTGATTCCCCAAAGTTTCAAATCTGAATACCTCACTGCATGGAACTCATTGGAAAGTATTTTCATGTAAGGTAATGTCAGAGGATTGCTCTGGAGCTAAGGAATGAGTCGTGGTCCACTGTGATGGACACATGTAGCTAGTAGCAAAATCGATATATTTCATACCATCTGAAGAAGTAGAAGTTGTATATAATCCATTTTAGTCACGTTACATTCATGATCCATGAAATTAGCTCAGTATCAATGGAAATACTGATACTGCTTATTGTTCAGATGGATCATTGCATCACAAGTCAATGTTTTATAACCAGGTATGGCACACAAAATGACATTATATATTTAATAAATAAAAACTTGTGACTAAGTGACTTCTTCATTCTAACGAAACACTATAACTGTATTATAATGATGTATCATCTTAATCCAGCTCTTCACTGAAGCTACATGATGTAAGCACTAAGTAAATATGACTGGCAAGCAACTGGAAGTAGATCTAGGTAAGCAGCTAGAGTTCCCAGCCCAGATAACTTCGCGGCTCCGACCGGACATCAACATTATATCAAACTCCACGAAGCAGCTGGTCCTGCTGGAACACACACTACTGGCAAGAGTGTTTGCAAGAGGACAATGAGAGGAAGCGCACTAAGTATCAGGTACTTATTGATGAGTGCAATGGGCTGGGTTGGAGGTGGGATGCTGAGGTTTAACAGGGCGCTCGCTTTTCAAAGTGCTGCTGGGCATCACAAGGGAGGCCAAGAGGAAGACAATCAGAACGGATAATGAAGCTGCGGAATAAGCCACTAGCTGGCTTTAGATAAAGGGGACAGATCTGTGGGCGAATGCTGCTGGGGAGCAAGCTGGGGTCTGATCAAACATGGGTCGCCTGGGCAAGGGTTTATGATGTTGAAAGACCCCGAAACACCCAATGACCCCAGGTTACATCACTGATGATGGTTCCCAGCGCATCTGCAGGATGTATTCTTCATCTATATCTAAACCAATTATTTCATTTTTTACATCAATACATCACTGATTCAAATGAAAAAAGTATAGATATTTTGCATGTATAGAAATCCAAATCCAAGTTTCCTGTATTTAAAAATGACTGTGTGTTGAACAATGTTCGAGCCACCAGAAGAACAGTGGGGCTGAACAGGTAAACAAACATAGTAAGCCAGTTAATGGGAGAAAGGCAATCATTATTAAATTAAAAAAGATGACAAAAAAAAAGTCCCAGGCCTGTAGGTAGACATTACAAACAAACATAAATGAATGTCTGTGTACAACATCTTCTGATCAAAACATGAAAATGTTCAAAGACTTTTCCACAACTGCAGTATATATAGTACAGCGGATAAGCACAACAATTGTGCATTTTATGAGAAAAGCATAACATTTCTAACATAGTTAGTGCATTACATAAGGTTTATTTTCAGATGTGGAGGGAAGTCAGATTTGACCTGTGAGGACCGTGAGAGGTCAAATCCAAGATGGCCGCCAGTCTCTCGGGTCAAATGTTCAAACACGCTTAATTTTGGAACCAAACATTGTAGAAAAACATTTAAGGTGTCATTTCCAACTAAACTAGGGATGCCCAATCATTTGGTGATACTTTTGAGATCGCCAGAATTCAAGAAAATGCATTTAGGTGAAGATAAAGGTAGAAATTGACCAAAAATAAGCTGTCAATCGGTGGAAATTTGCAAAATTGCAAATGATTTAGTGTGTGTGTGTGTGTGTGTGTGTGTGTGTGTGGTGTGTGTGTGTGTGTTGGTGGCAGATTTGGCGCAATTATGTATTGTGTATATCCATGCTTCAGAGAATACATCTATACCCATGGGTATAGATGTATTCTCTGTAGAGTTCTATGTTTTCTTGAGCCATACAGGTAAATAAATCCTGGATAATGACATGTAGCTTATGGTCCCGTCTTACCAATGATATCAACTTATCATCCATCCATCCATCCATCCATCCATCTTCTCCCGCTTATCCGTGGTCGGGTCGCGGGGGTAGCAGTTCCAGCAGAGAGCCCCAAACTTTCTTTTCCCTGGCCACATCAACCAGCTCTGACTGGGGGATCCCAAGGCGCTCCCAGGCCAGCGAAGAGATATAATCCCTCCACCTGGTCCTAGGTCTACCCCTTGGTCTCTTCCCAGCTGGACGTGCCTGGAACACCTCCCTAGGGAGGCGCCCAGGTGGCATCCTTACTAGTTGCCTGAACCACCTCAACTGGCTGCTTTCGACGCGAAGGAGGAGCGGTTCAACTCCGAGTCCCTCCCGGATGACTGAACTTCTCACCTTATCCCTAAGGGAGACGCCAGCCACCCTGCGGAGAAAACCCATCTCGGCCGCTTGTATCCGCGATCTCGTTCTTTCGGTCATGACCCATCCTTCATGACCATAGGTGAGGGTAGGAACGAAAATGGCCCGGTAGACAGAGAGCTTTGCCTTCTGGCTCAGCTCTCTTTTCGTCACAACGGTGCGGTAAAGCGACTGCAGTACCGCTCCCGCTGCTCCGATTCTCCGGCCCATCTCACGCTCCATTGTTCCCTCACTCGAGAACAAGACCCCGAGATACTTGAACTCCTTCACTTGGGGTAAGGACTCATTCCCTACTTGGAGTGGACAGTCCATCGGTTTCCTGCTGAGAACCATGGCCTCAGATTTGGAGGTGCTGATCCTCATCCCAGCCGCTTCACACTCGGTTGCGAACCGATCCAGTGAGTGCTGCAGGTCGCAGACCGATGAAGCCATTAGAACCACATCATCTGCAAAAAGCAGTGGTGCAATCCTTAGTCCACCGAACTGCAGACCCCCCCCCCCACGACTACGCCTCGAAATCCTATCCATGTATATTACAAACAGGATCGGTGACAAAGCGCAGCCCTGGCGGAGGCCAACCCTCACCGGAAATGGGTCCGACTTACTGCCGAGGACCCGGACACAGCTCTCGCTTTGGGAGTACAGAGATTGGATGGCCCTGAGTAGAGACCCCCTCACCCCATACTCCTGCAGCACCTCCCACAGTAACTCCCTGGGAACTCGGTCATACGCCTTCTCCAAGTCTACAAAACACATGTAGACCGGATAAGCATACTCCCAGGCCCCCTCCAGGATCCTTGCGAGAGTAAAAAGCTGATCCGTCGTTCCACGACCAGGACGGAATCCGCATTGTTCCTCCTCAATCTGAGGTTCGACAATCGGCCTGACCCTCCTTTCAAGTACCTTAGAGTAAACTTTCCCGGGGAGGCTGAGTAGTGTGATGCCTCTGTAATTGGCACACACCCTCTGATCCCCCTTTTTGAAAAGGGGAACCACCACCCCGGTCTGCCACTCCTTCGGTACTGTTTCCGACTTCCACGCAACATTGATGAGACGTGTCAACCATGACAGTCCCTCAACACCCAGAGCCTTCAGCATTTCTGGGCGGATCTCATCCACCCCCGGGGCTTTGCCACTGTGGAGTCGTTTGACGACCTCAGTGACCTCCCCCCGGGAGATTGGTGTTGATCCCCCGTCATACTCCAGCTCTGCCTCTAACATAGAGGGCGGAGTTGTCGGGTTCAGGAGTTCCTCAAAGTGTTCCTTCCAACGCCCTAACACTCCATCAGTTGAGGTCAACAACGTCCCATCCTTACTGTACACAGCTTGGATGGTTCCCTGCTTCCCCCTCCTGAGGTGTCGGACAGTTTTCCAGAACAACTTTGGTGCCGCCCGAAAGTCCTTTTCCATGGCTTCTCCGAACTTCTCCCACACCCGCTGCTTTGCCTCGGCCACGGCTGAGGCTGCTGCCCTTCGGGCCCGTCGGTACCTTGCAACTGCCTCGGGAGTCCCCCGGGATAACAAATCCCTGAAGGCCTCCTTCTTCAGTCGGACGGCTTCCCTGACCACCGGTGTCCACCAGGAGGTTCGAGGGTTACCGCCCCTTGAGGCACCTAAGACCTTGAGACCACAGCTCCCCGCCGCGGCTTCGGCAATAGAGGCTTTGAACACCGCCCACTCTGGTTCAATGTCCCCAACCTCCACAGGAATGCCCGAAAAGCTCCGCCGGAGGTGTGCGTTGAAGGCCTCCTGAACTTGGGCCTCCTCCAGACGTTCCCAGTTCACCCGAACTACACGTTTGGGCTTACCAGGTCTGTCCAGAGGCTTCCCCCGCCACTCGACCCAACTCACCACCAGATGGTGATCAGTTGACAACTCCGCCCCTCTCTTTACCCGAGTGTCCAAAACATACGGCCTCAGGTCCGATGATACGATAACGAAATCGATCATGGACCTTCTGCCTAGGGTGCTCTGGTACCACGTACACTTATGAGCATCCTTATGTTTGAACATGGTGTTTGTTATGGCCAATCCATGACTAGCACAGAAGTCCAGTAACAAACCACCACTCCGGTTCAGATCAGGGGGGCCGTTCCTCCCAATCACGCCCCTCCAAGTGTCTCCATCATTGCCCACATGTGCGTTGAAGTCTCCCAGCAAGATTAAAGAGTCCCCTTCAGGAGCCCCATACAGGACTCTTTCCAGGGTCTCCAAGAAGGCCGTATACTCTGAACTGCTGTTTGGTGCATAAGCACACACAACAGTCAGAGTTTTCCCCCCCATAACCCGCAGGCGTAGGGAGGCGACCCTCTCGTCCACTGGGGTAAACTCCAACAACGAAGCACCCAACCGGGGCTTGTGAGTATCCCCACACCCGCCCGGCGCCTCACACCTTGAGCAACTCCGGAGAAGAATAGAGTCCAACCCCTATCCAGAAGTAAGGTTCCAGAGCCGACGCTGTGCGTAGAGGTGAGCCCAACCAGATCCAACTGGTAACGCTCCACCTCCCGCACAAGCTCCGGCTCCTTCCCCCCCAGAGAGGTGACATTCCACGTCCCCAAAGCCAGCTTCTGTCGCCCGGTCTGGTCCGTCGAGACCCTCTGCTTTCACTGCCACCCTTCTGGCAATGCACCCGACCCCATCGCTGTTTCCCGTAGGTGGTGGGCCCGCGGGACGGAGAAGCGGAGGTGTTGCCCATGTTGCCTTTTCGGGCTGTGCCTGGCCGGGCTCCATGGCAAGCCCGGCCACCAGACGCTCGCCGACGAGTCCTCCTCCTGGGCCTGGCTCCAGAAGGGGACCCCGGGCTTCCTCCGGGCCGGGTATCCTCACTTCTAAGTTCGTCTTTCATGAGGTCTTTGAACCAATCTTAGTCTGGCCCCTTGCCTGAGACCAATTTGCCATGGGAGACCCTACCAGGAACACAAGGTTCCAGACAACACAGCCCCCAGGTTCATCAGGGCACACAAACCTCTCCACCACGGTAAGGTGCTGGTTCTTCAGAGAGGTCAACTTATCATCAGCTAGATAAATGACATCAAAGTAACAGTCAAATCCAAGATGGCCGCCAGTCCGCTGTGTTTAATGTCCACGTTTTTTTAAATTTTGGAACCAAACGATCTAGAAAATAATTTAAGGTGTCATTTCCAACTGAATTGGACAAGGACAAGGTAGACATTTACCAAAAAATAACCTGTCAATCAGTTGAAATTTGTAAATGAACATCCAGTGGTTGATTGGGTGGGCAGCGGTTGGCCCCATCCACCCGTTGCTATGCGGCTGCATAGTAACGCTTCCTGACACCCAAGCAGCATACTGCAGTCCAACCAGCAGGCATCAGCAAAACCAGTCATCATACTCATCATTTTGAATTCAGGTGAAAAGGTATAGTATATGTGTTTTATTTTGTAAACATTTATAATACACTGATATGATAATGAAGTTAGAGTTAGCTAAGTTAACTAGTTATCTATCTCACATCAGTTGGCTATGTACTGTAGCTAGACTACTATTACAAAATAGCCATCCGGCAATAAGTATATTATAAGTATGCCAATGCTAGCTAGCTAATTGTCGTGGTTATCCACCTCACTTAACCATTGTGATGTCCTCATGTTCTGTATACACCCCATGTCCTCCGGGTCAAAATGACCCGCCTTCACTAAACCCCCAATATAAAGCAACGTAATTACATTTTAAACATCAATTCTATTTTGCCTGAAGAAATTACTTTCATTGACCACAAATTCTGTGAATACCTGAGTTTTCCCTCTTCACATGGCAGAAAGAGAGCATTTATTCAGGAGACACCACTCAGTTCTATGACACTGTCAATTGTATTATTTTGTACTGTTTGGTGGTAAGCAATATTTGTATAGTATTTATATAGCCTAAGAAAGTAGCATAAGTGTGCAAAAAGTAGTTTTGAATGCATTTTCTTTTTACCAAATAAGTTAGGTTTTTTTTGGCCAGTAAACAATGTAATAAAATATACAAAACAAAAATGTGAACATGTGAACCAAACAACATAACTCAGTCAACTAAGTAGCACATGTAGGGCAGTATGCAAGTGCACAGCCTTTGCAGATATATTTCTTCCACCTGCAGCACACGGTATGTGATTTACAGTCCTTCTTTGGCGGGCAGAACTGACAATCTAGGAAAAGTCATCAAATTTCTAGTTCAAATTTTCAAGACAAAATATAATTTAGGGGATTTTTCTCTGCTGTTAAACACAGTGGCGGGTTAATTGACCCGAGGACAACGGGAGGGTTAAGAAAATACCCTAGATGTAATGTGGTATGGTACTAATATTAAGCATCAAAATCGTGCCATGAATTGATCCACTGTCGCTGCCAGAAAGGGTGCACTGGACGATGCAAGTGTGCCAAAGCTGCACTGAAGTGCACTGCACTATGTTTCTGTTCTGGATACTGTTAGATTTAGATCTGTATTATTATTATTATCATCATTAAAATAGACTAGCACCATGGGTCTATTATTTTGTATTATTATCCCTATAGTTTCAAAATTGAAGCACATTTCACATTTCACTTTTCACTTTCCTCTCCGATTTCACTGAATTCCTCACACTTGCCTCATCCCTCTCTCAACGTCTGTTACTACTTGGTGACCTGAACATTCACATTGACTCACCCACCTGCAAGCTGGCATCCGAATTCACAACCCTACTGGACAATTTCTCTATCACCCAACAAGTCACCTTCCCCACCCATGACAAAGGACACATCCTTGATCTCGTCTGCTCTACTAACCTCCCAGTGATTGACCTCCACCCTTGCCCATTTCCCCTCTCCGACCACAAACTCATACAATTCACCATTGCCCCCCCCACCCGAAACCCTTGCCCACCCAGAAACATCACCTTCCGTAATCTACACTCCATTGACCATAACCATCTCTCCGAACTGCTATCGTCTCATCTCCCCCTGGACGCAACCCTCAGCTCACCTGATGATCTGCTCAACCACCTCAACTCCACCCTACTCACCTCCCTCAACACTTTAGCCCCCCTCAAAAATAAAACTGTTACTTTCAAGACCTCCTAACCCTGGTTCACACCCGCACTCCGTAAAATGAAGCAGCGAGGCCGCCAACTTGAACGTCTTTCAAAGAAATCATCCCTCACAGTCCATTACATAAGCTATAAACTCCATCTCAATGCATACAAAGATGCTCTTATTGCCGCTAAATCTGCCTACCTCTCCAACATCTTCACTGACCCCTCCCGTAACCCCAGGACCCTCTTCTCCACAGTTAACAAGCTCTTCAAACCCTGTGCTGATAACCTCCCTACTTCTACTTCCGCTACTTGCAGCTCATTCCTCCAGTTTTTCGCAGACAAAATTAACGCCATTAACCACTCCTTCTCAGCTCCATCTGATATAGAAGCATCTCCCCCAACCTCCACCGCTACCACTTCTCCCCCCATCTCCCTTGACCTCCTGACTCCTCCTCCCCAGCCCGCCTCTCCCAGTTCAACCTGTTCTTACCCCACTTGAAAAACTCCATCTGATCGGTTCCTCAAATCCACAACCTGCTCCCTTGACCCTTTACCCACTCCTCTCCTGAAGTCCTGCCTCCCCGTCCTCTGCCCCTATCTTGCTAACCTTTTCAACTCCTCGCTGTCCCATGGAACCGTCCCCTCTGCCTTCAAAACTGCTGCCGTTACTCCAATCCTCCAAAAACCCGGTCTTGATCCCTCCTCCCTCACTAATTACCGCCCCATCTCCAACTACCATTCCTCTCAAAAACTCTTGAATGCATTGTAGCCAAACAAATTCACTGCCATCTCCAAACCAACCAGCTTTACGAACCCCTTCAGTCTGGATTTCGTCCTCACCACAGTACAGAAACTGCACTCGTCAAAGTCCTCAATGACCTCCTCACCTCTGCTGACACTGGTTCCCTCAATATTCTCATCCTCCTCGACCTGAGTGCAGCCTTCGATACCGTGAGCCACAACATCCTGCTCACCCGACTCAGGGACATTGGTATTGAAGGTATTGCACTCAGATGGCTCCAGTCCTACCTCACTGAACGATCCCACTTCATCTCCCTCCCCAACCACTCCTCTGCCACAGCCTCAGTCACCCAAGGCGTTCCTCAAGGATCAGTACTTGGCCCCCTCCTCTTCATCATTTACATCCTCCCCCTCGGTCAGATACTCCGCCACATCAACCTGGACTTCCACTGCTATGCTGATGACACTCAGATCTACCTCAGCACCAAATCCCTCCATAACCCATCCCTTACCCACATCGATTCCTGTCTGACAGCTATTAAAACTTGGATGCAACATAACCTCCTCAAACTGAACAGCAACAAAACAGAACTCCTCCTAATCGGCTCCAAATCCACCCTCAGCAAGGTCACTAACATAACACTCACCATCGATGGCACCATTGTTTCCCCCTCCAATCAGGCACGCAACCTTGGCGTAATCTTTGACCCCACCCTCTCCCTCGAACCTCACATCCTCCAAACAGTCAAAACCTCATTTTTACACCTCCGCAATATTGCAAAAATCCTACCCTCTCTCACCCGCCCCGCAGCCAAACGACTAATCCATGCCTTAATTTCCTCCCGCCTTGACTACTGCAACTCACTTCTTTACGGCATCAGCACTACATCCCTCAACAGACTCCAACGGGTTCAAAATGCAGCTGCACGTCTCCTTACGCATACCAAATCATGGCATCACATCACCCGTCCTCAAAGACCTCCACTGGCTTCCTGTCTCCCATCGCATCAACTACAACATTCTGGTCCTTACCGACAAAGCACTCCACCATCTGGCCCCCCCTTATCTCACAAACCTTCTCACTCCTTATCAACCCCCACGGTCCCTCAGATCCACCGCAGCCGGACTCCTATCCATTCCCACATCCACACTCTTCAGCTTTGGGGACAGAGCCTTTTCAGTGGCAGCTCCTAGGCTCTGGAATTCCCTCCCCCAAGATCTTCATGACTCTGAGTCCCTCACAGTCTTTCAGTCCCGCCTCAAAACACATCTTTTCAACTCTGTCTACCCATAAGCCCCCCCCCCCCTCTCAATCAACTTCCTCTTGACTGCCTTTTTTTGTTTATCTTATTTTACTATATTTATTTGTTTGCCTCTCCTTGTTTGTCTACCCTCCCTCATACTGTAAAGCGTCTTTGAGTTGTGAAAAGCACTATATAAATAAAATGTATTATTATTATTATTATTATTACTATATTGCATAGGTCCAATCCAAAAGTTTTTAATGTAATTTGACCTTTTCCTTGATCTAAATTAATTTTCTTTAATTGTGGCGATCTCAAAAGTATCATCAAATGAATGGGCATCCCCAATTTAGGTGGAAATGACACATTAAATGACACATTATTTTCTACATCGTTTGGTTACAAAAAATTTGAAAACGTGGACATTAAACACAGAGGACTGGAGGCCATCTTGGATTTGACTGTTACTTTGATGTCATGTATCTAGCTGATGATAAGTTGATACCATTGGTAAGGCGGGACCATAAGATACATGTCATTATCCAGGATTGATTTACCTGTATGGCTCAAGAAAACACAGAACTCTACAGAGAATGCATCTATACCCAGTTAGTTGAAGCATGGATATACACAATACATAACTGCGCCACATCTGCCACCAGCACACACACACACACACACACACACACACACACACACACACACACACACACACACACACACACACACACACACACACACACACACACACACACACACACACACACACACACACACACACACACACAGTTGTATCCTGTGCAAGAATCAACTGGTCTCATTGTGTTAAATATATACCAGGACTGACCTTTGTAACTCACCTGCATTAAATTATGTACAATATATTTTGGCTATATCTTTCAAAAAGATCAAGAATGGACATGTCAAAACTTACACTTTTATAATTAAGATAAAGATATGCTTTTTTTTCTGGATAATCAAACAAAAACCCTAAGGCTTCACAGTCTGAACCAAGATGGCAAATTGTATTTCTCCTTAAAAACATTACAAAAAGCAGAACATGCCAGATCCAATCCTTTTGCTTTTACGTTTAGCAGTAAAAGCACCAGACATTGCGTAACTTTTTTATCCGAGTCAAATCCACTAAAAAGCAACCTTAGCAAAACAGGAAATTATGTCAAATTCATATTTTAAGAATTAGCAAGCACCTATCTATTTTCAAACGTTTTATTTAGCTAATGTTGCAATTGTTGCAAAATCGCTACTGTATTTTTTTATGCGAAATATTGGAATATTTAGCATTTTTTTGTTGTTTACTCTCTCATGATTTTAAGTTATTTCAGGTTGAAAATATCCCGTACAACCACAAATTAAAAAGGGCTTCGGTACAGGATTAGTGTAGCATCAGTGTGGACATTTATCATGTCTCTGCTGTTATGTATGGGTTGTAGATCTTAAGAGGATGACTACAAGGGATCCAAATTAAGTTTATTATCAGAAATATTTAAGTTAATTGATTTTCTACATAAAAGGAAGGCTCCTTGCACATTTGCTTGAGCTTGAATTTAGTTCACCTTATAGTATAGTCCCTGTTCATCCCTTTATTGTGGTGGCTGTACTCCTCCAGCCGTCTCCTTTGTGTTTGTTTGTTTCTTTTCCCCTGTCTGTGTTTGTGTGGGCGTGGTGGCTGTCACTCCTGGCTCCCGGCTCAACCTCCACTCACCTGCTGCAATCAGCTGTGCACCCTCCCCGACTACACACCTGCTTTCCATCAAGCCATTTACAACGGCATATCAGTGGAGGCTCCACAACCTTTCTGCGCCAGATCGTTGTAAAACCACAGTGGTATAACTCCAAGGTTACTTGGCATTATAAGCTATTTCCTCATACCTGGATGTTCTAGCTTCTAACGTGTTTTCTTCTTGTGCTCCAGGATCATTCTCCGACCGCCGTGTTGCCGTCACCAGCCGCCACGTCCTCGCCACTCCAGCCGGATTATACTCCCCCGCACCTCGTCCAATAATAAACCCTTTTTCCTGCGTTTGAGTCCTCTCAGATACCATAACATTTATAACCATTTATTGCCACCACGACAAAGAAATGGTGTACATAATATATCTTTTAAAAGCAATAATTCCAATATTATGTTCTGCTCGGATAAAACTTGTTATATCCTTTGAGTCATTTAAAATTATTTTTTTTCTCCATACCATGGAGTCAAAATGAGTAAACCTTTGTATTTGTAATTGTACAGCCATGCTAGGACAAACAAAACCCCTTTGCCCATGTTCTCTCTGCACTCTCTGTCACACACACAACATACATAACCCTTTCTTTGCATGACCTCTAAAATGTCCAAGTTAGCCACTAAAGAACAGAAAAAAAGCTGTGCTACCTTGGGCGTTTTATAGGTGGACAGGCAGGGAATCGACCCCCAACCCTCTATAAGTGGAAATGGATAGCGGTGAACCTTGTAGTTGAGTGCAGCCCTTTGTTATAACAGCGAGGGTTAAGAGAGCTGTTTGTGCTCTACATGGAACTGTTTTCCAACTCCCTCTTTGGTTTACATTCTTTCAGTATTTTGTCCCTCTCTAAACCTCTCTGTTCCCCATTCTTCTTTCTCCAATAAGAGGTGCATCATTATTTTTCTATTAAATATGACATTGGGGAATAAAACGCTGTTGTTTTGTTGATAGTTCCATCCATTTATACATACTTCATCCTCCTGTCACGGAGTTCAAGCACTTAGACTGAGAGAGTTGGGCGGGGAACAAATATTATGCTCGTCACAATCATGTAAGTATGTATTTGAAGACAAAAAAAAACCCAAAACAAATGTTTTCTTCAGCATGCAGACCAGGGGCGTCGTCTGGACCTGGAAACATTCGGGGCTTAGCCCACAGTGGTGGTGTAGGTACCAGAATCTGTTCGGGGTTCGTTACGCTTACCAATGACGTCGTGCATTGGCTGCAGCAACCCAAGAGGACATTTTACACGGCCAAATTCCGCAAAGAATAATACAAAATAACAATAGACAGTACTGTAAACATATTATGTAAATAACCCAATTTGTGTTCTGTGAAACTGAAAAGGATATTACATTGTTTTTTGTTACTTTCGTTGCAGTTGTATGTCTTAAATGTAATTTAGGTTAACTTCCTGTGCTTTTATTTTGAAGGCGAGTTTAGGCTGCTGACAGGAAGTTGTTGTTGCTATGGAAACACCATGACGGAGAAAAAAGTAATATATTCTACATATAAAGACGTAGAAAGTAAAGAATAACGTGGTGGCCTACCAGATCTGTTACAATGAAGGCTCGATATTCAGCTCACGGCATATAGGTGTGTCGTGTGTGTGTGTAACACAGAGTTATAAAGGTTGGTATAAAATCCTTGTTAAATCGGAGAATTACGCCAGAGGTGGCGACATATGCTCCAAGTGGAAGCGATTCGCCATTAAAGAAAAGAAGAAGAAGAAGAAGAAGAATTAGAATTACGCCATCTGGTGTCACAAACAAACGTGTTAGCCTGCATTAGCTTTGTTACGGGTTACGGCAATATATTGTGGGAAATTCTCCTAACATGTGAGGATCTCGAGGTTAAAGACCCAGTGAAGTGTGCGCCGGTGCATGATCTGTTATGCTAATACGTATAGTAATGACCAAAATTGTCCATTGGAACCCATATAAAAGATGTTGGAATAGCAACGAATTTGACGAGTTGGAATTTTCCGCTGGGAAATCCGCCTTCGTGGGCGTGGCTTGCGATCTACTGCGTGACGTCAGAAGATGGGCTCAGCCGAAGTGTTTACATTCACCACCGTTCATTTTGTCTCTGTTTCAAAGTGGAATTTACCAACGTTTTTGAGCGAGTATTTTATTGGAAAGTGTTTCGCAGTCGACTGGAAGTGATTGCCAATCGAGGAAACCTGACAATGGAGGCGACAGTGAAGAAAAAGGGAGGAAAAACACACGGGAAGCGATGCATTGCCGCTGGCTGTGGTAATGTCAATTCTGCCGAAGTGGCGATGTTTCTGTTACCAAAAGATGAAGGTGAGTGGCTGGTGTTATTGTTTCGTAGATTCGTAGATTGTTTATGAAAAATAAAGGCCACTGTGTTTGTGTCTATTAACAAGACTATCATGGCGGCGGCAGAGCTCAAGTCGAGTTTCTCCGCCTGGAGATATTCTCACTATTTCACTTTTGTCGAGCACAAAGAAAAGAACGTTTTAGTTAAATGTAAGTTGTGTCTTGGCGGGTCAAAGATCATATCGACTGCCCAAAACAGCAATTAAAATCTGTTGAAACATCTGCAGAAACAACATGCTGGGACGAAGCTAGTAGCTAAGACCACAGACCCAGACTCACCCGACGCCACTCCACCTCCACCTAAGCAACAGCGGCTGGATTGGCACTTTGAAACATATCTTTGTGTTTGTGTTTGTATAGACCACATTGCTTAGCAGAGTTCAGTGATGCAAATGCATGTCAAGTTGATCAACAGGTTGTATTATTCTCCGATGCAATAACAGTACTGAAATGAAGGCTACAGTATAAGGGCATTAATGGGTGCCCTTTTTTAAGTAACTAAAAAGTTACTTTTCACAGTAACGCATTACTTTTTGGTGTAAGTAGTGAAGTAACTAGTAATTGTAACTAGTTACTGGTTTTCAGTAACTAGCACAACACTGCATGTGAACATGAATGTTGCATCATGCTAGAACAGATGAATGTATGATCAGGTGATGGCCAATCCTGTGTGTAGATCTACTCTAGATCTATGACAAAATATTGTCCTCAACTAAATTGACTTCCATGGCCACTTTCCTCATCTATCCTGTCCGAAAAGCTGTCAAAATCACTAATTTCTCTCGCACCAGTATCACTTTCCATGTTTACAATCACAACTGGGCCCATCTTGTGACGTCACAGCCGCTATCGTCTGCAGCACCGGTAGGCTCAGACTCTGAAAAATTTGCGATGTTTATCTCGTCCCTCGCACTTCCTAAAAAATTATTTTAGCCATGAACAGGTACAATTATATGTAAGAAATGAAACTGCCATTTCATTTTGGCGCAAAAAAATGCACTTCACTGGCACTTTAAGGTGCCTGTATTATGTCGGTGGACAAAATGTATGTTTTTATTTTTATAAGGACAATAACGTTCTGTTGTGTTTGTTTAATTTAATGTTAATCGTTTAATGCTCACACAGCAACATGTTTTTTGTTTGTTTGGCTATTGGTTTTATATGATTTATCAACGTGATCATCAATAGCTAATCTGAGCTAATAAGCTAATGTTTGAGCGTGCTCCACATGATGCCTCGACTACAAAGTCTTCCATGTTTCTACGCTTCTTCTTCTGTGTCACAGTTTCGGGAATATCAATATCATAGACTACATGTGCTTTCTCGTCACTTCGGTAACTTTTCAGTGTGTTCTCAACTGCTGTTTTGTAATTTAATGCTTATACCAAGTCAATTGTTTCTTTCTGCATCTTCAGAAAATCCGCTGACAGTTTAAACACTTTCACAGAGGAGAGGTACGTTACTGTCAGCCAATAAAACACGTTTATTTCCATGCAACTCTCTGATTGGTCTGGTGGTGTCTTGCCTCTGTTGCATTCACTGAACACGGGAAAATACAAATTCTGCCGTCCTCTAGGTAAAGTACGGTTAATGTATTATATTATTGAGGGAGAATTTGTCCGGGGCTAAAGAAAAAACATCCGGGGCTAAAGCCCCGGATGCCTACCCCAGGCGACGCCCATGATGCAGACTGGATATTAGTTATATATGACACCTTAAATGTTTTTCTACAATGTTTGGTTCCAAAATTAAGCGTGTTTGAACATTGACCCGAGAGACTGGCGGCCATCTTGGATTTGACCTCTCACGGTCCTCACAGGTCAAATCTGACTTCCCTCCACATCTGAAAATAAACCGGTATGCACTAACTATGTTAGAAATGTCATGCTTTTCTCATAAAATGCACAATTGTTATAATATGAGAGCTTATCCGCTGTACTAATACCAAAAGCCCAGATCTATATACACACGCACAGACAGACAATTTCCCAAAGCCTTCAAAACAGATGTTATCTTGAGCAAACATATTTGTGCAAATGTGATAAAATGCGAGGCGTGCTGGGCTCATTTACTGGAGCGAGCAGCGCCTGCAAAGCACTCACACAGACACAGTAATTCATGCACACAATGAAAAAGGCAGAAAGTGACATATTTATTCAAAAACATCCGCTCAGACTTAAAATGTGTCACATTTGATACAGCTCACATTTGTTCTCTCAGCACATCTCACTAAACAAACAAGTAAGAGATATTGGACACAGTGGGAGCTCTCACTTCCTCCTGCCTGTGCAATTGCCTTAGCTCAATGATATATGAAAAGGAGAACCATCTGCGCACAGATGGGACATAGATATAAATATTCTGACCTGTCACAAGGAGGCCAGACCGTTCTGCACCCAGCTTCAGGTGATCCATAATCGCACACACTGGATTAGAGCTGTGCTGGAATGAGGTTCCAAAACGTCTCCAATAAAGACAAAGAATGAGAAAAAATATCACAAAACCAATAAGGAGGAGTCGTGTTCGTGTTCTTGCTCAGAGCTTATAACGCTCATCAATCTTTTTTGGTTAAGATCTGGACTTTAACAAAACAAAAATGTAAGAATGAGCCATTTTATAATGACATAGACATGTGTTTAGTCACAGGAAATAACCATATTGATGTACTCTGCGTGTGATGAAATTGTTTGCGTGGTAACTCAGGACAGCCACAGTTGTTTAGTACCTACACCTGACCCAGCTGGAAGATTGCCAAGCCAACACATCAGTGCATGTGTTCTCTTTGGAAAGTTCCCGGGAGAATCGAAGGCAATTTTCTGTGAGGAAAAACCTTCTTAAATCAAAATGCTCCTGTCACTCTAGCATTGATTTTGAAAGGCAAATGAAAGTCTGCCTAGATTTAAGAATAGAACACAGAGACTTCATTGCATGGTGTTATCAGAGCCTAATGGATATCCTACACAGACTGTATAACCTGCTGACTTTAGCTAATCAGATTATACCTACAATATAGGTGTAGTAGCTATGTCTACGGATGTGTACAACAAGAAACTGCAACTGTAAAATATCACTTGGGAGAAAAGATAAGAATTCTGGCTCCTATATTGATTTGGTAACTTTAAAATATAAATACAGCCCTATAAATTCAGACGCAGGTGCTGGTTTCTAGAGTTTTCTACAATGTCCGATGAGGACTTTCCTCAAAGAGACATCTAGTTGGTCTATAATTTCTGTATGCTTGTCGAAATGCCAAAACCCTGTAAAATTTCAGGTTAAAGTAGCGGCTTTATTATTTATTGTTCTTTAGGGCAGCTTAGTCAAAAACAGGTTTATTCTGAAATAAAAAAGGCCAACATATCCTATCAACTGATCCGCTAAAGCCCATGTGAGGTCTCTGCCTTCCAAAATGACAATGAATGCAGCCTTTCTTTAGCATTTGCAAGCAATTTCCCTCATTGGATGGTGCTGCTTGTATAGCATCATTGTTGATTCCATTCCCTTAACGCAAATACAAATAATATCTGCTGCTGTTTCAAAAACTGACTGGCAAAATAGCTAAACTTCAGTAAGACTTAAGCACAAAAGCTAACTTAAAGACGGAACAATTATGGTCATGGTATAAAAAGCCAACGCTGAATTTTAATGATGAGAACATTAGGCGCTTTCACACCGGAGTACTTTTCCCAGGAATAGTGACACGAAGGACTCACAGGAACTCAGATGCACGATTCGGTTTTACTTCAAAAATATCTTTTATTTTATAAAAGACTTTTCAAAGTAAATGATTACTAGGATCAACTAGGGTTCTAGGTTCCACTAGGTAGCTCGACAGTTCACAAGAGTATACAGGCATGGACTTGATGTGTAGACAAGACGAACCGACAAAAGACAAAAGGAGAGAAGGGCTATATACACACACACACACACACACACAATAGGTAATGGGGCACAGGTGGAAACAATCAGGAGCATGAGACAACAATCAAGCTAGCAGGTGACACACAAAGACAGGAAGTGTAGAAAAGAGAGGGTAGAGTCAATACCAAAATAAAATGAAAGGTCACAAGAATGAACACAACACAATAAACTAGAAGGACTCTAACGCTGAAACCTTACAGTACCCCCCTTTTACGGACGGCTCCAGACGTCCCTGAAGCCTGAGACCGTTGTCTGTCAAAGTCTGTGATTAGTGTTTTGTCCACAATGAAGCTGCCTGGGATCCAACATCTCTCCTCTAGTCCACACCCTACCCAGTCGACCAGGAACTGTCTACCTCTGCCCCTCTTTCTTTCAGACAGTATTTTATCCACTGTATATACTTGACCTCCGTCGACGATCCGGGGAGGCGGAGGGGGCGTGGAGGCGGGGACCAGTCTGCTCTCTTTAACCGGTTTCAGCTTGTTGACGTGAAACGTGGGGTGGACCTTGATGGACTTTGGGAGACATAGACGGACAGCAACAGGATTAACCACTTTGGATATGGGAAAAGGACCAACGAACCGGGGAGCCAGCTTCCTGGAGGCGACATGAAGAGGAAGATCCTTGGTGGATAACCACACTCGTTGTCCGGCCTTGTACTTAGGAGACGGACGTCGTTTCCGGTCGGCCATTACCTTCATGCAAATAGCACTCCTCTGCAACATATGGCGAACTCCCGCCCAGACCCGGCGGCAGCGGCGAACCAGAGCATGGGCTGATGGTACGGTGACTTCCTGCTCGAGCTCCGGGAACAACGGAGACTGGTAACCATGGACACATTGAAAAGGAGAGATACCGGTGGCTGATGTGGGTAACGTGTTGTGCGCATACTCAACCCAAATCAGACTTTTACTCCAGGTGGTAGGTTTCTCGGACACCAGGCATCTCAGACAGGTCTCCATATCCTGATTCATCCTCTCCGCTTGACCATTCGACTGTGGGTGGTATCCGGAAGTCAGGCTTACAGTGGCTTGGATTAGGCGACAAAACTCCTTCCAGAACTGTGACACGAATTGTGGGCCTCGGTCTGAAACGACATCACTAGGGAAACCATGGATTCAAAACACATGGGACAACATGGCCTCTGCTGTTTCTTTGGCAGTAGGTAACTTGGACATGGCGATAAAGTGTACCATTTTAGAAAACCGATCAATAACTGTGAGTATTGTGGTATTACCTGCCGATGGTGGCAATCCTGTCATAAAGTCCAACGCAATGTGAGACCATGGTCTGTTGGGAATGGGCAGAGGTTGGAGAAGACCTGCCGCAGCTTGACGTGAAGTTTTGTTCCTGGCACACACAGGGCATGCTGCCACATATTCTGCAACATCCTTCCAGATAGCACGTGACCAGAATCTGTGTCTCACCATGAAGAGGGTCCTCTTGGTTCCAGGATGGCAGGTAAGTACAGATGTATGGGCCCAATGAATAACTTGAGAATGAAGTTGCTCAGGAACAAACAAGCGATTCTGAGGGCACCCTCTAGGGACAGGATTCCCGCTGTTTGCCTGTTTGACCTTGACTTCAATGGGCCAGGTCACACTCCCTATCACTCGGTCTGGCCGCAGAATGGGTTCTGGACTCTTGGGGACTGGCTCAGGATCATATATTCTGGAAAGTGCGTCAGGCTTTCCGTTCTGTGAACTAGGTTGATATGACAGAGTGAAACTAAATCTGGTAAAGAATAAAGCCCACCTGGCCTGCCTGGAGTTCAAACGTTTGACCTTCCTGATGTATTGCAGGTTTTTGTGATCCGTCCAGACCAGGAAATCCTGCTCCGCTCCCTCCAACCAGTGCCACCACTCCTCCAAAGCAATCTTTACAGCCAACAGTTCCCGATTTCCCACGTCATAATTCCTCTCAGCGGATGACAACTTTCGGGAGAGATAGGCACAAGGATGAAGCTTGTTGTCCGCCGCTGACCTCTGGGACAATATAGCCCCAACGCCGTCGTTGGAGGCGTCTACCTCCACCACAAACTGTCGGCTGGGATCAGGTATAGTCAGGATGGGAGCTGTTGTGAACCTCTTCTTCAGTTTCTGGAAAGAGTCCTCTGCCTGTGGAGTCCACACAAACTGAACATGGGGAGAGGTAAGGGCATGCGAGGAGAGGCAATGGCACTGAAATTGCGTATGAAACGTCTGTAAAAGAAAGCAAACCCCAAGAATTGCTGAACTTTTTTTCTGGAACTTGGCGTTGGCCAATTAGCCACGTCGCTGACCTTTGCTGGGTCCATTTCCACTTTGTTAGGGGAAATCACAAAGCCCAAAAACGACACTGAGTTGACATGAAACTCACATTTTTCGGCTTTTACAAACAAATTGTTCTCAAGGAGTCTCTGGAGAACAAGGTGAACATGGTTAACATGGGTACTCTCATCAGGAGAAAAGATGAGAATATCATCGAGATACACAAAACAGAATATATTCAGGAAATCTCTTAATACATCATTGATTAGTGTTTGGAAAACAGCAGGTGCATTAGAAAGTCCAAAAGGCATAACCAAATATTCGTAATGTCCTGTAGGTGTATTGAAGCCTGTTTTCCACTCATCCCCCTCCCTGATGCGCAGAAGGTGATAAGCATTCCTTAAGTCTAACTTGGTGAACAACTTAGCTCCTTGTAATAGTTCAAATGCAGTAGAGATGAGTGGAAGGGGATATCTGTTCTTTATCGTGATCTAATTAAGTGGACTGTAATCAATACAGGGCCTCAATGAACCGTCCTTTTTCCCCACAAAAGAAACCTGCTGCTGCTGGGGATGATGATGGCCGAATCAAGCCAGCTTTGAGTGAAGAACCGATATACTCTTTCATGGCCTCCCTTTCGGACCAGAGAGAGAGTACAACCGCCTTGGGGATTGTAGAGCCCGACAGAAGGTCTATGGGGCAATCATAACGGTCTATGGGAGGCAACGAAGTAGCTCGTGTTTTGTTAAACACCTCCTTAATGTCTAGATAACACTCAGGAACTTTGGACAAGTCAGGAAAGTCAGAATGTTTAGAGAAGTGACTGTCACTACCTGGTGCCTGTTTAAGGTTACTAGATCTGTGCGGTCCACTCAAATCTGTAGGAGAGGTTAAACATGAACGAGAGCACTCACCCCCACCCCTTAACCTTTTCTGTATGCCAGTCAACGTGAGGGTTATGTTTAACAAGCCAAGGGTAACCCAAAATGAGAGGATGTTGAGCAGAGTTAAATAAATGAAAACTAATATGCTCACGGTGCTCCTGATCTATGACAATTACTATGGGCTCAGTGCGATGTGTGACTGTGCATAGAAGGCGGCCGTCCAAAGCGCTAGCCTCTAATGGCTGATCTAAAAGGACAATGTTTAAGTTCAAACTTTTAGCCAGCTCCCAGTCTAACAAGCTCTCATCAGCCCCAGAATCAATTAATGCATCCTGAGTCACAGTTTTATCATTAAGTTTCATTTGTACCTGAATCAATTTTCTAGAGGGAGAGTCGAAAGAAGTCACTCGGCTCACCAGCGTCCTCCTTCCTGCTGATGAGCCTGATCTTTTGCCGAACAGGCTGCCAGAACATGACCCTGCTGGCCGCAGTAAAAACAAGCCCTCCCGTAGGCGGCGCTGTCGCTCCTCCGGGGTGAGTTTGGCTCTTCCGAGCTGCATCTGCTCCTCCGCGACGACAGGGGGCGCCGGTCGCTCTGGAGACGAAGTCCGGGAATTCCTCCGCCAAGCGTAGTGCTCCCTCGGTAACTCCCGTCTGAACAGTGGAGTGGATACAGCATTCCCTCCTTTCTCCCGATGTCTCTCTGCTAGACGTTGGTCCACCCGGATAGCCATGCCGATGAGCAAGTCCAATTCTTCAGGCAGCTCTAATGGAGCTAACTGATCCTTTATGGGATCCGCTAACCCATGCATAAACCCATCAAAAAGAGCCGCCGAGTTCCACCCGCTCTCGCTGCCAGGGTCCGAATTCGATAGCGTAATCCGCCACTCTCCTCTGCGCTGCTTGATGTTCACCAGGGCTCTCGCTGACTCTCTCCCGGGTGATGTCTGGTCAAAAATGTTGCTCATAGTATCCATGAATAGCCTTAAAGACTGGCAAACAGGCGAGTCTCGGGCCCATTCCGCTGTTGCCCAGGCTCCCGCTCTACCCGTCAAGTGAAACAATATGAAAGCAACTTTAGCTTGATCTGTGGGAAATGCTGCGGGCTGGTGTTTAAAATGGTGATCGCACTGTACCAGGAATGGACGACAGTTTCCAGAATCTCCGGAGAACTTCTCTGGCGAAGCGAGGCGGAGTGTAGACGATGGCATGGGTACTTGAACGGGGATATCAGCAAACCCGACCTCCGCTGGACCGGAAATCTCTGCCGCAGGCACAGCAGGGTAAGCCTCAAGGTGTGTAAGTATGTCGCGCATCTTCTCAGCCAAGTGATTTATTTCCGTTGACACTGTAGACTGGAAGTTGTGCTGACGGGCATGTAAGTCATGGACCCCTTGATTTATAGCTGTCAGCTGTCCCTCATGTTGATGAAGGAGTGTTCCTTGCGCCTGCAAGGCCGTCTTTAACGCCGTTGAATCGGCTGAGTCCATCTTGTATGGTCGGTTCGTTCTGACACGAAGGACTCACAGGAACTCAGATGCACGATTCGGTTTGACTTCAAAAATATATTTTATTTTATAAAAGACTTTTCAAAGTAAATGATTACTAGGATCAACTAGGGTTTTCATAAGACCTCTAGGTTCCACTAGGTAGCTCGACAGTTCACAAGAGTATACAGGCATGGACTTGATGTGTAGACAAGACGAACCGACAAAAGACAAAAGGAGAGAAGGGCTATATATACACACACACACAATAGGTAATGGGGCATAGGTGGAAACAATCAGGAGCATGAGACAACAATCAAGCTGGCAGGTGACACACAAATACAGGAAGTGTAGACACCTGAAAAGAGAGGGTAGAGTCAATACCAAAATAAAATGAAAGGTCACAAGAATAAACACAACACAATAAACTAGAAGGACTCTAACGCTGAAACCTTACAAATAGTTCCGATAGTTCCTGGGATTTTGCGTTCACACCAAAAAGATCTGGAACTAGAACTTTTTTTCGGGAACCTTTTCACCCCTTTTCAGTCCCTGCTAGAGGTGGTACTTTCCTGGGGAGGAAAAGGTTCCAATTTCTGATTGGCTGGGCGAATTGCAAACCACGCCCCGTAAAACTCAGAAAAGTTTTGTGAAGCCGCCATTTTATTTGCTCGCATTAGCATTATTAGCAGTAGCCCAGCGCACCAACGGAGAGAGACTAACTTATGGCAACACAAAATAAAACGTGGGAGCGGTGGAGTGATGAGGAGGTGTTGGCGCTTCTGGCGATTTACCCGGGACTTCGGGTGGCAGTATACGCCGTGAAGTTGTTTGCGGCCTGCCAGTAAACCCAAAGCAGAAGAAGAAGAAGTGACGTCAGCGGCTTCATTTGCGTAATCCTCCCTCAGGGACTTATTCCGGTGTGAACGCAATCTACTAGATCAGCTGTTTTCAAAATGTGAGGCGCGCCTACCTTGGGGCCAGAGAGCTTCAGGGGAGGCGCAGCATGAGAAAAAAATAAAACGAGAAACAGTGAAATCTAGCTGGTTAATTTCAGCTAACTTTATGCGAGCGGCAACATCAGCAGTGTGCGAAAAAGCACACGTCCGATCGTCCGGGACGTGTTATTTATAATATCGGATAAATACATCTTTCCATTGACAGGTCCGATGGACAAGTGACGTTTTTCGCCCATAAATGTTAGTTTCGGTTCTGCTTGTCGATTCCTAAGGAAATGCATCTCGCCGCTTTCTGTACTGTTAGGCGGGGCGGGCGGTAAGTGTAGCACAGTGGCAGGGTTGGGAAGCAAAACTTGGTTCCGAGTAAGAACAAATAACAATTGTCCGGTCCCGGGAATAATAAGAGTTGTGAGGACAGGAGGCGGAGGCCGAGCCCCGCGGACCGCAACTCTCTCTCTCTCTCTCTCTCTCTCTCTCTCTCTCTCTCTCTCTCTCTCTCTCTCTCTCTCTCTCTCTCTCTCTCTCTCTCTCTCTCTCTCTCTCTCTCTCTCTCTCTCTCTCTCTCTCTCTCTCTCTCTCTCTCTCTCTCTCTCTCTCTCTCTCTCTCTCTCTTTCTACACACAGCGGCTCCGCTGCCCGTTTAACAGCCTCATCTTTGTCAACCTTTCTTATGTTCTTTCTTTAACACGTAATGAAGGTTATTAAGCATTTTAGCTCCTGTGTTGTTAATGTTGACCGCCATTTCCTTTATGAAGTAAAGCAGCCTCTCTGTCTGTGTCCTCGCGCTGTCCTCATATCCCCGGACCCCCAGACTCGGAGGAGCACAGGGATGTCAGTATTGTTTATGAAGCAGGGTAAAGAAAGTAAATTAATGAATGAAAATACTATTTATTTACTTTTACAAACAGTGAGTAGCTGGGCAGCTGCAGCATGTGTCTTGCAGGGACATGTGTCGGACAGACAGAGTGTGTGGTTGGACTCTGCTCACAGGCAGGTTGCAGTGTAACATCAGAGAAGACTGGGACTCAGCACGATAGATTCAAACACACACACAGGACGAGACAAGAAGAGAGAAACAGTCGGAGTAATTTCAAATGGCGTGCTCAAAAAAGAGAAAGGTAGACAGCGAAAACAGAGCATTTAATGGCATTTTCTCTTACTGGACCTCTTTGAAATGCAATTGAATGCCCCTGCATTATAGCAACAACAACAATAATAATAATGATAATAATAGCAATAATAATTGGGAGGGGGGCGCGGCTGGTTCTTATGTTCTTGAGGGGAGGCTCACCTTCCCACACTTTGAAAACCCCTGTACTTGATAGTTCCGGAACTAAAGAGTTCCGGGAATTATGTTCCGGGAACGATTCCTGGGAAAAGTACTTGGGCCCTTTCTCATTTCACTAATTTCCCCTCCTCGACTCCTCGAATCCTCGGTCCTCCGGTAGTGACCCGGAAATGGATTTCACCGCGCCATGTTAAAGGACATCTCATTTCTCTAAATGCACTTCGAGGACCGAGGATCGAGCGTCGAGGAGGCTCTCTGGAGGAGCTATAATCGAGGATACACTGATGGGTCCTCCGTGGATCCTCCGCGGATATATTTTCGGCAACAGTGATGTTTAAAAGAGTCGTGACGCACGGCCGGACTAATCTCGGCCAATGACAGCTCTGCCTGCATCCCCTGGATATTATTTTAGTAACTGCTTTCATCGCGATGCGATGTTTACAGTGAGAACAGCTGTGAGGTCCGTGCAGAAAGCAGAGCAGTGTGTATAATATATCACTCAGTATAACAGGCCTACATTACACTCTTTATTTGTATGCTTTAGTTTAGTAGATATCTACAAACAAAGAGTCGATATTTTTCTAAAGCCATTTAGTGCTTCACATAATAAAATACACAACGGCTGTATCCTGATTATATGCTTTAGCTGTTAAGCCCCAAGCCTGTTTTTCAGGTCTCAGGCTCGAAAATGACATTCCCAGAACAAATGACAATAACTTCCCTTCTAAAAGGGGCAAATTAATAATCTTTTTTCTCAAAGCAATGATAAACCTGTGAGTTGGATGTTAGATTTTTTTTTTTAAAGTAAATTCAGATTGAACATAGTAAAAAAATGTAAATTATAGTGTCCGTCCAAAAAAAAAAACATTACTTATAGTGAAAACCACCCTTGAATGATGGGATAGTAGACTAAAAGCTTTAGGAATCTAAACTATAACATATAATAAGTAGCCTGTATCAAGATTGATGCAAAACAAGTGACATTTGACCTTTTTAGAGAGGTTTAGCAAACAAAAAACTCCACCTCTGGGGTCATTTGGGCTGATCTGGGCGTATTTTCCGTTTCTCTGGAACCCATTGGTCGATTTTGATGATTGACATCTCTTTTGAACCGTTAGAGCCAATAGAATCGAAGGGGAATTTCCACATACACACACACGTTACCATTGAGAAGTGAGAGCTATGCGCACGCAGTTTGCCCAAAGCGAAACCTATTTTACGCTCTGAAATCTGAAAACTGAAAACTAGGTTTATTGCTGATGGATTATCAGAAAGCATTTCAAAGTGACACAGACACATTGGATTAACCTATGGATTAACCTTCAGCAGCGTTTTTATCGTTTTAATGCCATTGAAGACAACTTTTGATCAGAAAACAACAAAGGTAAGACATATTGCCGTGTTGGCTACCTAATGCTACGTGGTGTGATGTCTGTGTTAGCTTCTCATGTCGCGAGTTCGGATCGGTCAGTAATGATACTAATACCTGTAGAATCTGTGGAATCTCAGCTTGCTAATCGATATCTTGTTTGTGCAGATACGATAAGTAATAAGGGTATTTTAACGTGAGTTCTGTGCTAAGTGTGTTAGCATTTTTTCGCTCAGGGCTAATTCAGAGCCTTTGTTATTACCCTTATGTTTCGTTTTGCTAAAAATTGTTCATATTGTCTGATAGCTGAGTTTCTTCCCGTTAAGTGGGTATGACACATTAATAGGTTTTTAAATGTTAAGAAGCCCTCAGACGCTGTTTCTTGCAGATGTTGTGATTTTTCCCCCGCCCGCGGGGGAATGGGGCTTAAAGGACCCATGTCATGGCCATTTCTACTGATCATAATTCCATTGTTGAGGTATACTCAATAATACTATAAAACATCCTCCCTCTGTCATGAACCTTGGAATGACCTTCACTAGCACTTTTAAATTCGACAAGCAGGTCAGCACCGTAGTCAAATCCTGCTTTTTTAAAATAATACTATTGGCCAAAACCAAGTCGTATTTAACTTTTAAATACCTAGAAAGGGTTATTAATGCCTTTGTTACCTCAAAACTGGACTATTGCAATGCTCTGTATGTGGGTATGGACCAGGCCTCAATTAAACGCCTGCAGCTAATCCAAAACGAAGCTGCACGTCTTCTGACTGGCCACAAAAAGCGTGACCACATCACCCAATTCTGGCCTCACTGCACTGGCTTCCAATTCGGTTCCGAATTGATTTTAAAATCCTTTTATTTGTTTTTAAAGCCCTAAATGGGCTGGCTACGGCTTATTTAGCATAACTCATCCATCGCCACACCCCAGCCAGAGCTTTAAGGTCTGCTGACCAGCTGCTGCTGGTAGTGCCCAAGACCAGGCTCAAAACCCGAGGTCACCGAGCCTTCGCAGCAGCTGGCCCCAGGCTCTGGAACACTCTGCCCCTCCATGTGAGGTCAGCCGAGACACTAGGGGTTTTTAAATCCTCACTAAAGACACACTTCTTCTCCCTGGCCTTCTAGTCAGAGCGGAGTATGACACCTGACTATTCCCTGTGTTTTTTATATATCTGTTGTAATTTATTGTCTTTTATTGTGAATGTATTTTTATTACATGTACAGCACTTTGGCTCGACCAAAAATCGCTTTTAAATGTGCTTTATAAATAAAACTTGATTTGATTTGATTTGATTTGATTTGATACTAAAATAGATTTATACTGTGCAATTTTCCAAACTCACATTGGTTTCTCATACAGCATCTCTGTAGTGTATGTGTATTCACCGGTATTCACTCTGTCCTAAACGGCTTGTTGCCTCAGCCTCATCTTTGTCAACCTTTCTTATGTTCTTTCTTTAACACGTAATGAAGGTTATTAAGCATTTTAGCTCCTGTGTTGTTAATGTTGACCGCCATTTCCTTTATGAAGTAAAGCAGCCTCTCTGTCTGTGTCCTCGCGCTGTCCTCATATCCCCGGACCCCCAGACTCGGAGGAGCACAGGGATGTCAGTATTGTTTATGAAGCAGGGTAAAGAAAGTAAATTAATGAAATGAAAATACTATTTATTTACTTTTACAAACAGTGAGTAGCTGGGCAGCTGCAGCATGTGTCTTGCAGGACATGTGTCGGACAGACAGAGTGTGTGGTTGGACTCTGTCTCACAGGCAGGTTGCAGTGTAACATCAGAGAAGACTGGGACTCAGCACGATAGATTCAAACACACACACAGAGACGAGACAAGAAGAGAGAAACAGTCGGAGTAATTTCAAATGGCGTGCTCAAAAAAGAGAAAGGTAGACAGCGAAAACAGAGCATTTAATGGCATTTTCTCTTACTGGACCTCTTTGAAATGCAATTGAATGCCCCTGCATTATAGCAACAACAACAATAATAATAATGATAATAATAGCAATAATAATTGGGAGGGGGGGCGCGGCTGTTCTTATGTTCTCTGAGGGGAGGCTCACCTTCCCACACTTTGAAAACCCCTGTACTTGATAGTTCCGGAACTAAAGAGTTCCGGGGAATTATGTTCCGGGAACGATTCCTGGGAAAAGTACTTGGGCCCTTTCTCATTTCACTAATTTCCCCTCCTCGACTCCTCGAATCCTCGGTCCTCCGGTAGTGACCCGGAAATGGATTTCACCGCGCCATGTTAAAGGACATCTCATTTCTCTAAATGCACTTCGAGGACCGAGGATCGAGCGTCGAGGAGGCTCTCTGGAGGAGCTATAATCGAGGATACACTGATGGGTCCTCCGTGGATCCTCCGCGGATATATTTTCGGCAACAGTGATGTTTAAAAGAGTCGTGACGCACGGCCGGACTAATCTCGGCCAATGACAGCTCTGCCTGCATCCCCTGGATATTATTTTAGTAACTGCTTTCATCGCGATGCGATGTTTACAGTGAGAACAGCTGTGAGGTCCGTGCAGAAAGCAGAGCAGTGTGTATAATATATCACTCAGTATAACAGGCCTACATTACACTCTTTATTTGTATGCTTTAGTTTAGTAGATATCTACAAATGATAAACCTGTGAGTTGGATGTAAAAAAGTCAGAATCAATATAGATTTTTTTTTTTAAAGTAAATTCAGATTGAACATAGTAAAAAAATGTAAATTATAGTGTCCGTCCAAAAAAAAAAAACATTACTTATAGTGAAAACCACCCTTGAATGATGGGATAGTAGACTAAAAGCTTTAGGAATCTAAACTATAACATATAATAAGTAGCCTGTATCAAGATTGATGCAAAACAAGTGACATTTGACCTTTTTAGAGAGGTTTAGCAAACAAAAAACTCCACCTCTGGGGTCATTTTGGGCTGATCTGGCGTATTTTCCGTTTCTCTGGAACCCATTGGTCGATTTTGATGATTGACATCTCTTTTGAACCGTTAGAGCCAATAGAATCGAAGGGGAATTTCCACATACACACACACGTTACCATTGAGAAGTGAGAGCTATGCGCACGCAGTTTGCCCAAAGCGAAACCTATTTTACGCTCTGAAATCTGAAAACTGAAAACTAGGTTTATTGCTGATGGATTATCAGAAAGCATTTCAAAGTGACACAGACACATTGGATTAACCTATGGATTAACCTTCAGCAGCGTTTTTATCGTTTTAATGCCATTGAAGACAACTTTTGATCAGAAAACAACAAAGGTAAGACATATTGCCGTGTTGGCTACCTAATGCTACGTGGTGTGATGTCTGTGTTAGCTTCTCATGTCGCGAGTTCGGATCGGTCAGTAATGATACTAATACCTGTAGAATCTGTGGAATCTCAGCTTGCTAATCGATATCTTGTTTGTGCAGATACGATAAGTAATAAGGGTATTTTAACGTGAGTTCTGTGCTAAGTGTGTTAGCATTTTTTCGCTCAGGGCTAATTCAGAGCCTTTGTTATTACCCTTATGTTTCGTTTTGCTAAAAATTGTTCATATTGTCTGATAGCTGAGTTTCTTCCCGTTAAGTGGGTATGACACATTAATAGGTTTTTAAATGTTAAGAAGCCCTCAGACGCTGTTTCTTGCAGATGTTGTGATTTTTCCCCCGCCCGCGGGGGAATGGGGCTTAAAGGACCCATGTCATGGCCATTTCTACTGATCATAATTCCATTGTTGAGGTATACTCAATAATACTATAAAACATCCTCCCCTCTGTCATGAACCTTGGAATGACCTTCACTAGCACTTTTAAATTCGACAAGCAGGTCAGCACCGTAGTCAAATCCTGCTTTTTTAAAATAATACTATTGGCCAAAACCAAGTCGTATTTAACTTTTAAATACCTAGAAAGGGTTATTAATGCCTTTGTTACCTCAAAACTGGACTATTGCAATGCTCTGTATGTGGGTATGGACCAGGCCTCAATTAAACGCCTGCAGCTAATCCAAAACGAAGCTGCACGTCTTCTGACTGGCCACAAAAAGCGTGACCACATCACCCCAATTCTGGCCTCACTACACTGGCTTCCAATTCGGTTCCGAATTGATTTTAAAATCCTTTTATTTGTTTTTAAAGCCCTAAATGGGCTGGCTACGGCTTATTTAGCATAACTCATCCATCGCCACACCCCAGCCAGAGCTTTAAGGTCTGCTGACCAGCTGCTGCTGGTAGTGCCCAAGACCAGGCTCAAAACCCGAGGTCACCGAGCCTTCGCAGCAGCTGGCCCCAGGCTCTGGAACACTCTGCCCCTCCATGTGAGGTCAGCCGAGACACTAGGGGTTTTTAAATCCTCACTAAAGACACACTTCTTCTCCCTGGCCTTCTAGTCAGAGCGGAGTATGACACCTGACTATTCCCTGTGTTTTTTATATATCTGTTGTAATTTATTGTCTTTTATTGTGAATGTATTTTTATTACATGTACAGCACTTTGGCTCGACCAAAAATCGCTTTTAAATGTGCTTTATAAATAAAACTTGATTTGATTTGATTTGATTTGATACTAAAATAGATTTATACTGTGCAATTTTCCAAACTCACATTGGTTTCTCATACAGCATCTCTGTAGTGTATGTGTATTCACCGGTATTCACTCTGTCCTAAACGGCTTGTTGGAGCTCCTGCCCCGACCCCCCCTCCCTGTGAGCCCAGTGTGCTCTGATTGGTCGGTACGTTGAGAGGCTCGTTGCTGCGATCTGCTGCGAGGAGTGGACAGGCTTCCGGGTCGGCGATACAGCGAGAACAAGCGAAACTCATCCTGAGCACACACAAACACTCACAGCCAAAGTAAAAACAATAAGTGTGGCTTGATATTGAGTAAGAAAAAGGTTTATAACAACACAGTCTCACTCCCTGAACGTCCAGGAGCGACGCTTGGTCAGGGTCCTTTGGCGTGCAGTTGTGACGCGCCGAGTCTCCTTCAGCTTCATAAACGGACGCAAAGAGCTTTCAACTGATTGCAATGTATTCCCATCAGCCGCGGTATTTGAGGCTCAGGGAAGCACCGCATCGGTCCATGTCAGCGGCATTTAAAGGCAATGTGAGCGTCCATTCCCATTGGACAACGGAGGATTTTACACCCGGAAGTAAGTATTCTCTTTACTGTCGATTGATTTTACAGTGATATCTGCACTACTCATCAACTCAAAAACACCAGATTATCCTTGTTAATTACACAACATTGATTGGTTTAAATTGTGTACAATGCTTTTGTATGTTTCCCCTTCGATTCGGAGAAACAAATATTTTTCGGAGTTTAGGATGGCAGAAGACACTACACTACCCAGAATCCTCAGCTATCGTTTGGGACTACAACATGTGCTTTGCTTCACAAACCCCTTCCAACTGCATTCCATATGAAACGTTTCGTAAAAGATAAAATCATACTTTATTCAGCAGTGCTTGCTTTACTTTTTGAAAGTCATCACATGAATGCATTTTAATAAATGGTTCGGCTGCATTAAATATTACACATCTGTCGTAGTTCTTTATTTATCTACAGAGATCGGGCCTCAGAATAGACCGGAAACTATTCTTTTATCGTTCTGTTTAAATTTCACAATAAAGTTAGTAGTAATATTTTGTTTTGATATTATTCTTTTTTATTAACTACTAGACCGCTGGGTCATGTTAAGACCATCTTTTCTGTGTTGCTGTGGGTTTTTTCCATCGCTTTTGTATTACAAATATCAAAACAATAACAAAAGATATCCGTCGTAAACTAAACCGGAAACAGCAGTATCTTTTATTTTGTTAACACTGTAAACTTGACAGCTTTTTAACCCAAACCACCTACTGGTTAAAGCACGTTATTACACGTTTAGAGTAATTGCAATTCAGGTAGATTGTGTTGCTTTTTAATGACTGTTTAAAATGCCTTTTTCTTAATGTCTTTAATTTATGTAAAGCACTTTTGAATGTGTTATATTTTATGAAAACATTTAAATATTAAGAGTACACACAAAATAGGAGGAAAGTAGAAGGTCAATGATAGAAATATAGAATAGAAAATATCAAGAAGATACTGTAAATGATATCTAGAATAAAACAGTTTAGTGCCGGATGTACAAAGATATTAATAGGAGGATGTGCAAAACAGACAAACTAATTAGGCTTTATTTAAACATTAAATAATACTTTAGGTTAAGGTCTTCTTTTAAATACATGTAAGCAAAAAGCTTTGGGGGTATCTGATAAATATTAAGCCTGACAAAGTACTTAACGTTTAATATATTGCATGGTTTGTTTTGGGACTTGACAATCAACATTCCTGCAATGTTAACTATGTTGAAGCACTTATTTTAACCGATATTATACATATTTATTATACTCTTATAAGATGTATGTAGATAGAATAAGAAATGTGCAGAATATGACAGTTTAATGGTGGAGGTACACACATATTGATAGATGTCTTGTTGAGGAACCTATGACCCAAGTTTGTCATCATTGCATAACTAAACCACCAGACTCAGGGACAGCTTCATCCCATAGGCCATAAGACTATTAAACACCTGAACTTTGAAACAACATCCATAACATTCATCTGGCTGCTACTTAGAAATTATTTGTCAAATATATCATATTCCAATCACTTGTATATAGACTCTTATTGCACTATTTCACTTTTTACTATTTTTCTTTTTGTATTTACTTGCACTATTTTTTCTGTGTATCTCTTTTATTATGTTGCACTGTTGGAGGAGCCTGTGACCTAAGGGGGGGGGGGGGTAGGACACGTTCGATTCCTGTTTTGGTTAGGTGCCGTCGATGGGATTCATTCCATTTCAAAGTGCTGTTTGACGCTCCGTGTAAACTTCGCGCACTGCCACTCCAACATCCAATCACAGAGCTTGAGGACTAATCACGGGGTTTGTGAAGCAAAGCACATGTTGTAGTCCCAAACGAAAGCTGAGGATTCTGGGTAGTGTAGTGTCTTCTGCCATCCTAAACTCCGAAAAAATATTTGTTTCTCCGAATCGAAGGGGAAAAATACAAAAGCATTGTGCACAATTTAAACCAATCAATGTTGTGTAATTAACAAGGATAATCTGGTGTTTTTGAGTTGATGAGTAGTGCAGATATCACTGTAAAATCAATCGACAGTAAAGAGAATACTTACTTCCGGGTGTAAAATCCTCCGTTATCCAATGGGAATGGACGCTCACATTGCCTTTAAATGCCGCCGACATGGACCGATGCGGTGCTTCCCTGAGCGTCAAATACCGCCGCCGATGGGAATACATTGCAATCAGTTGAAAGCTCTTTGCGTCCGTTTATGAAGCTGAAGGAGATTCGGCGCGTCACAACTGCACGCCATAGGACCCTGACCAAGCGTCGCTCCTGGACGTTCAGGGAGTGAGACTGTGTTGTTTATAACGCTGTGAGAATGGGTCTGCGGAAAGCATTTCTCCACGATCCCAACTTAGCAGATGTTTTAAACATCATAAATACACAAACAACAATGAATACTTACAGGTTGTGTTCCCGAATCTCCCGCTGTTCCAAACAAAGTAGGAACAGCATCGTTCTTCAGTGCCCTACGCTGTACATATCCGGCATGAATCGCTGAAAGGTTTGTGAAGCTTTGTTTTGTGAAATGCTGGCAGAGGGTGTGGCGTCTGGGTATTCACACGTCAGAGTACCCAGGAAGTAAACAATGGAAAATGAGAAATCTCCAACGAGGTGTTTTGGGGCAGCATAGACTGTGTTAGAGTTTTACTCGCTACAGGGTGTACTTTGAGGGTTTGTGACTCTGCAGACCGTTTACAAAAACCTTCATAACACACAAGGGGACGGGTAATAACCGGAAAAGCATGACATGGGCCCTTTAAGCTGTAGGTGCATGTTGTACAGTGTGTGTGTGTGTGTGTGTGTGAGTGTGTGTGTGTGTGGTACAGTGTGTAGGTGCGTGTGGTACAGTGTGTGTGTGTATGTGTGTGCGTAGATGTGGCGGACAGACAGGTCTCAGTTGGTTTGGTGTCTTATGCTTACTTTTAATACTTGTAAATAAAACTTTTGGCCCGTAATTTAATTTCCTCATTGTAGCTACCAGAGAGGGGGGGGGGGGATATATCCAGTCTCTGATAGTGTTACGTTATTATGAGAGTGCTCTCATACTTGTTTGAATCTGAAATTGTATATATTTATATAAATATATATATATATATGTGTGTGTGTGTGTCCGCATCTGTAGCCTGTTATTGTCTCATTATACCGCACTGTCAATAAATTAAAAGTAAATAAGTCATCATTAACAGTTTTGTCCATCAGACAGAGTGCTGCTGTGCCTCCTGTCATCATTAATGGACGTCTCTTTAAAATGACCGCTCAGAGGAGAGGATTTCTCATTTCTCTAACCGCCTGCTGCTTCCCTTCCTCTCTCCTCGGTTCCCCTCCTCGACTCCTCCACTCGCATCTCCTGTGGGCGGGACTAAGACACGAGGATAGGAGTCGAGGAGGGGAGTCGAGGAGGGGAATTAGAGAAATGAGAAAGGGCCTTGGTGTGAAAGCGCCTATTGATGTTGATCAATTGACCTCCCCGACCTGATCCATACCAGGTTTTGCAGAGTTAACAACATCCTGCTTCCACCTTTGCTCATTACAAACAGAAGTCAATACCTCACAACAGGTGTAAGGAATTCACACCAATGACCAACCCTGTGTATCTGTTGTGAGGTGTCTTAAAGACACTGAATAAATTCACACATTCAAACTGAGCTTTAACACTGAATTTATTTTACTGATTAAACTGCATATACTTCATCAAAGTCTTCTGTAACAAGGTGATAAAAACAAATTCTGTATAAAATGTAACTTTGAGAAACTTCAATGTACGCATCAGTTATTCTATAGCCACAAATAGCTGAAAACATGTGACACAAAAACACAGAAAACTGAAAGAATACTATATCAGTGTTTATGTTCACAACAACTCTGCTTCCTACATCCATTACTCTCCTTTGAGGCTCTGTGCAGAATGAAATGTATGTTGCGTTCTATATATAGCCATCATTATTATGCAGGAATTCCTTATGGATGAGCATACATAAAGCATTTCCTCTTTAGTAGTTTTCTGTATTGCTTTCATCTATTCCTGAACAATCAGTCACTTTTTATCTTTGGGTACAATCCCATACCGCCATGTCTAGATGCTGTCAGACCATAATGCATTCCAGTGTCGGACTACGACAGAGATGAAGTCACTCGTGCCTTGAGGGCTTTATTCGGTATGCCATGCTGCTGCTGACATTCAGTCTACAGTACTTCCTTACGATAGGATCTCGGCATACCTTCCTCCACAAAGAAAGCTGAATTAACCAATAATTTAGCATTTTCCAGCAGCCTGTCTGTGCATCTGTTGTTGTTGGCCTTGCATAGTGAAAAGATCCCCGAGAGGATTAATTTGCTCTTTCTTCTAATGAGCAGTTGGACGAGCATACCTGCCCTGTCGCTGCTCCCCTGATAATATAGGCATCAAAACAGGACGTGTTATTCTATACATCCACTGCCACAGTACACAGGAAAGAAGAAGATGCTTTGAACATCTAAATTACACATTTAATAAGGTATATATTTTTTAAATGGGAACTATTTTTGAATCAGCTCTGGCATGATAACATTTGAAAAAGTACCCATTAGCTAGAGAGCAATTATGGATCTGATTCAGAAATCCTTTATTCGTCCCACAGCAGGGACATTTACAGTTCAACAGCAAAGGGCAGAGGAAAAGGAAAAAATAGGACTAGACCAACATTAAATAAGAAGCACACGTAAATATAATAAACATTAAATAAGTACCGATGCAAGGTATAAAACATAAGTATCAGCATTAAAAGAGTTAGTGAACATATACAAATGGATTTAGCAGCCACAATTATTAAATTATGAAAGTATTAATTTGTTGCACCAGTGTTACAAAATTAAAAGCTTGATGAATACAATAATGAACCATGTGAGAGAAGGAGTTATTAAAAAGAAGCTGTAATGATTAATCAATTATTACAGCTTCGTTGGTAATGTTTTTTTAATGTTTTAATTTCTGAACAGTGTCACAGTGCATCCACAGGAGGGCAGCAGATTGCTAACCCCCGCTCACACTGCTGGCACACTGAGAGGTGTTTGTTTATCCATCTTGTTTCAATCCTGTGAACATTCGGCAGCAGCACTGCGAGACAGAACGTGACGGCAGTCAGATTCATTGAAAATGACAGCAGAAGCTTAATAATTCTTTTTTTCCCCTGAACCCTCTCATCGGGCAGACTGACCCTCAAACAACAGTCTGGATTATCGATGTTTGAACTGAAAATCACAGCTCAGTGAAACCTCAGTCAAGGACACAAATGTGCAGTTAAGCATGTTGCTCTAAAGGTCTGCGTTTACTCCTCAGGTTGAATCAACCCTGAAGGTCACACGCTGCATAGTGTAAATATTGCCGTTGAATATATGCAATCAATATTCAGTGATTGGTAGCACCTGTTTGCACCTTATTTATGTTCTAGTAGATTATACTGTTGAAAAACATACATACATTTATTACCGCAGGGACACTATAAATTCCTACACAACGTAGAGCAGAACATTATTACCCATAAATCATCTACAGTACATCGACTTTCGGAGAACATATAATAATTCAGACTGTGTTTGAGGGCAGCCATGTCGGGAATTACGTTGATATAGAGTGGACACATCTGGCGTCCAGGCTGCCAAATATTTGGAAGCCTTCTTGCGTTTTAGATTTCATGTTCCAAGTGGGCCTAATTAAGTGTAGCTGTGTGAGATCAGGTCAGGTGATTCTGGGAGAATTCATCAATGGCTTATATCTTAAAAAAAAAAAAAGAAGGTCCCTACACGATAGAATAAATATGCTTGAAAGTAGAAAACATTGCTATTTTGCTAAATAACTAAGAATCAGTTTCATTTTAATAGCCTATGACTTATCTGCTGAAACATGACTCAAGACTATTTTTTGACATTTCTGTAATAGTGGAGAGTTTTCTTTCTTAATAACTTTTTGTATATCTTCCAGAGCTCTGTAAAAAAAAATATATGTATGGACCGGCCAGAGTTCATAAACATTAGCTGGACAGGACTGCTCTGCATATTGAGGCATAATAGATTTACGAGCGTCGCATGGTTCACATCACACCTGGAGCACTGTGGAGAACAAACCCTATAACCCTATTGCCACGCAAAAATGTGGACAGACAGGATGACGGACAGTCGAAATAGGCGCATTCACACCGGAGTACTTTTACCTGTACTTTTCCCATTTAGTTCCGTTAGTGCCTGGAATTTTGCGTTCACACCAAAAAGAGTACTTAGTTCCGAGTACTTTTACCCCCATTTTTATTGCCTGCTAGAGAGGTGGTACTATTCTGGGGAGAAAAAAGTACCAATTTCGATTGGCTGGGCGAATTGCAAACCACGCCCCGTAAAACTCTGAAAAGTTTTGTGAAGCTGCCATTGTATTTGCTGGAATTAGCATTATTAGCATTAGCATTAGCCCCGCGCACCAACGGAGAGAGAGTAACTTATGGCAACACAAAAAAAAACATGGGAGCGGTGGAGTGATGAGGAGGTGTCGGCGTTCTGGCGATTTACTCGGAAGGCTTCAGTAGAAGCAGCTGGGAGTCCCAACAGCTTCTATTGAAGCCAGTCCCCAACTCCGGGGACTTCCGGCCGGGAACTTCGGATGGCAGTATACGCCTTGATAGGTTTGCGGCCTGCCAGTAAACCCAAAGCAGAAGAAGAAGAAGTGACGTCAGCGGCTTCATTTGCGTAATCTTCCCTCAGGGAACTTATTCCGGTGTGAACGCGATCTGTACTTAGTTCCATGGGGGTACTAAGTGCTGGCACTAAGTGCTGGGCACTAAGTACGGCAAAGTACTTGGTGTGAAAGCGGCTATTGATACCCCGACTTGGTAGCAGTGCAGATACCCAGAGGCGTTTCCTGGACCTGGAAACATTCGGGGCAAAACCCACAGTGGCGGAGCCAGAGATTTTCTTTTTGGGGTGCTGTGGGGTAGCTTGACGTTTCATAGAGGGTGCTCAAACATGTAGGGTTTCCCATTAAGGTACCGGGCGCTACAGTGGAATTTTCTACTGCAACACTCCCCACATGCACATACACAGTACACCCGCGACTGTTACAATGAAGGCTCGATAATCAGCTCACGGCATATAGGTGTAACAGCCTGTCCTCCTACAAAAAACGACCAAATAGGTCGATTGTTCAGCAGCTTATTACGATCCATAGTCACGTTTTAAAGTGTAGCACCTCTAGTGGTCGTGTAAGAAACAACATGCTCCCGTTGATTGCAAACGCTCCGGAGGGTCGTTTATTCACAAATAACCCTCTCTGGAAAATCCTAAGTTGTGGAATAGTTTGGCCATTAAAATGCTTTTTGATTAGATTTCTAGCGAGAAGTGTATATTGTACTTTTAAAATCTACGTCCAGTGGATGTGTAGGATCTATAGTTTGATAGATATTACGAAGATGATTTGAGGTCTCGCCAAGAGAACGTGTACTACGTCTTTACGCAGCGTCCATGTAAAGTTGGCGTCAACCCTCACGGGGTGAAAACAGTATTTCCGGTCTCGAAGTTTTCATAATAAAACCGGAAGTATTCCCCTCACTGTCAAATGATTACACAGTGATATATCTGCAGTACTCATCCACTAAAAAAAACATCATTTTATCCTTGTTAATTACACAACATTGATTGGTTTAAATTGTGTATAATGCTTTTGTGTTTTTAACCTTCGATTCGGAGAAACAAATAGTTTTTTCGGAGTTTAGACACTACAGAGTTTCCGAAGAAACTACACTACCCAGAATCCTCAGCTACCGTTTGGGACTACAACATCCGCTTTGCGTTACAAACCCCGTGATTAGTCCTCAAGCTCTGTGATTGGATGTTGGAGTGGCAGTGCAACAAGGTTACGCCGAGCGTCAAACAGCTCTTTGAAATGGAATGTAACCGCGGCAGACTATCCAAAACTGGACTCGAACGGGTCCAGCCCAGCTCCCCCCCTTCCCCCCCCAGAACTACACATGCTGGCTATTGTGTTTCGCAACATGTTCTATGGCACGTCTCTACTGGGAATTGTAGTTTTAAAAGACGTTTTCGTATTTCCCATAATTAGAAGTTGCCAGTATTAAACTGTGTACACCCCTGGAGGTTTAGGGTATACGAAACACATTGGTGTTATCAAATTTAAAACCCATATAATTAATAAATGGGTGAAAATTGCTTGTGTCCATAATGGGCAGCATTAATATACCCACATGACAGCTAAGGTCAGAAGAGCTTTATTTAACAGCTGGTCTTATGTCTGTGACCCCTCCTGTTGTTAATTGATAAGCCTGAAACATGCACTTGTCAAGGTTCAGAGGCAAATGTTGCAAATATGGCAGTAGCCATCGATCATCTTAAGATAAGATAAGATAAGACAAGATATACTTTATTGATCCCAAGTTCGGAAATGTTTTTGTTACAGTAGCATGTACTACTTTGTTCTACTCCACTACAATTCAGGGGTTAACCTGGTATTTTTACTCCACTACATTTATTTTAGTTACTTTGCAGATTCTGATTAATGATGGGAAATATATACAACCCTTAAATCAGACTTTAGTTACACCTGAGTAAAATTCAGGGAAGGTGATTGTGCCAAAGTAAACTATGCAATATATTAGACGTTAAGTACTTTGTCAGGCTTAATATTTATCTGTTGATACCCCCAAAGTTTTGTTCTTATTCAAAAGAAGACCTTAACTTAAAGCATTCTTTAATGTTTAAATAAAGCCTTATTAGTTTGTCTGTTTTGCACATCCTCCTATTAATATCTTTGGACGTCCTCCACTAGCAGTTTTATTGTAGAGATCACTACAGTATCTTCTTGATATTTTCTATTCTATATTTCTATCATTGACCTTCTACTTTCCCCCTATTTTGTATGTAGGCTACTCTTAATATTTAAATGTTTTCATCAAATATAACATATTCAACAAAAAAATGCAATAACGTGCTTTAACCACTAGGCGGTGTGGTTAAAAAACCAGCTGTCTAGTTAATAAAACATAATAATATCAAACATGATATTACTATTAACTTTATTGTGAAATTAAAACAGAACGGTAAAGAAAAATACAGTTACAGTCTCTCGATTTGAGGCTTATGCATTGTACCATGAACCTGTAACAGTCAACTGCGTGAGTTGGAAAGGTAGTTTCTGAAGATGTTACAAATAACACACAGCATACAATGCCATAATAAATTTGTATTATTAGTGTAGGACACTTATTTGTGTATAACATCTGAAGATGTGTAGTTTTATTCATGTTTTCACATAATTGTACAGGATATTGCTATAATATTTCACATATTGTAGTTCTATAGAACTTTCTTCGGTCCCGAAATATTATAGCTGATAATGTATATATATATTAGGGCTGTCAAGTTAAAAAAATCAACGCCACTAATTATTTTAACGTGATTAACGCATGTGTATTTTTTGTCCTCGGCCGCCCCGTAGTTTCAGAGCGCATCGCGTTTAAAATACCATCTACAAGCTAATGCTGACAGCCCCGCTTCCGCCGCCCGCTTGCGGCAGACCACACTTCCACGCTCACCGGCAGGCCCGGACTGGCCATCGGGAGGACCGGGAGGGTGTGTGTATGTGTGGCGCGAGCGAGCGAGAGAGAGAGAATGCGCAAACCTTACGTGTATTGTTGTTGTTAGCATCTGGTGCAAGCTAGCTGCGCTAACGGATATAAGGAGCTGTTTCAATGAAAACAGAGGAGCGACAACTGCGCCAAGCACTTGACTTTATGCAGGTAGCCAGACAGTGGGACATTGTACGAAAAGTCAGCACACTCAGCACGGATAGTGCGCGCAACATGATTGCAGCCGTTCGAGAATATGCCTTGAGTTGCACATAGCTCCAACGATCCATCACAGTGTCTATACACACACACACACACACACACACACACACACACACACACACACACACACACACTTTGTATTGTATGAGAGAGGTTCCAGGATGAATTGAGGCGAATATTTGTAATGTTCAGAGGTTGTTGTGTTTAATATGAGAATATTTGGCATTGTTCAAATGATAATAAACAAACATTTGCATAAAGCATATTTGTCCACTCATATGTTGATAAGAGTATTAAAAACTTGAAAAATATCCCTCTAAGGTACATTTAGAACAGACAAAAAATGTGCGGTTAATTTGCGATTAATCGCGATTAACTATGGACAATCATGCGATTAATCGCGATTAAATATTTTAATCGACGGACAGCCCTAATATATATATATGATATATATAATGTAATATATCAGATATTAATGTGTATACACATTAATATCTGATTTGTAAAACATCACAGACAGAAAGGTATATCCGTCATTTAATGGTAAGCTATGGAAATTATGATTCCATAGATGTGTCTCCCATCACCCAAAACCCCTGACTATTTTCTCAACTCAGTATTTACATTCTTATATTCAAAGAAAATCAGTAATATCTTTAAAAACTACAAGTCCCTTTCTATCAGCTGTGCACCGTTATGGTGTAAATACAGCCTATTTACCAATTGAATCAAATATAAAAGTCAGCCGAATTAGTGTTGATACTGACGTATTGTGTGAAAATAAATGAAAGATGTTGTTTAATTGCTGATATATTTATGATCCACGTCACGTATTCAGTTTCGGCGGCATTTCTTCCAGTTTGTCCAAAGGTCTTCTAATCAGGGCTCTATAAATAAAGAACTATGGTAGATATGTAATATTTAATGCAGCCGAACCGTGTATTACAATGCCGTTATGTGATGACACACTCGGAATAAAGTATTATTATTTTTAATTTTTTAAATGTTTTCGGATTTCATATCACATAAACACCATATCCCAACGTGCATTGCGGCTAAAACATCCAATCACCGAGCTTCAAGTTCAATGTTTTAGCCTTTATCAAAACCTCTGAAAAAAGAAATGTGTCTCTCAGAATTGTAAGGGAATGTGAGGATATACAGTTCTGCCTCCTTCTTTTCCCCTTTTTGTGTTTGTTGTTGTCTGTCTCTCTGTGTGTCTGTCTTCCTGGCTGGGCGTGGCTGACCTACTTTCGATTCCCGCCCACTCACCTCCTCAGCTGTTGCTCGTCACTCTGATTCAACTACTCACCTACACCTGTTTATATACCCGGTTGTCGTCATCCAGTATTCACCAGTTCGTCGTCTCACCACGTTGGTAATTCGTCTTGGTATATTAGCGATTAGCAAAACCTATTTCATAGTGTTCCTGTTATCCTGACCTTGTGCTCTCTCTGTTCAGAATCCATCTGCCTACTCCTCTGCTTGCCACGTCCAGCCACCAACCCCTCGTCTGTGTTCCTCCGTGCATCCACGCACACCTGCCCCAGTCTGCTCGCTCTCGTCAACTCTGGGCTCACCTCGTCTGTGTTCCTCCGTGCATCTCTGCACACCTGCTCCAGCCTGCTCGCTCTCGCAAACTCTGGATCCCCGGCTTCGGACCTCCGCTCCACCTCCGGAGTAACTCCCTGGCCCTGGACATTGTGAATAATCTATTCCCTCTGCTGTTCAGTTTAAACCGGTTTTTGGAAATAAAACCTTTTGCTTCATAAACTTCAGTCTCCTCTCTATAGTGTTCAGTATTGTGGGTTCAAACCTGTAAGCTCTCGGAGAGCGTAACAGTACGAACTGGTCAATATGAACCCCTCTGACAATGGATCGGATCCCGCCGCTGTCCAGCACGCCCTGTCTCATCAGGGAAACCTTCTGGGCCAACATGAGCAGATGATCCGAGCTTTAGTTGACAGCAATCAGTCCATGGCACTTCACATCTCGAACCTTGCTGCCCAGATCTCAACCCTGACGTCTTCTGCTGCATTTCCTGCCACCTCCAATCCTCTTCAGGATTCCACTCCATGCCGGGATTTCCCCATCGCCGACCGTGAGCCTTTCCATGGAGAGGTGGAGAAATGCAGAGGTTTTCTTTTTCAATGCAACAAGGTATTTCGCCAGCTCCCCTTGTCTTTTTCTTCTGAGGTGACTAAGATTAACTATGTGTTGAGTTTGCTTCGTGGCAAGGCATTACCCTGGGCCGAAGCATTGAGTTCTTCTGTGGATTATGACACACTTTCCTTTGGAGTTTTTTCTGATCATTTGTCCACTGTTTTTGATCACCCCGACTACTCTGGCTCAGCTTCTAATCGTCTGCTAAATTTACAACAAGGGACTCGAACCGTGGCAGATTACTCTATCGAGTTTCGCACACTGGCGGCAGAGGCCCGATGGGACGAGGCGGCTCTAAGGGAAGTGTTTGTTAGGGGGTTGAAGGATCAACTGAAGGATGAGCTGGCTGCAAGAGATGAGCCTGCCGCCCTCCAATCCTTAATCTCCTTGGTGTTCCGTCTCGACAGCCGGCTGCGGGAGCGCCGTGCGGAGCGAACGCATCGTTCACCTTTTGCTTTGCCAAGTAAACCAAACTTCTCACCCAAGTATGCTCCCTCTGTTTCCAGACCATCTAGCTTCACCTCGCCAGCTCGCGTGCCCACCTTTGCTAAGGAGGAAGCAATGCAGTTGGGACGTGCCGGATTATCCCCTGAGGAACGCCTTCGACGTATGAGGTCTGGAGAGTGCCTGTATTGTGGCAAATTGGGGCATTTCCTTGCTGGCTGTCCTGTCCACCCAAACGCAGGGGCTCGTCAGTGAATTTGGGGGTCCTGACGAGTCCACAACCTACACCTATTGTAGCCCCAACCTTGAGCCGTTTTCTGATTCCTGCCAGACTTTGTGCTAACACTCAGACCTTGCCCCTCTCTGCCCTCATTGACTCTGGAGCAGAGGACAGTTTTGTGGATCTTGAACTAGCCAAGCAGTTGGGTCTCAACTTGGAAACATTACAGGAACCTATGACTGCTTATGCCTTAAATGGTAAAAGCATTTCAAGGGTAACGCAGCAGACACAACCTGTAACCCTGTTAATTTCTGGTAATCACAGAGAAGTTATTCAACTTAAAGTGCTTGTGACACCATCCCACCTATTGTTGTGCAATGCAATGTTGGGCTACTAGTCATCTCGAACCATCAGTTTAAAAATGAATTTGCGATACCGTATTGATAAATATCAATAATTTCAAATATCGCGGGAAAAGTCCTTCACTCAGTTTCCTTTTTCGGGACGAAGGCGGAAGTGCATCACAAAGGGCCACATTTATTCTGCTCCCATTGAGCCAGACAGGGACAGAGGGATTTGTCACGCGTAGAGATGGTTCGACGATGCGTTGTGTCTGGCTGTTCCAATACAGCAAATGAGGAACTTAACATCAGCATACATAGCTTTCCAACGGATGTCAAGCGTCAGCGCACATGGGAGAAAAACGTGCAGAACACAAGGGCTGGCTGGTCTGTGATGAACCCCACATCGACCTACATATGCAGCGCCCACTTTCTGGCCGAGAATTTCGAGGAAAGGCCTTTGTTGATGGCTGAAACTGGGATTGATTTTTCGCGAAGACGGATTCTGAAGCCGTCAGCAGTGCCTACTCTCTTTCCCACGCCTTCCCAAATCCGTAAAGGCCGCAAAGACTTTGCCAACCCCCCAGCTAAACGCCCCCGAAGTGTCTACTTCGAGCAACAAGAGAAAACTCAGGTAAGAACAACAACCTGTGTGTGTGTGTGTGTGTGTGTGTGTGTGTGTGTGTGTGTGTGTGTGTGTGTGTGTGTGTGTGTGTGTGTGTGTGTGTGTGTGTGTGTGTGTGTGTGTGTGTGTGTGTGTGTGTGTGTGTGTGTGTGTGTGTGGTGTGTGTGTGTGTGTGGGTGTGTGTGTGTGTGTGTGTGTGTGTGTTGTGTGTGGGTGTGTGGTGTGTGTGTGTGTGTGTGTGTGTGTGTGTGTGTGTGAGTGGGGGTTGTCTCCACTGTCCGACTCGGAGTTAATTTCATCCGATTCAGAGGCATATGGTTCGAATCTGTAGGGCATATAGTCAATATCGTCTACGAGGCTATCACTCTCAGATGCTTCATCCTCATATGAGCTCTCAGACACATTCAAAATTAAACTACAATCGCTGTCGGAGCTTGCTGCTGTGTGCGCCATCGTTTGTTTGCATACAGATACTGGACTCCGGAAGCGTTCGTGTTCCCTCTGTGACCCGGCACACCTTTTTGCGGGAGTTTAAGAATCCCAGAGCAGACCCAGAGAAGATCCAGAATATGGTCACATTGAAGGGCAGATTAACGGTTATCAAAGTACAAATTTTCAAAAATCACTTCAGTAACGGTTTCAAGGGGACATTATTTACTGAAATTAATGGTTTGGATGATGGGGGAAAATCGTGTCACAAGCACTTTAAGGTTATTTCCGCCCCTGCAACCCCTTTGGTTCTTGGTTACCCATGGCTTCGCACCCACAATCCGCATATTGATTGTGCCGGAGGAAGAATCATAGAATGGAATCAGTTGTGCCACCTTAACTGTTTACAGTCTGCTGTGCCTCCCCTCCCTGTTAACCCCATGCCTGCTCCATGTGTCTCAGCTAATGTAGACTTATCTGGTGTTCCTGATGTTTACCACAACCTGAGTGGGGCCTTCAACAAGGATAAAGCTCTCTCTCTCCCTCCTCATCGTCCCTATGATTGTCCCATTGATCTGCTTCCTGGGGCTCCTTTACCAACCAGCAGACTCTATAATCTGTCCCGGCCAGAGAGAGAGGCCATGGAGAAATACATCGGTGACTCCCTGGCTTCAGGTATTATTCGTCCTTCTTCCTCCCCTCTGGGTGCTGGGTTTTTCTTCGTGGACAAGAAGGATAAATCACTCCGACCCTGTATTGACTTTCGTGGGTTAAATAACGTCACAGTTAAAAACAAGTACCCACTTCCACTGATAAACTCAGCTTTTGAGCCTCTCCAAGGTGCCACCATCTTCTCTAAACTCGACCTCAGAAATGCATACCACCTGGTTCGAATTCGCCAAGGAGATGAGTGGAGACAGCCTTTAACACCCCCCTTTGGACTCTCTAATGCCCCAGCTGTTTTCCAGGCCCTTGTTAATGATTTCCTGCGAGATTTTCTCAACCGGTTCGTTTTTGTGTACATTGACGACATTTTGATCTTTTCCAAGAGCCTGGAGGAACACCAGAACCACGTCAGTCAGGTTCTACAGAGGCTGCTGGAGAACAAACTGTTCGTCAAAGCTGAGAAATGTAAGTTTCAACAGGAACGGGTCAGTTTCCTTGGATACATCATCAGGCAAGGCAAGTTGGAGGCAGATCCAGGAAAGATTCTAGCTGTCACTGAGTGGCCAGTCCCCACAACTCGGAAGGAGTTGCAGAGGTTCCTGGGTTTTGCCAACTTCTATCGCCGGTTCATCAAGAACTATAGCAAGGTTGCAGCTCCACTCTCCAGTCTCACTTCTATCAAAGTCAAGTTTTCCTGGACCACTGATGCTAACAATGCCTTTCTTCAACTCAAGTCCCTGTTCACTTCTGCCCCCATTCTCATCCAGCCGGACTCAAGCAAGCAGTTTGTTGTTGAGGTTGATGCATCAGACATCGGGGTTGGCGCTGTTCTGTCCCAGACTGCAGGGCTTTTGGAGCAACCAGACCCTGGTATCGGTCCGCCTAATCGTCAGTTTGTCCCCAACTCAGTCCGTTCCCAAGTTCTGCAGTGGGTCCACAGCTCTCGTTTCGCCAATCATCCAGGTGCCAACCGCACACTCTCCCTTCTCCGGAGACATTTCTGGTGGCCAACAGTTGACAAAGACACCAAGGAGTTTGTTTCAGCCTGTACAACGTGTGCTAGGAGCAAGGCCTCTCATCAGAGACCTGCAGGATTGCTTCAGCCCCTTCCTATTCCAAGTCGACCCTGGTCACATATAGCTCTGGACTTTGTCACCGGCCTACCTCCCTCACAAGGTAACACAACAATTCTAAATGTTCTTGACCGTTTCTCCAAATGTGCCCATTTTGTAGCCCTGCCCAAGCTCCCCTCAGCCCTGGAGACCTCCCAATTACTCACCCAGCACGTCTTCCGTCTACATGGAATTCCGGCTGACATCGTCTCCGACCGTGGCCCTCAGTTCACCTCTCAGGTTTGGAAGAATTGCTGTCATTCACTTGGTGCATCTGTAAGTCTAACCTCTGGATATCGTCCCCAGTCTAACGGCCAAACAGAAAGGGCCAATCAAGACCTGGAATCAACTCTCCGCTGTGTTGTCAATCTACCTGGAGCTCCCTTCTACCCTGGGTTGAGTATTCCTTCAATTCACTCACGTCTTCTGCTACTGGTCTCTCTCCCTTTGAAGCCTCCTTAGGGTACCAACCTCCCCTGTTTCCTGAAGAAGAGAGTGAGTTGGGTTAGCTGTCCGCTTGAAACTCCCCAGATCCATGAAGATTCATCCCACCTTTCATGTTTCTCAAATCAAGCCAGTTCACACCAGCGACCTGTGCCCTCCAACCGTTCCCCCTCCTCCCCCCCGAGTCATCGATGATCATCCTGCCTACACCGTACGTCGACTCATGGATGTCAGGCGCCGGGGCAGGGGCTTGCAATACTTGGTTGATTGGGAGGGTTACAACCTTGAGGAACGTTGCTGGGTTCCTCGGTCACGCATCATGGACCCTGTCATGGTGAGGGAGTTCCACAGGGCACACCCTGACAAGCCTGGTGGTCGCCAGGAGGCTCCCGTTGAGGGGGGGGGGTACTGTGAGGATATACAGTTCTGCCTCCTTCTTTTCCCCTTTTTGTGTTTGTTGTTGTCTGTCTCTCTGTGTGTCTGTCTTCCTGGCTGGACGTGGCTGACCTACTTTCGATTCCCGCCAACTCACCTCCTCAGCTGTTGCTCGTCACTCTGATTCAACTACTCACCTACACCTGCTTATATACCCGGTTGTCATCATCCAATATTCACCAGTTCGTCGTCTCACCACGTTGGTAATTCGTCTTGGTATATTAGCGATTAGCAAAACCTATGTCACAGTGTTCCTGTTATCCTGACCTTGTGCTCTCTCTGTTCAGAATCCATCTGCCTACTCCTCTGCCTGCCACGTCCAGCCACCAACCCCTCATCTGTGTTCCTCCGTGCATCCACGCACACCTGCCCCAGCCTGCTCGCTCTCGCAAACTCTGGATCCCCGGCTTCGGACCTCCGCTCCACCTCCGGAGTAACTCCCTGGCCCTGGACATTGTGAATACTCTATTCCCTCTGCTGTTCAGTTTAAACCGGTTTTTGGAAATAAAACCTTTTGCTTCATAAACTTCAGTCTCCTCTCTATAGTGTTCAGTATTGTGGGTTCAAACCTGTAAGCTCTCGGAGAGCGTAACAGGGAAAAACCTATGGGAAAAACACAAAAGCATTGCACACAATTTAAACCAATTAATGTTGTGTAATTAACAAGGATAAACGGATGTTTTTAGTGGATGAGTACTGCAGATATAGCTTTAAAATCATTTGACAGTGGAGGGAATACGGTTTTATTTTTGAAAACTTCGAGACCGGAAATACTGTTTTCACCCCGTGAGTGTTGACGCTAACTTTACATAGGGGGAAAGACATACACGTTCTCCTGGCGAGACCTCAAATCATCTTCGTAATATCTATCAAACTATAGATCCTACACATCCACTGGACGTGGATTCTGAAAGTACAATATACACTTCTCGCTAGAAATCGAATCAAAAAGCATTTTAATGGCCAAACTATCCTACAATTTTCCAGAGAGGGTTATTTGTTATTATAAAACGGACAAGTCAAATCAAGCAATCTGATTGGTTCTTAGCCGTGATATAATGAGCGTATACTACGGGTAGAATTGTAGTTACTTTTCACAACAAGTCAGTATCCCTCCGCGTCTGAGAAAAGCTATAGGTTACTAACGTAACCCCAGTTCTCAGAGTAACATGAAGTGAGATGTCTCACTATGGGATGCGCCTCAACGCGTATGCATCAGAAGCATCAATCTCATTACGCCAATCCTGATTGGCTGGTGATCTTGACGACTACGTCAGGGAATCCACCCACCCTTTAAGTAGCTTGCGCTACGTCGCAGCGTCATTCAAAATAAGCACCTCTTCTCGCTTCGCCTCAGCAAGAAGGGCCGTCTGGTGAGACATCTCACTTCATGTTACTCTGAGAACTGGGGTTACGTTAGTAACCTATAGTTCTCATTCATAACACTCCGTTCGATGTCTCACTATGGGATATTGAGACTCCCGTATTGCTAGACATGCTTATCTTGAAAATCACCAAAACAAAACAGTACTTAACAGGTAGAACCCTGTCCCAACACAGGGCCCAGCACTGCACGGGCCACACTTGGAGCAGAGACATCTAGTCTGTAAAAGCGGACAAAAGTGAGCGGTGAAGACCAGCTCGCTGCTGCACAAATGTCCTGAATGGAAACACCCTTGAACAAAGCCCAGGATGTAGCCAGTCCACGAGTAGAATGAGCATGCAGGCCCGTTGGTGCCTGCAAACCCTGACTCGTATAAGCCAGAGCTATCGCTTCCACAATCCAGTGGGAGAGCCGTTGCCTGGTAACGGGCTTGCCCTTATGAGGGTTAGCCCAGGATACAAAGAGTTGGTCATTGCATCGAAACTCTTTTGACCTGTCCATATAGTAGTCAGGGGGCCAACACTGATATTGCAACTTAAGTAATCGCTTTTGGGTAGAAGCTGTACAACCTATCCAGTATTCATGTTTAACCCCTTGACATATGGCCTAGCTATGTTGACATCTTTGAAAATGATTTTTTTGGTCATTTAATCATTGTATCATTGTAAGTGGTAAAATCGGACCTTTTTTCACAATGCTGCCAAATTAGTGACAATTTGCTCTGTAATTTCTAACAATTTTGTAATATTATCCCTCAATATATCTCCTGTGAAAGTATGATCTTAACTATTGATTAAAAAAAAATCAACCAATGGTAAAACAATATCATCCTTGCGTTCACCCGGGCACTGAGATGTGGTGATTGGAACCTGTACATGTCAGCCTTCAAGAGCATGATGCCTTGGTTTGCTGCGTATGATCACACCCATTACACAAGATGGGGTGCTGTGTTCATAGCAGACATGGAACAGCTGGCACAGACAGCACCAGAGGTCTACCAGGGCTTCCTAGATGGTGATTTTGTAGCCAAGGAGACCAAACACAGCTTCAACGAGGTGCCTTTCGACCTTCGCCTTGAACACATCAATAAAACGGGAAAGGTTGCTGGAGGATTGATAGGCATCACTAGAAATGATCCAGCAAGAAACCGTTGGTCCATCACCTACAATGAACGTGCATCCTTGGCAGAGGATACCAGATCCCTGTTTGGACTGACACATGATGAACGATGATGAGGAGACGCACAAAGACTGCCTTCAATCAAGAATCAAGAGGGATAATCACGATGTCATTCAACTTGTTGATCAGTTCCAGAGATACAACGTCTTCCAACAAGAGCATATGTATGATTTAGTGTCCCTGACAACTGGTGATGTTGCCTCAGAAGAGATACTGAATGACCTTACACATGCTGCAGAGTCTGGCAAAAAAACTATCACTGAGTTGGTGAAAAACCGACTGGACACAACGAACACAGACTTCCACGCCAGTCTCACCAAGAGAAAACCGAAAACATTCTCAAGCCTATACAGCACAGATACCAAGCTTGAACAACTCAGATCCAAGTGTGTGAAGCCTGACAGGGATATTTTTCGCCGCATCATTGTATCCATGGAGAGTGGCAGAGAGGTCAACATGGATGAGCTTCTCCAAAAAGAACTTTGTGCAGTCCCCCTGTCACTTGCCAAAACAGATTCAGTGCTCAGGCCTACAAACAAAGCTGACTTAGCCACCATACTACAAGCTGGTGCAAAGGAAACAGAGCTCAGTCCATCTGTTATGAGAACATGCACCATCATTGATGGAATGGCCTTAGTAAGAGCCATGGGAAAACCTCACAATGCATCAACCTTCGGGGAATATGCAGATGTGTTCACACAGAGAGTTGCATCTAATCTACATGGGAACGTCACCAGAGTGGATATAGTGTTTGATCGGTACCAACAAAACTCCATCAAGAGTGGAACAAAAACAAGACGCAGCACTACTCAGCGAAAGGTTTGCACAATTGTGAGTAGAGATGTAAAGCTACCTGCTAACTGGAATAGCTTCATTGAAATGGAGGAAAACAAAGCCAACCTTACCCATTTCCTATCAACTGAGCTTGAGAATCATGTGCAGCTTCATGATGAGGAAATTGTTATCAATGGAGTGTTTGAGGGTCCTGAAAAAGTCACGTCAGCAGCTGGGATTGATGTATCTCCCCTACAAGCGACACATAAAGAAGCGGATACACGCATACTACTACATGCAGCTGATGCAACAATGAAAGGGTTTCAGAGGCTCATCATTCAGTGCCGAGACACAGATGTGTTGCTGCTACTACTTGTATTTGCAAACCAACTAAGCCAAGAAGTTTGGATGAAAGCAGGAACAGCTAAGAAACCACGCTACATCAAAGTCCATCAAATCACACTACCAAATGAGATGCTCGATGGTCTGTTGGCATTTCATGCCATCACTGGATGTGATACTACGAGCCAGTTCACCGGAATTGGAAAAAGGACAGCATGGAAAGTGTTCCAGCAGTACCCGCATCTTCTCCACAACTTTGGTGAGGATGAAGTACCAAGTACCACTTCCCTATCCTTGGCAGAACAGTTTGTATGTAAGCTCTATGACCTTAAGTCAACCAGTAACTCGATACAAGAAGTTCGCTGCGCTCTCTTTCGAAAACTTAAAGCCAATGTTGATACATTACCACCAACAGAAGATGCATTGTCAATGCACCTCAAGAGGGCCCACTACCAAACGAAGGTTTGGAAACAGTCACTAGTGACACATCCACAACTGCCCTCACCAATCAATTGTGGTTAGCAGATGATGAATGGTATGCTGGTCCCCATGCTTCTTACCAAGGAACCTGTACAATCCACATGCGTACAGCTGACAGTGTGTGGATGCAAGGAAAGTGGAAGTCAGTGCAGTACCAGACAGTGTCTCTGTCGCAGAAGAGGACTGTATTGCAGTGGGGCGTGTGGATGTGCTCGTGCAGCGTGGTGCATGAACTCCAATGACATTCAAGAGACTAACGGTGAAGAAACCGATCTTGATCTGGATGTTGTGGTGCGGCCGCCAGAAAAAAGCACATCAACAACGAGATCTTCAGTGTGCGATGCTCAGCCCTCCACATCAGCACGTGTACTGAGGGCGCAGGGGCGTACAGATCGCCGTCTGTAACCAGCAAACATTGAGTCTGAAGTGCCTTCTAGGTCCTAACGGTATGTACCTGAGATTCTAGACTTACCAAGTTTACTACCTTGCTGTGCATCCAGTTGTTGTGCCATTCTGACCTTGTGTCTCTTTCCTTCTCAGTGTCTCCTGTGCCCCATTGGCCTGTCCTCATCCTCGTAGACACCAGGATTCTAGTGCCCCACACTGCCTTGACTATACCTCGTCTATAAATTTCCCTCCCTCTTCCAAATAAACACGCCTGTTGGCTTGAACATGCCTAACCCCTGAGTTGCTCTGGTTCCTTCCGACCCTAACACTGGATTCATTTTATTGTTTTAGTTTTTATTTAATGTTTTATGTAATATTTTGTATACATACAATGGTTCCATTACTGGGAAGATGATCCTCAGTAATCCACAAAAATATTTTGTCTTATCATGGTATCCAAGTGTATTGTCAAAATACAACATTAAAAAGTCAAAAAGCATTAGCACGAAAGGTCACCTCGAGAATCATATAGATTTCCGCTTGGACATTACATTATTCAAACCTGTGTAGTATTGCACTGTATGAAATTACTGTGCTCTAACTTGGCAAAAGTACCTAGCATACATTGGAATCATGATTCCTAAATTATTTGGGCTACTATCTCATGTTTCCAAGCTGATATTCACTCTAAAAACATGTTTTCTTTTAGGCGGAAATTGAATTTTTGACTTTTTTTCAATGGTCTAGCTCTATTCTCTCTGACACAGTAACATCCATTTACATTCTGACACTTCTGCAGCCATCCCACTGCTGTCACCTTTCTTTTGATATAGGATTATCTATATGGCCCTTGTGATTGGGGAGATATTCTATATTTATTGTGGGCATGTCATTTCGAGCAGGCAATCTGAAAAATTGGCCGGAAATGGCCTCTAAAAGTCACAAAATAATTTTTCAAACTTGTCAACCACCCTAGAACATCTTACATAGGTCCCCTCTTACCAAAAAAATATGTTGACAGCTTCTACCCAAACATGGCAGCAAAAGTGTTAACGGAAGCACTTTTCAGGATTGGCCCCCTGACTATAGGTGCGCAAAGCACGAACTGGGCACAGCAAATTCGGCCGCTGTTCTTCAGAGGAACATAGCGGTGAAGGAAATGCCTCAAGGTCAATGGGGTGCATGAGCCAACCACCTTGGGCACAAAGGCAGGGTTGGGCTTCAGCAACACTCTCGTTTGCCCCGGGGCAAACTGAGTGCATGAAGGATGTACAGAGAGCGCGTGAATGTCACTGACTCGCTTGGCAGATGCCAGAGCCAGTAACAACACTGTCTTTAGTGACAGGTGTTTTATGTCAGCTTCTTCCAGGGGTTCAAATGGAGGTCGAGTGAGCCCATCTAAAACCACTGCCAAGTCCCATAAGGGCACCAGTGACCTGGAAACAGGGAGGAGCCTGCGAGCCCCTTTCATAAAACGGCAGACCAAGGGATGTTGGCTAGCCGTCCTTCCCTCAAAGCCCACATGGCATGCGGCAATAGCAGCCAGGTACACTTTAATCGTAGAGAAAGCTCTGTGTTTATCAATCAGGTCCTGTAGAAATGATAGAATCACACCGACAGGACATTGAAAAGAGATGTGTCCCTTTTGAAGGCACCACTCCTCAAACACCCTCCACTTACAGTCATAGAGAGACCTGGTGGAGGAAGCCCTTGCACTCTGAATAGTGTTTATCACCTTCTGAGGAAGCCCCACTGTACTCAAATTATACCACTCACGGGCCAGGCCCATAGTGCCAAGCGCTCTGGGTGTGGGTGAAAAATCGTCCCCCCCGCCTGAGATAGTATGTCCCTGCGTAACGGGAGCTGCCACGGCTGCCCGTACAGCAGCTGATATATCTCCGCCAGCCAGTACATTGCAGGCCAGTGCGGAGCTATTAGGATCAGTGTGTGGCGATGTTTTCTCACTCTGGCCAGAGTTGGGGGTATTAGAGCCAGGGGTGGGAACGCGTACAGAAGGACCGGAGGCCAAACGTGTGCGAGCGCGTCCACGCCTAACGGTGCGTTTAGATCGCGCATTGAAAAGAACAGCTGACATTGAGCATTTTCTTTTGACGCGAACAGATCTACCGCGGCCCGGCCGTAACGCACCCACAGCTGACTCACAATTGTTGGATGTAGAGTCCAGTCTGCATATAGTGGTGCACCTCTGGACAGCAGATCTGCCCCGAGGTTCATCACTCCCGGTACGTGCGTTGCTCTCAGAGAGAGGAGACGTCCGCAGCTCCATAAAATCAGTTTGCGTGCCAGCATGTGTAACTGGAGAGAACGCAAACCCCCTTGACGGTTTATATACGATATTGTGGTCGTGTTGTCTGTCCTCACGAGGACATGATGTCCTTTGAGAAAAGGCAGAAAGCGTTTAGGGTGAGAAACACCGCTAAAAGCTCCAGATAATTTATGTGTGACCGTTGGAGATCTCTGCTCCAGAGACCCCTCACAGGTCGACCTTCGTATATACCCCCCCAGCCCGTCAGACATGCGTCTGTGGTGACCACTTTCCGCGATAGGACAGCACCCATAGGTACGCCCGTACTAGAAAAGTCGGGTGCAGCCAGTGGCGCAGTGCCATTACGCATTCCACAGTGACCATCACTCTCCGCGCGCCATGACGCACGGGGTCCAGTCTGAGGGCAGCTACCCAGCGCTGAAACTCCCTCATGTGTAAGCGGCCCAGTCGTACCACCAGGATGGCTGACGCCATGAGCCCCAGTAACCGCAGACATGATCTGAAGAGAACATATTTGCGTGGCTGGAAATGAGCGAGGCAAGCCCTGAAGGCTTTCACTCTCTCTGCTGACAGGCGGGCTGTAAAGGGCACCGAATTTAGACGTAAGCCCAGGAAGAGTACAGTCTGGGCTGGGGACAACATGCTCTTTTCTGTGTTTATTACGAAACCCAGGTCGAGCAGGTGTTTCACGAGGGTATTCGTCTGCGTAATAGCCTCCTGCTCCGACTGTGCAAGAAGGAGCCAGTCGTCTAAATAGGTTGCCAGGCGAATGCCCTGTTGCCTTAACGGGGCTATTGCTGCCTCCGTACATCGTACAAACACCCGTGGGCTGAGAGACAGACCGAAGGGAAGCACTCTGTACTCGTAACAGACACCCTGAAAAGCGAACCTCAGATATTTCCTGTGTGGATAATATACTGGGATGTGAAAATACGCGTCTTTCAGGTCGATTGATGTGAACCAATCGTCCTGACGTACGAGACGCAGCAGAGATGTGTGAGTGAGCATCGGAATTTGTATTTTCTGAGATACTTGTTCAGAGCCCTTAAATCTAGGATAGGGCGAATTCCGTTCCCTCCCCGTTTGGGAACGAGGAATATTTGGAATAGAAGCCGCTCTGACTCTGTTCGGAGGGTACAATGGATATGGCTTTCTTTTCTAGTAGCGAGAGAATCTCCTGCTCTAGAATATGAGCCGACTCTCCCCGGGCTTGTGAATGCACAATGCCCGAGAAGTGAGGGGGGGTGACAGCGACTTGGAGTCTGTAGCCCGTGATATCGTCTTGAAAACCCAAGCAGAGCTTGTGAGCACTTCCACCTTTCGCTTCTCAGAGCGAGTGGAGATGTGATCATTCTCTGTTGTTTGCTCTCTGTGTCTTTATTGGTTGTGTTATGGGGCCCTCTAGTGTCTGAACACGGTGGTCCCAGGCTGACACCTCGCGCATGCGCGCGCGATGATGCGTTCACAGACTCGGTTACCGTCCGCATTCTGAGAGAGGCAACAGCCACTCTCAGAAGTGGAGCAGTCACCTGACTGTTTATTGTTTTTATTGTTTTTCTTTTCATTATTTTTGACTGCGCCCTTGGCTTTAAGCCTGGAAACGACAGTGGAAAATGTTTTATTAAAAACAAGGACATGTGTTTGTGTGACTTGAACGAGCAGCAGAACTGCTGCTTTGACGTGAAGTCTATCTCCCTCATGGCGCGAACTTGAGGATGACGTTCTGACATCACTCGAGGCGGCGGGAAGATGGGGGCGTGGTTGCACCCCGGAAACACATGAGCTTGAACACGTGTGGAACACGTTCTGGGCTGGAAAACAGGGAACTTCCAGCTCTTTCACCGAGGAGAGGAGGGAAGGCTGTCAGGCTGCTCTCTTCTTTTTCCTCACCTGATGGCCGAAGGTCTGGGCCGGCTGTGCCTGTGCGGCTGCTGCCGGAACCGGGGACTTTCTTGGCCAGCTCGTCCTCGCCTCGTGTCTGGGCGGGAGACCCGGGGCGGGCTGTGGCTTTTGCCGTTTCGGGATCTTGAAATGGGAAGGACGTGAGGCAGCCTGAGTGAAGGTCTGTCGCGGGGCCGTTGGAGGCGGCGGCTGGACCTTTCGGGGAAGAAAAGCTGGAGAGCCTCATCCTCCTTCTTTTTGGCCTCACACCGCTGCTGCATTGAAGCCAGAGCGGTGCCAAATATGCCCTCGGGGACAATTGGCATGTCCAAGACGTCCTCTTTTTCCCGGTCCGGAAGGTTCGTCAGGTTAAGCCACCTGGCTCTCTCCTGCACCACCATCATCCCCAGCGATTTGCCCGTGGCTTGGACTGCACAGCGCTGCACACGGAGGCAAATGTCCGTGATCGCTGTGATTTCGTCCCACACGGCAGGCTCAGGTTTGTTCGTCATGTCCTCACAGAGCTCCGCCTGGTAAGCGGTCAGCATTGACGAGACATTGAGCGCCCTGACGGACAAAGCTGCCGCTTTGTAAGCCCGTTCGGTCATTGCTGACTGGAAACGGTCTGCTTTTGTCGGCAGCGTGGGGTTCCTGCTAGGTGCCGAAGACAGCCGCGGTTGGAGGTGGGCTGCCACAAGCGGCTCCATAGGCGGCATGCGGAGCAAGCCGAGCTTCTCCATGCCCTCAAAGTCCAAAGAGGAGGCTCCCTGGATTGGGGCCTTGTGCTGAAAGGGCGGTCTCTCCACGAGACAGACACCTCGTCCAGCAGCTCTGGAAAGACTGGGAGAAGTTGCCTCGTCATCCTCGCGGCTTGGGGCAAGTTCTTCCCCTCATAGCGAGATCTGGAGGTCTCCTTGGCTACTTCAGGCCAGGGATGTCCAGCCTGGACGCAGCGCGTTGGCACACGGCCTGCAAGTCCATGCTGAGGCGGGGCGAAGTTGGCGCGCTTTCGCCTGGGGGAGCGGACACCGCCTCCGGCTTGGCAGCCTGAGCAGAGGGACGAAGATGTCATCTTCGTCTTCGTCTGAGTCGGATAAGAGGAACTCAGAGGTATCCTCTTCATCTTCCTCCACGTAATCCAGCTCCAGGACATCCTCCGCGGGTGGAACCACGGTGAGGTCCAGTTGGGAGCCCCAGCTTGTCACAGCGCGGGGCTCCATTCCCGCGGCTGCCGCCGCCGTTGAGCCCCAGCTTGACACAGCGCGGGGCTCAACTCCCGGGCGGTCGCCACCATGCCTCGATTGCCGGCCGGCAAATCAACAGGCATGAAGGGGTCTTGTCCCGACAGGCTAGCTTGGCGCGCTAGCCGTCGGCGGAGGCTCTTGGTGGTGAAGCGGGCACAGTGTCCGCACGAACCGGGGGCGTCGATAGCCTCCTGGGCATGTTTCAGCCCAGGCAGGACGAGCAGACCTGGTGTGAGTCCGTGCTCGAAATCTTGAACCCGCAGCCGCAGAGTCGAGCCTCAGAGCCTCCGTCTCCTCTGGTGTGAGGGAGAGAAGGGTCCATCCTCGCTCGCCGGGGTGTCGACGTGGAGGGACAAACCAGTAACAGGTATGTTACCGTTTGAAAAAACAAAACCTTACCGTTATTTAGGAAGAAAAAACGGCGGGGCAGATTTTAGTATTAACTGGTGTGTTAATAAATCAAATCCTGTGCGAAGCAAAAGTAGCCGGCAAGCGTCCGGCGACCGAAGGTTAGCTTGTGGTTCAGTCTGTGGACAGTTAAGCTATCCCGGCTACTGATATTTTTGAGATGTGCTCCGAAGCGAGAAGAGGTGTTTGAATGACGCTGCGACGTAGCGCAGGCTACTTAAAGGGTGGGTGGATTCCCTGACGTAGTCGTCAAGATCACCAGCCAATCAGGATTGGCGTAATGAGATTGATGCTTCTGATGCATACGCGTTGAGGCGCATCCCATAGTGAGACATCGAACGGAGTGTTATGAATGAGAACTACAACCGTTACAACTGTTACATTCAACCCACTCTCTTCAGTCTGCGTACAAATGACACGACTTTACACATTGGAAATGCGTGCAATAGATACGCAGAAGTCCGATTTTGCGTGCATATGATACGCTAACCATTCCCATTGAGATCTGAGGCCGAGTTTTGCGTGCATATTATACGCCACGTTTCTTGCCGGCAGCACTTGTTTTTGTCCGGTCAGGTTTTGGTGTTACGGTTAAGTGAAGCAGGCAGGACCCAAATGCAGATTCCAAAGAAAAATCCTTTATTTCAAGGCAAGCTGGCAAAAAACAGAACACTACCCCGTGACACAGTATAAGACAAACAATGAACCGACAGGGGAACACAGGGAAAGACAAGACTAAATACAGGAAGGGGTAATCACGAGACGAGAAACAGCCGGGCAGGGGAGGAGAAACACAAGGGCAACAGGTGAACACAATCAGACAATCAGACACACCAGGGAAACTAACGACGGAGGAAAACACAGGGAGAAGGACCAGACAAGAGACAGGGAGAACAGAACAGCAAAATAAACCCCAAAACCTAACACACATTACCCAAATCATGACATAATCCCCTCCTCAAGGGACGGATTCCAGACGTCCCTACTGAAAATCCAACATTTCCAAAAAGGGTGGGTGGAGGGGGGTCCGGAGGACGGGTTTGGGCTGACAGCCCGGAGGCACGGCAGAGGACCAGGAAGGGGTCTCGGGTGGACGACCCGGGGGCAAGGCAGAGGAACAGGAGGTGGTCTCGGGCGGACGACCCGGGGGCAAGGCAGAGGAACAGGAGGTGGTCTCGGGCGGACGGCCCGGGGGCAAGGCAGAGGTCAAAAAGGGGCGAAGGCCACAGCGGGCGAACTCAGGGGGCCGGGCATGAGGGGGAAGGCAGCGGCTGGAAGAGTCAAGGGGCCGGGCCCGAGGGCGAAGGCCGCGGCTGGAAGAGTCAGGAGGCCGGGCCCGAGGGCGAAGGCCGTGGCTTGGGGAGTCAGGGGGCCGGGCCCGAGGGCGAAGGCCGCGGCTGGGGGAGTCAGGGGGCCGGGCTCGAGGGCGAACAAGAAGGTGGTGACGGGACAGCTCCGGAGGAAGGGCAGGAACCGGTGTCGGCCGGACAGGACCCGGAGCCGACGGGACAGGCGTAGACGGGATCCTGGACATGACATGGGCTGGTGTCAATGGGACCCCGGATGGAGCAAGGGCTGGTGTCGACTGGACCCCCAACAGAACAGGACACAGAGTTGGCAGGACCCCCAGTGGAACAGGTGTCGGCGGGACCTCCAACAGGACAGGACACAGAGTTGGCAGGACCCCCGGTGGAACAGGTGCTGGCGGAACCTCCAACAGGACAGGATCAGGTGTTGGCAGGAAATCCGGTGGAACCCCCAACGAAACAGGACATGGAGTTGGCAGGACCCTCAGCGGAACCCCCAATGACACAGGACAAGGAGTTGGCAGGACCCCCAACGATACTGGACGTGGAGTCGGCAGGACCCTCAGCGGAACACCCGACGCCACAGGACATGGAGTTGGCAGGACCCCCGGCAGAACAGTAGTTGGCGGGACCTCCAACGGCACAGGACATAGGGTTGGCAGGACCCCCGGCAGAAGAGTAGTCGGCGGGGCCTCCCACGGCACAGGAGATAGGGTTGGCAGGACCCCCGGCAGAAGAGTAGTCGGCGGGCCCTCCAACGGCACAGGACATAGGGTTGGCAGGACCCCCGGCAGAAGAGTAGTCGGCGGGACCTCCAACGGCACAGGACATAGGGTTGGCAGGACCCCCGGCAGAAGAGTAGTCGGCGGGGCCTCCCACGGCACAGGAGATAGGGTTGGCAGGACCCCCGGCAGAAGAGTAGTCGGCGGGACCTCCAACGGCACAGGACATAGGGTTGGCAGGACCCCCGGCAGAAGAGTAGTCGGCGGGACCTCCAACGGCACAGGACATAGGGTTGGCAGGACCCCCGGCAGAAGAGTAGTCGGCGGGACCTCCAACGGCACAGGAGATAGGGTTGGCAGGACCCCCGGCAGAAGAGTAGTCGGCGGGACCTCCAACGGCACAGGACATAGGGTTGGCAGGACCCCCGGCAGAAGAGTAGTCGGCGGGACCTCCAACGGCACAGGACATAGGGTTGGCAGGACCCCCGGCAGAAGTAGTCGGCGGGGCCTCCCACGGCACAGGAGATAGGGTTGGCAGGACCCCCGGCAGAAGAGTAGTCGGCGACCTCCAACGGCACAGGACATAGGTTGGCAGGACCCCCGGCAGAAGAGTAGTCGGCGGGGCCTCCCACGGCACAGGAGATAGGGTTGGCAGAACCCCCGGCAGAAGAGTAGTCGGCGGGACCTCCAACGGCACAGGACATAGGGTTGGCAGGACCCCGGCAAAGAGTAGTCGGCGGGACCTCCAACGGCACAGGACATAGGGTTGGCAGGACCCCCGGCAGAAGAGTAGTCGGCGGGCCCCCACGGCACAGGAGATAGGGTTGGCAGGACCCCCGGCAGAAGAGTAGTCGCGGGACCTCCAACGGCACAGGACATAGGGTTGGCAGGACCCCGGCAGAAGAGTAGTCGGCGGACCTCCAACGGCACAGGACATAGGGTTGGCAGGACCCCCGGCAGAGGAGTATTCGGCGGACCTCCAACGGCACAGGACATAGGGTTGCAGGACCCCCGGCAGAAGAGTAGTCGGCGGGGCCTCCCACGGCACAGGAGATAGGGTTGGCAGGACCCCCGGCAGAAGAGTAGTCGGCGGGGCCTCCCATGGCACAGGAGATAGGGTTGGCAGGACCCCCGGCAGAAGAGTAGTCGGCGGTACCTCCAACGGCACAGGACATAGGGTTGGCAGGACCCCCGGCAGAAGAGTAGTCGGCGGGACCTCCAACGGCACAGGACATAGGGTTGGCAGGACCCCCGGCAGAAGAGTAGTCGGCGGGACCTCCAACGGCACAGGAGATAGGGTTGGCAGGACCCCCGGCAGAAGAGTAGTCGGCGGGACCCCCAACGGGACAGGACATGGAGTTGGCAGGACCCCCGGCAGAACAGTAGTCAGCGGGACCCCCAACAGAACAGGACATGGAGTTGGCAGGACCTCCGACGAAACAGGTGTCGGCTGGACCCCCAACGGCACAGGACATAGGGTTGGCAGGACCCCCGCAGAAGAGTAGTCGGGGGGCCCCCAACGGACAGGACATGGAGTTGGCAGGACCCCCAGCAGAACCTCCAACGGACCAGGACTTGGTAGGACTTGAGAGGGGACTCGAGAGGTGACTTGAGACGGAACTCGAGAGGAAACTCGAGAGGGAACTCGAGAGGAGACTCGAGAGGTGACTCGAGAGGGGACTCGAGAGGGAACTCGAGAGGTGACTCGAGAGGGGACTCGAGAGGGAACTCGAGAGGGAACTCGAGAGGGGACTCGAGAGGTGACTTGAAAGGGGACTTGAGACGGAACTCGAGAGGAAACTCGAGAGGAGACTTGAGAGGTGACTTGAGAGGGAACTCGAGAGGAGACTCGAGAGGGGACTGGAGAAGGAACTTGAGAAGGAACTCGAGAAGGGACTCGAGAAGGGACTTGGAAAGGGACACGAGAGGGGACTCGAGAAGGGGCTTGAGAGGGGACTTGGAAAGGGACTCGAGAGGGGACTTGAGAGGTGACTTGAGAGGGGACTCGAGAGGGGACTCGAGAGGGAACTCGAGAGGGGACTCGAGAAGGAACTCGAGAGGGGACTCGAGAAGGGACTTGAGAAGGGACTAGAGTCTTGAGTCTGCGGCACCCCCGAGTCGGCGGGGCCCCCGATGAAGAAGGGACTTGAGTCGGCGGGACCCCCGACTGTGAAGGAGCTTGAGTCGGCAAGACCCCTGATGAAGAAGGGACTTGAGTCGGCCGGTATGCCGACAGGACACGAGGGGCTGGAGTCGGCCGGTACGCCGACAGGAGACGAGGTTCTGGAGTCGGCCGGTACGCCGACAGGACACGGGGAGCTGGCGTCGGGCGGAGAGCCAACAGGTGACGAGGAGCCGGAGTCGGGACCATGGCTGCTGGGGCCGGAACTGGGGCCGGAACCATGGCTGCTGGGGCCGGAACTGGGGCCGGAACCATGGCTGCTGGGGCCAGAACAGAGGCCTGGATCGGTTCTGGAGCCGGAACTATGGCTGCTGGGCACGGAACTGGGGCCGGAACCATGGCTGCTGGGGCCGGAACTGGGGCCGGAACCATGGCTGCTGGGGCTGGTACTGGAATCCTGGCCTTGCATCTTCCAGTAAACTTCTGGAGGATCCGCGGACCTCCCAAGGCCAGGCCAGACCCCAGGAAAGGGTTAGAGGCTTGCGACAAGCTTTCAGGGCTGCTCGTGAACGTTTTTAGCCACTCAGGCAGCAAGCTCCTGAGCCAGGGCTTGCGAGCAACCTCCCGGCGCGCCTCCTTCAACGCAGCCTCCCTACCCCGTCTAGATGAGGCTTCCAACCAGGTATAAAAAATGTACTCTAGGGAGTACCCGAGACATTCCGCCTGGAGAGCCAACGAAGAAGAAACTGCTGAGTCCATTATGGTCGGTTCATTCTGTTACGGTTAAGTGAAGCAGGCAGGACCCAAATGCAGATTCCAAAGAAAATCCTTTATTTCAAGGCAAGCTGGCAAAAAACAGAACACTACCCCGTGACACAGTCTAAGACAAACAATGAACCGAGCAGGGTTAGACAAGACTAAATACAGGAAGGGGTAATCACGAGACGAGAAACAGCCGGGCAGGGGAGGAGAAACACAAGGGCAACAGGTGAACACAATCAGACAATCAGACACACCAGGGAAACTAACGACGGAGGAAAACACAGGGAGAAGGACCAGACAAGAGACAGGGAGAACAGAACAGCAAAATAAACCCCAAAACCTAACACACAAAACCCAAATCATGACACTTGGTAGACCGGAAGCTGTGTGGTTCATAAAAACATGTTCTTACCTATGGTTCTTACTCAATACCAAGCCACGATTATTGTTTTTATTTGAAATCGTATAATGTCGGACTTTTTTTGCCGTCTTTGAGGAAAAGAAATAGGGCTCAGAGCTTCAGAATAATGAAATCTGTATTTTTTTAAATCTTTTTTTCCTTCTAATTTGTTATTCTTTTCTAAATAACACACTGTTATTTACTCAACAATAACACACAATTATCCTTGTTTTTATTTATTCGTTTAATTCTATAATCTTGGGCTTTTTAGCTGTAAATAAAGTCACCGGAAACAGACGTAGGCCTATAAGGGACATTTCGAGAATCATTGCGATACACACGACAACCACAACCCACTGAACTGATTACCCAAGATCCTTAGCCGCAATGCACTTTGGGATATGGTGTTAATGCGATATGATATCCGAAAAACATTTCAGAGTTTAGGATGGCCAAAGACACTACACTACCCATAATCCTCAGCTATCATTTGGGACTACAGTCCCGTTGCTTGACAAACCCCGTGATTCATCTTCAAGCTCTGGGATTGGATGTTGGAGTGGCAGTGCGCCAAGGTTACGCCGAGCATCAAACAGCTCTTTGAAATGCAACGAAACCACGGCAGACTATCGAAAGCTGGACTCGAACGCCCCCCGAGAACTACACATGCTGGCTATTGTGTTCTCATTCATAACACTCCGTTCGATGTCTCACTATGGGATGCGCCTCAACGCGTATGCATCAGAAGGTTTCGCATCACATGGGTTTCGCAACATGTTCTATAGCGGTCTCTACTGGGAATTGTAGTTTTAAAAGACGTTTTCGTTTTTCCCACAATTAGAAGTTGCCAGTATTAAACTGTGTACATCCCTGGAGGTTTAGGCGATAAGAAACACATTGGTGTGTACAAATTTAAAACATATAATTAATAAATGGGTGAAAATCGCTTGTGTCCATAATGGGCAGCATTAATATATACCCACATGACAGCTCATTGTTACTTTGTAATTCTACTCCACTACAATTCAGAGGTTAACCTGGTATTTTTACTCCACTACATTTATTTTAGTTACTTTGCAGATTCTGATTAATGATGTGAAATATAAACAACCCTTAACCTCTTTATCCCCACGGACCCGCCGACGGGGCCTAAATCACAACATCTGCAAGCAAAAGTGTCTCAGGGCTTCTTAAGATTTAATAAACTATGAATGTTTCATATCTATGTAACGGGAAGAAACTCAGCTAGCTGATCTTTTTTTTTTTTTTTTTTTAAAACCCTCAAAGCTAATGCTGAGCCTGTGAATTAGCCACGGGCAAAAAAATCTTAAGGCCGTTAGCACAGAACTCTAGCTATACCGATCGATATACTTATTGGATCTGCATAAACAAGTTTAGCTAACATCCTGAGATTCCACAGATTATAGAAATATAAGGATCATCACTGAGCGATCAGAACTCGTGACAGGGGAAGCAAATACAGACAATACACGACGTAGCTTTAGGTAGCAAAAAACGGTGATATGCTCACCTTTGCTGTTATTCTGATCAAAAGTCGTGTTCAATGGCATTAAAACGATAAAAAACGCGGCTGAAGGTTAATCCATAGGTTCATCCAATGTATTTGTCACTTTGAAAAAATTATTGATAATCCATAAAACCATTTTTATGCAAAAAACGGAGAATCAAAATGAGCTACTAATGGTAGCCACGAGAGGCTAGCTCAACTTCCGGTTTTTCTACGCGTCACTATCACTCCTTATTTGGTAACCTGTGTGTGTATGTGGGACTTTCCCTCGATTCCATTGGCTATGACGGTTAGAAAGAGATGTCAATCATCAAAATCGACCAAGGGGGGCCAGAGATATGGAAAATCTACCCAAATTACCCCAGAAGTGTTTTTTGCTAAATCTCTCTAAAAAGGTCAAATGTCACTTGTTTTGCATCAATCTTGATACAGGGTACTTATTATATGTTGTACTTTGGATTCCTAAAGCTTTTAGTCTACTAACCCATCATCCAAGGTTAGTTTTCACTATAAGTAAAAAAGAATTTTCGGACGGATACTATCATTTACAGTTTTTTACCATGTTCAATCTGAATTTTCTTTAAAATAAAAAACATCTATATTGATTCTGACTTTTCTACATCCAACTCAAAGGTTTATCATTACTTTGAGAAAAAAGATTATTAATTTACCCCTTTTAGAAGTGTAGTTATGGTCATTTGTTCTGGAAATGTCATTTTCGAGCCTGAAATCTGAAAAACAGGCTTGGGGTCTAGCAGGTTTTTAAAGCAGACTTTAGTTACACCTGAACTATGTTGAAGTTATGCAATGAATGAAAAACTTGGGTCACAGCTTCCTCAACAGTGCATTACAAGACATCTATCAATATGTGTGTATACCTCCACCATTAAACTGTCAAATTCTGCACATTTCTTATACTATCTCCATACATAAGAGTATAATTAATGTGTATAATATCAGTTAAAATAAGTGCTTCAACATAGGCAGGAAAGCAATATATTAGACGTTAAGTACTTTGTCAGGCTTAATATTTATGTGTAGATATCCCAAAAGCTTTTTTCTTATTTAAAAGAAGACCTTAACCTAAAGTATTCTTTAATGTATAAATAAAGGTTAATTAGTTTGTCTGTTTTGCACATCCTCATATTAATATCTTTGTACATCCTGCACTAAACTGTTTTATTGTAGAGATCACTTACAGTATCTTCTTGATTTTTTATATTCTATATTTCTATCATTGACCTTCTACTTTCCCCCTATAGTATGTAGAGTATGTACTCTTAATATTTTTTCATCAAATAACATTATTCAACAAAAATAACATTATTCAACAAAAATAATTCAATAACGTGCTTTAACCACTAGGCGGTGCACACAAGGTACACACAGCATACTAATAATAACTTTGTATTATTAGTGTAGGACACTTATGTATGTATGTATAACATCTGAAGATGTGTAGTTTTATTCATGTTTTCACATAATTTTACAGGATATTGCTATACTATTTCTCATGTTTTACTTCTACACATTAATATCTGATTTGTAAAACATCACAGACAGAAAGGTATATCTGTCATTTATTGGTAAGCTATTGAAATTCTGATTCCATAGATGTGTCTCCCATCACCCAAAACCCCTGACTATTCTCTCAACTCAGTATTTACATTCTTATATTCAAAGAAAATCAGTAATATCTTTAAAAAGTCCTTTTATATCAGCTGTGCAGCGTTATGGTGTAAATATAACCTATCTACCTATTGGATCAAATATAAAAGTCAGCCGAATTAGTGTTGATACTGCAAGGAGACGTATTGTGTGAAGAGAAATGTAAGATGTTGTTTAATTGCTGATATATTTATGATCCACGTCACATATTCAGTTTTGGCGGCATTTCTTCCAGTTTGTCTAGAAGTCTTCTAATCAGGGCTCTATAAATAAAGAACTACGTCAGATGTGTAATATTTAATGTAGCTGAACCGTGTATTACAATGCCGTTATGTGATGACTTCCAAAGAGAAAAGCAAGCACACTCGGAATAAAGTATTATTTTCTTTTTTTAAATGTTTTTCGGATTTCATATCGCATTAACACCATATCCCAGCGTGCATTGCGGCTAAACAATCCAATCATCGAGCTTCTAGCTGAGGATCTTGGGTAATCAGTTAAGTGGGTTTGTGGTGTGTATCGCAATGATGCTCGAAATGTCCCTTATAGGCCTACGTCTGTTTCCGGTGACTTTATTTTGAAATTCAGTTCCTGAGGAACGGCTAAAAACCCCGAGATTATAGAATTAAACGAATAAATAAAAAGAAGGATAATTGTGTGTTATTGTTGAGTGAATAACGGTGTGTTATTTAGAAAAGAATAACAAATTAGAAGGAAAAAAAGATAAAAAAATACAGATTTCATTATTCTGAAGCTCTGAGCCCCATTTCTTTTCCTCACAGACGGCAACAAAAGTCCGACATTATACGATTTAAAATAAAAACAATAATCGTGGCTTGGTATTGAGTAAGAACATGTTTTTATGAACCACACAGCTTCCGGTCTTCCAAGACCCGAACGGACAAAAACAAGTGGTGCAGGCAAGAAACGTGGCGTATAATATGCACGCAAAACTCGGCCTCAGATCTCAATGGGAATGGTTAGCGTATCATATGCACGCAAAATCGGACTTCTGCGTATCTATTGCACGCATTTCCAATGTGTAAAGTTGTGTCATTTGTACGCAGACTGAAGAGATTGGGTTGGTTACATTACGTCCGTTACGAAACTAACTAACTAACAAAGCTTAAGATGGAAACATGTAAGGGATAATGTGCAGCAAGGACTTATTGACCGTTGTTAAAGGACGCTCACATCTGCAGAAAGAAGTCCGGTCGATTTAACTGTATACAGTTGGACTGAAAAGCAAACTGCATGCAGTTTGCTTTTCAAACTGGGACAAGAAAACAGCGGAGAAGTAACGGGGCAGAAACCCTACTTTTTACGCAACAGTCCAGACATAGACATCAAACGGCAAAACATATTCAGTTGCCAGTTACTTTGGCATTAGGGCAGGGATATCTAGATACTTTCCAAGGTTTGACATAATGAATTGTGCTACTTTTAAAGCAAGCAACGATGTTTTCAAATCTGTAATCAAAAAGGTCCGCAAAAACGCTATCGACCAATCAGATTGCTTGATTTGACTTGTCCGTTTTATAAATATATTTACATTTCGTCCGTTACGAAACAAACTTACAAAGCTTAAGATGGAAACATTTAAGGTTAACTTCGACCTCCGGGGTGGTCTTACGGAGAAGTGGATTGAGGAGTGCCTATCTCCAGAAAAAAAAGCACCTAAACGACGACATGCAGAGCTACGTGAAGAGCAGATAGACCAACTGGAAAAGTACCACCATTCAAAAGCTTTCTGATGCGGGTCTTGAAACAAAGCAGAGAAATTATGACCGTTACTGGCCACAGGTGCGAAAGCTCTCTCCAGAGCTACTGGAAGCCGAATCTCGGGGACCGGAGAAAGTGGAGTAATATTCTCGCCACGCCAAGCAACAGCCAGTACAACCTCAACCTAGACAAGTAACCTCGTAAGCCATGCTACTGATGCGGGACAGTTTTTCAGTGGCTGCACAATAAACGGCAACATACAAATTAATGTAAATAAATAGCCAAATAATGGATCAACGCTCTCTGTCTAATATGTTCGCTAGCTGTTAGTGTTGTTGCATAGCAACAACCTCGCACTATGTTTCGTGCAGAAGGTAACGGAGGGACTATTTTATTTTGAACATCATTATTTACTAATAAAAACTATTTAAATTAGAGTGTGTATTTTTCTTAAACAAATTCGCGTCAGGCCGAACCACGCCCCTTAGCTGTGATATAATGAGCATATACCACGGCCTGTCGTGAGGGTTTGCTTAAATATACGACCCTCCATAGCGTTTGCATTCAACGGGAGCACTAGAGGTCGAAAACTTTAAAACGTGATTATAGGTCGTAATAAGCGCTTGAACAATCGACCTATTTGGTCGTAAAAAGGGCTTGAACAATTGACCTATTTGGTCGTATGAGTTGGAGGACTTGTAGAGGTGTAAGCAGGGGTAAAGTGCTATTTTTTATAAGTGGGGGGCGGAACTAACATCCTGTAGGGGGGTCCTCACCTCCTCTAGGGGGGTCCGGGGGCAAGCTCCCCCCGGAAGATTTGTTTTTAAAATTGAAGTTAAAAGCAACAATCTGGTGCACTTTGAGAGCAAAATTAAGAGATCTATGGATACATCTCTCAACACCCATATGAAACAGAACTGTAAACCGATTTTCTTTTTCTTTAGGGATATTTTACAAATCACTCCCCTTTTAAACTGTATTCTTGTTTTACTGTCATATATTTCATAACTGTTTTTCATTTATTCTCTTATTTTTTTCATAACTACATTGGTCGTGTGAAGGTGTGCCTCGGAAATAATCTTTTACATAATTCGTGACCAAACAGTTTTAGACCCACTGAGATAACTTGGACTAAAGTTAGATTATCTAAACACTCAGAGAGTCCTTTAGCTCACCTGAGCCTCTCAGTCTGTCAGGAGAGGACTCTCCTCCAGCTTGTTGTGGAAACAGCTCCATATGTCCGTTAGTGCAGCTATAGCTAACCAGATGCTAACAACACGGTCCCTGCTGCCAACGGCGCCCTCTCTGGTGTCTTGCCTCTGTTGCATTCACTGAACACGGGAAATTACAATTCTGCCGTCCTCTCTAGTGTCATGATGAGGTTCAGGTAAAGCACGGTTAATGTATTATATTATTGAGGGAGAATTGTCCGGGGCTACAGAAAAAACATTTGGGGCTTTAGGCCAGGCGACGCCACTGCAGATACCTATAGCTTTTTAAGCAGATCTGGTTTGTTGATATGATTAATTCTCATAATGCCTGTCATATTTCCTCTATCAGTTAGGGTTTTGAGGGGCGACCTACTAATATTAAGTAAACGGCCCCTGTCAAACTCCTGAAGACAAGTATGTTTTACTCGCAACTTGTTGGCATTATCTTAAAATATTGGCTTACAATACCTTACTTCTTATTGATAGATTTTTTTTCTTTAGTCTTTAGACCTAACCATTTCAGGTGTGTGTATCTCACACTGCACTGTAACTTGTATTCATCTATCTTTGCTTTTAAATGAGTGTTTTTAAATGTCATTTTATATCATTGCTTTTAAATGAGTGTTTTTAAATGTCATTTCATAATATGTTTCTTAATGCTCTTAATGTTCATTTTTGTAAAGCACTTTGAATTGCCTTGTGTTGAAATGTGCTATATAAATAAACTTGCCTTGCCTTTAGTTGATTATGAAAATACATACTTTCTTTAAAAAGATCCATTGTGTTGGGAAAATACTGAATGTACTCTTCTAATATCAGAGTAGCACATGATAACAAAGGCCCTACGTAGCTGTGTACATAACCGGATGTCAGGAAACACTGTTTTAGGCATATAGCTATGCGACAACGATTAACATGATGATTCAGCCTCTATGGAGATAGACCAGTGGCGAGCCGTCAGGGCCCTCTAGGCTTTAAAACGATAAATATTTTTTTAGTTATATTTTTCATTAGTTTTACCAAAATAACTTGATTTAATTGTATTTAAAATAACAGTTCCAAAGGGGGGCCTAGGTATAAAAGTCACGGCTCGCCACTGAGATAGACATATGACTGTCATGTTTATTGCTCACGCAGGCCTTAGCTAATCTGGACTAAACATTGAATACTGCTTTAAACCGGTATTCTGCATCGTGTGACTGTAACACTCTTGTATTTAAGGCATGTGAAGGACACTGTTCTGGGAACTATTTTGTCCCATGCAGCTCTGTGTGTGATGGCTACTTCCATTCTAGCAAGGATAATAAATACATGTATCCTGATTTTGAAGACCAAGTCGGTGACGAGTGATATTTTTCCTAACAGAATGTGTTATTTTTCCTATTTTTATCATGCCCTGGGAGCCCCTTATGATATAAAGCAATCCCTTATTTTTGGTTACCTTACAACTTTAAATATGGGGAGTAGGGTTAGGTTCTGTCCTTTTTTTGTCCAATGATTCTCACGTTCTCGCTTTTTTCAATAACTGCACATGCACCAATGGTTCCAATACGGAAAACATTTTGTTCAAAATGAACTCAAGTTAGAGTGTAAGGTTAAGGCTACCAAAACAATTGGTTAAGGCAAAGAATAGATCTCACCACTCCATTCCTTTACTTTCAGCCTTGCTACATACAGGCACACGGCTTCCTGCATTGGCACTGCATGTTGTCATTGTTCTCAAGTTGTGACATCCCATGTGAATTCCTGATGATACAACGCTGTGTAAGGAAGGAAGTGGACCAATAAGAACTGCCGAAAACAAAAAAGTAATCCTCGAGAAATCGTTCACAAACAGGCAACTAATCCAAGACGTGTCCCTAGAACTGAGAGAGAAAGACAATGACACAGAATCGCCCAATCGAACCGAACAATGACCACCAAGAGAAAGGTAGTGGAGGAATACAGGAAAAGATGGAAGTGAATTCTTCAAAACATGTTTACAGTTGTAGTTCTGTCCATCATTTGGCTTAATTTTTGTTTCCTGTGTATTTAAACAAAGAAAGAAACCCCAAGGACACTGTGTTGGCACTAAACTTTCACTGTGTTCAACCCATCCAAGTATCTGTAACCACAACACGACTGGAGAGAAACATTCCCTGTAAGGAGACACAGGCCTGTGTTTCCCTCAATGTGTCCTTAGCAGAGTCGGAAGGTTTGATCACATACACAGTTTCAAAGGTTGGAGGGTCACCTGATCCCGTGTGTGTTTGTGTTGTGTGTGTGTGTGTGTGTGTGTGTGTGTGTGTGTGTGTGTGTGTGTGTGCACATGTGTGTGTGGGGTCCTAAATGCCTTGGGGGAATGGTATAATAGTCACCCACCCAACCATGGGGCCAAAGCTCTCCAGCCCTTGGACAAAGTGTCCCGCCTTCAGACATATTTGATTTCAAGGGCCAATTTGTGGTTTGATGGGTTCTGGACAGGTAACGAAAGACACAGAGGGAGAGGATTGTCCTCTTTTGATTTCTTTTGCACACCTTTTTACTGTCGGACTAATGCAAGTTCTCACAAGTTAATGTGGAGGGAATCAATTTTAAGAAAGGAATTTGTAAAAGTTAAAATACATATATTGATGCATTTCTGTTGTTTTATAATCAGATTTATGTCCCTGTAAGCCACATGAGACGTCCTTGCAAAGCTCCTTTCTGTCTCATGCATTTGTTCACCACTTGAAAGGTCAAAGGTCCTGTCAGACCTAATAGAAAATAATTGTGTGTCCAAGGAACTATGGAAAGCCTTTTTCTCAACCAATTTCTCTACGGAGAATGTGTGCTTGAGTTCTGACAAACAAAGATGTCTGTACCCATGAGAGGAAATGTCACTGAATGAAACATGCAATTTACATCAAGTAAGTTTGATAACGGGAACAATTCCAACCGCATGACAGACAAACATTCATGGAAGTGACAGCAGACTCCTCTGTCAAACTGTGTTTTCCTCTCAGTCAGTATATCAGTGCTCAGCAGTGCTGCTGAATCAATGCCGCGGGGCATCAGCGGTGGGCAGCGAGCCAACCCGGAGATATAGTGCCTCATAGACAATGGTAGACTATAACATAAACCATTACTGTGGCCAGAATGCCACTTTTACTGACGTACATCCTCTCGCATTGAGATCTCAATCATAATCAAAGAAAACAATACTGAAAACAGTGGAAACACATGCACACAAAATACAGCTGGCAGAAGTTTAAAGGACCCTGATTGAGGGTTTTTTGTCTTATCTACAAATTGAACAAAATTGTGTAACATTAACGATTTTTCCAGAGCATTTTTTTCGAACTCATTTTCTTTATGAACTATGAAAGTTCATAACTACAAATTGTATTGGCTTTTATTTATTTATTTTCATCAACATATAAATAACACTAGTTGACCATTTGGTCACAAACTGAATTGCCTATGCTTTAATTTAGCCTCCTTTAGTCACCTTTTGGATTAGAGCTACCGCTATGCATTTTTCCCTTTGCATTTTGTATTTATGTTGCATGTCTTATTTAGCCAGGTTAACCTCGAAAGAGATTCCTAAATCGTAATTGGACTCTTCGGCTTATCAAGGCTTCAATACAAATGTGTAGAAAATTGATTTAAACCAAAGACGGAAAGAATAAGTCAGTACCAAATAATGTCGTGAAATGACAACAATAATTTGGCTTGCTGCTGTAGTCATTGTTGCACGGTGGACGGGCATTCATAGATTATATTTTTTGCCAACTCCACCAGCATTGTTTTAGCTTTTTTTTGTATCCAAATAAAACCAAATTGGTAATTTATGTGTATTAGTGCCCACACATATAATATAATAAAGTACTAATTGTGTTAATGATACAGTTGGTGGACGGCCACTACAATTATCAGGAGTTTCACTCATCAAAGGTTGGTCAATCCACCTTCATTGAAGAAACCGGTGGGAAGGAAGTGGAATCCTGCAATAGTTGGAACCATCGGCAAATCAACTCATCAGTCCTCACAGAGTGACACAACCACCCACCAAACACACTGAAGCCTTTGTAAACAAACACTAACTAGAGAGAATGGATGCCCCGATCATCATCACACAGCTGTAAACACAGATGTGTATAGAATCCTGTCATGCAACAGACACAGATGAGGCTGAACAGGATGTACAGTCGGGTCTGAGCACTTCATAAACTGTAGAAGCCTATAACAACAAGCATGTTCTAAAAAACTGAGGAGAACTTATGTACTCAGTGCAGATTTGGATTTGGATGAACACAGTTGGTTGAGAACAATACGCTCTCAGGATGATGAAGACTCAAACTCGCTGACGTGAAATCACAGAATGGTGTGAGATTTTTAGAATTCTTCTGTTCTAGAAGAAATGTAATACAATGCAGAAATGGTCCTTTCTGTCAAGACAACACAGCCATTGTCCTCCAGAGTTGGGGAGCCTTTTCCTGAAAGGCTATCTGCCTGGTGGCCCCGGGCTAATCTGGGCTGTGTGGACTGGAGGTCACAGGGCACATGCTTAGCCTGGTTTTGGCTGGTGGGCTTAGCACAGATCCTTTAGATCACTGTTTAGGTCAGGTGCTCAATTTGCTCGAAATAAGCTCACAAAAGAGCTTACATACCTTTCTTTTTTTAGTCATTTTGATTGAGAAGAGCACTGTGAGTTTAATATCAAACAACCTAAGGCAAACAGAGTCGCCTTACAAGCACAATAAGATTGGAATAGGGCTTGAAGATAGTCACACACATGAATGCAACACATCTAAAAGTAGTGTGATGTGTCGTCTCAGGTAAGCTGCGCCATGTTGCTGTGAGTCTTTTTATTTTCTTTGGATGCACAAGGAGGGAGAAAAATAAAAGACTGGAAGATTGATTTAAAATGTAAAACTTGATCCCTCATTTCAAAAAGTAAAAAAAAAAAAAAGATTCATACATTCAGTTTCACTTAATATGACCTCATTCTGGGTGTTTGCAAATGTTCATCATAACTACTGTGTAACACAACCCTTGTTGACCAGGGAGACGGAAGACGACCTGCGCTGCATCTCGCTCTGCCCGTCTTCCTGGTAATCAAATCTGAATGTTTCATAGAACGAAGATTAAGCCCTTACTTCCTGCTCAGTTCCATGAAGTCAGCCGTCTTTTCAAACGCTGGGTCTGAGTTGATGTTGCTGATGAAGGCCAGATGTGGATCGCCACAGCGCGCACATTTTCTTTCTTCAGAGTAATTTAGAGCTACAGTGTTGCTTTACAAACAGACAGAGCCATCTGCGGCCCTCCATGAAATACCAGCATGTCACTGGTAGGTCACAATGTATTAGGCAACACATTTGTTGAAAGAGATGTGTTTAATACCAAAAATATTTCTTTTTTATAGAATTTGTCCATCACAAAGGCTTGTTGTAAAGGAATAAAGGGAGCACATTTTTTAAAGCTTTTCCACTCAAATCCGACATTTGTACTAGAACAATAAGTGCACAGGGTTTAAATGTTGCCCAAAGTAAATCTTGGTTTTCTCACTATGTGCATGTTGTATTTCACTCAATTTCCAATTTACTTTCCGAACCGAGGTTGAAATAAGAGAAGGGTCACTTCCTTTTTGCCAGACATCGTCCATCCTCTCCCCAATGGAGCTACTGTAAACATGAACCATAACGCTCTTCCTGTCATCTACTTGCACACATTGAAAAGCTTATCCCCTCAATATGACAGCGTTTCAAGCCTGTATTCCATGATATAAGAACATATCTGGATGATCAAATTACATTGATAAGTAGATAAAGCCATAATGTACAGAATATCCCATTCTGGCATTGAGCCAACAGCAAATTTACTGGAATAAGTAAGTCTCCTGAACCCCAATAAAACACAAACGCATAGTTTCCCATGGTCAAGAGCAGGCTGCCTGCTGCTGCCAAATTAAAAGTTCAAGCTGCTACAACACCAAAACCAAACAATACAAGTATTTCCCTGTTTCCTTCAGGCAACCTGTGTGGTACTGATACATCACATAAAGTCTGTTCACATCTGAACTCTGGAAACATTGATCAAATGTCACCGAAAAAAAACATTTGAGACTTTTGTTTTCTCCTCAGTTGAGCTTTTTCCCGGCAATCCATCCTCCTTCATTACGTTTTTTCCAGGACATGTCTAAAGATGTCAGAAATCTGTGATAAACAGCAGATGAGGTCTGGTCTGGCCTGAGTGACTAAATGGGCTCCTGCAAATGAGTTTTACAGGAGATCAGCGGGAGGGCCAGGCGCTTCAAATCCCCAAAGCCCTTCAATGCCAAAACAGGAAGAAGCCACTAATGTTACTTGTCTGTCATGTCTGGTCTTTCAGATTCACTAAAGAGGGGTCTAACTGTAATGTTAGAGAAAGAATTTAGTCTAATCCTTTGTAGCATTTAGCATGTAGCATTGAGCTACAACTAGCTGAAAAATGATCAGCAAAATCAGAGAGCACCTTTTTAAACATGGCTACCCTTAAAATTACCTACATGCCATTAAGGGTCAGAGCAATAATCAACGCCAGAGTGTAACCTTGTGTAATATGGTAAGAAGATTTTGCTTCCACATGGTCTTCTAGGTTCCAGATGTGTGAGGCTGCTAGTGACATAAATACGAACACACTGAAGCCCTTATTTGAAATAAAACTCAACCATTATTTCATTTATGAGGAAAGGAGGGACTCAACAGGATGAGAGGGACAAGGATCCATCGGACCCTCTCACAGCCAAATATGTACTTTTTCCACACCTGGATTAGTTTATGCTGTCTCACCTCTAAGATCAAATCTCCTTTTGAAACATTAGCACCATACACTCACACAACCTCTCAGTGTTTCATATACCAACACTCAGTAACTATATCCTGTGTTGGAGTCGGTGTCGTCAATTACGTCAGCTTCGAAAAAGTTGAACACTTTCACCAATTTACCATCTGGGGGGAAGACAAGCACCTGCAATAACTCTGAGGAGAATTGTCAATGAATTAAATACTTTTTAATTATTTTCGGGTGATAGGAAAAACATTATATTCCAGTTCAGCATCACTGACTACAATATCAGCCAAATTAGTACACTCATGGAAAACCTTGGAAAGTTTCTGATCTATGTAATAGTGCTCATAGAAGCTGATCTCATAAACATCTGTCTCTGTGAAACCTCTGCTGCTGCTTTTGACAAGAGGATATCCAAATCAAAATGGCTAAACACAGGAGATAACAATACTTTCAGGAAAAATGTAAGCTTTTCTGGGATTTCTACTTTGTGTTACATAATCAGAAAATGGGTCCTCTATAAGTAGATCCCTTGTGGAGCTTCAAGAACCGGATAATAAAGTAAAAGCAATAACTGTAATAAATTGGAAATAAATATAATTAATATGTCACAGTTGCACACCTCTGCCAACCAGTCAAGTTTACGTCTGTCCATTACTTACATAGGATTTATTCTACTAAACATTTGTGTGAAAGTTTCATAATAAGCACATTTTATTCTTAACTCATTGAAGTCATTTTTCCTGAGGTCACAGTGACCTTTTAAGATTAAAATCTAATTATTTTATCCTCAAGTCAAAGTAGACGTTTATGCCAAATTTAGTAGTAGTAATAGTATAACATGTTTTCACAATGATTAGATAGAACCGTATTCATTGTGCCAAAAATGCACGTAATGTGTATTCTAGTTACGTTACCATTAATGAAATAGAACTGTGGATAAAGCTTTTTTTACAATTTAATATTCCTACTATGAGCAAACTGTTTGGAAAGGGCTACTGCTAGTATAGGAACAATCCAGGTATTGATTTCAAACAAAAGTCTGAAGAAAGGTCTAAGATCACCAACGTAGGTTTCATCTTCTGGGAACAATAAATGCGTGTACACAAAGTGTGCCAATACATCTTGTAGAGGAAGAGCTAGCGTTAGAGAATTCTGGGAATAAATAAGCATTTGGATTTATTTTCTGGGCACCACTGAATTCCAGATTTCATGTGAATATTGTTTGAGATATTTGACTCGGGAGTGATTTAAGTCCCTTGTTGGTGGACCTCAGAAGGCGGGCTCTAGGACCTGGGGCTCTCTGCAGGCAGTCGGAGCCTGCAGTCTCTGGGACGCTTCTCACTTACTTTTAGAACAATTTTCAAACAAGTGCAAGACTCAGAAAGGACTGTTGGAGATAATTGACGAAGAATCTGTCCTTCCACTCCCTGGCATCTTGTGAAATTGGACACAAACTGGGATATATTTCAGTGATCCTAAGGAGTCTAACATCAGTGGAGAGAAGAGAGAGCTTCTGCAGAGGTAGAGGACTCATTTACCTTCAATGCATGCATCTACAGAAACGTACTACCCTATAAACTGCAAAGCAACAAAATATGTTAGCATGATTTGCATTAGATTACAAAATAGACTATTATGCAGACAATTGAAAGGAATTGTATTTATACAATAGTTTTGGATGTGAAGCTTTCATGTTAAAGTAAAACCCTTGTGAAGGTAAACTCTACATGCACCACTTGGACACTTTTTCTGTTATGTTTTAGGATAGTAAACCTGCTGAGGAACTATCTGAAATACTGTGTTTTTCGACATCTAAAGAGGGAATTAAGGTTGGAGATCAGACCCAACAGGGAGCTGATCATCTCCTCCATCCCCTCAGAAACTGTTGAAGCTTGGCCTCTGGCTCATCAGGTTACAATAGCAGCTATCAAACCTGCACTCGTCTCCTTGGGCTACGTGATATTCTCAAAGCATTCCTGAACAGTTTTTGTATTTGTATGGCATGTTGGGTTGGAAACAAGGAACTATAGCTGCAGGGTAGTTTTGTGTGCAGCAGATTTAAAACAAATTATTGCATTCTTGACATAATAGCTGGTGATTATACTCGAGAAGACTTGCTATGCTATTTTGACGAGTAATTTTTTTATACTGTACATTTGTCATTATGGAGAATTTGAACACACCTTAAATATATGTATTTTGGATAGGTATGATTATGTTTTCATGAACTCATTTGCACTCTGGAGGAAAATCACTAGATGTTTGCAGTGTTTAAGAGTTTCCAAGTACAAAGGAAGCATTTGCGCTGCATAGTAAATATGGGAACAGAGCAACTCATTTATAAACTAAACCATATGGCTGTTATCAACAGGCAGGAATAACAAACTGGACGATCAATAGGGAGGCTTCTCTGGCTCCAACAAAAGAGGCAGTGGTCAGTTTACAGCGACAAAGAGAGTGATGAAGTCAGAGTGATGAAATCAGACGGGGGAGCTGAAGGTAGGATGATGGGCTCAGAGCTTAATTAATAAAAGGTCATAAGAAAAATATTATTTTTCTCTGAATGGGTTATTTTGAGTTCATTTTTAAATCCGTCCTCATTGGGTTCATTTCAAGACCAATTGTCATCTAGACTTTTGAGGAATCTTTGAACTTGCGGTTACTTTTTCTGTGGTTGGCGCTCATGCTACCTTCAAAGTGAACTTGCTGTTTTTTCTGCTTTCTAATAAAAGGGAAAAGTATACACAAAAGCTTACTTCGAATGTTGCTCCCTTGCTCCACTTTATTTAAATAAATAAATCATAAATGCATGAAGCCAGTGTGTACGAGATGCCAGGTGATGCCAGATGATATCCACAACACTATGCCAAGTATGTGAATTTGAAAATATATATTTTTTATCTGCTGTATATTTCACTACATGTTTGATTCATGGATCATGACTCCCCTGGAGCACATGCACGTACATGCATGCTTCTGTGTGTCATGACTATGATTTATGCTGATTACTGAACATTGAGTAATAAAATACCTCTGAAACTAAGGTGGTTATTAAGTTGATAGGACTTTGGAAGGTGTTCCCGTCATGCATCCTTATCTGACATGTCTACTAAATCTTAAAGACAAATATACTCTGTTGAGGAATTTCATTGATTCTTCGTATTATAGGTACAAATCTCCTTTTAAATGACATGATACATTGTTTAGTCCTTAAAATATAAAAAGACGGAGACTATCAAACACAATTTTCCCGAGCCAACACTCGATGAAAAACGATGGGGTTAGTAGATTCCACTTTTAAAAAAATGCTTTTTCAACATAGAACATTTAGTTTTTTACCTCAACTTGTTTTAGTTAGTTTACAACTCATTTTAATAAATCGGTCAAACTGAAAAAGAAAAAAAATGTATTACTTACAAATGTAATGATTTTGAAAAAATATTTCTGTGTTCACTCAACTATAGGGATATATTAAGTTAGAGTAACTCATATCTATTGAGTTTCAACGGTTTCAAAACTGAACACACGCCCAGACTTTGCTAGACCGCATGTTGAGTTGGAGCAATCTGCGTTCATCCTGGAAGCGGAACACTTGGTAGCAGTGGAACAACAGGATTTTAACCTAATGATCTATCAAGTTACCTGGTAAGTAGCCATTTTTGTTCAGCTTAATTTACAACAGCTGTTTACTGCATATACAGTGTAACACAAGCTATAAGGTATCATCAGCTACTTGTTTTAAGCTACTGTAGCATGCATAGCATACTGATTAGCTAGCTGTTTGTATCCTCCTGTATCCTTTGTTTCACAGTTGCAGTCAAGGTTCATTATTTGTAATACAGTATGTATATATTTATAAAACGGACACGTCAAATCAAGCAATCTGATTGGTTCTTAGCCGTGATATAATCAGCGTATACCACGGGTAGAATTGTATTACTTTTCACAACAAGTCAGTATCCCTCCGCGTCTGAGAAAAACTGTATACAGTTGGGCTGAAAAGCAAACTGCATGCAGTTTGCTTTTCAAACTGGGACAAGAAAACAGCGGAGAAGTAACGGGGCAGAAACCCTACTTTTTACGCAACGGTCCAGACATAGACATCAAACGGCAAAACATATTCAGTTGCCAGTTACTTTGGCATTAGGGCAGGGATATCTAGATACTTTCCAAGGTTTGACATAATGAATTGTGCTACTTTTAAAGCAAGCAACGATGTTTTCAATCTGTAATCAAAAAGGTCCGCAAAAACGCTATCGACCAATCAGATTGCTTGATTTGACTTGTCCGTTTTATAAATATATTTACATTTCGTCCGTTACGAAACAAACTTACAAAGCTTAAGATGGAAACATTTAAGGTTAACTTCGACCTCCGGGGGGTCTTACTATGGAGGAGTGGATTGAGGAGTGCCTATCTCCAGAAAAAAAAGCACCTAAACGACGACATGCAGAGCTACGTGAAGAGCAGGTAGACCAACTGGAAAAGTACCACCATTCAAAAGCTTTCTGATGCGGGTCTTGAAACAAAGCAAAGAAATTATGACCGTTAGTGGCCACAGGTGCGAAAGCTCTCTCCAGAGCTACTGGAAGCCGAATCTCGGGGACCGGAGAAAGTGGAGCAATATTCTCGCCACGCCAAGCAACAGCCAGTACAACCTCAACCTATACAAGTAACCTCGTAAGCCATGCTACTGATGCGGGACAGTTTTTCAGTGGCTGCACAATAAACGGCAACATACAAATTAATGTAAATAAATAGCCAAATAGTGGATCAACGCTCTCTCTAATATGTTCGCTAGCTGTTAGTGTTGTTGCATAGCAACCACCTCGCACTATGTTTTGTGCAGAAGGTAACGGAGGGACTATTTTATTTTGAACATCATTATTTACTCATAAAAACTATTTAAATTAGTGTGTGTATTTTTTTAGTATGTGTATTTTTCTTTCATATTGCCACACTTGGTAACCGTTTTATAAAAGCAATAGCTGACTTCAGGCTGTGATATATGCTAAGGGGGTTGTCGACCCTCCGCTTCGCGTCGGGCCGAACCACGCCCCTTAGCTGTGATATACTGAGCATATACCACGGCCTGTCGTGAGCTATTGCTTAAATATACATATATATATTTTCTTGTTAGAATTAACGTTGCCAATGCCCGGCATGTTCAGTTTTTGCAAACAAGCCTTTGTTTTTCTTTCTCAACATTCAAATGTTCTCCTTTTAAGGATGATTCGGTGGAAAGAATAAAAGAGGTTGCTATCCGGTGCTTGGTGTGTGTTCCTGAAAAGGAGGATCTCTTCAAGGAAAACTTAAGTAAGTAAAGACGATGCTTAAATCATACTGTATCTTGTGTTAACCTGAAACACAATGCAATGTTTTCAAATCTGATAGCACCAAAAACACTGAAATGTATTTTCTAATCTACTTATTCCAGGTGAAGTGGAAGTTAGCAATGAGGTGAAGACAGTCTTGACCAGGGCTGCGGATGCAAGAATAGTGATTGAAGGAACAGAAGTCCTTCAGATCTCTGATGCGACAAGAGCCTGTGCGTTGCTAATGGGGCTAATATACACACTTAACCTTAACTACCCAAAAGATATGTTAAAAACGTTGGAAGCAGGTTCATGCCTTTATTTACATTTTTGTATTTACTTTTATTTCATATCTGAGAACATTTGTTATAAAAAGGTAATTGTGTAACAAACATTTTAAAATAAACTGTTAACAAGTGGAACTTAAATGTGTATGTTATTATTGACTCAAAAAAATTAGTTTCTAATACTCAAACAAATTAAGGTAACAATTTGCATGGACATTTTTTAGTAGTATGGACTTAAATAAATAAATTACAATAGCTTAAATTAAACAAAATGCAACTTAATATCACTCCATCTTTACGATTAAAATTAAGTTGGTTCAACTTAATTTAGTTTTTAAAGGTGAAAGCAATTATGTTTGTAGTACTGAACTAATTGAGTTAATCAGATTATAAATGGGTACTCGGATGAACTTAATAATCGATTAAGTTGGAAATACTTAAAAAGATCAACGCAAATTGTAACCTCAATTTATTTAAGTAGAGCCGGCGTATTTTTTTTAGAGTGAAAGTTGAAGTGGTCAAAATGCTTCTTTGTCTAACCAACGGGTCTTTATCCAAAGATTATTCATTTACAATGAAAAAAGAAAAAAGCATTGTCAAATTTAACAAGCTGAAACTAGAGAATGTCTAAGAAATAATTAATATAACAAATAAAACCTTTTTTCAAATGTTCTTTCCTAAGTTTATGCCAATTTCCTAGATAAAAAATATTCAACTTTTCCTTCTTCGTGTCCTTCCAATATTTTGGATAAAAGAGAAATGTTTACATAGAGATACAGGACGTTTTCCAATGGGAATATGACTGCTAGTTCTGGTCCAACACAAAATGAACTTCTCTTTTTGGCTGCAATATAATGGAATTACAGACCACATATTGCACCATTATTTAGATCTGTTCTTATTTAAAAGTGTTTTTCCCATTTTCATGAAGACAATGTGATGCATTTTATGTATTCAGTAGTAGGGGTGCAACAACTAATCGACTTAATCGATTAAAATCGATGACCAAATTAGTTGCCAACTAATTCAGTCGTCGATTCGTTGGTGACGTCATCACGTGTGTTTTACGCGCCGTTAAGCTCCCACGTTATCGGTCTTTTTATCGGTAGTGGAGACGTTTAAAAAATATGTCATATGTATTATTGCTAGATAAACATTATATCGCAGTCTTAGTGTCGCCAACTCGTTTCTAATATGCAAAAAGACAAAAAAATGCGTCTATGATGTATTTTCGATCTTTCCCCCGTCTGTGTGCGAGGGGGCGGGGCAGTTTACACACACGCGGCTGCTACATGCATGCAACACACAGCGGGGATGGCGGAGAGAAGCGCTCCAAGCTGTGGTTAAATGTTACCCGTCTCGATGTGGACAATACTCGTTGCCAATAGTGCAATAAGAGTTTAGCATTTAAGGGCGGTAACACGAGCAATTTGTCTAAACATTTAGCAAAAGTGCACCACATTCAGACGGAGAAATGCACCGGGTTCCACTGTCTTTCTAGGAGCTCTGTAGCCCCCCCATCCACGAGTAACGTCTCCACGTCAGCAACACACGGAGTTAACAAAATGATACAAACATGGGTTAATGATTAGAGGTAACTGAGTTATTTATTTTGTTAAAGTTTCAGCTATTCTGTTTACAGTTCTGTCATCACATTATTTAATACCATTTGTTAAAACACTGTTGTTTCTTTTGATGTGAAATATTATTTTTTTAATTTAAATAAAAAGCAATGTTAATTTTGTTCACAATTTGTTTAGTTAATTTAATAATATATGTATTTTTGAATCAAGTATTCATCTTTATTGTCTTCATTGTTAATTTCCACATGCCTAAAACAACCTCAAGCTAAATCTAAAAGTTGATGGCTAAATAAGAGCGTTTGAGAAATTTTGCAATGCATAATAGTCCGAATAGTCGATTAATCGTTTCATTAATCGATAGATTAATAGATTATCAAATTAGTCGTTTGTTGCAGCCCTATTCAGTAGTGGACTCACTCTGAAGGGTGTTATCATGTAAAATGGAAAAAGAACAGAACGCCACATTTTTACCCTCTGGTATGCAAAGCAACAATTTACTACACTGGAGATTTTGTGCAGACAAGCATTCCTCATCGCTGAACAATCTGTTCCACAGGTGGATGCACAGGGCAGGCTGGACTCTGGTTACAGATGCTGTACGGGCCATCTGAGTAGAACCATGGTGTTACAGCTTTCTGCCTAAACACAAACCTGTTCCTGCATAGACACATCCGACTGCTTTTCTTTCCATTGATCTGGGAATTGGCTTTCTTAAAGATGTAATGTAATTAGCCCTTTCTTGCGAGGTTTCTCTTTTATTAGAGATATAACTACTTTTTTAAAGCGATATATTTACTGTTTCACTTTCTTTCTTTTTTTTTTAATACAGACCTCAATACAAATGGGTCTTTACCAGTACAGTATCTTGTTTTCTAAGAAAATCGTTTTTATCTACATCTTGCACCTGTTAGTTTGATTTCTTTTCCATTCCTAACCTGATGACCATACTCAACATTTGCTCAGCACCACTAAAAGCTTTTATATCACCGGCTTCAAACTAAACACACAAGATGAAGAGTTAGTGCAAATTGGGAAGTTATGACAACTTCAATTTTACTCTGATGTGTTTTCTAATGGAGTTAATCAACCCAGGGAATTCAAAGATGGACACAATGTAACTTTTCCTCTTCCAGTCAACGCGAGAATTATATTGGACGTGTGGACGAGGGAATATAGGGTGTCAAAGTTCAATTAAGTTCATATTTCAATGTTGGCAGCAAAACCATGGCTGAAATTCAGCTGCTGGCCAGTATGGCTCTTTCCATTGTAAAGTATGTCTGCAAACAAAACACCGTAAGGCTCCTATATCAGGGATGTACAACTTTGTTAGCGTAAAAATATCCCTCTCCCTGTCACTCCTGAGGTTACACGGCAGCTAATAAATATTGATGAAGGCAAACACTCCTTTTCCTGACAGAGTTTTATGGTGAGCAGCTGAGGAGTACAGCGGCATAAATATTTATGTGAAGAATGAGTGAAAAAATAAACCATTTCAGGTTAAACTCAACTGCATTTCATTGTGCAACCAATAATGAGAATTCAACTTTGAACCCCATTCAAATCAATCAATGTTTAATACAAACGATGAATAATTTGATAATTGTCCTCCTCTCCTGTCTCCCAATAGAGCAGGGCTGTAATTGCCATAATTACAGAGGGCTTGTGTTATTCCTCCCTTCACCAGCATCAAACCCGATTAGCCAGCCGTCATATATAATTCCATCAGCATCTATCCTTCTGTGCAGACATGTCCCATCATCTCCTGCGGCCTCGGGCAAGGTTCAAGGACTATGGTACCCATTTACAACGCATGAAAAGAAAGCTACTGTACAAAAATCTACAGCTGTAAAACAACTCTTAAAGGGCCCATGTCATGCTTGTAAACGGTCTGCAGAGTCAAAAACCCTCAAAGTAAACCCTGTAGTGAGTCAAACTCTAACACAGAAAATACCTGTCTATTAGGGCTGTACGATATTGGAAAAAACTGACGATTGCGATTTTTTTCCCCCCTGCGATATATGTTGTGATATGAAAAAATACAGGAATTGAAGAAAATACCGTTTTTTGTCCCGCAAACCCTCCTTTCTTGAACTTTAATGGTATACAATTGATATTTTTTTAACTATATTTAACCGGATGAAGGGTTTTAGTCACGGACGTCTGGATCTTAAGTTATCAGAGCAACAAGCTGAGCTAGCTCGGTTAGCAGCGCCGAACTGCCTTGGAGAAACACATGAAACTACTTTATTCAGTGTTTTTACCTTTAATCATGGGGTCCGTTTGCTTTGCAGATTTGATTGTGGTTTGCTGTGCATGCAGAGCCTGCATGTCACTCACTCAAGTACCCCTGACATGAGAGCCGCGCAAGTTTTCCTTTTGTAGCAAGCAGCAAAATAATTGTAACATGACGTGTTTGAGTTAATTTGCCTACTTAATATCGCAAGTCCTAAAAAAAATGAAAAAGATTTAAATAAAAAAATCGCACGTCCACGCGATGTGAATATCGCGCATGCGCATATCGCGATTATCGTCACGACACAATATATCGTACAGCCCTACTATCTATGCTGCCCCAAAACGCCTCGTTGGAGATTTCTCATTTTCCATTATTTTCTTCCTGGGTTCTATGAGTGAATACCCAAATCAACAACAAATGACCGGATTGGCCCAAATGGACCAATCCGCGGAGCACCTCACACACCAGGATCCCTTGGCTAACTAACAGGGAGTCCATTGACTTGCATAGAGCTCCCTGAACGCTTGTAATAGACGAGTTGGGATGGCGGAAAAATGCTCTCCGCAGACCCATTCTCACAGCGTTATAAACCTTTTTCTTACTCAATATCAAGCCACACTTATTGTTTTTACTTTGGCTGTGAGTGTTTGTGTGTGCTCAGGATGAGTTTCGCTTGTTCTCACTGTATCGCCGACCCGGAAACCTGTCCGCTCCTCGCAGCAACGAGCCTCGCAACGTCCCGACCAATCAGAGCACACTGGGCTCACAGGGAGGGGGGGGCAGGAGCTCCAACAAGCCGTTTAGGACAGAGAGTGAATACCTGGTGAATACACATACTATACAGAGATGCTGTATGAGAAACCAATGTGAGTTTGGAAAATTGCACAATTTAAATCTATTCTAGTAGACCTCAACAATGGAAATATTATCAGTATAATGGCCATGACATGGGACCTTTAATAACTCGGGAGGATCATCTCTCTGATACCACAGATGACAGTTAGAATATCCGTCCACGTTTAAAATGTTTCCTGGCGTAACTCAAGAAAGCTGATTAAAAATAACATAAACTGTGTAAATGTGAGTATCTGTGGGGATAAAAATGACATACAACAAGCCTGTGTCTGTGGTTGAGTTGCATTTACTCTCCCATGAAGTGCCTTGAGAGCGGGAGTCGCTCATCATGTGAGAGTGTGTGTTACATTTAGGCCACACACACACACACCGTGAATCACAACCATCATCCAGCACGCCAACTACAACTCGACCCTGTAACCCCCTGTTATTATAAGATGGGAAACTTACAGTAAAAATAGCTAATGTTTATTTGATTGTTAACTAAGTGTTCCCAAAATCCCAGAAACGGTGCCCAGTCCTATTTCACCATCTTCAGACTACTATGACACATCAATGGGTTTTCCAATATCCAAATATGTATTTTAACTCCACTTTTTCAAGGATGTAATTTCCTCATAAGACTAGATTATAATAACAATTTTGTAAAAGGAAACTTCTTTTTGATTTGAGCCTCTAATGCTGCGTTCACACCGGACGCGATTCGATTTTTGGGGGCGGCGCGATTACATGTAAAGTCAATGCAGAGAGCGGACAGACGCGAATTCGCTCCGACAGCGCGCATGAAGCGGTGGACGCGGCGCGAATCACGCGATTGAGGCGATTTGAAGGGGCCGCGTCAAACTGTGAGTGGGTTCCCGGAGATTTACGATACAATGTCGTAGCCTATATCTACCGGGACCGCAACAAAAAGGAGCTGGCTTGGAGGAGAATAAGAACCCAGACACGGCGTTTGTTGCTACGTTTGTAGGACTTCCACAGAAGGTACAAAGCAGCAATAGTTGTTATATCCTCCATAAGACAGAAATAACCAAACGATCTTGCATGGAAGTGTAAACAACCTCAACTGTCCGTCAACGGCGCGGCGCGTCAACAGTATGTCTGTTTTGAATGACGCGATAAAACAAACTGCAAGCCGCGGTGAAACTTGAGCGATTGGAGCGATGCGAATATTCGCATCGCTCCAATCGCTCAAGTTTCACGTCCGGTGTGAACGCAGCATAAGAACAAATAAGGTTAAAGCACAGACCAATGAGAGTGACAGGATACAAACAGTCAAATATACTTGAAAGAGAAAACGTCAATCACAGCACCACATATGCATTTCTACAGCTGCTTCTGTGGCTTCCCCTTATTTACCTTCCATAACAGCAGAGGGCAATTTATTTGAAGAAGGTGTAACCATAATATGGGGTTACGGGAAATGACAGTAAGGGAAACAAAAGATGCAGTAAAAAGGAGCCACAAAGGTGTCAGCGTTTATGTGAGAAGCCGTTTAATTGGTCATAAAAGGTGCAGATGGATCACACGCTCAGTGAACCCAGACTTTAAACAATCCATTTGGAAAGAGTTTTCCACAAAATGTCAAAGCAAGGATGGAAACAAATGCCAGAGAGGGAAATGGGAAAGATTTTTTGACCAGCTTCAGAATTTCTACTCGAAGGCGAAGGTCCAAAGCCAACATGTGGTACTTTTAACTTATAGTACTGTGTACTTTTCATAAAAAACGTAACATAAGCCTCTTGTTGAAAATGAAAACAATAGTATTTTGTTTTATAATGACAAAAAGAGAAGACCACATCTTAATATTTTACAAAAGACAGCTGGATTGTTCTAATACCCAGAATATTTTGTGGATAATGTTTTCAAACCAACATGCTTTGCTAGTTTGAACTGTTGCTCTTCAGAAGAACTGCTGACAGACACAAACAGCAACAAACTAGAAGGTGTCAACATGATACCTCTCCTGCAGTTCCACAGCAAAATAGAACTGTGTGAAAAATAAATGTTTTTCAGCAAAACCCCCGAAGTGTCAAAAGATGTGTCTGGCACCACATTTTTAAAGGATCTGCATGATTTTTTTAATATGACAGCAATGAGATTTAACATTAGCCAAGTGTTGACACAGGAGGATTTAAAGGTCTAGCCAAATCATTTCCTAATCAAAGCAGCTATCGTGTCCAAGAGTTGATTGCCATATCTGATCTGGCGTCATTATGTCCTCCTTGGCCATAATCCTGTAACAAAAGCTAAAATCAATGCTAGGAGAACTTGAGCACCAGGTCACTGAGGCTGTTCAACCCGTAACCGAGCCAAATTCACAAGTAGTTCATATTATTAATATTATCTCAAGAGACGGAGCTCTGCAAAAGTTTGATCATAAACTTCCGCTGCATTGTTCAACACCACTCACGATGACCCCTTGCATAATTTTTGTCGTTGATTTTATTTAACTCATGTGGAGTGTGTGGAGCTGAGCCTGTTTACTGACGCTGTGTATAGAGACTGAGGTCAGCTGTGTTTCGTCAGCACAGCGAGACCAAACACAGCCATCACCGAGTAATAATAAACTGTTCTCATTAAATCTGCCGTTTTCATGTGGGTTTTTCAGTCATCGGCAGCGATTGTTACTCACGTTGTTGGGTTTGGGCACCGTAAAGAAAACCACTTCACGACGCATTCTGTTTTCACTTATATTTGACGTCATTAAGATGAATAGATTTTGTGCAAAGTGATGTATAAACTGAATAGTCAACAAGAAGCAGGTCCTCTTGTGGGAACAGCTTATAAATACTAAATGAAGGCAAAATTATTATTCCTGCAGATTGTGTATCCTATGGCAGAAAATATAAACAGTAGGCCAGTATTGTCATCCAGATGTTGTTCTATCTGGTGCATCACTTAAAGCTTTAGATCAGGGGTGGGGAACCTTTTTCCTCTCAAGGGCCATTTCAATTTTTTCAACATCCTCCGAGGGCCGTACAAATGATTGACCTCTGCTTAAAAATACTAAAATCACAGCCCATTCATTTCACCTTTCTTTCATGCTGTGCAAAGAAAAAGCAACCTCTTAATCCAGATATCTTACCATGACTAAGATATGTGCAAATGTATTTAGTTTCCTATCCATGTGAACATGATTTAAGTGGGGGGGGGGACCTAACCTCCTATAGGGGGGTCCGGGGGCATGCTCCCCCGGGAAGATTTATTTGTAAATGTTGAAGTTAAAAGCATCAATCTGGTGCACTTTGAGAGCAACATGAAGAGATCTATGGATACATCTCTCAACATCATATGAAACAGAACTGTAAGCAGATTTCTTTTTCTTTATGGATATTTTACAAATCACTCCCCTTTCAAACTCTATTCTTGTTTATTAATAACAAGTTCTTTTTACTGTCATATAGTATTTTATACCTGTTTACTTTATTCTCTTATTTTTTTATAACTATAATGATCATATAAAGATGTGCCTTTACCTCACTGGTTGTAGAAAAAGCTTCTTATATTCGTTAGCATAGCTAGCTAACCAGATGCTAATAACAACAAAGTTATTGACTGTATGATCAGTATGACAGATGAACAGATCGCCACTGGGCTTTCAACTAAAGACACAGCCACGCAAAAACTGCAGCATGTGTACTGCTCCTTATGGGTACTGCAATTTCTGAAGTGCCGGAGTGGCGTTCTGGAGCTCTCCGGCAGAACTGCACCCCTTTCAGACGAGACATATACCACGTGATGACATATTAGGCTCGTGTTGTGTTCAAGGACCCTGACCTTGGCCAGGAAAAACAGGCACTCGCTTGTTTAATTTTTTTGCGGTCTAGATTTCTTTAATTTTTTTCTTTTTTGCGTGTGTTTATAAATTACCTCGAGGGCCATACCAAATGGTCCCGCGGGCCGTATACGGCCCGGTGGCCAGAGGTTCCCCACCCCTGCTTTAGATGAAAAGTATTTGCTGGCCCTTCCTGATCCGGCTTTTTGGCTTCACTCCGTTCGGTCTTAGTCTGGACCCGATGTGATCTTCAGGTCTCAGCGCAGGCAAACTTTCACACATCTGCCTTAAATCACAACCGACTGCCAGCAGAGGCCCCATTTCTCAACCGAGGGTCATACTTCGTTTGAAACAGTTTCCCACATACTTGTCTGATAACAGTGAAACAGAAAATTGCCTCAACGAGATGCAACAGGACTGCATTCTGGGGGAAAAAGGAAATTATGGGCTTCAATTGCATGCTATTATACCGCTTAACATGTTTCCTTTGACTAGTTGCCAAAGGACAAAATAAGACATTTCACTTCCCTAAAACTAAAGGACAAGCTGAGGCAGGTCGGCTTTAAAAACGTAAATGTGTTGCAATGTTCACATTTGTGTTTAAGCACACGTATAGTGTGAGGTCAGAAAGTTGTTGTGATGCAACGCAATGAAATAGTCTATAGACAAAACATTGGGCTTTAAAAGTGTGTTTTTATTCATTTCATCCAAAGAAAATAAACACTCACCAAAGTCTGAAGCTCTTATTTGAAAACAGCAAATAATTCATCTTAATATAAAGGAGGATCTAATGTTCACTGGGGACCACCAAAATGGATGTTGACTGACATTTATCGACCTCACCCTGAAACTAAAACTGCAGTCTGTTTTGTCTCTTTATAAATTCCCTCAACGATTAATTTTATCTTCTTTCGCCTATACGTTTCCCAGTATTTTCTTGGTAAAATATCCCTTTTTACAGATAAAACTTAACCAACAGTTGTTTCATTGACCCATTGCCATTATCTTTAAATCAAATTAATGTGTTACTGTGTTGAACACACTGAAAGCTATCACTTCCTGCCGCTGTGTTGACGTGCTTGAGTCTTTCTCAAAGAGACTTTGAATACACTGACGGCCTGTCCACACAGCGGCGTGCGTTGAAGCTTGCCAGCGGGGAGGGCTGAAACTCGACCAACAACCAATCACATGAATCTCCCGCCCCGGACACACAAGCATGCGGTTTGATTGGCTAGAGCTTGTACTGGCATATGATTCGATTGGCTGACGCTTCCGCCGAAGCTTCAAAAGTTGAACATTGCTCGACTTTTGCAGCGAGCAACGCGAGCAACGCGAGCAACGCGAGCAAAGCTACGCTTCTCTCCCGCAGTTCGGCGAAGCGTGACGTCCCCCCATTCAAAGTGAATGGGCAGAAGCGTTGAAGCTTCAACGCACGCCGCTGTGTGGACGGGCCGTGAGGGCCGACTGATGCAAGATCTGCATTCAGAAAGAAAAACTGTTCACCATAGAGCCAAGAGGAATATTATTTAAGAGAACAAGGGCGGAAACTCATTCACCTTTTTGTGCTAAACCACGGATGACAAGTCTTTCAGCAAATGTGGATTGTATTCATTCCTTCCTCTACTGAAAGCAGAACATAGCTTTGTCTATCTTTCTAATAACACTGCCCTTTTCTCTTTCCATGCCTCTTTACGTTGCCCGTTTTCATACATGACTCATACAGAAATTAGCCTCAGGAAGAAATATACTCCACGGTTGCCATTGCAGCAACATTATGGTCTATTTACCTTGGACTTAAAAAACACTTCAAGTAACGACACTTGCTGCCTGTCCCTGTGTTTCTATGAAATCACCACAGAGCTGCGTGCATGGTTAATTGATGGATTCAAATGCGTCAATTAAGATTTGATTGGTTGAAGAAGAAGTACAACCTAGACATAGCAGAGGTTGAAAGTTAAAGCAACTAAAGTGTAATTATAGTGGCACGCACGCAGCAAAACGGTGAAAGATAGCAATTAAGTCATAAAGAGGAAAAATATTTAAAAGTTTCAAGCTTCTTTTCACATATGATTGGCAGGGAGTGCAAACATTTGAAATGACTTATCCTCACGTCAAGAGGATTTCCAAAACTTTGTTGAAATTCAGATGAATACTAAAAAAGGCACACACACATAAAATGATGCTAAGTTTAATTTAGGATTGCAGGGGAAAAAGTCACATGATATTCGATATTGTTGACATTATTGAAAATAGCAGTTCTGTTGTGTATAACATTTTTTTTCTAAATATCTTCATCAAAGAAATTGGCACCCAATTACCTTTTTTCCAAGCTAAATTAAACTGCATTTCTCAATAGCAAGTTACGAAATGTATTTCACATAGATTAGATCTTAAATATAATGGAAGATGTTTACAGTAGCAATTACGGTTAAACATGTTTGCATGACGGACTCGTACATTATATTCCTTGAAATCAAAAATGATAAATTTATAATCACGATGTTGTGCGCAGTTTTGGTTTCATTTGAACAGATTAAATAATTGTCAAAAGTTGTATTATTGTTTGCAATCAAAGTTATGGATTTTTAATTTCCACTAAATTGCAGTTTATAAAATGATACTCATTTGGACTTACATTTTTGGTTAAAGCCTGAAAACTTCACCACATTTGTTATCAGACTAACATGCAAGACTGTTTTGGAAGCAAAGAAAAAACACTTTACACATTATTTTCTATCATTATCGTTGTAAAAACGTTAGTATTTGCATATTTTACTGTGGATGTCATTCCAGGAACCCCTGAGTTTGAGGGCTTGAATTCAGCACAAAGCTTTGCAGTTTTGCATGAATGACCGCAGCAGTGTAATGAGCAGCCTGTCACTCAAAGCCCATTGGTGGCTTTCAGATAAAGTCACCTGCACCTCCCTTCCTCTCTGAACGGGAGCCAGCACCGGGGGGGTCGGGTTACCTGCAGGGCTGTGTGACTTTTACCATAAGAATGAAGCCACTGCCATATTTTTTTTCAGAGGGAGGTGGATTGTTCTAGTCTGCAGACTGAATTGTGTGGCTGCTTGTCAGTCATCCCAGACGGGCTCATTAAAACGACTCCATTAGAGTTAATGAGATGTAGGGCAGCGGCTGTGGGTGGCCTCTTTATTCAGGGCTAACAGACCACATAACCGATTTGGTTAATTCACAACGAACCTTAAGAAGCCTGAAACTATTCTAAAACAAGAAATGTTAACATAATAATCACACTCCATGAGAAAACACGACTTTAGAACAACAGGCTCAGCAGGATCGGGAGGGAGGTGAAGATAACAAACTGCCTCCTGCAGGATTGTACAAGTGGATGCTGGGGTGAAGCTGAAATAACAGCATAACAACTGAAGCAACAGCAAAAGAGTCACAGCAGAGTTTGCACATGAGCAGCAGCACACTAAAGCTACCATCACAGAAAAAGAGATTAGAGTAGAAGAGCAGGAAGGGATGGCATATAAAGACCACAATATTGCAAAGTTGGGCTACAACTTGTGTTTTTATTGCATTGATAATCTCCCAATTATTTATTCTATTTAAGATTCAAATATCAGACCATACTGTATGCACAAAAGCTATAGCATAGTTTCTGCAATGAAAATCTCAAGTCTAAAGCAACATGTAATATTCCCAACATGGAAGAAAAGGCATAAATTGGTGCAATAAATATAGTGGTGGAAATAAGTTACAGGAATAAGATAAAATATATATATCTCACATCAAATAAGGCAAACAGAGTATAAAATTAAACAATGTACAGTTACAAATATACTATAGTTCTATATGTATGTGTGTTCCTAATGGTTCATTTACAAATTGCTGATTACAATTCCCAAGAGTAGAAGCTATTTTTTTTTTTTTAACTGTGCTAAACACAAATACAATCAGTTTACAAGTAGAAAACAAAAAAATCAGCAAATTCATATTTAAGATTCCGGGACCAGGGAAAATGTGGACTTTGATGTTAAGAATGAATACATTAATAATCAGAATTTCATTTTCTGTAAAGTGTTTATGATCGATCAGTGTGTTGCAGTGTTTTCATGTGCAATTGAAAACTGGATTTATTATGTGAAGACAGAGTTAGGAGGAGATATTTAGTGTCTAAGTTCTGATGTAATCACTTGCAACAAACATATGCCAAACCCAGCATAGCAAATACAGAGCAGAACTAATGCTCAGAGCCTGTTGGATACAGAAGCAGATTGCAGCTTCTATGAGAAAGTTATACTCTACGGGACGATTCGGGGAACTCAAACTAAGAGGGGATTGGACCTTTTAGTGAGCTCCTTCCACATTAGGGCCAGGCCTCAGCCATTGCCCATAAAAACAGCAACACCTCCAACTAATCCAGAAATATAGGTGGATTTAAAACCAGACCATTTGCAATCCAGACAGTATAATATGCCGTAGCAAAGACAGCCTAATAGCACCCATGGCTGCAGGTATTGTGCATGCTACTGAGTGGCATGGCTTACTGGGCCACTTAAATGCAACAGAGCATCATTCATGTAATTATTTGCAGCTGTGTTTGTTTTTTATCATAAATATTGTGTTTTTCATCCAATTGCCTCAAGACCTTATGTTATCCTCCACACTAGGCCTCTGAACATATACAATTGATGATCACCACTTGCATAGATTTCTTTGTGATTTATTCAACAGTGAAACACCCATGATGTTTTTGGTCAGAATTGACCACCATAGAAATGAATGGGTATGAGTATATTATGTCCATCCTGCAGATGGAAAACATCTCCACACACACACCCACCCACCCCCCACACACACCACCCACCCACCCCCCCCCCCCCCCACACACACACACACACACACACACACACACACACACACACACACACACACACACACTTCTTGAGCGTATGTCCCCCCGCACCTTCCAGACAAAACAATTTACTCTAAATTACGGGAACCTCTCACTTTCTCGCGCTATATGATACAATGTATCATACCTTCTCACAGGTGCGAGCTCTGTGCCCCTCGAGAAAGAAAAACCTCTCACTTTCTCGCAGTAAATGCCCCTCCATTACTGTCTCTCATGCAGTTATATTTGTGCCTTGCTCACATTTGACTCATTGACAAAATGAGAATTTTTCTCTAAATGTTCATTGAGGAAAACAGTATCAGTGTCTTATTTTATATTCATCACAGTGAATGCTGAACTTGATGGGCCCACCGGTGGGTCCAGACCATATACTGTAGTTGAAAGTACACAATGAAACACTCACTTACTTGTATCAAATCAATACATCCCATACATCATTGGAACTGGAAGAATCTCAGCTACAACACTAACTAAAGCATTTCCATCTCCAGTAAACACAGCCTACATGGCAAGCATTTTTATGATATACAGTCATGTACAGTAAGCACTATCTTTGAACTTACTGCAAATTATAACATGAAATGAGAATGACCTAACGCAAGAGAAGGGTTAAGCAGGGGCGGTTCTAGGGGGGGCCAGGGGGACCAGTGCCCCCTAACACTGACTTTGGACCCCCCTGTGGCCCTGAAAATGCTAAATGCAATGTAATGTAATGTAACACAGCAAAGTCAACCCTTGATATACTGTATACAGTCTGTGGCTGAAACTAAAAGGCTTACATTTACTTAAGTATTGTGCCTAAGTACAAATGTATGGGACTTGTACTTAACTGAAGTGGAAATACTTCATGCAACCCTGTATTTCTTATATACTACATCTCAGTGGCAATATTTTAACAATTTATTTCGACTCCACTAGGCCTATATTTGTTTGACAGCTTTAGTTACTTTTCAATATACAATTTGCATAACCTTTCTGTGCAGTGAACGTCACATATTTCCAGCCCGTTCATTTTGAATGTGAATGTCTTTGACTAATTAAAGGATGAAGTTTTCCTTTATAACTTGAAAAAAATCTTCTTATAATTGAACTAGACAGACATTTTCTTAAAAAAAACCCTCCAGGATAAGATGACAAACATAGTTGACTTTTTAGAGAAACATGGTTCTAACAAGAGAGCAACATTTGATGATGCATTACTCTGGAAATGTAACTCCTCATCCTGCACAACCTTGAATATCCACAGCAGTAAAATGCACCATGCACATTCATGCAGCATTCATATTTATCCAAAACATATAATTTATCATATTTTATAAATAAATCAAACTAAATTGATGCCACACATCATACATGTTGACCTAAAAACCATAAATATAATGTATATTATATGCATTCTTTAAAATGTTAAATAAATAAAAAGTTCCATTATAGCCTACACAATAAATAAACAATTACCACAGTGTATTATGACACAGTCACAAATAGAGAGAGGGTATGAGCATGAATAATAAAACAGATAAACCACACTTGACGAATGGAATTAGGTCTTGGGTGTAATGTGTTTTGCAGCAGTGTGAAGCACTTGTAGCAGCCAATAGAAAACACAGCTTTTTGCAGTATTACTCAACTTTTTTCCTAATTAAAAGTTGAGAGCACAACTGCAGAACAGTCCTGCTGGTTTTAATGAGGTTTTATTAATATTCCATAAGGAAACCTTTCATTGTTGTTTTAGCGCATTTCCCACAATGTTATCATTGGCACATTGTGCTGCAAAAACCCTGTCCAAAATCATCCAAAAGCTGTTTTATCGGGTTAGGGCTGAATGACAGGCGTTTTCAGGAAGTCAAACCTAAACAAACTTTACACAGAGTGGCCAATCAGGCTCCACCGATTGAAAATCAGCTCAAATATTGAAGGTCAAACTTTTGAGGAACTCTTTGAATCAGCTTACCATAATAACATATTGAGGCTGGCCAATAACATTGTCTCTGACCCTGACCGTGTCCTGAATAGTGAATATTAATTGTAACCATCTAATCTGAGATAGGTAGCAACAAATGTATAAAGTTAGACTTAAACACTCTCTTGTGAACCAGTCAATCCTAATTTTAAATACTGAGTTAATCCCAGGTCAGATGTATGTTAAAAGATCTTAAAAATATTGTCTTCAGTCAATGTAATTTATGTAAATGTCTGTTTCCTTTCCTTAATATTTGTCCTTGTGGCTGTAGCAAATGGATCTTGTGTGATGCAATAACAATTCCAGACTTGATCTAACAATATAGTATTATCCTGCAGGGGCGGTTCTAGGGGGGGGGCAGGGGGGACCAGTGCCCCCTAACACTGACTTTGGACCCCCTGTGGCCCTGAAAATGCTAAATGCAATGTAATGTAATGTAACACAGCAAAGTCAACCCTTGATATACTGTATACAGTCTGTGGCTGAAACTAAAAGGCTTACATTTACTTAAGTATTGTGCCCAAGTACAAATGTATGGGACTTGTACTTAACTGAAGTGGAAATACTTCATGCAACCCTGTATTTCTTATATACATCTCAGTGGCAATATTTTAACAATTTATTTCGACTCCACTAGGCCTATATTTGTTTGACAGCTTTAGTTACTTTTCAATATACAATTTGCATAACCTTTCTGTGCAGTGAACGTCACATATTTCCAGCCCGTTCATTTTGAATGTGAATGTCTTTGACTAATTAAAGGATGAAGTTTTCCTTTATAACTTGAAAAAAATCTTCTTATAATTGAACTAGACAGACATTTTCTTAAAAAAAACCCTCCAGGATAAGATGACAAACATAGTTGACTTTTTAGAGAAACATGGTTCTAACAAGAGAGCAACATTTGATGATGCATTACTCTGGAAATGTAACTCCTCATCCTGCACAACCTTGAATATCCACAGCAGTAAAATGCACCATGCACATTCATGCAGCATTCATATTTATCCAAAACATATAATTTATCATATTTTATAAATAAATCAAACTAAATTGATGCCACACATCATACATGTTGACCTAAAAACCATAAATATAATGTATATTATATGCATTCTTTAAAATGTTAAATAAATAAAAAGTTCCATTATAGCTACACAATAAATAAACAATTACCGCAGTGTATTATGACACATTCACAAATAGAGGGAGGGTATGAGCATGAATAATAAAACAGATAAACCACACTTGACGAATGGAATTAGGTCTTGGGTGTAATGTGTTTTGCAGCAGTGTGAAGCACTTGTAGCAGCCAATAGAAAACACAGCTTTTTGCAGTATTACTCAACTTTTTCCTAATTAAAAGTTGAGAGCACAACTGCAGAACAGTCCTGCGGGTTTTAATGAGGTTTTATTAATATCCATAAGGAAACCTTTCATTGTTGTTTTAGCGCATTTCCCACAATGTTATCATTGGCACATTGTGCTGCAAAAACCCTGTCCAAAATCATCCAAAGCTGTTTTATCGGGTTAGGGCTGAATGACAGGCGTTTCAGGAAGTCAAACCTAAACAAACTTTACAGAGTGGCCAATCGGCTCCACCGATTGAAAATCAGCTCAAATATTGAAGGTCAAACTTTTGAGGAACTCTTTGAATCAGCTTACCATAATAACATATTGAGGTGGCCAATAACATTGTCTGACCCTGACCGTGTCCTGAATAGTGAATATTAATGTGTAACCATCTAATCTGAGATAGGTAGCAACAAATGTATAAAGTTAGACTTAAACACTCTCTTGTGAACCAGTCAATCCTAATTTTAAATACTGAGTTAATCCCAGGTCAGATGTATGTTAAAGATCTTAAAAATATTGTCTTCAGTCAATGTAATTTATGTAAATGTCTGTTTCCTTCCTTAATATTTGTCCTTGTGGCTGTTGCAAATGGATCTTGTGTGATGCAATAACAATTCCAGACTTGATCTAACAATATAGTATTATCCTGTTGTACTGTAAGGTGTGCAACATCCTTCACTGTGGCATCACCGTTATCTGAGAGAGCAACATTTTTCAAGTGGTTCTGCTGCAGCCCATCTGCTTCAAGGCTCAATGCGTAATGCGATGTGAGATGCCCCAGTGCACACTAATGTTGTACGGCAGCATTATGTGCATATTTGTAGCCCACCTAGTAGCTTGAATGAATGTTGCTATTCTCCTTCACGGCAAGACCAGACTGCTGACTGCATGTTCCTTAACCACAGAGCAACAGCTGTGTGTCGACGGCCAAAATCTGAGCCTCAAATTACTGGGACATTTGTTTTCTGTTAACATGATTGCTCTTTTGCATGATACATACAATAATAGTGTTGCAGATTTTAAATAACAACATGAGGCATTTATTCACATCTTGTAATTTTCAGAAAACTCATTATACTCTTTGACACATTATACATGACAAGAGATAGTTTTTCTCTGCTGCTGTAATACAGTTAATTTAAGAGGAATTCTCTGGCATTTCATATTAAATCTCAAATAGTTTGATGGCTCAGCTTGTAGCATTACTTTGCATGTTAAGTATTCTAATTCACTGAACTATTACTCAACTAAATAAATATAGATATTATTTAGGGGTCTGTATTATGGTGCATACATTCAATGGGTTCGTAGTTAATGATCTACCTTGCATCTTATCGTGCAAAAGATAAGGTGAGATTGCCCCGAAAAAATTCTCTTGCACTCTACAAACCTTAGTTCTTCAATAAATTCACATGGGAAGCAATCAAACTTTTTATTTTTCCAATTTTCTTTTAATTAAATTCTAAGCAACACTTACTGACACTGACGTCTTAGAGTTTAGAGATTCTTTTTCAGCTCATGCCAAAGAGGCAACTCCAAAAAGAGTGTTTTGAAGTGAGGCTAGTAATCTAATTAAAAAAGAAAAGAAAATGGGAGAGGAACATTTGTGAAGGGCAACGGTCGTCCACAAACATGAGACAAACAAACAAAGAACAATATCCTATTAAAATGAGAGAAGAAGTCTACAGACATTTTTTTGGATCATTTCAATTGAAAAAACATGTAATATTTGGGTACCATTTAGTCAGGAATACGTCTGTTGTTAATTTTTATCTTGTGGTTATGTTTTTCCATGTAGTAAATATCTTTAACTTTCTCCCTTCATTGTGGACTGTGAGGCGCTGCAGCCTCAGCCAGGAGACTGTGATCCAGCCCAGATCACTGTTAAGACCTCAGTTATAGACAACCTTAAAGTGCCTCTGACCTCACATGTCAGTGCATCAATGCATCTCCATGACTACTGAAAACTTCTTGAGAAACATACTTCTTTTTTTACATGAAACTGTTGTATTCGGTTTTTTGTTTTTTTCTGTTTTAATCACCATGTCTGTCTTGTGCATTTAAACATACTTTATTAGGGTTAGTGGTGGATAATGAACCTGGGAGGAGGCTTCTTGTGAAGGTCAGATTTAACACCTACAGCAGTTGGGTAGTCCAGCAGTTAATTGATTTGCACTATGAGGGACATTAGTTACACAATTTGAGAGAGTAGACAGACTCAGAGTCATAGGAACAATGTGTCTCCTTTGTTAAACAGCCCGTCGTGGACTGAAGAGTCACAGATTAAAACGCCATGACAGCCAGAGAGCACCGTTGTCGTGGTGCTGTAAAGCGAGAACACTTCCTGTGCTGGCATACATTCTTTAGAGGAGTAAACTTCAATATTTACAGGCCTTTTACTGCTGTTTAGGAATAGCTTACATTCCTGTCAATTTGCAAGCGAACTGTTTTTCTAACTTCTTCAGCCATGCTTAAAGGTAATTTAAAGAATATACAAGTATGTTTTCCTGGCTTTTGTTTTTGTTTGTGTCAGGTGATTGACACTAAGTAAGTTTGAACATAACACACTCAGCCTGCTGACACTTAACTCAAGCACACTTAGGCTCGGTGACACAAAGATAAAAACGAAATGACAAAACATAATTGAGGCTTCTGGTTTTCAGTGATGGATGATCTTTGGTGAACGGTGTCTGTGTTTCATCACTGCAAACATCTTCATCAAAGCACTCTGGACGTAGGAAATCATGCTTGATGGAAAACAGACTACAAACAGCAATATCAATATTTTAAAAATGTTATGCTGTGTTGACAGCTTATCTGGTTTGTATATGAGGCTTCATACACAAAATTCCTCAATGATCCGGATTCTTCTTTTTTCCTAAAAAATATTTTCTCAATAAATATGTCTCAATACATCTCGTGTTTAAACAAACCTTTCAAAAACGGATGGGTTAGAGATTGCTGATAGAATTTACAGCAGTAATATAAAATACCCTAAATAAAGTACTCAGATCCCTTGCTTCAGTAAAAGTAATATTACATTACAAGTAAACGTCCTGAATTGAAAATGTTACAGAAGTAAAAGTAAAGAGTATTATTAGCAAAATGTATCTAAAAGTATCAAAAGTCAATATGCAGAATGGCTCTTTTCACATTATCCAAATAATTTTTAAACATTGGGTAAATTAGTGTTAAAGTACTGTACAAAAAAAATGTATAACATACAAATGTATTGTATGTACATAAAATAATTTAGTGGAGTAAAACAAAATAGGTATTTGATTCCAAATTGTAGCATAAAATGGAAAAACTTAAGTAAAGTACAAGTATGTCAAAATAGTACTTGAGTAAATGTACTTTGTTACATTCCACCGTTGCATGTTACCACTTTTTACATTATGCAGGTCTTTTTTATTTCGGTATGTTCAGTATGTGAGGATCTGGTGAGCGGGAATAACATATTAACTTTGTTTCCAGTATGGTCCTCACAAAGTATGTGTTTACAGTGGGTTTATGAGCCGGGCGAGACACTTTCCCTGCTTGTCTCTCAGCAGGGTGCGGAGCGGTGCGGAGCGGTGCGGAGCTGGATGGGGGCCACAGCCGGGCCTGATGCAGGAGCCCAGAACACAGCGAGCCCTGATCACGTCCTCTAGAGACCGCCGAGGTGCTACAGTTCACGTGGAGACACTGAGAAGGTACAGGATAGTACTCTGCAACACAATAAAGCACACAAAACGTAAAATAAACCCCATAGCAGTTGATGCAACAGCTTGTGTCACAAACACAACATCTAGCAAACTGCATAGTCTCTTCATCAAGTGTGTCAAAAAAATGTACTTTGCCTACTCTGAGACTGGTTTTTAGTAAATGCAGTAAATATTAATCTCACATTTCATTCTTTAAAAGGATCATCATTTGACACATCCTTATGAACGTTTAACCCTTTTTTCAAACTGGTTGTGTGATATTTTTGTAATCTCCAGGGAAGCAATTAAAAACAATACATTAATAAAACATAAAGGTAGGGATAAAATAAAAGGAAGTTGGCAGCAATTAAACAAGCAGGAAACGGAGTAAAAATAAGAAAAACAAGTTTAGAGACCTCCATAGCTCTCTCAAAGTGACTGATGTGAAAATGTATGGTTTTATTTGACTTATATCTCTATCTTAAGTACAACATCTCAACTTTAAGCAGGTTAATATACAGTATATGGGCGTTCAACTATATCATCTTCACTGGGTATTCCTCTGTTAAAGATAGTGGTATAAACAAAGAGGAACACCAGGGGAAGATGGTATACAGTAGTTGATGGCACAGGTGTAAATAATACTAATAATTTGTGGTATTATTGGGGAAAAAGAGCAAAACAAATAAGAGTGGTTTATCTAAGGCTGAAGCCATGACCACAATCATGTGCAATCCATGTGCTTTTAAAATGGGCTCCATTGACAAAAAGAGTCATTTTTGCTTGCTCAAATCTCCAGTTGGCCTCCATGATAAAACAGACACATTTTAATCTATGTATTGAGGATTAATGCAAAGATTTTGGTAGCAAATTAAGCTTGAATTGTTTATAATAATCAAATGAACTGTGTAACTCTGTGTAGTTAAATATAAAAAATAGTCTATGAACAAAAAAAACAAAAGAGACTTGCGAGATGCTGTGCTCACTAAGTATTTTTTTCCTTTTCATCAGCCTTTAGCTCTTTTTCCAATAGATGAATGTTCCCTGCTTTAAAAAAAAAAAAATCTAAATTGGTACATAGTGTCAAAAGAAAAAGTAAACAGTTTCCCCTGCACAAGTTGTCTGTTTACATCTTTATACTAATCATCCTAACATCAATGAAGTCGAAGGATTTATTGCCTGTCCAAATGTTGCCCAATTTATTGGTGTAATCATCTCTCACATGGTGCACTATGATTCTTCTTTTGATGTGTTGTGCCAACTTTTTAATCCACAAGCACTCACTGACACCTGAGGCAAATGGAGCGTATAATAAAGCTTCCTGACCGAGCCTGCTGCTGAGGCATCGCAGGTGTTAACACGCCTGCTGCATTGTGTTAGACGCAGCACGCAGCCTGTGGATTTAGACGGGCCAGAGCAGACAGATGTTGTGGTGAGGAGCCGCAGTGATGGAAACAGAAACTGATGGGATGTCACAACATTGTCTCAGATTCCTGTGGGTAATGTGACACCTATTTCCATGGGTAACTTACATAGACAAGATCCATTTCATGTTCTTAAAAAGGAAATTCAGTACCGTTTCTGGAGAATTGCACTATATTCTCCCTGCTTGCCCAGAGATAATCGTTAAGTCTTAAAGATTACATTAAACTCTCTCTGTTCAGATCGTAGATGTCTATGAGAGCAAATTGTGAAAAAAGGTATACGAAAGCGTCAAACTCATCCATAAAATCATGGATATTATGCCGAATACAGAACACAAGAAACAAATATCCATACCATTAAACCATAGATTTAAAAGAAATAACATTTTTCATATCGCCTGTGAAAAAGAGAAAACCCTTTAGTGTGTGTGACGTCATGCATTAGCCTGCTGCTGCACAAAAACACCATACTGTAAAGTGTTGCAGATGTCCTTCACCCTCCATATTTCTACATAACCAGAGTTCAATGTGATCTCTGTGGATGTTATTAGGTGGATTGTTTCACTATTGAGCATTAAACTAGAAATGGAACATTCAACCTTGGTGTACTGCCGCTGTAACATGAGATTATCCCCTGAGGATGAGAAATTCTTGTGAATCTCATGCAAAAACTATGTTAAAACTGTTGCTATGAGACGATAAGTGTCAAACCCAGTATTAGGCAAGGTGTGTTTTCCACTTTAAAGAGGAGCTGCTCCTATTAGGTCAGTCTCACTGCTCAACATGTTGTGCCTTGACACTGTGAAGGAAAAATGGGGAGTATCCACACATCAGACATCTCTGCCTCACAAGTCTTTGGAGCTTTAATCCAGCGTTCAAATCCTCTGCTCTGCACCTGGCCTACATACAAGACAGCTACTTGTCAAAAACATAAACCAGTAACAAGAAGTTAGTCTTAGTAAGAAGGAAATTAATTTCTCAGAAACAGAGTATTTTGTCAGATCACTGTTGCATGGGCGGACTTTCAGACATTGGGACCCTGGGCAGAGACATGCAAGACGCCCCACCACCTCTCATATAAGCAAGGCACACATTATAGTTGTTGAGATTCTTTTGGTAGTTGCTTTTGAGTCATTTTGAGTCATTCTGTACTCCTGTTGATGCTATTATCAGTAAATGTGTGTCTCTTTTAACTTGTTTTTCACTCTTAGTAGTTGTTTTGTGACTCTCCGTGGTCTCTATGTGGTCATTGTTGGTGTGTGCCTCTTTGAGGGACATTTTAAAGGTGAAGGCCATTGGGTCTTCTGTGCCTGTTCAGTTATCAATCCATGGACTTTAACACCCCACACACACTCAGACACACAAATCCGGCACCAGACACTTTTTACGCTGCTATGGACAGTCTTGCACTAATGTACGTTTCTCAAAGATATTGAAGTGACTGTTATTTTGTATATATTGATTGTTGTGCTGTTATTTATGTCTTAATGTGTGCATATGTATGAATGTGTTTGTTGATTGTGTATATATATATATATATTTTGTATTCTCAGTCTGTACAAACTGAAAGATTGACTTTGACTTTGATGAATGTTTAAGAAACACAACACACCAGTACCTATACATCTGCAGTAACAGTGTTCTCTGTGCTTGTTGACAGGTGGTGTTCTCATGAGGTCGTCCATGCTGGTCCTGTTCCTCCTCTTCAGCGCCCAGGCTGTGGCCGCCATCTTAGGAGCAGCACAGCAGCAGGGTCCAGGCAACAACTCCAACACCATCCCCACAGTGGACCCCAAGCTCTTCACCAAGCGCCGCTACCTCTCACCCAGGGTGCTCTTCAGCGACCAGCCGCCTGATGCAGATCCGGCGGGGTCCCAGGGGGGCGGCAGGAGGACCCCCAGGAGAGCGGGGCAGCCTCAGCACCGAGGAGTCTACTCGGTGTGCGATAGCATCAGCAACTGGGTGGGCAACAAGACCAAAGCCACAGACATCTCAGGCAACGAGGTGACGGTGCTGCCGGACGTGAACATCAACAATGTGAACAAGAAGCAGTACTTCTTTGAGACGACGTGCCACAGCGAGCGCTCCGGCAGCTCCGGTTGTTTGGGAATCGATGCCAAACACTGGAACTCCTACTGCACCAACTCACACACTTTTGTCCGAGCGTTGACCTCGTTTAAGAACCTGGTGGCCTGGAGGCTCATACGCATCAACGTGGCCTGTGTGTGTGTGCTGAGCCGTAAGTCATGGCGTCAGTAAAGACTTTCTATTCAAATCACACACACTCAATTACAAACACAGACATAGTCATCACCAGAGACTTCTCATCCTCTAAACAAAGTAAGTTATTAGTATATGTCAAAGTATCAGGACTGCATGTATATACAACAGCCCTGGGTCAAATAGTATCTGTTAGTAGCGGGTACATTACCAAAGATGCTGTGACACACAGCATCATACTGTCTTTGCTGCAGGAGACACCACCACATGTGTTAAAATGTGTATAAATCCTTTGTGACATTAATTGTAACAACACTTTTTTGGGTCTAAACTAGGGCTGTCAGTCGATTAAAATATTTAATCGCATGATTGTCCATGGTTAATCGCGATTAATCGCAAATTAATCGCACATTTTTTTATCTGTTCTAAATGTACCTTAGAGGGATATTTTTCAAGTTTTGAATACTCTTATCAACATATGAGTGGACAAATATGCTTTATGCAAATGTTTGTTTATTATCATTTGAACAATGACAAATATTCTCATGAATATTAAACACAACAACCTCTGAACATTACAAATATTCGCCTCAATTCAACCTGGAACCTCTCTCATACAATACAAAGAGTGTGTGTGTGTGTGTGTGTGTGTGTGTGTGTGTGTGTGTGTGTGTGTGTGTGTGTGTGTGTGTGTGTGTGTGTGTGTGTGTGTGTGTAGTTGTCGGCGAAATGCCGCTCCTCTGTTTTCATAACTGTCAAAGCATGAGACTGAAGTTCCCACTGTGGGTCAAAATAATGTGCTGTGACCCCGAGGTAACTGTCATTACTGAGTGAAGTCCAATAGTCTCCGGTGAGCGCAACTGTGGAAGTCTTTCTTAAATCCTCCTCTACTTTCGCTTTTTGGACTTCATACAAGTTGTGTATTTTCGACACAGTGGTGGCTCTGGAAGGCAATTCATAAGTGCAGTCGTTGGATGCGACCCGAATTATATCACGCAGCCCCTCGTCCTCCACAATGTCAATTGGCCTGCAAGCTGTAGCCACCCATTTAGCGATCTTTGTTAAAAGTGTGCTGCTCGTAGACGTGTCCGGGCGTCTCTCCCGCACACTTTCAAGTGTGGTCTGCCGCAAGCGGGCGGCAGGAGCGGGGCTGTCGGCATCAGCAGTGTGCTTGGATTGTATAGATGGTATTTTAAACTCGATGTACTCTGAAACTACGGGGCGGCCGAGGACAAAAAATGCACATGCGTTAATCGCGTTAAAATAATTAATCGCGTTCATTTTTTTTTAACGCGTTAACTTGACAGCCCTAGTCTAAACACTTTACAGTGTGTTTAAAAGAAGTGAGCTTACCAAACTTCTGCAGCCCGCTCCTCATATCTGCCAGTTCCTCTTCACAGCAGACATTTTGACACATCACTGCAGATAAACACAGGTGTTATCAATACCACTCATTATGGCTCTGGTATTGTGGCTCACTGGAATTAACTGGACCTTAATTATCTTAATCAATTAAACCTGTGTACACCCTGCAACCACATGGCAAAATGGCTGCTGTGAATGTGGCCTAGCTTAGAGGCTGCATGTCTGTTGCATTGTGGGTAATGTAGGCACCAGGTTTTGATACATGGAATTAAAAAGACAATATTTCTGGTTCTGCTGCATCGATTTTGTATTCCTTTTGTATTTTACATTTAGTACAGTTATTAAAGAGTATCAGAATGTGTGCCCTGTCCTAAATTCAGAGCATTTTTAAATAGTATGATTAGTTTAAACTTGTTGTCTATTTCCAGAACAGCCAAAGCCCAGCCATGGCTACAACCACATCCAGTTACAGTCCTTCTCACACTGCATAGATTTTTACTTTACCTTTCATTTTTAGCAATTTGATAAACACGGGTTAAGCTGAATGACAGCTCAACTTCTCCAAACTAATAATATAAGAAGCCACAGATGATTTAAGATTGTGAATATATTTTTTTAATGAGTTGCAGCCGTCGATATGTCCATAATGACCTACTGCAGAAAAACTACATTTAAAATAGCAATGTAACCTTATCGAGTACTTTATCATGTTCTACTTCCACATGACCTTTAACCTGCTTTCCACCTCTGCAGCAGATTTATTTCTAACCTGATACGATGACCTCTAGTGGCATACAGGTGACAACTACAAGACATTGAAACTGGGTTTTAAGCATACACTGTATTTCATTTATATAAAGTCTTTGGTTGAACTAGACCCTGGTGCATTTTAAACTGCAGCTTGTGAAGACACAGAATTTGTGTTTAACAAACTACCATAGACTGTATACAACTACTTTAAAGGCATCACAGGTTTAAACCTGTCTTATACCGCAGCTCAGTTTGTGCACATCAACACAATCATGCTGATTACAGTGTTTTATTTTCTCCACCCACTATATATTCCTATAGCAGACCACACTCACTATAAGTGGACTGAAGCAACCCACACAGTTTAGAAATACAGTTTGACCCAGGTCTGATATAAGAAAACTTTTGTTAAAATGTTGTTGTTTATTGTTATTTATTAAACACTTACATACATGCACTGTGTGTTTCTTGAAGTTTGTTGTTTATGTATAAAATATATTGTTCCTCAGAGACTGAGGACAGAGCAATCCCTTTAAACGAAAAAGAAAATGTAGTCTTTAGCCTTGGAAGAAAAATGAGTTGAAAACCCATATGGTTTCATTTTACAGCCACTAATTTGCTGTTTTGGCTTATCTTTATGTTTCCCCTGCTCTTTATTCTACAGTGGATATGAAACAATGGGAAAATACATAAACATGTATTTATGACGGCCTGTTATTCATCATCTAACTCTAAGTGATAATATCATGGCTCGCCATTTTCTGTTTTGGCTTTGACATTTAAGTGCTGTCAGCGTACTTCACATTGTTCTTTAAAAAAATACAGTCAGTATTAGTATATATTCAGGCTCAAAGCTAAATGTTGTATCACAGCTGACATTTAAGATGTCTGTGGTGACACTGCAGAGCTTCGGTGTAAAGTGGAAACAGAAACTAAGAGTCTGCTGAGTTCTTTTTGGAAAACTACACTTTTAAGAGAAGTCTCACAATTTATAATGTCTACCTTCCAACTGTTAATACCATTTTTCAAAGACAATTTGTTTAGTTAACTACTGAATTGTTTACTTCAAAGAACTGCTCCAAAGAAAATACAACACTGTCCTCTGGAGGTCAAAGGGTGGAACATGTCTAATATGTCTAATGAACCTCACAACAATGGATCAGTTACAATTACAAGTATTACAAGTATTACAATCATAAATGTAATACTTCTGATCAGACACCCACATGTAAGTAAGAGACTTTAAAATGTATAACTTCCAACATTGTAATACCCAAAAGTACCTAAAGTCATAGTACTTGTATGTGATTGGATTATTCTTATAGGTGCCTACATGTGTTCATCACTTTATTGTTGCAGCTAGTAAAAGTAAGGCAAGTTTTAAATACTTTTTGTACTGCAAGGTAAATAAATATATCACTCCAACCACAACAACAGAAAAGGAAATAAATGACGTGTGCTTCTCAGTCTGACCACTAGATGGAGACCTTGATGTGACTAAAAGTGTAATCCCATGATAATTCAGCATGTCTGTCTAGTCATTTTTAAGTGATCTATTTTGAGTGGTACTGATGCAAATATTATGTTCCTAGTTTTCAGTTGTGGGTACACACTGCCAATCATTTTAATTCATTCTTTACTTACAGGCCCTGTGTTTCATACTAGTCTATCACCATGATTTTGAACCTGTTATTTGTATTAACTGAGTCGCATGACCTGTCCTTTTAAAAATGTCTGCTTCGTCAACTCTGATGTCTCGTGGTTCATCCGAATGACCGTTGCACCTATCTATCTATCTATCTATCTATCTATCTATCTATCTATCTATCTATCTATCTATCTATCTATCTATCTATCTATCTATCTATCTATCTATCTATCTATCTATCTATCTATCTATCTATCTATCTATCTATCTATCACTCCCCTCCATAGCCTCAGTCTATGAAAAGCGGTGCCTGCGAAGGGCACGAAACATCATCAGAGACTCTTCCCACCCCAACCATACACTGTTTATCCCCCTACTTGGCACCCGCTCTGGGACACGCTACCGCAGCCTCCCGGGTAGAACCAACAGGACTACGCACAGCTTCTTCCCTTCCGCAGCCAGACTGCTGACAATGAACCCCACGCTGTCCCATACTGCCTAGTTGTTGTCGTGTGCTGTGCTGAAGCGCAATTATCCTTGTACATTACTGTTGTATATACAGTACTGTATTCACTGTATTTATTATTATCTGTGTATTTATTCTTATTTATACATTTCCCATCTATTTACCTTTATTTTTGTATCATTTATTTTGTACATACTTCTGATAATTGTTTATATAACTGACTGTTTTGCACTCCGGTTAGACCCTCCTTAATTTCGTTACACTGTGCTTGCATTTTGTAATGACAATAAAGTAATCTAATCTAATCTAATCTAATCTATCTAAATCAGTCTTTTGATATTATTGTGGCTGTCTCCTGATAAATAAAGAGGAGGTAGGCAGTGTTGTGTGTCATGATCCTCTCTGATTCTCTGGCAGGGGAACAGGGGGTCGCTGTTTCCCTCCCACATCAGTGCAACAAACCTCCGGCCAGAAGAGAAAACACAGAACAGCTTCATATGTCATCTTCATTACAACAACAATTTGCATATTAACACAGAAACAGGTATACAACACTCTCACCATCACAATTACAACATGAAACATATATTGTGCAATTCCTTGCCTGTATTCTGCTCAAATATATTCATACATATTTATTGTTACCCAGCTTTAGAGTTCATTAGGCCTGCAGGAGAGGTTTTGGAAATGTTTTGTTTTTGTTTCTGAATTATGAAGCATCGTATGCTGCATTCTGTGCACAAACAGTGCTATATAAATTAAGATCATTAATTATATCCATAGAGCCATGCCACCAGGACTTGCGCTTATGTAGGATAAAGATTTTTCCTGACCGTGCTTACAAGACTTTGAAACTCGACACTCGACAGTATAATTAAAGAGTGTACTGTTTTTGGTTGTTTTTTAAACAATAAGAATGAAATGATTTATACAGCTGTTAAACTGGTATATATTTTTGTTAAATGTGCCAGTCAGTGAATTATCTCTGGTCACTGGCCCTAAGGTGCATACTTTACACACGTTCCCATATTTCCATAATAAACAGTGATGTCATTTGAAAAAGACAGTAGGCCTAAGATCTGCAGGTTTAAAAGCGCTGATAAACTGTAATCCAACTTCTAATGTAAAGGTCATAGAGATAGAAGTCAAAGTGAGACTGTTGCTTTTAGTTAAACATGTTAAGTCAGACTTGCAGTAGTTCTGAGAAACCCATGATGCTCACATGTATTTTTCTGTGACTAAAAAGTGCCGAAAGAAATAAAATCTGCAAACAGATGGCAGTTTTCTTTACCAGTTTTCTATCTCCTGCCCACATAGATTGTTATATAATGTGATGTTTACTCATGTATACACACACACAAATATGTGATGTGAAGGGCAAGATTCAAGGCTTTATTTGCATGTGCACATTAGCTACAGTCTAGATATATGGCAATGAAAAACTTAAGTCACAGGCTCCTCCAACAGTGCAACATGAATATATATATAGGATATATATATATATATATATTAGCACTTCGGGATTTGAATTCAAATATGAAGTGCTTTATAAATTAAAGCCATTAAAGCCATTACATAAAACAAATAAAATAGTGCAAGAGAATGTTGCATTTGTTATTTGTTAAAGTTATTTATCTGTAACTCACATTTGAAAAGACAATGCCCTTTATTTCTAATGTTGCCAAACGTGAAGCAGTGATATCACACTCTGAAACGAGGCTGTTCCTCATGTGTTGGGGGACCTCCCGGAGACTCCCCCGGGGGTCCCATCCCGTCCCTGAACCCCACCTTGGCTACCACACGCACACATGCGCAGGGAGGGGCGGCGCGAGCGGGTGTGCAGCTTTGTGCGCATGTTCTGCTGTTAGGATGGTGTCGCTGTGCAGCTCCTCATCATTGCATGGTTCATGTCCAGCTGGAAGAGGCTCTGCACAATAACAGCCATCAGAAATCAGGAATATCGACAAATCAGGAGACATCATGAGCAAAGTACAGGGAGGGATGAAATGCGTGAAATATCTGCTGTTCATCTTCAACTTCATCTTCTGGGTAAGTCCGACTCACTTCGCATGAAAACAACGTTATTGCTATTTTAAAATCACCCGAATGTTTTGCACATTGTGGCCATTTTTATTCTATTTCTCTTCGATTTATATTTGATTTATTACAAACAATTATTAAGCTTTGTTTGCATGTGGAAAATCGGTTAGTGCTGTGGCTCAGAGTCGTGTTTACATGTTCAACACTGCAGGATATGTCTGTCTATTGCTTTTGTTAGATATGTTTTTTTAATTAACTTGGTTTCGTTTTACACTGGGGGAGTTCATCCACCTGCTCTGTGCAGACTCCTCTCTGACTGGCTCCCTAAATACTCAAATCATTGCTTTATTGCCATCCATCATCTTCTTATCTAAATCCATCATGCATAAACCATCACACCTCTTAAAGTGCTCTCTATCTATTACAAATGTATAATAATTAATGGTTAAATCTGTACAAACCCTTTTAATACCTATGCTTTATGTAGTAGGTATTGTACTGTAACACACACACACACACACACACACACACACACACACACACACACAGCACAGTGGCTTGGTGCTGGGAGTTTCCAACAGACAGGGTTAACCTGTTTTTGGAACATCATGGAGGTTTATGTCTGTTATGAAACATTATGATCAGATAAGGTTACCTCTGGCTCCGGCTGCTGTGGAGTCACTTGGATTTATTTCTGCACTGAATTATCATCTGACATTGTGTCGGTTCTTCTTTTGAACTGTGTAGCTGATGGGAATATAGGCTTGGTAAACTTTAGCTTGAAACCCTCAAACAGTTAAAGCTACTGTTCGTTGTTTAGCTATGAAACCTGTTCCACTAAACAGTGAAACACTGAAAGAAAAGATGATTACTTTGTTGTCTGTTGTATTTCTTAATAAGTAGACAGCCACTGAATTGTCCATCCCGTTTGGGGTCGTGACCCCCAGGTTGCAAACCAATAGAGTGGAGCTGAAACCATTAGCGGACACATTGAAGTGAATGAAATTAGTATGACAGAAAATGCAATTTTTAGCCAGTCAAATATTGAGATTTATTCCTTTTCTCTGTTTTATATTACATTTAACTGAATCCTTTTAGCTTTGGACTGATAAAAAAACAACTACATTTGTACATATCACCTTGGATTTCAAGAAAAGGGGATGGACATGTTTTCTAGACCACACGATTCATCTAGAAAATATTTGTTATTTGCAGTCTCAACATCAATGCCAAATGATTTGTATATGATCCCACCTCAGATTGCATGATCTGCCTACATGTATTATCTTCAAAGACTCCTTTGTGTAAATTCAGCACGAGATTTGTTTGCAATGGGTTGAAATATGTCGATTAGAATAGAGATAACCGATAAATGAATCGGCTGCAACTAACAATTGTTTTGTTATTCTTTTGGTCAAGAAAATGTCTGAAGCAAATGACACCACAGTTTGAATGCCAAAGGTGATTTGTTTAAATTGTTAGTTTTGCATGAACAAAGTGTCCAAAACTCAAAGATTAAATGAACTATCACATAAAACAAATAAAAGCAGCACTGTGACGCGCTGGAACTAGGCAATGTTTGGAATTTGTTCTAGAAGATTACTAAGTTAATATGCGTGACAGACTCAGTGGTTGTAGATAGATGCTTGAGTTTTACTGCTAAACGATACAGTGTATAGGATCCTGACGGTTGCATTGACAAATCTCTGTAAGACGATCTCTTGTGTCACGGACACACAGCGGCCTCTTTGTCTCGCAGTTTGGGGACTGAGAGCAGGGCCGTTGTGGTCTGGGCCAAAAGAGGCGTACAGTACTATGCTGTAATTTTGGGGTGCAAAGCCAAACAAGGAGCCAATGCTAGTGTGAGTTACATCACCAGGCCCTGTGAGGCTGGCACAGCCGGCGGCTGCAATGCACCATGGGAGGTGGACCATTGATGCTATGATGTTAAGATCTGATATTATGATTGTCCATCTGCTGTCTTCCTTCTCCGATAATTTTTACTCTTGCCTAGTTCATGTGTTTTCCTCCTAGAATGTTATTTTTAGGAATCAGGGTTAAAAGTAAAATGGTTGAGATGATCACATTTACATGTATTATCAGATATCTGATCTGTAAAATGAAGATCAAGAAACATTAAGGGTTGTTATTTATTAAAAGTATGTGTTCAGGAGTTATTGTGTAAAATGTTGTAAAACTCAACAGTTTTGCTCTAAATAAAAACTTATAATAGGAAATAACCACTAATACACCCCATCTACTGCTATTTTGCTCTCATGTTATTCATATGATTCAAGAAATGTATTCACAAAAGTATATTTAGTATTAAAACCCTTCATATGTATCAATGTTAAACATGGGCAGTTTACACCTAAATGTTCTTTGTGTCTAAGGTCAGAAGGATTCACTTTCTGAGGGTGAGACCTGCTTCAATCGATGGTTTATTTCTGGTCAAATTCACCCAGGGAGCAGTGATGACGTCTCAGTCTCGAGAAAAACATCACACCTGATGTCCTATCTTAATTTGTACTACATGCCATTAAGCAGAGGAAACGTTTTTCCTGGCTTTACGTGCAGCCTATGATCTGTTTAAGAGTCTAAACAGGTCTTAAACTTTTAGTCTCTAAAGAGCTGATGCATTCACATTTTTGGCAGCAGTTTGTTCGGGATAAACAGGAGAAAAAAAGGGACGGTGGGCACCAGTAGCCACTTAACTGAGGAGACAAAGATGAGAGCAGCACATTCAGAATATTAATCAACAGAAGAGCCAAAGATAAAAACTAGAGGGGCCTCAACATTTAACTGTGAAGGGATTTCTCGGAAACATCAAACCAGAGACATCATTTAAATCCTCAAAATAATCAGAGACCACATTTCAAACAGTGTTCTTTAATATCCTGCCACAGTGAGTAATTGTGACCTGACTGTGGCTCCTCAGCTGTCGGGCCTGCTGGTGCTGGCGGTGGGACTCTGGCTCAGGTTTGAGCCCAACACAGTGGAGCTGCTGACGGGGGACGGAGCCCCTGACACCTTCTTCATAGGTATGTCCTCCAAACACACCCTACATCTACTGCAACATGGGGCAAGATAACCCCCCCGGAGCTGTTCATGAATCAGTTTGAGGCTCAGGTCCATTTGTCGCTGCCTGAGCATCTCTGATTGATCATTTTGTATTCCTCTAGTTGGAGGAAAATCGAATCAATATTTGTAAAACATGATCAATTCTCTCCATAACCTATAAAACAGAGCACTACTGCTAATGGTGCATGTCAATAACGGTTTGACATGTGCTCTTTCACTTCCTCTCAGCACCTTAATATGTTAGTGAGTACACAGAATAGAATAACATGTTTAAGTTGTTTATTTATTTTAGTGTATTAAAGTGTTTTTATATTTTCTTGATTTTAAGTGAAGTAATTTTAACAACTTAATAGTTCAAGTTCTTATGTCAACAATGCAACAATGCAAGTTTGGCCTGCAGCTACTGAAGCTAAGTAATGTTATGAGGAATTGGAAGTCTATTTTAAAAAATAAATCTTCAAATTCGAGCTACATTGTGGCTAATAAGATCCACAATGTAGCTTGAATTTAGAGATTTATTTTGAAAAATGTAAACGCTATGTTGCTGATTCATTTCCTTTTCTAGCTATTGAACATAGTTTGACTTCTCAATATAAAAAGTATCAAATGTAAGATGGTAAAAGATGCTCAAAGATAGAATTTCTTAGATATTAAGACACATTTTCAGGCATAAAATAAACACTATTCAGTTGAACAAGAACAAGCTTCAGAGAACAAAGAGCAGAGCCAGATTTCACGCTTGATGACATAAGGTTTTATGGTGCGCTGTAAAAATCGTTTCACAAACACCCCTCTGGGATTCTCCTCCACCATTTTAACTGGAGAGCCTTTCAGGAGCCGCAGGTGTTGTTGAGCGGTAATGAGCGCTTAACAGGCGAATCCTACCTTTAATACATGGTGATGTTTCAACACTTCCTCCCCACGACCCAACTCACTGTTCTGAGTGGTTTAGTCCCCATTCATTTCCTCCCCTATTAGGCCCAGATCATCGGATGTGCCACACCACTCTGCAAAGTGTGTACTCACTAACATATTACGGTGCTGAGAGGAAGTGAAAGAGCACATGTCAAACCGTTATTGACATGCACCATTAGCAGTAGTGCTCTGTTTTATAGGTTATGGAGAGAATTGCTCATGTTTTACAAACATTGATTGGATTTTCCTCCCACTGGAGGATTACAAAATGATCAATCAGAGATGCTCAGGCAGCGACAAATGGACCTGAGCCTCAAACTGATTCATGAACAGCTCCGTGCGGCACTTTGCACTCAGGTTACTTTTGATTGAGCTAAAAAATAAACACTAAAACATTCAAACATAAAGAGTGGACAAACACCCTTCAGTGTGTGGTAGTGCACACAATGGGCTTCTCTCTTTCTCTGTCACTCTGCGTAGGAGCGGACGATTAGAATGAAGCCTATTCTTGTAACTCCCGTTTAGATCGTGCCCTAAAATGGTGACTTCACTTCATCAGCGCTCTGCTCTCATGGGGCTGCCTCCCTCAGGAGAGGAGGGGCAGGTTGGGTGGGGCAGGTGACAGGAGGATACCTCCTTTAGGATCATCATACTGCACCATTCAGGGCAACTTTGTGAGAAATAAAACAAAAACAAAGTTTCTTGTTGAATGTAAAAGGGGAAAAAGTGAAGTCCAATACAGCCTTAAAAATATGACCTTAAAATATGTAACACCCGTATATAAACTGGACAAAGATGCAGTCATGCAAGATATTATTTGAGAGATACTCACTTGAGTTCTCACAGTTGTTCATCAGTTTATGCAAACTACTGCGGCGAGATCATTTTCGTTCAGTTTGGTTTAATTTGACATGCAAATATCACAGTGTGCACACATTTTTAATCGGTGCGTTGCCTGTAATCGGTACTTCACATTTCAGCAGAAAATACTTACATTTTTACTCAACTAAAGTTACAGGCATCTGCTCACTCATCACTACATCAATAATATTAATCCAGTACAGTATAATAAACACTAAAAGTGAGGCAAACTGCATTTATATAATATATTAAATAAAGGAATACCTTCCTTTCTGTGTTGAACTGCCCTTGTTCTAATGTTAGACTGCAGAAGACGACAGCAGAGATATCTATTTATCTATATTTCCAATTAATCCTGCATAGGGCGTCTAACAGAGGAGCCTTAGCAACAAAATAAATATGATCATGAGCAGAATGCTGCCTTCATGCACCTCCAGCACTGAGACTGAACAGAGGGACCTAACAAGGGAAAGTGGAAGCATTCCCTGTGGCTGAATCATTTTCCATGCTGTCACCTTGTTGCTCCCTGCGCCTGCATGTAAACAGCCATTATGTGCATTTATCAGAAAGAGACTGTGAGATGTTTACACTAATATGTATCGCTACATGCTACCAGCATTAACAAGGAGGGCCACTTTCTGCTGGTTTCTCTACAAGTGTTTAAGGCCAGGCAGCTCTGTGTACACTCTGTCTATACAGTAGAAGCTTGGCCCATTATATTTTCCATTGCTAACCCTCCACTTTGAAGCAGCCTATCCCTCGTTTCCTGCCCCCTTCAGCTATCCACCTCATCTTCACCTCCCCTTTTGTTCAACCACAGGAAAACAACAGCTTGCAATCCCCCCCCCCATGTGGATTAATTAAATTGCTGCAATGGTTGCCGTCTATGTCACGGAGAAGACCCTTAGCGTGGACCCCGGGGACAGAGTTGGTGTATAGTTACAGTGTGAGGGCTACGTAGTGAGGGCTGGGAGCTGAGGAGCAGACCGGGGGGGTGATGACATCCAGGCTCGAGGGGAGCGGGGACGGCTGGGGGATGTAGTTTAAAAATTAGATTTTCGACCAGACAGATGGCATCTGTGTGCTGCTGTACCCCACAATGTCTGAATAATTGGAAATAACAGCATCAAAGGTCTAAAACCAGAAGCCTTGTTTCTCAGTAGACTCCATCAGCTTTAATTCTAACTCTAATGGTGATACTGCAGAGAGTCTAGCTGCACCTCTGAGACAGAGATGGAGGATTTCAGCTATTTGCAGCTCGCCTGAAGCAACACAGAGTCCAGCGTCTTGTTTTGCTCAACACACTCAAAGGGACGGCAGATGGTATTTATTTTCAGACTGAGCTTTCAGTTATTGGACTGTCTCAACCAGCTCTTATCTTCAAACCAACATTCTTTTTCTTTTTTAGTTCATTTTTAGAAACAATGATTAGGACACCAACTCTAATCTGACAGATTACATGCACTCATCTCTCACTTATTATTCCCCCAGAGGAGGAAACATTACAAAGAAATACTATTTTAGTTCTGGTCGTGTCAAAGATTCTTTTTGCATCTCGATTCAAAGCTTTAATATTCACAAGTCTCTGGACTGAAGGAGTGGGCTCGTAATCACACTGAATTGTGGGAGGTGGTTCAGCGCTTTTCAAAGAGTTTCCACCTACACTTTTCTGCTGCAAGTCAAACAGTCCTTTTATAACTCACTCATGTTACAGCAAAGACTTGCTTAATGCTGCTTACTGCAGTTTAAGCTGTGAATTGCAGTAAAAACCATTTAAAGTACTCATCCATCTACTTTTTCTCCCCTCAGCCGTGTACATCCTTCTCGGTGCAGGAGGCCTGATGATGATCATCGGGTTCTTCGGTTGTTTTGGGGCTGTACGCGAGTCGCAGTGTCTTCTTGCTTCGGTGAGTTTGGGTGCTTTATAGTGTTCCTATTCTTGTACTTTAAACATGTAATCAATGTGAATCAATCCCTCAAATGTTTTACTTCTACAGGTTTAATTACTAAATGTCCTGGTTATTTATATGCAGTTCCCTGGAAAGATCTATGTGTAATTTGGTTTCAATTATAGGTGAAATAGGCTTTAATTGGCACGATAATTGGTGTTAATTAATCCTAATTATTGCAAGGGTAAGCAAGAGTCTTTTAATTAGTGCACATTAGGTGCAAACAATAGAAAATGTGTCTGCTAATAACATTTTTATTTTCTTAAAAGCATCTAGGAAATCACAGGGAAATGATTGATCTATAAAATGATCAAATTAAGTGATACAAACTCTCCTTGTATAAAGATACCTCTAGTATAGGACATTAATGAGCCTTTCTCCTGCTCTACAGTTCTTCGCTTGCCTTCTGATAATCTTCGGAGCAGAGATTGCCGCTGGTGTGTTTGGATTCATAAACAAGAAACAGGTACAACACTGAAATTAAACATTATAAATCAGATTGTAATGTATTTTTCAAATGTAATAACTGATATTTTCTTTAGATTGTTGAGGAAGTCCAAAAGTTTTACAGCAGCTCCATTGCTGACGTCTCCAATTCGAATGGCACAGCAATAGCAGTCATTTACCACCAAACTGTGAGTAAGACCTCTCCTCTTCATATGACTGAGTCACAGTGAACCAGCATCACCATTTTATCTTTCATCTTTTCATTCACAGCTGAACTGTTGTGGAGGCTCCACATCAGACACGTCCACCACACTGTGTGCAGAGGCCGAGGAGAACACCCAGGTGACCCCGCTGCCTGCTATGACACTTTAGACCCACAGGGGGGCACAGTAGCACTGATTTAAGATCAAACCATAATCGAACCATCAGCGGTCATGGATCACAGATGTACATTTATCCACAGCGGGGTTGTGTGCAGTAACTGTTATTAACAAAACATATGCGTTTTTCAATTTTTTAGGATTGTCTCACTGCAATATCAGACTTCTTCAATGAAAAGCTGCACACTATTGGATACATAGGGATTGGGATAGCAGGAGTAATGGTGAGACTTACAAATCATTGAATTCAAACTTCATCAATCATGATCCCAGTTTACAATCACTTCTATAAATGTTCCCTCAACGACGATTTGATGGCTATACTGTATTGTCCAACTTTACACAAAGCTCCATAATTGTTTTAACATGTCCAACAATGTGTCTGATTCCAGGTCATAGGGATGATCTTCAGCATGGTCCTGTGTTGTGCCATCAGGAACAACAGGGAGGTTATTTAGAAGTTGAGTCCCACCCAACCAGCGAGCCCTCAATGACCCCTTTATCATCAAGACATCTGAATAAAGATGGAAAACCCCAAAGTTACATTTCATGTAATTTCTCTAGTCCATAGGAATCTGGTGGGGGAGTTCAGTGAATATCACAAAGAGAGAATTCAATACATCCCAGTTGTCCACGGGCCAAAATTCAACACGATACGCTGGATCGTAATCTGCACACCTCAACTCCACCAGCACTGAGTGAAAATGATTTTTTTCCCTGTAAACCAAGCTCTGCTTTTGGCACGACTCTGAGACATTCCTCAGTTTTAACATCTTTTTGTTAGACGATGCACTACACAAAGCCTTTTTAGACACAGGAATGTTGTGACTGCTGTAAATATGGACAGCTATTTTATGCAATTGTTGTTAACATTATTTATTGTGCCCTTTTTATGTAGCCAATACTACTCCGTGTGCTTATATGTTTTGAGGACTAGCCTACCTTTGCTGAGTAAAGTTCCACCATGTGCCTATCTTGTCACTAAATTTGCCTATTTATTGTGATTTGAATATCTACATGAGTTCCCTGCCACCACTCTCAAGTATTTCTACTTTAAAGCACAAAAGAGGAAGTGAAGATGTGATATTAAAAGGGTTAGGGAAGGTCTGATGATAAACTGCCTCTCTGTGCATCCCCAAACTTATCCAAAAGGTCCCGAGTAACACAGAGTCGTGAGCTCCTCTCGAGCGCGTGTGAACTGTAACAGTGAGCTAGTTTGCATTTTGTGTGAATTATTTTGGATGTAAATTTTGTTGGTGTGCCAATAAGATGTGAATTATAGAATAATATAGTTCATGCCATATTGTTAACCGTAATAAATAGAAATAAATACTGGGTGCTTTTAAAAAAGTGTTTGGTTGTTTTCCTGCCTTTGAAGTCTCTAATGCAAGTTTTGTCTCATGGCAGCACAATGCTAAACCAGTTCAATAATGCTGGGAACAAATAGACCACACTCAACAATAGGGCCTCTTGAGACACATTACATTAGTGAGACAAAATATAATATTCAAGAGGCCTTTATACTTACTAAAATGCATTTGTTAGGCTGCCACCTTTATATATTATATTTCTTTAAAAGATAACAGAGTCCCTTTCCCACGCCACCTTATCCCTCCCGTCTAGCCATTTCACAAAATTCCTGCATGATACTTGTTAGCAATCAGCTGAGTTTATCTATTCACACACATTTTAGCATAACAATGCATAATCCACCCTTAAAATGTCATATTTTTAAACTAAATTGACATTGAGTCCTCTCCTAATCAACTTCCGATTCATCAAGGTGTGCTTATGTACTATCATATTTTACATGAAGGATATACCCAGATTAGCAACTCTTTCAATAGCCTCTAGTCTAGTGTTTCTCCTTTAGCATTGTTAAGTATTATGACGATTGAAGCCATTTGTCACTACGGATTAAATGTTTTTGTCCTTGCCTTTGTTAGAGGGGCTGCGCTGGCATTATCTCAGTTTAAACCAGCTGTCTTTTGGACCTTTTCAAAGCTTTTGTAACAAAGCAGGAATCATTTATGTCTGTGTGGTATAGACCTGTCAACGATATGGTGTAATAAATCAATGAACACAGAATGAGTGTATTTAAAATTGTAATGTTAATATATGGTATGTACAAAAAACACAACCACAACATATGGTAAGAGTCATATTTCACATGCTGAGTCACAGTAATATTGTTTTTATTTGGCATGTTTTCTATTCAGACAGAAAGGTCTCTTGCTTTGTTTAAGGCATAAACCAAAAATAAAATTTGAAATTTCAGGTATCAATATGAAAATGTCTTAACTGAAGTTATGTGGACTGATACATATATAATATGCATGAATGCATCTCAAGTTATTGCAGGTAATACTACTAAAACAACTTCAGAGTAACATCAAGTATTTAACAGGACATGTTATGGATTGGAAAGCCATATGGTCCCATGTCAGTAGGAAGGTTCATGATCAGTGAGATTTAAACATGTACATTACAATGACAGTTCTTGCTGGAAATGTGTGTAACAAAATAATTAAAATATCCCTTTGCATTCAAATGGGCTCAACGAGTCCCAATGTAAAGCCTTTGTTCCAACTTAAAGACTTTGTAACATGAGACAGCAGTGGAAAAGGAAAAAACATAAAGTACTGCAAGCTGCTGCATTCAGGAACTCAAAAATAAAAACTAGCATACACATAAAGTACACAAAAAAAATGCAAAGTGATAGCATGGAAGAAAACACAAAAATAGGATGTGTATTTGAAGGAAATAGCTCTCCTCCCTCACAGAGGGAAACAGGACTGTCTCAGGGACAGAGAAAGAATAACACTGCAACTCTGCATCCCCCAGCCCGGTAAGGCCAACAGCTTCAAGTGCAAACATTGGCTATAGCCTCCTGAAAAAGTCACAAAAGTGTTTAAGTGCAACACAGCAGAAGATGGTCTTCATAAGTCTTCCTGTCTCCAGACAAGACTCTGCTGTAAACTGATGGTATGTAGCTGCCAGTTGTTCCACCATCTACGCTCAGAAGGTCCTCAGTCAAGTTGATATGCTCTCATGCCGACAGGAGGTTTAGAGGAGTGTTGTCCAGGATGTATTCTCCAACTCCAGCAAAGTACATAACCTGTGCGATGCCGAAGAGAGGCGCGATCACCAGAGCTCGACAGCCAGCACCTTTCAGGAAGGCTGAGGGTCCCTCCTTCCGCATTATTTTACTGTGGAGAACCAGAGGCAGGGCTTTATGTAAACAGGCATTAAAAAAAAGAAAAGTGATTTTGTAACAATGTATGACTTATCTGTCTTACCTCACACAATCAACCACTCCACTATAGGCCTCCTCAGCAGACCCTTTGTTCAGTGACTGCAGTCTAGTCTTCACCACTACAAAAAAATGAAAGAAAAAATATGAAATGACATTAAGAAACATTACTGTGCTGTTACTAATAAACAGGGCACATCATGCAGAACATATCACACACTTAAATACTGATCATTCTCCATTGTTAACAACCATGTGTTGAAATGATATGGAGGAGAGCTAGCTAACGTTAGCTTTAAGAAATATCAGAATGGGGATAACAAAGAGCAGCATAGTGGTGCATTCAAGTTAAGACTTGAATAATAAGTTGTTCAAAAGAGATGTTTTCACAGTAGTATAAAAAAGGTTAGAGTTGGAACTATGACCCGTTTAACTTCCTAACAAAAACCGACAAAAACCGAGGAATTTCACTGGTGTGGTAACACCTGACAGATTTCTGGCATCATGGCTGACATGGCTCTGAACACTCACCGTCACACGGGTTAACAGCCACAGCGGCGGTGGATCCTGCCACACACCCGGACATGAAGGCCCAGTAGAACGGAGACGCAGTATCAGGACTTGGTTTGCCCAGGCGGTTCAGGTTGGCAAACAACGGGAAGTAAACAATAGAAAAGGGAACATCCCTGAAAGGAACAAAAGAAACAGTTGGTTCAGACTGAAACCCTGATACCTAGTAACTGGTCTGCCTAGTTAGCATGAATAGGAGTGTCACCTGATCAGGGTGGCCCCCAGGCCTTTGTAGAGCCCCTGGATGCCGTGTGTGTGGAACAGCTCCTTAGCGATCTGAGTGGCAGAAACGGCTCGCGGTGCTGAGGACACGGTGCACGAGTTGAAGGAGCGGCTGAGCACCGTGTTGGTGGCCACCAGCTTGGTGGTGGACATCATGACGGGCTTCTGCTGCTGGGCCGCTTTGGACCGAAGACAAAATATGTTAATACACACACACAATGGCAGTATTTGAGTAAAATCCATATTCAGATTATAATTCAGTATCAACGGTGTACTCTTCTCACCAAGTCTGCCTGCGTCCTGTAGCTGTATCTTGAGCATCTCCATGGGGGTGGTGACAACAACCTGACACATGCCTGCTCCACACCCAGCCAGCATCTCTTTGAACACCGTCAGCCCCTTTCTGTTAACACAGAGGAACACAAATAATTTAAATCCAGTGTATTGCTTATTATTTTTGTTTAAATGATGTTCTGATGACTCTGAGGTTGATGATTTTGCTTACCCATTTTTGGAGAGGTGTTGCCTGAAAAAGTCATTAGCAGCCAGCTTGATGGCCTTCTCAGGGGTGACCAGGGTCAAGTTTACAGCGGCACCTGAAATAACAACACGCACTGTTAGCATTGAAGTCACAATCAACAATTCACTCAGTTTCAAAAATATTTCCCTTCCACTATCTTTAACATCATAGGAATTGAATTAGTCCAACTTACAGAAAATCTACACAGATAGGAAAAATGTTCAATTTAAAGTAGCTTCAGCTATAAATCACAAGGGGTTATGTCAAAAGAAATAACATTACAATACATGAGTTTCAAAAGGAAAAGGAGAAACAAGCAAAACACAGGACGAGAGAAGAAATGAAGAGGGTGATGAATATCCAGAGGAAGATGCAAACACCAAGTCTATGAAGTACACAAGTCAGTTTATGATAAAGATGGCCCTCTTACAAAGAGAAAACTTTAAAAATGATAATGTGTGTTTCTATTGAAAAGACAACAAGCGAGTAAGTAGGTTAATGACGACAACAACAGACAAGAAGAGATGTTGACAGACTAAATCCTCATATGGCAATGCACTGTGTGTGCAGACTTTGGGCAAACATGAAAAGCTGATCTGTGAGACTGTGGACCATCTATAACTTTAGTCTACCACAGAGTAGTTTTCAAAGTCAACCAAAGTCTGCAAGGACACACTTCATAGACAAAATGAGGATCTACAACAAGTTGACAGTGAAGAGGAAAACCAAGTAGTTATTGACAAGAAGTCCAAATATAGAACAAACAGATGGCAAAACAAAAACATGTGCCTATATTTTTAGATAGAGCAATAATGTAAGAACCATTATATGATTTGCCTCCAGCGTGGCTGCGCCTTATCGGCTAGCCTTCAATATCCCAGGGGGACCCACGTCTGCAATATGAAAAACACAGATGCAAACAAACGGCATTCCTCACAAAAGCAGAGAACCAGACTAAAAAGCTCTCAATTTTCCTCACATTTAACTATGTCCACAAGTTTTTACTTCTTTTTGACAATAAAATGGATTAACTTATGATTAAACAGTGTTCTCTTACTCATTGCATGAATGCTATTCAAAATATCTTAAAGTGGCAGAACCACTCTAAATGAGAGCAGCTTTGGCCACCTCACTTTCATAATTTTTCCCATTACTTTACTAATAACTGTAATTTTAAGTAAATAAAGCAACCCATGCACTTAAAATACACTGTATATGAACCTTCAATAGCTGTAATCACGTAACACATCTTACTCTGTCCTACATCTAATCCTCTGCTACATGTTTCAGCCTACTGCTTCATAACATTTGTAGGTGCATAACTCTTACCTCTGTACATGCCACAAAAGCCCTCTGATCGAACTGTCTTGACAAGGCAGTCCATCCTGAAGAAATAGAGAGCAGAGAAAATATTATTGGTCTGAATCATATAAAAGTAGCAGATTGTAAAAAATAATTTTACAGATGCTTACTAAAAAACCTGTAATTTATTACTATTATATATTTACAACATGTAACAGTGACATGTACGTTAGCATACATGCTAGTTGAGGAATGAGAAAGATTTATATTTATCACGGTCCATTGAGTCAGGTATTCCCCTAAATCTAAAAGTAATCATGACGTCATTGAAGGATTAGCAAAAATAGTACTGATGATACATGGACCTAGTAGGTATAGTGCCAAGGGATTTGGCAAACAGAGCGTTGTCGTGTGAGACGAAAATACTTACATGCTCTTGTAGACCTGCTGTCCTGGTCTCTGATTCTGCAGTCTGGTCTTTGCCAAGTCAATGGGAAAGACACAAGTAACCCCAACAATGCCAGCAATACCTCCATTAATGAGCTTGGCTGGAAGACTGAAAAAAAGAGAACACAAAGTTATTATATTGGAAATGGCATTTACTGTAACTATAAAAACAGTGACAAATAAAATGAAAGTACACGTAAAATGATGGCTGTAATAGTTTTTAGATGTGATACTGTTCTCTCAAGTTGCATTGTACAGTTACATTTTATTATATTATTATTAAAATCAGTGATGTCCTTCAAATGTTCTTAAGCCAGTCCTTTCATGTCTTGTCAAACTAACTCAAATATGCTTAAATGTTTGTTGTGAAAATTACTCAAATGGTAATTGGTCACAATAATAAATACATGTATGAGACTCACCTGTTTTGTTGCTGAGCCATGATGATTTTCAAAAAAGGTAAAGATAGAAGTGTAAAAAGGTAGTGATGTAGATCCAAATGTTCTTCAGTCAAATCAATAAATAGAGTCCTGGAGAGAGAAAACGGGAGGAGTTACTTTAGATATGAACAGGTTCCTCAGAAGTCGCAGACTCTTGTGTGCATAGAGCTTATCCCATCCACAGCAGCCGGCTTTAGCTTATCTACCTCAAAGTCACGGGACCGTGAAGCAGCAGCTCCGCTACTTGTAATATGAGTAGTGCAACCCGTGGGCGGGCTCTAACTCGCATAGCGGAACACCATACATGGGCATGACCATTTCAGTCATTATTCAACCTGACTAGACTAGCGTATTTTCAAGTAACATGCAGGCAGCAGTGTGAATGTATTCGTTGTAAACTGAGTTTTATCGGAATACTGTCCGTGCAAATCAACGCAAAAGAGCTCCCAATAGGCCAATACCTTAAAGAGTTACTCTTTTCTTGCAATTCACGACTTTTTTTTTTCAGAAAAAAAAAATCTGCATTCATTATGTCAAGTAAGTGTTTATGTATAGCAGGAAGGTAAGATGTTGAGTCAACAGTTAGAAATAAATCATAAAAGCAATTATCATCATACAGGTTTGTCTCATAACATTTAAAGAGCCAATTCTTTAATTCGTTAGCTGTTACTAAACGTTAGCTAACGGAGACACCCATTCAGAAGAATTCCTTCCCTTAAAGCGGAGAAGTTGGCTATTTCAAACGATTAAATGACTTTTAAATGCATAATCTTATTATTATTAACGACATTCAAAAGTTAGTACTCACCAAACGATTGTCTTGTATGCTTTAAGTAAGATTGTTTCGAGCCGTTAACTTCTGTTTCCGTGTGAGTCGCCGGTCTGCTGATATATAGCTACGAGGGAAGAGAGTGGAAATTTCCATTGAGCTCTAGACGGGGGCGGATCCACCAAGAATGTAAATCCGGAGCTGATTGGCTACTATTGAACCTTCTCTATTTTAATTGGAAGATCTATCAATCAATCGACCAATGCACCAATCATGCTTCTACAAATGAGTAAGGGGTGAAGAGAAGATAAAAATAAACCATTGTTCGGCGAACATTTTTCTGAATTAGTATTGTTAAAAATAGAAGTAAACAAATGCTTAGCAGCAATTTAATCATGATAAGTCTTTTGGAGAGGTAATCCGAAAGTCGGTGAAGGGTTAAGGCGCGGTTTACTAAAATATCTTTAGTAGACAGTCAAGTTGGTAGACTGGTCAAGTTCCCATTGTCTCTGTGTTAAGATCACCCTGGCCTTAAGATTATCCTGGAACATTCTGGTGAACTTGTTTGGGGTTGTAACTACCTGGTTAACTAGAATGATCCTAATTACCTTATTCTAATTGAAGCTATTTTGGGGTTAAAGTAACTAAACACATGAATGTAACATGCATTTTTTTTCTCTAACTGTATACATCTGACAGACACAGTTGCTATAACCAACTACATATAAATATTTCTCCATACAAACCATATATCACCAGTTTAAAAAATACAGTGCATTGTTACCGGAACTACCCTACAGGATGCAACAGTTACAATTGTCTCCATGCAGTTTTTACCTGCCTTCATGTAAATGCATTAGTAACAATCATAATAATATAATGCATAAAATAAAAACAATATAGGCCATGTAACTTAAGCAGGAAAGACATGGTGTGGGGAACAATTGAGACTGAGCATTAATAAAAACCCTAAACTCACAGGTTTGTTTGTGTGTATAATACATTGGCAGGGAAACCAAAGAATCTGCTAGGTCATGTTTTATATGCTCTGGCAGGTATTACTTAATTTACATATTTGATCCGATCTGTTCATGCAGGCTATAACAAGAAGGTTTTGCAAAAAAAGAGAAGCACAGCCAATGGCTTCACCTTAAAAGTTTTTAATTTTTTGAATATTGATGTAGTAAATGAAACAATGTCCATCTGTTGCTAAGGTTAAATCTGGAACTAATGTCTATTGAATTACTCAAAGGGGTTTTGTTGCATGAGCATCTAGTAAATTCTACTGAATAGGTTTAAATTGCAGATGACCCAAATGCACCGCGCCCACAAACTGGTATGTGCCATAGAAAAATGACAAGGTAACTATGCTGAAGGCAAGAGGGCTCTTGTTTAAATGTAAACTGGTTTCTCTAAGAGGTTGGTGTGCAAGGCAAAGAAGATACATAACAAGGCATGACTGATAGAAGTGTTGCATCAGTGTGTGCTACCTCCGAAGGTCGGGTAGTTGAGTTTTTTCATTGACAGCTTTCTTACACGTGTCACTTACATAGCGTTTCTTTTAATAGTTTTGGACCTTTTTTTTTAGGAAGTTCAGGGTCCTAATATAAGCTGCATGGGACAACATTATATTAAGTTCAATAACAAATATCTAACAGGATTGCTACTGAAGAACATGAACGCTCGTGCACTGGTTGTTTTGTCTTTTATTTTGATCAAAAACAATGCTAAAACTACTAAATGTGACAATAAAAGTTGCATTACCATTACTTTTGTCCTCAAGAGTATCCCTCCATCTTCGTGTGTGTGTGTGTGTGTGTGTCTTATGATAAAAGCCATCAGTTATGTAAATGTATCACAGAAGTACGAAGGCACAGTAAACATCTATAATTGTATGCCATGCTATAGCTTTGTTAAGGTGTACTTACGCACAGTGATTTAAGGAGCTAAATGCTCACAGTTTAGCATGTTAGCATGCAATCATTTACCTATTAGCAGTGATTAAGTCATCAATTAAAGTATTGCAGAAGTGGAAATTCTGACTAGATATAGGCGCTATAGTAAAAAACATTAAGGTGTCATATTTGTTACAGTTCATCTTGAAGGGAACATGAATGTGAGTACTAAAAACATCTTAATCCATTCAATAGCCATTGAGATATTTCAGTCTAGACTGAAAAAAAGGTCACATTTGTTCTAGTTGAATAAACAAAACACAAACAAAACTGTGGTTTGTCTCAATGAAAGAGTGGTCGGTATGTGCGTCACATGGCTGTTTTCCTGGACTGCTGATGGAAGCAAATTCCAATTCATCCACTGCTTTTTCCAGTCTGATGATTGTAGAGTTATGTCAGGTCAACTTTTTGTATAAGGTATACAGCATAATTAACCCTCTAGTGAGGTGGGTTTATGAGTAAAGTCAGGCTAGATCATATAGATTCATTGAACTCAGGAAACCATTTTTTGTTGTTAGGTTGGTTACAGGATAAGTAGCAATATTGAAACTGAAAAACAAAGACATAAACAATGGACCATAAATCCAGGAATGTTCAATTTGACAGCAGAGTGTCAAGGTTAAACAGTGCCGGTCTGTGAGAAGTTGAAGAAGCTTCCTCAAGGTTATGGGCTATAGGGTTCAGCATTAAAAACCGGTTTACATTCATAATTTCCCACACTTAGCTTGACCACATTTGGTTTGTTCCACCTCTGCCCCAAAAATATAAGGTTTCTAACTTTATGATATGTGTCAGGGATAAATGGCACAGAGTCAAAGCTTGACATGGGGAGCAATGCAGATGTAGACAACTATTGTTCACTGATGAAAGTGAAACAGAAATTAACTTTCTGCCATTCATTTAACATCTTTTCTTTTGGCCTTCAGTTCACCAGCTTCCTGTTAAATTTGATATTTTATTAAATATCTCAATATCTGAAAAGCTGCTATAAAGCTGCAACACCAATGAATAACACTTATAATGCTCTGATACGTACAGTTAGAATCTGAGCCTTACAAGATAGCTCTTAAGTCAACAAAGCGACACTTGAATAAGCAAATTAAATTTACACTGACGGAGGAATGTTGTAAATACAGAAGTGAGATGAATATAACCTAAGGTGAGGAAAAAGCAATGTAACAGAGTTCCACATGATAGACTTCATAGTCAGTTTCAACTTTGAACTGCTGTGCTATTAATAAGCTCCAGCTGTCTCCCTCCAGAATTCACTGTGACAACGGGAAACAACACATTGACGCTGTACTTTCATTAATGTAGACATATCTACTCAACAAATTGGTAAAGACAATTGTCATACTGTAATTTTGGAGATTGGTAATTCTTCTGCCTTATCTTTGTGGACCAACTGATAATCCATTTGGTAAGAAGAGGTGAGTTAACGATCATGTGCCTTCAGAATGACGGATGTGGCAAATATAGTATCCTGAGGTGACATTGTGGAGCGTCATGGCCTTGTGATTGTGATGTGGGAGCTACTGTAGGGCTCTACAGGATGTTATTAAGTCAAACACAGCTTAGTCAGAGAGCTATTTAGAGACGTCAGCTTTAATTGAGTTGAATTCAGAGTATCTCAGAGTAAACATAATACGTCTGGGAGTCACACACACACACACAATGGTACAGGAGGATAAATAATGACGCTGACTAAAATGTGCGCCAGGATCAACCCCGCATTGTGAAGTGAGTAGCAGGGCTGCAGCACAGGCACGCTTGGCAACAAAGACACAATAAACAGTCGGGAACAATAGGTACCAGAACAGACAGTATAGATAACTCCGTATCCATCACAAACTAAAGGATGGTGTTTGTTTCATCTAAAAACATTCATGACTCATGCAGCTGCTGGGTCGTTTTAACAGTAAAAAGAGATAAGCTGATACCAGGAGAATCAGAAAGGGATCATGTAGTTTCTCTGGCCAGGGTACGGGTAGAGACTTCTCACTGGTTTGGTACAGCGAGCTCTGTCAGGGCCGGCCCTCTGTATGCACTCATTGCTGTCCGTCCTGCAAGCCCCACAGTGGCAGCTGAGGGCCACGGGGTAGGTGAAGACGGGGTTGGAGTCCACGGGGCAGCCGGGCAGTACGGCCGCACGGTATTCCACCTTGTCATAGGTACAGCCTCGCTGGATCAGGAAGCGTGTGCGGAGTGGGTGCTTCAGGTTACTGTCCTGCTCAACATACAGTACACAAACACATCATAAACTCATTATACATTTCAAATCCTTGAAAACAAACAACTTTTTGTAGATTTGTATCTTAAAATGGGATAAATCCAGCCGTGGCTCTGTCTCTTTGTCAGGGTTGAGGTCAAGGCCCCCTTAGGCCCCTTGATCAATAGCCAACAGACATATTTACATTGAGGTTGAAACTGAATTGTTGATTAATGTAAACTTTTCTAGGTAAATAAATAATGCAACAAGTTTGTGTGTTAAATGTTACAGTTTCCCCCCAAAAAAATCACCTAGGTTTGACTGTTCCTTTCCCTAAGGACTTTGCACATTGAATACATTTAAATGTTATTATGAAACATATTCAGTTACATTAAAACTACATTTGAAAATACTACAATTAAATCTGTTCGTATTTCATTTGTTTCTGACCCTTTTGTGTTTTTTATTTCCTTAAATACTTTTGAATCTAACTTCTATTTACATTGGTTAACGATCAAACGGAAATGTGTTTTGACTGAAAACAAATATTTCTTAAAGTGGATTTACAACTTTAAACCATTCACAGTTTATCATTTTTATTGGCCATGGTGAAAAAATAAACCTTTACATCAATCACTTTCCTATATGACAATCTTTATTTTTCCAGCTGAAGAAATGAATGAGAATCTACGTCAGACATACCTTTGAGTAGCAGAATCCCATGCAGATGGTTGTGTTGATCGCCACACAGTAGCCACACTCTGGCCGTTCCACATACAGGGTGAAGTCTGTGGGTAAACACATGGGAACAGCTGGGCTGAACATCAGGAAAAGGAGCCAGCTGGTGAACACTGCAGTCTCCATGTCAAGCAAAGGGATTTATTTCCCAAATAAACTTGGGATCTGCATGGAAAGGAAATATAAAGACACACATTGTCAACCAGAGATCAGCAAGGACATAAAGCGTAGTATCTTCATTATGATTTTCTCCTTTTTGCATGTGAGAGTCACCTGCTCCAGAGATGCAGGACCTGATGATGCTGTGAGTTTGAACATCCCTCATGAACAGTATTTATGCAAACCTTTTCGTATCCAAGGTAGCAGTTATCTTCTATCTGTGACGAACAGACAGGACTTAGTGTTTAGTCCATTAGTTGAGTGACATGAATTAATAATTATTTGAATGATCAAAGTTTATGTAAAAACAAAGCAAAGTGACACAATTGATTCTAAATGAACAGAAGATCCTGGGCTTGTTCAGTGTCCACTAGATGTCACAAAATGCCTAAAAGCAAACATTCTTGGAAGGATGCATATTTTCTAAAGCACTTTTACATTTTAACCAGAGTTTTACTTACTTTACTAAAACAAACCTTATCTGTCCCTCATTTGGATAAAAATTAACTAGAGAAAAAAACACCATTTGAACTAGATAACACGTCTGAGCACTTCTGTCAGTGTGTGGAAATGATGCTTCACGCATTGGTGGTTCCAAAAATCCACACCAGTTAGCAAAGTTTATGCAAGACTTTCACAAACGGCAAAGTCCAAACTTGTTATAAACACGAGTAAAACACATTCAGAGTAGGGTTATCTAATCTTTTCTCCTAGTACAGTAAGTCAAATGAAAACTGCAGCAGTAGACGTTACAGTTTATCTCTAAACGTCAGAGATAGAGGCTTCGAGCTACTGACAAGTCGGTACGTTCACTTGAGCCAAAGCTGCATGGATTTCCTTATCCTTATTTTTGTTTAATGATTGTCAAGGGTAGTCAAAGTCTCTCTGGTACATTCTTTTTGTCATTCCTGTGTTCGTTTTATCTCCTCATCA